>OV743438.1:30035000-31395000 GCA_928269145.1 Agriphila tristella | reverse complement strand
CTAACTTTCGTTCTTGATTGATGAAAACACCTTTGGCAAATGCTTTCGCTGATGTTCGTCTTGCGACGATCCAAGAATTTCACCTCTAACGTCGCAATACGAATGCCCCCAGTTATCCCTATTAATCATTACCTCGGAGTTCTGAAAACCAACAAAATAGAACCGAGATCATATTCTATTATTCCATGCACGAAATATTCAAGCAGCATTTTTAGCCCGCTTTGAGCACTCTAATTTGTTCAAAGTAAAATTGTCGGCCCATCTCGACACTCACTGAAGAGCACCGCGATAGGATTTTGATATTGAACCGACGTGTTACCGTCGGCTCACCGACGATATGCTCCGCAAACGTGTCAGTATCACCGCGGATGCGGTGCACCGACAGCGCGGCGCACAAATGCAACTACGAGCTTTTTAACCGCAACAATTTTAGTATACGCTATTGGAGCTGGAATTACCGCGGCTGCTGGCACCAGACTTGCCCTCCAATTGTTCCTCGTTAAAATATTTAAAGTGTACTCATTCCGATTACGAGGCCTCGTAAGAGTCCCGTATCGTTATTTTTCGTCACTACCTCCCCGTGCCGGGAGTGGGTAATTTGCGCGCCTGCTGCCTTCCTTGGATGTGGTAGCCGTTTCTCAGGCTCCCTCTCCGGAATCGAACCCTGATTCCCCGTTACCCGTGACAACCATGGTAGTCGCAGAAACTACCATCGAAAGTTGATAAGGCAGACATTTGAAAGATACGTCGCCGGTACTGGACCGTGCGATCGGCAAAAGTTATCCAGATTCATCAAAATTAACGACTTCGGACGCGAGGCCCTCCGTCGATTGGTTTTGATCTAATAAAAGCACTCATCCCATCACTGGTCAGAGTTCTGATTGCATGTATTAGCTCTAGAATTACCACAGTTATCCAAGTAACTGAGTAAGATCTAAGGAACCAAAACTGATATATTGAGCCATTCGCGGTATCGCCTTAATACGGCTTGCACTGAGACATGCATGGCTTAATCTTTGAGACAAGCATATAACTACTGGCAGGATCAACCAGGGAGCTTTCATTCGTCTTTCGACTAGAGCGCGCCCGCGAGAGAGAGAGCACGCAAATCAGCGTCCCCGCCGGACGTTCGACCGTCCGAGACGAGGAGTGACTTCCGTGGCTGCAACATACAACACGAGACACACCACCAGTGCGAGAGATGAAATTAAACACTCTCCTCCTCGGTGATATGAATACATGTGTGTGGTGGTGTCGGTGGCGGGACAGAACAATGAACGAAAATGTTTTTTTTTTATTGAAAACACGACGTCATTTCGTCCGTACCACAAGCGCCTGAGCGCCCACACTGAACGTTCGCATAGAAACACTATTCACATTATTATATATAGTTATTCTAACAATGAACGTAAAACATAAACGATATCGAGCCCGGTACTAGAGAGGCTCCACCGTTTAATTTTTATAAAATTCTTTGAACGAAAACGTTCAAAGCGGGCACGAGCCGGCGACAAGTAGTCGCACAATCTCGTCTCTGCCCGATTTAAAGACCGTTTCTACGAACACGTACAAAAAGACATGTATCCGTCGATCCTTTACAATGTTCTGCACACAATAAAGTTCATTCACTAACCGTGATCGCGCCGCTCGCATCGAAGTTGTTAAAGTTTCATACGCCGCGCCGCCGCCCCGCTTAGTTAGAGACACAGACAGCACACGTACAATTTTTCAACAAGCTACAAGTTTGAAAGAGACGCCGCGTGCGTGCGCGCGCAACTGCCGTCCGCCGCCGACTGACTGTATTAGAGCGCCGCCTCTCAGCGAAACGATAGTAACGTCGACCCCTTCACAACTTGCTCGATACCACGCTACACAACACGATTGAGTGCCAGAATGTGACTCGCAATATAAAGGATTTTTACTTGTTTAGGTATTGGTGCGCTTGTGCATGTACCTATAAAAAAACAAAAAAAAAAAAAAAAAAAAAAACAAAAAAAAAAAAAAACAAACACCGCGTAAGTATAAGTACGGTGTAATGCATGCACCTAAAAAGTAGTAAAATTTGGGTAACCATTGCAATAAATAGCATTGGCAATAATAATTAGTTGCTAATCGTCCATTGTCATTCATCAACGCCCGAGCGCCGAGCGGTCGCCGGCGTCCGGACGACAATAGACAGTGTATTGTGTCTCGTTCTCCGGGCGTTGACGAGTTAAGTGTGGGTACCCATTGTTATAATAATCGACCATTGTCATTCATCAACGCCCGAGCGCCGAGCGGTCGCCGGCGTCCGGACGACAATAGACAATGTATTGTGTCTCGTTCTCCGGGCGTTGACGTGTTAATTAAAGTAATCATTGTGAGTGAAATAGACAAGTCTATAGAATGTCGAGATAGATGGGCCGACAATTTTACAAATTAATAACTGGGGGCATTCGTATTGCGACGTTAGAGGTGAAAAAAAAAATCAGCGAGAGCATTAAATTTGCCAATAGTCCATTACTGGAGCGGCAGGCAATACAGGCATTGAAGAAGCCTAGTTGCGGCCAAGGCTTGTATAGTACTTTTCTCAAATAATGCGCGGAAATTCAAACCAAGTAGTAGTTACTTTTCAAACATTTTATTTTTATATAAAATTACAATAATTGAAAGTAACAAATCGCACAGTCTTGAGTTTCTACGTCTTTTACATAAATACTGTATTATGTCGTTGCATCTTCATGCACCGAAAATGCCAAAAATCAAACCTGCAACAAAAATAAAGAATGTAAAGTTGTGCTGTTAGCTGTTTAACTAAAACAAAGTGGTAAATTAGTACCTAGGTACTTATCAATACGAAAACTTACTTTAGGATCCAAATGCACACTGTCTGATGCTTCTGACAAGAAAATCCCACCAAAAACATTTTCATGTATAATTGTTGCCAAACTACTAGCTTAAATACCAAATTTCAGCTTTCTAGGTCTTCAGAAAGTACCCTTTGAGATTTGATGATCATGAGTGAGTCAGTGACGTAATCGTTTTTTTTTAGATATCAATGAAATCTATATTATAAGAGCTATGCAATTGAAACTTTGTATGTTTAATAAGTTTACTACTGACATATCATATCGCGAGAATTTTGTTTATCTGGTATACTCCAAACCCACGATATGAGGGTTCAAAGACCTTTGTTCGCAAAATATGAACGAAGGATGACGACGATCATGGGTTCAAACCCCACCCGACTTCATAAGACGTTGTTTAATATTAGATTTGAATATTTTATTTCTTGCTTTTTAGAGCCATTAATTTTATTGAAGCTGTTTTTGTTAGGTTATTTTTAAGTTTTTTTTTTGAAGGTTTTGTTTTTAAAAAAACTTTTTTTATTTTAAACTTTTTTGTGGTAGGCATATTTAGTGACGATATTATCTAAGTTACAATAGCCTTATATGTCTACGGCTCATCATCTTATACAAAATACTGTGTTTTTCCCCACGCAGGGTCGTTAATTGTTGAGGAGTTCTCCTGGTACTTCACTATCAGCTTCACTTCACCATAATATGTATTATGATGAGCATAAATAGCCTAGCAACCATATTAAAGTAAAATCGTATCGTACCAGTGAAATGCTAAGTATTGAATAGTTCCGATGATCATCCATGCTGGTCTTCATCATCAGTTCCACTTCACCAAAATGGTACTTTTCGAAAGCAAATGCACAAGTTATATAAGAAAATATCATACTCGCTATAGGTGTGCCTATTATATTTGAAGAGTTCCCTTGATTTCTCCAGGATCCCCTGACCTCTCATAACCATGGGACCAATTCGAAAGTATATAATTACAAACAGGCGTCTTCGAGTAATCGAGTAACATACATAAAAACAAAGATTCCGATGACGAACTGAGAACCTCCTCCTTCTTTTGAAGTCGGCTAAAAATAAAAGATTTTAACCTTTTCCATATTTATGTGGTCCTGGTACTTTGGTGACGTACCACGACAAAGGAAAGAAAAAAGTAATTGAAAATGATAGAAGATGACGCATTACGAAAAAAATAAAAATAAATAAAAGAAAAGTGATTGAAGATTGTAGAAATAAACCTTCTCCATATTTATGTACTTTGGCGACATACTCGTACAACGAAGGAACTTTTTTTAAAACATTAAAACGGACTAAAAAGTAAAAAATAAATTCTTCTGTAAATATTAATAACCAACCCTACCTACAGAAATTTTAAACCTAAAAACGTGGGGCGCATGCTAAAGACAATATGGATGATAAATTTTACAAAATGCGCCCCACGTTTTTAAGTTTAAAATTTCTGTAGGTAGGGATGGTTATAAATATTTACAGAAGTTTTTTTTTATTTTATTTTTTATTTTTAGTCCGTTTTAATGTTTTTAGCCCGATTTTTTTTTTTTGTAATAATTTAGTCCGTTTTAAAAACGTGTTTTTAATAAAGTTTTTTTTTTCAGTAAATTATTATTTTCTGCTTTTTAGTTAACGAGCTAACACTAAAAAAAAATATACCATCTCCTACCGGAGCACTCGCCAAGACGATTCGAACGAGCCCAAACTCGATGGAGTTGCATGGTTTTATTATAGAGTTCCTGTGTCCTTCTTCCGGCTCCATCATCAGACCCTGGAAACTATTTCCCAACAAAGAACTCGTCAAGACGATTCAAACAAGCCCAAATTTGATGGGGTTGCACGGTTTCAATATCGAGTTCCTATTGCATGGCCTTTCAGCTTCATCATCAGACCCTGGACCTCGTCTCCCATTAGAGTACTCGTCAAGACGATTGTAACGAGTCCAAACACGATGGGGTTGTATGGTTTCATCATAGAGTTCCTGTGGCCTTCTTCCGGCTCCATCATCAGATCAGCTCAATGACACCATAATATTGCATTGCCTTCTAGTTCTGATCTACGTTCAAAGTTTCAAGTCTCTAGCTCATCGGGAAGCTAGTATAAAATCGTTCGCAAACTTTGTGGAGAAACAAACAAACACACAAACGAGAAAGCAACCTAATAAAAACGTGTTAAAAAAAAAAACAAAAAGCGATTGTTAATAATATTTCTCCATATCTACTACAGAAGCAGAAACTACTTTGACTGTGATTGCACAAAGTAACAAAGTATAATATTTTGCGAATAAAGGGCACTGCCGTGCCCCCCAGATTTGTACATACGTTTGATGGTGTGATACTTCCTGGCAGGACCCAGGAACCAGACCCATTTAGGGAATAAAATGTTTTATAATGTGTTTGTATTTGTGAAATATAGGTAGTAATAAAATTTGTTTATATCGTAGTTTGATTATAATTAATCATTTTATTGGGTCCTGCCAGGTAGCATACCTACTCTCCAGCAGGACCCATTTTGTTTTACCACTTTTCAAAGATATTATGACGTCAAAAGAATGTACTTACGTAAATTGTTTATCACAATAATAACATCTAACTAATAATAACACTTTTCACTAAGGAAATGCAGATTTTAGTGCATCACAATCACAAATCAAAAACATGATTGCGCCTGTCAGTTATTTCTCAGCAATTACTTTTTCGATGAACATAGCGCAGAACTGAATGACAATGCAATATTATGGTTTCAATGACACCATGTCATTGAGCTTGATTGAGCTGATCTGATGATGGAGCCGGAAGAAACCCACAGGAACTCTATAATGAAACCGTACAAGTAACCCCATCGAGTTTGGGCTCATTTGATTCGTCTTAACAACATTACTCTGACTGATGGGAAACGGTGTCCAGGCTCTGATGATGGAGCCGGAAGAAACCAACAGGAACTCTCCATCATATAATATGTATATTTTGCTTGGGTCCCGCGTATCCTACTTGGGTTATAATATATAATATACCAATTTGAACAGCCTAAGACAAAAATTATTTCATACTTTTTATATTATAAAAGTGTTTTTTATAGTGTATGATGTCTTACTTAATAATATAATAGATTTGACAGCACCCTCTGTCAGTCAAACGACTGTCACGATTTGGCTAGATGGCGCTGTTTTGAGTAAAACAGTGTTCATAGTGGAACAAATTAAACTAATATTTAATTGAATAGGTACTTCTATTTCATAATATCATAAAAAAACTGTCGTTTTCGTTACCATTTTATGTGAATTCAGGCGGATTTTCAACCATTACTTTTTTGTTTACGAACCGATTTAGATGATTCTTTTTTTGTTTGAAAGAAAACACCTTATGGATGATACCATATTAATTTCATTGGTATTGTACATTGGATTTTTAAGATACACGAGGGAACTCCTCAAAATCAAATAGGTAGGAACTGTACAGCGATTGAAATATTGGTAGGTTTATGACAATCAAAAACAAGTTAAGTAGGTAGGTACTTATTTATTGTCAAGTTGACGTTCTGGACTAGGGTTGAACTGCGAAGGCCCAACGGAACTCTCGTCGAAATTGAGTTACTCGGGGTATAGGTAGGTACCGTTGAAAAATGTGAAACATTATAACGTTTTATTTTATAAAATCATCGCTGACATAGCTACCACAAAAAAGTTTAAAAATAAAAAAGGTTTTTAAAAAAAGCTCTCCCCATACATGGAACTGAAACTGAAAAAAAATTTTTTGTTCAAACCAATACGTGCGGGTTATCTATAGATAGGTCTTTAAAAATGACATTGAGGTTCCTAAGACGAATTTTATTCGAAGTCAACATTTTGAAAGATAAACACTGCCAAAGTGGTAATAGTCATTCTTATAATAGTGCAACAAAAGCATTTAATATAAAATTTAAAAAATATTAAAAACACGACTGCCCCGCCAAAAACGAACTAAAAAGTTAAACAACAAGTGTCATTGCAGTCGGGGGACCTTATTATGGAACAATTTTTGATCAAAGAGGTCCCCCGACTGCAATGACACTTGTTGTTTAACTTTTTAGTTCGTTTTTGGCAGGGCAGTCGTGTTTTTAATATTTTTTTAATTTATTTAATTTTATTTCTCACATTTTAGTGACATATTATATAGTTTTGGAATGTGCTCATCAAGGCCTTTCATTTGATGTCCATATTGTAATAATAGAAGAAAAAAAAATTTTTTCACATTCGAAAATGGTCGTCGTACAGTCGCCATATTGATTTTTTCTAAAAAAAATATAGCCAGTGTCACTCGGAATGCTGTAAGGATTCTAACGATAGCCCATTTATCCAAATCAGTTCAGGCATTTAGAAGTTATGGTGGAATAAAGAAACTCACATACCCACAAACATACATGAACCCTGAACACATAACACTCTTTTTGCTTTGGGCAGTCGTGTAAAAATATAGGGACTCATCCTGTGCCTTAAGTAGACTTCAGTACATTTTTAGGGATTACTGTCGATAAGAATCTGAACTGGAAAGAACACGTCAGTAAAGTTTGTAATAAACTAGACAAATTCGTGTTTGCTTTGCGACGCTTGAGAGTAGTAACAAACCGAAAAACTGCTTTGGCGGCATATCATGGATATGTCTCGTCCGTGTTGCGTTACGGCCTCATTATCTGGGGGAACTCTGTTGACGGTCACAGAGCTTATACTATTATGTATTCTGTGACAGAGCATTTAAAACGCAGAAAAAATGCATTAGGGCTATTTGCGGAGCTGATTATCTAGATCACTGTAAACCGCTATTTAAAGAACTAGGGATCCTTTACATATTAGATATTTGCATATTTGTAAAGAACCATTTGCATCTATTTCCCTCACACGACACGGTACATATGAAATCTAATTCTAGAAATAGATATAAGCATAATCTTCATATTCCTGCTCAAAAACTGAAAATATACAGAAACAGTGCATTTTGCTATGCTATTAAGATCTATAATAAATTTCCTGTTGAATTAAAGGAATTACCACTTAATAAATTCAAACATAAATTATTTAATATTTTGTTAAATGAATGCTATTACTCATTTAATGATTATTTAGGACATAAATTCTAGTTATTTGTATTATCTGATTTTTATTATTATTGTTTGTTTGACATTTTATTATTTGACATAAGATTGCAAGATTTGTAAGATCTTGACATTTGTGTTAATTTTATCATTGTGTTTTGTGTTATTTTTTTCATTGTTTTAATTACTAATTAGCATCACATGATAATGAGTATTTGGTTAGATATATAAAAACATGATACTGACTTATAATATTTTCCACGCCGACGAGGGCAGAGTATGCCGAACATTATACTATGTAATCGTATGTTAAAAGGTAACTACGGAACCCTACGGCGCGTGGCCCGACACGCACTTGCCCGGTTTTTTTTTATTTTGTTTAGTCGAAAGCTGATAGAGCGCAACGTGTAGTTAACCTGCCTATTTTGTTTACTACACTTATTGTTAGGTAAAGTTAAAGGAATAATTTATTATTACTTTAACCTATCTATGGGTTTTGAAGATTCTACGAATTCAAGTGATCAAGGATTTTGTGTTTAGTTGAGAAACATGGGAAAAAAGAATAGAATAGATATTTTTTGTAAAATAAAACTCATTTAATTCAATATGAATGATTACAATCATTTATTTTCTGTGCAGCTATGCCATTGCTTCGTAAATCCTACGTTGGGAGACCTTGTACCAAGAAGAAGCAGCAATAAATTTGGCAAGAGCTAGTTTTTTCTCCCTTTATTTATTTCACCTAGTTCTCCATGCCCTTTGACTTCGAGCAGCATTTAGCTCCAAATGAGAAAATTAGAAGATTTGAAAATCTGAAATCAGACAATTTAAATAAATACTTACTTTTTACAGATGTTCATAAAATTAATTACATTGGTCGATTTATTTTTACTTACTTATTGATTACTTATTTCCATTCTTTATGTATTTTGTGGGAAAATTATGTATTTTTTAATGCATCCATCACCTCTCTTATGACATTGGATACCTACACTAGGCTGACTAATTCCATGTAAATAACTTATGCTCACTGGCTTTTGATAAGACCCAGTAGCATAAAAAGAGAGGGCAGTTTTGAAACCTGCAAAAAACAATACTTATGTAAGTTTATGTAGGTACATATTTAGATTGTATTATTACTATTAATTAACCTTTTTTTCTACGTTTACCTTATACTCCAGAGATTTTATTCCTCCTTCGCCGTCTACTGGGCAACAAAAGAACATAACCTTTTAAAAATATATTTGTATAATCTGTAGTGAGCTCAACTCGACCTCTGAAATCTGAAGAAGAGAGTTTACAGTATTTGTACGAACTCTTTTTCGCAGTCTAACAGCGTTAGCACTTTTTTCACTGTTTTCTTGATAAAAATAGTCCATTAGAATCAAAGCTCGTGCCATAGTTTATCCTACTAATATTATAAATGTGAAGGTTTGGATGTTTAGATGTTTGGATGTTTGTTCCTCAATCACGCAAAAACTACTGAACGGATTTGGATGAAATTCGGCACACTGATAGTAGATAGCCTAGATTAAAACATAAGACACTTTTTATCCCGATATTCCCACAGAAACGGGAACCACGCGGGTGAAACCGCGGGCGGCCGCTAGTAAGTTATAATTATGATGAATTATTGCTGACCTTCATTTAAAATAACACCACACATTTAATAAATAGCACTATTCAAACACAAACCACCGATTAAATATAGTAATCACAATTATACTAGTCGTTAAATCGCAGACGCCATCGCTCTCGCGTCGCTGTCAAATATCGTTACGTAATACCAAAAAAAAAAAAAACAATCGGTCTTTGTGTTCTAGGCGTTGTTATGCATTTTTAGTTCGTCGATTGCTCGCTTGTAGCGCTAGTGTGGAGTGGTCGCTAACTTTCCGTTCCGTAATACTAATTTGCGTTTTGATAGCAATAATTGTACAATTAAGCTAATGCGACTGTCATTTTAAGATCGCTAATAAGCCTGCGGGACACCGGAAGGATTGACAGATTAACAAACAGCTCTCATGGTCGGTGGAGCGATTTGTAATCAAAAGGGTGTAATCAATGTGAGTGCAACGGACAATATCAGTTGCTCATAATGAGTGTTTATAATAATGTAATGTAAATTAATGATCAAACCGGTGACGGTGAGATGCGCGCACGCTGTTAGGCGGTCGCTCAGGCTGAAGCGAAGCACGAATAGACTGCTCGGATGCCGCCATCGCCATCGCCATCGCCATCGCCATCGCCATCGCCATCACCACGATAGCAACAGACGACACCAGCACCGCGAGCAGCCAGCAGGTATCTCAGGCAGCTCGCTACTCGCGAACAACGCATTTAAGCGTATGCTGTGAACAACTGCGGCATATCGCAATTAATAAACGTTCCACATCATACCGAGCAAAATGAAATGCAATAGGTTATATTATAAATGATTTCTACACTAGGTTATTATTATCTACAATACAAGCCTAGCCTAGCTAGTGAAGAAATCATCCAAATTCGTTTCACGATAGTACAATGTTAACAATGAAACTTTTGTAACACATTTTTCGCTTTATTTATGTTAATGTTGTTAATAAAGATTATTATTAAAGATAATAAACAGACAACTTTTTCAAGTACGCTATGCTGTAAACAAATGCGGCATAATTATTATTATTACTCCGCAATACAGCAAGCAATAATATATGTTATACGCTATGCTGTGAATAAATGCGACATAATTATTACTTCACACCACAGCGAGCAATAAGTAGGTACCTAATGTAACAATAGGCAACACAAACCAAACATTAAAATGGAAAATTAAATAATAAAAAGAAAGAACTGATAATTATCTACTACATGCATGGTAAAAGTAAACTCTGATCCGTGAGTATTTTATCAGGGGCCTATTTCATAAAAGAATGTACATAGTTAGGTAACTGTGGTTTTACATTATTTTATGAAATAGGTCTCATGCGTGCAGGGTTCGCCTCATATTTTAGTCTACTCTATGGTATACACAGCCAATGGGTGCATTCCAGCAGGCTAATCGCAACACAGTAATTCTGTTGTACATTTTTACCATGGAAAATAAATTATTGAAAATTCTATACTAGTGGCTCCGTGAGCTGCAGACCTCGCGTTAAAAAGTAGCTAAAATTGTATGTTGTTTAAGAAATAATCTTAAAGATGTCGCCACCCCTTTTTATTACCACACTGCTCACGAGATTTTCAAAGCACATAGGTAGTTGTAGGTACGCGCTGTTCGGTATATTATTTGGTAGGTATATTCGCAGCTAGATGGCGTTTTTAATTTTAAACATTTTTCGAAATGAGTGATTTTTTGGTAAATTTCAAAAAACTGGCTGGACTAAAAAAAAACTATATAATTATCGAACCTGCTCACAAAATATTATGAATTATGAAAAATTTGATGATAATAAATATTTGTTTGACTTAATTAAGGACTTACACCTCTTTGTTGTTACTCTGTATTACCCGGTTAAATTGGGAAACTAACTTGCAGTAAGGTACCTATTTAACTTTGTAGGGTTACGGCTAATACCCGAAGTGCGGCTAAACCTAGTTCTAGCCGGCTAAAACTAGGTGTAACCGATCTGATTTACTCCTGTAGGTCCCGGGTTAGGTTAGAAATTTAAGGCGAGCGCGAAGCGTGAGCCTTAAATTTCGAGGTTATTTTTTTTTAACAGACAACAGAAAAAACTTTCTTTATATCCCATGCTGCACCTAGTTTTAGCCGGCTACACCTAGTATTAGCCGCGAGCAAATCGGCTACACCTAGTTTTAGCCAACAGCTAGCGGCTACACCTAGTTTTAGCCGGCTAAAACTAGGTTTAGCCGCACTTCGGGTATTAGCCGTAACATATACACTATTTACATAGCTGTATGTAATAATAATATTGTTACACGCCTGGTATCAGTTTAAAATTAGAAGCGCCATCTAGCTGCGAATATACCTACCAAATAATACCAAACAGCGTGTACCTACTATGTGCTTTGAATACCTCGTGAGCAGTGTAAGACTCCGCTGTCCGTCTGTCTGTCTGTCTGTCACCAGGCTGTATCTCATGAATCGTGATAGCTAGACAGTTGAAATTTTCACAGATGATGTATTTCTGTTGCCGCTATAACAACAAATACTAAAAGTAGAATAAAATAAATATTTAAGGAATAGAATAGAATAGAAAACGTTTATTAACAACACACAAAATAAAATAAAACAGTATACAATGAAACAAGATATAAACAAGAAGAGATAAATACATATTTATTCTACAATATAAAAACAGAAAGTGTGAAAGCTAATGGGCCCTGCCTCAGCAAAATTAACTTCTGGGTCATTCTTCGATGTACAGAATGACCAGAAGCACTGATATTCTGACAGGGCCAGGAGGGGGGGCTCCTAATACAACAAACGTGATTTTTTTGCCGTTTTTTGGTACGGAATCCTTCGTGCGCGAGTCCGACTCGCACTTGGCCGGTTTTTTTAAACAACATACAATTTGAGCTACTTTTTAACGCGGGATCTACAGCTCACTGAGTCACTAGTTTATTTATATTCTAATCTAATACGCAGATAACATTAGCCTGCTCGAATAATTATGTGTTTTTGAAGTAAAATTGCTATGACATTATTGCCAGGCGTCGTTACTGTTATTACCTACGTACAATGGGACCCAAGACAAAGAGGTACGCTTAAGTACTTACCTACTTTTTATTTTGTTAGTGTAGAAAATGAAGCGACCTTTTATGGAGATCCCAACAACATATCCTCAGTCGATGAAACTTTGCAGGGATGTAATATATAATAGTATGAACCAAAATCTATATACAACAATGATATTAAAAATATCATTTAGGTATTGTACAAATATCAAAATTCAAAAATTCAAAATTCAAATTCAAAATTATTTATTTGTGTCTAAAAATTTTAACAAAAATCAGATTAACGTTAATAACCACATTAGTCATAGACTGTGTCGCAGCTATTAGCGCCCGCCTCGAACTTAAAGAATTCTAACAGTTAAACACAAAATAAATTTACTGAATCTAAAAGGTTACTATTATATAAAAGAAAATTAGTGTGTGTGTGTGATTGTGTGTGTATGTGTGTGTGTGTGTGTGTGTGTGTGTGTGTGTGTGTGTAAAGTGTGTTGAATGTCATTCAAATGTCATCAATCAAAAAAACAAAAAAGAATCGATTCGTATACCTAATTTAAAAAACCGGGCAAGCGCGTGTCGGGCCACGCGCCGTAGGGTTCCGTAGTTACCTTATACCATACGATATTTAATACCACTATTATTTTTCGTCTGCAAAAATAACTTTGTTTTTCACAATGTTGGTATGAATGACAAAGTTATATTTGCGGTTTTGGAAAATGTGCTATATCTCAAAAACTAATTATTATATCTCGTTCAAACCAATTTTCGTTGAAAGTGTTTATTAAGATCTACATCATATATTTTTTTTAGATTTTTCACTCTCTTATTTCAAAAGTTAGAGGGGGGGGGGACACACATTTTACCACTTTGGCAGTGTTTATCTTTCGAACGGTTGATTTTGAACAAAATTCGTCTTAGAAACCTCAATGTCATTTTTAAAGACCTATCTATAGATACCCCGCACGTATTGGTTTGAACAATCTTTTTTTTCAGTTTCAGTTCCATGTATGGAGTGCGCCCCCCCTTAAACTTTTATTTTTTTATTTTTGTGTTAAATTCGTTAAGCGGTTAACAGAATACATCTACCTACCAAGTTTCAACTGTGTATTCCTAATACTTTCGGAATAAAGTGGTTGTGACATACGGACGGACAGACAGACAGACAAGACGAATCTATAAGGGTTCCATTTTTTGCCATTTAGGCTACGGAACCCTAAAAATGTGTTTCATTTATGATACTTTATCATGCTGTAAAGTTTTATCTACTGAGGGTTTACTGTGGGCGGTCCAAACGGTTGACTTTGAATAAAATTCGTCTTAGGAACCTTAATGTCATTTTTAAAGACCTATATATGTATGTATATACCCCGCACGTATTGGTTTGAACAAAAATTTTTTTTTCAGTTTCAGTTCCATGTATAAGGAGCCCCCCCTTAATCTTTATTTATTTTTGTGTTAAATTCGTTAAGCGGTTAACAGAATACATCTACCTACCTACCTACCTACCTATCAAGTTTCAACTGTGTAATCATAATAAAGTGGCTGTGACATAGGGACGGACGGACGGACGGACAGACGGACGGACGGACAGTCAGTCAGTCAGTCAGACAGACAGACAGACATGACGAATCAATGTAGGGTTCCGTTTTTTGCCATTTAGGCTACGGAACCCTAAAAAATAATGTGACAAGATCATACCAGTGACGGTGAGATGCGTGCACGCGGTTAGGCGGTCGCTCAGGCCGGAGCGAAGCACGAATAGACTGCTCGGATGCCGCCCGCCGTCGCCATCGCCATCGCCATCGCCATCGCCATCGTCATCGCCACGATAGCAAGAGACGACACCAGCACCGCGAGCAGCCAGCCAGCCAGCACGTAGGTAGGTGGTAGCTCAGGCACTCTGCGACTCGCGAACAACGCATTTAAGCGTATGCTGTGAACAACTGCGGCATATCGCAATTAATAAACGTTCCACAACACACCGAGCGAAATGAAATGCCATAGTTTATAACACAAAATAGAAATTAAATGATTTCTACACTAGGTTATTATCTACAATACAAGCTAGTGTATAAATCATCCGATTTCTAGCTACGATGCGTTTTACGATACAATGTTAACATCTGATAATAATGTATGAAACTTTTGTACCTAACCCCTTTTTTGCTTAATAAAGATTTTTAACCAAACATTAAAATGGAAAATTAAAAAGAAATAACTGATAATTATTTACAGAGAACGACGCGACGCTCATATTGCCGGGAGGGAACGCCTACAATGGGACTGAGCCTGACTGAGGTGACTGAGAGAACTGGTACTTCCCTATTCCTGGTTCGGTAGGACGACCTCTTTCTTCTCTGCCAACCTTCGTACACACAACATTGTTGCAGGATTCCTTCGGCAGGACGGCAGGTGTAGACCCCCTCGCGGCGATGGCGGCGGCGCGTGCGGCGTCGTTACATGACCGTCGGGACACAAATAAAGGATGCTCTTCAATGTAAATTCTATAATGAACAATAAATTTACATGTTATTTTCACAAACATTTGTAGTTCACTTAAAAAACAGCTTTAAAAATGAATGGCTCTAAAAAACAATAAATATTTTTTTTTTTTTTTTTTAAATATCATCTTTCATGTATTTTTTTTATGTACCTACTATCCCCGTCAATTGGTAATGCGCTGGAACCTTGTCAAATTAACATACACATCAACGTCATCCGCAACTAAAAATGATAAAAAACAGTAAAATTCTAATAGGTAATATAATATGTTAATTATTGAATTCTTATTTTCAATAAAAAAGGGTCTAGGTATATGAAAAAAATGCAATTGTTTTTCGTTTTTGAGGTTAAAATCATGGCCGCCAGGCGCATTACCAATTGACGCGGATAGTACCTACCTACCTACGTACGTAGTAAGAAGCGAATATTTAATAACAAAAAAGCCAACATCACGCGGTGTTCCCAGGCGGTCACCCATCCAAGTACTGACCGCGCCCGACGTTGCTTAACTTCGGTGATCGGACGAGAACCGGTGTATTCAACGTGGTATGGACGTTGGCAGTTTAAACATTGAATTAATTAAAGCAGTTCTGTACTTTGTCAGTGTTGTTATAGTAGGTATCTCTGAGAATCTTGTTTATCCTTACCTACTTGTATTCAGTTGATAAACAGTTTTTGATAGTTTTGTCAATTTACCTAAATCGTTATTTACAAAATATTTACTCTTATTAAATCGAATTGTTTTCTTTCGTTCATTCATTCATCTATGTGTGGAAAACCAACCGACCAATTAATTTGTTATATTTTATTTAAGTGTGTTGGGTGAAAATTGTTTACCAAATAAATAGGACAAGTTTGTAAAGGTTTATCCTTTACAAACTTGTCTGACTATAAGAAAAATGCCAAAGTACTCACTTGTGATAGGTAGTTATTTGACCCCCTCGATGTATGGTAGATACCACGTTGTAAACCTGCATCGGTTGTCGTCCGCAAGCAAACACGGTCAGTACAGTAGTTGGATGGGTGACCACGTGATGTTCCCTTTGTTTAATATGATCACCTACAAAAAAACGAAAATGTTATAATTATTACGTAGGTAGGTACATTAATTTTCTATAAGTACATACATAAAGTAGAAATCACACCATCATCGATCCGGTCAAATGGCTTATTTATAAAATTTGTGGTTATATCGGATTGAAGTATTAGGAAATATAACCTATTTACATTATTTTATTATAGATAGTTATTTTTTTTGGCTTAACAATTTTCTTTAGTTATTACCTACTTTAATATTGGAGTTATGATAATTTAATTTCCTACTGCATACTGTTTGCACATAATTTATTATAATTATTATGGTTGGTAGTATACCTATTGGTTGGTATTTTATTGTACCTAGTTTTTCTTCTTCTTCTTCTAACTTATAGGTATTCAGTCAAGTGTAGTTGTAATAAATTAACACTTACTTATATGGAACCTTATAGATCTATAGGTAGGTATCAATTGCTTAACATCACCTGTACGTACACAGGTACATAATACAGGTAAATTGGGACTAATGATTGTGTTACAATTTTTAATGCACTTCGTAGGTAGAAATTATTCGTGACACATGATGTGTATGTACCTACTTTTTTATTTAAATGTAAAATTTTCATTTAAGGTTATGCTTATGGAAATGCAACTCGGTAACTAATGTACAAAAAAATACATATACGTAGGTAGCTACCTACTTTTATATAGGTACCTGATGGCGTGGCGGGCCGGGCCGGGCCCTCGCCCCCTGCCCCGCCGCCGTTTGGCGTGACGGTATCCATTTTTTTTTATTTAAAGCTTCGTGCATATCGTGATGTTACATAGAGATCTGATATATAGTACGTATATGTGTAGTGTAGGTACAGCTGTGTCGATCGCGCCGGCTGCCGATGTGCACTTATATAGGTACATAGGTATACCTAGAAGGCGCGCAGTTATTGTCGGCATGGGACCATGGGATCGGTCGGTAATAATATGCATGCTCTGTTCTGTATGTAGGTGTTGTTAATAAGTAAGTTTGTAGGTACTCACCGTAGGTATTTTGGCTTCCTACATATACGTAGGTATTTGGCTTGGCGGGCGCGACGACGGAATTCTTCATTCACATTAGAAGACGCGCCGGCCATCTTTTTTTATTAATGCGCCGCCGCCTGCCGATTCTACATGCAACGTATCTCTTTATGAAAGAGTACATAATGATTCACTATTAACACAAATCTAACTGTGTAAAATTATAGAAAATTTTATAGACAGACAAAACCACTGAACCACAAAACAAAACACAGATTAGGTACCTAAATAAGTAAACATAGAGAAAAGTTACTCTATGATAGAGAAAGTAATTATCAATAAACGTTAATACCAACATAGAGATATTAACAAAATAATGTTCAATTGTAACAATCGATTGTTTGATAGTTAATAATCGACTGGTTCTGCCTTTTTTTTAAATTTGGTTCGTCGCTCAACAGAATTATTACCTAGGTATCATACATTTCTGCGTCTTTCGGTCTTTCAACGAAAGTGAATACAATTTATTTACTACAATTACACGCATGGTAAATACTGTGATCCATCAGTATTTAATCAGGCGCCTAGTTACCTATTTCATAAACGAATGGTAAATTTACATTAGTACTAATATGGTTAATAAGTGTAGTTTTACATTATTTTATGAAATAGGCCCCTGATAAAATACTGGGGCCCTATTTTTGAATCGCTCGGCTGGCGTCGAGCGCTCGTTTCTACTGATTTTCGTTCGACATATGACTCTATTTCGAACGTTTGAGCCATATGTCGAACGAAAATCAGTAGAAACGAGCGCTCGACGCCCGCCGAGCGATTCAAAAATAGGGCCCCTGAGATGGATGAGTGATCGATCACCATAGATAGAAAGTATAATATTTTAACTATGGAAAGTACCTATAATAATTTTATTGAACATATTACTGGTGCATTCAACGATTCCAACAGACAAATTTCTGAGTCAGCGATCGCCATAGGGTAAATTTTACCATGGAAAGTAATTTGTATGGAATGTTCAAAATTTTACTTTCTTCTGAGTTTGATTCTGTAATACGAGCCTTAGTCTACTCTACGGTGCATTCCAGCAGGTTAACCGCTGAGTCATCGATCGCTACGGCACAGTGCACATTTGTAGGTACCTACCACACGGAAAGTAAATTGGTGAAAATTAGAACAACCCAAATGGTCGAAAAGAGTAAGGGCGGGTCCATAGCGCATGTTTCGCTCTACACAATCAACAAAAAAATCTACACAAAACATTGTTTCTGAAACATGTCTCTCTACACACGCCGTCCACAGCGATTGCGTTGCTTGTGTAGACAAAACTTCAGTGTTGAAAATTTAGTATTTTATGTTAGCCTATCGCTATTATTATCCCCATTAATTGGTAATGCGCTGGAACCTTGGGCCTTAACGTGAGCTCTTATAGCAGTATTTATATTGAACTGCCTTACTTTTTCACACTTTTTTCGTACTATCACCTCAAAGGTTAGTTCTAAAGCAGCCCTTAAGCAGTCCTGTTTAAGGCCTGCTTTTGAACTGAACGGTTTCTTATTTGCTGATCGTAAGCCCCCTAGTCACATTAACATCCACGTTGACGTGATCCGCAACTAAAAAAATATTGTCAATACTGCGTCAATATAGCGTCAAAACAGCGTAAAAATAGCGTCAATACAGCGTCAATATAGCGTCAATACTGCGCCATTATAGCGTATCACGAGGGAGGCATGCTGTAGTCGCCTACTATACTAGGGTACGTCAATATAGCGTCAATACTGCGTCAATATAGCGTCAAAACAGCGTCAAAATAGCGTCAATGCAGAGTCAATACAGCGTCAATATAGCGTATCACGAGGGAGGCATGCTGTAGTCGCCTACTATACTAAGGTACGTCAATATAGCGTCAATACTGCGTCAGTATAGCGTCAAAACAGCGTCGAAATATCGTAAAATACAGAGTCAAAATAGTGTCAATAAGATGAAATACCTAGAAGACGCTGGAGACAAGGTATTGATAATGGTATTGATTTATATATATATATATATATTGCTGTTCTCATTTCACTATAAATTTTATTCTTGTAATGCCGGTTTTTTTCTACTTACCTCACCATCGAGATGTAAAACAGAGTAGTTAGCTCGGGTGTAAGCATCAATTGCAGCCCGAGACATTTAGGCGCACGAGCGCAGCGAGGGCGCCTATAGTTCGAGTTCGAGCTGTCTGTAAGCACAGATCACTATTGTAAAGGTCGAAACAAATTATCGGACGCGGCTTATGGACGCGGCTTACTGCCGCGGCTGATAAGTGTGCACACTCTAATAATATCCTGCGTGCCAGATAGCTGTCGGACGTCCGATGACGTCATATTAGTCTATGGTTACGTCCGCGACCTACTACATCCGATAGTTTGCACACCTCAGATCAGCCGCGGCAGTAATCCGCGTCCGATAATTTGTTTCGACCTTTACAATAGTGAACTGTGCTTACATACAGCCCTCAGCTACTAATCTACTATTACTCTTTGGGCCAAAATAAATCGCTATATGTACCAACATAATAATATTCCATATTTTAGCTTTAATCATTCTTGTAGGTACTCTTGCAATATGGCGGTAGGTTAGGTAGTCGATTAAGATAAGTCATCCATCAGTTAGCTACTCAATAAAATTGTGTCTAAAATCTCAGGGAACGTTATGTTATTATTGGTTTTTTTATGGGTTTACTTATGGATGGAGGAAGTTGATTAGGATAAGTCAAATCAATTAACTACTTAATAAAGCTATCTTCAATCTCAGGGAACGAAAGATATATTCAAATATAATATCATAAGGAATTGAAGAAAAGAATACACTATTATTGGATTATAGGGCTTTAGAAAAACGCATACTTAATTAAAAAAAGTACCTAGGTAGGTATCTACTATGTACGGTGGACAATATGACAGGATGTTGACTGAGATAATAAGCCAGGTCAATTATCTTCTCAATATAACTGTTTTCAATTTTAGGAAACGAATATAGTTTCAATAATACGAAAAATAATACAATATTATTACATTTTAGGGCTTATGATAAAACAATACCTCAAAACGCATTTAATAAAAGAAAAGTACTTTTGGTTCATCGGATACTTCCTATGGCGTTATGTTGGCAGTACCGTCATTGTAATCTCATTGCGATGGAATAAAGTTCAAAGTTGAGTAAATTTACGGGATACCAACATAACGCCAGAGGTAATAATAATGACCGATGAACTAACTACTCAATAAAACTAACTTTATTCTCAGAAAACGAAAGACAGTTTCAATAAATATATCGTGAGAAATGAAAAATTTTGTCGAGACACTAGGCTATTTATTTTTCTACTATTATTATTCCTACTGTACCTTGTATGAAAATCATAGATTATGAAAAGTGAACCATACAGATTGTATAGGTAGGTACTAAACTAGGATAGGTGAACTAAGCGTGCCCGCAGACTATTCGGTATCGGCCGATAGATAAGTTGGATGGGCTTCCCGACTAAACTGTCGGCCAACTATCGGCCGACTGGTTAATCAGTATTGGCTCATATCCACGCGCGCACACACGACGATCGTTTAGTCGGCCGGCTCGGCCGATAGTTCATTTCGCTCCGTGTTTTGGCGCCGGACAGTCGAGGGTTTATTAATAATGGCATCGCTAATTGTATTGTAGGACAAACGTCTTAAATTTTATCGAGGAAATAGAAAAAAAAAATATATCTCTCTCTATATAAGAAAACATTTAAAACAATTTTATACCGTGTATGTATAGGTATTTGTCGATTCTATCTATACCTACGTACGACGTAGTACCTTCCTAGTAGGTACCTACATTTCGATGAAGATTTATTGGTAAATCATAAAATAATAATTTAGGTAGGTACGTTTTAAAACGGACTAGGTAGTAAAACCAAACTAAAAAGTAGAGATGCACCGAATGTTCTGCCGAATATTCGTATTCGGCTCATTCGGCATATTTTTTCATGTTCGTATTCGGCCGAATATTCGGTTGATTTGCCGAATAATTACCGAATATTTAAATTGTACTAATACTACCAATTATTTATTGACAAAATGTAAAAAAGATTAAGAGGATTGTCTAGCAAACGGTCTCCATAAAAACGGCGATATCGTTTCCCACACCTAAACTAAACCTCAACCTATAGCAATCAATTTTTGGTGTTTTTGAAATGCTTAAAAACTAGGGCTGTGTGTTTTGATTTTTTAAATATTAATTGTATAGGTATTTTTAAAAGTTGGCACTTTTTTATTTTGTATGAAATCAGAAAATTGCAAATATTTCAAAATCTATGATAGATATTTAAAAAATCAAAACATATAGTCACGTTTTTAGACGTTTCCAAAACATTTGTAAGCAATTTATAACCGACAGAGCGCGAGGGGCCGCGGGTGGGAAACGCCCGAAAACCCTCCACCCGAAAAAACACGTGTACAAACCGGTTTACTGCGCAGAATGAAACCGAATGATTCGGCCGAATATTAACCTATATAGGTACCTACCTACCTACCTAATAATGGAGACTTTTTTCAGTCGCCTCACTTTTGACAGTGCGCTTTGTAGAGAACTATCGTTCTAGGTGTTATCATTATTAGGTATTCTAAGCCCGCCATCTAGTGAGGCGTTTATTGGCGCTAGGTAACTGCGCAAAATAAACATTTAAAAAAATATTTTTTATTATTGGCCCTACGTAGGTAGGTACTATACTCACCTAGCAAATATTATTATTATTTATTTACAGAGTACGCACGTACAGACAGGTAGGTAGGTACCTATAGTTCTTGCAACTCACGATCACGATGCGCGTAGGCTATGAATGTTGTTAGCCGTGCACATACACACATTGTTTTAGTGTGCGTAATAGGAAAACGTAAACGTGCAGACGTTGCCTACGCGCATTCGTGAGTTGCAAGAACACTATACCTACCTACCTACCTACCTACGTATCTTGTGTTGTGTTGTGACTTGTGACGCCACGCGCCACCCACCACGCGCGGTAACAAGCCAATTTTTCTTTTTTTTTTACTTTATTCATTTCAATCGCACGATAGACACACACAAAAAATACCCAAAGCACAAACGCGCAACCGGCTACCTTAAAACATTTACAACTAACCGAAAAACATGCTTAAAACCCTAAAAAAAAAAGTTTTAAAATAACTTGAATTACCTTACCCTCCCGCCCATCCAGCACCTGTGTCTCATTTATAGAAAATCGGCCATGTTTTGACACCGCAATGTAGCTTATGGTGTTGATGAGTCAGCGCCCTCTAGCGGTGAAAAGTATTATTACAATGTTTTTATACAGTTTCTAGCGATCTTTTTCGTGTTTTCTTGGTATAGTACTATATTTTGTAATTAGTAAAACGACAAAAAAAAATTTACATAGGTTGTTATAAAAAAAACCGTATATGGTGGATAGGGATCATCAAACTGATGAACTTTTACTATAAGGCCAATATTAACTCTAAAATCACTAAAATCCAGCTTTTTCATACATATTGATATTTTCTCATTAGTAATCAAAACTCTTTTAATTATTTTCTGGCAATATTACCTGACTACTGGACTAATAATTTGATTTTCAATAATTTATTTGCGACATACTTGGCATCTATGCCATCTATCTGATGATACAGGAACTTTTACCTATTTATTCTGTGCTTTTACCGATACCTAGTTTTTTTACGAAATTCTCCAAATATAATTTTTGTAGAGTTCTTTTATTGCGTTTTCTTGTTTATTATATAAGAAAAAAACAGGCCAAGTGCGTGTCGGGCCACGCGCAGTAGGGTTCCGTAGTTAACATATATACCGTACCTTATTTAATAAGTAGGTACCTAAGTACCACTATCATTTTTCATCTGCAAAAATAACTTTGTTTTTCATAGTGTTTGTATAAATGACAAAGTTATATTTGCGGTTTTGAAAAATGTGCTAAATTTCTAAAACTACTAAATAAACCTATCTCGTTCAAACCAATTTTCGTTGAATGTGTTTATTAAGATCGACAGCATATTTTTATTGTTTATTTTTCACTCTCTTATTTCTATAATTTAGAGGGACACAATCGGACACATTTTACCATTTTTACATTCTATTTATTCTTATGGTGTATATCTTTCGAACGGTTGATTTTATAAAGCACCAATATAAAGACACCCCACAAGTATTGGTTTGATGAAAAAAAATTTTTCCGTTTCAGTTCCTTCCATGTATGGGGAGCCCCTCTAAATCTTTTTTTTTGTGAAAATCGTATAGCGGTTCACATAATACATCTAGCTAGGTAGGTAGGTAGGTAATAAGAAAGCTAGGTGTAATTTTCTGGGGAAACTGTAGTGAGCGCGAACACATATTTAGAGCACAGAAACGATGCATTAGGGCAATTTGCGGGCTTGGTATAAGGGATAGTTGTGAACCGTTTTTCAAATCACTGAAAATATTAACATTGCCGTGCTTGTATATTTTGGAAATGGCGTTATTTGTTAAAAATAATGGACACTTATATACAAGTTTTCGTATGTGTCGGAACACCACACGCGCACAATATGCTACCACCTTGTAAAACAGCACTTTTCAAGAAAGGCGTACTGCACTAGCACCTCGTATTTACAATAAGATTCCAGAACCACTGAAGCAATTTACCAGTGCCAATTTTTAGAAAAAAATTGAGACAAATACTTATTGAGAAATGTTATTATTCTATACAGGATTTTCTTTGTGACAATTTACTCATATAAGCACATTTGTAATTTACTTAACTCATTAATATTTTTTGACATTTTAAACTGTGACATTATATAATTTTAATTTTAATTTGTGACATAAAATAATATTAAAAGAATACTTTTCTGACATTATAATTATACTTAATATTAGTTAATTTGCTGTTATTCTATTTGACAATGTTTAAATCATTATGTTATTGTTTTGCACACCCATTATGGGTAAAATATGACGAACTTAATAATGTATCTCTTGTGACCTTTTATGTACTCATATTTATGCAAAAATAAATGAATTGAATTGAATTGAATTGAATTGAAGTACCTACCTACCAAGTTTCAACTGTTATCGCGGCGTCCAGCCTCCTTTGACTAATGAATGACTGACAGACAGACGGAGGGTGACAGGGATGACGTACGGGACGGACGGACAGATGACTATCGACAGAGGACGGAACTGGTGCTGAACTTGTAAAAGGACGACAACTGCGACCAAATAACTGTGTAATCCTAATAGTTTCTGAATAAAGTGCAGCTATGACATACAGACGGCCGGACGGACGGACGAAGGGACAGACGGACAGACAGACGTGACGAATCTATAAGGGTTCCATTTTTGGCACTAGGCTACGGAACCCTAAAAATGGGGTTTTATATAATTTTAAAATGTAAAATATTTAATTGAAGCAATTGCCATCTATCATGGGATAGAAACAATTTGGACGATAGATGTTTCGCGTAATTCGTCACTAGATGGAACTGCCCCGAAAAATATATTAGGTGGTTGTGTTACCGAAAGTGGCACCCTCAGAGGTTTTTATTAATAGCTTATTTGTTTTACGTGGAGTTTTTTTTCGTAGGGTGGATATGCCTAACTCCAGCCCCCCCCCCCCCTAATACCAGCCCCCAAAAGTTTTTGCTTTGCTTTCATTAACAGTGAAAATCGGAAACTGTTTAATGGAGCCACACCGCTAGCTAATCCTCTAAGTTGGAAAATCACTATTACCCCGTCACGTCACCTACAACTCACACAACGAGCAATAATGTTCACCGAGACCGAGTAGAGGTGACTATGTTTGAAAAACAGCATAAAAGCTCGATCGATGCGAACTTTGGGAAGTGTGTTTACGAAGGCAAGATGCATTTTTTTTAGGTTTTAAGCTTTGATACTAGTGATAGATTAGATATATAACGTTTTGACATTACTAGTTTGTAATTAAATTTACTAATTTCGAAAATAATAGGGGGGCTGGAGTTTGACTGGGTGATTTTCAATAACTTTCTATTATCAGCCAGGGCTGGTATTGGGTATTTAACTTTCGTTAAAGATATCAAATTCAATTTAATTTGCTCGTCTCAAAGTAGGAATTTGTAGTGCTTTTCAATAGAATTACTAACCCTGCACCCAATGACCTAATTACAGCCGGGTGAATAATGTTCATCTCCTAAGTTATTTGTTCTGCAAATTAGGGGCTGATATTAGGATATGTATGAGAACCTAACTCGTGCCGGTCATCTAACTTTACGGCAATATACAGGGTGCTCTCAAATATGATTTTAATTATTTTGTTTTTTTTTTATATTAGATGTAAAAAGTAATAATAATTAAAATCATACTTTTCTTCACTCATAGAAACAGAAAATAAATTCAATATAAAAAAATTTATATTGAATTCCACTTCTTGGAAAACGCTTAAAAGAGTTTTAAATAATTAAAACGATTTCATACTCGTTGATTATATGTTTATTAAACCAAAGTTCACTTTTTGTTACGCCATTTTTAATATATGTACTTACCTATATTCTAAATTGATTAATATCTACAGAAGAGGTGTAAGTTTCAATGACTTGCTATGGGAATCATAATTTATAGCCTTTAGTGTTTTATTATCACTATTGAGAGTTACCAAATTATATTTTATTTTATACTAACATGGTTGTATTATTTTAGAACACCCTGTACCCGGCTGGAATTAGGGAGCAAAGCGGCTGATATTAGGGCAATGGCAGCTGGAATTAGGGTTTTTCGCCCTTCGGACATTTAAACGCTTCTCTATTTTTTTCCCACAAAACTACGTAAAACTAAGTACTATTTTCGTAATAAAGATGAATCAACCTACCTAAAACTGTATCAACAATATTTTTAAGATTTAAAATTACAACAACAGAGATTCAAAGTTGAAAAATCCTTGGGGGGGCTGGTAATAATAGGCATATTTACCCTACCAAAAAACAGCAAATAAATCACGTTTGTTGTATGGGAGCCCCACTTAAATATTTATTTTAATCTGTTTTTCTGTTTGTTGTTTAAAGGTGCCTTCCGACGGTGCGTGCTACCACGCACCGCACCGAGCCGCACGAGGGCGAGCACGGGCGCACCGTGGGAAACGCTGGCACGGGCCGTGCGTCGTTCGGCCATGTTCGGCGCACGGCCCGCTGTACCGTTCCCACGGTGCGCCCGCGTCCGTGCAACGAACGACGCACGAGTGATGATGGCACAGTACAAATAGTCGAAAAGCGAGCCATACCTATGCGCCTCGAGTTTAGTCTGACTGAACTCGGTAGGTACACAGACAGTCGTGAATGCGCCGCAGTAAAGAACGAAAAATTTACGTAGGTACTATTTATTTATTGATTGAAATACCTGTACTTGCTAGGGTAAAGTGCAGATAGTGCTGTTTTTATTATATTTAAAAGGTTTGAAGTTAGTTTTCGCACAAGTCATCACGTAAATATTATGAAAATGTGGTATCGATGCGTTCAGTATGAGTATGAATCCTGTTCACAAATATATATGTAAGATGACAAGTGCGAAAATGGTGGTGTAGAAATTGTGACAACATAAAAATTTCAGATGAAATGTATATCAAATGAAAGAGTTATGTTAGTTAATTTTGATTATATAACATACGAGTACTATAACATTTTCACTACTTAGTCTAACAGATTATTAGAAAACGTCGAAAAATTTCACAATTCAGAGTCGCCGAACAGCTCGAGATTGAGAACAACTGCATTGATTTTTACAAAATACATAAAAAATGGCTCTGAACATAATCCATTCGAGTTTCTATTTGACCAAAATTATTAAAATAATAGCCAATTACCTTAAAAAGCCAATAATTTGTTTAGCTTCTAGAATTCTTATTTTCGGTCTATTGCCACTAACTTTCGCCATTTTCTCTTTATTCATAGTTGTGTGGAAAACTTGACAAAGAAAGGCAATTGAAAATTAATTACTTTACGAAAAAAAAATTATTGGCGACTCCATTCATTTGAATTTTGACTTTGTTCCTATTACGTCAAGAACCGTTGGTATTTTAGTTTTATAATTTAAAATTTAAATAACTAAGGTGCCTTCCCACCGGTGCGTCTTGAGACGCACGAGAGCGCACCAGACCGAACCGACACACCGTGGGAAACGGACGGTGCACCGCGGTGCGTCGTCGTGCGTACGATCCATCGAGCGTCGGTAACTTCAAAGGATCGGTGCGTGGCGGTGCGTAGCGCTGTGCGTCCGCGTTCGTGGCGGCTCGTCGCCTTTGTCAATATGCCGCGCGTCATAGTATGATATCTATCAGTAGTCAATCGGCCCTGTCCTTTAAATAATTACCTACAGTATTTTAATTTCATCTAAGTACTTTCGTATCTTTTTAGTTTTGTGATTGTACGTATTACGTAAATTGCTATTTAGCAATAAGGCCGCTTTTTGTGTGCGTTGCTGTTTTTCTTTGTATATGTCATTATGTAATAATATTTTAGAATCCATATTATATAGGGTCTACCTTCAACGCGAAATACTTTCTAAGCAATAAAATACCTAGGTTAGCAAATTACAAAACTAATAGTAAAACAAAAACTGAAAATTGCGTAAAACCTATATAGGGTTTTAGTAATAGCCTAATAAAGCCGAATATGGTAGATAGGGACCATCAAACTGAACAACTTTTACTATGGGACCAATTCTGAAATCGCGAAAAAAATCTGCTGTTTCATACAAAAATTTATAACGAAAATATCAAAATGTATAGAACAGCAGATTTTTAGAAATAGAATAGTACTAAAAAGTAACAAAGTAATGGTAAAATATGGTACCAAATAATTTGTACTAAATAGTACCTAATGCATAGTACTAAATAGTAACTAATTAATGGTACTATATGGTACTAAATTATTTGTACTAAATAGTACCTATAATGAATAATACTAAATAGTAACAAATTAATGGTACTATATGGCACCAAATAACTTGAACTAAATAGTACCTAATGAATTGTTGACTATTTGTACAGTGCCATCATCACTCGTGCGTCGTTCGTTGCACGGACGCGGGCGCACCGTGGGAACGGTACAGCGGGCCGTGCGCCGAACATGGCCGAACGACGCACGGCCCGTGCCAGCGTTTCCCACGGTGCGCCCGTGCTCGCCCTCGTGCGGCTCGGTGCGGTGCGTGGTAGCACGCACCGTCGGAAGGCATCTTAATTTTAAACATTTTTCGAAACGTGAGCATCTGTTATTATAAGAATCTCATATTATGCGAATCGGCTATTTTGCGTTTCTGATATTATGCGCCTAAACGTTTCGAAATGGTGATTTTTGGTAAATTGAGAAAAACTGTCTTAACTTAAAAAAATCTACATGATTTTCGAACCTGCCCACAAAATTTCACGAAATTCGGTTGAGAAATTGCGACCTGTAGAGGAGAAAAGACAGAGCCGGAAAGCTGGACTGCAATGAGTTTTTTTTACATATCTCCGCCATTTTGAAAAAAATCGAAAAAGTTGCGTGACAAAAAAATTCTATATTATTTTCAAACCTGCTCACAAAATTTCACGAGAATCAGTTTAGAAATGCGACCTGTAGAGGAGAACAGACAGCGCTGGAAAGCCGTAAAACCTGTTTTTTTAACATATTATCTCCGCCATTTTGAAAAATTAAAAAAAATCTGGCTCGACAAAAAAATTCAATATAATTTTCGAACCTGCTCACAAATTTTCACGAGAATCGGTTGAGAAATGCGACCTGTAGAAGAGAACATACAGACATACGAAATAATTTTTGCCCAAGCTGAAGCTGAGACGCTTCGCTCGCACTTCGTGCTCGCTCGGTCAATAAACATATTTAACCTGCTCTAATAATTATGTTTTCGAAGTAGAATTACGTTTTTTGCTATGACATTATTGGCAGGCGTTATGGCGTTATTGGAGTTAAAGAGGTACGCTTAAGTACCTACATACTTTTTATTTTATTAGTGTAGGAAATGAAGCGATCTTTTGTATGGAGACCCCAACTTTAAATCCTCAGTCGATGAAACTTTACCATAGAAAATGTAGCAATGTGTCACTCCATCTGTCAAATGACACCTAACTGTTTTGCCCAAACTGAAACGCAGACGTTTCGCTGTATGCGCTCGCTCATCACTATTAGTATGATTTTATTATATATTTGTATTCATTGTTGTGGTAATTAATAACAAACAAAAAACCTAATCAATACATGCCTTTGTCATACAAAATGTTTCCAAGTCTTGTTCTTGGCACGCAGAAGGTGCGCATGCAGTAGATGAAGATATTAGCCCCCCTACTCAAACGGCCAAAATTCTATTCGTTTGAACGCTACGCTTACTATTAAAAATTTAAAATAAGCAGTAAACTATAAAATTTTATTACGTCCTGCCGTAGGTAAGCTTGCAAATTCCATACAATACATCGATGTCTGAGATTTACATAAGTTTGCGAAATATGATTTAATCATCTATTGCTCATATTTAAGTTTCAAAAGTAAGCGTAGCATATTTTTTCAATTATATTAATAATCTAAGTGAGCGTAGCGTTTAAACGAATAGAAAGTTTGTCATTTGAGTAGGGGGGTAGGTGTCGCTAGATGGCACTAGCTGAGTGGTTGGCTTATAGCTGGAACGTACAAGGTAACAACGTATATGACAACTATTATCATCAAGTTACGTCAACGCAAGGTACTTTAACTAACAACTTTAACTAAAATCTATTTCGGTTTAGTAAAAACCTCTGAGTAACCGTAGTACGGACATAACTAAAAAATAAAGCATGTCGCTAGATGGCTGCACTTACATTTTGACAAAAAATAAAGTTCGAGCATCTTCAAGCCATCAACATCAGGTATACATCAACTGACAACATTTTTTAAATAAAATCTATTTGGGAAATATTGAATTTAACTATTGCGTATGCGCAAGATTGTAAAACTACATTACATTCAGTAAATAACACGTCGCTAGATGGCGGCACTTACATTACAACCTATTTCAATGAGATAATTATTTTTACTCACTTATGCCAAGTATATATTCTGTGCTTATGCTCTGAAATGTTATCATTCCATTTGAAAAAAGAATGCGGGGCGTTCAACATTTCCGTGGGGGCACAGAATATATACTCTAACGGTGGGGGTCTGGTTCATCACATTCTAAATTTGAAATTCAGTGCGGAAATGAAATTCAATACTTACTTCCCGCACTGAGTGCGGGAAGTAAGTGTTCCAAATTCAAATCGGTAGAACTTATCAGCTAGCATTCTTTTTATTAAACTTTATGGTTGCATGACCGGTCAGTAAACATGGCCACGCGAACCAATTTAAATATCACATTTTTACAAAGAAAATTGTATTTCCTCGCATTTCGTGAGTAAAGTATTATACAAACCTTGTACTGGAAGCTACTTGCATTGCCTCGAATGATTAAAGCCCTCGCCTGCGGCTCGGGCTTCAAACCATTCTCGACAATGCAATCGCTAGCTTCCCGTTCTCGGATGTAATGTACTATTACTCACTTATGCTCTGAAATGTTATCATTCCATTTGAAAAAAGAATGCGGGGCGTTCAACATTTCCGTGGGGGTCTGGTTCATCACATTCTAAATTTGAAATTCAGTGCGGAAATGAAATTCAATACTTATTTCCCGTACTGAGTGCGGGAAGTAAGTGTTCCAAATTCAAATCGGTAGAACTTATCAGCTAGCATTCTTTTTATTAAACTTTATGGTTGCATGACCGGTCAGGTCAGTAAACATGGCCACGCGAACCAATTTAAATATCACATTTTTACAGAGAAAATTGTATTTCCTCGCATTTCGTGAGTAAAGTATTATACAAACCTTGTACTGGAAGCTACTTGCATTGCCTCGAATGATTAAAGCCAAACCATCCTTCAAACCATCCTCGACAATGCAATCGCTAGCTTCCCGTTCTCGGATGTAATGTACTATGTAAACATTTTGAGTAAGCACTTACATTCTGGGTAACGGGTTTTTAGACTATTTTCCGGACTTTGTCCGGCTTTTTAATATTGGGCGGTTGTAATACTATGTAGGACTAGGTAGTTAAAAACATACATAGCAGTAGAGAAGTCCCAAAACGTATATGGAGTCTGGATCTCTTCTTCCCAGACTCTGGGCCACGTCCATGTACATACATACGCACAGTATACAAAAACCCGTGTGGGGATTTAGCAAAATGTCCACGCAGGACTTTTGATTTTTGTCAGGATTTTCAGCACCTGGCAACCCGAACAGACAAGTGATTTTTTTTATCCAAACGTGTGGGGTATCGTTGTTTATAGCATAAGAAGTTTTATTTATTCTTATGTTTATAGCTCGTTTTGTCGAGTTGACAGTCTTTGAGGAAAAGCCGTCAAAGTCAGCTTTTTTCCAAAAAAATTGTCCGAAGTATTTTCTAACTTAAAAATGAGGGCTTTTCAAAATGATAATAAACTGTAGGCTCGATAGATGGCGTTGATAAAAATGTTATGTGTCAATGTGATATTTTTAGGGTTCCGTACCAAAATGCTAAAAAAGGAACCCTTATGGTGTGACTCAGTCTGTCTGTCACAGCTGGATGTCTCGAGAACTACTAATGGTATCAACTTGAAATTTAGAATAGTTTAAAATGACGTTTGCAAAACTATTTTGCAAATAAGAAAGAAATAAAAAAATAAATACTTTTTTTTACAACAGGGACTGAAAAGGGGTCTTAAAAATTTGAAGTTTGAAATCATGTGGGGTATCATATTTTTTATTTTTTTTATTTTTTTATTTATTATCATAAAGTTTACATGAATATCTTAAAATTGAATATGAGGAGCGTCTGTTCAAAAGGGGCTATATCCACTTCGGACGTTTTCTGTTTTTTTTTCGAATCGGTTTCAGAATCTAAGATCCCATCATGCGCTATGTCATAGCCTTCTATATCTTCCAAGCCCTGAAGTTGAGCAGAACGGCAACATCGCATGTGGTCAAGCAAATAGTATAAAATTATTTTAAAAATTATTTATTATTTGTTTTTCCTATATTATCTATGTTTAAACTAGTTGTGAATTGTGATGTAAGATTATTTTAATAAAGTTTTATATTTATTATTATTATTTATTTATTAGAACATAAAGGTTTGAGTCAAATTATTTGAACTTTTCGGGGGTCCTTTAGTACGATGAGCATTTTGATCTAAGCCTTCTCTAGCAATAAATCTTACATCATTGGAAAGGTATTTAAATTTGAAACACTTTATTGTATTACTATAAACGTCAACTATTAGTACTTTGAGAGTTATAACGCTCTAAACTTGACCAATTTTTTTAACATTAATGACCTAAAACTCCGAAAATACTAACAATTAATAGAAAGTATGTTTGCAGCAAATAATTGTCATATAAAAACCTTTCTTATGATATATCATTCATTTCAATAGGTGTGGTAGATCAACTCCCAAAGACAATAAACCACTTTTATACTTTAATAACCTTTAACTCCAAAAGTATTAACAATCGATAAAAAGTATATTAACAGCAAATATTTGTCTTTAAAAAGCCTTTCTAATGATATATCATTTATGGAAATGAAGAAGGCTATGGCTATGTCATAGCCTTCTATAATTGCAAGCCGTGAACATAAGTTTGGCAACGTCTGTTACTGTCAGTTCGTGGTCATGTCGTCGGCCAGTCTCCATACTAAATGTATGGGAATATTTCAATTTTAAGAGGTCGATATTTTTTTTCATAGTAATCGTGTGAGGTTTAAAATATGAAAATAATTTAGTTCTTTTATTGAAATGTTTTGTATATTAAACAATAAGAAAAATATCAATGTTAACCAGGAAAAATGGCTGTCAAAGATGTCATCTTTTTTGTTGATTTTCTTCAGCAGGGAGTTGATTAACACGCCCTCTAGCAATAAATGATATATGATTAGAAAGGTTTTTTAAAGACAAATATTTGCTGTAAATTTACTTTATATCAATTGTTAATACTTTTGGAGTTAAAGGTTATTAAAGTATAAAAGTGGTTTATTGTCTTTGGGAGTTGATCTACCACACCTATTGAAATGAATGATACATCATAAGAAAGGTTTTTATATGACAATTATTTGCTGCAAACATACTTTCTATTAATTGTTAGTGTTTGAGAACATAAAGGTGCAGATTATTGAAAGCCCGTAAATCTTGGTAAAAATTAGTTTACTTCAAAAATATAGATCGTTACAGTGCGAAGGTTGACAGGTAAGTGGTGACGCGACACATTGATTAGTACGGTCGTATTATAACGCCTGCAGGTTTCTAATAGCAATACGTTTATCAGCGGCTAAGTAGTCGAATTAAAGTAGGAGACGCCTTAACATGCTCCCCGCCGTTGAAAGGTACTTTCAACAGTCTATTCTTGAAGTTCCTCCGCCGTGGGTAGGGGACAAAGTCGAACAAAGGGACGACGCACGCAGCCCCTGACGGTGTTGACATCAGCTACTCTCGCGATGCCATCTGGACCAGGAAAGAGACGCAGCACGCGCCCAAGTCGCCACTGGAGCGGGGATGTGTTGTCTTCAGCCAGCAGCACCATGTCGCCGACCTTCAAGTTAGCTGGATTCGTACGCCATTTCGTGCGTTGTTGCAATTCGGTGATGTATTCCTTTTGCCAGCGTTGCCAAAAGTGCTGTCTGATTTTCTCCAGTCGCTCGTATCGCTTGAGGTTGCTTTCTTTGCATTCAGTCAGCGCTGGAGTAGGAAGTGCAGTAAGAGGCCTTCCTATCAAAAAGTGTCCGGGGGATAGGGAAAGGAAATCGTCAGGACTGGATGAAAGTGGACACAAGGGACGGCTATTCAGAATGGCCTCCACTTGCGCAAATAAAGTGGAAATTTCCTCGAATGTAAGATGACTGTTACCAATTACACGTTTAATATGATATTTTGCCGATTTGATTCCGGCCTCCCAGATGCCACCGAAATGAGGAGCGTAAGTTGGAATGAAATTGAATTTAATGCCTTGTTGACTTGCAAAATCAGAGAAAGAATCTTTATTTTCGTTTAAAAATGCTCCTATTTCTTTAGCAGCGGCTACAAAATTGCGCCCATTATCGCTATATATTTCCGCTGGTTTTCCTCTCCTAGCTATAAATCTTTTCAAGGTCATTATGAATGCATCTTTAGTTAAGTCGCTTACCGCTTCGAGATGTATACACTTATAACGCAGGCATACAAATAAACATAAATAACATTTCGTAACGCGACTCCCGCGACCCTTGCGGTTTAGTATGAAGTAAGGTCCTCCGATATCGAGACCAACGGATTGGTTTGGGAAGCCCGGATTAATACGTGCGGCAGGTAAATTACCCATTTTAGTTTGTAATGTTTTGCCTCGCAAGCGCCTGCATCGCACACAGTTGTTTACTATGCGTCGAGCGAGACGTCGACCATCTACGGGCCACACGGTTTCTCGTACCGTAGCTAATAATAATTGAGGACCCGCATGCATGTGATTGTAGTGTTCATGAATGAAATATAATTTAGTCAGTTTGTGTGATGCATGGAGTAATATGGGATGTTTTTTCTCATAAGTGTAGTTAGACGAATCTATACGTCCACCCACTCTAATTAACTTATTCGAATCTAAAAAAGGTGATAATGATAATATTTTATTATGATTATTGAGTTGCTTATTACTAGACAATAACTGGTATTCATTCGGGAACGATTCACGCTGAGCGATAAGACACAATGAGTGGAATGACTCACGCAATTCGCTAGCTGTTAACAAACCGGTCCGCTTGTTTACACTATTTTTTAAGTTAAATATGAATCGTAAAACATAGGCAAATGATCTATTAATTTTATTGAAATTAGAATAATTATCAAAATTGATTATTGGGGTATTATTTATCGTTACTGAATGTGATTTAATTTCCGGCAATACCACTGGTTCAGTGACCTTGAGTGTTGGCCAGTCAGTTTCGTTATTACGTAAGTATTTAGGGCCGAACCACCACAAATCCGTATTAATCAACTGATTTGCGTTTACACCCCTAGATATGAGATCAGCCGGATTTGAATCCGTCGGAACGTATCTCCAAGCGGACGGATTGGTTAATTGTGTGATTTCATAAACTCGATTACCAACAAATGTTTTTAATTTACTCGGATCACTATTTATCCAACTTAATACTACGCTGGAATCACACCAGTGCACCACCCGATCCGGTTTATAGCGAAGTGAATCTAGTACACATTTAGTTAACCGAGCGGCGAGCAGGGCTGCGCCAAGCTCGAGGCGTGGAGTGGAGCTGGGTTTAAGCGGTGAAACCTTAGATTTAGCGCAAAGCAGGCGAATAGCAACTTCGTTATTATTGTTTATAGACTTCATGTAAATACAAGCTCCAATCGCCAAATTAGAGGCGTCACTAAAGGAATGTAACTCGATAGTCGTTGGTGAAACACACAATACCAACCTTGGGATGCGTAAATTGGATAAACATTTAATATTTTTCGTGAACTTAATCCATTCATCTTTAGTTGTTTCTGGGACAGGTTCGTCCCAATCAATCTTTAACTTCCATAACTTTTGTAACATAATTTTAGGTTGAATAACAATCGGACTTAGCAACCCTAAAGGATCGAAAATCTTAAACGAGTTAGACATAATAAACCGTTTCGTTATCACTTCGTTTTCGTAAACAATATTTTTTAATGGAAAATGGAATGTATCGTCAGACGGTGTCCAACCGAGCCCGAGAATACTTGATGACTCACTGATAAGCAATTTATCTTGCGTGTTTATTTGAATATCGTCGAATATTTGTGGGCAATTACTTTTAAATTTTCTTAAATTAAAACAACCTGATTTTAATGCCTTTGAAACTGATTGTTGAATGTATTTTAACTGATCTATGTCGTCGCTACCGGTAATGAGGTCATCAACGAAATGATCCTTTTGAATAATGGTTTTTATGAGCTCGTCATCAGTTTCTTCGCCAAGTTGCCATAAACATCGCGTACTTAGATAACTGGCACTGGCGGTACCGTACGTAACGGTTTTTAAATTAATTGTTTGTATAGGCTGAGACTCGTTTTCGCGCCATAATATCAACTGTAAATTACGATCATGCTCATTTACTAACACCTGGCGGTACATTTTCTCAATGTCACCAGTGATTAAAAATTTGTATTGCCTAGCCCTTATTAAAATAGAAAATAAAGAATCTTGTATGTTCGGGCCTACTCGCAATATATCGTTTAATGAATAGCCAGAAGTGGAGGGGGCGGAGCCATCAAATACCACTCGGAGTTTGGTCGACTCGCTTTCTTGTTTAAGTGTCCGGGCACGAAAACTGCGACGGCGGAGCGGCAGCGGGGCGGCGCGACAGCGGAGCGGCGGCGATGCATTCAACAGTATGGCACAGTATGGAGACGCGCACGAAACGGGCGGTGGCGGCGCGGGGCGACGAGCGATGCACGGGCGGGAGGAGAGCGACGAAAACAAATGAACAAACTAGTTGGATTTGGTCGCCCGCGATGACAGTAGTGTTGTGTTGAATAATATAATAGTGCCTGTTTGATTACTAGGTAGTACCTATTTATTCAGTATGGATGTCGGCATCTTGGACACAATATGAGCAAAGAATCCGGTTTTGAAACTAGTTAACGCCTATACTTAGACCATTTTTTCGAACTAAATAAAATTTTTAGACATAGGATATATTTCGTCCTTTGAATATTTTTCTGTATTGATTTAACAAGAAATTGTTTCCATAGCAACATCACATTTGACACATCAATAGAAAAAATAATAATAAGAAGTTACTTTAGTGGTATACCGTGGTCCTACCAGTAGGTTAAATCGGTAGGTCCACGGGCCCTTAATGGTATTTAGCCCATCTGTCACAACACTACTAACGCGGCTGACCGACCGCTAAGTTTCGTGCCCACGTTCTCATCGCCCCGCCCCGCCGCCGCTCCGCTGCCGCGCCGCCCCGCCACCGCTCGGCCGCCGCCACTTTCGTGTCCGGACACTTAGTGTCCGGGCACGAAAACTGCGACGGCGGAGCGGCAGCGGGGCGGCGCGACAGCGGAGCGGCGGCGATGCATTCAACAGTATGGCACAGTATGGAGACGCGCACGAAACGGGCGGTGGCGGCGCGGGGCGACGAGCGATGCACGGGCGGGAGGAGAGCGACGAAAACAAATGAACAAACTAGTTGGATTTGGTAGCCCGCGATTACAGTAGTGTTGTGTTGAATAATATAATAGTGTCTGTTTGATTACTAGGTAGTACCTATTTATTCAGTATGGATGTCGGCATCTTGGACATCATTTAAAAAACACAAGATGAGCAAAGAATCCGGTTTTGAAACTAGTTAACGCCTATACTTAGACCATTTTTTCGAACTAAATAAAATTTTTAGACATAGGATATATTTCGTCCTTTGAATATTTTTCGGTATTGATTTAACAAGAAATTGTTTCCATAGCAACATCACATTTGACACATCAATAAAAATAAAAAAAAATAAGAAGTTACTTTAGTGGTATACCGTGGTCCTACCAGTAGGTCAAATCGGTAGGTCCACGGGCCCTTAATGGTATTTAGCCCATCTGTCACAACACTACTAGCGCGGCTGACCGACCGCTAAGTTTCGTGCCCACGTTCTCATCGCCCCGCCCCGCCGCCGCTCCGCTGCCGCGCCGCCCCGCCACCGCTCGGCCGCCGCCACTTTCGTGTCCGGACACTTAAGACCGCGTGATGACAAAGATAATACTTTGGTTCCGTAGATTTGTTTATGCTATTATTATTAGTAAAGGATAAATGACCTAACGCGGCATATTCGTTAATGAATTTAGAGTATTCTAACTTTAATGTTGGATTTTTATGAAATCGCTTTTCTAAATTGAGAAAGCGTTTTTTAGCCAAATTATACGTGTCGCCAAGACAATCAGCGTTATCTTTCATTGGCAACCGTACACAAAATCTACCAAATTGGTCTCTAGTGGTGTTCGTTATAAAATGATTTTCGCAATATTGATCATTTTGACTTAAAATAGGTTTGTTGGGAACGTCTTCCAAGTCCCAAAATTTTGTTAACATATTTTCTAAATTTTCATTTTGTGAATTAGATATAGTTGCGTGATTGCAATGAATAGTTTTATGAGGAGTTACTAAATTAATGGGGCCGGCTACGATCCAGCCTAATTGAGAATTTCTTAGCTTTGTAGTGTTGCTGCTTCCTGCGGAACGCTGCTCGTTACCTAATATATCCCACACTAAATCGGCTCCGATCAAAATGTCGATCGGAGCTGGCTCATAGAATTTAGGATCGGCTAGCTGTATATCCTTAGGAAGGTTTAATTTTTTAATATCAATAGGACATTTCGGCAAATGACCGGTTAATTCTTTTAAGACAAAACAGTTTAATGATGCTTGATAATTAGTGTTAATAGATTTAATTTGTATGTTGCAGCTTTCGACAGCTTGATTTGAGGTTACGTTACCTATGCCAATGATTTTAGTTGCAGTGATGGGATTTGATTTTAGTGAAAGTCTGGTCTTTAGGGACTCAGTCACAAACGAGGATTGGCTTCCACAGTCTAATACGATGCGAACTTTAATCTTTTGCTGATTAAATGGATTTGACGCCTGGACTATGGCAGTTGACAAAAGCACGACCTGATTGGCGTGGTTGGAATAATTGACAACTGTTTCGATTTGATCGGTTTGTTCATCTGTGGTTAAATGATTATTTACTGATACTGGACGGTGAAGTAAACTATTGTGTTTGCGTTTACATTCACGACAAGGTCCCAAGCGACACTCGTTAGTAGGGTGACCTTGTCTAAGACAATTCATACACAACTTGTATTTTTGCACATCTCGTAACCTCTCATCAACGCTTTTGGATTTAAATGTAGGACAATCGTAAATCCTATGACCTTCGTTGCAGATAATACATGTGTAATTTATAGATTTGTAATTATTATTATTTTTGTTATGATGACTTGAACTTAAAAATGACTTGGTGAATGTATTTTGCCCTGACCTCTGATTGTTATTATTGTTGTTGGGTGTAAAACGTGTATGAGACGTGGAAGGTTTAGACATGTCATGCTTGTTTGGATTAAGCGACTCGAGCACTTCCGCACGCTCGCTTAAAAACTTATAAAATTGGTCTAAAGAAGCCACATCACCCTCTAAGGTTTTGCGATGCTCTTCCCATTTCGTTAACGTAACATTATCCAATTTTGACGACAACATATAAATAATTAAAACGTCCCACTTATCAGTTGGTTGCCCTAAACTCGCCAGCGCACGTAAATTTTTTTTGACATGGTCAATCAAATATCTAAGGGACCGTTCAGACTCGCGTTGTATCGGTTTGAAACTAAAAAGTGAATTTAAATGATGATTAATAAGAGTTCTTTTGTTATTGAAACGATTAAATAATAAATTCCAAGCTTCCGTGTAATTTGCACTGGAAACTTCAAGGTTTGAAAGTACGCGCGCCGCATCGCCTTCCAGGTAGAATAAAAGATAATGAAATTTACTAATTGGCGGTATGCGCTCGTTGTTGTGAATTAAACTCGTAAAAGTGTCTCTAAATTCTAACCAGCGGAAGTATGAACCATCGAATTTAGCGATTTGAATTTGAGGAAGTTTCATGCCTAACTCTTTATGCTGTTCAGCGCAGCACGAAGTGTTATGCATGGAATTGCGCCTTTCGCATTCTTGTTTTATAGATAATGACTCGATTATTCTTTTGGCTATAGCTATGCTTTTTATGAAATCGCGTTCGATGGTTTCGCGTTCATCAATTTCGGACATAATATTTTCGGGAATTAAAACTTCTATCTCGTTTTGCAAGTCATCAAACCTCACTGATAATGATTCAAATTTTGCTAATTTTAAATTTAATTCTGTTAACTGAATATCATCTAAAGTGTCCTGCTTAGCCACACAATTCACGTAATTTTTAAATTTAGTGATTTGCCCTTTGATGGACACTCGTTTTGTTAATAATTCTTTATAACGCTTATCTTCTGTAGTTGTAGACATTTTGCAAAATTAAAATATAAATGTAAAAATTACGTGATAAAAATGTAAAAAAGTGATAACAAAAAGTAAATAAAGTAAAAACGCTCACGTTCCTCGTTTCGATGTCACCGATTCACGGGAAGCTCCGATCGCGATCAGCTTTTGGCCGCCGACCACAACTCAGAACTTCACAGAATCACCGGGAATCACTTGTATACGCAGGTGCGTGAGAGGTGATTGATATTTTTGCCCTGGAATTATCAGCAAATGTGTGAAAAACTATGAAATCACTTTTGATAAATTTTGTGTGGGGGTAGGTATGTCGATAAAGAAAATTATGATGAAATATTTGATTTACGGAACAAATAGCACTATAATCTGCACAAAAACACTTATTTACGCAAATGGATTTTATTCTGAATAGTTTTAAGATAGAAAGGAATAGGTTTTTATGGAAAATGGATGAGTTGGGTAAAATGAAGGAGGACACTTATCTTTAGGTGAACCTTGCTGCACGGCGTGATGCTTTAGCTACACCACTGATCCACTCCAGATCCTTCGGCGTTTCTGGATGCAACTTGTCCACTGGAAACTGTGGTCGAACTCCACCGTAGTGTTCCCGGCTTGTATTGCGCAGCGTAGTTGGCGCGAAAATCCGTCCTTCGTATTTCGATGCTTTCGTGATAATATTGTCGTATCTTGATAAAGGTTTTCTCATGGGCCACCAATTTATGTTTGAGAACATAAAGGTGCAGATTATTGAAAGCCCGTAAATCTTGGTAAAAATTAGTTTACTTCAAAAATATAGATCGTTACAGTGCGAAGGTTGACAGGTAAGTGGTGACGCGACACATTGATTAGTACGGTCGTATTATAACGCCTGCAGGTTTCTAATAGCAATACGTTTATCAGCGGCTAAGTAGTCGAATTAAAGTAGGAGACGCCTTAACAGTTAGTATTTTCGGAGTTTTAGGTCATTAATGTTAAAAAAATTGGTCAAGTTTAGAGCGTTATAACTCTCAAAGCACTAATAGTTGACGTTTATAGTAGTACAATAAAGTGTTTCAAATTTAAATACCTTTCCAATGATGTAAGATTTATTGCTAGAGGAGGCTTAGATCAAAATGCTCATCGTACTAAAGAACCCCCGAAAAGTTCAAATAATTTAACTCAAACCTTATGTTCTAATAAATAAATAATAATAATAAATATAAAACTTTATTGAAATAATCTTACATCACAATTTACAACTAGTTTAAACATAGATAATATAGGAAAAACAAATAATAAATTTTTTTTAAAATAAGTTTATACTATGTGCTTGACCACATGCGATGTTGCCGTTCTGCTCAACTTCAGGGCTTGGAAGATATAGAAGGCTATGGCTATGTTCAAGTTTGATCAAAACTGCCCATTTCTACCTTAAAATTGCCACCTTTTACAAAGGTAATAAATAATAATAAATAAATAAAATATTTATTTATTTCTCCCCTTTACATAGGTAAATACAAAATACAAAGGTTTCATACAATTTTATAAGTGATGGGGGACAGGAGTCCAAACTAGGTAAACCCCGTGCTATGGAACTCCTGGCTCCCGTCTCTCAAACATTGGGATATTTCTTAAATTTAAGTAAAGTTATAACCTGTGTCACAGTCTGTGATTAAGTTATATGGTTAATTTAATAAAAAATGGTAACATAGTTTATATGTATGAAAATTGTAGCAAAAATACTACACTAATACCAATTGTAGTAAAAACTTATTTTAGCTGAAGCGGACTTTGTGAAGCAGGCTTTATTTATGATATTCGGTAGGAGCGTAAAAAGACTTAAAAGAAAAAGGAAGGTAATTACAATTTTTAATTATGTAGAAAAAGAAAGAAATCAGTAAGTACACTACTTAAAAAATGCCAAATATTTGTATTCTTTGTTATTATTTATTTAAATTTTGATATAATATTGTTAAATATTTAATTTTACCTAATATGAAAAAGAGTATTTTCAACTTTGCAAAAAAATCCTCTGTTTCATCATAGTTACGAGAATGGAGCCATGATGTTACCACATTTTTACACTTATGTTTGGTTAAATGATAAACTTTTTGTAATTTGTTTACTTTATTATACAATCTTCCACTCAGATAAGTAAAGAATCTACGAGCAAAACATGTTGACGAATTGGGTGTGGGGCAAACTATATGATTTCTTCTCGTGTGCGCTCTTTCATATTCAGCTGTGAACTGTGTTAAGGAGTGCTGGCGCAGAATAACGTTTAGAATAAATAATTTTCTGACAGAAAGAACCTGAATATCATTATATAAAGACACAGTCGGGTATAATTTAGGCTTGCTGAAGGCAACCTTCAAGATAAGTCTTTGAGCTCGTTCCAAACGAAGCATGGATGTTTTATCTGCACCTCCCCATGAGGAGATACAGTAAGAGAGAAGAGACTAGCAGAGGGCTTGGTAAATGTTTTTAATGAGCTTCTGGTCAGGGATGTGCCTTAATTGTTTGAAAACATATGTTAGTTTTCTAATTTTTTGAGAAAGGTTATTAATATGTTCATGAAAATTTAAGTTTTTGTCGATGATTACTCCTAGGTATCTTATATTATCTATCGAGGAAATTTCCGGGCACGAACATGGCAGATTAGAGTGACATGAGTGGGCCAAAATCTTCAAGGAACTTGTGGAGTCATTTGGAGAGTTTCTGATGGTAAATGGGATAAATTTTGTTTTTGCGGCGTTTAGTGTCAGACAATTGAGATTAAGCCAGTGACACACCTTGCTAAAACCCAGTTGAGCATTTTTAGTTAGGTCAGTAGTGGCACTCATGTATGGCGAGGTCAAAATTTGTCATTAGATGAATTCACTTGGCACATATGTAGCTTAGGTAAAACTGATCTGATTTAGCCCGGTAGCCATCCGCCCCCCCTTGGCAGGTAAGGGGGGGTGGCATTCAAAGTTTCGCGCCGCCGCCGCACTTCAGAAAAAAAATCATATCTCCTTTAATATACCTACCACCTTGAGTGTGGTATCATATTGTGATAAATCAAGGATGAGGAAGCCATTTTTGAGACATTTAATGTACAGTTTCATAGAAAAAAAGTGATATATTTTACTATATTGACGACATTTTCAAAATCAGTTTGCTATTTTTTTATTCAACAGTTGGTATCTTTGAAAATTCATATTTTATGCAAAGGAAAAAAATACTATCTTAAAGTACCTTTATTCAGCTTTAAATACATACAAACTTATATATAGTTATCATACAATATCTATCTGACAAAAATCGAACATTGTATGCGATGGTGTTTCCAAACGTCTTTAATTTCAAGTTAAGTTGGTTTTTCATACAAATTGTATAGAGTACAAACTTAACATTGCGGCCAATTGATGTTTATGTTTCTACGGTCTTATAGTCTCTCTCAGCTATCGTACAGTCTAATTTATACTTAAATTTTTTTGTGGAAGTCATAACGACAATTGAAAAAAATAGACAGACTTGATCTCAGAATGAGGAAGTCACAAAACGTCGACGCGACGTGGCGTCAAAAGATCAGCTCAAAACGATCAGGTAGGAAAACGTCCTATCCTACCATATTAAGTTTACAGTGCAAAAAGTGTTTAAATCATAATAGGTAGGTACCCTAAGAACCTAGGTATACAAATATATCGTAAAGATAAAACTACTGTTGCATTGAGTATTTTTATACACAGAAAAATGGAACAACAGCCCTATTTCATACAAACAAGGTAATTTTAAAGCTTTGGTTCTCCGCCCAAGATTAAACGGGGTATTATGTGATGATGGCAATTTAAAGAGTGAATGGAGAAGGTACAGATTGCAAAAGAAACCCAACGGATCAGAAGAGTCGTTTACACCAGAGACCGTCTAGAGTGTTGAGTGTTACATTTTCCATACTTAAAAATTTTCGCTTGATATTTTTTTAAGTTCAACCCTGAGCTAAATGACTTATCTAATCCGTTCGATTTCTTTAGCATTATAAGTCTCCGCCATCCATTTTTTAAACTGCCATCATCAGATAACATCTCGTTTAATCCTGAGCGGAGAACCAAAGCTTTAAAGTTACCTCGTTTGTATGAAAATAAGCCTGTTAATCATTTTTTTCAGCTCAAAAGTGTATAAAAATACTTAATGCAACAATAGTTTCATTTTTACGATATATTTATATGCCTAGGTCCTTGGGGTACCTAATAATTATAATTTAAACATTATTTGCACTTTAGACTTAATTTGGTAGAATATTTTCCTACCTGGGTCGTTTTGAGATCTAATCTTTTGACGCCACGTCGCGTCGTCGTTTTATGACTTGCTCGTACTGAGAACACGTATGTCTAATTTTTTCTATAGTCGTTATGACTTCCACAAAAAGATCTAAGTATGTATTAGACCGTAGGATAGTTGAGAGAGATTATAAGACCGTAAGAAAATAAGCGACAAAATATACCAAAGTTAAGTTTGTATTCTATACATTTTGTATGAAAAAACCAACTTATATTTGCAGTTGGAAATTCTTGGCAACACTGTCACATACTGTGTTCGATTTTTTTCAGAGAGACATTGTAAGATAACTATATTGAAAGTATACATATTTTTAAAGCTGAATAAGCGTACTTTAAGTCAAAATTTTTTGTCTCTGCACAAAATTAGTATTTTCAAAGATACTGACTGTTGAATAAAAATAATAGCATAACATTTTTTGATATTTTTAGCAATATTTTTTTTTTCAATGTCTATAAAATTAAATGACTCAAAAATGAATTTCTTTATGCTTGCTACAGAGTTAAGTTTGTGTTCTATACATTTTGCATGAAATAAAACATCTAATACTGGCTCTTGGAAACGTTGGGAAACACCGTCGCATACCATGTTCGTTTTTTTTTCAGATAGACATTGTACGATGCCTATATATAAAGAATATATTTTTAAAAAGCTAGATAAATTTGCTTTAATACAATATTTTTTTTCTTTGCACAAAATTAGTATTTTCGAAGATACCGGCTCTTAAATAAAAAAATAGCAAAGAGATTTTGATACTATCCGTTATATTTTACCTTTTTTCTATGAAACTGTACATGAAATGTCTCAAAAATGAGTCCCCTATCCCTAATTTATCATAAAATGATACCACAGTCGAGGTGATAGGTATATTGAAGGAGATATGATTTTTTGTCTGAAGTGCGGCGGCGTGAAACTTTGAATATCACTACCTGCCAAGGGGGGGAGGATGGCTACCGGGCTAAATCAGCTCAGTTTTACCTAAGCTAAATATGTGCCAAGTGAATTCATCTAATGAAAAATTTTGACCTTTTGCCACTACTTCCTAGGCTATTTCATATACTTCCTCCCACGTGTCACCGAAAAAAGTCAAAGCTGTATCATCAGCATATGTCAATATTTTACAGTTTTTTATTTTAAGATCACAGAGCTCATTAATGTAGCAGAGAAAAAGCGTTGGGCCAAGTATACTGCCTTGCGGTACTCCCGAAATAATAGGGCAGTCATCGCTGACAACACTACTGATTTTTACATGTTGGGTTCGGTTTGTAATGTAATCTTTTAAAAGAAGCAGCTGGTTTCCTCTAACGCCAATGTCTTCTAGCTTTTTGAAAAGTATGGGAAAAGAAATCGCATCAAATGCTTTTGCTATGTCCAGGAAAATAGTGATACATTTCTTTTTACTATCTAATCTTTCAACCAAAAATTTTAAGTACTCATGTATTGCGTCATCAGTGGAGCGACCCCGTCTAAAACCATACTGATTATCAGAGAGTAACTTATTTTTTTCAAGAAAAGCTAGAAATCTCGTGTTTATTATCTTCTCTAAAAGTTTGGAGAGAGTTGGAAGGAATGATATTGGTCTATAATTTCCTACGCAGTTTCTACTTCCTGCCTTGTAGATCGGGATGACCTTAGCCTTTTTTAAACAGTCCGGAAAGATGCCCTCATCAAGACACCGATTAAACAAATGGGTCAAGGTTGGTACAATGTAATCTTTTATTGATTTAAGCACCTGTGCTGATATGTCATCATATCCCATAGCACAGTCTGTTTTTAAGTTCATAATAAGTCTGCCGACTTCATCTTCATTTGTGTTAAGAAGAACGAGCGAGTCTCTTTGTGTGTTTGCCGTTTGACCAGTTGTAGCAAAACTCTGACCAACGGTAGCAAAACTTTTACCAATTGTAGCAAAAAAGTTATTTACCTGATTTACTGATGACTTATTAGATTCACATATATTCAGAAGTTCTAAAGGTTCATTCTTTGTTCTATTTAAATTAGTTATTGATTTAATGGTTTTCCAAATTCGTTTATTATTGTTTTTTGATTTTAAGAGTTCCTGTTGTTCATATGTTTGTTTGGATTTTTTTATTATATTTTTCAAAAAGTTTCTATAGCGTTTATAAGTAGTCTGTAGTATTCTATTATCCGGGTCCTTTCTCAGTTTACAGTGCATGGCATCCCTGTTCCTAACACATCTTAATAAACCGGTGGTAATCCACGGTTTAAAAGTGATTTTATTCCTGGGTAATCGCATTATGACCGAACTATTCAAAATCAAATTTCTAATACTTTGTTGAAGCAAGCACATAGCTACATTTATGTCACATGTATCTTGAATTTTACTAAAATCTATACCTTTGCAATCATTTCTGAGCCTATCATAGTTTATTTTATTTTTAGTTCTATGCTGTAATAAATAATTTGAACTCTTGAACTGTACACAAAGGAGTACTGGATCGTGGTCAGTAATAGAAGTCTGCAAAATGAAAGTACTCGTGGGTAATTTTGTTTTTACTACAGTATGATCCAGGCAGCTGTTTTTTCTAGTTGGAGCATAATGAGTCGGGACAAGGCCACCCCAACTAGCATTTTGGTAATAAGAATTGGTGTTAAAAGAGTTATTTAAAAGTGATTTTGGCAAGCAAGAGTTATACAAAGGTTTTAGCAATTGGTGTTAGAGCACGCTCTAACCCCTTACAACCTCTTATTTGGGCCCACATCTTATAGCGCTATAAGTAATAGAATGGTTATAATGCTCACTCTTTTAACAATCAGAGTTACATTACAGTTATAGAGTGGCGTTAATGGCAAACAATTTTTCGTATCTATAATGGTGGTATAATATAAATCTTGCTATCTCAAGCACTTTAAAGTCTGTATTATGGTTATAATAAAAACTATAGGTGGTACACAAGTTGTAAAGTCTGCTGGTATAACTTTTATAGTAATATATTAGTTCTTTTTTAGGTTCATTTTTTTCTTGGAGTTACTTTATGTATCTTGATCAGTGTTGATTCGCAACTCAGAGCTGTAGCGAGTTTTCTTCTTCTAATAGTTTTCATTATTTTAGTTCTTAAAGTGTTACTGTTGTGTGATGTGTGATATCGTGTAAAAATAATGGCCAACTAAGGAAGTGTAATTAAGATTGTCAATAACTGCATCAGTCAAGTTTGATTTCTTCATCATATGGCTAACATTTATTGCGAGTGCTACTTTATTGAGAGAATAATATAAGTTTTGCATCTCAATTTTGAAGGGCCTTGAAAATAAGTGATATTTGAATTAAAAATAATTTGTATTTTATCACGCGGGGCATACACTCAATATACATTTAGATAAAAACAGGACATTGGCTCTGTCTTTTACAGTTATTGTGTATTGTAGTAATAATATTGTGTTTTAAAATGAGAAAATTATACAAAAATGGGTTTTAAACTAGTTTTTTTTCTGAATTATTTTTAGGTTATGTTTGATTTAGCATGGCGTCTATTCCTTATTACCCTAGGTTCCTATTATTACTATTAAAGAACAAGAAGTGCTAGATGGCCTGTAATTAGAACTATTGATGCACTTGTAATACCAGAACAGGGTTTTAAAGGTAATAAGAGTACAAGTTTAAGGTGTTTGGTTTTACTATGGTTCGACTTGGATGTAAAGGTAGTGGTATTTTAGGGTTACGTTTCTGTTAACTGACTGACTGACAATGACACTTTCGTTTTATCCACGAACTCATAGCGAAAATCACAAAATTCTGACTACTAGATCAGAAAAGATAACATTTAGAGGTTAGAGACATTATACATCTATAAGAGTAATATTTTATATGTTTTATGATATCAAGTGAAAATAAGAGTTACAATGGTTAAATTGCATGTTAATATTTCTTAGTATAGCATAAAAGTAAATTTGAACCCCGCTGTAACAATTAGGGCTCTAAAAGTAACTCCATAATACCAATTGCTATCATATATAGGGGTTTCTAATTACTAAATTAAGTAGGTGTAAATAGGTAGCGATTGATACTTTTATATCAACTTAGGTGATAAATTTTTTTCTAACTCCTTTAAAGAGCTCTTGTCTGTAGAAAGAGTTATAAGAAACTATAATATTACTTTAAGTATTTTCTGATACTTGAATTTATAAAAGCAGGTGCTATGATGGTTCTGACTATACCGTTTATACCTCCTTATGTAATATAACGTTTCCTAGTTTAGTTAAGTGGTATAAAACATTTACTAAGCACTCTTTAAGCACACTTGGAAATAGTGAGACTTACTAGAAACCTTACTATTACCTTAGGTACTTATTGTTACTTGAAGTTACAATACCTAGTGTTACTATGGTTCAGCTTTTCTCTTTTATACCTACCTAAGTCATATTATGTCTTCTTGCTGCTGTTACTCATCTTGATGAGTTATTTAGTTATAGTCATGACCATTGAACAAACAAAAGTTTTACTGGACGCTTTTATACATCCATTAAACCAATACAAACGTTAAGAAAGGTGGAAACTAGCGCCAAAATGTTGGTTGGGACAGTAGGTCAACATGTCAAGATAATTACTAGAGTCATTATTAATTTCAGCGATATTTATGTTAATGTCTCCTACCAGGAAAATGTTTTTAAAAGATGATAAACTACTTAGAAGACTTTGCAGTGAGGACAAAAATATATCTATGTTATTAAAGCAAGGTGGTCTATAAATAGCAACTATCACATATTCGTTTCCAAACTTTATTAGCAAGCAGTTTGCATTAGTCAGTGAGTATTCCTCCACGGTATAACTTAGATCATTGTTTACATAAACCACAACTCCATCATTTTGATTAAATGTGAAATTGGTTTTATAATTTGAAAAGCCATCCAGGACGGGCAAATTGTTATTACAAGAGAGCCAGCACTCACTCAACACAATAATATCACATTTGATATTTAAATTAGAAACAAGTGTACACAGACTATCAAAGTTATGATTTATGCTTCGTATATTTTGTTGCAAAATTTTGAGGTAATGATTCGGTGTTGACAAATGAGATTTGCATTGGTAAGGCTCACAGATAACCGGTCTTATTATATTGATATCATCATCAATATAACATTGTTGGTTTGTTTTGTCAGCGAATTTGTTTTAATTGTTAGTTTGGATGCAATTATAGGATGTATATTGAAAAAGCAGAAAAAGGAACACTATGTAAAATTTTCTGTTAGGGTAGAGTATTGGTTTTAAGATTGAGTAGGCATCAAGTTCATAATGTGTTGTTCTCATAGTCAAAAAAGGTGGTAGGAAATAATGTGTGTATATATGGTTATATTTTTTTATCAATAAAAAGTTAAAGGACACTGATATTATGTTAATCAAGTATTTAGAGTGGAGTTTGTTTATCCAACCAAGCATAACTGTCATAATTTCGAGTTGTTCAGTTATTAGAGACAAAACATGATAAAGGTAGAAACAGAAGTATGTAAGGCAGAGTGATCTACTTATAAAACTATCAGAATAATAAACATTCTTAATGGATACTGATGCTAATAACAACAGCAGTACGCAATAGTAGTTTATGAAACCGACACATAAAGAGGGGTATTAAACACGAGTGTGTGTTTAAAAACCGAGCCGCAGGCGAGGTTTTTAATAGTATCACACGAGTGTTTTAATACCTAGTTATGTGCAGTTTCATACACTACTTTATCTACACTCATACATTTGGGATTGAACCTACTCAATAAAAGATCAACGTTAGAAAAGAGAGAGAGAGACTTTGTTTGTATCAGCTAGGTACCTACCTTGTAATAAGTCATTTCCTTAGCTGCATCTAAAATATCGGGCAGAGTCCATTTTTTTTCACAATTTAAAGCACGAATAAAAAAAACCTACAAAACTCAGTAAGTATAACAAAATGTAAAAATTGAAATCAAAACTTTATTTGAAATGCTTTAGAAATGGCGCGCATTCCATTAGAAAAAAAAGAGATGAGTGCATTCCAACAATTTAATCGCACTAAGTCATCGATTACCATAGAGTGCATTTTAATCAATGAAAATATGTGGGAAAATATCGTTGTTTTTTTTTAATGTTACGGCACTGCCTTCTTTTTGGATTTGCCCTGTATCGTAATGAGAAAAAAAGTTATTTTATGATGCAGTTGACTGCATCGTAATGAGTTTATTTTTTAATTTTACCTATCCACGAAAATAAAGTACGTATTTATATTACCTTTTTTGAATTCATATTTGGAACATTACGTTGTGAGTGTAGATAAACTATATTATATGCATTCTTATTTTTACATTTAATATTGGTTGAAAATTCAAAACTGTGTGTTTTTACTATAAAACTTGTTGGTAGTTTTGGGATTGTACATAAAAAATTAAAAAAGAGATAAAAGAAAATTAAAAATAATAATATTACATGAGCATGCCAAAAGATACTGTAGTTCTTACACTGATTAGTGGTAAAAGCTTTGGGAGTTTTTATTTTTCTTGAAGCTTTTCCAGGTCCGATTCGTTTTTTAAACGGATAAGTGAGTCACCTTCATTTTTGCGCAGGTAGATAGTTCCAGTAGTGGCCCAACAGAAACGATAGACCTTCGTTGCTGCAAAATCTCTTGCCAGATAGTGTAATCTTTTCATTTTGGGTGTGAGATACTCTGATAGGTAAATTTTAGATTGAGAGCTTTCCTTGATAAGGTGGGAGAGGTTGAGTCCGCTTTTGTTTTCTCGATTGAAAGTTTTGTATGAAGTGAGTAGTGTTTCCTTCAAGGTAGGTATTCGACGTTAATTCAATTACTATCGGTTTTTGTTTTTCCGATTTAGAGTAGCTACGGTAAACGTTCCTTATGTTGAAGGGTTCAATTGGGATTTGAAGAACGTTCCCAATATTGTTTATTATAGCCATTAAATCTTTCGGAGTCTCACCAGTTTTGAAAGGGATATTTCTTATTTCTAGAGAAGACATCCTTGATTTTTTTTCCAAATTCTCTATTTTCTGTTCGAGTGATTGGATGCGTAGCTGGTCTAATTTTTTATCACTTTCTAGTTGGGTTACCTTGGTTTTCATGTCTTCATATTGTGCCGATACAAATTCGATGGACGCCGAGATTTGAGCATTCTGGTATTTGATCTCTTTAACAGTTTCGAGCAAAGCCATATACTTTTTATCATTTTCAGATGTCCAGGTAGCGAAAAGTTGCTCCATTCTTGATATGAAATGCTCAGTGTCATCTCCTTGTTTACGTTTGTAGGGTCTTCTTGTAATATTTGTGGGAGTATTTTCGGATAAATCAGGAGTGGAGTTCGAGTGGCTCATTAAGTTTTGATGAGCTATTTCAGGTTCTTTTTCCAATTCTTTTTCTTTAGATGGAGAATGGTGAAGGCGTGGCATTTTTTTTTTCGGGTCACTGCACACGACCGCTCTGAACAACGTCCGAGAGACGAAATGATTCTGCAAGTATGAGTTTCTTTCAACTTCCCCGTTTAATTCAATCGCCCTTTGCAATCTGTGTGCGCCTGGTAAGATAATTTACCACAAATTGTGTATTTTGTGCATATGTTCACAAATTTTTGGTTTTTATCGGTTTTCTAATCTATGTCCAGATCATAAGGGGCTATTTTAAAAAAAAAATTGGTCAAGGAGGGCTATTTCCATTTTATATTCTTTAATATTAAGCATATTAATAATTATAATAAAAAAAAATTGCCATAGTAAAAGGTTGTCTTCTCACGAGTTATCTTTGTTGGAAAAAATATAATGTCTCATACATTTTTATTGCGCAAGTGGTTTTTTTTGATTTACTGAGAGTTTGTTTAGTGTGGATATAGCCCCTTTTGAACAGACGCTCCTCATATGAAAGAGCGCTGTTTGCACATTTTAAAACATTTTTTCTTTTTTTAGGCCGCATAGTTTTCGACTTATGATGAAAAATGTAAAAAAAAACCGTTCCCCCCTTATCTCCGAAGTTTGCAAACTGAAAAATGTGAAATAATTCTATGTGATAGTAGTTTATGTAAAGATTACAGGAAAAAAATAAAACGATGTCTCAATTTAACAAACTTTTTTAGAAATTCAAAAAACAAACAAAAAATTCATTAGTTCCTCTACCAGTCAACACGGCCGACCTAAGAAAAATTAAATTAGTTCCAATATCGGCCAAGAGATGGTGCTGACCTAATACTGCAATAATAATTTTATTATTCTACGGCTCTGCAGTCTATTTATTATGATGATGGTACGGAAACCCTCGGTGCGCGAGTCCGAATCGCTCTTGACCGGTTTTTTTACTAAGCTTCAAAGAGTACTCAGACAGGCACGCAGATATTATATAACCCATAAACTTAATATATCCACTGGAATAGACGAACAGAGTTCACTTGGCTGCGAAACCAAAAGTGAGATGAGCCAGTGTTTGTAAATGTGCGTGAATTTAGAGATGCACTGAAGTCCATTTTAGGTTGTCGATAACCATAATGTATTATTGCTCTAATAAATAAAACACAAACAAGATTTTGAACAATTTTATTTAAATAATTTCTTAAGGTCTTCTTTGAGGCTCCCTGCTTATTTATTTATGACATTTATCCAGTTTAATTTAATCACTGGATTTACAGAAAACCTGGAAATATTTGTTAAATTAGTACTTAAGTTGGTATAATTTACCATTTGAAAACTGTCGGTTACAAGCAGCTTTAAATAAAACTATCAGTGTTCACAAAGACAAACAAAGTTATATCGGAAATCATCGACATGAGTAATCGATATCGATAATTTTTGATCAATATCTACGCCTTATTTTCTCAAGTTCACGGACATAATATCTTTTTATCTAACACATAATGTTTAGAAATCAGCCTTTATTAAGGAAATAGGCGTTTAATAGCATCATATTAGTATATAACTTAGTGTGTTTGGGAATATATTCAACTAAAATATGAATTATGAAAATGGTAATAGTACAATCATATCGATTGTGGAAATATCAAACGGCGTAAGGGACAATGGTCTACTTTACAAGAGAGCCTAAAACCAAAAAAATGGACAAATAACTAACTGTAACTTTTTTCCTGTACGAATCTTTTTGATGACTTCTAGAGCAAAGTTTCTTAGATTTTGATACTCTTTATTTCTAAATACAAATAACTAAGCTATATCTTTTAGTTCTCAAGATAGCATGCCCCTTACGTCAAAAAAAATGCTTACATGTCTATTACACCCGTCAATTTAAGATCAAATAACAAACCAATTTGACGTTAAGTACTATTGTATCTAGTTTTTTTGTTAAATTCTAACGTAAGTGCATTATTCTTTCAAAAACCGTTGCTTTTATTTTTAACTTAGTATATTGAAACTACATATTATTAGAGTTGAAATTAAAAATTGATTTTAGTGAGGAATGCAAAGCAACCAAGAATAAGATTATAGTTCCGAGTCTGACTAAAAGTTGTGAGGATAAAATTAAACGTTAAAAGTTTTATTTATTATTTAAAAAAAAAGGTCTAAACATATTTATGTTTGTGAAATGTGAAAAGTGAACTGTGAATTGTCACACTTTAACAATAAAAAAAGATATAGTAGGTAACGTGGTAATAAATTGAAATATCGCCCAAGTTCAACAAATTAAAAATAAAACTATTTCTTCATTATCTTTTATATTATCCTCTTCATCGGTTTCTAATAATGTATCGACAGTTTTATTATTATGAGGTAGATTTATATATTCGCTATGTAATCGTTTTGGGATTATATTAGTATTGCAAAGTTTCTTTAGATCGTTAGAAAGAAAGAAAGAAAATATATTTATTTGACCCAGACATGAGAGGAAATAAATGCAATGACATGACACATTAATGAAAGAAAGAAAATAGTACATTACATCCGAGAACGGGAAGCTAGCGATTGCATTGTCGAGGATGGTTTGAAGCCCGAGCCGCAGGCGAGGGCTTTAATCATTCGGGGCAATGCAAGTAGCTTCCAGTACAAGGTTTGTATAATACTTTACTCACGAAATGCGAGGAAATACAATTTTCTTTGTAAAATGTGATATTTAAATTGGTTCGCGTGGCCATGTTAACTGACCGGTCATGCAACCATAAAGTTTCATAGAAAGAATGCTAGCTGATAAGGTCTACTGATTTGAAATTTGGAACACTTACTTCCCGCACTCAGTGCGGGAAGTAAGTATTGAAATTCATTTCCGACCTGAATTTCAAATTTAGAATGTGATGAACCAGACCCCCACGGAAATGTTGAACGCCCCGCATTCTTTTTAACCGACTTCAAAAAAAGGAGGAGGTTCTCAAGTCGACGGTATTTTTTTTTTTATTTTTTTTTTTTTATGTATGTTTTAACATAGCTTCGTCAGTTGTTACCCGATTTGTACAATTCTTTTTTTAACTCAAAGAACATAGTTCGTGTGTGGTCCCATAATTTTTTACAGAGATCTGGCCAGTAGTTTTTTCATAATCCTGAAAAATATCAATTATTTAGCTCGCCATCGCACGAGTTTTTATGGAATTTCGGACATAACTTCTTTGTTTATGAACCGATTTAGATGATTCTTTTTTTATTTGAAAGGGTATACTTCAAGAGTGGTCACAATTTAATTTCATTGTTATTGGACTTCGAACTTCGAAGATACATAAAGAAATTCTTCAAAATCAAATAGTATAAGTAAAGTGATTTAGGTTTTGGTAAGTTTATGGCAATCCAAGACAAACCAAATCATGGTTTGCGATGCAACGTTCTGGACTAGACTTGGACTACGATGACACAACGGAACTCCTCAAAAACAAACAGCGTAAATTTGGAAATTGAGTTCTGGGCATTTTACCATTGAAAATATTATAATATAAAGTTAAAAAATATTTACACGCTGCGCTTACATACCTACCACTAAAAAGTTGAAAATAAAAAAGCTTTTTAAAAAAAAAGAAAAACCGCCTTCAAAAAACTGAAAACAAAAACAGCTTAAAAATTAAATACCTCTAAAAAGCAAGAAATAATATTCGAATCATTCGTTACACATATCAATATTAATAAAACACGTCTAATGAAGTCGGGTGGGGCTTTTAGAAAAAAATGTTGTCCTCCAGCCCCACCCGACTTCAATAGACGTGTTTTATTAATATTGATATGTGTAACGAATGATTCGAATATTATTTCTTGCTTTTTAGAGGTATTTAATTTTTAAGCTGTTTTTGTTTTTTCAAATGGAATGATAACATTTCAGAGCATAAGTGAGTAAAAATACATACATGCTATGACACATTAATGAAAAAAAATGACAAACAAAAATAAGCTTGACTAAGATAAAAAACAGATCTATCTCACCTCACGGCTGCGTCATGGTAGGAACCAATTCAGCATGTGTCAGGTTTGTGAGACCGACGCTGATTTTCAATGGGGAGGCGAAGGCAAAGTGAATTACAGATGGCGCTCAGTCTTTGGAACAATTGTCAGTTTGAGCTTATATTGTCTTGACTGTGTATTACGTGATTTTACTTTCTTAGATTGTATTTTTTCGGTTTTGCGGACAAACAATGTATTCTATGCTAACTTTAGTTCATATAAAAGAAGAATTACGGAAAAGAAAAGCCAAAACAACAGGCAAGAAAGTTTATAGCAACTTACAAAAAATTGCTAACAAGCATTACATTTCTTTAAATTTCGTGTAAGATTTACAAGTAATCTTTGTTATTTCAGATTAGTAGTATATGATTTAAATTTTAACAAAGCAACTGAGTGTGAATTTCCGTGTTTATAGTTGCCTGATGATGCCTTCTGTGCAATAGTAATTTCAGGTTTCTGTACTGGAATTTCTGTACCATCCAAAATTCCACGAACCGTTTTATCATATTTATTTTATTATTCTAAGTTTCTTGAATGACTGGCATATAAAATTCTATTAATTCTCTGTTTGGCCCCAATATTGGGCTTATTTCATATTTGATATACCTATCAAATTCATCCAAGTTATAAATATGTTAGAAACTGCTGAGGTTGAAATATTAAAGAACAAAGCTGTTATAATTCAAATGTTGTTTTATTTTGGCGAAGCTTCATCAAATTCATGAAACATTCCTTTTGATTTATAATGTTTCTCAGGCGCAGCAAAGGAGAAAATCGAGGGAAAAGCATATTTTTTTTTATATTTTTTTGCCTACTATTTTTTTTGTTACTGGGAAATCGATGAACTCCAATATTTTACAAGTTACATGCATAACAATGCGGCATTTTCTCAGTATAAAATTAAAAAGTGCAATTCTCCAAGAGATTCCCATATGTTTGACACTTTCTTTGAGGCGGCCTGGTACCAAAGACCAGACGCCACCTATCGGGATAAAATTGCGCTTTTCCTCCCCATTGGCACTGTTCGCTATATAGGTAGAATCGGCCAATGTTCGCGCCGATCTGCGCTCCACGCTCGGGGCGAGAGGCGAGAGGGGAGATGCCACCGATCGCCGCCCGCGTCCGCCGCCCGCGCCGCCAGCCACGCCGTCGTCGCCCGCTCCAAGTCTCTTAGGCCCTCCGCTGCCTTGAGCGGGATCCCGGCGCGGGCGTCCGCTCCGGGTGCTGTTTCCTGTATTTTCATAGAGCAGCGCTGCGTGTGGCGGATTGCCCGCCGCACGTGGCGCGGGCGGCGAGCACGCTCGCGGGTCCCGCGCGACGGGTCACGCCAGCGGGGCTGTTTCATGTATATTCATAGAGCAGCGCTGCGTGTCCGAGCCCGCGACGGGCTATTTGTCCGCGACGGAGCACGGCGCGGGTCCCCGCGACGGGCTGTTTGTCCGCGACGGAGCACGGCGCGGGCCCCCGCGACGGGCTCCCGCACCGTGTACCCGCGCCGGGATCCCGCTCAAGGCAGCGGAGGGCCTTAAGTCTTATTAACACATTGGCCCTCTGACCGCCGTCTGCGAACGACGGGCTTTATTTATCTCACATAACTTTTCACTTTGCTAAATCTACCATATAAAATGTATTAAACTTTCTCAGTATCAATAAATATTGTTTTCACCTCTCCAGCACGAAAAGGGTGCTTTTGGCGCGTAAAAACTCGCAGCAAAATCGATTTTTGCTGCGAGCGTGAGACAAAGTGCTTTTTTAATTTCTAACACCAACTTTTAAAATAATAAAGAAAAAACAAATTAAGTGACAAGGATGACACTTGTAAAATTGATATGTAAGAAAAGGATAGATAGAGTGCTTTATGGTGTCATACACGGATTAAAAAGTAAAAAAATAAAATGCACGGATGTACCAAGGAGTTTTAAATAAGGATTGTTAAAAAAGAAGGTTGATAATTCGAAATAAAGAGTATGGAGGTAATGAGGTCACATGTATGAAACAAATATGAAATAAGAAAAATTAATGAAGTTTATCAACAAATTATACCTATGTTTTATGATTATTAATAAATAAATAAGACGGAATATTAATGAATAAGAGAAAAACACAACGCAATGTAATCAAAACGACGGGAATCTACTTTAATGACTCTATGAATAAAACTTTTCAGCATAGGTTTGATTGAATTATTTTTGTGATAAATTACAAAAATGAATGCGTCCAACGATGAAAAGAGTTAAGTGAACAAGTTTCTAATGCTGAATTAAGCTTTTTTACTAGGAAAGTCACGTGAAAATTTTCTCGCTGGTCGAGGTGAAAAGTTGTATGTTTTACACGAGACCAAAATGTTGTTCTGCCTCGTGCCTTTAAATCACTCACTGTGCTCAGTAGTCTATATTAGAATCACTCGCTACGCTCGTGATTCAATTCTAGACTACTTCGCTAGTTCGTGATTTAAAGTCGCCACTCGCAGCACAATTTGATTTTGGTCACTTGTATAACAAATAACTATTCTTTCGAACTTATGTTTCATTGCGAACATAAGTAGTGGCGACCGTGACAGGACACACTGCAGTCTCGTTCTCGGTTCTAGGTCAGCCATTCTTTCGTCGCCGCCGCGCGGGAACCCGCGCCATACAAGAACTGGGCGACGCCGTCCGCCGCCGAAGCCAACCACGCAACGTCGGGTCATCGACGCTGCCGTGCTGTGGAGCGAGGGTGACAGACGAGGCGCCGGAATCCGAAACACCGCACCGAATTTTTTTCATAGTAATCGTGTGAGGTTTAAAATATGAAAATATTTTATTTCTTTTATTGAAATGCTTTGTATATTAAACAATAAGAAAAATATCAATGTTAACCAGGAAAAAATTGTTGATTTTCTTCAGCAGGGAGTTGATTAACACGCCCTCTAGCAATAAATGATATATCATTAGAAAGGTCTTTTAAGGACAAATATTTGCTGTCAATATACTTTATATCAATTATTAATACTTTTGGAGTTAAAGGTTATTAAAGTATAAAAGTGGTTTATTGTCGATGGGAGTTGATCTACCCCAACTATAGAAATGAATGATATATCATAAGAAAGGTTTTTAAATGAAAAATATTTGCTGCAAACATACTTTCTATTAATTGTTAGTATTTTCGGAGTTTTAGGTCATTAATATTAAAAAAATTGGTCGAAGTTTAGAGCGTTATCCTCTAGTACTAATAGTTGACGTTTATAGTAATAAAACAAAGTGTTTCAAATTTAAATACCTTTCCAATAATGTAAGATTTATTGCTAGAGGAGGCTTAGATCAAAATGCTCATGGTACTAAAGGACCCCCGAAAAGTTCAAATAATTTGACTCAAACCTTATGTTCTAACTAGCTTTTGCCCGCGACTTCGTCCGCGTGGATATTAGAAAAAATCATTAGGGAACCTTCAACCAGGATCCGACCAGCCGTTTTTACGCGATCATGCGGGTCCCCACCAAGCACGCTGTCTCGCGAGGCAAGACCTTTGTCGCATGTGGCAGGCCTCGCACGAGACTGCTTGCTTGGTGGGGACACGCCTAATCACGTGAAAATGGCTGGTTAGATCCTGGTTGAAGGTTCCCTAATGATTTTCTCTAATATCCACGCGAAGTCGCGGGCAAAAGCTAGTTTATCAGTCCCTCTTCCTATCCCTGCTGTCCCTCTATCTCTCGCTCTCCCTCTCCCTCTCCGGCCCCTTAACAAAAGTTTAAACCCCTATTTTACCTTTTTATAGGCTGTATCAGGTCCACCGTGTTGGACTTCAAAATAAATATAATTTTCGCAATCACCATCCCATGGAACCTCAAGAACGACATTCACATCGATTTTTATGTTTACCTACCCCATTTACCCCCTAATTAAGGGATGATTTTCAAAATAACATAACAAATTATGTGCTTGCCTATTTATTTTTAGACGTGCTCCTACTAATTTTAAAGTTATAATTTCAATTTTTATTCTTTTTCTATACAAAATTTTAACCCCATTTTCACCCCTTTAGGGGTTAAATCATGTCCACCGTATTGGACTTCAAAATAAATGTCATTTTCGCAATCACCATCCCATAAAATGATATCTATATCGATTTATGTTTACTTACCCCATTACGCCCTAAGGGGTTGATTTTCAAAATAACAAAATATATGTTTGCCTATTTATTTTTATATGTGCCTCTACGAAGTTTGAAGTTGTCATGTCAATTTATATTATCTTTCCATACAAAATTTGAACCCCATTTTCACCCCTTTAGGGGTTAAATCATGTCCACCGTGTTGGACTTCAAAATAAATGTCATTTTCGCAATCGTCATCCCAGAAAACTCCAATGACGACATCCATATCTATTTTTAGGTTTATTTACCCCATTTCATCCCCATATGGGTTAAAATACAAACAATAACAATATGAGTTGCGTTAAATTTCCATCTAGAAGCCTAAATTATAAATATAGCGATTTTTACTTCGAAAATGAAGGATTTTCTTCTATACACAACCTCATCCCCCTTTTCACCCCTTCGGGGGTAGAATTTAGAAAAACGCTCAGACACGTATTTATTAGTTTTCAATCGTCAGCCCAAACACAAAATTTTGAGATCCTAGCCTTGTACTATTATGTATTCTGTGTCCTAGCTTCAATACTGAGGGACTTTCATACAAAATTTCATCCCTTATTTCATCCCTTTAGGGATAGAATTTTCAAAAATCCTTCCTTTTTTCGATGCTTGCACTGTATAAAGTATATGTGTGCAAAATTTCAAGTCTCTAGGTCCAGTAGTTTAGGCTGTGCGTTGATTTGTCAGTCATTTTGGGTTTTTTTTGCCCCAATTACCACCTAACTAAAGGGTTGATTTTCGGAAAACCACGAAACACATTCTTACTTATTTGTTTTAAGGAGTATTCCTACGAAGTTTCAAGTCGAAATGTCTATTTAATATTTTTTCCGTGCAAACATTGAAACCCCATTTCACCCCTTTAGGGGCGAAATTTTCAAAAATCCGTTATTAGTGGATGCTTACACTGTGTAAAGCTTAGAATAATTACACCTAGAAGCCGTGTCCTTGTATGCAAAGTGAGGCAACTTATACTGAGCCAAAATGGCTCAGTTCTCAGATTTATAACCTTCATACGTTACCTAATCATAACTAAAATCCAATAATATAATAATTAATCTCTTTAAGGTAGGGAAATTGAAACTGTTTTGTACTTATTAGACATGATTATTTAATAATGGAGAATAAAAATCTGAAAACGGCGCCATTTTGGCTGTTTTTGTTGCCTCACTTTTGACAGCGCGCCTTGTAGGGAATTATCGTTCTAGGTGTAATTATTCTAAGGTGTAAAGTATCTTTGTACATAATTTCAAGTCTCTAGCTCTAGCGGCTTTGGCTGTGCGTTGATTTTTCAATCGATTTTGGACTTTTTTACCCCATTGACCCCCTAAAGGGTTGATTTTCGGAAAACCACGAAACACGTGTTTGGTTATTTGTTTTAAGAAGTACTCTTACGAAGTTTCAAGTCAAAATGTCTATCTTCTTAATATATAAAATCGTAAACTGAATGACTGACTGACTGACTGACTGATCTATCAACGCACAGCCCAAACCACTGGACCTAGAGACTTGAAATTTTGCACACAGATACTTTATACAGCGTAGGCATCCACTAAGCAAGGATTTTTGAAAATTCCATCCCTAAGGGGATGAAATAAGGGATGAAAGTTTGTATGAAAGTCCCTCAGTTTTGAAGCTAGAATCTTCAAATTTTGTGTTTAGGCTGACAATTGAAAATTAATAAATACGGATCTCAGCGTTTTTTAAAATTCTACCCCCGAAGGGGTCAAAAGGGGGATGAAGTTGTGTATTAAAGAAAATCCTTCATTTTCGAAGTAAAAATCGCTAAATTTATAATTTAGGCTTATGGATAGAAATCTAAAGCAACGAATATTGTTTTTGTTAGGATTTCAACTCCAAAGGGGATGAAATGGGGGTGAAAAGGGTTAAAAAAAACCTAAAAATAGATATGGATGTCGTTATCGGGGTTTTGTGGGATGACGATTGCAAAAATAACATTTATTTTGAAGTCCAACCACGGTGGACATGATTTAACCCCTAAAGGGGTGAAAATGGGGTCCAAATTTTGTATGGAAAATAATATAAAATAGACATTACAACTTTAAACTTCGTAGGAGCACATCTAAAAATAAATAGGCAAATATATAATTTGTTATTTTGAACATCATCCCCTTAGGGGGTAAATGGGGTGAGTAAACATAAAAATCGATATAGATGTCGTTATTGGGGTTTTCTGGGATGACGATTGCAAAAATGACATTTATTTTGAAGTCCAACACGGTGGACATGATTTAACCCTTAAAGGGGTAAAAATGGGGTTCAAATTTTGTTTGGAAAAAGAATATAAAATCAAAATTACAACTTTAAAATTCGTAGGAGCACGTCTAAATATATATTTTGGGATTTAAAAAATCAACCCCTTAGAGGGTTAGTGGGGTGAGTAACATAAAAATCGATATGGATGTCGTTCTTGAGGTTTTATGGGATGGTGATTGCGAAAATGAGATTTATTTTGAAGTCCAACGCGGTGGACATGACACATATGGACCTGGGCCTCAATTCCGCTAAATGTAATGTAGTTCAATTGCACGTCGTCAGCATGGCAATAGCATAAAATGTCACTTTTGGTATTCTGCTCCTGTTTTGAGAGTTGAATAGCGGCTACCCAGCGGCTGCGTAGCCGCTATTGATACAATTCGGGATTCTATTAACCAATGGCGTCACGATAGCGCCAGCACGGCCACATAAATATGTATTCTCCTCCTATTTGACGTTTGCGCCGATAGCGTTGGCATCGTCGCCATCTGTCAAAATTGGCCATCGAGAAGCAATTGTGCAGCAATACGTTTTCGCTTACTTTCTCCAGGTAAAAGTGATATGAAACAACAATGCCGTATCACATTTAATAATGGGAGGTATTTAGAATTGGCCTACAGGAAGGAACAGCGTCGGCACGAGTACGAGAGGCTACAATGCTGTCGAGCGAGAGCTTTACTGAGACGGAATATCGACCCTTATGGTTGTTTTGCCGGACACAGAGTTTATAAAAATGTTCCACCACACAATCAGTTAATCTGTAGTCAAAGATATCGCGGAAATCATATCTCCGTTTATTTAAGGCGCTCAACAACCCTGTTAATTTAAGGCGCTTTCCTGACCGAAAATGGCGCCGCCCGGCGGCGCCGCGGTGAATTTTATTTAATATTGTAATTCTAATACACAACTTTAATAAAAACTACTCATGGAATTTTTAGGTCCCATAGTCTAGTATTTTTAAACGGTATCATTACACTTCCTCATAGTCACTGCTAGAAGTAGATAGCAAAACTGCTAAAAGTGGCCGTTTTTGACACATTTGCTATCTACCTCTACACATGACTGCGAGGGAATGTAGTGATAACTTCTAAAAATACTATGCTAATAAATACTATGCGCTCTAAAAACTCCACGAAAAGTTTTATCAAAATGCGGTGGAATTCGCCAATATTAAGGTGATTCCCTGACCGAAAGTGGGGTTTAATAATTTCATTAACAACTTATTAAATATTTTTATTATAAAAATTATTATTATAGAAATTATTAAACCCCACTTTCGGTCAGGGAATCACCTTAATGCTGGCGAATTCCACCTATAGCTGTTTCAACAAACTGCGCCCTTCTTTGATCCAGCTGGATTTCCTTGTGATGATGACGCTACGAGAACTCTTCTTACTGCTCCGGTTTCCGTTGAATGTTTTTAAATTTAGACAGGGTGTACCAAAACTGTGCCTCGAAGGGAAAATAACTTAAATATTGAAAATAGGAAATTTTACTTAAAGCAGGCTTCATTTAGACTAACTAAATCTATACTATTTGTATAGGAGCTATTTGAGTACCTACCTACAAGGAAATAAAACCTCAATGATAAATTAAAAGTTTATTTTATTTCAGTAACTTAGTAACAAAATGTATAAATTCATTTAGCTAATAAAGGCAAATAGGCACCACTCAGAATGACTGTCTGACTTCTTGGTTCACTCTTTGATCAAAAATATCCTAGATAACGCTTCATGACCTAAAACAGCACACAAAAACAGCACATCGACATAGCATCCCACGTCCCAGCGTTCAGCGGGAGCTTATTTTGTGCATATTCACTTATTATTTTGTAAAACTTAGGTTTTATATCACTTATTTTGTACAAAATAAGCTTATTTTATTCAAAATCACGTCTTTTATAAAACTTACTTTGTACAAAATAAGCGCCCAGTTTGTAAGTGGGACTCTGGATTTTGAGGTACCATTGTTGAGACTCTGACCGGACATTTAGAGTATTCTTGATCGAAGTTCCGACTGAAAAAAGGCACTCTGCATTCGACACTGTTGCATTTTGAGTACTAATTTCAACTTCATCAGCAATTTTAACTTCCATTAATCATCAGGAACATTCACTGAGACGGATATTGTTGCATCTGCATCAAATTTACTCAAATGTCTCAGTAAATCACCGTGCTTGGCCCTCAGTCTTCTTTGAGTCACATCAGTTTTTCGAGTCCAAGCAAACACTGAGAGCACAACTTATGGCTTGACTGTTTATGGTAATCCTGTAAATAGAACAAGAATGTTGAAGCGACTGTATTGTATGATTGAGGTTATCCATCAACTTTTGAGCATTTCACAGAAAGAAAAGGGGGCACTTGAACGCGTTACAAAAGCACAGTATGCCGACAAAAGGTGTTACAAAATTATATTATCCACAAATCACAAAAATATTAAGGAGATTATGTGAAACAAACCTATGAAGTTGATTATATTCCGTGAGGATTGTCGTGAGATTATTGCATCGCATAGCTTCTTGCCATTGTCTTCGACGTTCATATTTTGGGATACTTTTATAGCCCATAAAACGGTAAATCTGTATTTTCTTAGCAAATAGAATAACAGAATTGAAAAATACAAATTAAATTGGTGTTTATTTCCAACTTTGACAAAAATTAAATAGTACCTATGAAAGATTGATTACCACAGAGTAAAGTAATTTGAAAGGCCACTACCACTAGCGCCTCTGGAAATCGTTGCGGAACTACTGACATGAAATTAAAATCACTGAAAATGTGTATTTTGTTTCTTTATTATATTTATTTGTCTTTTTGAAATATTCTTTATATAAACAAAAATATTATTATAAATAATGAATCTTACCTTTTTTATTCGAATACTGACTTGGCTTACGAGTAATAAAAATAAATGTATTGGCGCCGCTAGTATAGTGCGAATCACGAAAGATGACCACAAATGGCGACCATCTTCGCATCATAACTCATGAAAAAAGACTAAAGATAGAATAATATCTCATAAACAAATAGATATAGTAATTTTATCTTAATATATGAAATATTATTTTGTCCGTAGGTCTTTTTTTTATGAGTTATGATGCGAAGATGGGCGCCGTTTGTGGTCATCTTTCATGATCACAAAGTACTTTTTTTCGTGATCCAAACTATACCTATAGTCTGTTCAAGGAAACGAGTTAGTAGAGCGCTATCTCACTCACTCATTTTTTTAACAGTGATTGGTCAGAGATAAACGCTAAGGCCACAGTAAGAATTCGTTAAACTGTGCTAAGGCGGTGTACACAGTACGAGAACTTTTCAGTCTACTCACTCACATTCCCCGTACTTTACTTGTGACTAAATGCTCACTTAATTACCTGGGGGGCTACTCAAATGGCCACTTTTCTATTCGTTCGCTAACTTAAATCTTAAAAATAAGCAATTAATGATCAAGTCAGACGTTCGCAAATTTATGTAAATCACAGACATTGTTGTATTGTACAGAATTGACAAGCCTACGACACGTTATTTTGGTGTTTTATGGCTTATTTTTAATTTTTAAATTAGCGAACGAATAGAAAAGTGGCCTGAGTAGCCCCGCTGGCTTGTTGTGTATTGAATTTTGAATCCCAAGGTTGCGCAGGTGTGCTAATGACCCGTATTGTTCTTTTGTCATGAATGAGCAATAACTTAAGAAAATACTTTTTCCAAATTTTTGTACAATAAACTAGGCCAGGTGTGCTAGTTCCATTGTTATTCTCTGTAATAAATGGCTCTCAAATAAAAATAAAACAAATAAACGGACTTTCGCATTTATAATATTAGTAAGGATTTTGAAAACAATAAACAAAGAACATATTTGCTTTGAATTATCAAAATAAATATCGCGCGTTCACGCCGTGCATGAGAGTTGACACACGACCAAATTAGCATATAATTCGGCAAACGAACTCGCGAGGTGGGGTGAGGTAATCGATCCTGGGGCAGGGCGGGGAGTGTCTTTTCTGTACAGTACGAGGCATATATCTTGAAATCGGGTGGGGATTGCGCGGAACGCGTATTTTGTCGCTCACAAGAGCACATGCACGAACTTATCCTTATCCCCACTCTGTCGAAAAAGCAATCGACGAATGACGAATAAATGCAGGATCAGCGAAAAGTAAGTACAATAATATGTAAAATATTGAAAATAATATATGAAAATTCCGTACGAAAAAATCCACATGTGTGTGGTATACTGCCCGGCCCGTAACTTGGCAAGATAAAAACGAGACAAGAGATGCGCAGTAGCTACAAACATTAAACTCGGCGCATGTTTTGTCCCATCTTTGTCTTGCCAAGTTATATGCCGGCACCTATATGTCCATAGATTTTGTATGGATTAGCTGCGTTCGGCAGGCTGATTATCTAATTAAAAACCACCTAGCACCCGGTTTCAGTTCACAGATGAATGTGATATATTGCTACTTTTCTTTCGTATATTTTTTTACCCCAAAAATACCGTCGACTTGAGAACCTCCTCCTTTTTTGAAGTCGGTTAAAAAGATGTACGGAGTTCCGAAATGGAAATCCGTCTTTGTGTGGCCACTCTTATATAATCTACTCTGTGTTCTTTGTGGTTTGAATTCGAGCTGATGCGATGCCAACGACATGCCAGCAATATGCTGACGGCGTTTTTCTCAAAATTAGTAGAATACCGTTTTTAGATCAATGGCGTTAGCAAATCAATGGCGTGTCTGCGACATAGCAATTTGTTGTAAAATAGCGGAATCGAGGCCCTGGACCTGCACATCCAGGCAACGGGAACGGGAACCAGAACGGGCACGGGCACGGGCACGGGCACGCGAACGGGAACGGAACGGAACGGAACGGAACGGAAAGGAACGGAACGGAACGGAACGGAACGGAACGGAACGGAACGGAACGGAACGGAACGGAACGGAACGGAACGGAACGGAACGGAACGGAACGGAACGGAACGGAACGGAACGGAACGGAACGGAACGGAACGGAACGGAACGGAACGGAACGGAACGGAACGGAACGGAACGGAACGGAACGGAACGGGAACGAGACGGTAACGGGAACTAGAACGGGACGGGTACGGGAACGGGAACGGAAGGGGTACGGGACGAGTACGGGACGGGATCGGACGGGAACGGAACGAAACGGGAATGAAACAGGAACGAAACTGGAATGAAACGGGAACGGAACGGGAATAGAACAGGATGGGAACGGGAACGGGAATGGGAACAAGAACCGGACGGGAACGGAACGGGAACAAGAATGGGAACGTAAGGCGTACGGGACGGTTAGGGGACGTTTACGGGACGGGAACGCAGCGGGAACGGAACGGGAATGGGAACGGGAACGAAATGTGAACGGAACGGAACGGGAACGGAACGGGAACGGAACGGGAACGGAACGGAACGGGAACGGAACGGGAACGGAACGGGAACGGAACGGGAACGGAACGGGAACGGAACGGGAACGGAACGGGAACGGAACGGGAATATAACGGGACGGGAACGGGAACGAGAACAGGATGGGAACGAGACAGGAACGGGATGGGAACGGGAACGGAAACGGAAGGGGTACGGGACGGGAACGCAAACGGGACGGGAACGGAACGGGAACGGGGAACGGGAGCGGGAGCGGGAACGGGAACTGGAAGCCTTGTGCGAGGCCCGCCACACGCGGCAAATGTCTTGCCTCGCGAGGCAGCGCGCTTGATGGGGACTCGCCTAATTGCGTAAAAATGGCTGGCCGGATCCTGGTCATAGAAAATTTTACTATGTCCTGGTTGAAGGTTCTTTAAAAGGATTTCGTCTAATATCCACGCGGACGAAGTCGCGGGCAGAAGCTAGTTTAATATATTTTTCCATACAAACTTTGAACCCCCGTTTCACCCCTTTAGGGGCGGAATTTCGAAAAATCCCTTCTTAGTGGATGCCTACACTGTGTAACGTATCTATGTACAAAATTTCAAGACTCTAGGTCCAGTAGTTTGGGCTGTGCGTTGATATGTCAGTCACCCCTTCACTTTTAATAAGAGATAAATAAATAATAATAAGAAATATAAAACTTTATTGAAGTAATCTTACATCACAATTTTTTTTTTTCTCTTTATTGTTAAAGGAGCTTTTGTATAAACATACATGCCAGCCCCATCGTAACTATAATTAATGAGGGGTTTATAAGTGCTAAAAACATTAGGTATTTGACCTTGAGTGATGCTTTGTGCTGCGAACCTATAAGTCAACACTGCTGCTTCAGACGTAGGGTCCGAAAGCGCACTCAGGAAATCGCCAATATCCAGCCGGCTGACTTTTAGCTTCGCAGCCAAGTCTTCACGTAATGCTCGATTCCTGACGCACTCCACCAACAAATGCTGGACATCTTCAGTTCTTTCACACAGCGTACAATTAGGAGAGCTAACTTTTTTCATCAGGTGTCCAAACTTGTTTAGTGGAGCGTGTCCAGATCGAAGTCTATGAGCAATTACAATCAGTGTCCTAGTTAACTGAATATTGCTGAACCAAGGAATGTGTGGAGGCTCAGATTGCATAACTCTGTACCAGATACCAGTGGACTTGGACCTTTCATCAAAATCAGTTTTCCATTGAGTATGGCAAACTTTTTTATATTTGGGAAGAAACTCTTCATAGCTTGGTGAAACCTGTAGCGGTTGTCCTTGTGCAGCACCAAGTTTGGCCAACCTATCAGCTTCGTCATTTCCAGAAAGTCCGATGTGTGACGGTATCCACTGCAATATCAGTTCCCTGTTTCCCTGGTTCAACAATTCAGTCTCCTGAAGTATAACATACGCTAATGGAGTGCCTCTGTGGCCAGAAGCGCACCCAGCGATATGTTGTAACGCGCTCTTACTGTCAATCAGGATTACTACATTTTTATATGTCTGTGTTTTTACATAATATAGTGTTTCTAAAATAGCTACAAGTTCCAACACCATAATTGAGACTGAAGTCATGACTTTAAAACTTTTACCACATTTACCATTTGCATCGAAAAAAGCCGCCCCTGAGCCCTGAGCACACTTTGACCCATCCGTATAAACTTTATGAAAATTCCCGTACTTACCTCCAATTTCCAGTAGCACATCACTCCTCAATACATTAAACTCGTTATTCCTTTTTGGCAATTTTACGCAATCAAGATCGGTTTTTATAATTTTACCTACTCGGAAATTGGAGATACATGGATCTCCAATTTCCGAGTAGGTAAAATTATAAAATGGTATGGAAGGGTGAACATAGCTAATGGATAGCTCGAGTTCATATTTTCATCTTTTGTTTGAATAAAAGTGGATACCAACAGCGGTTTTTTCTTATTTTGCCAGTACCTATTTGAGCAAAGTGTATTCAGGTTCTCTAATAATGACAGTGTTGGATAATTAGCAAAAGATTGAGCTTTCAAACAATGTTTAAACGCTAAAAACAGTCTTCGCACAATCACAATTTACAACTAGTTTAAACATAGATAATATGGGAAAAACAAATAATAAATAATTTTTATCTACACTCACAACGTAATGTTCCAAATATGAATTCAAAAAAGGTAATATAAATACGTACTTTATTTTCGTGGATAGGTAAAATTAAAAAATAAACTTATTACGATGCAGTCAACTGCATCATAAAATAACTTTTTTTCTCATTACGATACAGGGCAAATCCATAAAGAAAGCAGTGCCGTAACATTAAAAAAACAACGATATTTTCCCACATATTTTTCATGATTCAAATGTACTCTATGGTAATCGATGACTTTAGTGCGATTAGTTTGTTGAAATGCACTGATCAATTTTTTTTTAATGGATTGCGCGCCAAGCATTTCCGATAAAGTTTTGATTTCAATTTTTACATTTTGTTATACTTACTGAATTTTGTAGGATTTTTTTATTCTTGCTTTAAAATGTAAAAAAAAAATACTCTGCCCGATATTTTAGTTTAGATGCAGCTAAGGAATTGACTTATTACAAGGTAGGTACCTTGCTAATACAAACAAAGTCTCTCTCTCTTTTCTAACGTTGATCTTTTATTGAGTAGGTTCAATCCCAAATGTATGAGTGTAGATAAAGTAGTGTATGAAACTGCACATAACAAGGTATTAAAACACTCGTGTGATACTATTAAAAACCTCGCCTACGGCTCGGTTTTTAAACACACACTCGTGTTTTAATACCCCTCTTTATGTGTCAGTTTCATAAACTACTATTATAATAATTTTATACTATGTGCTTGACCATATGCGATGTTGCCGTTCTGCTCAACTTCAGGGCTTGGAAGATATAGAAGGCTATGGTACAGGGCACAGGCATAGCCTTCATATTTTATCAAGCCATGACGTGAGCAGAACGGCAACATCGCATGTGGTCAAGCAGTTAGTACAATAATATTGTATTTATTATTTCTTTTTACTATATTATCTATGTTTAAACTAGTTATAAATTGAGTTGTTAGATTATTTCAATAATTTTTATTTATTTATTTTTATTATTTATTTATTAGTTAGAACATAAGGTTTCAGTCAAATTATTTGAACTTTTCGGGGGTCCTTTAGTACGATGAGCATTTGATCTAAGCCTCCTCTACCAATAAATCTTACAATATTGGAAAGGTCTTTTTTGAAACACTTTATTGTATTACAATAAACGTCAACTATTCGTAGGTACTTTTACAGTTATAATGCTCTGAACTTGACCAATTTTTTTAACATTACTGACCTAAAACTCCGAAAATGGGTTGGATTTAGAAACGAGTTTCCTCGTTCTGGGAAAACTGATGCGGTGGGGGGCTCAGGGGGTCTTACTGAAACCCCTGATACTGATTTTGGTACCGAAAAGTACCTACGATTTTTTTTTTCAAATTTTTCATTTTTGAGTGAAACGGAACGAAAATCTACACGCAAAAAGTAAAGAATAACGTGAAATGAAACGTTTTTTTCCCAAAAATGGCGTGTTATGTCATAAGAGAAACGTCATTTACGTAGTAAAAAAAAAACGCCGCTATTTTATCTCATGTTGTGTGTGCGTCGCTTGCGAGACTAGCTATAAAACATGTTTAAATGTGTATAGTGTAATGATTTTTATTTTTACCCACGACGGACGGAACGGAACGGAGGCGGTATATGCGTTTGGGGTTAGAGGTTGTGCGTTTGTTTGTTTGTTTGTTTGTGTGTTTATCTGTTACCATTTCCTCGGAAACTACTAAGCCGATTTCGATGCGGTTTTTTGCATTCAAAAGGTTTCATTTCAGAGCAGGTTCTTAGACATGTTTCATAGTGGTAGACCACCAGGGGGCTCTGCAGCAACCAGATAAGTCAAGTTTGTCTATTACCATTTTCCTTGGAAACTACTGGGCCGATTTCAATGCGGTTTTTTGCAATCAAAAGGTTTCATTTCAAAGCAGGTTCTTAGATATGTTACATGGTGGTAGACCACCAGGGGGCGCTGCAGCAACCAGATAAGACGCGCTTGAGAAGTTCTCTAAAACTACTCAACTGATTTCGATGCGGTTTTCTGTAATGGGTTTGTAGGTTATCGGCGATGGTTCTCTAATAGATGTTATGGTGTTTAACCGCTAGGGGGCGCTGCAGTTATCATTTTTTCATTTATTTCCAAAGCGGTTTGACCAATTTGGATGCGGTTTTCTGTAATAGTTTTGTAGTTTTTTACCCACGACGGACGGAACGGAACGGAGGCGGTATATGCGTTTGGGGTTAGAGGTTGTGCGTTTGTTTGTTTGTTTGTGTGTTTGTCTATTACCATTTTTCTCAGAAACTACTAAGCCGATTTCGATGCGGTTTTTTGCGTTCAAAAGGTTTCATTTCAGAGCAGGTTCTTAGACATGTTTCATAGTGGTAGACCACCAGGGGGCTCTGCAGCAACCAGATAAGTCAAGTTTGTCTATTACCATTTTCCTTGGAAACTACTGGGCCGATTTCAATGCGGTTTTTTGCAATCAAAAGGTTTCATTTCAGAGCGGGTTCTTAGATATGTTGCATGGTGGTAGACCACCAGGGGGCCCTGCAGCAACCAGATAAGTCGCGCTTGAGAAGTTCTCTCAAACTACTCAACTGATTTCGATGCGGTTTTCTGTAATGGGTTTGTAGGTTATCGGCGGTGGTTCTCAGATAGATGTTATGGTGTTTTACCGCTAGGGGGTGCTGCAGTTATCATTTTCTCATTTATTTCCAAAGCGGTTTGACCAATTTGGATGCGGTTTTCTGTAATAGTTTTGTAGTTTGTCGGCGATGGTTCTTGGTGTTATGGTGTTCAGCCGCTAGGGGGCGCTATAGTAATCATTTTCCGAATGGTTTGACCAATTTAGATGCGGTTTTTAGAGTAGATAATGTATAAATTCTTTAAAAAACTTAAAATAAAATGGCAAAATTAAAAATGTTGAAAAACCCACGACGGTTAAAATTGTAACTCTTTATTTAAAAAGACTAAAATAAGTTTTACAAAAATCCCTCGACTAAAAGTGATGTAGGTACTATACATACTTTATCTACCTATTCATAAATTACAAACGCAAGAAAAATCCGTCGGGGGCTGCCATTGCCATTTCTCTAAAGTAACTAAGACTGAAAAATATTTGTTCATTCGGGGGCAGGTAATGGCAGCCCCAACGGATTTTTCTTGCGTTTGTAATTTATGAATAGGTAGATAAAGTATGTATAGTACCTACATCACTTTTAGTCGAGGGATTTTTGTAAAACTTATTTTAGTCTTTTTAAATAAAGAGTTACAATTTTAACCGTCGTGGGTTTTTTTACATACTATTTCCCTCTTTCCTCACCTCTTATTAGCCTCTCTCCTACTAAATTTCTTATTTTTTGTTTTGAGGTTATGTTTACAAAAAAAATAATTTCTCGAAATGTACGCATCTCCGGCAGACGGGGGTTGCAGGAGGGGTTGTACCCATCCACCCCTCCTCCCTCCCCCCCCAAGCAAACCCCTATCGAGGAAACTTATTTCTAATTTTTCACCCCGAAAATATTAACAATTAATACAAATTATATTTGCGGGCAAATATTTGTCATATGAAAACCTTTCTAGTGATGTATATTCATTGCTAGAAGTGGGGTAGATCAACTACCTTAGGGTTGCCAGATTAGCTGGCGTCAATTCCGGGACTAGAATAGCGGGGGGGGGGGGGGGGGTGTCGTGGGGCAATGTTAAGAAAGAAATGCATATTAATTTATATTTTTGGAATACAAATTTACTTTTATTTATTAACATACATGAAAATAAACCTTAAAACAAAATTGCACAGCAACTCGCTTTTCATTATTGATTAAATAAGACTTTAGGCAGTCAACATTACGTTTGAATGAACTTCGTCATTTCTATGAAATATTCATCAATTATTGATATTATATCGAATAATTAATAACTATTATAGACAAGACAACTACCAATAGTAACAAAATACTCTTTTTGTTGTCAATTTTTTTTCATTTTTTTCAAAAATTTCTGAAAATTACCACTTTCTTTTTTTTAACTTGGCCTAAACTTATTTTTATCGCTTACCCTTTGTGGCATAATATTATAAGTTATCTTACTTTTTAAACATTTGTGCATAAAAGTTTTAAAACATTAGCGAATAGCGTTCATGGTTGTTTAATAAATTAAGAAAATGTTAGTAAGGAAAATGCAACTTTTTTTAAATTCTCCATACAAAACACTAATTACATAGGTAAAGACCTATAAAATTATGAATCGTAACCTACTCGTAAAATAATGAAAAAAATTGTGGTAGATATTTGAAATCCGGGACAGTAGGGTGTAATTCCTGGACACGGGACAAGGCACGTAATTCCGGGATAATCCCGGAAATCCCGGGTGTCTGGCAGCCCTCCATAGACAATGAACCAACCAGTTTTATACTTTAATAACCTTTAACTCCAAAAGTATTAACAATTAATACAAAGTATGTTAACAGCAAATATTTGTCTTTAAAAGACCTTTCTAATGATATATCATTTATTGCTAGAGGGCGTGTTAATCAACTCCCTGCTGAAGAAAATCAACAAAAAGATAACATCTTTGACAGCCATTTTTAGGGTTCCGTAGCCTAAATGGCAAAAAACGGAACCCTTATAGATTCGTCATGTCTGTCTGTCTGTCTGTCTGTCCGTCCGTATGTCACAGCCACTTTATTCTGAAAGTATTAAGATTACCCAGTTGAAACTTGGTAGGTAGATGTATTCTGTTAACCGCTTAACAATTTTAACACAAAAATTAAAAAAATAAAAGGTTAAGGGGGGGCTTCCCATACATGGAACTGAATCTGAAAAAACAATTTTTCTTCAAACCAATACGTGTGGGGTGTCTATAGATAGGTCTTTGAAAATTGCATTGAGGTTCCTAGAACGACTTTTTCTCAAAGTCAACCGTTTGAAAGATAAACACTGCCAAAGTGTTAAAATGTGTGTCCCCCCCCTCTAACTTTTGAAATAAGAGAGTGAAAAATCTAAAAAAAAAATGCTGTAGATCTTAATAAACACTTTCAACGAAAATTGGTTTGAATGAGGTATAATAAGTAGTTTTTAAGAAATAGCACATTTTCCAAAACCGCAAACATAACTTTGTCATTCATACCAACACTGTGAAAAACAAAGTTATTTTTGCAGACAAAAAATTATAGTGGCATTAAATATCGTATGGTATAAGGTAACTACGGAACCCTACGGTGCGTGGCCCGACACGCACTTGGCCGGTTTTTTTCCTGGCTAACATTGATATTTTTTGTATTGTTTAATATACGAAGCATTTCAATAAAAGAAGAAAATAATTTTCATATTTTAAACCTCACACGAAAACTACGAAAAAAATATCGGCCCCTTAAAATTTAAATATTCCATACATTTAGTATTGAGACTGGCCGAGACGACATGACCACGAACTGACAGTAACAGACGTTGCCAACCCAAGTAACATTTAAGCGGAAAAATATTATATTTACCAGCGCATTACCAGCTATAAGCTTAATAAATGATGTACAAGAGTGTAAAAATATGTTTAGGACTGTACTAAAGTATAACTGTACAACTGTATATAGTATAGCTGATTAACGGCTGTATAGAGCCTAAATATTTACCTTTAGCTTTTAAATAGCATTAGAAAACGCTAAAATACAGACCGCGGCGTAAAAAACTGCGTACAGCAACTTTATCCGACAATAACTGTATAATTCTCTCAAATTATACTTTTGTATAACCTACTTCTGTACAAGAGCATTAAATATTGTTATAGCCTGAATATTGGTGTAAAATTACTCTATTGTTCAGCCTTCAAGTTAAGCTTGATAATAGCTGTACAACGGAAATCAAGGATACTCTTAGCAAGCAATTCCCTTTATAATAGTGTAATACAATTCTATCTTATGTAGAAGAGTTTAGATTTACTCCTTTTTAAAGCCTTATGCGATTGGCGTACGTTTTTACCTTTTTACAGTTTTTATCAGGCTAAGATACTATTTAGATACTTTTATACAGCTTCCATTCTCTAATTTTTCTTACTATTTTATACTGACTCAGGCTTGTGAAAATCTTAATAGAAGAATAAATATGTTATAATTGTGTTCGTGGTTGAATTCATTCTCCATTTTATTTCTTAATTTACTATGTGCCAAGGCAGAGACCATTTATGTGAAGTATAAGTGAAAAAAAACATTTAATAAACATAAGTCCTTCGCATATAATAGGAATTTAGCTAATGAACTCGAAGAAAAATGTTATAATGAGTACATATCCCATATGGAAGACTCCATAACGAATAACCCGAAAATGTTCTGGAACTATGTAAATTCCTCAAAAAATGATAAGGGTTCGTATCCTGCCACCATGCACTATGGCGATACTAGGGCCGATACCGGTGTGGATATATGCGAGTTGTTTGCTGCATATTTACAAACTACTTTTCGGCAATCACCTGCTTCCAATGCAGGTAACCACGCAGTATCAATGAATCACACGACGCTCATAAATAGAATATGCATTGACCCAAATCAAGTAAAGAGTTTATTGGAAAGCCTCGATGTGAATAAGGGGGCCGGCCCCGATCATGTTCACCCAATTTTTATAGTGAACTAGCTTCTGCCCGCGACTTCGTCCGCGTGGATATTAGACGAAATCCTTTTAAGGAACCTTCAACCAGGATCCGGCCAGCCATTTTTACGCGATTAGGCGAGTCCCCATCAAGCGCGCTGCCTCGCGAGGCAAGACATTTGCCGCGTGTGGCGGGCCTCGCACAAGGCTTCCAGTTCCCGTTTCCGTTCCCGCTCCCGCTCCCGCTCCCGTTCCCGTTCCGTTCCCGTCCCGTTTGCGTTCCCGTCCCGTAAACGTCCCGTAACCGTCCCGTACCCCTTCCGTTTCCGTTCCCGTTCCCATCCCGTTCCTGTCCCGTTCCCATCCTGTTCTCGTTCCCGTTCCCGTCCCGTTATATTCCCGTTCCGTTTCCGTTCCGTTCCCGTTCCGTTCACGTTTCTTTCCCTTTCCCATTCCCTTTCCTTTCCGCTGCGTTCCCGTCCCGTAAACGTCCCCTAACCATCCCGTACGCCTTACGTTCCCGTTCTTGTTCCCGTTCCGTTCCCGTTCCGTTCCCGTCCGGTTCTTGTTCCCGTTCCCATCCTGTTCTATTCCCGTTCCGTTCCCGTTTCATTCCAGTTTCGTTCCTGTTTCGTTCCCGTTCCGTTCCCGTTACGTTCCCGTTACGTTCCTGTTTAATTCCCGTTTCGTTCCGTTCCTGTTCCGTTCCCGTCCGATCCCGTCCCGTACTCGTCCCGTACACCTTCCGTTCCCGTTCCCGTACCCGTCCCGTTCTAGTTCCCGTTACCGTCTCGTTCCCGTTCCGTTCCGTTCCGTTCCGCTCCGCTCTGTTCCGTTCCGTTCCGGTCCGTTCCGTTCCGTTCCGTTCCGTTCCGTTCCGTTCCGTTCCGTTCCGTTCCGTTCCGTTCCGTTCCGTTCCATTCCGTTCCGTTCCGTTCCGTTCCGTTCCGTTCCGTTCCGTTCCGTTCCGTTCCGTTCCGTTCCGTTCCGTTTCGTTCCGTTCCGTTCCGTTCCGTTCCGTTCCGTTCCGTTCCCGTTCCCGTGCCCGTGCCCGTTCCGGTTCCCGTTCCCGTTCCCTGGATGTGCATGTCCAGGGGGGTAATTACGTAACTTTGTTGCAATCAACTCTGACAGAAATCGTTGTTACATCGCTGCTTCAGTAAGAACCAATGTGACAACTATCTTAACTAAAGCAGCAATGCAACTGCGCTTTCAATCGATTTCAATCGAGAATTGTTAGCAACAGACTTACGTGATCAAGGGTCTGGTCCAGGTCCATATGTGTCATGTCCACCGCGTTGGACTTCAAAATAAATCTAATTTTGGCAATCACCATCCCATAAAACCTCAAAAACGACATCCATATCGATTTTTATGTTACTCACCCCACTTACCCTCTAAGGTGTTGATTTTCAAAATCCCAAAATATATATTTAGACGTGCTCCTACGAATTTTAAAGTTCTAATTTCGATTTTGTATTCTTTTTCCATACAAAATTTGAACCCCATTTTTACCCCTTTAGGGGTTAAAACATGTCCACCGTGTTGGACTTCAAAATAAATGTCATTTTTGCAATCGTCATCCCAGAAAACCCCAATAACGACATCTATATCGATTTTTATGTTTACTCACCCCATTTACCCCCTAAGGGGTTGATTTTCAAAATAACAAAATATATATTTGCCTATTTATTTTTAGATATGCTCCTACGAAGTTTTAAGTTGTAATGTCTATTTTATATTATTTTTTCATACAAAATTTGGACCCCATTTTCACCCCTTTAGGGGTTAAATCATGTCCACCGTGTTGGACTTCAAAATAAATGTCATTTTTGCAATCGTCATCCCAGAAAACCCCAATAACGACATCAATATCGATTTTTATGTTTACTCACCCCATTTACCCCCTAAGGGGTTGATTTTCAAAATAACAAAATATATAAATGCTATTTATTTTTAGATGTGCTCCTACGAAGTTTAAAGTTGTAATGTCTATTTTATATTATTTTTCCATACAAAATTTGGACCCCATTTTCACCCCTTTAGGGGTTAAATCATGTCCATCGTGGTTGGATTTCAAAATAAATGTAATTTTTGCAATCATCATCCCACAAAACCCCGATAACGACATCCATATCTATTTTTAGGTTTTTTTAACCCTTTTCACCCCCATTTCATCCCCTTTGGAGTTGAAATCCTAACAAAAACAATATACGTTGCTTTAGATTTCTATCCATAAGCCTAAATTATAAATTTAGCGATTTTTACTTCGAAAATGAAGGATTTTCTTTAATACACAACTTCATCCCCCTTTTGACCCCTTCGGGGGTAGAATTTTGAAAAACGCTGAGACCCATATTTATTAATTTTCAATCGTCAGCCTAAACACAAAATTTGAAGATTCTAGCTTCAAAACTGAGGGACTTTCATACAAACTTTCATCCCTTATTTCATCCCCTTAGGGATGGAATTTTCAAAAATCCTTCCTTAGTGGATGCCTACACTGTATAAAGTATCTGTGTGCAAAACTTCAAGTCTCTAGGTCCAGCGGTTTGGGCTGTGCGTTGATAGATCAGTCAGTCAGTCAGTCAGTCAGTCAGTCAGTCAGTCAGTCATTCAGTTTACGATTTTATATATTAAGATTGTGCTTCTAGCTTAACTGAGCCATTATGTATGCTTTTTAACAAATCATTACATGAAGGAGTAATGCCTAATGTGTGGAAGTGTGCCTTCGTAACCCCAATTCATAAGAAAGGCGACAAAAGTGATGTGTGCAACTACCGCCCAATTTCAAAATTGTGTATATTCTCAAAGATACTTGAGAGAATAGTCCACCAGCAACTATATTCGGCCTTTAAATCATTACTAACCCACTCTCAGCACGGGTTTGTGTCGAATCGCTCCACCACTTCCAACCTGCTTCTATTTAATGACTTTGTAACCTCTAAGATGGATGCAGGTGAGGAAGTTCATACAATCTTAACAGATTACTCCAAGTGCTTTGATCGAATAGACCATGCACTCCTGCTGCAAAAGCTTCTTTTTGCAGGAGTGCACGGTGACTTATTCAGATGGTTCACTTCCTACATAGAAAACCGTTCCCAATCAGTGGCCATAAATGGTTTTTCCTCGTCGTGGAATGTGGTGCCCTCAGGAGTCCCTCAGGGTTCCATATTGGGACCACTTCTATTTGTAATTTTTATTAATGACGTGTCTAATTCCTTTAAACATTCCAAAATTCTATTATTCGCAGACGATATGAAAATTTTTAAAGAAATTAAAAGTGAAACTGATTGCCTTTTACTGCAGGATGATCTAATAAGATTTGAAAACTACTGTGACTCGAACAGACTCGATCTAAACATAAGTAAATGTTATTCGATGGTTTTCACAAGAAAACGTAACCAAATTAATTTTAACTACAAACTGAAAAATAATATTCTATCTAGTGTCAACCAAACACGAGATCTTGGAATTATCCAAGACTCACAGTTAATCTTTGATGAACAAATAGAAAATATTGCAAAAAAAGCCTCAAAAGCACTAGGGTTTCTAATGAGAACCTGCTCGCAGTTTAAAAAAGCTAAAACAATAAAAGTTTTATATTGTTCTCTTGTGCGGAGTATTCTCGAATATAACTCGCAAGTATGGAATCCGCGTTATTCCATATACATAAATCGGTTGGAATCAGTACAGAAGAAGTTCTTGAAATATTTAGAATTTAAAACACGGTCTTACGACACGTGCTACAAGGAAAGATGTGTAAGACATCACTTGCTCCCTCTAAAAGTCCGCAGAGATATTACAGATCTGGTTTATCTATCTAAACTGTTAAAAGGCAAAATAGACTCGACTGAATTACTTGATCGTATAAAGCTTACTGTGCCTTGTAGCTCTAATACCCGTAGGAAGTTGAGACTGCATGTTCCATGGGTGAGAACCAACTACCGACGTAACAGTTACCTGATTCGCTCGTGTCGCTTGTTCAATTCTATTAGCGATGATACGGATATTGACTTATTCTTTGACGGCATTGTTTCACTGAAGCGAGCACTCGCTACTAAATTCCTCACACATTATTGAGATGATGGGTAGTACTGGGGTATATTGCTGTGTTGTTTTTTCTTTTATATTTTTATCTGTGTGTTGTATAACTTGTTTAAAAATACTGAAAATAGCGTCACGTTTATTCTTCTCGAATTATGATTAAGTTACATTTTTAACTATCTGTGGAAACTTGTTATTAGCTCGTGATTATTCGTGTATGTTTCTGTGTAATATGTATTAGCAGTAAGTTTTCCTAATGAATAAAATAAAATAAAATAAACCATTTCAATTTGTGTAGGGAAAAGTTTGGGGTAAAAAAGGTAAAAAAAAATTTTTTCACCTCTACAGCACGAAAAGGGCGCTTTTGGCAAAATCGATTTTTGCTGCGAGCGTGAGGCTAAGTGCTTTTTTAATTTCTAACACCAACTTTTGAAATAATTAAGAAAAAAGAAATAGTGTGACAAACAAGGATGAGACTTGTAAAATTGATATGTGGGAAAAGGATAGAAAGACAGCTTTATGTTGTCATACATGAATTAAAAAGTATAAAAAATAAAATGCACGGATATATCAAGGAGTTTTAAATAAGGATTCTTAAAAAAGAAGTTTGATAATTCGAAATAAAGAGTATGGACGAAATGAGGTCGCATGTATGAAATGAATATTAAATAAGAAAAATCAATGAAATTTTTAAACAAGTTAGTGTTTATAAATATAAATAAATCAATAAGATAGGATAATAATAAATAAGAGAAGAACACAACGTAATGTAAATAAAACGACAGGAATACCTATAATGAATAAAAAATTTCAGCGTAGGTTTTATCGAACTATTTTTGTGATATATTACAAAACATGAGTGCGTTCAGCGATGAAGATAGTTGTCTAACTCCAAAAGATTTGAGAGAACAAGTTTCTAATGTTGAATTTAGATTTTTACCAGGAAAATCACATGATTTTTTTCTTGCTGGTCGAGGTGAAAAGTTGTATGTTTAACACGAGACCAAAGTTTTGTTCTGCCTCGTGCCTTTAAATCACTCACTGTGCTCAGTAGTCATTATAAGAATCACTCGCTACGCTCGTGATTCAATTCTAGACTACTTCGCTTGTTCGTGATTTAAAGTCGGCACACGCAGCACAAATCGACTTTGGTCACTTGTATAACAAATAACTATTTTTACTTCACAAATTGATTGTACTGCTGTTATAGAATGACCTGACATAATTTGAAAAGGGGTCCAAAAATGACCCTGTAAATGTGGAAGTTTGTGGGTTTGGATGTTAACAAGTTTGTTCCTCAATCACGAAAAAACTGCTAAATGGATTTGGTTGGAATTCGGCACACAGATAGTAGATAGCCTAGATTAAAACATAGGATACTTTTTATCCCGATATTCCCACGGGAACGGAAACCACGCGGGTGAAAACGCGGGTGGCCGCTAGTATTATAATATTTTCAATGGTAAAATGCCCAGAACTCAATTTCCAAATTTTTGCTGTTTGTTTCTGAGGAGTTCCGTGGTGTCTTCGTAGTCCAAGTTTAGTCCAGAACATACATTTGGATTGTCATGATTATTTTTTTAATGTCACTTTGAAAACCCCTTATTGACTTATGAAAACTTTTGGTGATAGAAAGTTTATTATTACGTGTATTTTACCAACAAATACCAATAAAAAAATTGATAAATCAGTTTATTTTAATAATCTCATTTTCCTATTATAATTTAATTTGCGGTCAGACGTGTAGCACACATAGCCCCCCTTAGCCGCCCTATTTGGTACGGAACTTTAGTGCGAAGTCCCACACGCACTTGGCCGGATTTTATTTCCGATTTTGTACAACTATGATAGTTTAGTTAACTTGTAATAAAAGAAAGTATGATATGAAACTCAATATAATTTTGGGGTCATTTCCTGATAACTCCTATCAAAAAAACCGGTCAAGCAAGAGCGAGTCGGACTCGCGCACCGAGGGTTTCCGTACCATCATAATAATTGTATACTGCAGAGCTGTAGAATAATAAAATTATTATTGCAGTATTAGGTTAGCACCATCTCTTGGCCGATAGTGGAACTATTTTTTTTTCTTAGGCCAGCGACATCTCTTGACTGATAGTGTAACTAATAAAAAAATTCTTAGGTCAGGGCCATCTGTTGACTGGTAGAAGAACTAAAGAAATTTTGTTTGTTTTTTGAATTTCTAAAAAAGTATGTTATATTGAGACATCGTTTTATTTCTCCTGTAATCTTTACATAAACTACTATCACATAGAATTATTTCAGATTTTTCTTTTTGCAAACTTCGGAGATAAGGGGGGGGGAACGGTATTTTTTTTTACATTTTTCATCATAAGTCAAAAATTATGCGGCCCAAAAAAAAATGTTTTGAAATGTGCAAATAGCGCTCTTTCATATGATACCCCACATGCCCTAGTCACTCCACTTAAATTTTTTAAGACCCCTTTTCAGCCCCTGTTGTAAAAAAAGTATTGATTTTTTTATTTCTTTCTTATTTGCAAAATAGTTGGGCAAACGTCATCTTAAACTATTCCAAATTTCAAGTTGATACCATTAGTAGTTCTCGAGATATCCAGCTGTAGGGTTGCCAGGTCGTCTAACCTAATAGCCGGACAGACCAGCCAGTTTGGCCGGACATTTGGGTAAAAAAGCCGGACACCCTATACTCCAGCCAACTCGTGGAAAGAATGTTTACAAACAAACCGCCCATACTTAACCTCAAAAGTACTTTTTTATTACATGTTTTGTAAATATAAGAATATCATTGATAGCTTACCTATGTTGTCCAAGTTGTATGTATGGTTTTAATTTACTGAAACTTAATGTATTTGTGGAATAATTACGAAAAATGCGCAAAGGAGTATAACTAAATTATTAAGGATTTTGTGTCTTAGTAATAATACGACATTTTTTTACGTAGGTAAGTATATTAGGCTTTTTTATGCGCTGCTCGCTGTCTCTCTCGCTCTCACGCACGCATGTGTCACGCTACCGAGGCGCGAGGTGAAGTTAGGGTTGCCAGATTGGAAGTCCAAAATACCTGGAGAAAATTTGAAACTTTGGGATTTTGCAGTTGTTGTCGGGCGAAATAAATATATAAAATAAAGATATAACTTAAATGCCTTTATATAGAAAGAAAACGGCCGCGCAGCGCATTTTTAGTCAGTTTCATCCACTTATCATGTACTTGCCTGTCTATAGTAAAATAAAACGGCCGCGCAGCGCGATTTTTAGTCAGTTTCATCCACTAATCTTGTGATCTGTGGTTTTATCCGTGAAAATTATTATTTTCTAAAGAACTTTCGGAACAGCTGTTTTTCCGGGAGATTTTTAGATTTGTCGGGAGTCGGGAGATCATTTGAAATTCCGGGAGAATCCAGGTGAATTCCGACCAGCTGGCAAATCTGGCAACCCTTAGGTGAAGTGCGGTCTGTGGTTCGGTGTGGCGAAGAAACAGCGACCGACATGCCGCAGCTTGCTTGGACGACCATGTGCGTGAGTGAGTGTAAAAAGCCTAACAAAAGCCGGGCAGGCCGGACACCGTTTAATTTGGCCGGACACTGAATCAAAAAGCCTACATATGTCCGGCTTTAGCCGGACGCCTGGCAACCCTATCCAGCTGTGACAGACAGACAGACAGACTGAGTCACACCATAAGGGTTCCTTTTTTACCATTTTGGTACGGAACCCTAAAAACGTCAAAATGCCGTTTAAAAAAAAATTACTACATGTTCAGTATAAATAGCTACTTAAATGGCTATTTAGTTTTAAAGAGGATTAATAATTTCATTATATGACATAGTACCTATATCATTCGTAGTAAGTGTTCGAACAATCAAGCACACAATTTTTATTGAAAGTCATGTTGTTGATGAATCTTTTGCAATAAGGAAATAAATAAATCAGTCAAATTAAGCAATGTTGAAAGTAAATTATTGTACGTTCAAAATAAATGTGTGGGTAGTTATTACTTAATTTTAATAGTGCTGCGCTCTGCCATTCAGACGAGAGTCGTGACTTGTCGATATTCCTCTAGTCTATGAGTAACAAAACAAAGAAGTAAATTTTATTTTATCCCTTATGGGAAATATATAAACGCACTTTAAAAATAATGTAACACACCTTAAAATTAATTTAATGAACTTTAAAAATAATGGTCCCTACTATAAATATGCTTAGCTTTAAAATTAATACTTATACGAGTACAATAAAATGTAATAATTGAAATTCTAGATTTTAGGCATTCACAATGCTGTTATTTATTTAGATAATTAATTTAATAGAAAAAATACGGGTGAGTCGATTTTTTCTAGTATTTTTTCTATTAAATTAATTATCTCACTTGTAGACCTTTAGTAACCAGACGATAGGTGCAGCGACAAGCGAGCGAAGCGAGCGATGTAGAAAGTTAGGTTCCACTGCTCGATATGCAGCGATCATATTAAATTATCCTTACTCATATTATAAATGCGAAAGTCCGTTTGTTTGTTTGTTTATTTGTTTGTTTGTTACGCCTTCACGTCTTAACTACTGAACCGATCATCATGAAATTTTGCATACATGTTGTCAGGGGTACAGAAAAGGACATAGGGTACCTTTCACCCCGAAAAAAAGTATTGTTCCCGAGAGATAGCAAAAAAACTTTCCACGCAGACGAAGTCGCGGGCGGCCGCTAGTAGATTATAAAACTATTGGCTCCGTAAGCTACAGCTTACGGAGCCTTTATCGCGACGTCTACAGACGTCGCGATAAAAAGTGGCTTAAATTGAACAAAATAATATAATGTTGCCATGAGGTTTTCAAAGCACACAGTACGTGTTGTTTGGTATATTATTTGGAGAATTCGCAGCTAGATGGTGCTTCTAATTTATATTATTTTTCGAAATGGGTCAATATTTTTTAGATAAAGGATAATAACCACCTTCTAAGGCCAAAAAGTATCGCTTCAAAGATTTTTGTGCCCTCATGATTGTACCTAATTGAAATTAGTGGCTGGAAGGTCTGTAGCTATAATCAGTAATAAGTTATTCTTTTCTTTTCCTGGTATTGTTTATATATTACATTTTCTGTAGCGTTTTGAGGTTAGCTCGATTTGGAAATTGGTACAGAATACTAGTCTACGAACGAGTCCAATTCTCTCACATCAAACGAAAGAGAAACAAAAGAATATGCGATAGTTTTTCAGCACCAAAGAGCTTTGACGGGATCGAGTTCACGTCAAGTTCAAATCAACGTCAAAAATACTACAGTATAGATATGTTTTTTCAAAAACTATTATCTATACTGTCAAAATCTGTGTACTTGACACAGTATAGATATTAGTATTTTGGTTCATTGAAAACGGTTTCCATGGTTTCTACAGTACCATTAAAACGTGGATAAACCGCTACTTTTATTTACATTCTCTTTGATTACCGTTTTAAAGTTTACCGTAAAACGCATTAAAAAAAGTTTTGTGGACGATATAGAATGGCGGACGTTGATTGAGATAAGTCAAATCAATTAGTTACTCAATAAAACTGTTTTTAATCTCAGGAAACGAAAAATAGTTCCAAATATATCGTTAGGAATGTAAAAATAATACAATATTAGGGTTCCGTACCCAAAGGGTAAAAACGGGACCCTATTACTAAGACTCCGCTGTCCGTCTGTCTCTCTGTCTGTCACCAGGCTGTATCTCATGAACCGTGATAGCTAGACAGTTGACATTTTCACAGATGATGTATTTCTGTTGCCGCTATAACAACAAATACTAAAAACAAGTAAAATAAATATTAAGGGGGGCTCCCATACAACAAACGTGATGTTTTGCCGTTTTTTGGTACGAAACCCTTCGTGCGCGAGTCCGACTCGCACTTGGCCGGTTTTTTATTGGATTTCATCTTGTTGAGGCACAAGGCCTAAAAAGGTGGTATCATTAGTGGTCATTTACCTTTGGAAAAACTGGCTCGACTAAACAATTCTAGATAATTATCAAACCTGATCAAAAAATTTTACCAGAATCGGTTGAGAAATGTGACCTGTAGAGGACAACAAACAACTGGAAAGCTGGACTGGAATATTTTTTCTGACATGTAGAGGAGAACAGACAACGCTGGAAAGCCGGACTGAAATCTGTTTTTTAACACGTTTTTATTAGGTTGCTTTCTCGTTTGTGTGTTCGCGTTCGTTCGTTTGTTTCTCCACAAAGTTTGCGAACGATTTTGTACTAGCTTCCCGATGAGCTAGAGACTTGAAACTTTGAACATAGGTCAGAACTAGAAGGCAATACAATATTATGGTGTCATTGAGCTGATCTGATGATGAAGCCGGAAGAAGGTCACAGGAACTCTATGATGAAACCATACGACCCCATCGTGTTTGGACTCGTTAGAATCGTCTTGACGAGTACTTAAATGGGAGACGAGGTTCAGGGTACCTGATGATGAAGCTGAAAGGCCATGCCATAGAAACTCAATATTGGAACCATGCAACCCCATCAAATTTGGGCTCGTTTGAATCGTCTTGACAAGTTCTTTGTTGGGAAATAGTTTCCAGGGTCTGATGATGGAGCCGGAAGAAGGACACAGGAACTCTTTAATAAAACCACGCTATCCCATCGAGATTAGGCTCGTTTGAATCGTCCTGACGAGTACTTTCTTGGGAAACAGTTTCCGAGGATCTGATGATGGAGCCGGAAGAAGGCCATAGGAACTCTATAATAAAACCATGCAACTCCATCGAGTTTGGGCTCGTTTGAATCGTCTTGACAAGTTCTTTGTTGGAAAATAGTTTCCAGGGTCTGATGATGGAGCCGGAAGAAGGCCACTGGGACTCTGTAATAAAACCATGCAACCCCATCGAGGTTGGGCTCGTTTGAATCGTTTTGACGAGTGCTCCGATAGGAGAAGGTATATTTTTAGTTTTAGCTCGTTAACTAAAAAGCAGAAAATAATGTATTACTCTAAAAAAACTTTTTTAAAAACACGTTTTTAAAACAGACTAAATTATTATAAAAAAATCATTTTGTAAAATGTATCATCCATATTGTCTTTAGCATGCGCCCCACGTTTTTAGGTTTAAAATTTCTGTAGGTATTGGTGGTGAAAACGGCGCCATTTTGGCTGTTTTAGTTGCCTCACTTTTGACAGCGCGCTTTGTAGGGAATTATCGTTCTAGGTGTTATTATTCTAAGCCCTTAGCTCGAACAAAATAACGCGCGTAAAAACATTCGATACAGTAATTTTGTATGGGAAATTTGTACAGTGCCATCTATCGCAGTAAAGCGAAATTAAGTTATCCATTGAAAAATCTGTATCGAGTACTTTAAAGCGTGTTCCTTACGCATGATTATGATCTTTAGCTATTATTACCTATTGTTTTATGCCATTTATTTATTGCCAATAATAATTATTATGTGCGATCTGTTGATGTTTAAAAAACGTTTTATTTATTCGACTTACACTATTATGTTAATATATAACTCAAAGGACTTTAGCCGACTTCTGAACAATAGGTTACGTTTTGATAATAGTAGGTATTTTCTTATTTCGTGTAGTTATAGTGTAATGGGAAAAATTTTACCCCGGGGTATAGATGGAATTTACCCCACTGAAAATGTTAGTCGGTAGAGCAAAGGGGTTTTGTGGATTCGCGTGGCTCAGTCATCCATGGAACAATTATGATTTTGGGCGCCGTTAATATCGATGAAAGTTAAAAATTAAAAGATAAATTGTCCACGGATCGAAACAAAGTGAGTTTAATAAATCAAACCAATATTTACGTTGATATAAACATTTATTTAACACGTTGTATAATTAATACCAAGTTAACAACGATTCGCAGAAAATAAGTCATAAAAATATTTAAAACCACATGGGGTATAAATGGTTTAACGAAGAATCCGAAGGGTTAAAATGAAGTCACACATTTTATATTAACACATAATACCTAGAGAACCCATTATAATGTTAAAACCGCACGAAGGGCAAATGGTTTAACAGGGACCCTTAACAGGTTAAAGTGAGACCATACATTTATTACAAAAACAATACCCTTGGGTTCATTATAAGATTAAAACCATATAAAGAAGTAGGGATTTAAACTATAAACCCTTAAAAGTAAAGGTGAGGGCATATCTATTCGTTTCCCGTTAGTCAGACAGATTAAGAGGCCGGTTCCGCATTTGAAATAAGTTTTCAAACGTCACCATATCTCTCAAGTTGGATGACCGTCAAGAACCGAACACATATGTACTCAAAAAAACTTATGCTAAGGTACCTATTACTTATCATCTTAACACAAGACATTCATAGTAAAATAGAATTATTTATACATTCTGGCTCATGGACCAGAGTTACGCTGAAGCTAAATAAATTTGAAACATGACAATAGGTACATTTATTGGCTGTAGACCTGCTCCGGGTTGAGTTTGAACATGTCATCAAATAACCATTTTGTACTTGATATGAACGTTAATTACTTCACCGGGTACATACTACAGAAACACTGCCGCGATGATAATAAAAGAAGGCTGCGGAATACCTGGATTACGTTGATAAATCCATGATAATGGTAAGGTTAAATACATGCTCGTCTCGCTGATTTTAATGAGACATCATAGCTTGGAATACTCGCAAATCCGCTGCACGGACGACGTTACCTCGAAACGAGTTTAAACCATAACCTTGAAAGATTTCCTGGACCAAACTGGGAACCACTTATATCTTGAAATTTTGAGGTAAACCTGGAAGCAACCTGGGAACCACTTATATCTTGAAATTTTGAGGTAAACCTGTGGAGCCCTGTAATAAAAAATCAAAGTCACCAAATTGTCCAACATTGAATATGAGGTTTTCCTTACAACTAACATTATAACAAGGTTGAGAAACTTACCAAATTTGGGCTTTAATTATCACAGGTTTTTATCTCATGAAAGACATGATGAAATATAAATTGATGAGCTGGAGCCCTGAGAACAATACGACACGAGGTTACAATCTGGATACCACTGGTAAAAACGGACAAATAATTAGATTCGTAATATTATAACACTCACCACTTAAAGGGATGCTCAACGCATCATTAAATTAATAGAAACCCACCAAAAAAAATAGATTGGGTTTCACTTCACATGACGAAAATTTCCTGCATCTCTGAATGACACAGGCGAAAAAGTGATATGGCGGAAATCCACCGAGTTTGCTAGAATTCTCTCGAATGAGTACCATCGACAAAAGACACACCATAGACAATCGCACTCCCTGAACTTACTTACCTTTTGTCTGAATAATAATATTACAACGTTTAACTAGCATGCGAGACATTAACATTTACTTTATTTAATTAAAATAACAAATAGGTGATATTTATTTATTTGATTCCATCAACAAAGTGTAAATTAACTGGTCCGAAACGCTCAGTTAGCCGGAATCGGAACGCCAAACGTCACATCTGACAGTTGTCACTTGTCAATTGAAAAGACAGCTGTGAGATATGTAAACAAGAAAGTTTATTTGCTTTAATTATTGAAAAGTGCTAAAACTCTTTATGAATGAGGTTTCAAAGTGAATTCAAGTGAATGCTTTGTGATCAAAGTGGGCGGTATAATCGCCAACATTCGACGAGCTATTGGAAATTGACACATACAAAGGTAGAAAGATTTATGCATTTTTCCTACACAAATTGTATCAAAACAACACACTACTTATTTAACAAACCTACTGAAGCTTAATACCTAATGTTCCTAATCCAACCTAGAAGACTATAGCGAGAATTTCGCTATAAAAAGTACTTTAAAATCAAGTGCTTGCTACCGGTAAGGATAGGTGGAAAAAACAGTGTTACAGTACCGTCTTCGTTGGGAAAGAAAAATTTTATTCAAAATGAATATTTTGAATAAAATTTTTCGTCAGGAGGAACGACGAAATCTAAAACTACAACCTAAACTAAACAAAGCAGACCTTAATCCTACTTTACTTAAAGATAAACCACCTCAAGACTCAAAACTTAGACAAAGAAAGCTTGAGTCATATCAAGGGAAACCTAATAAATAACTCAAAACAGTGAATATGGAAAAAGGTAGAACCGTTTCATAGACCCAATAACACAAAAAGAGAGCTAATCCAGGTTCTAGCCATAACCAGTGCTAAACACAGGTTGGTTAAACAAAAACCAGCACGTAATTCACCAAACTGCAAACATGGGTAAATTACATGTAAAGTTGAAGTATGCAAAACAGTGACTTCTAAAAGTAAAGTGTGAGGAGTGGAAATCCAACATCCCTTAAAACACACAACAACTGCTAAAGCAAATCATCACACAGGACGACACGCCATCATAACAAAGAAAACAGAAATGTTACCATCCTTGGCATCATTTGCGGTTTACACAAATGCAACAAGACCTATGGATGTAACACGGATAAAATATACACTAAAAACTAACAAAGTTATAACCTACTGAACTAGTAATGAAAGAACAAACATCGTGCACAAGGTAACACAAGGGCAGGCTTGAAACTAAAGCCATATAAAGGGGTTTCAAGCGCCACTACTGTGACCCTGCACGACAAATGAACCACCGACAGAGACAACATATGCCGAAACAGACTAATATGAACTAGTGTCCCTCGAATTGAGTTAAAAATTTTGAACGCAGTATACATATGCACCAAAAACCAACAAAAACATAACCCACCCAACTAACAACGACGAAACAGCATCATGCTAAAGGTAACACAAGGGCAGGCTTGAAACTAAAGCCATATAAAGGGGTTTCAAGCGCCACTACTGTGCCCCCGCACAACAAATGAACCACTGACAGGGACGCCATATGCCAAAATGGACAAATATGACCTAGTGTCCCCCAAATTGGGTTAAAAATTTTGAACACAAATATATAAAACACAAAATTGGGTGAGATGCATTGCAACGAGACGTAAGGTGCTCATTATCTGGCATATGAAATAATATGTATACAGAACCCGTCTTATAATTGGAATTCTAAACTAAACAGACGCGAGCGAAAACTTTTTAATAAAAGGTTAACAGTAATTTTAAATTTGGAACTACTAAAAACAGCCGCAGAAGGAATTTCTAAGCTACCCCTACGAGCTAGTATCAAGGTATTCATAAAAAAGTGCCGTAATTGGTCAGCACTACTATGCTCATCAAAAGAGACTTTAAGAGCGGATAATTCATGTTCAAGTTCTTCCCCGAGCAAGAAATCAACGTTACAATTAAGTTCAGCCATATTGAAATAAAAATTAAATTCACGTTATATAAAGCACTAAAACATTGAATTATTAATCTCACTTTTCTGGGCCACACGTTGGGTACGTCACTGTAATGGGAAAAATTTTACCCCGGGGTATAGATGGAATTTACCCCACTGAAAATGTTAGTCGGTAGAGCAAAGGGGTTTTGTGGATTCGCGTGGCTCAGTCATCCATGGAACAATTATGATTTTGGGCGCCGTTAATATCGATGAAAGTTAAAAATTAAAAGATAAATTGTCCACGGATCGAAACAAAGTGAGTTTAATAAATCAAACCAATATTTACGTTGATATAAACATTTATTTAACACGTTGTATAATTAATACCAAGTTAACAACGATTCGCAGAAAATAAGTCATAAAAATATTTAAAACCACATGGGGTATAAATGGTTTAACGAAGAATCCGAAGGGTTAAAATGAAGTCACACATTTTATATTAACACATAATACCTAGAGAACCCATTATAATGTTAAAACCGCACGAAGGGCAAATGGTTTAACAGGGACCCTTAACAGGTTAAAGTGAGACCATACATTTATTACAAAAACAATACCCTTGGGTTCATTATAAGATTAAAACCATATAAAGAAGTAGGGATTTAAACTATAAACCCTTAAAAGTAAAGGTGAGGGCATATCTATTCGTTTCCCGTTAGTCAGACAGATTAAGAGGCCGGTTCCGCATTTGAAATAAGTTTTCAAACGTCACCATATCTCTCAAGTTGGATGACCGTCAAGAACCGAACACATATGTACTCAAAAAAACTTATGCTAAGGTACCTATTACTTATCATCTTAACACAAGACATTCATAGTAAAATAGAATTATTTATACATTCTGGCTCATGGACCAGAGTTACGCTGAAGCTAAATAAATTTGAAACATGACAATAGGTACATTTATTGGCTGTAGACCTGCTCCGGGTTGAGTTTGAACATGTCATCAAATAACCATTTTGTACTTGATATGAACGTTAATTACTTCACCGGGTACATACTACAGAAACACTGCCGCGATGATAATAAAAGAAGGCTGCGGAATACCTGGATTACGTTGATAAATCCATGATAATGGTAAGGTTAAATACATGCTCGTCTCGCTGATTTTAATGAGACATCATAGCTTGGAATACTCGCAAATCCGCTGCACGGACGACGTTACCTCGAAACGAGTTTAAACCATAACCTTGAAAGATTTCCTGGACCAAACTGGGAACCACTTATATCTTGAAATTTTGAGGTAAACCTGGAAGCAACCTGGGAACCACTTATATCTTGAAATTTTGAGGTAAACCTGTGGAGCCCTGTAATAAAAAATCAAAGTCACCAAATTGTCCAACATTGAATATGAGGTTTTCCTTACAACTAACATTATAACAAGGTTGAGAAACTTACCAAATTTGGGCTTTAATTATCACAGGTTTTTATCTCATGAAAGACATGATGAAATATAAATTGATGAGCTGGAGCCCTGAGAACAATACGACACGAGGTTACAATCTGGATACCACTGGTAAAAACGGACAAATAATTAGATTCGTAATATTATAACACTCACCACTTAAAGGGATGCTCAACGCATCATTAAATTAATAGAAACCCACCAAAAAAAATAGATTGGGTTTCACTTCACATGACGAAAATTTCCTGCATCTCTGAATGACACAGGCGAAAAAGTGATATGGCGGAAATCCACCGAGTTTGCTAGAATTCTCTCGAATGAGTACCATCGACAAAAGACACACCATAGACAATCGCACTCCCTGAACTTACTTACCTTTTGTCTGAATAATAATATTACAACGTTTAACTAGCATGCGAGACATTAACATTTACTTTATTTAATTAAAATAACAAATAGGTGATATTTATTTATTTGATTCCATCAACAAAGTGTAAATTAACTGGTCCGAAACGCTCAGTTAGCCGGAATCGGAACGCCAAACGTCACATCTGACAGTTGTCACTTGTCAATTGAAAAGACAGCTGTGAGATATGTAAACAAGAAAGTTTATTTGCTTTAATTATTGAAAAGTGCTAAAACTCTTTATGAATGAGGTTTCAAAGTGAATTCAAGTGAATGCTTTGTGATCAAAGTGGGCGGTATAATCGCCAACATTCGACGAGCTATTGGAAATTGACACATACAAAGGTAGAAAGATTTATGCATTTTTCCTACACAAATTGTATCAAAACAACACACTACTTATTTAACAAACCTACTGAAGCTTAATACCTAATGTTCCTAATCCAACCTAGAAGACTATAGCGAGAATTTCGCTATAAAAAGTACTTTAAAATCAAGTGCTTGCTACCGGTAAGGATAGGTGGAAAAAACAGTGTTACAATAGGTCAGTCAAGAGACAGCTGCAATTCATCGACAGGCCGATCAATTTTCACATCACTATAAACTCCAACTAACTAGAACTTTCGCAGTTACGTACGCCATTCTTCAAACGCCACGGATAAGAGTGCGTGGAGCATCACAAGTTTAATTTTCTTTTTCTTTTTTCAATAATATGCAAGTTGCAATTATTTCAAAAATGTCTTATATTTTTCCCGAAGTCTGTAAGTTTAAAAAATAATGTGATTGTGGACAAATGAATGGTGCAGCGGACCGATATGGGTGAAGCGTAAGCGCAAACAGGGAAGTGCCTATCCTATCTTATCTTTTCCTCTCCTACTCTCCGATTTGTTTAAAATGTATCATTTGCCGAAAATAAAGTTTTTAGTGTTTCGATACTGCCAACAACGCCAAGCCTCGCCTCGTAGCTATGTGGCTACATTGTTCTGCTTGTCCAAAGAGGTTTGCGTTTTTTAGATTTTTTAGAATTCTAATTTTTTTTTGTCAGCAACTGAGTATTTTCTTTTGCCGAATTTCATCAATAAAATTGATGTCGAATTGCCAAGTAAATTTGGAAAAATGAAATTAAATATATAGGTACTTATATTACTTTTACTTACAATGAAAATCTGAAGGACAGACTGCATTTTTATTCACTTCTACAATTTGTATGGAAAGTTTGTTTTTACATATTGACCCTATGTTTCATACAAACGAGGTAAATTTGAAGATCTGGTTCTCCGCCCAGGATTAAACGGGCTCTGATCTGATGATGGCAAATTAAGAAAGGTGGTTGAGGAAAAAAGGTGAATAGAAAAAAGCTGAATAAAGCATTGGCACTAGCTAAGGCTCTATTCATCTTTTTTTATTCAAATACGAAAAGAATTGTTGAATTTCATGGTGAACACATCCTTATGGAGAGTGAATGAAAAGACACCCTGTATAAGTAGAGCTAGGTAATATTTTTTCTTTAGTAAGCCCTGTTTAAATATATGTTTTTTCATAGTATTTACGTGAAATTGTGTAAAAAATTGCAGTGACCGACCGCGTGGCGCCAAGATGGCGCGCCTGCCCTGCCCGTCGGCCCGTCACAATAATGGTTCGATGCACATTATTTCACCTTATTCATTGATTTTATTAATGATTTGTTAATTAACTTCGTTCTTCTATTGGTGACAAAGTAAATAAGTCTATCTACAAGACTTCAATAATAATGCAAATGCCAATATGAATAACACAAATTATGGTTAAAAAAAGGGTATAATCAAACATGTTTTCGTTCAAGTACTTATTTGTTTTTTCATTTGCGTTAAGTAGACTTAGAATATTTTAGCAACGTTTTTGTAACATTGGTAATCAAATGACAATGATATTATATATAATACTAATTACATAGGTACCTAATAAGCTGTTTTTTATCATTTATTTTTGGAATCTTAATGTTTGTTTACTTTAATAAGATTTTTACTTTAAACATTTACCGTGTCTCATTTTGATGACATAAAAAAATGTTTTCATTCATGTCAGTCGCGGGGTAATAGCTTGTTAATACAAGATATTATCCCTTGGTTTATACAAGCTTTTACTGTGCTAATAACCTTTCTTTATGGCTTTTACTATCGAGACTCGATCATAGAAATCTCTCTGTCGGTCAACAAGGTTTTTTTGGAAATTCCTACTACGGTTCTAACTACCACAGAGTATATTTATATACAACGTGTTACAAAAATACCCATAATGCCGTAGGTAACTTTTACAATGGGACTAACTCTGAAATCGCGAAAAAAAAATCAGCTGTTTTATACATTTAAACAACACCCTGTATTCAGGGTCATTCTAAACTTACCATCCAAATTTCAAGGATTTGTTCAGTCCATGAAACTGATCAATTTTCTCAAACAGGGGCCGTACCGGCTACGCATCGAACTTCGGAAAGTCTGCCGAGTTTCAAATTAAAACAGATAAACCGAGCCCCATTCCGGCCAAAATGGCGAACCCCAATTCATGATGTCACAAGAACATCAATATCTTCCAAATTTATATCTTCAACAAATAGTACAATAAGAAATTCCTTACTTCGTTTTATCTGTTTTATCTGTTTTAAGTTGAAGCTCGGCAGACCCGCCGAAGTTCGAAAAGTTAACCGGTAGGACCCCAGGGCCAAATATGTAAAAAAAAAAAATATCCATACAAATCAAAAAGATCATGTGATCAATTTAGTATGGGATGACTGAAATTTTGTGGTGAAATTCGACACCATGTTTCTTGGAGAAAGTTGTTCAGTTTCATGGTCTGGACATATCCTTGAAATTTTGGATGGTAGGTATGTTTAAAATGGGAATTAATTAAATGGGTGACAGGAAATAATTAAGGGTGACTGTTAATGGGACACTTAAATACTAAACCTGGCAGCGGTTTATTTTGTTGGCGACAGAATAACTGTTCACGCGCAAATGCGAGAACAGCCATCCCAACCCTAGCGGAGCGGGGAGCGGGGGCGGCGGCGGGTCCGCCAACGAGAATCACTCTTCGCATTCGAGCGGCCACGCATACGTCTTTTAATTAATGTCCCTTGTTTTTGCCATTGAAACTTATAACTATTACATCCAGCATAATAGGGTGAATATGCCTATTACCAGCCCCCCCAAGGATTTTTCAACTTTGAATCTCTGTTGTTGCCACAATTGCTATCTTAAAAATATTGTTGATACAGTTTTAGGTAGGTTGATTCATCTTTATTACGAAAATAGTACTTAGTTTCACGTAGTTTTGTGGAAAAAAAATAGAGAAGCGTTTAAATGTCCGAAGGGCGAAAAAGCCTAATTCCAGCCACCTTTGCCCTAATATCAGCCGCTTTACTCCCTAATTCCAGCCGGGTACAGGGTGTTCTAAAATAATACAACCATGTTAGTATAAAATAAAATAAAATATAATTTGCTAACTCTCAATAGTGATGATAAAACACTAAAGGCTATAAATTGTGATTCCCATAGCAAGTTATTGAAACTTACACCTCTCCTGTAGATATTAATCAATTTAGAATATACAAATATTGAAAATGGCGTAACAAAAAGTGAACTTTGATTTAATAAACATATAATCAACGAGTATGAAATCGTTTTAATTATTTAAAACTTTTTTAAGCGTTTTCCAAGACGTGGAATTCAATATACATTTTTTTATATTGAATTTATTTTCTGTTTCTATGAGTGAAGAAAAGTATGATTTTAATTATTATTACTTTTTACATCTAATATTAAAAAAGAAAACAAAATAATTAAAATCATATTTGAGAACACCCTGTATATTGCCGTAAAGTTAGATGACCGGCTGGAGTTAGGTTCTCATACATATCCTAATATCAGCCCCTAATTAGCAGAACAAATAACTTAGGAAATGAACATTATTCACCCGGCTGTAATTAGGTCATTGGGTGCAGGGTTAGTAGTTCTAGTGAATAGCACTACAAATTCCAACCTTGAGACGAGCAAATTAAAATGAATTTGATTTATTAAACGAAAGTTAAATACCCAATACCAGCCCCGGCTGATAATAGAAAGTTATTGAAAATCACCTAGTCAAACTCCAGCCCCCCTATTTTTTTCGAAATTAGTAAATCTATATATATAAAATTCAAAGTCCTGACTGAGTGAGATATCAACGCACAGCCCAAACCGCTGAACCTAGAGACTTGAAATTTTGCACACAGATACTTTATACAGTGTAGGCATCCACTAAGGAAGGATTTTTGAAAATTCCATCCCTAAGGGGATGAAATAAGGGATGAAAGTTTGTATGAAAGTCCCTCAGTTTTGAAGCTAGGATCTTCAAATTTTGTGTTTAGGCTGATGATTGAAAATAAATAAATACGTGTCTCAGCGTTTTTCAAAATTCTACCCCCAAAGGGGTGAAAAGGGGGATGAAGTTGTGTTTAGAAGATAATCCTTCATTTTTGAAGTAGAAATCGCTAGATTTGTAATTTAGGCTTATGGATGGAAATCTAACGCAACGCATATTGTATTGGTATAATTTCAACCCCCATGGTGATGAAATGGGGGTGCAATGGGGTAAATAAACCTAAAAATCGATATGGATGTCGTTATTGGGGTTTTCTGGGATGAAGATTGCGAAAATGACATTTATTTTGAAGTCCAACACGGTCGACATGATTTAACCCCTAAAGGGGTGAAAATTGGATTTAAATTTGGTATTGAAAACAATATAAAATAGACATTACAACTTAAAACTTCGTAGGAGCATGTCTTAAAATAAATAGGCAAACATATATTTTGTGGTTTTGAAAATCAACCCCTTAGGGGGTAAATGGGCTAAGTAAACGTAGAAATCGATATGGATGTCGTTCTTGAGGTTTTATGGGATGGTGATTGCGAAAATGACATTAATTTTGAAGTCCAATTTAACCGCTAAAGGGGTGAAAATGGGGTACAAATTATAAATGGAAAAATAATATAAAATAGACATTACATAGTTTACAGCTTAAAAATTCGTAGGAGCATGTCTAAAAATAAATAGGCAAACACATATTTTCTTATTTTGAAAATCATCCGTTAGGGGGTAAATGGGGTAAGTAAACATGAAAGCCGATGTGGATGTCGTTCTTGAGGTTTTATGGGATGAGGAATGCGAAAATGACATTTGTTTTGAAGTCCAACACGGTGGACATGATTCAGCCCAAGGGGACGGGGACGGACACGGGAACAGGAACGGGAACGGGGGCGGGGACGGAAACGGGAAAGAGTAAAGAAACGGGAACGTGATACTCTTAATATCTCTGGACCTAATTCTGATTATTGTAATAAACTAGCTTCCGCCCGCGACTTCGTCCGCGTGGATATTAGAGAAAATCCTTAGGGAACCTTCAACCAGGATCCGACCAACCGTTTTATACGCGATTACGCGGGTCCCCACCAAGCGCGCAGCCTCGTGCGAGGCCTGTCACACGTCGCAAATGTTTTGCCTCGCGAGGCAGCGCGCTTGGTGGGGACCCGCCTAATCGCGTATAAAACGGTTGGTCGGATCCTGGTTGAAGGTTCCCTAAGGATTTTCTCTAATATCCACGCGGACGAAGTCGCGGGCGGAAGCTAGTTTAATTACAAACTAGTAATGTCAAAACGCTATATATCTAATCTATTACTAGTATCAAAGCTTAAAACCTAAAAAAATTGCGTCTTGCCTTCGTAAACACACTTCCCAAAGTTCGCATCGATCGATATTTTATGCTGTTTTTCAAACATAGTCACCTCTACTCGGTCTTGGTGAACATTATTGCTCGTTGTGTGAATTATAGGTGACGTGACGGGGTAATAGTGACTTTAAAAGGTAGATGATTAACTAGGGGTGTGGCTCCATTAAAGAGTTTCCGATTTTTATTGTTTTTTAATTAAAGCAAGGCAAAATCTTTTGGGGGCTGGTGTTAGGGGGGGGGCTGGAGTTAGGCATATCCACCCTACCTACAGTCCGCTAGTTTTATTTCGCACCAAAACATGGTCCATTTACTGTGATTTTAAGACCAGACGACATTTTAAAGTTCCAAGTGGCACTTTGTTGGACATTGCATACGACGCGCACCGCTTCGATATTTTATGCGAGTCATCCAAGTTCCAGCTACATCAAGGAAGAATCTGAAGAACGGTTAAGGACCTCTGTGAGTCGTTCCAATTATTATCCTTTCCATTTTCCTATCTTTTTAAAATTAATAGTGTGTTTCCAAATATTTTTTTCCAAAGTCTATCCAAAATCTTTCGCAATCTTCGCCATTTTGAAACAGTCAGTTTAAATTGCTAGCTTTTTCATCTTAAATTCTGATTGCCCAGTTAATTTTGTGTTTATTAATATGAATAGTTATTAGCCGCATCAATTGCATTCGTAAATATCACTGCTATTCTACGTTTCGCACGCCCTTCACCGGCCGACCGGCTGTACATTTTTTTGCCGAGATAACGGTTCTTTTGTTAGTGCATCAGCTGTGCGATAACGCTTATTCATTAATTGAATGCAGTTATTGATATTACATTAGACGTTTTTAAACCTTATTTCTAAAACTTTAAAGTGATTTAATATTTTTCTTTTAGATATTTTTTATTGAGTTAATTTTTTTGCACAACAATGAGTTTAGATAAGTTAATTAAGCAACGCAGTGGCATGAAAGCTAAAGTAACTAATTTTAGTAATTATCTTACTATCCTCGGGTCTACCAAAACGTTATCGAACCTTCAATGCCTGGATTTGGAGGGTCGCTTTGCCAAATTTGAGGCATTATACGATATGTACGACACGTTACAGATGGAAATCGAGCTGTTGTCAGAAAAGCCTGAAGACGAGTATGCAGAGCGGGCTCAGTTTGAAGAGCGGTACTATTCGCTGCTTGCGCAAGCTCGGAGCCATCTAAAGCCGACTGATGTTGATGACGCGGATCGAGAGGCTTCGGATGCGGGCTCTAAATCAGGTGCATCGTTTAAAAATAATTTTGTGCGCTTACCGAAAATTTATTTACCTCATTTTGATGGCAGTTATCAGTGCTGGCTAGAGTTTAGAGACACATTTATGTCACTTATACACAGTAATAATTGCATCGACGACATCAACAAATTCCACTATTTACGTGCTTCACTTAAGGGTCGTGCCTCTGAAGTAATAAAAAATATTGATTTTAACAGCGACAATTACTCGATTGCGTGGGATTTGTTGTGTGATCGCTATAATAACAATCGCCTTCTAATCAACAACCATGTCCAGGGCCTGCAGTCTCGACATAGATAGCGATCGTAAAATTAACGAATTCGGTCGATATGTCATTTTAACAACTTATTTTCGATTTTTGGTAGTCTCTACAATCATAGCTACCGATAATTTTCGGTACCGTATCGATTACCACAGAGGAAAAAATCACTACGTGTCGGTACCATAAAGTTAATATTACCTAGCGCGGTACTCTCATTTTGACACTCAACCATTGACACATATTTTATATTATATTAGATTTAATATATGCTGTGGCACTGGGTTCTGTCTAGTCAGTGTTACAAGTAATAGTCATTTAATTTCCACCATTGCCCGGCCAAGCCAACACAAATACAATTTATATTGCATTGTTGAAATATAGCTGCAATTGGTGTCAATAGTATGGCCAACGATGCAGAATCCCAAATTTACATGAAAATGTTTTGACTTACCAAAAATATGTGGCTATAATTGCCGGGCCATACTTAAAATATTGCTTTAGTGGTATTGCTAGCAAAATTGTCGCCTGCCGGCCACAGGAAAACCGCTAAAAATTGCCGGAAAATACTTAGAAGCATCTTCACAATATTCATAATTAGTTTATTTTATACCTATCTCTCTAAAGAAGGAAAGTTATAATTATTAACTTGTGATGAATAAAGACAAAAAAATAAAATACTTATATTTTTTGTAATTTTTATTTAAACACGGGTAGTTTTTAAGTACCTACCTACTTACATCTAAAAAAGTTAAATGAGCGTATCTCTTTTCCCTTTACTAATCAAGTATCTACCTATGTGCAGTGAAAAGTTTTAATCCTTATCCTTATACTTATTCCTTATATTCCTTACTCTTTATTCCTTATATAATATTTATATTATTAAAATGTAAATAAGGCGTAAATAATTATTTTATTATGTTGTTTGAGTTTTTGCCAGTTAGTCAAAAAGTGTTTTTTTTTTGTTTTATAGGTATTTAAGTTAATAATAATGTATAATAAACTATAACTTCAAAGAAAGTTGATGATATTTGCTATAAAACGTTTTTTATTTTACAACTCGTAACTTTTATAGAAGAGAAATTGCAATTTGAATAAGTTTTAAACGTCGGTGTAACACAGTTGCATTTTCGCATATTTTTTAAATTTCCCAAATCGGAGGGACAGTAATTCAATGGCCACACAATGATTTCGGTTATAGCAATAGCGGGGAAAATCGCTTGCCGTAACGATCGATAAGGCAAATGCAAGTCTCTACTATTACGTTATCGCACAAAATCGTAAAAATTTTAGTCGATAAGTTACCGAAAATTTTAAGTAATTGTGTGGCCATTGAATTGCCCTCCCTTTGATGAAGGGAAATTTAAATATTATGCTTATTAAAAAGCAACTACTTTATTTAACCAAAAATAAAAAAAACATCTCTTATTATATTTTCTTAATTTATCATCTGATATAAAATTCCTTCTTTTATTATTACATGAATAACCACTAAAAATATGTATCTGAACTTGTGGACATTACTATAATTTTACTTGTAACACTGTGTCATAGCCAACGGTTATGGCGTTGTCATGCCAACAGTCATATGTCAATGAAATCTGTGTTTACTTACGATTGATAACTAAAACTGTCAAGTGTATGGTGTTGATTTTTTAATAAATAAATTCATTAAAGAATAAAAAATCTCTATAATAGTGGCTTCAACTCAAAGGAGTAATAATTATTCGGTTTCGGGTTCGCTCCACTAGCTAGACGCAAGCTAAGCTGCTGTCTGCTGTGAGGAATATGCTGTAAGTACAAATACTTTTCTTTGAGTTTTCTTTGGATCTTTCAATATTTAATTATGTTTGTTATACCTTCTATACCAATGCATTTATGTTTAGTTTTACATAATATAGTATTGAGGTCAAAAATGTATTTTAAAATCTGCTCAACACGCGTCACACGGGTTTGGATGCTTGTGATTTCTTTGTTGTTTTCGATCTTTCATAGTCACATGTGATTTAGTTATTTACTTTTATGATCAATGCAATTAATTTGCTGATGTCCACTACTTACTTAAGTATTTAATTAATATCTGTCTCAATATTTTAATTTAAGAATCTATTTTTTCTAATTTAATTTATATTTTTTATTTCAGAGATTTAATCCAAGAATTCAAAGGCTCCCATGCGAAATGAGGCTACGGAGACTGAGGCATCAATGGCGTCTGGCCCCTGCATGAACTAACCAGTATATCAGTGATGGCGTGGCATACAAGCGATTTTCAGCTCACTAGTAAAGCGGAAGGGGGAATATTTAATTGCACTTTAAAAATAATGTAACACACTTTAAAATGTTTAGCATCAAAATTTATTGAATGCACTTTAAAAATAATGGTTTCCACTATAAATATGCTAAGCTTTAAAATTAATACTTTGCACTATACAATTTAATTGTTTAGCTTTAAAATTAATACTTTGCACCATACAAATTAATTTTAAAACATTAGTACTGGTAAACAGACGACTAGGTGCGACGACGAGCGGGCGCATCGAGAGGGGAGCTGAGGAGGAGGTTAGGTTCCATTGCGACCAACAACGCTAGAACCGACTTGGTGAGACTTGCCATCTCATTAGTCTGACATGGTTTGACAGAAATTAAATGATTTCGGAGTTGGGACACAGTTATAGTGCAAACCATTATTTTTGTAGTGATAATATTAATTTATAGATCTATTATTATTCTAAAGTGCAAACCATTATTTTTGTAGTGATAAGATTAAATTATAGGTCTATCATTATTTTAAAGTGCTGATATACAATTTTATAGCTGTTTTCATCAAATTTAAAGTGCTATTAAATATATCCCAAGCGGAAGTATTGTCCATAGTATCTATCCATGAAATAAAAGGATATGTTGTTAACAATAAAAAATACCTCAAGTTATTTGATTGTACTCTTTTATTTGACTAAACTAGCTTAAATAATTGCAATTACTGTCCAGTGTAGATACTCATAAAGTTGGATACGAGCGTTGACACTGTGCAACTGATGATCGTCCAGGCAGTAGTGTGTGATCTGTGAGGAATTCCGTCATCCTCCAAATCAACCGGATTTCGGTTATAGCGTCAGTTCTTCCCCATCTTCGACGCCACACCATAATTTTCTTGACACTCGATAATAAGCGAATGCCATGCCAATTAGCTGCTGATGATGATGAACGAAGAGCGGTTAGTATCTAAAACAATCAGTAAAAAATAGAAAAACATGTAGTACATAAAAAAAAAATCCAAATGAAATTTTAATTTAAAATAAGATGATGATGGTAAATTGCAAATTCTTACTGGGTAATATCATAAACGCGAAAGTCCGTTTGTTTTTTTGTTTATACGCCTTCACGTCTTAACTACTGAACCGATCATCATGAAATTTTACATATACGTTGTCAGGGGTACAAGGAAAGACATAAGGAAGGTACTTATACCTTTTATTCCGAAAAAAACTATTGTTCAGAGAAATAACTGACCACGCAGACAAAGTCGCGGGTGGTTGCTAATATATTTTATTAATTTTAGCTCAAACCAAACCAAAGATCTTACATTTCGAGTTTAAAATACTTAATTACAGTTAGGTACCTACTCACTTGCTATTGTATAGGTAGAGAATCCCCAAGGCCGCTGTCTTTAAAGATAAGACCATATGGCCGCCACTCTTCGACGAGCTCAGCTCCATCAGCTCGGTGAACATCTTCTTATCCACCCTATAAAGTCTGAGGAACTCGTCATCCTTTTAATGGGTTTGTTTTGATTATTGCGTCTATTCCTCGCCACGCTTCGACGCCTCACCATTTTAGCTCGATGCTTGAGAGCAACTAAATCCTACGCTAAATAGGCCTATGCCTTGCCATTTCTTGCTTTTTTGGATTTCCTAAACACACAATAAACACCGCAAAAGTAAATTATATTTTATAAGTTAGTGTCACAAAAACATTAAATGGCCGCCAAGTACCTGTAACGATGAATCACAAAGTTTGCGGGCTGTCAAATTTCGCCGCAAACTAAACAGCTAAAATCGTTTAGGTGACAGTTGTTATAAATACGCTATCGAAAATTATCGGTAGTTATGATGGTAGAGACTACCAAAAATCGAAGAATAATTGTTCGTTGTGACTTATCGATCGAATTCGTTAACTTTACATAGAAATCTACGTCGAGACTGCAAGGGAATCGTTACGGCAAGCGTTTTTTTTCGCTTTGGTTATCGATCGGTTAGTAACGATATTATCGCTAACTAATGTAGAGACTGCATGCCCAGGCTCTTTTTGTTTTCTTTACGGCGACTTATCGACGTTATAAATAAGAACATCCGGGCCCTTAAATCACTAAAGGAGCCTACAGAATATTGGGATACTCTCATTATTTTCATGATGTCCAGAAAACTAGACTCAGTTACCAATAGACATTGGGAAGAGTATCGCAATACACTGTCTGACTCACCTACATTAACACAATTCATTACATTTATTTCAAACAGAGCTGATTTAATGGAAACTTTGGAAAACACTAACAAAAACACACAATTATGAAAACAAAAGTCATTCATTCTAATAACTAACAGTAAAGAAAACACAAACATCTAAACACAAAATAAATATTTACAAAATAACAACCATACATCAAGTAATTATTTACAAAATAATAACAATAAAAGCTTTCATACTAATTTAAAGTGTCTTTTATGTTCTAAAGATCATTTTTTATACACTTGTGATTCATTTAGAGAGTTGCCTTTTGAGTATCGTGTAAACAAAGCGAAGGAATTGAAGGTCTGTCTTAATTGTTTACGGTCCGGTCACACTACGAATAGATGTAGATTATCTGGTTGCAAGTACTGTAAATCTAGACATAATTAATACTCTCTTACATGTACCATTGACTGAACAGCCTTGCCAAGACCCGATGCCTTCGCCAACTAATAGTGTTGCCTTGCCCACTAGCATTTCTAACAATGTCCTATCTGCAAACACTACTGAACATTTTACTAGTACACCCAATGTGTTACTGTCCACAGCTGTTGTGCGAGTGCTGAGCACCGACGGAGACAAGGTCAGCGCTCGGCTGCTCCTCGACAGCGGCAGCACGGCCAACTTCGTTACGGAGAGCCTCTGCACCAAACTGGGTTTGTCCAGACGTAATACGACCTCCACTGTGACAGGTATCAACCAACAGTCATCTTGTAGTACACAGTCTTGTTATCTCGATGTCGAGTCTTTTAACGGTGACTACAAGGTTAAGTAAGACTGCCTAATTTTGCCTGAAATTACAAAAATTTTGCCCTCGTCTTTTGTCAATGTAGAGAATATTCCTATTCCGTCGACTATTTGTTTAGCTGACCCTTCATTTAATATTCCGTCTGTTATTGACATCTTAGTAGGGGCAGAAGTGTTTTGGAGTGTCATAAGTAATCACACTATCGACTTAGGTAAACGAATGCCTAAATTATGTGAGACCAAATTCGGATGGATTGTGTCTGGTCCTGTGCCTCAGCTACATCAGTCACGTTCGTCTCTTTCAAAAAGCTCACACTTTTGTAATTTTAGCGATTCTATCGACAAACCTGACTTGTCAAAATTTTGGGAACTAGATTCAATTTCCCCTAAGCACTTGCTATCTCAAGAAGAGCGAGCATGCGAAATTAGTTTCCAACAAAATACTTTTCGAAAAGATGATGGTCGGTTTACCGTTACAATGCCTTTGAAAACTGATCCAAATGTTCTGGGTAATTCATATTATTTAGCAAAAAATCGTTTTTTGTCTTTGGAACGTCGTTTTCAACGTGACCCAGAATTTAAAGAAAAATACATAGATTTTATGGACGAGTACGAAAGACTCGGCCATATGACTGAAGTTAATACCAATTTAAAGCCACATTCTGATAATTTTGTAGAATACTTTATACCACATCAAGCAGTCATAAAACAAGATAGCTTAACAACTAAGTTACGATGTGTATTTGACGCTTCTGCCCCTACTTTCACTGGCGTTTCACTAAATGAAATCCAAATGATTGGCCCAAAAATCCAAGAAAGCACTGCCGGTCACAAGTGGAGGTACGTACCGTCGAAAGACAATCCGGCGGACCTTGTTTCTCGCGGGGCGAAGGCCGATATAATCGGCGACTGTTCGTTATGGTGGTCAGGCCCTAGTTTTTTGCAAAACTACATTAGTGGTTGGCCTGAAATGCCCTGCAATAGCGTGAAACAGGATCTACCTGAAGTGATATCACACTTCGTAGATAGTGCGTTCGTAGATAGTTTGCTTGTAGATAGTTCAGTCGTAGATAGTTCATGCGTAGATAGATCAGTAGTCCAGTCATTAATTCGTTACCATTCTTGTTTTAATCGCCTTCAACGAATTGTTGCTTATATTAATAGATTCATCTTCAATTTAAAAAATAGTAAAGATAAATTACATGGCGATCTTTCTGGTGATGAATTAAATAACTCATTAACATGTTTACCACACAGTGCCCAACTTGAAATGTTCCCGAAGGAATATGAACTTCTCAAGTCTGGAAAGAGTTTACCGCGAAAACATCGCTTATCTTCTTTGTCGCCATTTCTAGACTCTAAAGGGTTAATACGCGTAGGTGGGAGATTAGATAACTCTCCTTATGAGTATAACACGAAACACCCTGTATTACTGTGTAGTAAACACCATTTTACAAAAATATTATTTCAAATGCAACACAAACAATTGTTACACGCCGGTCCACATATGTTATTGGCAAATATTCGTTTAAATTATTGGCCAATAAGTGCTAAAAATCTTGCCAAGGCTGTAGTCGGGCAATGCGTTAAATGCTTAATTGTCAAAATTTACAACCCTTAATGGGTCAACTTCCTACCACTAGAACTAACCTTCAATTCCCCTTTTACATATCTAGTGCCTATTATTTTGACCCAGTACTCATAGCTGACCGGAAAGGTCGAGGTTGTAAGCTTACAAAATCATACGCATGCATCTTTGTTGGTCATGCAACTAAAGCGAGTCGCGTCGAGTCAGTGAGCCGCGGAGCGAGCTAGCGATAGGTCGTCTCCACGCTTAATGCCGCTTTGTGTCGGGTATTAAAATGACGAAAGTTGTGAAATGCACTTCGTGCAATATTATTATCGACGAAATGTTGTCGTACGTTCAAAATAAGTTATCCGTGATAGACGAAGATACTCTAGTGCGAATTTGTACGTCTGCATTTTCCAGTGAAGAAATAGTAAAGTCAAAACAGTTATTGTTTGATTCTGTGCCCGTTGATAAAGCCATTATAAAACGCAAAAACAAGGGTAAAGAACAGCGAGATGTGGTGGACATCGTGAATGTTTTCAAGACAATAGAACCGGATCTATTCCCGATTTTTGTTGCAAGAGATCTGGAACGATTACCTCCTATTCTATTCGACCACCTAGATTGTACTAAGCTCCTTAAAGACTTGCTTCGTGTGCAAAACGAATTAAAGGAGGTGAAAGATACAATTGTTACACAGTCACAGTTGAGTGAGTTTAAATCGGAAATACTGCAAATGCGGTATGACTCATTGATACCGTCACCACCATCTGTGTGTAAAGTGAATACGAAGCGAGGAACATGGACGATGGATAGTGGCCCTATGGGCTTATCTCTTGTAAATAATTTATCTGTGGACGATTGTAGCAACGACACTGAAAAAATGTTGAAACAAATATCTGGAAATAATTTTGATCAAATTGATAATGAAATGAAGGTAGACATGAAACAAACCGAGAGCACAGCGAATACTTTGTCGCGACAAGATTGCGAGTATAACACGGCGGCAGCACCGGCGCACTGCGCTGAACCAGTCATTATCCCACGTCCACCCGAGCCGCAGCCGAAGCGGTCGGCGCCCGCGCCGCCGGCGGCGACCATGACGTCATCTCATGCGACCTCAAAGTTATTGCAAACAGCCGAGCGCGACGTTCAAACTAACGCTAGCGCGATCGTTGGCGGGAATGTGGAGTGCCGAAAAGATGCTTTATCGGTTACTGAACAAGGGCAAGGGCCTACAAATGAGAATATTGGTTGGCAACAAGTCAACTACCGCAGGAAACCTACTAAGTATCGATATCTGGGTACGACAGGTATCGCTAGGGATGGCGAAGGACGGTTTAAGGCCGCGATGAGAAGTCTGCCAATCCTCATTACTAAGGTACACAAAGACACGACTGAAAAAGATATCACAGATTATGTTTATGAAAAAACGAAAGAGAAAATTTCACTACAAAAGATTAACGCTAGTTATGATAGAAGTTACAACGCCTACAAATTTTTTGTCTTGGAAAACAAATTGCCATTGTTCCTAGATAGTAATCTATGGCCGGAAGGAATTATATTTAGGCGCTTTGTGAATTTCAAAGCTCAGAAACCAAATACGAATGGTACTGTGTACGGCCCTTCATCTAATTCTTGATGGATATGAAGTCATTATTTAATTTAGTAAGTTTTAACTGCAAAAGCGTTAAGCGGTCGGTGGAAGGTGTCAGGCAGTTATGTAGAACATCTGACATAATTGCTCTACAGGAGACGTGGTTGCTGCCACACGACATTCAGTTCCTGAGTGATATTGACCACGATTTTGGTTATACGGGGACGTCGGCGGTAGATACATCGGCCGGTATGCTCATCGGACGACCGTTTGGCGGAGTTGCCCTTCTTTGGAGGAAAAGTGTTTTTGACGACGTCTCGGTTGTGCAGTGTAATAACCCGCGAGTGTGTGCCATAAAAGTTACCATGTGTCAAAGAACGTTCTTGGTTTTTAGTGTTTACATGCCCACGGATTGTAATTCAAACCTGATGGATTTTACGGACTGCCTTAGTTTGGTAAGCGCTATTATTAATAACTATAATATCGAAGCCGCTTATTTACTCGGAGATTTCAACTCGCATCCTAATGAACAATTTTACAATGAATTGAACTGTTTCTGTATGGAATTAGAATGGACGTGTGCGGATGTTCAATTATTAGGAATAAATTCCGATACTTACACTTTTATAAGCGAAGCAAACGGTGCTAGACGCTGGCTAGACCATTGTGTAGCTACCAACTCCGCTATGGAGACTATTGTGAATACTTTCGTTAAGTACGATGCGCTATGGTCTGACCATTTCCCCCTCGTAGTTCAATGTAAGTTAGATAGTGTAAAGCCTAAATTGTATGACACAAAGGTTCAGCCATGTAGTAGAATAAGATGGGGTGAAAGAAATTCCGAACAAATTGACATTTATACAAAATTATGTAATGACAAATTAAAATTAATTGATTTTCCCTTTGAATTAAATACATGTAGTGACAATATTTGTAATAATTTAGACCATAGAATTATTATTGACAAAATGTATGATGACATTATTAAAGTACTGTGCCAGGTAGCTTGTGAGAGTCATGCGCCGGTTACTCGCAATAGTAAGGGTAAGGGGCCGGTTATAGGGTGGAATAGGCATGTGAGTGAAGCTCACCGGGAGGCTAGGATTAAGTTTCTGTTCTGGAACTCGTGTGGGAGGCCGCGAGAAGGGCCTGTGTGGAGTGATATGCAGACGAGCCGCAATATTTTTAAATCTCGCTTGCGATGGTGTCAAAATAATAGTGACCAAATCAAAATGGACATCCTAGCTTCATGTCACTCCAAACAGGATTTTCGAAGCTTCTGGAAAGCGACCAATAAACTTAATAATAAGCCAGGGCTGCCCATGAGTGTGAATGGGATCAGTGACCTGACCGGTATTGCTGAGATGTTTAGGGAACACTTTACTGTGAAGTCACCTTTGGGGCCACCACAGTCTTCATATGATGCTGGTTGTAGTGAAAGGGAAGTGTGTGTCCGATTTACAGCTAAAGAGGTGCGAAATGTAATTAAATCTATGTCACGTGGCAAGTCACCGGGCCATGACGATCTAAGTGTTGAACATCTTAAATATGCGGGCGTTCACTTACCTAGAATTTTGGCCATGCTTTATTCATTATGTGTGAGTCACTCGCACTTACCAACGCAGATGATGAGGACTGTGGTGGTGCCGATTGTGAAGAACAAGACTGGTGATATAAGTGACAGTCACAATTATAGGCCTATTTCGCTGGCCACTGTAATCGCAAAGGTGCTTGATGGTCTGCTTAACACTCAGCTTAATGAATACCTACATATACATGATAACCAGTTTGGTTTTAAGTCAGGTCACTCCACAGAAACGGCCATATTGTGTTTAAAGCAGACTATCAAGTACTATACTGATAGAAGTACCCCAGTCTTTGCCTGTTTCCTCGACCTGTCGAAGGCATTCGATCTGGTTAGCTATGATATTCTCTGGCGAAAACTACAACAAACGTCAATGCCGAAGGAGCTAATAAATCTTTTTAAATATTGGTACCAGAATCAGATCAATGTTATTCGATGGTCGGGGTCCTATTCCGCTCCATACAGGTTGGAGTGTGGGGTGAGGCAGGGGGGACTGACCTCGCCTAAACTCTTCAACCTCTATGTGAATGCGTTGGTGGAGGAGCTCAGTAGCACACATGTCGGCTGTCATATTGGGGGAGTTTGCCTTAATAACATTAGCTATGCGGACGACATGGTGCTGCTGAGCGCCTCTGTAGGCGGTCTGGTGACATTACTTGACAAATGTGAAAAGTACGCTGACGATCACGGATTGGTTTATAACGTGAAAAAAAGTGAATGCATGGTCTTTCAGGCCCGGGGAAAGCGTCTGGATACCATACCAGCCATTAAACTAAAAGGATGTCCTCTGAAAAGAGTTGATACGTTTAAATACCTTGGGCATATACTAACCCCGGACCTGAAAGACGATGCAGACATAGAAAGGGAGCGTAGGGCGCTGTCTGTTCGTGCGAATATGATAGCCCGCAGATTTGCTCGTTGTTCAAGTGGCGTCAAAATAGCTCTTTTTAGAGCATTTTGTACGTCCTTTTACGGGAGCAGTCTGTGGGTGAGTTATACGCAAAAACAGTATAGCGCACTACGTGTCCAATATAATAATGCGTTTAGGTTGCTTTTGGGGCTGCCCCGCTTCTGTAGCGCATCGGGGATGTTCGCCGAGGCTCGTGTGGACTGCTTTTATGCGACCATGCGCAAGCGGTGTGCATCCCTGGTGCGCCGGGTGCGGGCCAGCCGCAATGGTATCCTGAGCGCATTTGCTGAAAGATTTGACTGCCTGTACTTGAGTCACTGTAGTATGATTCATGCACCGACTAATGTTAAAATATTATTCTAAATGTGAAATTCAAATAAGATTTATTTAAAAGTATTCTAAATGTAAAATTCAATTTGATTTATTTAATATTATTCTCAATGTAAAATTCAATTTGATTTATTTAATATTATTCTAAATGTAAAATTCAATTTGATTTATTTAATTATTTTGTTAATTCTAATTTATTAATTGTATTAATTTTGTATGACCCTATGTTGGTTGAATAAATAAACATTATCATATCATATCATAAAGCGATTATTTAGAGCTCGTCACCGACCTCACAAAAGAGGCTTTCATTGCAGCACTTAATCGCTTTTCATCTCGTCGTGGCAAACCTTATAGTATATTGTCCGATAACGGAACCAATTTAGTTGGAGCCAATAATGAGTTGCAACAGTTTTTGACCGGTTCGAATGTTACATCTGAGATCGTCGAAAAAGGCATCAAATTTGAATTTGTGCCTCCTTATTCCCCTCATTTCAACGGCCTGGCGGAAGCCGCTGTTCGGTCCACGAAGCACCATCTCAGACGGTTATTAAATCTTACCCACTTCACGTATGAAGAACTAGCAACCTGTCTGTGTCAAATAGAGGCCGTTTTAAACTCCCGTCCTTTGACTCCTCTCTCCTCCGATCCTTCCGACTTTACAGCCCTTACCCCTTCACATTTTTTAATTGGACGACCTCTCACGTCTATACCGTGTCCACAGCCGTCAGAAAGACCCATCAGCAGCTTGGAGCGGCACAAGAGGATCGACTACATCCGACAACATTTCTGGCAGCGATTCTATACGACGAGAAAGAGATGTCACTACAGCAATTTATAAACCTGGCAGGATTTAAGAGCTTGTAATACGGCCTCTGGTCATACTTTTTATCCTGGGGTCAAGGCCTCAAGGGTCCCTAGGGTCCACGCGGATGAAGTCACGGACGACCGCTAGTCAATAATAAAAAAAGTTAGTTGTTTGTGTGTTGTTTGAAAGTTTTATATTTTAAGATATTAAGTTAGCTAGTAAAAGAGTGTTTAATTTACAGAAATAATGCTGTTAATTAAATGAACTGAGATTAATGTAATAAGTACGGTATGTACATTGGTTTCAGTGGCTTCTAATAATAGCTAACAGCTATTAGCCCACCTGAAAATGCCAGTACAGTCAACAACGAAAGAAGATTAACACTTTAGTACTCACCTTGTCATAACAACTTTTTTGATTGTTTTCAAACTGTGAGACATCTGTCAAAAAGTGGCTATGACGAAGCTACTTTCGTTGCTGATCGTACCTACAATGATTATGTGATTGAACTATGTATCCATTTTGCATTAAGTTGAGCCTCCTTTTAGCACAGAATAGATAGAGGTACTACCGTCTTTTAGTTAAAATTGTTAATTGTTACCAATAAAAGAACGAACTTCAGGTACACTTATCGGGTTCTTGGCTCAGTGAATTAAGTAAAAGCAGTGTTGTGCGGACTGTGGAATTTTATTTGCACATTTAAAACGGACAATATTCGTCTGAAATGATACAATAATTTACGCTTGGACATAGCGGACAAGTAGATTGTTTATATAAGTAACACATTTTGTACAGATGATACGTCTCCTTCACAACACCTAATCTCTCTCTCCTTTTGTTCCCTTTTTCACAACTCTAACCTTTAGGCATTCCCCGATCAGACGCCTTCATCAAAAGACCGCATGCTTCAGGTATTTATCATCAAAATCAAAATAATGTTTTTTGTTTTCAAGTTTTTTTAAGGTTTTTCTTTTTTAGGGTTCCGTACCAAAATGGTAAAAAAGGAACCCTTATGGTGTGACTCAGTCTGTCTGTCTGTCTGTCACAGCTGGATATCTCGAGAACTACTAATGGTATTAACTTGAAATTTGGAATATTTTAAGATGATATTTGCCCAACTATTTTGCAAATAAGAAATAAATAAAAATAAAAATATCTTTTTTACAACAGGGGCTGAAAAGGGGTTTTAAAAAATTGAAGTGGGGCAACTAGGGCATGTGGTGTATCATATGAAAGAGCGTCGTTTGCACGTTTTCAATCATTTTTTCTTTTTTTTTAGGCCGCATAGTTTTTGACTTATGATGAAAATTGTAACAAAAATACCGTTCCCCCCCCCCCCCCTTATCTCCGAAGTTTGCAAAGAGAAAAATCTGAAATAATTCTATGTGATAGCAATTTATATAAAGATTACAGGAAAAATATAACGGTGTCTCAATATAGCACACTTTTTTAGAAATGATCAAATTTCTAAAAAAGTAAACATTAGTTTTACTATCGGTCAAGAGATGGCGCTGACCTAAAACTGCAATACTAATTTATTATTCTACTCTGCAGTGTGGTTTGATGGTGCAATTATGATGGTATGGAAATGGAACCCTCAGTGCGTGAGTCCGACTCGCTCTTGACCGATTTATTTTTTAATTACCCGACTACGGCGAAGCCAAAACGGAGGGTATATGATTTTGACCTGTATGTATGTATGTTTGTAAATTCATCTGTTCCCTCATAACTTCTAAACTACTTGTTATAATTTGACAAATGAGGTACCTATCGTTAGAAGCATCTTAATCGTCCAATGAACATAGGCTATTATGACGTTACATTAAATTGAATGTGACGCCCTCTAGAGGAGTAAAAGACAGGAACTAAAAAATTTTTTTTTGATAATGCCGTGTTGGGTACCAAGTGAAAGGGCTTAATAAGCACTTTTCAAAAATATATAAATTGTTAGCTTTTGCCCGTGGCTTTGCTTGCTTTCACCCTATTGACAACTCCAAAATATTTAAAAAATAAAAAAGAAGTTTAAAAACTAAAACCCGACTACGGAAAAATCGTGCTCTAAAAAGTAAGAAACAAGAATGTTCATAATAAAAAGGATAACCTTAGTCGCATGCCACCTCCACTCCCGGCTCCAGCCCGTGCCGTGCGTGTCTAGGACAAAGTGGTATGCGACTACGGTTATCCTTTTTATGAATATTTTCTTGTTACTTACTTTTTAGAGCACGATTTTTCCGTAGTCGGGTTTTTTTTACTGTTCAACAACCGTCAAAAGCTATTTACTAAACAAAACTAAAGGATTAACAGACTGGTAGGTATAACAGTTTGTGACCAACCTCATAAATTTATCTCATATATGTTAGTTTGATTTATAAGGTAACTATAAATCGAACTAACATAACTTTGTCGATTAGCGTATAGTTGGCAGACTCACCATGGAATTAGAAGGTTTTGACTAGGTCAAAAAATTGTTAATAAATAGTGATAAATAGTTAACTCTACCATATAAATAGTGATACTATGATTCAAAAGATATTTGATTATCTTGGTGAGACTGCAAACTTGACGTCAAGTTGGCAGACACCTTAAGAAATACAGTTCGTATCATTATGATTTATATGCCAAAAAATTGTTAGAAAATAGTGAATCGTATACGCAAAATTTCAATAACATTGCTTCAATACAAGCCGAGATATTACGGTCTCTAAGTGGGCTGCTAACTTGACGTTTCAGGCGATAGTGATTCCAGAGAAACGGGTACAAGTTTTAAACAAATAAATGTATCAAAAAATTGTTAGTGAAATTGTGATTCCTACGATATAAATAAAACAAGAATTCTTCATTGCTATTTTCTAAAAATCGAATGTTAACTTTTACATAATACTCTGAATAGGCTGTCGATCAATATTGAACTTTGCTCCACAGTAATAAGGTTCAAACTTTATTGCAATCATGAGGTAAGTACTATCAAGCAAAAAAGTGAGATTTATATTTTTAGCCGTATCCTCGAATTATTATTACCGTGTTTTATTAATTAAATGTTGGTATCAAACAATAACGATATTCATTAATAACAATAATATTCATAACAATAATATTCATAACAATAGCGCCATCTCTCGGAAAAGATTGTCAATTTCTCAGTTATAATTTAACGTTAGGTGCCTATTTATGTATTAGGTATTATTTTACTTAATTATTTTTGAAATTCAAAAAGGCAAATCATAGCGTGCCAACCCTTACACTTTTAGTCGTTGCGTCAACTGACTATTTTTACGAACGGTGGCTTTTGCGCCAACAATAAAGGCGATGATCGACTGTATAAAGACTACTCTTTAGTAGGCTGTGGTCAATGCCCTACTCTTAATTCAATATTATTAATTCAGGAGAAACTATTAATATTTTCTACTAATATTACTTCCTACCTACTCACATACCAACTGATACTCATTTTACTATAAATCTTACCAAATAATAGTAATAATATCTTTATTCTACGTAATACATAAGTAGGTACCTAACGTTAAATTATAACTGAGAAATTGACAATCTTTTCCGAGAGATGGCGCTATTGTTATGAATATTATTGTTATTAATGAATATCGTTATTGTTTGATACCAATACTTAATTAATAAAACAAGGGTTATAATAATTGGAGGACATGGCTAAAAATATAAATCTCACTTTTTTGCTTGATAGTACTCACCTCACGATTGCAATAAAGTTTGAACCTTATTACTGTGGAGCAAAGTTCAATATTGATCGACAGCCTATTCAGAGTGTTATGTAAAAGTTAACATTCGATTTTTAGAAAATAGCAATGAAGAATTCTTGTTTTATTTATATCGTAGGAATCACAATTTCACTAACAATTTTTTGATACATTTATTTGTTTATAACTTGTACCCGTTTCTCTGGAATCACTATCGCCTGAAACGTCAAGTTAGCAGCCCACTTAGAGACCGTAATATCTCGGCTTGTATTGAAGCAATGTTATTGAAATTTTGCGTATACGATTCACTATTTTCTAACAATTTTTTGGCATATAAATCATAATTATACGAACTGTATTTCTTAAGGTGTCTGCCAACTTGACGTCAAGTTTGCAGCCTCACCAAGATACTCAAATATCTTTTGAATCATAGTATCACTATTTATATGGTAGAGTTCACTATTTATCACTATTTATTAACAATTTTTTGACCTAGTCAAAACCTTCTAATTCCATGGTGAGTCTGCCAACTATACGCTAATCCTTAAATCGGCATTAGCGTATAGTTGGCAGACTCACCATGGAATTAGAAGGTTTTGACTAGGTCAAAAAATTGTTAATAAATAGTGATAAATAGTGAACTATAGCATATAAATAGTGATACTATGATTCAAAAGATATTTGAGTATCTTGGTGAGGCTGCAAACTTGACGTCAAGTTGGCAGACACCTTAAGAAATACAGTTCGTATCATTATGATTTATATGCCAAAAAATTGTTAGAAAATAGTGAATCGTATACGCAAAATTTCAATAACATTGCTTCAATACAAGCCGAGATATGACGGTCTCTAAGTGGGCTGCCAACTTGACGTTTCAGGCAATAGCGATTCCAGAGAAACGGGTACAAGTTTTAAACAAATAAATATATCAAAAAATTGTTAGTGAAATTGTGATTCCTACGATATAAATAAAACAAGAATTCTTCATTGCTATTTTCTAAAAATCGAATGTTAACTTTTACATAATACTCTGAATAGGATGTCGATCAATATTGAACTTTGCTCCACAGGAATAAGGTTCCAACTTTATTGCAATCATGAGGTGAGTACTATCAAGCAAAAAAGTGAGATTTATATTTTTAGCCATATCCTCGAATTATTATTACACTTGTTTTATTAATTAAGTGTTGGTATCAAACAATAACGATATTCATTAATAACAATAATATTCATTACAATAGCGCCATCTCTCGGAAAAGATTGTCAATTTCTCAGTTATAATTTAAAGTTAGGTGCCTATATATGTATTAGGTATTATTTTACTTATTTATTTTTAAAATTCAAAAAGGCAAATCATAGCGTGCCAACCACTTTTAGTCGTTGCGTCAACTGTCTATTTTTACGAACGGTGGCTTTTGCGCCAACAATAAAGGCGATGATCGACTGTATAAAGACTACTCTTTAGTAGGCTGTGGTCAATACCCTACTCTTAATTCAATATTATTAATTCAGGAGAAACTATTAATAATTTCTACTTATATTACTTCCTACCTACTCACATACCAACTGATACTCATTTTACCATAAATCTCACCAGATAATAATAATAATATCTTTATTCTAACTCATACATAAATAGGTACCTAACGTTAAATTATAACTGAGAAATTGACAATCTTTTCCGAGAGATGGCGCTATTGTAATGAATATTATTGTTATTAATGAATATCGTTATTGTTTGATACCAACACTTAATTAATAAAACAAGTGTAATAATAATTCGAGGATATGGCTAAAAATATAAATCTCACTTTTTTGCTTGATAGTACTCACCTCATGATTGCAATAAAGTTGGAACCTTATTCCTGTGGAGCAAAGTTCAATATTGATCGACATCCTATTCAGAGTATTATGTAAAAGTTAACATTCGATTTTTAGAAAATAGCAATGAAGAATTCTTGTTTTATTTATATCGTAGGAATCACAATTTCACTAACAATTTTTTGATATATTTATTTGTTTAAAACTTGTACCCGTTTCTCTGGAATCGCTATTGCCTGAAACGTCAAGTTGGCAGCCCACTTAGAGACCGTCATATCTCGGCTTGTATTGAAGCAATGTTATTGAAATTTTGCGTATACGATTCACTATTTTCTAACAATTTTTTGGCATATAAATCATAATGATACGAACTGTATTTCTTAAGGTGTCTGCCAACTTGACGTCAAGTTTGCAGCCTCACCAAGATACTCAAATATCTTTTGAATCATAGTATCACTATTTATATGCTATAGTTCACTATTTATCACTATTTATTAACAATTTTTTGACCTAGTCAAAACCTTCTAATTCCATGGTGAGTCTGCCAACTATACGCTAATCTTTGTCGGCAGGTTCTCAAACGTCCATTTGATTTCAGTGTTGCACTCTTCGGGCGAAATGAGGCTTGCAGCCCAGCTGTCAAGACACGTGACCTAAAACAGACAACTGCGTTGTACAAAGTATGTAAATAACAAACATTCACCCTCAAACTCAATACAAACATATCAACTCTTACTACTCAAAAATGCTTGTATTATGATCATTATTTTGACAACCTTCTTTGAACAAAGTCGAGGTTGCCGTGCTCCTGCGATGGTGACGCAACAAAGTTGTATGGGATTTCATTATTGTCGAGTTTTACCCCCTGGCCACGAAAACGGCGGCGGCGGGTGGCGGCGGCGAGAGGCGACGATTGCGGGGCGGCGAGCGGCAAGAGGCAAAAACAAATGTAGGAACATGTACGAGGTATGCCACGCTTACCGCGGCAGCGGAGAGAGGTGACGATTGCGGGGCGGCGCGAGTCGAGCGGCGCGCGGCGGGGCGGTGAGAGGGGTGGCAAGAGAACGAAACAAATGTAAGTACTGGCGAGTATGGAGGCGAGGCGGCCACAATCCCGAGCGGCGGCGGTGAGCGGCGCGCGCGGCGGCAGCTCTTGCACCGAGCGACCAAATCAAGCATTTTTGTTTTTGCCGCGCGTGAATATGGAAACGGAACAGTTTATCGTTGTTATTTTGAGTTTTTTAGTATGTAATCGAATGTTTCTGTACCTGTACGTGTACCTACTCATTAGAGTATGAAATTCGCCAAATTATTTTGATTTTTTGGGTCAATCAACTTTTATTTGTCCTATGGTTTTGATCAAACATAAAAGTGTAATCTTGAAATAAAAAATAAAGGAAAATTTTAGCTTATAATTAAATAAGTAATTAAACTTAAGAAATAAAGTATCTATCATTTTGGTCACATAAATAAATATATTATTTACACACTTATTTGTTCGTATTGTATAGGTTGCCCAGTTGAAATTTCATACAATGAAAAGAGACATCAATATCAACTGGACAACCGTTAAAATACGAACTAATATGTAAACAACATATTTATTTCTATTACCAAAATGATACTTTATGTGTTACACTAGCCTTTGCCCGCAACTTCGTTCGCGTGATTAAGGTAGATGTGCATTTATTTTGAAAGTCACGGATTACCAATAAACCTAGGTATTTATCAGTAGACCTAATTTTACACATTTAAATTTTCCCATAAAAAATATGCACAAACTGGAACACTCTGTATGTAGCACCCTGTATATAGGGATTTTCCAAAACCCTTTCTTAGTGCTCACCTACACCATGAAAGGTATCTCCCTCCAAACATGGTGTCTCTACCTTCAGCCCTATACAAATCTCCATACAAACTGGAACACGCTGTAGCACCCTGTATAACGGGAATTTTCCAAAACGCTTTCTTAGTGCTCACCTAACCATAAAAGGTATCTACCCTCCAAAAATGGTGTCTCTACCTTCAGCCCTATACAAATCTCCATACAAAACGGGAACACGCTGTAGCATCCTGTATGACGGGAATTTTCCAAAACCCTTTCTTAATGCTCACCTACACCATGAAATGTATCTACCCTCCAAAAATGGTGTCTCTACCTTCAACCCTATACAAATTCTCATACAAATTTGAACAACCTGTAGCACCCTGTATAACGGGAATTTTCTAAAATCCTTTCTTAGTGCTCATCTACATTATGAAAGGTATCTACCCTCCAAAAATGGTGTCTCTACCTTCAGCCGTTAGGGCTCCACGCCTATCCCAACAATCAATCAATTTAGAGTTTTATTGTATATGTTACCGGCAATGTGTATTCTCCGGCATTGTATACAATGCCTAGGCATTGTATACAATGCCTGAAACGATCAGGAAATGTATGAAATGATATTCATTTTATACATTGCCTAGGCATTGTATACAATGCCTGCTGGTCCACCGGCAATGTGTAATAGTACATTATGATATAAGTGCGGTAAGTTGAAAATTACAGCTGAGGCGATATTGCTAGCCCGAGCCGTAGGCGAGGGCTACAAGAAAGCAGAGGCTGTAATTATCAAAGCGCACGTATGTCATACGACGTTTTATAACATATTTGCGAGGAAATAAATAAAACTCGAACTTTGCATTTTTGCTTGTTTTCCATAATGATGAAATTTTGATACACTTGTACTATCTATCGGTCGATTTTTCTGCCTTTCACTTCGATTGTGAGGAAATCAAACAACAATAAAGTAAAAAACAAAAATTGAAAAAAAAAATTTTTTTTCTTAAATTTAGTGACAAATTATATTATTTTGGAATGTGCTCATCAAGGCCTTTCATTTGATACCCATATTAAAAAATCGAAAAAAAAATATTTTTTTTTCTTAAATTTAGTGACAAATTATATTATTTTGGAATGTGCTCATCAAGGCCTTTCATTTGATACCCATATTCAAAAATCGAAAAAAAAATATTTTTTTTTCTTAAATTTAGTGACAAATTATATTATTTTGGAATGTGCTCATCAAGGCCTTTCATTTGATACCCATATTCAAAAATCGAAAAAAAAATTTTTTTTTCTTAAATTTTAGTAACAAATTATGTAATTTTGGAATGTGCTCATCAAGGCCTATCATTTGATACCCATATTCAAAAATTAAAAAAAAAAAATCTTAAATTTTAGTGACAAATTATGTAATTTTGGAATGTGCTAATCAAGGCCTTTCATTTGATACCCATACTCAAAAATTGAAAAAATAAATTTTTTTTTCTTAAATTGAGTGACAAATTATGTAATTTTGGATTGTGCTCATCAAGGCCTTTCATTTGATACCCATATTCAAAAATCGAAAAAAATATTTTTTTTCTTAAATTTTAGTGACACGTTATATTATTTTGGAATGTGCTCATCAAGGCCTTTCATTTGATACCCATATTCAAAAATCGAAAAAAAAAATTTTTTTTTCTTAAATTTTAGTGACAAATTATATAATTTTGGAATGTGCTCATCAAGGCCTTTCATTTGATAACCATATTCATAAATCGATTTTTTTTTTTAATTTTTAGTCACAAATTATATAATTTTGGAATGTGCTCATCAAGGCCCATTTGATACCCATATTCAAAAATAGAAAAAAAAAAATTATTGAAAAAATAAATTATATAAAGTAAATTTTATTCATAAAATGTTGACCAAGAGGTCAATCGCACATGACGCATCAGAAAAGATTCTGATATAAAAACTCTTTGCTAAGATTTAAAAAAGTACCGTTCGTTTTAGACGAAGCATCTTGATAAACCGTGCGTTTTACTTTACATTACCGCACAAGTTCGTAATGAGATACAATACGATATTGAAATTGGCGTAATAAGAGACCCTTTACGAGCAAATATGTTATAAAATAAGTTTATTTCTGTTGTCTGTTATAAAAAAATAACCTCGAAATTCACACACGCTCACGCTCCGCTGCGCTACGCGCTCGCCTTAAATTTCTAACCTAACCCGGGACATACAGGAGTAGCAGGTTCGGTTCCAAACTCAATAAGCCGCCCTCGAGCCCCACTCGAGCCCCCCCGAGCCCCCCTCGAGCCCCCCCGAGCCCCCCAGAGCCCCCCCGAACGAAAGATTTAACCCAAACCATCGTCAGGTGGGGTAAGTGAAACACCCAACCATATCTAAGAAACTATCGTAGTTTATTCTCATAGCGATGTGTCGATAAAGCAGGAATGACGAATTACTTCCCTTAATACAACACAAATATCGCTGCGATCATTAAACTAGCTAGTAAACCAAAAAGAAATTCATTAGATGTCAAAACGCAAAACACGATGTTTTTTTGATAAATCTTTAAAACTGGCCCCTATTTTATGAGAATTTGATACATTTTGGATATTAACGGTTAAACGTGATCCTTTTGTCCTGTTTTTACCCGACTGCAAAGAAAGGGTTATGTTTTTCGCGCGTATCTTGTATGTAACTATGTAAGTATGTTTGTATGTGTGTTTGTATGTAATATTCTTTATTACCTCATATCTTTCAAACGGCTGAATGGATTTCTGTAATTAAGATATCGTTAGATTTGTCTCGTCAGCCCAAGTGTTCTTAAGAAGGTGGCGTTATAAAAAAAACAACATGGTGGCTGTACGGTACTAATATACGTAGTAGAAAAATTTTTTTTTTTTAGAATACTGCAATATGGGTGTCAAATTAAAGGGCTTATTGTAAGGATTTCAAAAAGGTATATCAAGACCGTAATATATCATAACTAAAAAGATATAAATAAAAAAATAAATTATAAAAATTAAAAAACCCGCCTGCATAAAAAGACAAGTCCACTGAAAAGATGGAAACAAGATTAAATATTAAAGGCAACATAATAACATGCAGTCGGAGGCATATAGTAATTCAAATCATTCATGACGTCACTTTCTTATTAATTAAATGGACACAATATTTAAAACTATTTTGGCCACTTCCCCCTTGTCAGGGGTAAGTGAAACACTTATTAGCTTTTATATCAGTGCAGTGCCGTGCGCGCTCGGAAACGGACGCGATCAGGACGTCGACAATGTCATAAAATGGTCACATGACAACGGGCTAGTAATAAACGCGTCAAAAACAAAAATGGTAGTGATACGCTCACCTTATAGTACAACTAAGAATATAGATTACTCTATCACAGCACATACATTTGATTGTATCCATACTGTTCCAAATAATTGTAATTGTACACCTATCGAAATAGTACCTTCAGTAACATACCTGGGTGTGGTTGTGGACGAGTCCTTTTCCTGGTCTAAGCACATAGATTATGTATGTAGTAAATTGCGTCTGTTGCTAGGTAAATTTAATCATCTAAAATACAGGGTTCCAGCCGATGTACTGAAATGTTTGTAAATGGCCATGGTTGACTCAGTAGTGTCGTATGCACTCGATAGTTATGGTTCAACGTGCAAAACTAATATTGAAAAAATTGAAGTGTTACAAAATAGATTTTTAAAATTGCTTGTTGATAAGAAAACTAAAAATAAATGCAAAGGTAATTACTATCAATTATTCAAAATTTGCAAAATTTTACCGGCTAGCTTAAAATATAAATTACTTGTTTTATCAAATAATTACGAATTTCGGGAGCGTCTGACACAGCTGGGTCAATGTCACGGCCCTATAACAAGGGCTGTCTCACACAAAAAGTATGTAGTACCTAGAATCACTAATATGTATGGAGATAGAACCTTATCCAAACGCTTACCTTACTTACTTAATTCATTGCCTTCAGACATTATAAATGCAAAGAGTAAAAAATCATTTCACCGTAGATTAAAAGAATTCTACATTTCACAGCTTCCATAACCAGTATATAAGTAACAGTTTTAAATTCAATGTGTAAAGCGATTAATAATTTAAAAAAAGAATATCTTGATATTTCAATTACATACCTACGCTTAGCTACACGATATTTAATTAATTAAATAGTTATTATCTGAGCGTGACTTTGTCCTCGCAGACAAACTTAGCAATAAGTTTTGTGAGACTTATGTTCAAAATTATATTGTATTGTCTTTTAAAAATAAATAAATAAAAAAAAAAAAAAAAAATTGCACTAGTGCGAATTATTAATTCACGTTTCGCGCGGCATTAGCCGCTGCCCGTTTTGTCACTATGAGCTCCCAGCAACTCATAGTGAATGAAGTCTTGGCTTTCATCCAGAACGCCATTGACACCATGGACGAGGTCAGCATCGTCCAGATCTGCAAGTCGAACTTCAAAGAAGATGAGATTTGCAGTGGAAAGGAGCTGCTGTTCCGAAGCATCGGGAAAGCCGATGAGATGCCATCTCGACGAAGGGATGGAGGTGCGAAGAGTCTCCAGGACATCATCACCTGTTTAAAGGAGACCGACCCAGATGACGTGCCGACATTCGTGGCGAAGGAACTGCACAAGCTGCCCCCCGTCACGTTCGACCACGTCGACGTCACCAGGCTGTTGAAGGACATCACCTCCCTGAAAACAAGCCTGGCCGAAGTGATGTGTAAATTAGAGGCTTCAGAGAACACCATAAGATTTTTCTATGCCATAAGCATAGTAAAATCAAATAAGTAAGTCGTCTTACTCATTATACGCCCGAACGCGGTTTGTATGTGAGCGCGGCCGTACGTATGCGTCGTCGCACGCACACACTGACACAACTTAAAGGTGATAGCGGTGCGTCAGTCGTGCGTGGCTGCGCCGTACTTAATACCGCCCGCGCTCAGCCGCTCACGCACGCTCCGCCGTACATGTACACTACCTACTTACCTCCTTTAAATACAAATTCATGAAGATGACCTCTAGAAATGTTTAATTATGGATGTCTAAATAGCAGTTTGTCTGATCCGGAATTGTGTTTCTTCGCATTACCTAGCGAACAAGAACGGTGAGTACCTATCTAATCTACTACCCTACTATATCATACGTAGGAACGTACATAATTAAATAATGTGTTAGCTATTACATATCTGAAAGTGTTTAGGAAATACCTAGTTCTGCTCCGAATTTCATTGACCAGATAACAATTTGTGGTTTGATTTAATAGATCACTAAGTAGGTATGTCCCACCGCGAAAAGAAGGGACCAATTACTTGTATAAATCAAACTAAATCTTAGGTAGGTACCTATATAAGCAATAAACTTGAGTAGGTAGGTAGGTACTTACCTAACTATTTTTCATCAGTTAACATGTGTACCTCACACGGTTGGTTATCAACCTACGCAAATCTGTCAAAATTTTCCAATTGATATTGCATTTTATATTTACACTAGCGGCCGCCCGCGGTTTCACCCGCGTGGTTCGCGTTCCCGTGGGAATACCGGGATAAAAAGTATTCTATGTTTTAATCTAGGCTATCTACTATCCGTGTGCCAAATTTCAACCAAATCCGTTCAGTAGTTTATGCGTGATTGAGGAACAAACATCCAAACATCTAAACATCCAAACCCACAAACTTTCACATTTTATTAGTAGGATAATTAGGTAATAGGTACCTACATATAAATAAACAAATCGGTAAAACGTAGGTACCTACATAGGAAAGCCGGGTTAATTATTATTATTTCGTCATGAGTAGGTATAAAAAAATAGCTACAGTCAACGGCACGTCAGACTATACATGTTGACCTTGAGACAGTCTTTATGTCGTGCGTAATAAGAGCTGTTTTCGTAATTCAACTGTTTTACTGTTTACCTAACCGCGCTGTGTCGTGCGTACCTCATTCCGTTTTAAATTTTCAAATTAGGTAACAACCGTTGAAAAATAAACGTGCTTTTAAAAACCACCAAACTGAACAACTTTCATTATGGGACCAACGTAGAAATCACGAAAAAAAAATTATATTATAGATCCCTGATGCTTACCCTACAGGGGAAAATTGTTTTACATAAATATTGCCTACATATGCATTTTGACGATTGAATAAACTATAAGCGACAGCCCTACCAGTCAGCCAGTGTTTAGGCTATTATCGCTCGCTCACAGCTCGAGTTGGCCTACTTATTTGATTTTTCTATGCCATAAGTGAGTTGCGAGCCCAAGTCGTGTTGTTACGCAACACCGCTTCGGTAAGTAGGTCACCCGAAGCCTCTAACAACGTGAACACTCGTCGTGGGGCGCAAAATGCATCCATCGGCAGTTTCGAGTCAGCGCATACGGATGCGTCACCGATCGCTGCCGCCACAGTGCGCGATGCACCGCGCCCCGCCGCCCGCTCCGCCGCCGCCCCGGCGGATACGTCACGCATATGTACGTCAACCCCTCAACGTGCATATTCTGAAGTCACCGCTACTAATCGACCCGCTACATCACAACTCAAGCGGGCTAAAAATGAGGGAGAAAATCTTCTCGGCCCTGTCACTAAGGCTTCAGCACCACGGAGACAGGATGATGGGTGTGACGAGGACGGCTTTAAAAAGGTGGAGAAGAAGAAGAAACCCGCCGCCCGCCGTAACCTATGTGGCACCGCCCCGACTGGACACAATCACCTGCTGCGCCCGGCTATTCCGACGACGCTGGCATAGTAAAACTGGTGTACGTGTCCCGCCTGCATTACTCCACTAAAGGCTCAATTACATTACACAATTTTAAGCACGCGATTTCAAGACTAAGCATGGTGTAAACGGACTAAGACAGTAAGAATCTTAAAATCGTGCGGCCTAGCCCGCTCGGTAATAAGATTCTTAAAATTGTGTCGTCTAAATGCACGCACGATTTCAAGACAGTCTAACTGTACCTACGACGGCACGTCAGACGTAACAGTTGTACTACAAAAACCAACTTTATACCTAAGGCATAAAGGCGTTCTCAAGGTCAACGTGTAGAGGTAATGTGACAGACAGAGACAGACTCTGTCTGACTCGCGACAGATAGACGATACTGCCACAGTACAAGATAAGTTCAAAAAGGAATGTTGGTTTTTTAACACGTTTTCATATGGACGTTTTCTTGTTTATTTATTTATTTATACTATTAATATTTATAAGTAGGTTCGTTTATTTGTTTGTAGAAAAGGGTATTTTATACTAGGTAAGTACCTACCTACCTAGCTTCCCGATGAGCTAGAGACTTGAAACTTATAGATAGATAGGTAGGTTGTTTTTAACACGCTTTTATTAGGTTGCTTTCTCGTTTGCTTGTGTTTGTTTGTTTGTTTCTCCACAAAGTTTGCGAACAATTTAAACTAGCTTTCGGATGAGCTAGAGACTTGAAACTTTGAACATAGGTCAGAAATGGAAGGCAATGCAATATTATGGTATCATTGGGCTGATCTGATGATGGAGCCGGAAGAAGGCCACAGGAACTCTATAATGGAACCATACAACCCCATCGTGCTTGGGCTTGTTAGAATCGTCTTGATGAGTACTTTAAAGGCAGATGAGGTCCAGGCTCTGATGATTTAGCTGGAAGGCCATTCCATAGGAACTTAATATTGAAATCGTGCAACCCCATTGAATTTGGGCTCCTTTGAATCGTCTTGACGAGTGCTTTGTTGGGAAATAGTGTCCAGGGTCTGATGATAGAGCCGGAAGAAGGACACTGGAACTCTTTAATAAAACCACGGTACCCCATTGAGTTTAGGCTCGTTTGAATCGTCTTGGCGCGTACTCTAATGGGAAATAGTGTCCAAGGATCTGATGATGGAGCCGAAAGAAGGCCATAGGAACTCTATAATAAAACCATGCAACCCCATCGAGTTTGGGCTCGTTTGAATCGTCTTGACGAGTACTTTGTTGGGAAATAGTGTAACGTATAATAACGCGATATCTAGGTAGGTCGATACGTGCGCGACCGATAACAACGACGATGTGCACCTTCTGAGCCGGACGCCGTGGGCGGGCGTGGCGCGGGGTGGGTCACGCCGAGAGGCGGGTGGGTCACGCCGAGGGGCGGGCAGGTGCCGCTGCCGCGGCCCGCGCACGAGCCGTCGCGTTCGCGTTGGTGTGCGGTGCGGTGCGGTGCGGCGTGTGTGTCCGTCGAGTTATTCACAAGAGTGACAGTCTTGTTTTGTTTGATACGATTCTTGCAATTTGCATTAAGTAAGTACCTACACATTAGAGGTTTTTATCTACTTAAATAAAATGATACTAGGTAAATATACCTACTACTACTTCATACCTACTAGGTAAAATATTTCTATTCGTGAGCCTTTCGAATTTTCAACCTAGTCAGATATTAAGGTTATGTAGGTTTCTAATAGGTAGATAATAGTTGAAAAAAATGATTGATTAATATATAAGTAAGGAGATAGGTACCTTAAATTTAGCAAATTGAAAATATTTATAATTAACCTCTTAACAAACAATGATTAAAGAAAAGGAATTTGGTATTAGGTAGGTGCTTAAAGAACTAAAACAGAAAATAAAACAAATACAAAAACTACAATGTAAATAACTCCAATACTACGTTGATTGAAAAAGACATTAGAGACTTACTGCCTTCTCTTTTACTATAACAGTAAGCACGGCCGAGCGTGCTAGAAATTGTGTGGTGTAAATGCGCGCATTCTTAAGGCTCAATTACACTATACAATTTTAAGCAAGCGATTTTAAGACTGTCTTGAAAACGACTAAGAATGCGCGCATTTACACCACACAATTTCTAGCACGCTCGGCCGTGCTTACTGTTATAGTAAAAGAGAAGGCAGTAAGTCTCTAATATCTTTTTCAATCAACGTAGTATTGGAGTTATTTACATGGTAGTTTTTGTATTTGTTTTATTTTCTGTTTTAGTTCTTTAAGCACCTACCTAATGCCAAATTCCTTTTCTTTAATCATCGTTTTTTAAGAGGTTAATTATAAATACTTTTAATTTGCTGTCGTCGTGTCAAATAAAATTTTAGGTACCCATCTCCATACTTATATATTAATCAATCATTTTTTTCAACTTTTATCTACCTATTAGAAACCTACATAACATTAATATCCGACTAGGTTGAAAATTCGAAAGGCTCACGAATAGAAATATTTTACCTAGTAGGTATGAAGTAGTAGTAGGTATATTTACCTAGTATCATTTTATTTAAGTAGATAAAAACCTCTAATGTAGGTACTTACTTAATGCAAATTGCAAGAATCGTATCAAACAAAACAAGACTGTCGCTCTTGTGAATAACTCGACGGACACACACGCCGCACCGCACACCAACGCGAACGCGACGGCTCGCGCGCGGGCCACGGCAGCGGCACCCGCCCGCCCCTCGGCGTGACCCGCCCACCTCTCGGCGTGACCCACCCCGAACCACGCCCGCCCACGGCGTCCGGCTCAGAAGGTGCACATCGTCGTTGTTGTCGGTCGCGCACGTATCGACCTACCTAGATATCGCGTTATTATACGTTACACTATTTCCCAACAAAGTACTCGTCAAGACGATTCAAACGAGCCCAAACTCGATGGGGTTGCATGGTTTTATTATAGAGTTCCGATGGCCATCTTTCGGCTCCATCATCAGATCCTTGGACACTATTTCCCATTAGAGTACTCGCCAAGACGATTCAAAGGAGCCTAAACTCAATGGGGTAGCGTGGTTTTATTAAAGAGTTCCAGTGTCCTTCTTCCGGCTCCATCATCAGACCCTGGACACTATTTCCCAACAAAGCACTCGTCAAGACGATTCAAAGGAGCCCAAATTCAATGGGGTTGCACGATTTCAATATTAAGTTCCTATGGCATGGCCTTCCAGGAAATCATCAGAGCCTGGACCTCATCTCCCTTTAAAGTACTCATCAAGACGATTCTAACGAGCCCAAGCACGATGGGGTTGTATGGTTCCATTATAGAGTTACTGTGGCCTTCTTCCGGCTCCATCATCAGATCAGCCCAATGATACCATAATATTGCATTGCCTTCCATTTCTGACCTATGTTCAAAGTTTCCAAGTCTCTAGCTCATCCGAAAGCTAGTTTAAATTGTTCGCAAACTTTGTGGAGAAACAAACAAACAAACAAACACACAAGCAAACGAGAAAGCAACCTAATAAAAGCGTGTTAAAAACAACCTACCTATCTACAAGGTGTTTGGTAAAAGCCTTATAAAGCCGAATATGGTAGATAGGGACCATCAAATTGAACAACTTTTACTATGGGACCAACTCCGAAATCCCGAAAAAAAAATCAGCTGTTCCATACACTTTGATATTTTCGTTATTATTTTTTGTATGAAACAGCTGATTTTTTTTTTCGCGATTCCAGAGTTGGTCCCATAGTAAAAGTTGTTCAGTTTGATGGTCCCTATCTACCATATTCGGCTTTATAAGGCTTTTACCAAACACCTTGTATAAGTTTCAAGTCTCTAGCACTAGCTCATCGGGAAGCTAGGTAGGTAGGTACTTACCTAGTATAAAATACTCTTTTCTAAAATTACGGACAAACAAATAAACGAACCTACTTATAAATATTAATAGTATAAATAAATAAATAAACAAGAAAACGTCCATATGAAAACGTGTTAAAAAACCAACATTCCTTTTTGAACTTATCTTGTACTGTGGCAGTATCGTCTATCTGTCGCGAGTCAGACAGAGTCTGTCTCTGTCTGTCACATTACCTCTACACGTTGACCTTGAGAACGCCTTTATACCTTAGGTATAAAGTTGGTTTTTATAGTACAACTGTTACGTCTGACGTGCCGTCGTAGGTACAGTTAGACTGTCTTGAAATCGTGCGTGCATTTAGACGACACAATTTTAAGAATCTTATTACCGAGCGGGCTAGGCCGCACGATTTTAAGATTCTTACTGTCTTAGTCTGTTTACACCATGCTTAGTCTTGAAATCGCTTGCTTAAAATTGTGTAATGTAATTGAGCCTTTAGTCGTTTTCAAGACAGTCTTAAAATCGCTTGCTTAAAATTGTATCGTGTAATCGAGCCTTAAAGCAGACGATCTCGTGGAGTACATCAGGATTAAGTCAAAATATACTCTGAGGGTCCAACGGTTGGAGTCTCGCCACAATGTTAACTTCAACTCATTCGTGGTGAGGGCGCCGACCGAACATCTGAAGACCTTCTTGAATGAAGATTTTTGGCCGAAGGGTGTCCTGTTCCGTCGTTTCCGCGGCCGGTTACCGGACACTGCGTTGCGCAACACGTCGCCGTCAATACGTGATAAAGTGTAATATTTAAGATTGTTTTATTATTTATGTATGTTAGTCTTTAAGGTATTTATTGTATGGGCCATTGATGCCTGAAATAAATGGTTAAATAAAAAAATAAAAAAATATTCTTTTCGTGATTTTGTTGCTTAATGCAAGTCTTTAGATATTTATACCGTTAAAGGCTGATTTAATTAGGAGTACATTGCCTATACTATACAGCTACTTTAATTGCGAGTTTTATAGCTTTACTACACCTTGTTAAATAAAAATAAAATAAAGTATGTTTCACTTACCCCACCTGACTATATATATATAAAACTCTAAATTGATTGATTGTTGGGATAGGTGTAGATAGGCTTGCCAACTTTTTTTTGCATCAAATATAGTAGTTTCAAGATTTTTAGTGTAAAAATATAGTAGATGGCGAAAAAGTCCAAAAAAAATATAGTAGGTTGCCGTTTTGTATGGAGGGTTTTAAAAAAGTTGCATTTTTTATACTTAAGTACTAAAATTTTTACAATTTATTCAACAACCATAAAGACAAGTGTTTAATCACATTATTAAGCTATTACTTATGTGCATATAAGTCATATTTTTAATTACTTTTGTTAAATTTTTTCACTAGTAAAAATATAGTAGTTTTGCCTACTATATATTTTTTCAAAAAATATAGTAGGCGAGCCCTCAATATAGTAGGATACTATATAATATAGTAGGGTTGGCAACCCTAGGTGTAGAGCCCTAACGGCTGAAGGTAGAGACACCATTTTTGGAGGCACCATCTATCTTAATCACGCAAACGAAGTTGCGGCCAAAAGCTAGTTAAATAATTATAAGATAGTTTTACAAAAAAAATATACTTCTATGATTGGGGACAGGAAAACTTAATAAGACACTTAAAGTTGATCGACCCTTTTATTGACTGGATGTACTCCTAACATAAGAATATTTTTTTATTTATTATTTCCTCCAAATCTTAATTTTACATGAAAGCAGGCTAGTCAGTAGGTACTGCCATTTTCAATAGTGCCATTTTAAACTTGTGTTTAATAATACTAAATAATATAGGTATGTACTTTCTTGAAAAAAATCGACTCGTAACCAGGATTGTCTCAGGCGGGAATCGAAGCCGTGACCTTCGGAAACCCGGTCCAATGCTCTTCCAACTGAGCTACTACTGAGTCACGAATGTTTTATTAGTATATTATTTATAGCATTGTGTATGCTCAAATCTTAAATTTAAAAACTGTGTAAATGAAGCCACCGCTGGCGCCGCCGCCGCCGCCATAGCCACGAGCAATTTCCTTTGAGAATCCATTATTGTCGAGTTTTGTTTCAAACATAGTTTGGTGAAAAAAGTACATTGTACAACCCGCGCCGATAAAAAATGGGATTAAAAATGGTGTCGTTCATATTCACTTCTCGCTCGCACATTAAACGCCACACCTATCGCTCTCTCAGACACACTCGTTGTGGTAAGCGACGTGAGTCGCCATTTTCAATCCCATTCTTTATTTGCGCGAGTGTTGTAGTGTTTTAGATGATGTTTTTGTACTTTTTTTTACTTTTTACTATTTTTTCTTTTTGTAATTTTTGATATTTTTTACTTTTCGTCTTTTTTACTTTTTTGACATTCTTTTGTAATTTTTATCATTTTGTTAATCTTGATAATTTTGGTAATTTTTGTCATTTTTTGTCATTTTTGAGTAAAGCACTATACAAGACTTGGCCAACAATTACTGCACTGCTGGCCACGCTACGATGGCCTCAAGCTGAGCTTAACTACGCTCTCGGCCTTAGCTTGGTCATCATTGCAGCCCTTGATGGCCAAGCTGGAATAAAGGCTGGAAAAAATAGCGCGCTGTGACGGCCTGGACCTGCGCTAAGCTACGCTATCGGCCATCATCATCGCGCTGCCAGCAATGCAGTCATTATTGATCGCGTCAGTAATGTACTATTATTTATTTCATACAGAGTCCATAGTAATCCAACATCAAAATGACTTAAAAAAACTACTCTTTCCTAGAAAACTACAAGACCTCGATGAAAATGTATGCATGGAATAGCTATTTATTATAGTGAACCGCCCGTGGCTTTATTATTCTTGTTATTTGTTGATCCTTTGGAAACAGGGATGGAAGGGTACCCTATGTCCTTTTCTGAACCCCTGACAAGATGTATGCACAATTTCATGATGGGTCGAGTAGAAGCGTATAAACGGCACACTTTTCAAGTCAACATTTACAACCTGGCAAAAAGTGCTTAGTGTTAATAAGGTGCAGCAAGAGATTCTGACAAGACGTTTTTGTTCTTAGGTTTACTGCCGAGAAAACGCCGCAAAAGTGAAGATGTAGACGCTGTTAGTAGCATACTATGTATGATGCATCCAAGAGAATAGAGACATGGATTAGCATCGATCACCGTCGGTCTTAACAACCCACTGCACGCAGCCCCACTCGCGGAATCAGGGATGAAAGGTACCCTATGTCCTTTTCTGTGCCCCTGACAACATGTATGCACAATTTCATGATGATAGGTCAAGTAGAAGCAACGAAGCAGAAGCGTATTGTAGCACACTTTTCAAGTCAAGATTTACATCCGTGCAAAAGTGCTTAGTATGATGCAGCAAGAGATTCTGATAAGATATTTTTTGTTCTTAGGTTTACTGCCGAGAAAACGCTGCTAAAGTGAAGATGTAGCCGCTATTAATAGCATACTATGACGCATCCGAGAGAATAGAGACATGGATTAGCGTCGATCACTGCACGCAGCCCCACTCGTGGCAGGATGTTGGAGTAACCTCCACCATCCCTCCACGCTTGGCGTCGCGGCGGTGGCGGCATCGAGTCGAGACGCGGTGTTAGAAGCGTTATCATCGGAAAATGCGGACAAAATTCTGGTCCACAGAGGTCAATAGAGGTAGGTACATTTTTAATCGTCTTTGCGACACCCTTAGGTGTAAAGAGTTTTTATTTTATTGTACCAGCCACTACTGAGCTGATTGCTTCTGCAGCTACACCTATCACTTTATTACTTCTGTCAAAAGAAGTGAGCATGAGAAATAAAGAGAAGGTATTTCGATCAACAAAACTTGATTAGTTAGTACAGTGTTTTTCAATCTGTGGGTCGCGACCCCTAGGGGGGTCGCGAAGCCTTACTCGGGGGGTCGCCGACTCTACAATAAAAACACAAGTTATTAACAGGCAAGATTACCGGGTTACCTGGATGAATCTGACTAAAAATCGCGCTGCGCGGCCGTTTTATTTACTATAAATAAAGAAGCAAAATTACAATATTAGTGGATGAAACTGACTAAAAATCGCGCTACGCGGCCATTTTTTTGCTGCAAATAAGCAAGATTACAAGATAAGTGAATGAATCTGACTAAAAATCGCGCTGCGCGGCCGTCTTATTTACTATAAATGGACAAGATTACAAGGTTACTTGGATGAAACTGTCTATAAAACGCGCTGCGCGGCCTTTTTATTTACTATAAATATAAAAGATCACAAGATTTCTGAATTAAACTGACTAAAAATCGCGCTGCGCGGCAGTTTTTTACTATTAACAGGCTAGATTACAAGATTAGTGGATGAAACTAACTAAAAATCGCGCTGCGCGGTCGTTTTCTTTACTATAACTATGACACAAGGGGGTCGCCAGAATTTTTCAACTTGTAAAGGGGTCGCGAAATCAAAAAGATTGAAAAACACTGAGTTAGTACATACCTCGAGCCAGCTAGTAAGTAAAACAAAAATTCACAGATCTCGTGCCTTTCACGACCTTCTGGTACATTGAAAATGAATTTAATGAATTTAACAACATTTTTTATTATTATTTTCTTATAGACATTAATATTTTATTGAAAGGTAACCTAAGTACTATGTATAACTAAAACATCTGAATTTATAAATAAATTAACCCTAATAAAAAAAAAATCAAAATCAAATGCAGCATGCGAGACTCTCGCGCCGACTTCATCATCACTCGAATGTGCGATAACAACCCTCATATTTACCTAGGCATCATCATCACACTCTCATTCTCAGAGATCGTTGTAAAATTTGGAATCGTAGAGTCACTAAGAAAGACGTGACTGATCGAGTAGTTTCAAATCTCGAAATTGAAATAACAGCAACCCACGATATATAATATTTTGGATCTCTCCTCTCTTCTGTTCAACTTTCACTCAAGATTCGTTTATCCGTTTCTCTACATACAAAAACTCACTACGACGCCTAGCACATGTACTGGAGATAATAGCGTCATTTCTTTTACTCCTACAGTTATTGCTAAATTTCCACAGAACAAAGAAAAAATTTATGTTTTGTGATAATTTCTCTTTCGTTTTCACATAGTAAGCGACGTCACTTACTTGAATATGGACTTATGGAGACATTTCAGTGCAGTCACACTATGGTACCGCCGGCGCCGCGCGCCGCCGTATCTAACGATTTTTAAATCTTTGACTAGATCTGAGTCCCGAGTGTAAGTTTTCACAAAGAAAAAACGTAACTACAGCGTTTGCGTTTCGAGCAACATTTGTATGGGGAAAGTACAGCGCCGCCATGTGGCGAGAGGATGAACCAATTTTCGTGAGTGTGAGTTTGCTCAAAACGTAAGTCGATCAGTTTTTAAACGCATCGAGCGCGTTTTGCTATCCGAATAGGTTTTTGGGTGCTTTTTGTGAGTGTAATTGACAAGTTTGACAGTTCGAATAGTTAACTAACGCAAACGTAGTAGTTAAGTAACTCACTTGTTGATTCACTAGTGAGATCGAGCGTTTCAGTGTTTTGCAAGGATATTTTAAAGTGTTTATTAATTTATTATGGGTACTAGATTTTTTTTTTGTTTGGAGGATGTTAGATCGGTCATCGAAATGCAAGACGTATCGTCATCACCTAATATTTTAGACCTTCCTTTGATCCAGTCAATCGTACAAAACAATGATTTTTATTAGGTAGGTACTCACTGTTCCATTCATTCATTCCATCAAATTCACCAATATTTTACTTGGCTTCATTCACTTTCGGAGACCTATCATAAACTATTCTTTCGATTTAGTTTAAGACATAAACTGATCGAAAGAATAGGAAAAAGAATCTTTCAGGAACTTTGCTCTTTTAACACCAATAACAACGGAAGCTCCCCAAAAGGAAATGCACGCACTCACAATTAATCTGAAATGCATTTTTATGCAGTTTCTTTATTGTTTTTAGAAATCAAATGTTCAAAACAAACAACTGCTCACCAGCCATTGAAAGTTAACTAGTAGGTAGGTATTGTGTTTGAAAGAAAAGCAAGCAGGTAGTAAATAGGGTCCGCATCTTTTGTCTCCGTCTTTCTTGGGAATAAAAAAGAAACAACCGAATCCGAAGACAGGGCTGACAACATAAAAATCATGACTTAACTTTCGGATAAGTGAGCTAACGTGAACGTTTATCGAATGGTGAAATATAACCTACACTCGCATGTGTCTCACATACTTTCAAGTTTGCGTTTACTCGATTAACGTTTTGGTGACGTTTTATGATTTGGAACGAAAAACTTACACTAGGGGTTCTGGAATCAGCTCTCGTTTCACGCTCTATTCACGTCATACCATCTGTTGACCTGCTAGAGCTAATCAATATCAATATCAATAAATACTTTTTTATTTATAAAAAATGTGGAAATGAATAAAACATACAAAATATAAAACACTATTACAAGCTTTAAAATATACAATTATTTAAAAACTTCAATCGTATACCTCGCGCGACGAGTTAAGAGCGCTCGGCAGTCTGGAGGGGGTATGCGCAGTATCATTTTTTAATAACAAATTCCTACTGCGCATACCCCCTCTACATTTGCCGAGCGCTCTTAGCTCGCCGCGCGAGCTGTACTTACTACGTATTACCATTACCCGCGCCGCGCACGTCGCCCGCGGTATCGCAACATTTCGCTTCATAAAGGATAAGCTACAGCCCAGACCGTAAGAGTCAGGGACATATACTAATTTCAGTAGGTAACCTAACTCAATATCTCTAGGGGTTTTTTTAATTTTTTCGATATCACTTTTCGTTTTTGAGAAATTGTCGATTTAGTGAGAAAAGACCCCGAAAAAGTGTGTCATTTTTCTACATTTATGCGATTTTCGAAAAAAGTTTTTGACTTTTTCTAAATTTTTTTTCACCATATTGTAGCCCTTGCTGAGACGCATCTTTTGACATTTAGTACATACACGTAGACCCAAAACTCACGGGACCAGGGCAATGTCTCACTTTTGCTGAAATTGGGTACCTTACTGAAGCGATCGAAAAAACATTTTCAATGTAAAAAAAATAAAAAACACGACTGCCCTGCCTTAAACGAACTAAAAAATTAAACAAGTGTCATTGCAGATTGCAGTCGGGGGACCACATTGATCAAAAATTGTTCCATAAAAAGGTCCCCCGACTGCAATGACATTTGTTGTTTAATTTTTTAGTTTGTTTAAGGCAGGGCAGTCGTGTTTTTAATATTTTTTTAATTAATTTTTATTTCATACATTTTAGTGACATATTATATAATTTTTGTATGTGCTCATCAAGGCCTTTCATTTGATGCCCATATTGTAATGATACAAGAAAAAAATTTTTTTTTACATTTGAAAATGGCGTCGTACAGTCGCCATATTGATTTTTTCTAAAAATTATATAGCTAGTGTCAGCTGTAAGGATTCTAACGATACCACAGGACGTAGTTACACAGTACTATCCGCGTCAATTGGTAATGCGCCTGGCGGCCATGATTTTAACCTCAAAAACGAAAATCAATTGTAATTTTTTCATATTCCTAGACCCTTACTTATCGAAAATAAGAATTCAATAATTAATATATTATATTACCTATTAGAATTTTACTGTTTTTTTGTCATTTTTAGTTGCGGATGACGTTGATGTGTATGTTAATTTGACAAGGTTCCAGCGCATTACCAATTGACGGGGATAGTAACGTTCCAATCCACAAGGTTGTCAAAATCGAGCTAATGATGCCAGGCTAATCATTTTGGTACATTTTATCTTATGGCAAAGTGACAGACTTTCCACTCTATTATTGACGAAGTTATGTTGACGCTCCAAACGTAATAACGTTCCAAAAACACTATTAGCAACTAAGAAACGTCTCAGGTTGTCTTGAAACGTTTTGTTTCTATTCAATTTGATCTAAAAGTTTCTAAATAATGATCCAAATTATCTTGGAACATTTTTACAAAACTACTCATTTCATAATCTTATTTTCTAAAATCGTTTCATGTTTCTTGGAACGTTATAATATCTGACGAGTCCTACAATAAACCTAGTAGTAGTTAACAAAAGTGCTACAACCAACTAGATTTTACTGAGGTTATTGTTTGTAAATAAATTATAGAACCTTAGTTATAACCTGTAAATGTGATTTTTTGATAAATTGTCTACTTTTCGAGCAATTAATTTAATTATGATGAGGGCGCCACTTTTAGGTATATCGGGGCCTTCAATCTGTCTCTACTTAGCTGTCACTAGGTGAGCTGTTAAATGTTACTGCGCTCATATATTGTTCATTTTTTAAAACAAACAATTTAATTTTCTAAGAATATGGCTTATTATTTATATTTTTCTACAATGGAATGTTCCTGCAAATTAGTTTTTAGATGTCCGTCCGTATGTCAAAGCCACTTTATTCTGAAACTATTGGGATTACTCAGTTTAAACTTGGTAGGTAGATGTATCCTGTAAACCCCTTTGCGATTTTTAAATAAAAAAAAGATGATGGGGGCTCCCCATAGATGTAACTGAAACAGAAAAAAAATCATCAAACCTAATACGCGCCGGGTGTCTATAGATAGGTCTTTAAGAATGACATTGATATTCCTAAAACATTTTTTTTTTCAAAGTCAACCGTTTAAAAGATATACACTTTCATTCCAAAGTGGTAAAAAGTCTGTCCCCCCTGTAACTTTTAAAATAAGAAAGTAAAAAATCTAAAAAAACAATGGTGTTGATCTTAACAATCACTTTTATCAAAAATTTGCTTGAACGAAATAGCTAAGCTAGCAGTTTTAGAGATATAGCACATTTTCCAACACCGCAAATATATATTTTTCATTTATACCTACAAACACTATGAAAAACAAAGTTATCTTCGCAGACGAAAAATTATAGTGATAAATATGGTATGGTATAAGTTAACTACGGAACCCTACTGCGCGTTGTCCGACATGCCCTTGGTATATTTTCAATATATTTTTTAATTTTCTAAGAATATGGCTTATTATTTCAATTTTTGTACATGGAACGTTTCTTTAAATTAGTTTTTGAGATCGGTCCATACAAAATAGGTTTTTGCAAAAGCGTTCCAAAAAGAATTTTAATGAATATTTACTGTTTAATTACAGAAATGTAAAAAACGAGCCATCATAAAATTAATAGGCATATATTTCTTTAAAATAATCAGTAGGATTCGCCTCTACTTCTTACAATAAAAAAGTGTACAGCTCAAACACAAAAATGCATTTTCTCAAACATGCTTGGAAATTCGAACATTATTTTGACAACCTTCTTCGTGCTAAATCGGACTTTCCGGACAGACCTAAACCGCGCCGGCAACTTTTGTATGAAAATCCATAACTAACGTGTAATAATGGATTTTCATACTAAAATTGCCTGCGTCTGACCGTAAAGGTTAGTACTGAAACTCATTATACACGTGTAATTCAGAAATGGAACGAAATTTGTAAATGGAAAGTTCCGAATCACGGTAACAGAGTGTCATGAGCGCAGTAACGCCCGCCCATTAATCCGTATTCCTGGTTACAAAACTTACGTGTAACATACGATTCGGACAGGCAGGTGGCATAAAAATAACGTTGTATTATCTATGGATCTTGGCGCGGGAAGAATATTTTGTTGAAATTGTTTGTTGTTTTGTCAAATATTTTATATTCAATTTAAATTAAGTAATTAATCTATTATATAAATGAGTTCAAGTGACGAAAGTGATATTTCGACGCCACCTGAAATTCAAGAAGCGGCAAGAACTGTAATAGAAAACATGTTGACTCCAAAATCAAAAAAATAAGTAAACCAGATGTAAACCTAACTGCAATGCACAAAAGACAATCACAAGGGTATAAATGTAGGAAGTCTGCATCAAACGTGCAAAGGACCATGCCCATGGCTCTATAGAAGTTCCGGCCCACGGTACATCGTGGTGTACACAGACGAATTGTGTATTAAATGAAAGCATGGCATGTCAAAAACTCAATAAACTGAATGTTGGTTAAGAAAATAAGTCGCCTTTTTTAGATAAAACGACTTTTTTTTCGTCAGTATGGGCACAATTTATTTCAACAATTTTCATATCAGAGGCATTTGTTTTATCGTTTTAGTCACTCGAAGTCAATTTTAACTAAATGTAATGTTGTTTACTTTAAATAAACTAACCAGAGCTGCTTCCAGAATCCAATGCATGCGAGAGTCAAGTGGGCATTTCCATTCCAGATTATCGTTAAATAAAATAGCGGGGCCTAACTCCAAAGTTCGGGATAGGGTCGGACACTCGGAGTCCATTAGCGTAAAATGGGTCAAAAAGTAAAGGATGCACGAGAAATACACGCTCACTGCAAAACACTTCCAATACAAAACAAAACAACAAAACACAAACAAACGACAATCAAACGTTGTGACGTCGCCGTCGTCGTACTGTCACCATTGTCAAACTGACAGTAGATCAGCCAAGTACATAGTGCTGCCATTGTTTTATTGGAATCGATTACTAAATCGATTTTAATCTTGTTCAATACTGTTATAATCTAAAAAAAATATTTTATCATTTCACTGGTTTTAATAAAAACTATATTTTTTGAAGTTATACTCAGTCAAACAAGAATTGCCGTTACAAATAATGTTAGTAATTAATAATATATTTTGTTGGTATCGATTTTTATATCGCATCGATTGTTTACGAGATTTTTTCGTACCTCGAGCAACGTCACTCGCATAAAAATCTTTGAATTGTTATTAAAATGGTTTTGGTGATGGCGACTTTATTACACAATAATTCCAATTGCATTATTCATAATAAATTGAATAATGATTTTTAAATTTTATGGAAAGTTTGTACACGGTATTTTAAAGTTGGGCCGTAGATGGGCGTAAGCCTTTTCTTGTCTAGCATCAGGCAGTGTGTATTTGGATCCTAAAGTAAGTTTTCGTATTGATAAGTACCTAGGTACTACGAGTAATTTACCGCTTTGTTTTAGTCAAACAGCTAACATCACAACTTTACACGTTCTTTATTTTTGTTGCAGGTTTGATTTTTGGCATTTTTGGTGCATGAATATGCAACGACACTAGAGTATTTATGTAAAAGACGTAGAAACTCAAGACAGTGCGATTTTACTTTCAATCCAAGATTTAATCTTTGCTTTTAATTACTGTAATTTTAAATAAAAATTAAATGTTAGAAAAGTTACTACTTGGTTTGAATTTCCGCGCATTATTTGAGAAAAGTACTATACAAGCCTTGGCAGCAACTGGGCATTGATGGACTCACGTATGTGTGCCTCGGCTTCGCCTCGGCCCACATTTTCACGTTCGTCCTTCAATGCCTGAGTTGCCTGCCGCTGCAGTAATGTACTATTATGTCAGTTTGACCTACGTGTGGAATGGAACGTTACTGTGTAACTACGTCCTTTATCCAAATCAATTCAGGCATTTAGAATGTCTAGCACCCATATTACAAGTGTTGCTTAGTTTGGGGCTAAAAATGGCGCTGTGTGAAATTGTCAAAAAAAATTGTTCAAAAAAAAGTTATGGTGGAATAAAGAAACTCACATATCCACAAACATACATAAACCCTGAACACATATACACTCCTTTTGGGCAGTCGTGTAAAAAGGGTAGTATTAAATCGGGTATAATAAATAATTCCCATTTTGGGTACCAAAAATACTGAATATAGTGTACTGAAATACTAAATGGGCGACGGACTAAGGGCGACTACTAATGTTGAAAATGGGTGACTTTAAAATACAAATTGAGTAACTAATTATTCAGAACGGGCGACCAAATTACTATTTAGGCGACAATCTTAGGGTAGGGCACACAAAAAATTGGCATATATTTTATTCAAAAAAGGTGTCTATTATCCTAATCGAGATGACAAAAATACCATGTTGGGAAGCTTAAATCAATTATATTATAGTTACTTACTTGGTATATAAGATGCCCACGCAATATTTTTGTCACTTATTTAGAATTTTCACTGCTAACTTAAATAATTTGTCACCCACATGTAGTCGCCCGCTTTACGTATTTTTGTAATCCAGAGTTTGTCACCCGTTTAGTAATTTTGTTGCCCAAAAAATAAACAGCTGCCCGGTTTAGTATTTAAGTATCCCATTAACAGTCGCCTTTAATTATTTCCAGTCACCCAATTGATTAATTCTCGTAACAAACATAAATATTTGAAAGTGACTCCTGAGTCCTGTGTTTGTTAGCAAAAAATACCACTTTATTAATTGTAACTTGGCCGAGACTTAACACATGTAGCATGAACTCGTAGTTATTAATGTTCACGTAAGCGATCACAGTTAAAACCGTGTTAAATATAAAACAAATGTTAGTGAAAACTTCTTTACAATCTTCATATAAATTGGAAATTTCATATTTTACATTACACATTTGGCATGTTTTTTCAACTAATACATTTTCTTTTTCAGACTATGAGAATGCTAGTGGCGGCCGCAGCATGCTATCTTCAACGATGGTGCCAAGAAACGTGTACCTCAAGTTCAAATTGATTTTAATTTATCAATTTTACCATTCTTATATCTTATATTTATATTCTTATATATTTTTATGTCACTGCAGACCTCGGATGACGGATGTTTATTTAACTAGTAAATTAATTTTATCTACACTCACAACGTAATGTTCCAAATATGAATTCAAAAAAGGTAATATAAATACGTACTTTATTTTCGTGGATAGGTAAAATTAAAAAATAAACTCATTACGATGCAGTCAACTGCATCATAAAATAACTTTTTTTCTCATTACGATACAGGGCAAATCCAAAAAGAAGGCAGTGCCGTAACATTAAAAAAAAAAACAACGATATTTTCCCACATATTTTACATGATTAAAATGTACTCTATGGTAATCGATGACTTTAGTGCGATTAGTTTGTTGAAATGCACAAATCAATTTTTTTTTCTAATGGAATGCGCGCCAAGCATTTCCGATAAAGTTTTGATTTCAATTTTTGATTTTGTTATACTTACTGAATTTTGTAGGTTTTTTTTATTCTTGCTTTAAAATGTGAAAAAAAATGTACTCTGCCCGATATTTTAGTTTAGATGCAGCTAAGGAATTGACTTATTACAAGGTAGGTAATACAAACAAAGTCTCTCTCTCTTTTCTAACGTTGATCTTTTATTTAGTAGGTTCAATCCCAAATGTATGAGTGTAGATAAAATAGTGTATGAAACTGCACATAACTAGGTATTAAAACACTCGTGTGATACTATTAAAAACCTCGCCTACGGCTCGGTTTTTAAACACACACTCGTGTTTTAATACCCCTCTTTATGTGTCAGTTTCATAAACTACTATTATATTCTATTATAGTAGGTATATGAAGCAATACAATATTATATTTCAAGATTTCTTGCAAGTCTCATTAAAAAAAAAAACCTTTGCAATTAAGTACTCATTTTAATCTTTAATGGATGTTTAAGAGTGCTAAGTTTCAAAACATCTAATACATCATAATCATCTAGTACGATAACATTACAATGTTATAAATACCATAACTGTAACTAATCGCGTAAATTTAATAGACTGTATTACTTATGTCAAACCTTGATAACATACAGATGTATTTTTAATAACACACAAATGACCATAATTACCCTCTAAAATAGATAAATGTTGGTAAAGCATCTGAATTTGTCTCGAAACACTTTGATGATAAATAACAATAGCATAAATTGTATTGGCTTAAAATTAAAAACGAACTAATATTATAAATAGAAATAGTTCGTGAAAAAGAACGTTCGTGTAGATGTTTATAAAATACCTGAAAAAGAAGGTTCGTGTCGATAAAATAATGTTCTGCCTAGCCAAAGTAACATTGGCAAATCTTCATTATCGCTACGCTTTCGAAACATGTATGGGATTTACATAAGGATTCGTTAACAATCGATACATGTTTCGAAAGCGAGGCGATAACGAAAATTTGCAAATGTTACTTTGGCTAGGGGGCCTGTAGATGTTTATAGCGTTCGTGAAAAGAACGTTCGTGTACTAAAACGGCAAAAAAAATGAACTAAAAAGACACCTTTATATCTTTTTAGTTTAGCGGAATAATATTGCACTCATTTCGCCTTCCAACCCCTAAATCTAATATGATTAGTAAGGCAGCAGTAAGTACATTTATATTAGAATCTGGCTATCTTACCTGCACTGCTAAATTCATCAATTTATTAAATTGATGACATGCCTCAAACTCAGGTAAGATGGTGGTAGCTAGCCAGGCGGACTTGTAGTCCTACCACCACCCAACCAAGCACATAATCATTATGTAACAGTGGCGAAGGGTCCATATATACAAGCCGATTCTCATCGACTTAATCATTAGAAACCCCACCCCACTGATCCACAGTGTTACACACTGATATTGCTGATCATAACATTATTGTAGAACGGCCTACTTTCGCCATAGTTCCCCTCTTCACCCTTCGTCACTGATATGTACTCCCCAGGAATCGAACCCAGGGCCTCTCGAAGTCTTAAATGTATGAGCAGAAACCCACACAAGACCATGGAGGCGGCTATATGACAAAGTCATTGATTTATTCTAATATGATTAATCTTATATTTACTAATCTACGACTACTGCTTTATTCATAATGCCTTTAGGTTTTGCCATGCTTTTCTCGCCCCGTTTGGGGTTGGGCAGACGATTGTCGTTAATTAGTGTATCCCTCCCTCGAGTGCTTTCATATTATTTAGTATTTAATTGTCGTCACTTTCTCCTTTCCGCTTTTGTGGTCCCTACTTGTCATCACCTACCAACCTTAACACGCGTCTTTAAGGTTTACTGCGCGTCTAGGTATGAACATAAATTTTGATGTTCCTGTAATTCAAGATTATTATAATAATAAAAATTAAATGCTGTTTAGCATTTGCTAACAATAATAAAAATACCAATAATAATAATGAATTATATAATAAAATAATAATTAAAAACGTGTTTTATAAAGGTTTTTTTTTCTAGTACATTATTATTTTCTGATTTTAATTGACGAGGTAAGACTAAACATTATTACAAAAAAAGCGGACTAAAACATCAAAACGGACTAGTTACTAAAAACCTGAAAACAAAAACAAAATTCAATACCTCTAAAAAGCAAAAAATAATATTCAAATCATTAGTTACACAAGTCGGGTGGGGCTGGAAGACAACTACATCTGGGGGCACGGTAGTGCCCCCGCCAAGACGAGCAAGCGAAGCGCAAAGGCACTACCTACCTTTTCTCGAAGCGTTTCGTCGTTTTTTGTTCCCTCGTATCTTGGGTTTGGACGATACTAGATAAACAAAATTCTCGGAATGTGGTGTCAGTAATGAAATTATTAAATATATAAAGTTTCAATTGCATAGCTTTTATAATATAGATTTTATTGATATCTAAAAAAACCCAATTTCGTCACTGTCTCACTCATGATCATCAAAACTCATAGAGTACTTCCTGAAGTCCTAGAAAGCTTAAATTTGGTATTAAGCTAGGATTCGAACACACACTACAAAAATTATAAAATTGGAATTTAACCCTCCAACCGCTTAACCCTTAAACTTGGGTTTCGATTACACCAGAAAAACATAATTTTCGGAATATGAACATACAAATTATTGACCATACAAAGTTTCGATTGCATAGCTCTTAAACTTTGTATTTTATTGAGATCTAAAAAACCAGCCAAGTGCATGTCGGGCCCCGCGCAGTAGGGTTCCGTAGTTACCCTATGCCATTCCATATTTAATACCACTATCTACACTTTGGGAGTGTATGTCTTTCAAACGGCTGACTTTGAAGAAATAGTAGTTTATGATACTGCCACATAATGAGGGGTATTAAAATAGGCGAGGTTTTTAATAGTATCACACGAGTGTTTTAATACCTAATTATGTGCAGTTTCATACACTACTTTATCTACTCTCACACAATTTAGGATTGAAACTAATAAATAAAATATCATGGTTAAAAATTACCTTATTACCTTGCTCGATTTCCTATCTGTCGTTACATCTAAAATATCGGGCAGTCCTGCTATCAGACATTTTTAAGCAAGATTTGAAAAAATCCTACATAATTCAGTACAACAAAAAGTGAAAATTGAAATCAAATATTTTTTGTAATGTTATGAAAATGGCGCACATTTCATTAGAATAAAAAAATATGAGATAATGAGTGTGACGGATTTTAAGTAAAGCTTTTTTCCAATAATTGTATTTTTGGCTGTATGTACATTTGCCTTTGCCTTACACGTTCAGATAAATAATGTTTGGTAATAGTATGATCAAATCATGTATTGTTTAACATTTAAATTTGATTCAGTTCTTATAAAAATAATGTAAATATCTTGTACATATCTTAGCAAGTTTTAAAAGAGTTACCATTTATTATATTTGATAATTTCACGATAGTTAGTTGTAACGCCTATCATTGGCTGAACGTATTTTCAAGAATTTAAGCAAGTAAGACTACAGTTAATTAATATAACAATTATTGTAATTCATTGGGATTTAGTTTCAAAAAGATTACAACGTAATTGTTTTATAAAATATTATCTCTGATATTACTTTTTCGTACAAATAGTATGGTCAATTATGATTGGTAAAAAAAATGGTGTGAGGGGTAAACCTTTTGTGTTGAATTTAGTGGGTATTTAAGGAATGGAAAATGGAGCATACGTTTCACTTTTAAGTTTGGAGCACTACGGGATTTAAGTTAAGTAAATTCTTCATTGTATTGTGTTATTTTGAATTAATTGTTTTGTGTATGAGTTGATTGTTTTTCAAAGGCTATCCGCTGAAGATTGAAAAAAGCTCCTTTAGTGACGTGACGGCTTATTGCAACCTCTTTCTTTAGTGTTACAATACGTGTTCGTTTTTCGTCGTTCGTTCGTTCGTGAGAAACGAAAACGTATTGTAAAACGAAAAGAAAGAGATAGCAATACGCCGTGACGTCACTAAAGAGTCTTTTTCAATCTTCAGTATGATACTAGGCGTGCAAACTCCATTGTGGATTTAAGCTTCTTGGGTATGTTATAAAAAAACTTTTTAATTTTTTTTCGGTATTGCGTGTATAAAGTATGTCAATATTATTTTTTGTGAAATTCATAATTCGAATTTTACGATATGAGAGTAGATAAAATAGTTTTAAGAACCTCAACGTCATTTTTAAAGACCTATAAAATCGTAAAGCGGATTATAGAATACATCTTCCTACCAAGTTGCAATTGTGTTATCCTAATAGTTTCGAAGTGGCTGTGACATACGGACGGACAGACAGACAGGACGAATCTATAAGGGTTCCGTTTTTTGCCATTAGGCTACGGAACCCTAGAAAAGATACGGCCGCTTATGTCGCAAAAAACGCATATTTCGGCACTCTCAATCTCAAAGGATTGAAAATTCATAAAGTACTTCCCGTTCACCTAGAACTTTGAAATTTGGCAAGTAATGTCGTCTTATATAAGAACCGCTACCCATTGACGATGGAAAATTGCCACTTGGAAAACGTTGATTCAATAACCAGTCAATTGTATTGTGCCTTCCGGACCATCTGACCACCAAATCCCACCACCAGTGGTTGCTTGGCACTCCAATTTCTCAACTGACTACCAGTGGCCAAATAACACAATGTTACTCCCATTTCACCCAACAGTAAATCAAATCAAATCAAATCATTTATTCACAAATTCATTTTGTTCACTTTTATAACAATGGACAATATCAGCTTTAAAACTAGGTCAGTATGCATAAACAAATTAGTAAGGAATTAGTTTCTATATAATACTAAATAATATTAGATTCTGTACCCTTAGCACGAACAGCCATCGAAAAATCTTACGCGCGTAAGAAAATACTACTCGAAAACGTACTCGATTCGAAAGCTAGCAAAATCGGCAGCACGAATTTTAGAGAGCTGGCTAACGTCAACTCGATAGTAGCGATAAATAAAGCTAACCTGACACAATCCAATTATCAATCCAATTGAAGCAAGGTGCGTTGAAAAACCATGTTGTATATATATGTAAATCATAAATATGTAAATTAAAATTCAATCAAGTTGTTTATCATCATAATTTTACATTAATTATTCTTATTATTAATAATAAAACTGTTAACAATATTAATTTCATTTAATAACTTAAATTAATTTGCAAATATTATAATAATTTTTAAAATGTGCATGATTTTGAACGGTCATTGCACCTTGCCCGTGATTGGTTTGAAAAAGAAGAGTGTCGCTATTCTTTCTCTCTTTCTTTCTCATCCTGTGATTTAATGAAAAATATAACCTAAAATAGCCATTTCTTTATTTTGTTTTCTGTCTAAAATGATTTATCTGTGTCGGCTAATAAATAATACAACTGCGAGGAAATAATATTATTATGACCTAGGAGTAAACTACAATGTTTCATAGTTTCATCAAATTGTTCTAATTGAAGATTTTTTATGAACTTGAAGAATAACAATGGAATATCGTCAATGAATAATAAATTGTTTACACATAAACAATAAAACCTTTGGACGTGCTATGAAAATATGTGAATTTCATCGGAATTAGTGCCTAGTGTTTGAAGATTCGACAAATTAGAGACTTTGTTAAGTTTGCAATTGTTATACCTAGTTAGTTTTCGTCATAGTTTTATGGTCTTATTTTTTTAATATCTACTTAATGAAACATAATTATTTAACTGTATCCAAACTGTGTGATGTGTTGTCTGAAAACAACTATTAAACGTATAACACCGTATTCTATAGTTTTATTTGAGTTTTGTAGGTAAGTTCTAAAATATTGCTAAAATAAAGGTATGGTGGGTGTGGGGGACACCGTGGATAGCGTAAAATGACGAGATTTTTATTTTACAAATTTCTATGTCTAATGAGAAAATTTAAGTAATATTGCCTGTGGATAATTCAGTAGACATGTCATAGTTCTCAAATTAAATTTTTGTTACTACATACATGCTTTTAAAATTTAATAATAAATAATACAAAGTCGCTCGGAAAGTCTCTCACTGAAAAAATGTCAGTGAGTAAGTTGTCGATAGCCAGCTTGCGAGTGTCTCGATACCGTATGTCAAAAATGGGGTTCGTGCTACCGATTTCCATACAAGTTGTAACTTTACTATTCGAACTCGATTCGAAGGCTGCTCGATACCGTAAGTCAAAATGTTTCGTGCTTCCAAATCTTAGTTCCGTTTACGGACGTAGTGGCGCTGTACTAATTTCCATACAAAATTGTGAGATTCGAGTAATTTTACGCGCGTTATTTTTCTCGATAGCTGTTCGTGCTAAGGGTACTGTACCCTTAGCACGAACAGCCATCGAGAAATCTTACGCGCGTAAGAAAATACTACTCGAAAACGTACTCGATTCGAAAGCTAGCAAAATCGGCAGCACGAATTTTACAGAGCTGGCTAACGTCAACTCGATAGTAGCGATAAATAAAGCTAACCTGACACAATCCAATTATCAATCCAATTGAAGCAAGGTGCGTTCAAAAACCATGTTATAATCTATGTAAATCATAAATATGTAAATTAAAATTCAATCAAGTTGTTTATTATCATAATTTTACATTTATTATTCTTATTATTAATAATAAAACTGTAAACAATATTGTAACGGGGCGGCGTACGGGGAGTGAAGAAAGACGAAGGTAAGAGAATAGTGATGAGCCCCTCACTCGTGAGGTACCTCGTTTGAGTTCCTCGTCACGACAAAACGAGGGAGTCCTCGTATTTCAACTTTGAACCACCTCATTTAGTTCCTCACTTTTTCGAGGCTTCGAGCACGAGGCGCGAGCACAGACACAGCACACGAGAGTCGGTGACGTGATTATATTGAGTAGGTATCGACCAACTCAACCTTTCAACTCGGCAACTCTAGATAATACCGAGAGTTGCCGAGAAATGAAAGATTGAGTCGATACCTACTCAATATAATCACGTCACGATTGAGGGAGTCGGGTCGGTTTTATGATTAGGATGGTGCGATTTTAGTATAGTGTTTCCTCACAAGTAGTACCTATGTACCTGCCTATTTAATTTTATCTTAGATGAATGATATTGTGCATTTAGTAACACAGATGTTTAGTTATTGTATGAAATAAGATGTAAAAAAACTGTATTATTTTTGTCAATAAATTTTAGTGTTTTATTTATTTACTTATTTAGCATAATGAGTTGAAGTAAATGAGGCGAAGTGAGTAAAAATAATTAAGAAATCAGTAGTTAAAGAATAAGGTTTATTTAATAGAAAAATACAAATTTTGTTTTACATGTTTGCTTGCAAAAATAAAATCATGCGTACTTTATTACCATGCAAACGATTACGTCTGTCTGTTATTACATGTCCTGCTTTAGAAAAAACTCTTTCGGATGGGGTCGATGTAGCTGGAATACAAAACTGTTTTTTCACTATTTCATATAGACGCGGATATACATGTTTTTTTGTGTTCCACCATACCAGACAATTATTAGATTTTCTGTTTACCAGAGGTTCATCTAAGTATTTGTCTACTTCTATAATGGCACCTGCAGCTGGATTCTGATTCCTAATTGTATCCATAACTTTGATATCAAAATCATCCCAAATACTAGGGGTATCAGTCGTATCATCTTGCGTGTTTTCTGTTATTGTATCAGATTCATTCGTTATTTTAACAGCTCTAGCTAAATTTGTCAAATTTGTTTTTGCTATACCAACGCTACCTTGCTTGTCTTCTGGAAACCCATACTTTTTGAATCTTGGATCTAGGAGAGTACTCACGGCAAATAATTTATGGTCTTCTATATTTCTAAATCGTGTTGTGAGATCTGTATGAAGCTTATATGACAGGTTGGCAACTATGTCAGGAATACCTTCCTTAATCATACATGATGCACACTTATTTTTTAATAAATTAGCTAAAATTATTATTTGTGATATTGTGACGTGCTTTTGTGCACTCATAATTTCTGTGACAGATTTAAAATGTTTCAATAAGTCACAAATATTGGACAAAATATCAATATCTCCTGGAGTCAAGTTTGGTGTATTGGGATATTCTGTACCAATTGTAGTAATCACACTTTTTTTTGTCTCTAGGATCCTTTCAAACATATCATAGGTTGAGTTCAAACGTGTTACGACGTCCTGTTTCAATTTTAACTGCTTTTCCCCTAACTGATTTTGTGTGGCTTTGAGTCGCTCACTGGCTAAAACACTTCTGCGAAATAGCTCAACTATGGATTTTACTTTTGTTTGGATATCTTTTATTTCTGTCAAAGCTGCTTGAACTATTAAATTAAGTGTATGTGCGAAACAAGGTATTGACTTCCATCGGAGCAGCGTAATAGCAGCTTGAATATTTGCAGCATTATCAGCTGTGACCGCTACTATTTTGTCTAGAATTTTCCAGTCTTCACATATTTTTTTAGGTAAATCTGCCAAATTCTGAGCAGTATGTCTTTGCACGTCAGGAATACATTCTAGCAAATAAGATTTTATGTTTGTTTCTTTATCTAGAAAATGAGCTGTTACAGCAACATACTGTTCATGAGAAGCCGATGTCCAAGCGTCAGTTGTTAGAGCAATATATTCAGCCTGTGTAAGTTCTTTTTCAATATCTTCTTTCACGGAGTTTTAATATTTTTGGAGAAGACCATTGCTTACAGTTTTTCTCGTTGGAGTCGAGTATGAAGGACACAATTCGTGTAGCAAGGCATTAAATGCTTCATTTTCTACAATAGAAAAAGGTAAGTAATTTTTTACTATTGTGCTAATTAACAGTTTGTTAATAATTTCCTGCTTTTTCACAGAGACTGGTTTTGGAAAATAGGTGCTAATTTGGATATTTTTTTGTTTTTGAGAAGAATGAGTCGAATGCGGCTGGTTATCATCTTGTACTTGTGTCGATACTGTCGATCCATTTTGGCTAGCTGAAGATGTTTGCGGCGGCGTAACCTGGGATGTAATCACGGCCGTACCACTGCCGGTAGGAATCGTAGTAGGTGCGGAAGTATTGTTTTGATTCAAATTATCTTGATTTCCCTGAATACCGGCAAGCACAAGCGGATGGTACGATTTTAAGTGTCTAGTTAAATTATATGGCCCTGCACCCTTAAATGACAAAATTTTCATGCATAATGTGCATTTAGCTTTATTTTGACCTAAGTCTATAAAGAACTCCCAGGTTCTTGACCTCTTTACCGTCGGAACCATTCTATAGTTTATTCAAATACAATGATCAGCAACCACAGCACCACCGTGCTACCACCACCACTTGTTATTTTGTTAGTACCTATGCCAAACACCATGCATGCAAAACGACAGCAATCAAATTAAACTAAATAATTTATATTTATGTCAGTTTATCTTCTTCAGATTCACACTCAAAAGGCAAAAGTACATACTTAATAGGTATTTTGTTAAAATGCAAACGATTTTAAAATTACTTAAATTTTTCACCATAAGCTTAAATTTTTCACCATAAGTACACTCACTCAACCAAGGTTACAGGTCAACTAATCAAATAACAGTAACAACAAATACAAATTGCGTGAGAGACCGGAATGAATTAACAAAAGGAATTCCGCGTAAACAAATATTATCTTTATTTACATCTAATTAGCTTCTAATATTCAATATCATTCACACATGTTTTCGCGCGCTCAGCATCAGTGATCGGCTCGGCTCGCGGTTGCAGCGACCAACTTCACTCAGTGCAAAGCGGCAACGTCGCGCGCGTTCGCTACGCACTCATTCATTGCGTTTATTTCATTCTCCTCACCTCACCTCAAATGAGGGGTACCTCGCGAGCCCCTCACGAGGTAAAACGAGGCCCTCACTCATCCTCAATAAAAAAGAGTGAGTTACACATCGCTATAAGAGAATGAGTAGAGGTTTATTGGGTACTGATAAGTACGGAAACAATGGATTTTGACCGATTAGGCTGAGTGACTACTACGGAAGGGCGGATTAAGGTGTAGTGATGAGCCCCTCACTCGTGAGGTACCTCGTTTGAGTTCCTCGTCACGACAAAACGAGGGAGTCCTCGTATTTCAACTTTGAACCACCTCATTTAGTTCCTCACTTTTTCGAGGCTTCGAGCACGAGGCGCGAGCACAGACACAGCACACGAGAGTCGGTGACGTGATTATATTGAGTAGGTATCGACCAACTCAACCTTTCAACTCGGCAACTCTAGATAATACCGAGAGTTGCCGAGAAATGAAAGATTGAGTCGATACCTACTCAATATAATCACGTCACGATTGAGGGAGTCGGGTCGGTTTTATGATTAGGATGGTGCGATTTTAGTATAGTGTTTCCTCACAAGTAGTACCTATGTACCTGCCTATTTAATTTTATCTTAGATGAATGATATTGTGCATTTAGTAACACAGATGTTTAGTTATTGTATGAAATAAGATGTAAAAAAACTGTATTATTTTTGTCAATAAATTTTAGTGTTTTATTTATTTACTTATTTAGCATAATGAGTTGAAGTAAATGAGGCGAAGTGAGTAAAAATAATTAAGAAATCAGTAGTTAAAGAATAAGGTTTATTTAATAGAAAAATACAAATTTTGTTTTACATGTTTGCTTGCAAAAATAAAATCATGCGTACTTTATTACCATGCAAACGATTACGTCTGTCTGTTATTACATGTCCTGCTTTAGAAAAAACTCTTTCGGATGGGGTCGATGTAGCTGGAATACAAAACTGTTTTTTCACTATTTCATATAGACGCGGATATACATGTTTTTTTGTGTTCCACCATACCAGACAATTATTAGATTTTCTGTTTACCAGAGGTTCATCTAAGTATTTGTCTACTTCTATAATGGCACCTGCAGCTGGATTCTGATTCCTAATTGTATCCATAACTTTGATATCAAAATCATCCCAAATACTAGGGGTATCAGTCGTATCATCTTGCGTGTTTTCTGTTATTGTATCAGATTCATTCGTTATTTTAACAGCTCTAGCTAAATTTGTCAAATTTGTTTTTGCTATACCAACGCTACCTTGCTTGTCTTCTGGAAACCCATACTTTTTGAATCTTGGATCTAGGAGAGTACTCACGGCAAATAATTTATGGTCTTCTATATTTCTAAATCGTGTTGTGAGATCTGTATGAAGCTTATATGACAGGTTGGCAACTATGTCAGGAATACCTTCCTTAATCATACATGATGCACACTTATTTTTTAATAAATTAGCTAAAATTATTATTTGTGATATTGTGACGTGCTTTTGTGCACTCATAATTTCTGTGACAGATTTAAAATGTTTCAATAAGTCACAAATATTGGACAAAATATCAATATCTCCTGGAGTCAAGTTTGGTGTATTGGGATATTCTGTACCAATTGTAGTAATCACACTTTTTTTTGTCTCTAGGATCCTTTCAAACATATCATAGGTTGAGTTCAAACGTGTTACGACGTCCTGTTTCAATTTTAACTGCTTTTCCCCTAACTGATTTTGTGTGGCTTTGAGTCGCTCACTGGCTAAAACACTTCTGCGAAATAGCTCAACTATGGATTTTACTTTTGTTTGGATATCTTTTATTTCTGTCAAAGCTGCTTGAACTATTAAATTAAGTGTATGTGCGAAACAAGGTATTGACTTCCATCGGAGCAGCGTAATAGCAGCTTGAATATTTGCAGCATTATCAGCTGTGACCGCTACTATTTTGTCTAGAATTTTCCAGTCTTCACATATTTTTTTAGGTAAATCTGCCAAATTCTGAGCAGTATGTCTTTGCACGTCAGGAATACATTCTAGCAAATAAGATTTTATGTTTGTTTCTTTATCTAGAAAATGAGCTGTTACAGCAACATACTGTTCATGAGAAGCCGATGTCCAAGCGTCAGTTGTTAGAGCAATATATTCAGCCTGTGTAAGTTCTTTTTCAATATCTTCTTTCACGGAGTTTTAATATTTTTGGAGAAGACCATTGCTTACAGTTTTTCTCGTTGGAGTCGAGTATGAAGGACACAATTCGTGTAGCAAGGCATTAAATGCTTCATTTTCTACAATAGAAAAAGGTAAGTAATTTTTTACTATTGTGCTAATTAACAGTTTGTTAATAATTTCCTGCTTTTTCACAGAGACTGGTTTTGGAAAATAGGTGCTAATTTGGATATTTTTTTGTTTTTGAGAAGAATGAGTCGAATGCGGCTGGTTATCATCTTGTACTTGTGTCGATACTGTCGATCCATTTTGGCTAGCTGAAGATGTTTGCGGCGGCGTAACCTGGGATGTAATCACGGCCGTACCACTGCCGGTAGGAATCGTAGTAGGTGCGGAAGTATTGTTTTGATTCAAATTATCTTGATTTCCCTGAATACCGGCAAGCACAAGCGGATGGTACGATTTTAAGTGTCTAGTTAAATTATATGGCCCTGCACCCTTAAATGACAAAATTTTCATGCATAATGTGCATTTAGCTTTATTTTGACCTAAGTCTATAAAGAACTCCCAGGTTCTTGACCTCTTTACCGTCGGAACCATTCTATAGTTTATTCAAATACAATGATCAGCAACCACAGCACCACCGTGCTACCACCACCACTTGTTATTTTGTTAGTACCTATGCCAAACACCATGCATGCAAAACGACAGCAATCAAATTAAACTAAATAATTTATATTTATGTCAGTTTATCTTCTTCAGATTCACACTCAAAAGGCAAAAGTACATACTTAATAGGTATTTTGTTAAAATGCAAACGATTTTAAAATTACTTAAATTTTTCACCATAAGCTTAAATTTTTCACCATAAGTACACTCACTCAACCAAGGTTACAGGTCAACTAATCAAATAACAGTAACAACAAATACAAATTGCGTGAGAGACCGGAATGAATTAACAAAAGGAATTCCGCGTAAACAAATATTATCTTTATTTACATCTAATTAGCTTCTAATATTCAATATCATTCACACATGTTTTCGCGCGCTCAGCATCAGTGATCGGCTCGGCTCGCGGTTGCAGCGACCAACTTCACTCAGTGCAAAGCGGCAACGTCGCGCGCGTTCGCTACGCACTCATTCATTGCGTTTATTTCATTCTCCTCACCTCACCTCAAATGAGGGGTACCTCGCGAGCCCCTCACGAGGTAAAACGAGGCCCTCACTCATCCTCAATAAAAAAGAGTGAGTTACACATCGCTATTAAGGTGAGACACCGAACAGGTTAAAGGATCCTGAACTTTGTACTGCACCCAGGGGTAAACCACCGCTTAGTAGGTCCCTACTGGATTCGATCCAAAACAAAATATTAGCAGAGCTCTTATAGAACTGCGTAACACACTCGATACCGCGATTCAGAACTGTACAGCGCCATCTAGTAACCACATTAGGAACTTTATATATGGCATACAAATGTTTAGTTCAATGATGGGGTTATTCATGTTTATAAAATATTATGTTGTGTTACAGTCCCCCCCTTCAGGTTCCGATGTCGTCCCGACGAGGAAGATGGTCAGTTAATTCTTCTTGGGTCTTCCCCTTCGCTTAGTGGGTTGCGCCGGCACGGCTTCGTCACAGTCTTGGCTGGGAGTTTTCTTCGGTCTTCCCCTTTTCTTTATAGGTTGGATTGGCCAGGGTAGATTAGACTCTTTGGTGATAAAAGGGACAAGTGCGGAAGCATGATACGTCCCTATTGGGTCATTGGGTGGTTCTGGGTTACCTACGATGTAAGATGTTGGACCATGCTGTGTTAAAATAACGTTCGGCCTATTCGTTCGTTCCCCATCCGTTCTCCCAGGTACATACTTTATGGTAAGGTCGAATGCCTGGAGTTGGAGCGCCCAGCGCGCCAATCTACCGCTAGGTGACTTCATTGACATAAACCAACGCAATGCTTGATGATCGGTGATAACTTCAGTGGGAACACTTTCGATATAGCTTCGGAATATTATGACAGCCCAAACAACCGCCAAAAATGCTTCGAGAGCCTCTACGTCTTTTCTGCCATCATGCGAAGCTTGACAGAACGCCAAAGAGCTGCGCCTACCCGTGCCAATTGTAGACAAGAGCTCCTTGAATTGCTCTGTAGAAAAGTTCGTCATTCTTGCGGAAGTACTTTTCTTCACTGTTGTTTGCCTCCCAAACTTCGTTACAACAAATTTTGGGGTGGAATTCACGCTGGAACATCCCGCCACTTTGCCAGGAGTGTGTGGAGAAGTCAGTGAACCCGTTAAGCTCGGAAATTGATTTGCAGGTCTTGCAGCTGTTCGTCCAGCTCCTCCAGGTGGTGACTTGGAAGAGCGTCAGATGTCGCAGAATCCCCAGGTAAGTTTCCAGATCCAACAGATACGCGTCCAGGTCCTCCAGGTGGCGTGTTGATGGTGACCTCCAGGTGGTGTGATGGTGACCTCCAGGTGGCCCCACGTTGGGCGCCAGATGTAACGGGGCGGCGTACGGGGAGTGAAGAAAGACGAAGGTAAGAGAATGAGTAGAGGTTTATTGGGTACTGATAAGTACGGAAACAATGGATTTTGACCGATTAGGCTGAGTGACTACTACGGAAGGGCGGATTAAGGTGAGACACCGAACAGGTTAAAGGATCCTGAACTTTGTACTGCACCCAGGGGTAAACCACCGCTTAGTAGGTCCCTACTGGATTCGATCCAAAACAAAATATTAGCAGAGCTCTTATAGAACTGCGTAACACACTCGATACCGCGATTCAGAACTGTACAGCGCCATCTAGTAACCACATTAGGAACTTTATATATGGCATACAAATGTTTAGTTCAATGATGGGGTTATTCATGTTTATAAAATATTATGTTGTGTTACAGTCCCCCCCTTCAGGTTCCGATGTCGTCCCGACGAGGAAGATGGTCAGTTAATTCTTCTTGGGTCTTCCCCTTCGCTTAGTGGGTTGCGCCGGCACGGCTTCGTCACAGTCTTGGCTGGGAGTTTTCTTCGGTCTTCCCCTTTTCTTTATAGGTTGGATTGGCCAGGGTAGATTAGACTCTTTGGTGATAAAAGGGACAAGTGCGGAAGCATGATACGTCCCTATTGGGTCATTGGGTGGTTCTGGGTTACCTACGATGTAAGATGTTGGACCATGCTGTGTTAAAATAACGTTCGGCCTATTCGTTCGTTCCCCATCCGTTCTCCCAGGTACATACTTTATGGTAAGGTCGAATGCCTGGAGTTGGAGCGCCCAGCGCGCCAATCTACCGCTAGGTGACTTCATTGACATAAACCAACGCAATGCTTGATGATCGGTGATAACTTCAGTGGGAACACTTTCGATATAGCTTCGGAATATTATGACAGCCCAAACAACCGCCAAAAATGCTTCGAGAGCCTCTACGTCTTTTCTGCCATCATGCGAAGCTTGACAGAACGCCAAAGAGCTGCGCCTACCCGTGCCAATTGTAGACAAGAGCTCCTTGAATTGCTCTGTAGAAAAGTTCGTCATTCTTGCGGAAGTACTTTTCTTCACTGTTGTTTGCCTCCCAAACTTCGTTACAACAAATTTTGGGGTGGAATTCACGCTGGAACATCCCGCCACTTTGCCAGGAGTGTGTGGAGAAGTCAGTGAACCCGTTAAGCTCGGAAATTGATTTGCAGGTCTTGCAGCTGTTCGTCCAGCTCCTCCAGGTGGTGACTTGGAAGAGCGTCAGATGTCGCAGAATCCCCAGGTAAGTTTCCAGATCCAACAGATACGCGTCCAGGTCCTCCAGGTGGCGTGTTGATGGTGACCTCCAGGTGGTGTGATGGTGACCTCCAGGTGGCCACTCGTTGAGGCGCCAGATGTAACGGGGCGGCGTACGGGGAGTGAAGAAAGACGAAGGTAAGAGAATGAGTAGAGGTTTATTGGGTACTGATAAGTACGGAAACAATGGATTTTGACCGATTAGGCTGAGTGACTACTACGGAAGGGCGGATTAAGGTGAGACACCGAACAGGTTAAAGGATCCTGAACTTTGTACTGCACCCAGGGGTAAACCACCGCTTAGTAGGTCCCTACTGGATTCGATCCAAAACAAAATATTAGCAGAGCTCTTATAGAACTGCGTAACACACTCGATACCGCGATTCAGAACTGTACAGCGCCATCTAGTAACCACATTAGGAACTTTATATATGGCATACAAATGTTTAGTTCAATGATGGGGTTATTCATGTTTATAAAATATTATGTTGTGTTACAATATTAATTTCATTTAATAACTTAAATTAATTTGCAAATATTATAATAATTTTTAAAATGTGCATGATTTTGCCCATGCTTTTGAACGGTCATTGCACCTTGCCCGTGATTGGTTTGAAAAAGAAGAGTGTCGCTATTCTTTCACTCTTTCTTTCTCATCCTGTGATTTAATGAAAAATATAACCTAAAATAGCCATTTCTTTATTTTGTTTTTTGTCTAAAATGATTTATCTGTGTCGGCTAATAAATAATACAACTGCGAGGAAATGATATTATTATGACCTAGGAGTAAACTACAATGTTTCATAGTTTCATCAAATTGTTCTAATTGAAGATTTTTTATGAACTTGAAGAATAACAATGGAATATCGTCAATGAATAATAAAATTGTTTACGCATAAACAATAAAACCTTTGGACGTGCTATGAAAATATGTGTATTTCATCGGAATTAGTGCCTATAGTGTTTGAAGATTCGACAAATTAGAGACTTTGTTAAGTTTGCAATTGTTATACCTAGTTAGTTTTCGTAATAGTTTTATGGTCTTATTTTTTTAATATCTACTTAATGAAACATAATTAATTAACTGTATCCAAACTGTGTGATGTGTTGTCTGAAAACAAATATTATACGTATAACACCGTATTCTATAGTTTTATTTGAGTTTTGTAGGTAAGTTCTAAAATATTGCTAAAATAAAGGTATGGTGGGTGTGGGGGACACCGTGGATAGCGTAAAATGACGAGATTTTTATTTTACAAATTTCTATGTCTAATGAGAAAAATTTAAGTAATATTGCCTGTGGATAATTCAGTAGACATGTCATAGTTCTCAAATTAATTTTTTGTTACTACATACATGCTTTTAAAATTTAATAATAAATAATACAAAGTCGCTCGGAAAGTCTCTCACTGAAAAATTGTGAGATTCGAGTAATTTTACGCGCGTTATTTTTCTCGATAGCTGTTCGTGCTAAGGGTACTGAATACCTTCTCGTAAAAGTTGCTGATAAAGTTTTATTCAGGTAATATAAAATTATTCGTGCCTGAACTAGGTTATCCTGTGTTTCAGGCGTAATGCGCCTATAGAAGAGATAATTATGGTATTACATAATATGGAAAATAATTAAAGTTAAGTACATATTTAAATAGAATTAATACTTTTGAAGAAACTAATCAACTAAGTATACTTATACTAATACTAATTATCTTAATACTACAAGTAACTTCTCTGTCTCATCATATGTCATCTTTTGGAGAGTGTCTTTCAGGATCTTTTTGCAGTTTATGAAATTGAGTGGATAAATAGATGTTTTAGCACCTAATTTATTGTAGAGAAACGGTCCTAAAAACTTGTAAAATTTTCTCGTAAAAGCAAGATTATTTCCACCTTTTATAGTACAAACTTTATCTTTCCGTCTTTTGTTAGTAATCTCAGTGCTATAATGAAGGGCTGCGTGCTGCTTCAGAACTATGCTCAGTATAAACAGTTGTCTAACTGTTAGTACTCCACAGTTTTTATAAAGCAGTTTTGTAGGATAAAGGAAGGAACGAAAAGTCGATACTTTGAGGATCGCTCTCTGGGCTCTTTCAGCAGATAAGAGTAAAGTCTAAGGCACCCATTACACGGTAGGTTTTGCTGTCAGTTTAACCACAGTCACGGGCTGTGACTGACGATTAACCTACCGTGTAATGTAGTGACTGATGGTTGCATGATGTGATTTGTTCTTTCCATCTGACTGATCAGTCAAACGTAATTCATGACTGATGGAATTTGACTGACGCTTGCATGACCATGTAATGGCTGCCTTACTCGCTCCACCCCATGTAGAAATACAATAGGTCAGCAACGATTCACTAAGCGCGAAATAAATTTGTTTACATAATTTCGCATCAGCAATATGACGAAGTTTTTTAAAATATCATCTTACGTATTCTACTCATTAGAGTTTCTATATGTCGTTTAAAGGATAGAGTTTCATCTAATATGACACCTAAATATTTTAATTCGGCGGTTGATTTAATTTCTGTGCATACACATTTATTATCATATGGATCAGAACTAGCATATAGTTTTGATAAATTTGGTGTTAGTGATGTTTTGCGCAACGAAAATTTTATAAAGCTTGTCTTTTTAGCGTTGAGTGTTAGTAAATTATCCTGAAGCCATTTATTAACTACGTCAAAACCGTGTTGTGCATACCTGAATACTTCTTCTTCCGACTCAGCTGAAAAAAGGAGAGCAGTGTCATCAGCATATGTTATGACGTAACCATGATCTAATAGTACATTATGATATAAGTGCGGTAAGTTGAAAATTACAGCTGAGGCGATATTGCTAGCCCGAGCCGTAGGCGAGGGCTACAAGAAAGCAGAGGCTGTAATTATCAAAGCGCACGTATGTCATACGACGTTTTATAACATATTTGCGAGGAAATAAATAAAACTCGGACTTTGCATTTTTGCTTGTTTTCCATAATGATGAAATTTTGATAACTTGTAAGTATCTATCGGTCGATTTTTCTGCCTTTCACTTCGATTGTGAGGAAATCAAACAACAATAAAGTAAAAAAACAAAAATTAAAAAAAAACATTTGTTTTTAAATTTTAGTGACAAATTATATCATTTTGGAATGTGCTCATCAAGGCCTTTCATTTAATACCCATATTCAAAAATTTAAAAAAAAATTTTTTTCTTTAATTTTAGTGACAAATTATGTAATTTTGGAATGTGCTAATCAAGGCCTTTCATTTGATACCCATATTCAAAAATTAAAAAAAAAAAATCTTAAATTTTAGTGACAAATTATATAATTTTGGAATGTGCTAATCAAGGCCTTTCATTTGATACCCATATTCAAAAATTGAAAAAAAAAATTTTTTTTTCTTAAATTTAGTGACAAATTATATTATTTTGGAATGTGCTCATCAAGGCCTATCATTTGATACCCATATTCAAAAATCGAAAAAAAAAATTTTTCTTAAATTTTAGTGACACATTATATTATTTTGGAATGTGCTCATCAGGGCCTTTCATTTGATACCCATATTCAAAAATCGAAAAAAAAATTTTTTTTTTTTAATTTTAGTGACAAATTATATCATTTTGGAATGTGCTCATCAAGGCCTTTCATTTGATACCCATATTCAAAAATGAAAAAAAAAATTAAAAAAAAATGTAAAAATAAATTATATAAAGTAAATTTTATTCATAAAATGTTGACCAAGAGGTCAATCGCACATGACGCATCAGAAAAGATTCTGATATAAAAACTCTTTGCTAAGATTTAAAAAAGTAACGTTCGTTTAAGACGAAGCATCTTGATAAACCGTGCGTTTTACTTTACATTACCGCACAAGTTCGTAATGAGATACAATACGATATTGAAATTGACGTAATAAGAGACCCTTTACGAGCAAATATGTTATAAATGTACATTACAGAGATCGTTTATGTAGACCAGGAAAAGGGTAGATCCTAATATGCTTCCTTGTGGAACTCCGAAGGATGTATTATTTTGCTCATTACTGATAACACTGCCAATCCTCACGCATTGAGTACGATCTTCCAGATAACTTTCAAATAATTTCAGTTGAGTGCCTCTTATACCTATGTTTTCAAGCTTGCGCAGCAGAATAGGGATGGACACGGAATCGAAAGCTTTGGCGAGGTCTAGGAAGATTCCTAATGTGTGCCTACCTTCGTCTAGATTTTCCACTATGTGATTGGTTAATTGATGAACCGCATCAGCAGTTGATAATTTCGGTCTAAATCCAAACTGCGCTTTCGATAGACTTGACTTTTCCTCCAAAAAATTAATTAACCTTTTATTTATGATTTTTTCTAGTATTTTAGACATGATGGGTAATAGAGAGATAGGTCTATAATTCGTAACTTGTTTTTTATCGCCGGATTTATGGACAGGGACAACAATAGCTTTTTACAGACACTTAGGGAAAATACCTGTTGACAGGCATTTTCGAAAAATGAAAGTCAGAGGAGGAATCAAAATGTGCCTAAAAGTTTTTATAATTTTGGCTGGAATATTGTCCCATCCGACAGCACAATCGTCTTTTAAACTCAGTATTATATTTTCTACCTCAGTTTCGTCCGTATCCATCAGCACAAAAGATGAGAGTGAAGTACTACAGCTAGTAGAGGTGTGACTATTTGACAATGGTTGAGATTGTATTTTTTCAGCCAGGCACTTACCAATATTTACAAAGAAATTATTTGCGGCATTAGCAGATTCCATTTGCGACGGGTGGGCTTGTAATAAACTCGAAGGGGACTCTTTGCTCTTTGACAAGTATGTTACATTTTTAACATGTTCCCAGATTTTCTTAGTATTTGTACCAGCCTTTTCAATTAATGCTTTCTCATACGTAATTTTAACTTTTCTAACAAGATTATTGCAAAAGTTTCGATATCGCTTGTATGATAATTGTAAAACTAGATTGTTTGCGTTGCATTTTGCTTTCATATGCAATTTATCTCTGTGTTTCATGCAGCGAATAAGACCGTGTGTGATCCACGGTTTTATATTAGATTTCTTGTTACTTAAACAAATATTTACTGTATTTTTCAGCAATGCCTGACCTACACTTTCAATTACATATGACATACAAAACTGCATATCAGCAGAATTGTAAACTGGGGCAAAGTCAATATTACCTAAGTCAGCTTCGAGTTTATTTATATTCAACTTGTTAATTGTGCGCTTATTATTTAATTTAGGTAATTTACAGTTAAGAGTTAGTAATGCAGCACTGTGATCAGTTAGTGACGAATTCCTAACTAAAGCTAGTGAGGAGAAATTTGATTTAAGCATGATGTGGTCTAAACACGACCCACTTTGATGGGTTGGTAGCAAATGTGCAGGAAGTAAACCATGATAGGAACATAGGTTAAGGTAATCATGGACCGATGCATCAACATTTTCTTGACTGGGAATAATATTGATATTAATATCACCAATTAAAATAATGTTTTTGAAAGACGATAAGTTTTGCAACGTATCACCCAGAGATTGAGTAAAATTACTTATATTTCTAAATGAGGGCGATCTATATATACCTAGAATTGCAAAGTCTTTTCCAATTTTTATCAGCAATCTGCTGCAGTCATCAATTTTTGGTTCTTCAACAGTGACGTCTAAGTGGCTTTTGGTATATACAACCACGCCATCATTTTGGTTGTTTAATATATTACTTTTAAACATATTGTAATCTTTTATTGGAGGCAGATTATATTGTTTACTATTCCAACATTCTGTTATAGTACATTATGGTATAAGTGCGGTAAGTTGAAAATTACAGCTGAGGCGATATTGCTAGCCCGAGCCGTAGGCGAGGGCTACAAGAAAGCAGAGGCTGTAATTATCAAAGCGCACGTATGTCATACGACGTTTTATAACATATTTGCGAGGAAATAAATAAAACTCGGACTTAGCATTTTTGCTTGTTTTCCATAATGATGAAATTTTGATACACTTGTAAGTTTCTATCGGTCGATTTTTCTGCCTTTCACTTCGATTGTGAGGAAATCAAACAACAATAAAGTAAAAAAACAAAAATTGAAAAAAAACTTTTTTTTTTTAATTTTGGTGACAAATTATATCATTTTGGAATGTGCTCATCAAGGCCTTTCATTTGATACCCATATTAAAAAATTAAAAAAATATTTTTTTTTTCTTAAATTTTAGTGACAAATTATTTAATTTTGGAATGTGCTAATCAAGGCCTATCATTTGATACCCATATTCAAAAATTAAAAAACAAATTTTTTTCTTAAATTTTAGTGACAAATTATGTAATTTTGGAATGTGCTAATCAAAGCCTTTCATTTAATACCCATATTCAAAAATTAAAAAAAAAATATCTTAAATTTAGTGACAAATTATGTAATTTTGGAATGTGCTAATCAAGGCCTTTCATTTGATACCCATATTCAAAAATCGAAAAAAATATTTTTTTTCTTCAATTTTAGTGACACATTATATAATTTTGGAATGTGCTCATCAAGGCCTTTCATTTGATACCCATATTCAAAAATAAAAAAAAATATTTTCTTTCTCAAATTTTAGTGACACATTATATTATTTTGGAATGTGCTCATCAAGGCATTTCATTTGATACCCATATTCAAAAATCGAAAAAAAAAATTTTTTTTCTTAAATTTTAGTGACAAATTATATAATTTTGGAATGTGCTCATCAAGGCCTTTCATTTGATACCCATATTCAAATATCGAAAAAAAAAATTTTTTTTTCTTAAATTTTTAGTCACAAGTTATATAATTTTGGAATGTGCTCATCAAGGCCTTTCATTTGATACCCATATTCAAAAATTGAAAAAAAAAAATTTTTTTATTTAAAAAAGATAGATTATATAAAGTAAATTTTATTCATAAAATGTTGACCAAGCAAGACGTCATTCGCACATGACGCATCAGAAAAGATTCTGATATAAAAACTCTTTGCTAAGATTTAAAAAAGTACCGTTCGTTTTAGACGAAGCATCTTGATAAACCGTGCGTTTTACTTTACATTACCGCACAAGTTCGTAATGAGATACAATACGATATTGAAATTGGCGTAATAGGAGACCCTTTACGAGCAAATATGTTATAATAGTACATTATGATATAAGTGCGGTAAGTTGAAAATTACAGCTGAGGCGATATTGCTAGCCCGAGCCGTAGGCGAGGGCTACAAGAAAGCAGAGGCTGTAATTATCAAAGCGCACGTATGTCATACGACGTTTTATAACATATTTGCGAGGAAATAAATAAAACTCGGACTTAGCATTTTTGCTTGTTTTCCATAATGATGAAATTTTGATACACTTGTAAGTTTCTATCGGTCGATTTTTCTGCCTTTCACTTCGATTGTGAGGAAATCAAACAACAATAAAGTAAAAAAACAAAAATTGAAAAAAAACTTTTTTTTTTTAATTTTGGTGACAAATTATATCATTTTGGAATGTGCTCATCAAGGCCTTTCATTTGATACCCATATTAAAAAATTAAAAAAATATATTTTTTTTCTTAAATTTTAGTGACAAATTATTTAATTTTGGAATGTGCTAATCAAGGCCTACCTTCAGCCGTTAGGGCTCCACGCCTATCCCAACAATCAATCAATTTAGAGTTTTATTGTATATGTTACCGGCAATGTGTATTCTCCGGCATTGTATACAATGCCTAGGCATTGTATACAATGCCTGAAACGATCAGGAAATGTATGAAATGATATTCATTTTATACATTGCCTAGGCATTGTATACAATGCCTGCTGGTCCACCGGCAATGTGTAATAGTACATTATGATATAAGTGCGGTAAGTTGAAAATTACAGCTGAGGCGATATTGCTAGCCCGAGCCGTAGGCGAGGGCTACAAGAAAGCAGAGGCTGTAATTATCAAAGCGCACGTATGTCATACGACGTTTTATAACATATTTGCGAGGAAATAAATAAAACTCGAACTTTGCATTTTTGCTTGTTTTCCATAATGATGAAATTTTGATACACTTGTACTATCTATCGGTCGATTTTTCTGCCTTTCACTTCGATTGTGAGGAAATCAAACAACAATAAAGTAAAAAACAAAAATTGAAAAAAAAAATTTTTTTTCTTAAATTTAGTGACAAATTATATTATTTTGGAATGTGCTCATCAAGGCCTTTCATTTGATACCCATATTAAAAAATTGAAAAAAAATTTTTTATTGAAAAATAAAGTAAATTTTATTCATAAAATGTTGACCAAGAGGTCAATCGCACATGACGCATCAGAAAAGATTCTGATATAAAAACTCTTTGCTAACGGTACTTTTTTAAATCTTATAAGATTTAAAAAAGTACCGTTCGTTTTAGACGAAGCATCTTGATAAACCGTGCGTTTTACTTTACATTACCGCACAAGTTCGTAATGAGATACAATACGATATTGAAATTGGCGTAATAAGAGACCCTTTACGAGCAAATATGTTATAAAAACAATTACATCACAATCTATCTTAAGCCTTTGCTGAAAAATATTAAATTGGTCGAAGTTTTTCGAGATGCTACGGATATTTTGTGTTAACGTATAGTTAAAGGGTTACTGTAGGCGGAAAGATATTGTTTGCACTTTTCGACTTCGCATAGACTCGACTCAGATATCGAGAAGCTATCTATATCATCTATTAAATCATTAATCATAATTATACTATGCTAATAAGGTTGTTAAAAATAATAAAAGATACTAAACTATACAATGGGCAGATAATCAGATAATATTGGCGCTCTTAGGCGCCACCATAATCTATAGAGTTAATGTACCTTTTTTAACCGACTTCAAAAATAGGAGGAGGTTCTCAAGTCGACGGTTTTTTTTTTATGTATGTTTTAACCATAAACTTAATATTCATTGAAATAGACGAACAGAGTTCACTTGGCTGCGAAACCAAAAGTGAGATGAGCCAGTGTTGTAAATGTAAACGTGTGCGTGAATTTAGAGATGCACTGAAGTCCATTTTAGGTTGTAGATAACCATAATGTATTATTGCTCTAATAAATAAAACACAAACAAAATTTTGAACAATTTTATTTAAATAATTTCTTAAGGTCTCCTTTGAGGCTCCCTGCTTATTTATTTATGACATTTATCCAGTTTAATTTAATCACTGGATTTACAGAAAACCTGGAAATAATTGTCAAATTAGTACTTAAGTTGGTATAATTTACCATTTGAAAACTGTCGGTTACAAGCAGCTTTAAATAAAATTATCAGTGTTCACAAAGACAAACAAAGTTATATTGGAAATCATCGACATTGAGTATCGATATCGATAACTTTTTATCAATATTGTCATGATTTTTATAACTAACTGTGTATGCAAACTATGCAATATTCTAATGTGGGCTAGCGAAAGGGAGTGAGACGGGGAGTTGTATTGTAGACAGCGTCCAAGAAGGTTACCTATGTATTTAGAATTACAAAATAAAGTAATTGTTTACATATTGTTTATCGGAGTATTATTTACGAGTATCAAAACTCAGAAGTGGCATGAGTCCCAGCCCCAGGATAAAAATAAAGGTAAGCAAGCAATTTATTCATTTATGACTAGCAAAGTTATTTTGAACGATTTCTTTACTTTTGTTTAAATAATTAAAATGTTATTTATAACTATTGCCTTTTAAATAAACTTTTTTTTTAGGGGTTCCGTACCCAAAAGGTAAAATGGGACCCTATTACTAAGACTCCACGGTCCCGTGTCCGTCTCTCTATCTGTCACCAGGCTGTATCTCATGAACCGTGTTAGCTAGACAGTTGAAATTTTCACAGATTACTTATTTCAGTTGCTGTTTTAAAAAAAAAGAATAGTAGTTTATTGTTGCAATATTTACTAAGGAAGATCAGAACCACATATTATCATACCGCGATTAGAATAAGGATATCATGATATAAAAATGTACTATTTGTTTATACGTAATGTGGCATATAGAGACCGACGACGGTGACGTGTTACCCAGTGTCCGATAACAGACCTCCAAACCGGCGGAATAGGACACCCTTTGTGCAAACATCTTCGTTCATGAAATAACATTCTCAGTGGTAGGTAGAGTATGCAGATAAATTAAAATACTTGTTTTAGTACTATGAAGTTCAAAATAAAAAATAAAAATCTATGATTTGAATAAAATAAAATTGATTTAAGTAAGTACTTTTAGAAATACATAAAAAAAGGCCACATAACACGTCGCCACCAGAGCTGTCTGTTTATCACTTGGTACAAACAAAATAAAATAGTTAATTAGATAGGTCGTCAAATATGATATTAGTATTTTTAATAAAAAAAAAAATATGACACAACATTGTTTAAGAATAGATAGATTGGAACATGGTTGTGTCTGTTTAAACATACTTTTTTAACATATTATAAATAATTATAATTATAATCTATTTAGGGTCTGCACCTAAAGTGCGAACATAATCATAGATGGACTTGAGATTATTTAAATATTAATTATAAGCATTATCTTGCTGTCGGTACTTCCAAATCGTATTCCCTTTACGATTTGATTAGGCATTTCGCATTTCGTGAATAGCATGTAAAAAATCGTACAACAAAGTAATAATTATTTCATTTAAGTCGCTAATTAGCTATCATTCATCATATTTAATTCATATTTCTTTACTAAGAGCAAACAGTACCTAGCAAGTGTATGGAACAAAAATTTCATGGAACGAAAATGAATGAAAGTAACAATCATTCACATGTCTAGATTTGATAATATGTTTTACTATGAAACGAAGAATTATGTGTGCCCTTGCTTTAGCTTATGGAGCTATGTATGTTCCAATGCAAGTTAGGGGTTATGTGTGCCCTTAGTTTATGGAGCTAAGTATGTTCCATTTTAGGTGTGACTTGGGTTATGTGTGCCCTTAGTTTATGGAGCTAAGTATGTTCCATTTTAGGTGTGACTTGGGTTATGTGTGCCCTTAGTTTATGGAGCTAAGTATGTTCCATTTTAGGTGTGAGGTGGGTTATGTGTGCCCTTAGTTAATGGAGCTAAGTATGTTCCATTTTAGGTGTGAGGTGGGTTATGTGCGCCCGTATCTTATGGAGGTTTGTACGTTCCATTACATACAAGGGTTATGTGTGCTCTGAGCCTAAGGAATCAAGTAATCTCATCTAAACAAGGGCTATTTACCGATAAAGTAATGCGCGGCATGTACCTTATATCTTACAGTAACTAGACAACAACAAGTAACAAGAAAACTTAGTCAGTATATTTTATTATTTATAAGTGCTTTATTTGTTGTCTCCTTATTAAGATACGAGACATAGTTAGTTAGTTCGTTTTTCATGTGTCAATAATTAAATTAATTAAATAAAAAGCTAATTTATTTTTCATATTTTACTGAGAGTTCCCTATTCATTTTCTCTTATTATTTTTACTCATTATATATGTAGTCACTCTTGTCCTATATTATTGTGAACATGTAAAGCTGTAATTATTTAATACTAATTTTAAACTTTTTGTGGTCTCTTCCGAGGAAATGGAACCCGTCGTGGTACCAACTGTTCGCACAAGTCGTGAACGGAAGAGGCATGAAGGCAAGCAGCGAAGACAGCTGTCACTAGCGTCTGTGGGGAGGCGTGCCCGCAAAGTCGTGAAAGGTTCACATACATGTGAATGGGTCGTAGAAGCTATATCTTCAAATGAAATGACGCCGCCACCACCGCCGCTAACGTTACAAGTTTCGGAACCTGAACCACGTGAGAGCCTACAGCCCGAGTCATCTGTATCGCAACCAGAGCATCGGTCTTCCGGTTTTACAGTTGATGAGGTATTGAAACTTTTGTCGTCGGTGCAGAATGCTGAATTGAGTAAGCCGCAGCAGTTGAACAACAATCAGGTTAACAACGTAATACCTGAGTTTGACCCCTCAAGTAAATATCAGAGTGTAAGTAGTTGGATAAGGAAAGTAAATGAATGTGCTTGTATTTACGACTGGAACCAGAAACAAACCGTGCATTTTGCTCTTCAAAAGCTGATGGGTCTAGCTAAGAAGTGGTTTGAAGCCCTGCCTTCTGTCAATTTTACTTGGGATGAATGGCAGGCGAAGTTACTAAAAGCTTTCCCAAACGAGCAAAATTACGGGAGACTTCTTGAAGAGATGCTTGCACGTTCTACACGTTACAATGAAAATCTTCGAGACTATTTCTATGATAAATTAAGTTTATTGAATCGATGTGAAATTAAGGGCCAGAAGGCAGTAGATTGTATTATACATGGCATTATTGACAAATCCGTTAGAAATGGTGCCCAAGCGTTGAACTGTAAAGAGCCAGAAGACTTACTCGGGTTCTTAGTTTCGCAGCGGCCCACTGATTCGACTTTTGCCAAAGCACGTAATGACAATACTCCGGTTAATCTTCCTAATCCTGTGTCGACTCTAAACGATAACTCGGTTATTTGCTTTAATTGCCGTTCAAAGGGACACACTTATTATAAGTGTCCAATCCCTCTTACTAAATGTCAAAAGTGTTCTAGGGTAGGTCATGATTCAGCCGCTTGTAAACTAGCTCCATTGGTTGCCTAAATTAAAATAATTTGTAAAAAAAAAATACGGTACGTTAGGTATTCATAAGTTGTAAAAGCTCTAGGTTACGATAGGTACAAAATGTGTAATGTATCCGGATTTAATAAAAAACGGAAATCGTTTGAGACTGTTGCTGCAGCTGATCGAATGAGACCCTGGGTCCTCAATAATAACACGGATAAGTTGACTGACAGTTCCAGTAGTGATGAACAGGATAATCTGCCTTTGTCAGTATTGCCGCAACAACAGTCTTCAAAATCTAAGTCTTAACCACTTGCGAATGTCATGATTTTTATAACTATTTTTAAGTATAATAAAATGCTAATTTGTTTCGTTCTTAGGTTTTGTGTAATTAATTTGATTTAACACGTCATTATTTTATGAGAACTTTTTGATTCCATAGTATGTACCTACTTACAATATTGTTAACATTTTTTCAATTCAATTCAATTCATTTATTGGTTCATAAACATGGGTATTACAAGATTTTAGAAGAGTATCGAAAAGTACAGCAATGATTCACCATTAATACATTTATACCAAACTAATTACAGCCATAATTAATAAAATTAACGTAAGCAAATGCAAAATCTCAGTATTTTAAATCTATTTATTAGTGATAACATTAGTGTAACTAAACCATATTCATAGTATTGTTCGAAGAATGCTAGCTATAGTAGTGTAAGTTGAGTAGATTATAGTTGATCATTAGTGTAATGGAACCATATTCATAGTATTGTTAAGTGAATGTCAGCTATAGTAATGTAAGTTGGGTAGATCATAGTAGACCAAATGACTAGTTATTGTGCACCCAGGAGGTTGCACCACGACGGATGGCCGAATGTCATGATTTTTATAACTAACTGTGTATGCAAACTATGCAATATTCTAATGTGGGCTAGCGAAAGGGAGTGAGACGGGGAGTTGTATTGTAGACAGCGTCCAAGAAGGTTACCTATGTATTTAGAATTACAAAATAAAGTAATTGTTTACATATTGTTTATCGGAGTATTATTTACGAGTATCAAAATATCTACGCTTTATTTTCTCAAGTTCACGGACATAATATCTTTTTATCTAACACATAATGTTTAGAAATCAGCTTTTATTTAGGAAATATGCGTTTAATAGCATCATATTAGTATATAACTTAGTGTGTTTGGGAATATATTCAACTAAAATATGAATTATGAAAATGGTAATAGTACAATCATATTTACCTGTGAAATGAGTGTTTATTTGGGTTATTGTCGTAAGTAACATTACAATCCAGTACAGAACACGACACCATTATTGATTTATATAGCTTTGAGAGCCAAACCGACCCGATCGCGATCAAAATTACAAAATAATCTTGTTGACGCTTTTCATCAAGGTGATAAACGATGATAAATGAAGTCAAACCAGGTTCAGCTGTCAGTTTGTTTTTACTCTTTCTCGCACATCGCATAAGGCTGGCCCCAGACCTACCGGTTCCGTTTCTTTGCTTTGCTGTTCTACCATGGACCGCCGGCCAAGAGGCTCATTTTCAATCTATCGCATATTTTGACCTGACCACATTGGCAAGATAGCCATTAGTTTGGTGTTATCAAATATCGTCGTCTGGGGTGCGATGAGAAGTTTTAGTTTTCGTTTTAAAAAAAAACTGCTGTTTTATACAAAAAATAATAACGAAATTATCAAAATGTATGAAACAGTTCATTTTTTTTCGCGATTTCAGATTTGGTCCCATAGTAAAAGTTGTTCAGTTTTATTATGGTCCCTATCTACCATATTCAGTTTTATAAGGCTTTACCAAACATCTTGTATAAATAAGCGATCGAGTTATTTTTAACGATCGGAGTCCATGTTCAGGGTGGCACATCTCCTAAAAGCTTCCTACTTCGCAATCCAGGCGATAATATTTGATAAAACCAAGCTAATGTCTATCTTGCCAATTTGGTCTAGTCCCAAAATGCGATAGATTGAAAATTACCCTGGTTGGCCGGCGGTCTTTCAAGCAAGGTAGCACAGCAAAGCAAAGAAACGGAACCGGTAGGTCTGGGGCCAGCCTAAGCCGTAAGAATCGGTTTCTCACTCGCACCTTTGTCCGTCTACTTGAGCATAGCGAAAAATTTTCTAAGTCTATGGTTTTAACATAGCTTCGTCAGTTGTTACCCGATTTGTACAATTCTTTTTTTAACTCAAAGAACATAGTTCGTGTGTGGTCCCATAATTTTTTTACAGAGATCTGGCCAGTAGTTTTTTCATAATCCTGAAAAATATCAATTATTTAGCTCGCCATCGCACGAGTTTTTATGGAATTTCGGACATAACTTCTTTGTTTATGAACCGATTTAGATGATTCTTTTTTTATTTGAAAGGGTATACTTCAAGAGTGGTCACAATTTAATTTCATTGTTATTGGACTTCGAACTTCGAAGATACATAAAGGAACTCTTCAAAATCAAATAGTATAAGTAAAGTGATTTAGGTTTTGGTAAGTTTATGGCAATCCAAAACAAACCAAATCATGGTTTGCGATGCAACGTTCTGGACTAGACTTGGACTACGATGACACAACGGAACTCCTCAAAAACAAACAGCGTAAATTTGGAAACTGAGTTCTGGGCATTTTACCATTGAAAATATTATAATATAGAGTAAAAAATATTTACACGCTGCGCTTACATACTTACCACTAAAAAGTTGAAAATAAAAAAGCTTTTTAAAAAAAAAGAAAAGCCGCCTTCAAAAAACTGAAAACAAAAACAGCTTAAAAATTAAATACCTCTAAAAAGCAAGAAATAATATTCGAATCATTCGTTACACATATCAATATTAATAAAACACGTCTAATGAAGTCGGGTGGGGCTTTAAGAAAAAAATGAAGTTGTCCTCCAGCCCCACCCGACTTCATTAGACGTGTTTTATTAATATTGATATGTGTAACGAATGATTCGAATATTATTTCTTGCTTTTTAGAGGTATTTAATTTTTAAGCTGTTTTTGTTTTCAGTTTTTTCTGTCATTATTTTCGCTGGGCAATCTGCAGAACCTGTACTATGGTTATTTGGTTTTTTAAACCGTATGCAGGTAGCGCACTTTGGTTGATTTGATTTTTTAGAGCAGTCTTGGATGGAATGGCCTTTTTCACCGCAATGTCCACAGGTGTGATCTGGCTCCCTACATGACTTTGCCGCATGACCGTATTGTTGGCACTTATAACATCTTGTAACCAAGGTAAAGTCACGTACTGGACAAGATGACCAGTTTACAAAAACTCTCTCACTGGAAACCAAGGCCTTGCGAATAACTGCTGATACTTCGATGATGTAATTGCAGGTCTCTGCATCTTTCTTGCCCGACTTGTGGCTTAATTTGATTGTGCTTAGGAAGGATTCGAGGTCTGAATTAGTTAGTTTCTCCGCCAGATTTTGATTATATAGACAGGTAAAAACTTCTTTTTCCTGCATAGATGTGGGCACACCGATTACCACTACTCTAGGTTTACGCTTGAAGGGCTCATCGACGCTGAGGCCAGAATTAGTTAATAACTCCGATTCTTTCAGTTTTAAAATGTCATCTTTGGTATCTGTGCTTATTATGACACCGCCGTTCCTTGTTTTGCGCAGGCCTCTGACGTGAAGTTTCATCTGTTCAGGGCAGATAATCTTCTGAACCAGCGATTTGGTGTCCTCACTCGTCTTGTTTTTATCGTTAGGATAAAAAGCCACTGAGCTGACTTTAACGGGCTTAATATAGTTATTTCCTTTCTTAACCATATCGGCAAAAGACGTTCGCGTGTCAGTATTCGTAGACTCTTCAATTCTTTGCTTTATGTCATGGAGTTGTTGTGACAGATCTTGTTGGTCTTGGAGATTTTTTATAGAGCGGTGTGCTTGGACTGTTTTAAGCTTAAGGGACTGATATTGTACCGCCATCTGTGCTGAGCCATGGCTTACTTTCCTGCACAAGTTATGGATACGCAATTTCTGCTCTGAGTTTAGCTTACCTTCTGAAGCTATATGGCAAACCTCATTTAAACACTGCTCTATTGACGACATCCAGCTCTGGATCTCCGGGGTGGGGATAACGTCAGAGGGGCCCACTGCATCTTCCTGACTGTGCGGTCTTGATGGTGTAGATCCCGGTGGAGGCGTTGGTGGTGGAGAGCGGGTGGTCATGGCACTTCTATTAAAAGGACTTGACATTGAATTTTAATAATGTCTTGAAAACACTCACTCATTTCATGACTAATGACACAGTTTATGTTGCTACCGTGTTGGCGAAACGAGGTCACAATTTTAGCTTAGTGATTAATTATTATATTTAATTATTTTCTAACACGTCCGATCTTTACGCTAGCGCGTGAATCATCATATTCAACAGTGGTGGAAATTATCCCATTTCATCACTGGTGAGTACCCTTCAACGGCCAAGTCACACAACATTAAGGGCCTATCGTCTATATTGATGGATAATAGGGAATATGCATCAATTTTTTTTTTATCAAAATCAATAGTATAATGCATGAGAAAATCAACTGTAATATTGAAACTGGTCTCTTGCGTTTTTTTCTCGTAATATAGTTACTTGAAGTTAGCACGCATCAGCTCCCGCCGAAAACTTTCGTCCAAGACAGTGTAGTGAGCAGACGTGTAGCATAATTGTTTTCCGAAATCACGTAATCCAGTCAAAGTAATATAGATCATCCGGTCAAAGCGTTTAAGATCACTTTACATCAAAATACACCCGGTAAAATTCCACAAGTTAAATCTTACAACTCGTAAAACCGGTGGCGCACACGCAGCCAGCGTGAGCCAGCCCCGCACCTCACCTCGAGTAAAAAGGACAGCAGCGATTTTTTGACTCGCCTCCACCTGCGGTCGTAGTAAGGAAATAGTTGGTGCTACGGTGGCCGCTACGAATACGCCTCCCACTACATCGAGCGTTACGACAGCTGTGCTACGAGACACTTGTATTGCATTCACCGCCAATAATTGATTTTATAGATGACTACCGCGGAAATTACTACAATGAACAACAAATCACTCTCGGATCCAAATCTATTTATAGACTTCGAATACACACCTCCCGGCATCGTTACGCAGCGCAACAAAAGAAAGAGAGAGGAGGATTTGCCGGAAGAACTAAGCAAATTCAAAGATGAAATGAGAAAATTGATGACCTCCTTTATGACCAGCCAGCAAATTCAAATGCAGGAAATCAGCTTTGATCTAAAGAATATACAAAAAACAAACAGTAACATTGACCAATCTATTTGTTTGTTAACAAGTCAAAACGAGGAATTCCGAAAAAAGATTGATGCTCTGGAGTCCCAGGCTAAGAAGGATCGTGACTACATTGTTATCCTGGAAAGCAAAATCGAAGACTTACAGCGATCAACGAATAAAACCAAGGTGGAATTGAAGAATGTGCCTCGGAAAATGCAAGAAAAAACAGAAGATTTAACTAAAATGGTGCTATGTTTGTCTGAAAATATTAATCTGGAGCTGAAATCTAATGATATAAAAGATATTTTTCGATTGAAACCTAAAAATGGTGAGTCTAATTTGAATACCCCAATTATAGTGGAACTTGGATCAACTATAATAAAAAGTGAATTTCTAAAAAAAGCAAAGTTATTTAATAAAACAAATAATATGAAATTGCAAGCGAAACACCTTGGCTTCACCACTAATGAAGATGCCCCTGTGTTTGTATCGGAGCAGCTCACACCCAAGGGGGCCCGCCTTTTCTTTCTTGCTCGTGACCTTGTGAAAACAAGAAAATATAAATATTGCTGGACTTCTTTCGGACGGATCTTTGTTCGTCAGGATGATAACTCAAGGGTAATACATATTACGAACGAGTCTCAGATACATAACCTGTCGCAAAGTGCATGACTGTTTATAAAACTATATTTGTTATTGTTGTGTTCTGTGGCCGCGGTCACGTATTTATTTAATTGGTTCCTATTGTTTACATACTGTTTAGATATAGTTATCAATCCTAGAAAAGCATGTATAAAATTAAAACATAAGAATAGGTTGTATAATGCGTTTATTACTCGTATTATCATTAAACAAATTGTAATTGCATGTTTATTATTATTTTTACTTTTACTAACTCACTTAAAGTATTTGAATACAAAACTAAATGTATCTTATGTGCTCAAAACAAGAAACATATTATGTCTCAATATAATGCTAACAAAGTACCAACAACTTACCCTTTACACACAACGCTTTCTGTACACTACTCAACCAATATTGGGCATGGTTTATTACAACAATAACTATATTTTTACAACTTCATTTGTGTACTATATATTGTTGTATAATTTTACGTACATTTATATAAATATCTATGGTTTTCTCGTTGTTTTAATTACAACACTAACCTATATGATAACACTTGTGTTCTTTATACAATTCTATAATGGGTGAAAAACTACAATACATTAATAATATAGACAATCTAGATATCGCAAGGTCCACCAAATGTGACTGTCCAGACCTAATTAAGCACTGTAATATTGTTAGCTCGGACCTTACGGTCATTTCACAAAATATTAGGAGTATATACTGCAATATCGACGATTTCTTAACCAATTTATCTAGTCTCTCTTTTGAAGCTGATGTCATAATATTGTCTGAATGCCGCTTACATCCTGATAAACCTATTCCAAAAATAAATAACTATGATTACTATGCTACAAATCGCCAACTCAACCAAAATGACGGTGTTGTCGTATATGTAAAAAAAACAATTAAATCGAAAATAACGGAAATTGATATAACCCATGCATCGGGTATGCAAATAGATATTCTTAACAATTCAATAATTGGTATTTATCGTTCGCCTTCTAACAGAAATGCCGAACCATTTATAGACTCTCTTTCTCGACATTTAACTACCATTAATTCACAAAAAAACATCATTATTGCAGGTGATATAAATATTAACTTACTACCTTTAGAAAACGAACAATCATATGAGATAAAAAATAGAAATTCCTATCTTGATATGCTGTCTGCTTATGGAATACTCCCAGGACATACATTAGCTACACGAGAAAATAGATGTTTAGATCACTTTATGATTAAGATAAATAAAACAAAACACTCAGCTTTTATTGCTATTATGAATACTACAATCACTGATCATCTTACGACATTTCTGTCTTTAACGAAAATTAAAAAAAAACAATCAATCAACAAAACTACTACTAAAATTGACTATGAAAAAGCCCTAAAATATTTACAAAGTAAAAGATTAACCGAGCTGCTATTCTGTGACAATCCTAATAAAGTAACAGATAGTCTGATCCAAAACCTCACTGAGGCGATACAATTAAATACTACCACAGTAAAAATACCCAAAAGTAAGCGGATATTAAAACCTTGGATTACTAATGGCATTCTAAGATGTATCAAAAATCGCAATAACCTCCAAAAACAGCTTCATGCTGACCCTAATAATGACATTAAAAAAATTTCTTACACCCGATATAGAAATTACTGTAATAACCTAATAAAAAAATTAAAAAGAACGTATGAAAGAAATCTACTTAAAAATACTATTAATAATAACAAACTACTTTGGAAAAACATTAAGTCATTAACATATACAAATAAAACAAATAGCATAAATTCAGAATTATCTAAACTAAAGTCTACCGCGCTCGATTCCGCAAATTTTGTAAACGGATACTTTGCTAATATTGGTCAGAAACTTGCTAACGATATTCATTCAGGTGTAGATAAGGACGTCTTAAACAATTACCTTCATGAACTGCCCAATCAGCCACAATCGTTTGTTCTATTGGATACAGATCACAGCGAAATAAATAGCATAATAATGAACCTAAAATCAAGCAGTGCTCCGGGATGGGACAATATTTCTACTATATACCTTAAATATGTAAAAAACGAAGTTATACCTGTAATCACACACTTAGCTAACCTTTGCTTTAAGACCGGTATTTTCCCTACCGCATTAAAAAAGTCTATAATAACACCTATTCACAAGGGTGGGGACAGAGAAGATGTTAACAACTACAGGCCAATCTCAGTTCTTCCAGTTCTGGCAAAAATTTTGGAAAAGTTAATAAATACTAGATTGTTAAACTATCTCTCTAAATATAACATCTTATCCCCAAACCAATTTGGCTTTAGACGTGGAATCTCAACCGAAGATGCAGTTACATCTATAAGTACGCTTATTACACAACAACTTGATAATGGAAAAAAATGTATTTCAGTCTTTTTAGATCTAAAAAAAGCCTTCGACACCGTCTCTGGCCCCATCCTTCTGAGTAAATTAGAAAAAATTGGTATTCGGGGTGAACAACTACAATTATTTAAAGACTACCTATCCGATAGAACACAAAAAGTTAAATTTGAAAACTGTATTAGTGATGATGTTGATGTTACATACGGTGTTCCTCAGGGAAGTGTGTTGGGCCCTACCCTGTTCCTCATCTACATTAACGACCTATGTCAAATGAATCTTCTAAACGCAAAAATATTTTCTTACGCTGACGACACAGCAGTAGTTTTCTCTGGTTCCAACTGGAACAACGTTAAGGTGGATGCTGAGCGGGGTATGGCTCAAGTAGCACTATGGTTACAAAATAATCTCCTCACTCTTAACACGCTCAAAACAAACTATATATGCTTCAGTATTTATGATAGCTCACAACCTTGTTCAGATTACAATTTAAAAATACATACTTGTAGTAACCTGGCAGGATGTGGCTGTAACTGTCCACAAATAAATAAAGTACAGTGTGTTAAGTACCTGGGAGTTATGTTGGACCAGAGATTGTCATGGTACCCTCAAATAGAGCTAATTAAATCGAGAATACGTAAGTTCAACTGGATTTTTAAAACCTTGAGACATATAGTTCCAAAGAATATGTCGATAAGTGCTGGCATATCTAGAAATCTATTGAACGAAATATATATCTCCCTGGTTCAATCCATAATAATTTACTGCATTCCTGTATGGGGCGGCGCACTTAAAACGCGTTTCCTGGAGGTCGAACGAGCCCAGCGTACACTATTGAAGATAATGTATTTTAAGAATAGGACTTTTTCAACACAGGAACTTTACCAAATAACTAATTTACTATCTATACGTAAACTATACATCGTGCACATTATACTAAAAAAACATAAAAACATAACCTTTAATCCAGCTAATGAGGGTAGAAGGGGAAAGAAAAATGTGGTACCTATTCCTTATAATAAAACAATGTTTGCAAGAGCACAGTACGATACACGTTCAGCATATTTATATAATAAAATAAATAAAGAGACATATATATATAATAAACCTATTTACGAGTGTAAATCAATATTAATAAATTGGATACAAAATTTAACCTATATTGAGATAGAAAGTTTATTGGAATATATAAAGTAAATCAAAGTAAATTAATATACTACCTATATATAACCTTATTTAAATCTTTTAAATTTTTGTTTAAAATTGATAAATAATATATAACATAGAACCATTAAATATAGAATACATACATAAACATACATAATTAACATTAGTAAGTACTTACCTTTAATTTATTCTAAACCTAAAGCACCATAAAATTAAGAGTTTTTTTTTCTCATTTTTTAATTAACTAAGTACAATATTTAGATAATCTTTGACTGTGTATAGAAAATAAGTAAATAGAGCGGAGTCTCCTGGCACAGGCATCTTTTTGCTTAATAGGGGGCTTCAATAATTTTTGTTATTTTAGTCATAAGAAAGTGAATAAAAATTTTTTTTATTTTTTTTTTATTTTATAAAACGCTCTATACAAAACGGTGACGTCACACATCACGTTTCGGTGTGTTTCGGGCGCGTGTTAGCCAATAATCTTCAATTATCTCCCTAAATTTTGCGTTTAAGTAGATATGTGTCATACAAAATATTATTTCTTTTTCGATATTCTATCTGACTGTAAAGTGCATTATATCCGAAAACGAAAAAAAAATATCGTTATTTTCCCCTGATTTCATAGTGTGATAAAACGAAAATATTTTTTTTTTTATTTTTCTTTCTGTTCCATCATGTTTTTACAAGTGTCCGCAGCGATCAAGCTCAATTTTAGGAAAATCGGTGACTTATGCATATTATTCCCTATTGCGTCCGTTCGAGCCCTTGATATTCCGTTATTACTAAAAATTTACTTGTGCGGTTACGATGTAAGATACTTAAGGATTCATTCTATTATATTTTTTAGAAACACGATTACTTACAATTTCCTCGATAGAAAAAAAAACCAAAGTTGAGTCCAAAATTTTTTAGAAAACCACAGTACGGCTTAAATACTTCACAGAAATTCAGTCGGCTTTTCAATAATGATAAAACACCATGTTTTCTCGTCGTTATACTTTTTACATTTTCAAAATAATTATTTGTTGTAATAATAGGAATGAAAAACCAGATTTTACACGTGTTTCGTCCATTTTAAACAGAGCTCCCCTATCCGTATTAGTCTTGCTTCGGTCGTCGTACGGGGAGCATATACACGTAGCTCTTACGAACGGTTTTAAATACGTTTTTTGTTATTTCACTTATTTATGAAATTTTATAAAATTTATCATCCATGTAGTCTTTAGCATGCGCCCCACGTTTTTAGGTTTAAATTTTCTGTAGACTGTAGGTATAGTAGTGTTATAAATATTTACAGAAGAATTTATTTTTTACTTTTTAGTCTGTTTTTACTAGACCGTTTTAATTTTTTTAGTCCGATTTTTTGTTGTAATAATTTAGTCCGTTTTAAAAACGTGTTTTTAAAAAAGTTTATTTTTCAGTAAATTTTTATTTTCTGCTTTTTAGTTAACGAGCTAAGACCAAAAATATACCATCTCCTATCGGAGCACTCGTCAAGACGATGGGGTTGCATGGTTTTATTACAGAGTCCCAGTGGCCTTCTTCCGGCTCCATCATCAGACCCTGGAAACTATTTCCCAATAAAGTACTAGTCAAGACGATTCAAATGAGTCCAAACTCGATGGGGTAACATGGTTTTATTAAAGAGTTCCTGTGTCCTTCTTCCGGCTCCATCATCAGACCCTGGAAACTATTTCCCAACAAAGAACTCGTCAAGATGATTCAAATGAGCCCAAACTCGATGGAGTTGCATGGTTTTATTATAGAGTTCCTATGGCCTTCCTCCGGCTCCATCATCAGATCCTCGGAAACTATTTCCTAATAAAGTACTAGTCAAGATAATTCAAACGAGCCCAATCTCGATGGGATAGCGTAGTTTTATTAAAGAGTTCCTGTGTCCTTCTTCCGGCTCCATCATCAGACCCTGGAAACTATTTCCCAACAAAGAACTCGTCAAGACGATTCAAACGAGCCCAAATTTGATGGGATTGCATGGTTCCAATATTGAGTTCCTATGGCATGGCCTTCCAGCTTCATCACCAGACCCTGGACTTCGTCTCCCATTAGAGTACTCGTCAAGACGATTCTAATGAGTCCAACCACGATGGGGTTGTATGGTTTCATCATAGAGTTCCTGTGGCCTTCTTCCGGCTTCATCATCAGATCAGCTCAATGACACCATAATATTGAATTGCCTTCTAGTTCTGACCTATGTTCAAAGTTTCAAGTTTCTAGCTCATCGGCAAGCTAATATAAAATCGTTCGCAAACTTTGTGGAGAAACAAACAAACAAACAAACGAGAAAGCAACCTAATAAAAACGTGTTAAAGAGCACGAGCGGATTTTTCTCGTATGGAAAAAACGAACGAGTGTGAACAGTCCAGTGTATTTTGTACTGGATTTGATGCATTTGGGTCTAAATAAAACGCGTGCGCTAGATGGCGATAGGCTCGACGCGGAAAACGAATGCGGAATCCGCGCGTGGAAAACGCCTGTGTGCGGCCGGGCTAACATGGTTTTTAGGGTTCCGTAGCCAAAATGGCAAAAAACGGAACCCTTATAGATTCGTCATGTCTGTCTGTCTGTCTGTCTACCTGTCTGTCTGTCTATCCGTCCGTATGTCACAGCCATTTTATTCCGAAAGTATTAGGATTACACAGCTGAAACTTAGTACATACATACATACATACACTCACGCCTGTTTCCCATGGGGGTAGGCAGAGACTATGGATCGCCACCTACTACGATCCTTGCACACTTCTTTCGCTTCATTCATATCCATCAATCTTTTCATACATGCCCTGCGGTTTTTGTCACTGCGTACACCAGCCTTTTTTATAATAACCTCTATTTGGTCCGCGTAGGTTTTTCTGGGACGCCCTCGTGCAATCGTTCCTTCCACATTCGCACAGTATATCTCTTTCGTGATTCGCCTTTCATTCATCCTCTCTAAGTGACCAAACCACTGGAGCATTCCTTTCTCAATTCTTGTCACTATATCATCTTTCAGACCACACCTTTTGCGAATCACCTCATTGCTCACTCTATCACTCAGTTTTACTCCACATATTTTCCTCAACGATCGCATCTCTACCGCATTTATTCTGCTTTCATTCTTCTTCTGCCATACCCAAGATTCACTTCCATACATCAGTGTCGGTACCAGCACTCCGTTATGAATAGCCATTCGCGCCTTTGCAGAAACGGTTTGGCTACTCATAACCGAGTGTATAGCACCACTCACCGAATTTCCTTTCTTCACTCGTCTTTCTATGTCTTCCTCACTCTTTCCGTCCCTTGTGAACAAACTCCCCAAGTATACAAACTCACGGACTTGTTCCACTTTTTCGCCACCTAACATTACCGTACAGTCAGTCATTTCTTCATCTCTCTCAAACACCATCACTTTAGTCTTAGTTACATTCACTTTCATCCCTTTTCTCACAAAATCTTCATTCATAACCGACATCATTTCCTGCAACTCTTGCGCAGAAGACGCAAGTATAACTTGGTCGTCAGCGTAGAGAAGGCACTTGATTTGAGTCCCATTCATCACAACCCCACAGTCACGTTCTTTCAGACCTTTCATACAACTGTCCAAAAACAGATTAAAGAGCCATGGTGACGCAACACATCCCTGTCTGACACCCCTAGAGATGCCAAACCAGTCAGTGTATACGCCGTCAATCCTGACGCATGCACGGGAATCCTCATAGAGAGATTTCAGCGCATGAATCAGTCTGCTCTCCAATCCGTATTCGGACAACACCTTCCATAGCTCATTCCTGTCAACTCGATCGTAGGCCTTCTCCAGGTCCACAAAGGCACAGTAAACCTTTTTGTGCTTAGCCAGGTGTTTTTCGGTTAAGCACCTCAAGGAGAAGACCTGATCCGTGCATCCCATTCCCTTTCTGAATCCCGCTTGCACATCCCAAATACTCTGATCAGTTTTTTGCATCACTCTTTCAATCAGTACCTTTGCATACAATTTACTGACAATGCTGAGAAGACTGATCCCGCGGTAGTTTTTAGCATCCTGCCGTGACCCTTTCCCTTTGTACAGCGGCACGACCACGGCTTTACGCCAATCTTCCGGCACTTTGCCACTGTTCCAACATTTATTAAAGATCAGGCACAGCCAGGACGCAACCAGCTCTTTCCCACCTCTCAGCATTTCAACAGTAATTCTGTCATATCCTGCTGCTTTCCCTTTTTTCATGCTCTTCATTGCACTAATAATCTCATCCATATATATATCTCTTTCATCCACTTCTGTCTCTTCCTCGTCTTCCACCCTTTTATCCGAGGCTTCTAGCATAGAGCCATCCGCCTCAAACAAACTCTCAAAATATTTCATCCACTCCTGTAGTACACCTTTTTCATCTGTCACTAGCTCACCTTTTTCATCTCTTATCACATTCATTTTAGACTTATGTGATCCACTTCGAGACGTTTTCACTTGTTTCCAAAACAATTTTATATTGTCTCGAAAGTTATCACAGAGTTTGAAGTCACACTTTTCTTTCATCTTTCTCTTTTTTTCGTCTACTTTTTCTTTCACTACTTTCTTAATCCTTTTAAACTCCCTTGCAACAGTATCAACATCATCTTCTGTAACACTTGCATTCACTCTTTTACTGGCTTTGATGGCCAGCAGATCCTGCCATACTTTTTTCTTTTCATTCACTATCTGTCTTACCTCACTATCCCACCAGTTTATTGGGGGAGCATTCTTCCTTTTACTCACTCCACATATTTCCTCAGCTGTTTCAGTCACACCTTTTTTAAACTTTTCCCAAACTTCCTCAAGCTTGCCATCTTTCACTTCAGCCACATTTCCCAATCGTTCTTTCAATTTGCACAAATATGTCTTTTGCACTTCCACTTCATCCAGGTTCTCAACTTTTACTCTAGTCAGCTCCGTTGTTGACACTGTGGGACGATGACGCCAACTTTTGAAAACTTAGTAAGTAGATGTAATCTGTTAACCGCTTAACGATTTTGATACAAAAGTAAAAAAAAATAAGATTAAGGGGGGGCTTCCCATACATGGAACTCAAACTGAAAAAAAAAATTTCCTTCATAACAATACGTGCGGGGTCTATAGATAGGTCTTTAAAAATGACATTGAGGTTTCTAAGACAATTTTTTCTAAAAGTCAACCGTTTGAAAGATAAACACTGCCAAAGTGGTAAAATGTGTGACCCCCCCCCCCTCTAACTTTTAAAATAGGAGAGTGAAAAATCCAAAAAAAATATAAGCTAATAGATGTTAATAAAAACTTTCAATGAAAATTAGTTTGAACGAGATATAGTAATTAGTTTTCGAGATATATCATATTTTCCAAAACCACAAATATAACTTTGTCATTCATACCAACACTGTGAAAAACAAAGTTATTTTTACAGATGAAAAATTATAGTGGTATTAAATATAGTATGGTATAAAGGTAACTACGGAACCCTATGGCGCGTGGCCCGACACGCACTTGGCCGGTTTTTTAATTCATGCACAGGAACGTCAATCACATGTTGTAAAGGTTATTCTTTTCCTAAACGAAACGAGGGTAGTAAGCGCAAAGAAAATAGTTAAGTGCTGGGAAACATGCTGCGATTGCGTTTTATCGATTGTCGGTATTTTTTTAAACTTTTGAATGAACATTTCCCGCAGTTGGCAAGCATTGTTCATTATTATTAGTGTAGGTATATACGATTTTCAGTTATATTATTGAGTCAGAGCTTTTCATTTCTTCAAGAAAGTGACTACTTAACATGAAAATGAATAATCTTCGGATTTTCAAGTAAAATCAAACATTCAATCTATTATTTCATTTTTAAAAATACATGTACATTCCTACACCTACAGGTATCTTATAAATGAACCGGTTAATTTGGAAAGGGAACATGTCATGGCAAGCCTATTTTTCAGTGACCCGAAAAAATAAGTTTCTAAAAATTACTTCTTACCTTCATGTAATAATTTGGTGCCCTATAATAAAATATTGTACTGACATATTCCGTTTCTTGACTCTTATATCTGTCTTGCCTTGCCATAAAGAATCAAAATCCATAAATGTTGCTAAATGGGAAAAAGGTGACATGTTCCCTTTCTTAATTAACCGATTCAAATTGTATTTTTAGTCTTTGTATTTAAGGTCACTTGACAGGCGAACGATCAGAGGTACATACCCTATGCAGTGCCGAATACGGTAGATAGGGACCATTAAACTAAATTAATAACGAAATATCAAAATGTATAAACAGCAGATTTTTTGCGATTTCATAGTTGGTCCCATAATAAAAGTTGTTCCGTTTGATGGACGCAGTATATTGGACATTTACGGTTGTTTTGTAACATTCTGTATCCTTATACATAAATTAAGTGACAAATATGACGTGCAAGTGCATATCAAGTGCAAGTAATAATAATGTCATAAATGGTACAAAAAGTCATTAAATATTGAAAATTAAATTGCAAACTTAGGACGCACGTCAGTCAATATTTCATCAATTATTGTGATGTGATGTGATAATGATGATCATAACATAACATGTCACATATTATGCAGTAAATAATGAATGTAATTATGTAATGTATTATTTAGTCTGTGGTAACATCGATAATGTAAGTAAACTAAGAAAATGTTCATGAACAGTTTATTGACAAGCCAGTAAACAGTGCATCACTATTACCAATCCAACTTGACTTTCGAGTTTCGTCTCGTCATTTTGCAAGCAACGCTGTCCAAAGCGGTCGCTAAAAATTAAATTGTTTTAAGAAATATTTTTTGCTAAATTTTGACTATGATGTTCGCAGTTACGATTACGAACGGAAAACAGTTTAAAAAGTATAATTACCGACTTACTTTCGAAAAATTGATGTTTGAAAAAGTTCCAAACATAATAAGCCGGTGAGTGGCGATGGCACGTCGTGATGGCGGCGGACAATAAGTATGTGAGTACCTATTACGGCCAATTTAAATAACCTATCCTCAGAGAGATAGGCTTACTAAAGATTGTTGCTTAGATATTTCTATTAAATGACGGGAATTGATAACAGATTTTTTTCCTTACATGTGTGTTTTTACCCGACTGCAAAGAAAGGGTTATATTTTTCGCGCGTATCTTGTATGTGAGTATGTTTGTTTGTTTGTATGTGTGTTTGTATGTAATATTCTTTATTACCTCATATCTTTCAAACGGCTGAATGGATTTCTGTAAGTAATTGAGGTATCGTTAGATTTGTCTCATCAGCCCAAGTGTTCTTAAGAAGGTGGCGTTATAAAAAAAACCCGGCCAAGTGCGAGTCGGACTCGCGCACGAAGAAGGGTTCCGTACCAAAAAACGGCAAAAAAAACACGTTTGTTGTATGGGAGCCCCCCTTAAATATATATTTTATTCTGTTTTTAGTATTTGTTGTTATAGCGGCAATAGAAATACATCATCTGTGAAAATTTCAACTGTCTAGCTATCACGGTTCTTGAGATACAGCCTGGTGACAGACAGACAGACAGACAGACGGACAGCGGAGGCTTAGTAATAGGGTCCCGTTTTTACCCTTTGGGTACGGAACCCTAAAAAACAACATGGCGGCTGTACGGTGCTATTATACGTATAGTCACAGAATATATACTCTAACGCGAAAAGAAACGACACTTGCGCATGTATGCTCGTAAAATCGCTCGCGGCTATGTGTGCGTGTCTGGAGGCGTGCGGGGGCAGCGCGCGGCGCGCGGGGAGTGCAGCCGTTAGTCGCCGACTTACCCGGCCAAGGGTTCTACTGTCGCTCGCCGCTCGCTTGGCCCATCGCAATCCGCATTGTACCGCATTTCTCACGGACTGACAACGCGAACGCGACGCAACATTATTTAATTGTTAGATAATCATGCCCAGCGGCGGGCATTATTGTTGTGTTTGTTGTTGTGGCAACAACCAAAAACAATATCCTGATAAAAGTATCTTCGTATTTTAAAAGTTAAAATATACGAAATATTAGTCATGCCCTTACCCTTCCTTTTACCTTACTTTAATTATAAAAAAAGATCTGAAAACAAGGATTTCAGACGATTAAACTCGTAAACTCGCAAGTAGGTAAAATTGACAATAAATAAATAAAAATACAAATCAAATATTTCATTAACATGTTAAAGATTAATAAATTTATTATAAATAACAGAAAATATAGTATAAGAGTTGCAATTTATGATGTACTAACAGCCGCCCGCGGTTTCACCCGCGTGGTTTCCGTTACCGTAAGAATATCGGGATAAAAAGTATTCTATGTTTTAATCTAGGCTATCTAGTATCTGTGTGCCAAATTTCAACCAAATCCGTTCAGTAGTTTTTGCGTGATTGAGGAACAAACATCCAAACATCTAAACATCCAAACCCACAAACTTTCACATTTATAATATTAGAAGGATCTACCCTACCTAATATAATTTAAAGATTACAAAAAGTTATTATAAATCAAACCTATCTTTCATTAACATGTCCTTGCACAAGTTTATATTTCCTAACATCTATGTTATCTCCTTTGTTACAAGTCTAAATTCGGTATCAACCCTAGCGCTTCCACGCTCTGGCTCAAGGTCGCTGGCGCTCGAACTCTCATGTACAGAGTGTGTCACGGCTGGTATAGTGGAAAAAATTTTTTTTTTTAGAATACTGCAATATGGTTGTCAAATTAAAGGGCTTATTATAAGGATTTCAAAAAGGTATATCATGATAATAATATATAAAAAAGTGTACGTTTTATTACGCAAATGTGAGCGGTCGCTATAAAATGTCAATTAGAAATGTATATTTTATGTTTGTGTGTGTTAGTCACATTCATTATGAAGGAAGGTTATAATAGGCTATCATATAACACAGATTACATTATATAGGTAATAACATCCCAAAAATCTTGTTTCCATCTTTTCAGTTGACTTGTCTTTTTATGCAGGCGGGTTTTTTATTTTTTTAAATTATAATATAATTTGTTGCAGGTTTCGGCGGTGCTGCTATTTGATACAGCAAGCTTGTAGATGTCTTGGCTATAATGTTAATGTAGTGTTACTCGGTAAGTGATCTTTCGTCTGCGTGGACAGTGTTTTTGCTATCCCTCGGGAACTGTAAATTTTTTCTGGATGAAAGGTACCCTCTCTATGTCCTTTTCTGTACCCCTGACAATGTGTACGCAAAATTTCATGATGATCGGTTTAGTAGTTAAGGCGTGAAGGCGTAACAAACAAACAAACAAATAAACGGACTTTCGCATTCATAATATTAGTAAGGATTATGCCTGGTTATCCAGGCATCGATCCCACCACAAAATATGAAAAAAGTACTTATCAATCTTTTTATTTTTACGATACCTATCGAAAGGGTTACTCATAAGAATTATGGTGGACTTATTCTATTGTACTCTGGTTGAATTTCCAAGGGTGGCACTTTTTGTAATAAGTTATAAATAAATTAATATGTTAAAATTCTTCTCTATCGCATTAGGTTGAAACCTGTCATTGTAGATGTAAGTGGTATTAAAAAATAAATAAATATTTATTTCAGCTTAAGCAAAAGGAAGACCATGAATTTTTTCAAAAATGTTTGAAAGCAGTTGCGATTATTTTCCAAAATAAAATGAAGTTTTCTTTCAGTAAAATTTCTTATCTTCGTATTTAAGGCACTTATCCGTTTCCCTCCGTGTGGCAAAGTTTTGGGACAAAGATTGGGAAAGATTAAGACGTTGTTATCTCTCTCACACTGAAAGTAGCTCATGGGTGCAAAACTCTTCTTAGACGAATGAGTGTAAACTGCATGGCGCCTATAATTGATGATTAAACGAACTTACCTGTTAAGTGAAGTTCACGTCCGAAGATATTAGTATATTCACTACTTGTAGTACCGCTCGTGTACTATCACCACTTAGCACGTTATTTTAGAGTAATAACCTAAAAACCCTAAAAAGAGAAGGTTTTGACTTCAAAATGACAGATTTGACATTTCCGGTTCGAGTCCTCCCCGTCACTACTTGGCGCCAACACTTCATTTAGTTCAGAGTCCAAATCGTATGATGTTTCCTCAAAGGGTGAATATTGTAATTTACAATCTATCAGTAGGGAGGGTGGGGCACTATACTAATATCTTCGGACGAATCCTTCGTATAATATGATTGAACTTCACTTAACGGGTAAGTTCGTTTAATCATCAATTATACTCGGATTCGTCCTTCGATATTAGTATATTGACTACTTGTAGATGTTGAGAGTATTTTACGAGTATAAGGAAAAAGGAAATATCATCTCTTGTGTCTCATAAATTTAAAAGAATGCCATTCATATTTAATATAATTCTGCATGTTTTATTACATTTATCAAAGATGGTAGGTACATACGGTTGGAAAACTCAGTACCTATAATTATCATTAATCGATGATAAAGTATTTGTTAAAATATCTTGGAGAGATGGTGGAGTCATCGACCATCCCGTATTACGTGGAATGTCTCTAATAACATTTATGTTATAGCTATAGGTACTGGGTATCGGCGCACGTCGATTGCTACAATTTGATGACGTGATAACACGAATCTTTTCCACTATCATTAGATGTAATTTCAGCATTCTAATAATATTAGAAAATAGTTTTTATTTTATTTTTATATATATATATATTTTTTACAATTATGAAATGATTACGAAAATGTTTATATTATACGCTGTGTATAAAAGCGGTTCTTCTTGAGAAAAAAAAAAGTAATTGTAAGATGGTTTACGTCAAATTAAGAAGAGATGTTTTATTATTGAACTAAACAATGAACTGTTTATAATTAATTGTAAGTATTGTTCCCATTGATTTTATACGTATTTTTTGTATTCTGAAAATAGGCAGTCAATGTATTTTTTGTTGTTAATTGTTCGACAGTTGGAATAGATAAAATGAACTATATCAGGTAATCTTAAACTATATGTTGTATTTGAGCAATGGAAATCTGCGCAAGGACATAGTAAAATTCTTTACCACACTTATTAAAGGTTAGCTCAATTTTGTACATTCATCAATGAACCCAATATTATGTAAGTAATGCTAGTAAATTTGTTCTACACATCTGTAAGAAAAAATGTGTTTTTCTATCTATATATATCACAAAATATATAATGTATTTACTAATATTTTGTTGTTGAATTATCAAACCATTTTGGCCCGCAGTAGGCAAAATTAGGTTAGGTTAGGTTAGGTGGCCCTAATCTGGCCACACTAGTACATTTTCCCTTATAACGTCACATGACTTCTTAGCTGTGTGTTCACACGGTGTGACGGTGTTCACACGAGCGTTGTTTTCAACGCTTGATTGTCTCAAATGTGTCCAGTGTGGCCGGATTAGGCAATTGAGTATTTAATTGCCTAATCTGACCACACTGGATTGGCAAAAAATTGGAAAAACACTGAAACGTAGTGATTATTATCTCCAGAATCTGTTTTCACCCAGCATGGCGTATGCCATGAATTCCGCTGAAATTGCCGCAATAGGAATGTGTTGTAAGAATTCGAAAAATAGTTCGAAGGGTTACGTGCGTAAATACGCGCGTGTCTACGCAGCCGGTGTGCCCAGGCCTTTATTGTTTCTGCACACTTTACATATTTACGCAACATTATTACTCGCACGTCAAAATCGTGCGACGGTTGAAAATTCCTTCTGCTGTGGAAGCGCGCATTTTAAAAGCATTTACTTTGTTCTCGGGACAAAAAAAAATATCTAGCTGTTTTCATTTTAATACCTATATTTAATGTTCCTTAATCGTTGCTACTCGCTTTGTAAATAAACTGCGCTTGTGCTTGTCAATCCTTTTCTCCTCCAACATTTGTTTGTGTGTGATGTGTTGGATAATATACCATTGAAAACTGTAAGTCGAACTTATTTATTTCGCCACCAACTCCCAACCACCCACAGAAGTATTTTGGCAGAATCCGGCGTTGAGAAAAATCGCTCATGTGAACACCTATTGCGTTTCCCCTGTGCATTATGAAGGCGATTTCCGCTCAGAATAAAAAAAAATTGCACGGTAAAATAAACGTCCGCGTGAACACACAGCTAAGAAGTCATGTGACGTTCCAAGGGAAAATTTATTTTATGGCTAGACTATTAGATACATTTTCCCTTGGAAGGCGTTAGAAAAATCGCGCGGTAAACCGTCCAAGAATCGCTCGTGTGAACGAGCCCTTAACAGACTCCAGGCCATGCAACCTACTTTAGTATTTACTGCTGGCTTTTGTAAAATTGATAAATAAAATAATCATCATCAGCTAGCCTATTCATGTCCTCCGCTGCTGAGGCACAGGCAATGGCCGGTTGAACAAATGGTGTCGAGAAAAAAAGTAAAATCGCTAGTTAAAAAACGGGTGCTAGCGATTTTGGACCTTATTGACACTTATCTAAATAACTGTTTTAATGAAACAGCGAAGTTAGAGAACGAAGAAAATAAGGGCAAAATTACCAAATTTCAAACGTCAATAAGGTCGAAAGTCGCTTGCACCTGTTTTTTTCCCTACAGATCACTAGAAAATGTTTTTCTTCGCTGGTTTTCCCGACATTCATTTGTTTTTTCGAAATTAACATAAATTGTATTGTTTTTTATTAAAATTGGAATACTTAAATAGTATACTTGAACTTAATTTAAATTAAATAAACTTTATTTTTTATTATTTATAGTTAACGCCTAATCATAAAATGTAGTAATGGCTATATAACATTTTGCAGACATAAAATAACCAGGCGCTTTCTTTGAAAACTTTAGTCTAGTTAAAATAAATAAAACCACTGTTTTTATGATATTTTTCAACACGTACGCAATAAACACGATTCGTACATCAGTTTTCATCAAAAAACAGTAGCGTTTATCTTTCCTGAGTGCATGTTCTGTGTGGCTCTGCCAGAGAGTATGCTTCGCAGCAGAGCCACAATCAATGTCTATTTTATTATTACCTATTGCACGTACAGCGATAAACGGCATACGTACGTAATGTACGTATGACATACATAAATTTAAAATATGAATGATCGATTTCTAAAGTGGTGGCTCTGCGGCAGAGTACCACACAATTAATTTGGTACCATATAGTACAATCTTATTTGGTACTATTTGGTACAATTAGTTTGGTACCATATAGTCCTATTTATTAGGTACTATTTAATACAATTTATTTGGTACTTTTTAGTGCCAATAATTTAATACTATTTAGTACCATTGCTTTGGTACTATTTAGTACAATTTATTTGGTACTTTTAGTGCCAGTAATTTGTTACTAGTAAGTACAATTTATTTGGCACCATATATAGTACAATTTATTTGGTACTATTTATTTTATTTATTTATAAATATTTTTTGTACTAATACATCAAGGTACAAATGGCGGACCTAATGCTAAGAGTATTCTCTACCAGTCACCTACAAAAAATATATATTTACATGCATTCAAAATACATTAATACTAAAACTAGGGATGCAACGATACGAATGCCGATAATCGTAAACCGCATATTATTAACTAGGTATATTAACTTTATGAGGTTATCGTAATTTTTGACGATCATTGGTATCGTAAAAAGTATTACGATTTATAAGAATCTTAAAATTACTTTGTTGTAATTTATTTTTCATGAAAAAGGAAAGCAAAACAGCATCGAATGTTTGCGCTGGCATCACTCACATTAACAATTTTAAATGCACCCAATGCAGAGATGGATAGAAATTATTCAAGATAATAGGTGGTAAATTGTCATTAAGATAAATAAAAGGTGATTTTACTTAAGTGTTTTATTAAATGTAAATAAAATAATCGTAATGCATTCGTTATCGTATTCGCTATTACGATGCATTTATCATTCGTATCGGTATTGTAATAGTAATTAGGTGCGGGCACATTTGTCTGACGCCACGCGTTAACACGTGTTAACACGCCGTCAGATGACATCGGTTTTCATCAACTTTTCATAGTAAATGTATGCACTAGGATCACACTTATCTTATAAGACGTCCATATAAATACGGCGTGTAATAGTACATTACTGCAGCAGCACGCAAGACAGGCATTGAAGGACGAACGTGAAAATAACGTGAACACATACGTGAGTCCATCAATGCCTAGTTGCGGCCAAGGCTTGTATAGTACTTTTCTCAAAAAATGCGCGGAAATTCAAACCAAGTAGGTAGTATATTTATCTTTTTATTTTTATTTCAAATTACAGTAATTGAAAAAAGAACAAAAGAGAAAGATTTTTAAATTTTTTTGGAATGTGCACATCAAGGCCTTTCATTTGATACCCATATTGAAAAAAATAATTTTTTTTTTCTTTTTTAATTTTATTTTCAGTTTTTTGTAATGTGCTAATCAAAGCCTTTCATTTGATACCCACATTTAAAAAAAAATAAAAAGTTTTTTTTTAGTTTTTTGGAATGTGCTCTTCAAGGCCTTTCATTTGATACCCATATTGCAAGAATTTTTTTTTTTAATTTTTTTGTTTTTTTTAAGGTTTTTGGAATGTACTCATCAAGGCCTTTCATTTGATACCTTTATTAAAAAAAATTAAATGTGCTCATCAAGGCCTTTCACGTGATACTGATATACCGAATATTAAAAAAAAAATTGTAATATGCTCGCTCATCAAGGCCTTTCATTTGTTATCCATATTCGTGTTTCGTTGAAAAGTTAGCTCCATTTCTGAATTACACGTGTGTAATGAGTTTTCACAGAAACATTGCCGGTCAGACACCGGCAAGTTTTGTATGAAAATCCATTATTACACGTTGGTAATGGATTCTCATACAAATATTGCCGGATCGGTTTAGGTCTGTCCAGTAACTCCGATTCAGCACGAAGAAGGTTGTTGAAATAATGTTTGAATTTCCAAGCATGTTTGAGAAAAGTTAATATACCTAGTTGATAACCTGCGGTTTACGATTATCAGTGTGGGAATGAGATAGGGTAATATGGTATGGAGAGAGGTAGCCACTAGTAGGAAGGCCAAAGTGGAAGATCTTCCTCCGGGCTGGGTGGTATTAGCCCGGGGACCGCGGTCCAACCGATGATGGTTGGCAGTTGTATATATGCTGCTTCGCTGAGAAAACTTCGTCAGCGAGATGTAGGTTGCTCCATATATTTTTCCATACTACAAGGTGATATCCATACTGATCTCTTGTGTTTATACGACACTAGCGCCATCTAGTCACATGGTGATGAATCTTGTTGCAACCATGTGTGGTATGTGTGGCGGTACGGAAGATGCCGCTACATCACTCCCCCCTGAGACTGGAGGTCGATAGTCCAAGGATAGTCCAAGCTCAGCTGTCAGTGCGTCAGAGCTATGTAAGTGCCAGAGTAGAGTGCTGCAGGAGATGCCCCAGTCTGCGGTGAGTCGAGACGATGCGGGGTGAAGGAAAGCGCGTCCGCCAGTGCTGCAGGTAGATCCGTGTCCACGGTGAGTCGGGACCTGTCCACGGTGAGTCGGGACAGTGGAAGGTGACGGTAGGTCCGAGCTGCTGGTATGTTGCCCAGAGCTGCCACGCCGGAGTAAGGGCCCAGTGATGCTCCAGTCGTGGGCTGCGAAGACCAGGTCGGGATAATGCCGTCGAGAGTTGCCGAAGGTCCAGGAAGCGTCGTCAATGATGCTGCGATGGAACCTTGAAGGCTGCTTGGCTGCTGTGCTTCTGCTTGCGGTGTGACTGCTGCGGATGCTGGAGAAGGTATGAGGAGTGACGGCTGCGCTGCGTTGCTGAAGGTGCTTGATGTGCTCCGTCGGGGGTCACCAGTTTAGGAAATGAAGTATGGTATGGTATGGTATGGAGAGAGGTAGCCACTAGTAGGAAGGCCAAAGTGGAAAATCTTCCTCCGGGCTGGGTGGTATTAGCCCGGGGACCGCGGTCCAACCGATGATGGTTGGCAGTTGTATATATGCTGCTTCGCTGAGAAAACTTCGTCAGCGAGATGTAGGTTGCTCCATATATTTTTCCATACTACAAGGTGATATCCATACTGATCTCTTGTGTTTATACAACACTAGCGCCATCTAGTCACATGGTGATGAATCTTGTTGCAACCATGTGTGGTATGTGTGGCGGTACGGTAGATGCCGCTACAATCAGCATTCGTATCGTTGCATGAGTTGCATCCCTAGTTTGTATTAATTTATTTTGAATGCATGTAAAAATATATATTTAATATATATTTTTTATTGGTGACTGGTAGAGAATGCTCTTAGCATTAGGTCCGCCATTTGTACCTTACTTGATGTATTTATAAATAAATAAAATAAATAGTACCAAATAAATTGTACTATATGGTACCAAATAAATTGTACTTACTACTAACAAATTACTGGCACTAAAAAGTACCAAACTAATTGTACTAAAAAGTACCTAATAAATGGTACTATATAGTACCAAATTAATTATGCTTATTAGTACCAAATAAATGGATCTAAATAGTACTAAATAAATTGCATTATATGGTACCAAATAAATTGTACTGTATGGTTTCAAATAAATTGTACTAAATGGTACCTAATAAATGGTACTATATAGTACCAAATTAATTGTACTTGTACCAAATAAATGGCTCTCAATAGTACTAAAACAAATTGTAATATATGGTACCAAATAAATTGTACTAAATAGTATCAAACTAATTGTATTATATGGTACCAAATACATTGTACTGTATGGTACCAAATTTATAGTACTAAATAGTACCAAATAAATAGTACTATCTGGTACAAAATGGATTGTACTAAAGAGTACCTAATAAAATGTACTATACGTTACCAAATTAATTGTACTTAATAGAACCAAATGAACGGCACTAAAAAGTACCAAATTAATTGTACTATTTGGTACCAAATAAATGGAACTAAATAGTACCTAATAAATAGTACTATATAAATCCAAATAAATTGTAATGTAAATGGTAGGTACCTAATAAATGGTACTATATGGTACCAAATGAATTGTACTTAATAGTACCAATAAATGGCACTAAATAGTTCCAAATAAATCGAAATATGTACCACATAAATAGTTTTATATTGTACCAAATATATGTACTAAATAGTACCAAATGAATGGTACTAAATAGTACCAACTAATTTGTACTATATGATACCAAATAAATTGTACTAAAGGGTACCTAATAAATTGTTTTATATGGTACCAAATTAATTGTACTTAATAGTACCAAATGAATGGCAGTAAAAAGTACCAAATAAGTTGTACTTTTTTGTACCAAATAAATGGTACTAAATAGTACCTAATAAATGGCACTAATTAGTACCAAAGAAATTGTATTAAATGGTACCAAATAAATTGTACTGTATGGTTTCAAATAAATTGTACTAAAAGTACCTAATGATTTATACTATATGGTACTTATAAATAAATTGTTCTATATGGTACCTAATAAATTGTACTAATATGGTACCAATTAAATTGTGTGTAATTATAGGTAAGATGGTGGTAGCTAGCCAGGTGGACTTGAAATAAGCCCTACAACTAACTAAACCGAGTACAAATTGCACCCCCCCAGGGAATCGAACCCGGACCCCTGCGTCTCACATGGTTGGGCTAACAACTCGACCACAGAGGCGGTTGCCTCTGTGGTCTTACTAATGCATCGGATATAGGAAAGTTTTATCCCGATGGACACCTCATGCCCTCACAGACGCCACTCGTGCTGCTCGGGTCGCCATCTGCCAATCGCTACTACTTCGACCGCACCGCAACGAGTTTTTGGAGGATTTGGTCACAGGGGACGAGTCATGGGTTCCCTACGAAAACAATAAGCGCCGTGCCTTCTAGCTGCCACGAGGGGAAGACCCACCAACTCAACCAAAGCAATATCAAAATCGCGGCGAAAAAGTTCTATTGTCTTGCTTTTGGGATTCTCAGGGCAAGCTGTTTTATGAATTATTACATAATGAAAGAGTTAATGCTAACACATATGCGGCTCAGCTCGATAAACTAGCCACAGCTATTAAAGAAAAAAGAAGAAGAAGAGCCAACGTCATTTTACTTCATGACAACGCTCGCCCGCACACTGCATCCATCACTCGCCAACAACTGCAGGACTTAGGCTGGGAGACGGTACCTCATCCACCATATTCCCCAGACATTGCCCCTTCAGACTATCATTTATTCAGAACCATGAAAAATGATTTGCGCGTTAAACGCTTTAGTACGTTACGTAAGTTGAAACCTTAGATTAATAAGACATTCTAAGGTTGAAACCTACATTGCCAACCTTCTTCAACTCCCGGCCCGCTGAGTTCTGGGCAACAGGCATCCAGTCCTTGCCTATACGTTGGCAACAAGTCATAGATACTCACGGCGAGTATTTGATTAACTAAATGTGTTGTAAAATAAAAATGTTAGAATTTAAAATGTGACAACAAACTGTCTCATTACTTTCGTGCCAACCCAATATTACTAAGCTATTGCCGACAAGTTAAAAACCCCTACATCAGTATAAATTAACACACTGTTGCCGAATTGTACCTTATGCTCAAGCCGTAAGAGTCATTTTTAATTGCGTGTCATCTAAAAATGTGCGAATGAGACAAAATCTACTTCGAACAAACAATAAAGTTGACAACGTTTCGAAATCTTTTACCTGTGTAAAAATGAGTATTTATTATGATTAAATTACTTACTTTAATTAAACTACTTAAACACTTTTTTACGTGCCAAAGTCCTACACCTTGTCTACACGTTTACCTACAGTGGTGTTTCTTTAAAGTTTTATGGAAATTGAAATAAATGCACTTCAAACCAACCTGTATTTTATTAAACAGATTCAAACGTTAACAATATCGTTTCGCTGAAAACTGCGGTTTTAGTAGTATCAGGAACTCCACTTAGGGACTGTTACATTACAACAGCCATTACAATATTATTTTCGAATAAGTTAATAGTACATTACGATATTAGTGCGTTAAGATGGTTATAACATGCGAGGCGGAATTTCAGCCCGAGCCGAAGGCGAGGGCGTAATTGAGCCGAGCATGTTGTAACCAATACGCACGTATATCGTACGACGTTTTTTAACACCCTTGCGAGGAAAAAGAAAAAAATACGCCAAAAGTACATTTTCGGAAAATGACTTTGCATTTTTCATGTTTTTCCACTTCAAGAAATTTTCATACGTGTTTATGTATCTATTGATTATTTTCTGCCGTGGCTGCGTGAAAATGTTGGCAAAGACGCTAGAGCATGCAGCCAAGTTTTTAAATTACCGAATAAACTATTTTATTTTTATTTTAAATAAACTCAATCTGTGAATGCACACTGTCTACTGAATGGCGCCGCGCGGCGATTAGTTCGAAATTTGAATAGCAACAGCGCGCTGCTCACTAGCTCCAGCTAGTCGTGCTGCGGCGGCGATCGTTCCATATTTGAAATGGCAAATAATACTGTTATGGAATTTGTATGGACTATAACTTAACTATTTGCTTTGATAACACACGCGTTTTTTATGACCCGCTTTACATATTTAAAACCGGTGGAATTACATCAGCTTTACGAGCAAGGGTGTTAAAAAATAACCTAAAATACTCAATTCAATTCAAAACATTCAAAGCACAAGCGGAAAATATGTTGACACTTGCTTGACAGCGACAGTTTTTTTTGTGAATGCTCGTTGTCCGGTTTTTTATTTTTCATAGCAACAGATATGGCGATATGTGTTCTCTAAGTGCTAGTAGTGGAGAAATTTCATTCAACTATGGTATTTAATGTTTTCACTATTATACTGTAATTTTTAGTCTGTGACTTTTTAATATTTTATTTTTATTCTGTTTACTTTTTGTACAACACAACACAAAAACGCCCAAAGAGCATGTCGATGATGACTTGATGTCTCATTGACGCAGTCTTCATAGATCGTAGATCTACGATCTACGATCTATGGCAGTCTTATTAAAATCTGTTATAATACGAATAAGTATTACTTCTACTATTTCACAGTTTTCGAGTACATTATTTTTAGCTCTACGGACATACCGAGAGAGATATTATGGTAACATTTGTGTTTGTCCGCTGTCCAAAGGAAACAAGAAATATTCAATTTGTGACTAGGTATTCAGTGGACAGAATAACTTTAAATCAGTGATTTAGGAAACAAATTTAGCAAAATAAAAAGTTACAGTAAAAAGCAAAAAATAATCATTATTTATTGCCATGGTTTTGAAAAATCTCAGCAATAAAAATTGCCGTATGGACAGCGTTGTTACATGATGCCGTAGCTCGAGTCGCTGCCGTAGATATCAAGAAAAACACTGTTTTAATTCAGCATTAAATGGCGCCAAAAGTTCATTTCGCGGCTTGTCACCTGTCAATACTATTCTGTGATCTAACACCGCGCTTGCCGCTCTTACCATGTAAGTAACCAATATTTACAAAGGGTGTTTAATTTCGTACTTGTTTTTGTGGTATTAAGTTTGTTCGAAAAACATTTTTTTTTTATTTCGCTCCTAGGAATTATTTGATAGTTTCAAAATACTTCTATGAACTAGTGTCTACAGTGTTATCATTTATTGTCGCATTGTCAAATCCACGTTGTATATTTATCAAACCTGCTCACAAAATTTCACCGAGATCGGTTGAGAAATGCGACCTGTAGAGGAGAACAGACAGCGCCGGAAATACGGACTGAAGTTTGAATTTTTTACATTATCTCCGCCATTTAAAAAAAAATGAAAAACCGGCTTGACATAAGAAATTTATTTATTTATTTTATTTTATTGGTTCAGGGACAACAACAGCCAAGAACTTAATTACTAGTATACAAAACAGTATATATAAATAATTACGAAGAATGCCAAAAACGTTATCCACAATTTCACAAATAGTAGGAAAAAGACACAACAACTAAAACAAAAGACAGGACAGCTGTAGGAGGTATTTGCTTATGACATAAAAGTAAGTAGGTATTCATCACCATACTATGCGATATTAAAATAGATAAAACTAAAACGAATTAAAATTAGAATAAAATATATATATATATATATATATATATATATATATATTTATCCCGCAAACAATTGGCCGTCCCCTGAAGGCGAAAGTGCATTTAAATCGGCGTCCACCTGCTTTTGGCGTCCGCATACCGGACGCCACTTTATTGGCCGGTGGCACTTAGGCCCTATTGATTCTAGCTAGCCATAGTACAAATATCGACGGAAGCCAAAAATCGTATAAAATGGCTGCAAATTTTTTTTAAAAATTTCCCGAAGAAATCTCAGCGCAGGTGAGGCGCTGCTGCAGCGCGTATATCCACGCATGTATATCGAGGGGAATTTCTGACTACGAGTTCGCGTATTTTTGGCGTCCACAATTGCAACGTTGCCAGCTCGCTCATTGAATCTATGACAATAGCCATAGCCTTCTATAATTGCAAGCCGTGAACATAAGTTTGGCAACGTCTGTTACTGTCAGTTCGTGGTCATGTCGTCGGCCAGTCTCCATACTAAATGTATGGGAATATTTCAATTTTAAGAGGTCGATATTTTTTTTCCTAGTAATCGTGTGAGGTTTAAAGTATGAAAATAATTTAGTTCCTTTACTGAAATGCTTTGTATATTAAACAATAAGAAAAATATCAACGTTAACCAGGAAAAAATGGCTGTCAAAGATGTCATCTTTTTTGTTGATTTTCTTCAGCAGGGAGTTGATTAACACGCCCTCTAGCAATAAATTATATATCATTAGAAAGGTCTTTTGAAGACAAATATTTGCTGTTAATATACTTTATATCAATTGTTTATACTTTTGGAGTTAAAGGTTATTAAAGTATAAAAGTGGTTTATTGTCTATGGGAGTTGATTTACCCCACCTCTAGCAATAAATGAAATATCATTAGAAAGGTTTTCATATGATAAATATTTGCTGCAAACATACTTTCTATTAATTGTTAGTATTTTTGGAGTTTTAGGTCATAAATGATAAAAAAATTGGTCAAGTTCAGAGCGTTATAACTCTCAAAGTACTAATAGTTGACGTTTATTGTAATACAATAAAGTGTTTCAAATTTAAATACCTTTCCAATGATGTAAGATTTATTGCTAGGAGAGGCTTAGATCAAAATGCTCATCGTACTAAAGGACCCCCGAAAAGTTCAAATAATTTGACTCAAACCTTATGTTCTAATAAATAAATAATAATAATAAATATAAAACTTTATTGAAATAACCTTACATCACAATTTACAACTAGTTTAAACATAGATAATATAGGAAAAACAAATAATAAATAATTATTAAAATAATATAATACTATGTGCTTGACCACATGCGATGTTGCCGTTCTGCTCAACTTCATGGCTTGGAAATATAGAAGGCTATGCAATAGCTCAAATAATATTTACCGTAATTTAAACAATATACATCGTCTTCGGCCACGTACGCGTTGCGTAATATTCGGCGCTCGATTTAAGAATTGTTTATAGTTACTTAAACTTACAAATAAACTCAACTTTATTCATAATAAAAAAAAGTAAAACCGCCTTCAAAAAACTGAAAACAAAAACAGCTTAAAAATTAAATACCTCTAAAAAGCAAGAAATAATATTCGAATCATTCGTTCCACATATCAATATTAATAAAACACGTCTATTGAAGTCGGGTGGGGCTGGAGGACAACTTCATTTTTTTCTTAAAGCCCCACCCGACTTCATTAGACGTGTTTTATTAATATTGATAAGTGTAACGAATGATTCGAATATTATTTCTTGCTTTTTAGAGGTATTTAATTTTTAAGCTGTTTTTGTTTTCAGTTTTTTGAAGGCGGTTTTACTTTTTTTTTAAAAAGCTTTTTTATTTTCAACTTTTTAGTGGTAGGTATGTAAGCGCAGCGTGTAAATATTTTTTTCACCTCTCTAGCACGAAAAGGGTTCTTTTGGCGCGTAAAAACTCGCAGCAAAATCGATTTTTGCTGCGAGCGTGAGACAAAGTGCATTTTTAATTTCTAACACCACTTTTCAAATAATAAAGGAAAAACAAATAAAGTGACAAGGATGACACTTGTAAAATTGATATGTGAGAAAAGGATAGATAGAGTGCTTTATGGTGTCATACACGGATTAAAAAGTAAAAAAATAAAATACACGGATATACCAAGGAGTTTTAAATAAGGATTGTTAAAAAAGAAGGTTGATAATTCGAAATAAAGAGTATGAAGGTAATGAGGTCACATGTATGAAACAAATATGAAATAAGAAAAATTAATGAAATTTACTAACAAATTATATGTTTTATGATTATAAATAAATAAATAAGACGGAATATTAATGAATAAGAGAAAAACACAGCGTAATGTAATCAAAACGACGGGAATTACTCACTCTATGAATAAAATTTTTCAGCATAGGTTTGATTGAATTATTTTTGTGATAAATTACAAAAATGAATGTGTCCAACGATCAAGATAGTTTCCTAACTCCAAAAGAGTTAAGTGAACAAGTTTCTAATGCTGAATTAAGCTTTTTTACCAGGAAAGTCAAGTGAAAATTTTCTCGCTGGTCGAGGTGAAAAGTTGTATGTTTTACACGAGACCAAAATGTTGTTCTGCCTCGTGTCTTTAAATCACTCACTGTGCTCAGTAGTCTATATTAGAATCACTCGCTACGCTCGTGATTCAATTCTAGACTACTTCGCTAGTTCGTGATTTAAAGTCGCCACTAGCAGCACAATTTGATTTTGGTCACTTGTATAACAAATAACTATTTACTTTATATTATAATATTTTCAATGGTAAAATGCCCAGAACTCAATTTCCAAATTTACGCTGTTTGTTTTTGAGGAGTTCCGTTGTGTCATCGTAGTTCAAGTCTAGTCCAGAACGTTGCATCGCAAACCATGATTTGGTTTGTTTTGGATTGCCATAAACTTACCAAAACCTAAATCACTTTACTTATACTATTTGATTTTGAAGAGTTCCTTTATGTATCTTCGAAGTTCGAAGTCCAATAACAATGAAATTAAATTGTGACCACTCTTGAAGTATACCCTTTCAAATAAAAAAAGAATCATCTAAATCGGTTCATAAACAAAGAAGTTATGTTCGAAATTCCATAAAAACTCGTGCGATGGCGAGCTAAATAATTGATATTTTTCAGGATTATGAAAAAACTACTAGCCAGATCTCTGTAAAAAAATTATGGGACCACACACGAACTATGTTCTTTGAGTTAAAAAAAGAATTGTACAAATCGGGTAACAACTGACGAAGCTATGTTAAAACCATAAACTTAATATCCACTGGAATAGACGAACAGAGTTCACTTGGCTGTGAAACCAAAAGTGAGATGAGCCAGTGTTTGTAAATATGTAAACGTGTGCGTGAATTTAGAGATGCACTGAAGTCCATTTTAGGTTGTCGATAACCATAATGTAATCTTACTCTAATAAATAAAACACAAACAAGATTTTGAACAATGTTATTTAAATAATTTCTTAAGGTCTCCTTTGAGGCTCCCTGCTTATTTATTTATGACAGTTATCCAGTTTAATTTAATCACTGAATTTACAGAAAACCTGGAAATAATTGTTAAATTAGTACTTAAGTTGGTATAATTTACCATTTGAAAACTGTCGGTTACAAGCAGCTTTAAATAAATCTATGAGTGTTCAAAAAGACAAACAAAGTTATATTGGAAATCATCGACATGAGTATCGATATCGATAATTTTTGATCAATATTACGCCTTATTTTCTCAAGTTCACGGACATAATATCTTTTTATCTAACACATAATGTTTAGAAATCAGCCTTTATTTAGGAAATAGGCGTTTAATAGCATCATATTAGTATATAACTTAGTGTGTTTGGGAATATATTCAACTAAAATATGAATTATGAAAATGGTAATAGTACAATCATATTTACCAGTGAAATGAGTGTTTATTTGGGTTATTGTCGTAAGTAACATTACAATCCAGTACAGAACACGACACCATTATTGATTTATATAGCTTTGAGAGCCAAACCGACCCGATCGCGATCAAAATTACAAAATAATCTTGTTGACGCTTTTCACCAAGGTGATAAACGATGATAAATGAAGTCAAACCAGGTTCAGCTGTCAGTTTTTGTTTACTCTTTCTCGCACATCGCATAAGCCGTAAGAATCGGTTTGTCACTCGCACCTTTGTCCGTCTACTTGAGCATAGCCATAGCCTTCTATATCTTCCAAGCCCTGAAGTTGAGCAGAACGGCAACATCGCATGTGGTCAAGCACATAATTATGATAAAATTATTTTAAAAATTGTTTATTATTTGTTTTTCCTAAATTATCTATGTTTAAACTAGTTGTAAATTGTGATGTAAGATTATTTCAATAAAGTTTCATATTTATTATTATTATTTATTTATTCGAACATAAGGTTTGAGTCAAATTATTTGAACTTTTCGGGGGTCCTTTAGTACGATGAGCATTTTGATCTAAGCCTCCTCTCGCAATAAATCTTACATCATTAGAAAGGTATTTAAATTTGAAACACTTTATTGTATTACTATAATTGTGAACTATTAGTACTTTGAGAGTTATAACGCTCTAAACTTGACCAATTTTTTTTACATTTATGAGCTAAAACTCCGAAATTACTAACAATTAATAGAAAGTATGTTTGCAGCAAATATTTGTTATGTAAAAACTTTTCTTATTATATATCATTCATTTCTATAGGTGTGGTAGATCAACTCCCATAGACAATAAACCACTTTTATACTTTAATAACCTTTTACTCCAAAAGTATTAACAATTGATATAAAGTATATTAACAACAAATATTTGACTTTAAAAGACCTTTCTAATGATATATCAATTATTGCTAGAGGGCGTGTTAATCAACTCCCTGCTGAAGAAAATCAACAAAAAAGATGACATCTTTGACAGCCATTTTTTCCTGGTTTACATTGATATTTTTCTTATTGTTTAATATACAAAGCATTTCAATAAAAGAACTAAATTATTTTCATATTTTGAACCTCACACGATTACTATGAAAAAAAATATCGACCTCTTAAAATTGAAATATTCCCATACATTTAGTATGGAGACTGGCCGACGACATGACCACGAACTGACAGTAACAGACGTTGCCAAACTTATGTTCACGGCTTGGGGAGACGAAGGCAAAGTGAATTACAGATGGCGCTTAGTCTTTGGAACAATTGTCAGTTTGAGCTTATATTGTCTTGACTGTGTATTACGTGATTTTACTGTCTTAGATTGTATTTTTTCCGGTTTTGCGGACAAACAATGTATTCTATGCTTACTTTAGCTCATATAAAAGAAGAATTACGGAAAAGAAAAGCCAAAACAACAGGCAAGAAAGTTTATAGCAACTTACAAAAAATTGCTAACAAGCATTACATTTCTTTCAATTTCGTGTAAGATTTACAAGTAATCTTTTTATTTCAGATAAGAAGCATATGATTTAAATTTTAACAAAGCAACTGAGTGTGAATTTTCGTGTTTATAGTTGCCTGATGATGCCTTCTGTGCAATAGTAATTTCAGGTTTCTGTACTGGAATTTCTGTACCATCCAAAATTACACGAACCGTTTTATCATATTTATTTTATTATTCTAAGTTTCTTGAATGACTCTGGCATATAAAATTCTATTAATTCTCTGTTTGGCCCCAATATTGGGCTTATTCCATATTTGATATACCTATCAAATTCATCCAAGTTATAAATATGTTAGAAACTGCTGAGGTTGAAATATTAAAGAACAAAGCTGTTATAATTCAAATGTTGTTTTATTTTGGCGAAGCTTCATCAAATTCATGAAACATTCCTTTTGATTTATAATGTTTCTCAGGCTCAGCAAAGGAGAAAATCGAGGAAAAAGCATATTTTTTTTTATATTTTTTTGCCCACTATTTTTTTTGTTACTGGGAAATCGATGAACTCCAATATTTTACAAGTTACATGCATAACAATGCGGCATTTTCTCAGTATAAAATTAAAAAGTGCAATACTCCAAGAGATTCCCATATGTTTTGACAGTTTCTTTGAGGCGGCTCGGTACCAACGACAAGACGCCACCTATCGGGATAAAATTGCGCTTTTCCTCCCCAAAGAAGGCTATGGCATAGCGAAAAATTTTCTAAGTCTATGGTTAAAACATACATAAAAAAAAATAAAAAAAAAATACCGTCGACTTGAGAACCTCCTCCTTTTTTTGAAGTCGGTTAAAAATAGATAACAATCCATACTAATAATATAAATGCGAAAGTTTTTCCGTCTGTTACCTCTTCACACATAAACTGCTGAACCGATTTAGATAAAGTTTAGTATGGAATATGGAGACAGTTTCGGACCCGAGAAAGAACATAGGATACTTTTGTCCCCAAAATCACCTCCTAAAGGGGCAAAAAGGAGGGTAGGAGTTTGTATAGGGAATCCATTTCCACTAAACCGATTTAATTAAATTTGGTATGAAGATAATGATGACATAGGGTAGTTTTAATCCACGAAATCATCCTCTAAGGGGGTTAAATGCGGTGGAAGTTTGTATAACCGCTATACCGATTGTGATGATATATTGGTATTTGTCATTTAGTATCACCAAATCAACGTAAAGCTTTGTACGGACGCCCAATTGCTGTATACGGACGTTCAATAGCTAAATACGGACGCCCAATAGCTGTATACGGACGTTCAATAGCCATATACGGATGCCCAATAGCTGTATACGGACGCCCAACAGCCATATACGGACGCCCAATAGCTGTATAAGGATGCCCAATAGCTGCATACGGACGTTCAATAGCTAAATACGGACGCCCAATAGCTGTATACCGATGAGCAATAGCCATATAGGGACGCCCAAGTATACGGACGTTCAATAGCTATATACGGACGTTTAATAACCCTGGGATAGCTGGTCTCCTTCTCGGAAATACAGAAGGTGGCCCGATTCAAGGGTCACAGTATCCTCCCCCTCTCTTCGGACTTCGCTGAGCCCAAGAATGTGCCACTTTATCCTTCCGAGTTCCTCCTCGAGTTGTGCCAGGTGCTCGTCGAGCCGTAACGTGCGTCCGTTGTACGTCGCCAGGGTCAGTTGTTTATGGCGGCCTCCCGTAACCCGGGGATTCTTCGCACCCACTGTCCTGCCGTTACCGTGACCGCCGCCGTGATCAGGAATAGCAGGGCGGCCGGGAACTGGGGGCCGTGGTCTGTGTTGTGTCACAATAAGAGGGTTTGCCCATAATTGCCACGCTGGGCATGCGGGTTGGCAATCGCAGTGCGTAGCTAAATCGCACCAGTGTCACTGCTGCCTGACATTGGTCTGTGTATTTCATTAGCTCGCAATGTTTGTGATGGTTATCCCGCCACCGGTCGGCCGCCAGAGCCTCGTTCGTAAGCCAGCAGGGTGCACCGCGAGCAGGAGAAGTTGGCTTGGGCTTCGAATGATGTTATTTGGAGCCCCTTACACCCCAGAGAGGACATAGGGACATAGGGTACCTTTCATTCATCCCGAAAAAAAGTATTGTTCCCGAGGGATGGCAAAAAACTTTCCACGCAGACGAAGTCGCGGGCGGCCGCTAGTTTAAAATAAATGGAAAAATTGGAGGTAAATGGCCATACAATACAAAGGTCTCCAGGCAGCAGTAGCGCCACCAAGCGTCCCACCCCGCCATTCTAGCGACTTTTGAATGATGTGGTGTTAATAAATATATCGTTTTTGATACCATTTTCGATATTGGTTATTTTGTATATATCGATATATCGGATCAAAATATATCGGCTAAAAATATCGATATATCGAACAAAAAATATCGATATATCGATATTTTTTCAACAAGCAAGCTAGCCTACTGTCATTCACAGACGAATAAGGCTATATTCCGAATCACGATAAAATCGATGTCAGCGCTCACGTTATCTGTCAAACCCATACAAAATCACCGACTCGGAACGCATTTTAGTGCGCTGTCATCGATTTTAGTGTGATTCGGAATGCAGCCTAAGAAGATACTGGCCGCGTTCCCTTTTGAGCCAATAATAGTACTGTTGCTAAAGCTGTTCCGTTTTGATTATCGCGCTGACAGCACTTTTGACGCGATTTCAATTCGGAACGGCTATTATCGCACGCATCACCCGCCGAGCTTTGTTTTGACGTTTTGCTTGCTAAAATTACAGACAAATAACGAATCAGAAGTGTGAAAGGACATGAAAAGTTGTATTTGTTAGTTGAAAATAAACTTAGGTACCTTGTTGCGCTCTTTCATACTGTTCCGTGCTTAAATTTAGAGAAATATCTCTACCCGAAGTTTCGTCTTTAATAAGCACTATCATCTTGTATTATTGCTGTTCTGCTTCGGGTTATAGAATCTAATAAATAATAAACTATAAGATAAACAAAACAATTTGTCAATGCAAAACAACTCAAAACGTCAAATATGACAGACTGCTCACAGTGCTAGCGCTCGAGAACGATATCACCGTGATCGCAAAATGGCGGCGATAGTGACGTCATCCGTGACGTAAATACTGCTATCGTTGGCGCGCTCACAACAAATCGGAACGAACTGTGAGCGCGATATCAGTGATATTATCGCTGTTGGCGCAAAAGGGAACGCGGCCACTGTCATTCATTCATTGTCATTGTCATATGACTCAGTGTTGGGAAACGTACAATAATTATTGGATTCGTACAATAATTCGTGATACGAAACTAGACTGTACAATAAAACATATAGACCGGGCGGCCATCGCACGGTTACCTACCCCATCGAGTTACTGGATATTACCACCTTCCACGAAAAGTAGACCTTAAATAGGTAAGAAAAATGTTGGTCTGCCAGGGCTCAACCTGGAGGAACCTTGGTGGTGCAAAGCTGTGCTACCTACTTTTGACCATCATTTTACCTCATGTGGTTACTGAACAAAACCTTTTCGTTGCTTTTAGTCTTTATTAGTAGAGTTTAAATAATTATGTCTGCCGAGCGAATTCTTGGAGGGTTCCGCAGTCCAACCATTTTTAGGGGCCGCATGGGGGTGCTAATTCACCTCATCGAGTTACTGCATGAAACCAAGTTCTCCTAGTAGCTAAAATGATCCTCTTTAAATACTAATTGGTCTGCCAGTTCGCAACCTGGCAGTTCTTGCAGTCCAACCAAATAACTACATAGTATAAAACAAAATCGCTTCCCGCTGTCTGTCCCTATGTATGCTTAGATCTTTAAAACTACGCAACGGATTTTGATGCGGTTTTATTTGGTAGATAGAGTGATTCAAGTGTAAGATTTACATGTATAATACTTGCATAATATAGTAGAGAAACACTGATAATTTTAAAGGTTTCTAATGTGTTTTGTAAATAAACACTTTTTTTGCGCTTCCATTGCAAACGCTGGCTGAATCCTACGAGATAGATCAAAAATATGTACTACAGTATTGTCCATCTTAAAAAGGTCCACAATAAAGCCCCAAATGGTATATGTCTATCTCTTAGGGATAACCCACAATAACCATTTTTATCCTTTCTTTTCATAAAAAATAATGGCTTATTTACTAAGTGATTTTAAGCAATACAACATTAACCCTTATCCAAATTATGTATCTTAAAAAATTAAATTAATTTAATATTTTAAAATGTTTGTCATAGGTAAATTTATTATTGTTTTTTATATTTTCTGATTAAAAAATATAAACCTATGGTTTTTTTCTTACCATTTTGTATGTGGTATGTTGTGTCCCGCGTAATATACCCAAGTCCCGGATGTCAAGCCTAGTCACGTCCAATGCCAGAAAAGGGCAGGTTGTGCCGCACCTAGTGATGTACAAGACTCGAGTCCTCCGAGTCCTTTTGTCCAGAGTTTGGAGTCGTTTTACAGGGCTCGCCTCGTTTGTATGAAGCTCGACGACTCGGCAGTCTTTTTCAGAGCTCGAGCCTTTTTTAGAGCTCGGCCGACTTCGAGCTATTTTCACGGCTCGAGCCTTTTTGAGAGCTCGGTCTATCTCGAGGCTTTTTCACGACTTGAGTCTTTTTCGGCGCACTAGTTAAGATGGGCTGCTGATAAATGAGGATAAGTAAAGCTGAAGCACAATAGATTAAGCATCTACGGTGCTCTTTATAACATAAGACATTCATCTTTTTGAGTTCTAATTTTAAAGACTAGGGTCAGATTTTCAGTGCTCTGTGAGCTCGATAGGCTCGGCTTTAATATCTCCGAACATAGTCACTAAGCTTTTTATGAGGCTCGCGTTCATTTATAGACTCGAGCTTTTTTGAAGGCTCAAGCTCTTTTAATAGTTTCGAGCTCTTTTGAAGGCTTGAAACTCTTTTGAATCCTCGAGGCGTGGCTCAGAGAGCTCGTTTTTCGGCTAGGCTCGAGCTTACGAGCCTACTGAGCTCACCGAGTCCTGCCAATCCGAGTCGAGTCTCCAAAGTAGAACTCGACGACTCGAGTTTTGTACATCACTAGCCGCACCCAGTGAAGGCGTGGAGAAACAACTCGAATCCTGGAGGGACTTCCAAATCTCCACGATTGAATGAGGTTGAGGAATATTGTTAGGAGCCTGAGTCACCTCTAACACTTTTCTGGAAGTAAACATTCTTCACAGCCGAACCCAAACCATTGAGAAGGACAAGGAGGTCCACATCATGTCCAATGATGAGCACTGATTGAAAAGAGGTGCTCTTACCAAGTGCTACCTTGACGATGTGACAAACGAAAAAGCTTTTATACGAATTTTATATTTAATTTTATAGCTGCAAAAGTTAATGGCATTTGTACCTTTTTGGAAAGCTAATGAAACTAGTTAGTTATTTTACTAATTTGTACGCGAACTTTTATACAGTTTTTTTTCAATAACTTACGACGATGTTCGGGAAAAAATACAGAAAATAAAAGTTATTGCTACTTAGGACCTTTTATTTCTGTGATTATGTATGTTTTGGGCCAACGTTTTTTTTTAAATTGATCACTTATTTTTCAGCTTTCAGAAAAGTATCAATTCAATTTTTAGAGTGAAGTAGTTTATTCATAATTATTGGTTTTTGGCAACAAGTCGGAAAATTTCTTAAATATCGAAGAACTGCTGCAGCTCGGTAACCATCAAGTTTTGACCCCTGGTTCACTGGATTTAATTTGTTGCTAATGACCTCTAGTATAACCCCTATCAAGGAATAGGTCGAATTTCCATGTCACCCTGTATACGCGAAACGGTTTTTAGAGTGCTGCAAAGTTAGCACAGGTCTTTCGAAGCTGCAAACTTGGATTTATGCTACTGGTAGTGGTCCTAACATAACAACATATCGCCGTTATACAACGAAAACCAATTAAATCATAAAAAGTGCAAACGGAGATATCGCGATTACAATGTTTATGGGGTTGAAAATACCCTTTGTAGTATTATATTGTTAGTATTAGTTCATAGCATTAGTACATTGGTAAATGTTCTATTTAAACTTATCTTTTGAGATTTAAAAAGGTTATTGCTTTGTAATGAAATTTACAATAATTGTCACAAGGTCACCTATTTAATTGGTTTTCCCTGAGAAATGATAAATGTCTATAAATTCAAAAGTATTAGGAATACCACAAATCCCGAGAAATTACTTCTTAATTTTAGTTAATTTAGACTAACCATGATAAAAATATACCTATGCAGCTGTCCCTTGTGAAGTTACAAGTGAAAATGTATCAAGATAATTGGTTTTCCCTGCAGAAAATTTAGGAACCTAAAAGTTAAGCAAGTAATTTATTAGCGTTTTAGTACATTCATTTGTTATCAAATTTATAGCTCGAAATAATTAATTAATTACAAATTGCCTTGATTAGTTCAAATAACAATAAAAGCACGCTTCAAATCCCAGTAACAGGTACCAAGAAATTAATGTAAATAAAAGAAAAACTGACTTTCGAGTGACGGACCGACCGACTGACTGACATACTAAAGCAAAGCCAGTATTATTGAGCTAGACGTCTAAAATTGAATACAAAATGTACCTTTGAAACCTTTGATAATCCTGCTTGGAAAGAACTTCCCGAAATTCCCGCGGGAAAATATTTATTGGGAAAAAATATTAATCTAGGCTATCTACTATCTGTGTTCCAAATTACAACCAAAAATGTTCAGTAGTTTTTGCGTGATTGAAGAACAATCATCTAAACATCCAAACCCACAAACTTTCACATTTATAATATAGGTATTAGTAGGATAATATTAGTAGGATGACTAAGAGCCAATTTCACCATTGATTTTAAACGCGCTTTGTCAAAAAACAAGTTTAAGGCTGTCACTGTCATAACAACAAAGTAAAATTTGTTACAAAAATTTACAATTATGTTATAAACAATGCCTTGTTAAATCTTCATTCAATTTTTTTAATGACCTGGTGAAATTGATTTTTGGAATAAACGGGGAATGGGGTATCAAACTCGACACTTAAACTACATTACGTAAAACGTGATCTTGATCGCGTTTAAAATCAATGGTGAATTTGGCTCTAAGCATTTTCATATTCTAGTTAGGTAAAACTGAGAATGTGACATTAAAATTATTTAATTAAATTTTTTAATTATTAGGACAGTATAAATAAAACACCTAATAAAAAACCGGACAAGTGCGATTCAGACTCGCCCACTGAGGGTTCCGTACAATAAATAATTATAATTAGTTCAGGAATCGAGTCTCGCAGTTTTTCCGAGATTTTGCAGATTATGCCAATATAACTACAAATGTATAGATTTCAGATTTATACATGTAGGTACTTGTAGAATAAGACGATATTACTTTCCAAATTTCGTAGTTCTAGGTCAACGGAAAGTATAGATTTCCTTGAAAGCGTCTGAATATGTGTTTTTGTGGCAAAAACGGCCGTATCCTTTTTTGATTTTTTCACAGCTTCTAGGAACTGTAGATTTGAGTAGGTATACCTCCACACGTTCCCAAGATAAGGGATACAGACAGATGGACGGACAACCGTCCGTCTGTCTGTCAGTCAAGATCATTATTACCGTTAGTCATTATCCGAAGATATTAAGGAATCGTTTTTCGCTGTAGATTAGGATGCATTCGTGAATAAATTATCGTCTGAGAAATGTCAGAGAAAACCAATTATCTGGATATACAATATTTTCTTAGTTGATTAGATTGTATTAGTTAATATGGAATTCGTCAGGTAAAATAAATTAAACTGTTTTAATAGCTTTTATTTGATCATTTTAATCTAGTATGGAGATATAAATCTTAGAAAATGGTTGTTACTGAGGGAAAAATAGAATAATTCCTGAGCTGTCTCTGAAAAAAAACAAATTTTATCAGTTAACTGACAATCATTGGAGACAAATATGTCAGAAGTCAAGTTTATTCTGTTTAATATTTTGTATTTGAAAACAAACCTTGGCAATGCTTGAAATAATTGGTTATCTAATTAGTAGAAGCGAAACTATAGTACTTAGCGATTAATGGGTTTTCGCAGACGATAGAGCACAAAATTTTAAGTACTTTGGCATTCATAAGTCATTTTCGTAAAAAAATCGATTTAATTGGTTTTCGTTGTATAGCGGCGATATAAGAAAACCAGAACTAGGCGTTAGTTTGCGATTTTAGCGATTTCTAGTATATGACTGGCCTAATACTGCGAAAAAACATTTGCAGACTGCATTTTGAAATTGTTTCCTAAAAATATTTTTATTTTTAATAAAAAAAACGTTTTCACTTCTCAAGCTTACGCGCTCACTAGACATGAAATAAAAGACTTTTTGTCAAGTCAAATTCATCGCTTGAGGGTAGGCTCACGAGTGACTCCAGTCCCCCGTGACCACGGCAGCTGCAAAGGTGCCGAAACGTCGGAAAATAAAAAATCAAACCAAATACCAACTAATTACCAAAGTACCTTCAATAAAACCGCGCTAGTATCCGTTAAAAAGTCTTTTATTTCAAAAAATACGTTGTTTTTTCATCTGTGTTATTAAACGAGTGAACACTGATTCTCATTAAGTTTTTTTTATTAATCTGATAATTTCTGCGGACATATTGGTCATTTCTGTGTTGACGATTTTTTAGTTTTTGGCTTTTTTGAATTAATTGTTGATTTTTGAGTTTTGTGTTTCTATATTTTTTGTATGAACCTTGTTAAAATTAATACATTGGTATAAAATGTACCTACAAAGTTTTCATTTCTTTGTTTATTTTTCATGCTAGAATAGAATGTCCTATTATCATATTTCCATTATTATTGTTTGTTATATCTAAAAGTACCTATACACTTCAAGGAATGGGAAGCACAAGGGTTTTTGTTGATTTTGTACCTATTTTAAAGGTTTAAAAACAATCAGAGGTGTCTTTGATCAGAGGACGGGTTTACTTTGATCGATGATCAATGTGGGGTGACATTATTTTTTTGATGAAAATTAAAGACTAAAAAAATAGACTTCTTCGTCATAACTGATTAAGATTTAGTTCTACCAATACTCTATTCAATAACCAATTCGTATCATTGTTCAAAATAACCCCAATAATATGAAATATGAATAGCTTTAGCGCAAAATCCTGCGGGCCGGTTTTTATTTTTTATTATTATATTTATATTAAAGGGTTAAGCATAATAAAAAAAACTTTCAAATCCCGTTATAAAATATACGGTGATCCTTTGATCACCCAAAAGTTTTCATTCAGCCTCAAAATCAGTTTAAAGTTGATCAGCTGATTTTTTTTTCTTTGAAACGGATGGTTAACAAATATTGTTTTCACTTTATCCTATAAATATGTATAAACCGATACTTATTCTTATTTGAATTTCAAAAGTGATCAAAGTCCAGTCCCCCATCTTGCAGTACCTACTTATTTTATTTTTTAGTTTAAGTTCATAAGCAATAACAATAATCGTTTGTAAGAAATTAGTACATTGTATTGTGTTTGTGTGACTTATTTGTTTCTTTTTTGACCCTTTAACATAGTCAATAAGTATGTATACTATAAAATAAAAATACCTACATAAATCAGTACAAAGAAACAAGCAAGCAAGTAAAATTTCGTCTGTAGACTGAAAATTTAACATTTAAATTATAATAAATTTGGTTAGACTGCAAAAACTGCCAGGTTGCGAACTTTAAGGGCATCATTTTAGATACTAGGAGAACTTACAAACTATATTAAACTAGTGACTCACCCTGGCTTCGTACGGGTGCAGTGCTGATACTAAGGCTATATTAATCTATATCACATGCATGCACAATGTATTTAAGGTACTTAATTGGAATGGCATAAAATCTCATAAAAAGAAAGGATAAAAATGGTTATTGTGGGTTATCCCTAAGAGATAGACATATACTATTTGGGGCTTTATTGTGGACCTTTTCAAGATGGACAATACTGTAGTACATATTTTTGATCTATCTCGTAGGATTCAGCCAGCGTTTGCAATGGAAGCGCAAAAAAAGTGTTTACTTACTATATTATGCAAATATTATACATGTAAATCTTACACTTGAATCACTCTATCTACCAAATAAAACCGCATCAAAATCCGTTGCGTAGTTTTAAAGATCTAAGCATACATAGGGACAGACAGCGGGAAGCGATTTTGTTTTATACTATGTAGTTATTTGGTTGGACTGCAAGAACTGCCAGGTTGCGAACTGGCAGACCAATTAATTTTTAAAGAGGATCATTTTAGCTACTAGGAGAACTTGGTTTCATGCAGTAACTCGATGAGGTGAATTAGCACCCCCATGCGGCCCCTAAAAATGGTTGGACTGCGGAACCCTCCAAGAATTCGCTCGGCAGACATAATTATTTGAACTCTACTAATAAAGACTAAAAGCAACGAAAAGGTTTTGTTCAGTAACCACATGAGGTAAAATGATGGTCAAAAGTAGGTAGCACAGCTTTGCACCACCAAGGTTCCTCCAGGTTGAGCCCCGGCAGACCAACATTTTTCTTACCTATTTAAGGTCTACTTTTCGTGGAAGGTGGTAATATCCAGTAACTCGATGGGGTAGGTAACCGTGCAATGGCCGCCCGGTCTAATAGCTTTCTCATTATTGTACGCTTTTGTACCATATTTTCCGATTTGACACAATATAGGTACAATACGCACATGACACTAAAATTAATAAAGAAACGCATCACCTAGCTACCTACTATTATTCTGTAGCGTCACATCACACTTGTCTTGTCTTAGGCTGGCCCCAGACCTACCGGTTCCGTTTCTTTGCTTTGCTGTGCTACCTTGCTTGAAAGACCGCCGGCCAACCAGGGTAATTTTCAATCTATCACATTTTGGGACTAGACCAAATTGGCAAGATAGCCATTAGCTTGGTTTTATCAAATATCATCGCCTGGATTGCGAAGTAGGAAGCTTTTAGGAGATATGCCACCCTGAACATGGACTCCTATCGTTAAAAATAACTCGATTGCTTATTTATACAAGATGTTTGGTAAAGCCTTATAAAACTGAATATGGTAGATAGGGCCCATAATAAAACTGAACAACTTTTACTATGGGACCAAATCTGAAATCGCGAAAAAAAATGAACTGTTTCATACATTTTGATAATTTCGTTATTAATTTTTGTATAAAACAGCAGTTTTTTTTAAAACGAAAACTAAAACTTCTCATCGCACCCCAGACGACGATATTTGATAACACCAAACTAATGGCTATCTTGCCAATGTGGTCAGGTCAAAATATGCGATAGATTGAAAATGAGCCTCTTGGCCGGCGGTCCATGGTAGAACAGCAAAGCAAAGAAATGAAACCGGTAGGTCTGGGGCCAGCCTTATGTCTTTATTAATACCGTAAAGTTGGTAATTCACATTCATTTCTTGCTTGCTAACATTGGCATTGGCAGTAAACTATCAAATAAAGGCATTGGCAGTAGGTAAACATCTTGCCTTCTCCTGTGGAATCATATAAAATATAAATTAAATATATTTAATAAAAAATAAAAATATGAAAAAATAAAACAAAAGATATAATTAAATCATACCTACCTACTCACTAAATAAAATTTGAACTTGAAGGTTTGCGATTGTATTGAATGATCCGCTTCAACTTTACTTCACTCGAGAAATTATGAGAAAGAAATGAGTAAAATAAGTGGGGCGACTTTAGTTCAGTTCAGTTGTACTTTGTAAAATCAATCGCATATAAGGCTGGCCCCACACCTACCGTTTCTTTGCTTACCGGTTTACATTCTGATAGAACAGAATGGAAACCGGATCATCGCCCCACACACGCCGGTCGCCGGGCTTTCTTGATTCGCGCTCAGTCGTAATCTAGCGCTCGCTGAGAGAGGTCGTCTGACAAATCAAATTGTGTGATAAATGTAAGCGTCAAAACCGCTGGACCAAAAGCGATATCTGATGTTATGAAAACCAAAATGCAATACCTTTTTACTACTATTTGATATCTAACTTCAAATATTTAGCAGGTACCTCGATTGACAGCGACAAAACGTGTAAAGTAAGTGGCCAGATATTCTGACGTCAGGTTGTCTGGACCACATTTTTTTCCATAGTTCTAAACAACAAAAGTTTTTTATCTCTTTTTAAACATTTAGTACCTTTTAAGTACCTTACCAAATATATATTTTCAAATTTTTTGGCGTAACTACAAGAAACATTTTAGGCATGAACCATTTTTTTTTATTGTGGATATTTAATTTGACACAGGAACTTTGTGATAAAACCATACAGCCCCATCAAGTATGGGCTCGTTTCATTCGTCTTGCTAAGTAATCTGTTGGGATTGGGAGGTAGTATCCAGGGTCTGATGATAGAGCAGGAAGAAGGCCACATTAACTCTGTAATAAAACCATACAATCCCATTTAGTTTGGGCTCGTGTGATTTGTCTTGACAAGTACTGTGTTGAGAAATAGTGTTCGGGGTCTGATGATGGAGCAAGAAGAAGGTAAGGCAACTTTAAGAAAGACTGGATATGATATGAGATGGGTGACCATGTAGTACTGCGTTTACCAAATAGGACAAGTAAGGATAATTTTGTGTTAGCTATTTACCTATCTGAAAGTGTTTAGGAAATACCTACCTAGTTCTGCTTCAGATTTCGTTGACCACAAAAAGGGACCAAATAAGTAGAAATTTGTATAAATCAAAGTAAATCAAATTTTAACAGATATAAGCAATAAACTTGAGTATGTATGTAGGTACTTACCTATGTTTCATACATCTTATCAGTCAATATGTAGGTAGGTTAGGTACCTACCTCACGGTTATCAAACTACGCAAATCTGTCAAAATTCAAACTACAATATCATAATAATTATTTTATTTTAATAAAAACATACTTTAGTAAAGCCACTTTTTAATAAATCCTATTTCCATCGTAATTCTTCAAATCACTAATCATATAATATGACGTAGGTAAGTAATGAAATCATTGTAGTCAGCTCCTAGTCTATGTACAAAAAATAATTAAAAAACTTTATATTATAGATCCCTGATGCTTATCCTACAAGGGAAAATTGTTTTACATAGAGATTGCCTACATATGCATTTTGATGATTGAATAAACTATAAGCGACAGCCCTACCAGTCAGCCAGTGTTTAGGCTATTATCGCTCGCTAACGGCTCGAGTTGGCCTACTTATTTGATTCTACTATGACTGCGATAACGAAAGTTAAGCAACTCTAGGAAAGGCCGAGTATGAGATGGATGACTGTTTGGGACCAGAGTAACGAATGTAAAGCTACTTTTGAAGAGGCCGGGTATGAGATGGGTGACCGTGAGACCGTGATAACGAAAGTTGCTTAACTTTCGTTATCGCAGTCCTAAACGATCACCCATTTACGCGGCTATTCCGAGAGTTGCTTAATATTCGTTACTGCAGTCCCACGGTCACCCATCTTATATCATATCAGGTCTTACATAGATTACCTTACCTTCTTCTTGCCGTCATCAGACCCCGGACACTATTTCTCAACAGAGTATTTATCAAATCAAATTAAACGAGTTCAAATTCCATGGGGCTGTGGTCTTCTTCCTGCTCCATCATCAGACCCTGGACACTACTTTCCAACAGATTACTTAGCAGGACGAATGAAACGTGCCCAAACTCGATGGGGTTGTATGGTTTTTTTTACAAAGTTCCTGTGTCAAACTAAATATCAATTTTAAAAATCTTTCAAGCTTATTTTTTTTTATATACATATCAAAAAAATTGGAAAAAAATATATGTTAAGGTACTAAAAAGGTACTAAATATTTACAAAGAGATGAATTAGTTGTGTTGTTTAAAACTATAAAAAAGTGGTCCATACAACCTGACGTCAGAATGTCTGGCTAAGCGGCCAGAGAGTGTAAAGAAAGTATTTTACAGGTTTTGTCGTAGTCAATCGAGGTCAAGTTAGGTATTAAAAAGTAGCAAAAAAGTATTGCTATTTCTAAACATTCAATATCGCTTTTGGTCCAGCGGTTCTGACGCTTACGAATCGCCGGCACCGGCGCCGGGTTGCAACCGGGCTGTGTGTGACCATATACGGAGCGAGCACGTAGGCTCCACCTCTTTCTTACCGGTGACGACGTTCTTACCGGCGATGTCGGCCGGTTGCTTGCTGACCGGGCGTTCTTGCCGGTTTGGGTCGATAGGTCTGTGACGAGTAGTACGTTTTGTATGGCATTCTAGCCTCCCGGTTTCATTCTTTGCTTTGCTGTTCTAGGTAGATCAGCAAAGAAACGGTAGGTGTGGGGCCAGCCTTAGAGGCCTAAATATTAAAAATTATTGCCTAATAAAACGTACAATAATTCGACCCAAAATACAATAATTTTTAGCTTGGCAGCACCATAATTTTGCATCCAACATTTCCCAACACTGTATGACATATGTCATTGTCACTGCGAGTGAAACTCCTCCTGCTTGTCCACGCGTCATTTATTTATCCAAATATAATTAAATTTAGCTCAAAAGTAAAATAATAAGAAGTGCTGCTATTTATTAATTTAAAATGACAGAAACATCAGAGGTAAATTTAATAAGGATAAAGACATTTGGAGAAAGTGTGCTTATAAATCAAAGGACACGTCACGCAGTGCTGCGAATACTGTCGTCGGCCGGTGATTTGTTGATTCTCCTCAAAAGGACTTCTCTACTTCCTTTATTAACATTTTATATGCATCATGAAAAAAGGAGATCCGGAGTTTACATCTATTTTATTACATTTAAACTCTAATAAGTACTTACGAGTTTTTTATGCCTTGGTCACAATACCAGTCCGGTGTGCAATATTATTTGTTAACAAGACCAGAGAGACCAGAGGCCTAATTGTGTTACTCAACATTTTATCAAGTTTCCAGCATTGTACGGCCCACTATGATGGATGCAATTTTCATATTTCGAAAAAAAAATTGTTTAAACTTAGTGATTTCTTTAACAAATTGTGCTTAAATTGTTCTTTACTGTATAAATAGTCATGAAAAGTGTTATAAGTACAATCGGTGTGGTATAATTTGAAAAACAAGTGATCTCAAATTCGTAACGGCGGGGCGGCATCCAAATGTCACTGGAGAAGAAGACATAGTAACAAGTGCGAGTCATACCCGCGCACGAAGGGTTCCGTACCAAAAAAACGGAAAAAATCACATTTGTTGTATGGGAGCCCCCCTTAAATATTTATTTTAAATTTCTTTTAGTATTTTTTATTATAGCGGCAACAGAAATACTTCATCGGTGAAAATGTTAACTGTCTACCTGTTGTCGTTATTAATTTTCAACAAAAACGGCAAAAAAAATATGTTTGTTGTATGGGAGCCCCCCTTAAATATTTATTTTATTCTGTTTTTAGTATTTGTTGTTATAGCAGCAACAGAAAGACATCATCTGTGAAAATTTCAACTGTCTAGCTATCACGGTTCACGAGATACAGCTTGGTGACAGACAGACCGACCGACAGACAGACAGACGGTCATCGAAGTCATAGTAATAGGGTCCCGTTTGTACCCTTTGGGTACGGAACCCTAAAAATTATCAAAATTACTGTCAATTTTATCTACTACTAAACTAAACTATAAATTTATTATCTTGGTAAACTGTCAATCACAAAACTAGATATCTAAGCAAAGTTTCTTTTTATTATAGTTTCAAGATTATAGGTTTATTATTGGTTGACATCAGAGGAAAACTTTAAAATTTTAGGTCACTTTATGATTTTTCCATATCGAGAAAAGTTTTTCTATCAATTACAAAACTGAGTACCGCCTATAATCTATTTTCTTCATAACTTTTTTGGGGTTGATAACTCAAATAATACTGTGTGAAGAGTTTGTTCAAAAATGTGTATTTGGCGTTGTACGGCCGCTTAATTGGTCGGAGAGTCAGGTTCAAAGTGCTTGTGATGGATACAGAGTGACACGGTTAGGATGCGAACATCTCTTATATTTAATCCTTAGTCACATTAAGTCCGTTTGTTTGTTTGTTACGCCTTCACGCCCTAACTATTGAACTGATGAAATTTTGCATGCACGTTGTCAGGCGTACAGAGAAGGACATTTATCCCGTAAAAAAGTATTGCTCCCGAGGGATAGCAAAAAATCTTTCCAAGCAGACGAAGCCGTGGGCGGCCGCTAGTATATCATAATAATAATTTTCTCCTCTTTCAGGTAGTAAAAATCAACAAGTGGGATGGAGCAGCTGCCAAAAATGCCATAGACGATGCTATTAGAGAGGTAGGTTACTAAGAAAAACTGGCCAATGACTATGTGAGACTGGTACATTAGCTTCTTTTATCCATCCTTATAATAATAATATATAATAATAGAGCTTTATTTTTTCATATAATTTACATTTCAAATGTGACAAGTGTTAGTACTTAAATAAACTTAATGTTTTAATCTGTTAGTATTTTTTTTTTCTTTTTGCAAATTAATAATTATATGGATCCCTTCTGGGTGAAAGCCTCCTCCATCCCTTGCCAATTTTTCCTGTCTTGACTTTCCTCTTATCCATCCTTAAAGTACTGCAATTATATAGGTAGCTTCTAAGCAATTGTTTCAATAAACATCATCATAATATACAGTGGTGGTCACATAATTAAAGACACCAGTTAATTTTCATATAAACGAGGTAACTTTGAAGCCTTTGCACAGAATAGTAATAAGCACTACTACCATATAGAAAGGAAACTCCACCCCGCTCCACAATCAATTGCCTCACCCCACAGCGCGAGTTCGTGTACCGAATCGTGTGCTCATTCAATAGCCCCAGACTTCACGCACACATTTGTGTGTTTGCAAAAACATCACTGTGTAGCGTCTGTGTAATAGATAGTTAAAATGCGGCTCTCGTATGGAGTGCCCGGGGCGTGGCCTTGGCCATCCAGAGATAATGGACGTGATTCAAATTGTTATACACACCCAACTAATCTGATCAGCATTCTAAGAGATATAAGGATATGTTTAAAAAAAACGAAATTAGCATAAAAATGTATGGACATCTTGAAACTGAAAACTGATCCTTATATATCTCTTTGAATGCTGATCGGATCAGTCAGGTGTCCAAAATTACCTCGTTTATATGAAAATCAGTCTTTAATTATGTAACTGCCACTGAACATGTTAGATGGTATACTTACATTGCCAAGTAATTGATTGTAATAATTGAATGTTGTGACAGGTTTTCACGGGGGACTTGAAGTGCAAGGAGAGCTTTGCGCTGATCGACGGGCGCCTGCTGCTGTGCGCGCTGGCCGTGGGCGTGGCGCTGTACGCGCTGCTCTGGGACTACTTGTATCCATTTCCACAATCAAGGTGACCATTATGCTTCTACCTACAGCATCATGATACATTACTAAATAATATACTGGAAAAAATACGACTCGCACCAGATCAATTCTCGGACGGGAAATCGAACCCGCGACCTTTGGATATCCGGTCCAATGCTCTAACAGCTGACCTACCGAGTCACTAGGAGCAACGTCGAATTTCTTCTAGTATATTTAGTATTGTATAAAAATAGCAGTGTGAATGCAAAAATCTCAAATTTAAAAATTATAAATCTATTTCATCTTCATCAATTGTCAAAATATCTGGAAAGATATTTCAATTAAATGTCGAGGTAATTCCTCACATTGGTGGACGCTGGCTTGCAGCGTAAGAATGGGATATACAACTACTAAGAAATTCGACGTTGCCACTAGTGACTCGGTAGCTCAGCGGTCAGAGCATTGGACCGGGTATCCAAAGGTCGTGGGTTCGATTCCCATCCGAGAATTGATATGGTGCGAGTCGTATTTTTTCTAGTATATTATTTATTATTGTATAAAAATAGCAGTGTGAATGCAAAAATCTCAAATTTAAAAGTCATGATACTTAAAATAATACAGCCTAACCCTACCAACTGCCAAGCGACTGACAAAAATTTGAAACATATGCCCGTATAAACAATACGGGGTCTGTAACATGACAGTACACTAACCCAGTCCAGCGCTGACTTGCTACAGGGCTTGTGTGGACGCTTGTTTCCGCCCAGTCCAGCGCTGGCTTCTCGCTTGCACTTCTTGCTTGCTCGCTGGGTCCAGTCACTGACCCCGTATAAACCACCCCTAATTCTATTGTGTCTGAGTTAAATGGTAGTAAATGTGTTAAAATTATTACTTATTTCAAAATGAAAGTTTTAAGACATTGTTAAGTTAAACAGCTCTTGGCACACAAATTACATTTTGAAATTTATTCACTTCTCAAGCTTGCGCGCTCACTAGACATGAGGGCGATTTCAAATTTCTGTACACCTTAGATTTTTTTTATTTAATTTTTTTATGTAAAGTTTAGAACTATTTTACAATCGCACTATGAATAGCACATTCTAGATTTTAATATAATTAGAAATTAATCACATAATACCGTGTATTTTTGCTTTTATTGTACAAAATAGTAAGAGGTGTCGAGATTTGACGTCAGTTTTGTTACTATATAAAAAGGTAATAAATAAATTAAAACTGCGAGCATTGAACAATATTTATTAAATTTTATGAAAAAACAGCAAAATATCAAAAGAATGGCAGCATGAAGTTGTGTGCAATTTAAAAACGACTACCACTTTTTCAAAATATTAACTAAGTTTTGTTACCATGGAGCCAAAAAAACATTCATTTTTGAGTTTTTTAATTATTGAGAGATCACAAGAGCTCTAAACAACCAAAATATTGAAGAATCATAAATTCTTTAGGTATTTTTGTATTAATAATACCTGATATTTTTTTAAAAATAGATAAAATATTAAAATAATCGTCCAAGTTTTATGGGACAGTAACAAAAGTGACTCTTGAAATATTATTAGGCTGAGTTATAACAGCGCGGAAACTATTTTATGTTATTTATTCTACATTACCATTTTGTTGATTTCATAATTATGGTATAATTTTTCGGGAATCAAATAGATACTAATTAATATGTTCCATAAATGGCGTTACAAATATTAATATAAAATATTCGCAATATTATTATACATTAAAATTTCATAACAATAGTTTAATCATCTATAGTCGGTAGCTATATTCCATATGAACTCGGCTTAAGAAGTCAGTTTTGTTACTTTTTTTGGTCAGGCCTATATGTTACCGCATTTCAAGTAACAAAATTGACGTAACATTTTACAGTTATAATTATTGAAAAAATAAACTATAAAATACTCGTTTATTTAGCGACCTATGAAACTGTTGTTTTGTTTCAAATAATTATGCTCTACGTTTCTTGTAAAAAAATATGTATTATATAGATAAATAGAATTAAATAATGGTAACTTACCTTGACTAAATAATATAGATCTCCTGCGCCCAGCACAGAACAACCGTCCGCTTTCACAGTTTTTTTGACACTGTCTACTTTTTTTATGGCGGCTTCAAAATGGTTGCCTTGTGTATTGCCATATTAAAATTTAGAAGTCCCCACGTGTTATTTAAGGACTTGAAAAATGGGTAACAAACTTTGACATGTCAGGGTGACTCAAATATCGACTTTTGTTATAATATTTGTTTTTTAATAAAAAATATTAATTTATGAGGGCAATAGCATCGGTTTTTCAATCGTTTAAAAAGATATTTTAAAATTCTTAAAATACCACTGTACCCTGTTATGTTACGAAACATGAGTTTTATTAAATTTCGTTACCGTTGAATGAGATGGGACATGTGAAATTAAGTGGTACTTTATGTTTTTAAATTTATTTTAAAAATAAGTGTTAATTATTTAGTCATACAAATTACATATTTTAAAAGTTTACAAATATATTTATTTACAGGAAAACGTTTTTTAGTCAAACTTTTTGAAATATTTGCGTAAAAAAGAAAAATATTTATGGGACACGCTAAATTGGGGGGGTGTTAAGAATTTTGAAATCGCCCATGAAATAAAACACTTAAAGAATACTAACGCAATTTTATTGAAAGTACTTTGGTAATTAGTTGGTATTTGGTTTGATTTTTTATTTTCCCGACCTTTGCAGCTGCCTTAGTCATGGGGGACTTAGGACCTATCCTAATTGGCCATCGGACCATGGTGCGTCCGTCCGATGAAACTGCCTATCTATTGTCTAATTTCAAAATCTATTGCTATCGCCTTCGGGTGTGAAACATTGATACTTATTTTTGGCACAAATAAAAACTTGTCAAAGAAATGTGGCAATGTATCACATCCATCTATCAAATGAAAGCGATTGCGATAGATTTTGAAATTAGACAATTAGCCCCCTGGTCGTGCGACCGTGCGATCAAACCTAGTGATATCTATTAAATGTCCTAATTGATGGTCGCGCGATCATGCGATGCGTCTATTGTTTGTTCTGATTCATCGCACGATGAAATCGCAACGCATGATCGCACGACCGAAGCCAATTAGGACAGGGCCTGAACGTCGGGAAAATAAAAAAAAAACAAACCAAATTCCAACTAATTACTATTCAATAAAGCCACGCTAGTATCCGTTAAAAAGTGTTTTATTTCATTTTTAGATTTGTTTTTAAATAATTATAATATTACTTTCAGATTGGTCCTCATCATTTGTGTTTCGTCATATTTCATCCTCATGGGCATACTGACTCTGTACACCACATTCAAAGAAAAGGGTATATTTGTGGTCGCCAAAGAGAAAGTGGGCAATAACACCCGCGTCTGGGAAGCCAGCTCTTATGTTAAAAAGTAAGTTTATTATATTTTCACTGGTAGACGATCAATGCCTAATAGTATTAAGTCCAACACCATTGGCGCATCTAGAGATTTTGTGGGGCCTGGCCCGCAGTTCCGGGGCAAAGCTAGGGGGGAAATAATTCAACCATATCGTATCTGTAGGAGGCTAAACTTGGTCTGTGTTATTAGGTACAAAAGATTTTTGAACACCTGTTTAACTTAAACACTGTTTAAATGTGGTGCTGTCTCTTTCAAACAATATTGTCAAAAAATTTACAGCATCACATTTAAATAGTGCCTAGGTTAAACAGGTGTTTAAAAATCTTTTGTAATAACATCGATCATGTTTTGAAAATGTTTTTATGGTTTGATTTAAAACAAGTAGCTGAAATGTAACAATGTGATTATTTTTAGAACTGGTTTAGAAAGCCCTTTGTCGTAGAGCAAAAAATATAATACAATAACTCCTCTTAAGGCAAGAATTTTTAAGAACGAGCGAAGCGAGTTCAAAATATTGTTTTGACCTCAAGTATACGTGTACCAAACGGCTATGCTGTACATCGATTTTCGGTTTTCCATCGATTTCGAGCTCGTACGCCGACCCTTTCGGCGCCAGGCGTCTACTTATCAAATAGCCAATTTATCATTCCGACTGCTTCTCAATGTAACAACTTTGCAGTTCGCCAACCTAGAAATTATCCTACTTCACTTACAGTCTACTTCTCAAAGAGACTCTTCGCAGACTGCCTACTTTTCTCCCAAACGTCATCGTCGGACATTCAGCATCAAATTTTTTGTTTTAGGTAGGTATTTTACTGTCTTTGTGGTCCACTGCTTAGAACGTTTGGCTCTTGATCCAGAACTTGTGGGTACAATTCCCGCAGAGGCGAACTGTGCCGTGTAGGCGTGTAGTGCTAGGTCTTATGGCGTAATTCCTGTTTTCTGAAAAGCTACACTTTGTGATGAAAGCAAGCCACTTTGTATAGTGATAGTAGGGAATGTTTCATCTCTTAGGAAAAACTTATAAAATTTCTAAAACCTGAACGTATGATCCGATTTTGACAATTAAGGCGTCTGTCGACAGAAATTAAATAGTTTTATTATTAAAAAATGATAGGGGGGCAGAAAATAATTACAAATACCAAAAAACCTTCATTATTGAAAAAAAAATGTTGGCTATGAATATTGGATATGTCACCGGCAATGTATGAAATGCAGGCATTGTACAATGCCTGGCCCTTTTAGGCAATGTATGAAATAAAATGAATATTATTGTCTATTTCACACATTACCTAGGCAGTGTATATGTTACGGCTAATACCTGAAGTGCGGCTAAACCTAGTTTTAGCCGGCTAAAACTAGGTGTAGCCGATAGCTGTTGGCTAAAACTAGGTGTAACCGATCGCGTATTCCCTCAACCGTATTGAATTCGTCCCCTCCTAGAGACGAATACGATACGGTTTTGCAAATCAAAATATGCCCCGTAAGCGTATCGATTTCGGCTCCATTAGTAGACGAAATCAACACGGTTTTGTGCATTTATTTGTATGAAAGGATATCTTCCAAAAACGTATCGATTATGTCTACAGCTAGCGCGGTGATTAACAGAATACCTACGTTTTGGTAATAATTATTAATATGAAAACTGTTGCCAAAAATAGTAATGAATTCGTCCTGCAAGTTTAAGAAAATGGTATGGTAAATAATCAACATCAGTAGGTATATTAAAGTTTAATATAAAATATTAGGGATTAAGGTATGTAATGCCGTTTGGTATGGAAAATTTTAAAGAAATTGCATTTTTCATACTAGCATTTTCTTAATTTATTTAACAACGATGCGGGTTATGTTTTAAAACTATTATGCACAAACATTTAACAAGTATGTATCGGCTAAGATACAACGAATTAAGTTGTCATTTCTGCTAACAAAAAGTAGTCACTCGTAAGGTACTTTTTCAAAAGTAGGTACGAGTATTCTGTGGTCAAGGAAAGAAAAATCAGTATTTTTTTATTGCTGATAGTTGGCCAGTTTGATTATAATTCAAAATAATAACTACAAGGAGCCTTATAAAGCTAGGAGGCGACGAAACCGATAACTTTTTGGAACAGAAAATCTGTATGATCAACCTACACATAAACGTATTATTTCGTTCCCTCCAGTTGACGAAACCGATACGGTTTTGGGGAATAATATATACGACAACATTTACAGCAAAACCGTGTTGATTTTGTCTACTGATGGGGTCGAAATCGATACGCTTACGGGGCATATTTTGATTCCCAAAACCGTATCGTATTCGTCGCGAGGAGGGGACGAATTCAATACGGTTGAGGGAATACGCTAACCGATCTGCTTTACTCCTGTAGGTCCCGGGTTTGGTTAGAAATTTAAGGCGAGCGCGCAGCGCAGCGTAGCGTGAGCCTTAAATTTCGAGGTATTTTTTTTACAGACAACAGAAATATACTTTTCACCTCTCCAGCACGAAAAGGGTGCTTTTGGCGCGTAAAAAAAAGCGTGAGACAAAGTTTTTTTTAATTTCTAACACCAACTTTTAAAATAATAAAGAAAAAAATAAAGTGACAAGGATGACACTTGTAAAATTGATATGTGAGAAAAGGATAGATAGAGTGCTTTATTGTGTAATACTTCTTCTTCTTCTTCCCAGACCTTGTCCCATTTATTTGGGGTCGGCCCTCCCTGTCCTTTTCTTCCATTCGCTACGATTAAGCGCTATATCTGGATCCAGATCAGCGGCTTTCAGGTCTCTTTTAACCGTCGTCAACCAAGTAGTGGTGGGTCTTCCGCGTCTCCGCGTCGTCATGGGAATATCCAAGTCTAAAGCCAATTTTACCATGTGGTCTTGAGGCCGCCTCTGAATATGTCCGAACCATCTCAGGCGACGTTCCACCAGTTTATCTGATATGGGTGCTATTTTGAAACTGCCTCTGATGAATTTGTTTTGAATCTTATCGAGTAAGGTGACCCCCGCTGACCAGCGTAACATGCGCATCTCTGTAGTATGGAGTTTGTTTAGATGACTTTTGTTTGTGGCCCAACATTCCGATCCATAAAGTATAGCAGGTCTTACTGCTGTTTTGTAGATTTTTCCTTTTACTTTAAGAGGCATTTTCTTGTCACACATTACGCCTGTCAGCTCCTTCCATTTCAGCCATCCAGCATTACTTCTGTGTATCACATCTGAATCTATTTTTCCATCGTTACTGATAACTGAGCCTAGGTATTTAAATTTGTTGACTGTATGTAATGGTGCGTGATCTATAAGTATGTTTATGTCATTTGGGTCCGTGATGTCATCAAATATGCAGGACATTAGCTCGGTCTTTTTTCGACTGATTTTTAGTCCATTTTCTTCTAGAGCTTCTACCCAATCATTTAGATCAATTTGGAGCTGGTCTGCACTTTCAGCTATTAGTACGATGTCATCAGCATACAACATGTTCCAAGGCACTGGTCTTTGCCTGTGTTTTGTAAGGTAATCAATAGTTACATTAAACAGTAGCGGACTAAGTGTTGATCCTTGATGGACACCGACTTTCAGTTCAAAACATTCCGTGATACCTGCGGGGCTAGCGATTTTCGTCGATACGTCTTCATACATATCCTTTATAAGGTTGATGTAATGCTCCGGGACAGATTGCGCACGTAAAGCCTTCCATATTAAATCGCGTGGCACATGGTCGAAAGCCTTTTCTAAATCAATGAAGACCATATGCAAGTTATTTTTACTTATTTTAGCTTTTTCCATAAGTATTCTGATCGTCTGTATCGCATCTGAAGTACATTTTCCTGCGACGAAACCGCATTGGTTGGGTGTCAGCTCGATTATATTACTAATTCTATTGTTTATTATTCTCTCCCAGATCTTAAATGTGTGATCCATTAGTTTAATAGCTCTGTAATTCCCACATTCCCTGACGTCACCTTTTCCTTTATAAAAAGGGGTGAGGTAGCTCTCACGCCATGCATCAGGTATCGCTTGGCCGGCGTTTAGCTTGTTGTATAAGATATGCAACCAACATATACCTATCGGTCCTAGATGTTTCCAGACTTCGACAGGTATTTCGTCAGGGCCGGGGGCTTTATTGTTCTTCATACGTTTAACGGCGCTGGAAACTTCCTCTATTGTGATCTGAGGCACCGGGCCATAAACAGGGGGTGGCTTAGGGTCTTCAAGATTTCTGGGGTTTGATTTATTTAAGAGGTCTTTGTAGTATTCGACCCATCTATTCTGAATTTTCTTATCCTCGGTGAGTAAATTACCATCGTTGTCCTTGATGTACTTCGCAGAATTTATGTCTTTACTGTTATTGTTTCTTACCCTTGCAATTTTGTGTATGTCTATTTCAGATTTGGCTGATTCTAAATCTTCATAAAATTTTGAGGTTGATTTTGCTCTCGAGATTGCTACCTGACGCTTTGTTTCTGCTTTCGCTGTTCTGTATGCGTCTCGATCCGAGTCTTCGTTAGTAGACTGCCATAGTTTGAAGGCTTCCTTTTTAGCCTGCACTGCAGTTTTGACATCATCTTGCCACCAGCAGGTCTCCTTAAAGGGGCCTTTTCTTTTCTTAGTTCTGCCTAGATGTTTTTCGGCTACGGTTATACACGTTGACTCGAAATCACTCCACATTTCATTAGCAGTCTGTTTACACTCCTGATTAGCCTTAGTAATGTAGTCCTTTAATTCGCTGATAAATATCATGCCCGCATCGCTGTTAAGTGATTTCCATTTAATTTTTGGTATTAGATTCTGATTTAGTTTAATTGGTTTCACTAGCTTGTAGACTGTTACCAATATTCTGTGCTGCGACGTTAATGCCTCTCCGGGAATGACTTTACTATCCTTGTACTTTCCTAAGTGTTTTCTTCGTGCCAGGACATAATCTATCTGCGTTGAATTGCCACCGCTACGATAAGTGACTAGATGATCTTCTTTCTTTTTGAAATAGGTGTTTATGATTGCTAAATCGCAGCTGATTGCATATTCCAAGACTCGATCTCCGTCTTGATTACGAGTACCGTAGCCATAGCCACCGTGACACCCTTCGGCATTGGTATTTGATTTTCCAACATGGCCATTTAAGTCGGCACCAAGGTGGATACTCTCATCTTTTGGGATATTGTTAGTTAAATAGAGCAGATCGTCCCAGAAAGAATCTTTTTCATCAGAGGTAGCGTTAGTTTGTGGCGCATAAGCGCATATGATGTTTAATATTGGCTGCTCTTCGAGTGCTATCTTTACAGACATCAGTCGATCTGATATTCTTTGTACGTCTACTAATCTCTGGCAAAGTTTTTCAGACAGGACTATTCCGACACCGTTTCTTCCACTGGTGGAACCATGGTAAATAAGTTTGTAGCCGTTTCCAATAAGTCTGGATTTCGACCCTCCCCACTTGGTCTCTTGTACACAGCATGCATCGATGCGTCGTCTTGTTAGGACTTCGCTGAGTTCGGCACTCCGGCCAGTCATGGAACCGAGGTTCCAAGTCGCTAGTCGCAATGTATTGCATATGGAATCGCATGTGTTACCTCGACCGTCGCTTGAGGGGGACGCCCTAGCATTTATACTCTTTTTCTTATTCGTACTTTTCATATTTGGACAGGGAGAAGGTTTTGGCTATGAAATTTTACAGCCGGCTGCCGCCTGACGCCAAGGCAGTATCCCTCTTGGAGGGTTGTGGGTGCCGCCGGTGGACCTCATATGTCTCATTCGCCGCCATCCCTAATATGCCATCCTGCCTAATGGCATATCTCCAGCAAAGCCTGTTCCCTCGATTACATGAGGGCAGCCTTATACTGGGTGTGTGCCTCTTCCGCCTGCTTCGCCGTACCGATGTCCTTCATCTCCGCCTCCGCAGCCGTTAAGGTCTTCGCCCGTATCCCAGGGCAAGGGGTTCACATTATACCCTGTGAAACTGGGTCCCTGTCCGAACTTGGTAACCACTTCACTCCGGCCTACTGAAGTGAAGGGTCTCCACCCCCGCGGCGTGGACGCGCCGGACAGGAATTACTCCAGTGGGAAACAGGGAAGTGACCCTGTCTCCCCTGGAGCCGGGTTAATGGTCCCATATGGAGCTGGGGCCAAAGGCTTTATTGTGTAATACACGGATTAAAAAGTAAAAAAATAAAATGCACGGATATACCAAGGAGTTTTAAATAAGGATTGTTAAAAAGAAGGTTGATAATTCGAAATAAAGAGTATGGAGGAGCTAATGAGGTAGCATAGGGTAGCATGTATGAATCAAATATGAAATAAGAAATTATATATGAAATTTATTAACAAATTATATGTTTTATGGTTATAAATAAATAAATAAGACGGGATATTAATGAATAAGAGAAAAACACAACGTAATGTAATCAAAACGACGGGAATCTACTTTACTGACTCTATGAATAAAATTTTTCAGCATAGGTTTGATCGAATTATTTTGTGATAAATTACAAAAATGAATGCGTTCAACGATGAAGATAGTTGCCTTACTCCAAAAGTGTTAAGAGAACAAGTTTCTAATGCTGAATTAAGCTTTTTACCAGGAAAGTCACATGAACATTTTCTCGCTGGTCGAGGTGAAAAGTTGTATGTTTTACACGAGGCCAAAATGTTGTTCTGCCTCGTGATTTAAAGTCGGCACTCGCAGCACAATTTGATATTGGTCACTTGTATAACAAATAACTATTGCCGGTGGACCAGCAGGCATCGTATACAATGCCTAGGCAATGTATAAAATGAATAATATTTTATACATTTCCTGATCGTTTCAAGCATTGTATACAATGCCGGATTATACACATTGCCGGTAACAGACATATTTAATAAATGTGATGCTGACTGTACTTTATTTATTATTTGACAAGTAGGCAGTCTGCGAAGTAGTCGTTTTGAATGTAGACTATGCGAAATAGGATAATTGCGAGGTTGGCTAACTGCGAAGTTGTCACATTGAGAAGTAGTCGGGGCACAGAATAAATAAGTCGGGGTTGAGAAATTAGCTAATCGATAAGTAGACGCCTCGCGCCGAAAGGACGCCGACCACTGCCACGATAGACCTGTCTTAACCACCATTAGATTTGTTTACACTGTGGTTGTAGTGTAGTTGATTATGAAATACAATTAACGTTACCTGATAGTCGAGCAACGTGTGTGTGGTTCCCTTAGGCACGACGACAAGTACAACCTGGTGGTGGTGGCGCGCGAGGGGGGCGGGGGCGGCGCGGGGGGGCGCGCGCGCGAGGCGGCGCTCACCAAGTCGTTCGCGGCCTTCATCGACGCGCAGGGCGCCGTCGCGCAGCCCCTCGTGCTCGCCGAGATCACCAAGCTGTACAACTCGCTCTCCGCCGACAAGAAGGACAAGTGATCACTGTCCGCCTCTGTCGCTTATTGTTGTGAGCTCTCACATAGAATAACCTGTCTCAATAAACTATGACTTAAGTGTGAGTTTTTTTCTTATTTACCCTTAAAGGATTATGCCGATTTTACTATACAAGCTAGGCCATGATGCGCTTTGATGAAATTACCAAAGTACTATAATAATTTTATAGTGATTGCGTAGGAAGAATATCATTAAAATATAATGCGGGAAAAAAGAGATCTCAATCTCAAGGAGCCGTTTGGGGTTATAATTGTTTGACATTTTCCTATTATATGACATTTTGTTATCTACCCCTTTTTGACCTGACATGAGTCTGTCACAGATATGTATGGTTAATGCGTATCATGGCCCAGAATGCGGCATGATCCTTTTAAATTAAATAATAATATACAAGGTTATTTTTAGTTAATACAAAACCTATCGTGATCAGACCATACAACTGAACAACTTTTATTATGTGACCAACCTCGAAATCACGAAAAAAATCAGCTGTTCCATACAAAAGTACAATCCTACTCCATCAAAATGTATGAAACAGCAGGTTGGTCCCATAATGAAAGTTGTTCAGTTGGATGGTCTGATCAACCCCACGAGAGGTTTTGTATTATCTAAAAATAACCTTGTATTGTTTAAGCAAACCAATTAATAATAGTGGCACATATCAGCAGCATTATTTATCGTATCTTTTACATAAGTACCTATTTTTGAAAGTATTGTTTTTAAATTCTACCATATTTTGACATTACTGCATATAAAGACAAAACACATTTATACAGGTTGATCTAAACCTTTGCCACACGGAGGAAAAGTACCGTAAATATTGAAGAAATGTTCATTAAAGGGGTATGGGCACAAATGTATGAACTCTGGTCCTAAACCCAATAGATATAAATAGTTAGAAAGGAATATTCTCACAAGCACGAATAGATACGGTAGTTAGGTCAGTAGTGGCACTCATGTATGGCGAGGTCAAAATTTGTCATTAGATGAATTCACTTGGCACATATGTAGCTTAGGTAAAACTGATCTGATTTAGCCCGGTAGCCATCCGCCCCCCCTTGGCAGGTAAGGGGGGGTGGCATTCAAAGTTTCGCGCCGCCGCACTTCAGAAAAAAAATTATATCTCCTTCAATATACCTACCACCTTGAGTTTGGTATCATAATGTGATAAATCAAGGACGAGGAAGCCATTTTTGAGACATTTAATGTACAGTTTCATAGAAAAAAAGTGATATATTTTACTATATTGCCGACATTATCAAAATCAGTTTGCTATTTTTTTTATTCAACAGTTGGTATCTTTGAAAATTCAAATTTTATGCAAAGGAAAAAAATACTATCTTAAAGTACATTTATTCAGCTTTAAATACATGCAAACTTATATATAGTTATCATACAATATCTATCTGACAAAAATCGAACATTGTATGCGAAGGTGTTTCCAAACGTCTTTAATTTCAAGTTAAGTTGGTTTTTCATACAATTTGTATAGAGTACAAACTTAACTTTGCGGCCAATTGATGTTTATGTTTCTACGGTCTTATAGTCTCTCTCAGCTATCGTACAGTCTAATTTATACTTAAATTTTTTTGTGGAAGTCATAACGACAATTTAAAAAAATAGACAGACTTGATCTCAGAATGAGGAAGTCACAAAACGTCGACGCGACGTGGCGTCAAAAGATCAGCTCAAAACGATCAGGTAGGAAAACGTCCTATCCTACCATATTAAGTTTACAGTGCAAAAAGTGTTTAAATCATAATAGGTAGGTACCCTGAGAACCTAGGTATACAAATATATCGTAAAGATAAAACTACTGTTGCATTGAGTATTTTTATACACTCGTGAGCAGAAAAATGGAACAACAGCCCTATTTCATAGAAACAAGGTAATTTTAAAGCTTTGGTTCTCCGCCCAAGATTAAACGGGGTATTATGTGATGATGGCAATTTAAAGAGTGAATGGAGAAGGCACAGATCGCAAAAGAAACCCAACGGATCAGAAGAGTCGTTTACACCAGAGACCGTCTAGAGTGTTGAGTGTTACATTTTCCATACTTAAAAATTTTCGCTTGATATTTTTTTAAGTTCAACCCTGAGCTAAATGACTTATCTAATCCGTTCGATTTCTTTAGCATTATAAGTCTCCGCCATCCATTCTTTAAACTGCCATCATCAGATAACATCTCGTTTAATCCTGAGCGGAGAACCAAAGCTTTAAAGTTACCTCGTTTGTATGAAAATAAGCCTGTTAATCATTTTTTTCAGCTCAAAAGTGTATAAAAATACTTAATGCAACAATAGTTTCATTTTTACGATATATTTATAAGCCTAGGTCCTTGGGGTACCTAATAATTATAATTTAAACATTATTTGCACTTTAGACTTAATTTGGTAGAATATTTTCCTACCTGGGTCGTTTTGAGATCTAATCTTTTGACGCCACGTCGCGTCGTCGTTTTATGACTTCCACAAAAAGATCTAAGTATGTATTATACCGTAGGATAGTTGAGAGAGATTATAAGACCGTAAGAACATAAGCGACAAAATATACCAAAGTTAAGTTTGTATTCTATACATTTTGTATGAAAAAACCAACTTATATTTGCAGTTGGAAATTCTTGGCAACACTGTCACATACTGTGTTCGATTTTTTTCGGAGAGACATTGTAAGATAACTATATTTAAAGTATACATATTTTTATCTACACTCACAACGTAATGTTCCAAATATGAATTCAAAAAAGGTAATATAAATACGTACTTTATTTTCGTGGATAGGTAAAATTAAAAAATAAACTCATTACGATGCAGTCAACTGCATCATAAAATAACTTTTTTTTCTCATTACGATACAGGGCAAATCCAAAAAGAAGGCAGTGCCGTAACATTAAAAAAAAACAACAATATTTTCCCACATATTTTTCATGATTAAAATGTACTCTATGGTAATCAATGACTTTAGTGCGATTAGTTTGTTGAAATGCACTGATCAATTTTTTTTTTCTAATGGAATGCGCGCCAAGCATTTCCGATAAAGTTTTGATTTCAATTTTTACATATTGTTATGCTTACTGAATTTTGTAGATTTTTTTATTCTTGCTTTAAAATGTGAAAAAAAAATACTCTGCCCGATATTTTAGTTAAGATGCAGCTAAGGAATTGACTTATTACAAGGTAGGTACCTTGCTAATACAAACAAAGTCTCTCTCTCTTTTCTAACGTTGATCTTTTATTTAGTAGGTTCAATCCCAAATGTATGAGTGTAGATAAAGTAGTGTATGAAACTGCACATAACTAGGTATTAAAACACTCGTGTGATACTATTAAAAACCTCGCCTAAATTTTTTTTCTCTGCACAAAATTAGTATTTTCAAAGATACTGACTGTTGAATAAAAATAATAGCAAAACATTTTTTTGATACTTTTAGCAATATATATTTTTTTCAATGTCTATAAAATTAAATGACTCAAAAATGAATTTCTTTATGCTTGCTACAGAGTTAAGTTTGTGTTCTATACATTTTGCACGAAATAAAACATCTAATACTGGCTCTTGGAAACGTTGGGAAACACCGTCGCATACCATGTTCGATTTTTTTTCAGATAGACATTGTACGATACCTATATATAAAATATATATTTTTTAAAAGCTGGATAAATTTGCTTTAATACAATATTTTTTTTCTTTGCACAAAATTAGTATTTTCGAAGATACCGGCTCTTAAATAAAAAAAAATAGCAAAGAGATTTTGATACTATCCGTTATATTTTACCTTTTTTCTATGAAACTGTACATGAAATGTCTCAAAAATGAGTCCCCTATCCCTAATTTATCATAAAATGATACCACAGTCGAGGTGATAGGTATATTGAAGGAGATATGATTTTTTGTCTGAAGTGCGGCGGCGTGAAACTTTGAATATCACCCCCCACTACCTGCCAAGGGGGGGAGGATGGCTACCGGGCTAAATCAGCTCAGTTTTACCTAAGCTAAATATGTGCCAAGTGAATTCATCTAATGAAAAATTTTGACCTTTTGCCACTACTTCCTAGGCTACGGCGCTTGTCCTGAAATGTTGTCCTGATATTCTATGGACCCGTCGCCATTATAAGCGACTTTCATTGCTGACTGTCCTATCCGAGATGCTGAAAACATTTACTTTATAAGCCGATATCTAGAATCGGACAACAAATCCAAATGTAACCCCATAATAACTTTTTTTCCTCTTGAAAAGACCTATTCATCGATGTACGATTCAGGTCTATTGGTCATAAGGATGATATAAATAATTAGAAAGGAATATTCTCATAAAGCACGAACAGGTACGGCGCTTGTCCTGAAATGTTGTCCTGATATTCTATGGACCCGCCGCCATTATAAGCGACTTTCATTGCTGACTGTACTATCCGAGATACTGAAAACATATACTTTATAAGCCGATATCTCGAATCGGACAACAAATCCTAATGTAACCCCATAATAACTTTTTTTTCTCTTGACCTATCCATCGATGTACGATTCAAGTCTTGGTCATAAGGACCAAAGTGCCCGAACCCCTTTCATGATCTACTATGTTATTCAAGAAAAAATAATCCTAATGAGTAACCCAACCCTTTCGTTCATCATCATCATCATCATATCAGCCGCTCGACACCCACTGCTGGGTATACCCATGGATCTCCACGACGCGGCGACGGTCGGTCCCGCTTGGCCCGCATCCAGCGGCGCACCGCGACCACAGAATACATAATAGTACAACCGCGACCTTCACCCTCACGTCGGTCCACCTTGTCGGGGGCCTACCCACGGAGCGGCGTCCGGTGTGTGCGCGAGCCATTCCAGAACCGCCCCGCCCCAACGCGCCGGCCTTCGGTTCTTATCGCTATGTATCCAGCCCACTGCCACTTCAGCTGACCCTTTCGTTCGGTTTCGTAAAAATAAAAGATTGTGTTTTTTTTTATATTTGGTTGGTTCTATTCCAGGTTACGGCAGGCGATTTTTTAATAATCTTTAAATGCAGTTCCATTTATTTTTAAAATTAAATAGTCTTATCTGTGTAATTTAAGGTACCTACCTACTTTCTTTCCTATCGCGTGGCAAAGTTTTGAGGACATTTTAATTGATTTTTTTATTTAAAATTTTCCTTTTCACAAGAGGCAGACTTTTAATAGATTTAATAGATTTTTAATAAAAATAGCAATTTCTTTCAGACAACCTTTAGAAAAATACCTAATCAAAGGATAAAGAAAAAGTGGTGGGTGCCAAAGATATAAGATGTACCTACTTACTTACATGACTAAAGGAGAACATACAGGTATTATCTGTTTAATGTAAGTTTTATAAAGAGTTATTTGGTCAGACAAATATGAAATGATCCTAAATCGACATAGTAGCGCTTTTGTTTATTTAGATAAGACTGGTATGAAGAAATGTATCTATGATTTGCACTATATTAGGCTAAGTGGGTGACGCCCATAAAAACATTAGTCGCATAATGTTATAAAATTTTAAATAATAGCAGGATAATTTTGCTGATTCACAAATCATCCACCATTCGATACATTCGATAGATGGTAGATGTGACCTGTAATTTTGTTGTTTGTTATGTCATATGTGTTTGCTATCAATTTTGGCGATGTTGGTAGCATTTTCTTCGTAAACGTTATACGTTTACTGTGGTACGGTACTGGGTGGTAGGAAAATATAATATTAATTATTAAGTTTAGTTGAATAAAGCAATTTTGACTTTGTCCAACTTCCTTTATAGAGATGCAAAGAGCAATGATAAAAATTACCGGGCACTTTTTGATGATGGGGGCGCCACTTGAAACAAAAGCGCTTATTCTGCACACTAGCGCCGCCACTGGAAAAAAAATCATAATTCTCAAATAAAGACGAAATTGTGAATTATCTCTCTGGAGTGCACTCCGAACATACTTTGTGGTACTTTTCATCACTCAAGCAATATTTTTGGGCCTGTAGTTTAGTTTAATGGACTTTTATTGCTAAAAGTGGCCACTTTTCGCAATAAAAGTCAATTAAACTAAACGGCAGGCTAGAAAGTATTGATTAAGTGATAAAAAATACCACAAAGCTTGTTCGGAGTGCACTCCAGAGAGATAATTCACAATTTCGTCTTTATTTGAACACTATGATTTTTTTTCTAGTGGCGGCGCTAGTGTGCAGACTGCGCCCTCTTAATGTAGAAGTGGCGCCTTAATAAAAAAATATGACTCGCCTCGCCAAGTATATTGATTTATAAAAAAGCATGTACCATTTGAAGTAAAATAGATTTTGAAGCTCAGCAAGCAAACATAAGAGCACAGTGGTCTCTTTTATGCGCTTTTATGCCTTTTCTGGTAGTGCGTCTATTCCACGATAGATGGCGTGAGGTTAGAAATAGCGAGTCGTCATGACGAGGGAAGGGAACAATATGAGTCACGGCGCGGTCACATTCAAGATCGAGCGATGTGTGGGTCTCCAGCTTCCTCATAGGCTATAGAGAAATTCTAAGCTTGCCATATTTTAAAGCATAATAGCAGCAATCAAACTTCCAGACAAAATAATAGCAGCCACCATAAGTTCGTTACCATGAGTTGTTTTATGTGTGTGAGCTGGCGACACGTGTCTGCAGCTTACACATCCCGTTAAGGCAAACCAGTGAGGTTACGGTTTTAGACTATAGTCAAAAATTTAGGGCCTAATTGCAGCAATAAGATCCAAAAAAACTAACCATCACACTCAAATACTGTTGTAACTACGAGCATAAAACTGTGTGCGAGCTGGAGACACGTGTCACTGGCTTGCACATCTGTATTTTCGTAATTATTTAAGCTACAATTATGTTATATAACTCAAAATTCTCAGCCAAATTGGAGCATTAGGCTCCAAATTTATCAAAGCTTTAACTCGAAAAGTTTTTGAGCTACGAGCCGATATCTATGTGTAAGCTGGTGACACGTGTCTCTGGCTGACACATGGTGAATTGCTGTAACTGTATATGTTAGAGTTTCGTTTTAAAGATCAAATAATACGTTATAATAGCAGCACACACGAGGCATAATTTCAAATCTCTGGGCCTCTTAGTTTCAAAATTATAAGCCAAACACCGTTTTCCCGCCATAAAATTCAAAATAATGGCTCGGAAGCGCCTAATCGCGCCGTTGCCGCTCCGTGCGCTACACTATTGCAATCGAATTTGAACCTAAGAGCTAGTATTATTTTGGTTCATTTTAATTTACGCTCTCGATCGTTTTAATTTCTGTACTGAGAATTTTAGTCTAGGAGGTAGAAGCCGTCTGATATAACTGGTTACCTAATTTTAAAGAAAAACAAAGTCTATTTATTTAGGAATATTTATATCGCTATGCTTACTTATTATACAATTTTTTTACACTAATCTCACTTACATTAAAACTTCGAACATTTGTTTGTCTGTCTGTATGTTTGTTACTCTTGCACGCCGAAATTTGGCATACAGACAGATATAAATATGGCCTGGACTGGAATCGGGATTAACACAATCAAAAAATAAAAATAATCCTATAAACAGTTATAAACAAAATCACGCCATCTGTTCGCGCACCAAGGAATTATTATTATAGCCGTGTAAATATATCAGTGTGCGCGCGCTCTGTTTTATCATTAGCACTAGAGGTGGTTAATATAGCATCTAGCGCCATATTATAGCCCGCTATATTTACATAGCGCACATAGCGCGCTATGTAAGTAGACGCTATGGCGCTATGAATATCGCGCGTGGCAACAAGTAGCATCGTTAGCCGGACGGGTGCGCGGGCATTCATCGCGTGCGCCAGGGGCTTTTCACTTAGTACTTGATCACTACAAGGGAACGCGGCCTAAAATTTTAGTTGCCGAACTATTTGCTAGATGGCGTTCATTTTTCGTTTGTTTAACTGTCGATAGATGTCGCTATCCTGTGCTGAATCGCGGTATCGTGTGTCTTTTACAGTTTTATATAGTGAACGGTTATTTGCAATAAATCAATCTTAAAAGTTTTCTTCATAAAATGGATAAACTGACCGGTTAGGTATAGGTAGCTCTTTAAAAAATTACAAGTCGAATTATACTGAAGATACCTACTAGTACCTATATATATTTTCGTACACATTTTGTCACATTTCGCTAGATGGCGTTGATCATTAGGTCTGACTGATAACTCTATCTCTAGTATAATAATGTACTCTATGGCGTGCGCGCTGTTGCTACCGGACGCGTTACGCGCGTTTCTCTCGCAGCACGATAGGTATGAGTATAATATCGCGCGCGACCTTATATTGTGTTAGTTCGATTAGGACTTTTATGACACAACGAAGTCAATTAGTAAGTATTATGTAAAAGCTATTTAGCTAAGCAAAGTTAGTGAACGCGAGATATGGTAAAACAACCGTATTTCAAACGTCAATAAGGTCAAAATCTCTTGCACCTGTTTTTTTTAACTAGAAAACCTTGTCTAGTGATCACAAGTTAGAAAAATGAGTGCAAGCGATTTTCGACCTTATTGACATTTATCAAAATCACGGTTTTTAATGAAAGATCAAAGTTAGTAAACGAGAATACGGCAAAAAATCAACCAAATTTTAAACGTCAATAAGGTCGAAAATCGCTTGCACCTGTTTTTTCTTACTAGAAAACATTGTCTAGTGATCACAAGTTAGAAAAATGAGTGCAAGCGATTTTCGACCTTATTGACATTTATCAAAATCACGGTTTTTAATGAAAGATCAAAGTTAGTTAATGAGAATACGCCAAAAACCAACCGAATTTCAAATGTCAATATGGTCGAAAATAGCTTGCACCTGTTTTTCTTAACGATAATTTAAAGACGTGAAATACACCTAATTTTATCGACAAAAACACCCAAATGTTGGGGTCTATCCCCACTCCTGTTGGAATGGCCGCCATTTTAAATTTGACTTTTTATTTTAGTATGCCAAATTTCGGCGTGAAAGAGTAACAAACATACAGACAGACAACAAACAACAAAATTTGTATAGTAACTTAGCATAGCGATATATATAAACATTCCTAAATAAATAGACTTTGATTTTCTTTAAAATTAGGTAACCAGAGGGCCTAGCCAAAGTAACATTGGCAAATCTTCGTTATCGCTTCGCTTTCGAGACATGTATGGGATTGACATAAGGTTTCGTTAACTATCGAATTTTAAAACGTCAAATCCATACATTTTTCGAAGCGAAGCGATAGCGAAAATTTGCAAATGTTACTTTGGCTAGGGGGTCAGATATCAGACGGCTTCTACCTCCTAGACTAAAATTCTCAGTACAGAAATTAAAACGATCGAGAGCGTAAATTAAAATGAACCAAAATAATACTAGCTCTTAGGTTCAAATTCGATTGCAATAGTGTAGCGCACGGAGCGGCAACGGCGCGATTAGGCGCTTCCGAGCCATTATTTTGAATTTTATGGCGGGAAAACGGTTTTTGGCTTATAATTTTGAAACTAAGAGGCCCAGAGATTTGAAATTATGCCTCGTGTGTGCTGCAATTATAACGTATTATTTGATCTTTAAAACGAAACTCTAACATATACAGTTACAGCAATTCACCATGTGTCAGCCAGAGACACGTGTCACCAGCTTACACATAGATATCGGCTCGTAGCTCAAAAACTTTTCGAGTTAAAGCTTTGATAAATTTGGAGCCTAATGCTCCAATTTGGCTGAGAATTTTGAGGTATATAACATAATCGTAGCTTAAGTAATTACGAAAATACAGATGTGCAAGCCAGTGACACGTGTCTCCAGCTCGCACACAGTTTTATGCTCGTAGTTACAACAGTATTTGAGTGTGATGGTTAGTTTTTTTGGATCTTATTGCTGCAATTAGGCTCTAAATTTTTGACTATAGTCTAAAACCGTAACCTCACTGGTTTGCCTTAACGGGATGTGTAAGCTGCAGACACGTGTCGCCAGCTCACACACATAAAACAACTCATGGTAACGAACTTATGGTGGCTGCTATTATTTTGTCTGGAAGTTTGATTGCTGCTATTATGCTTTAAAATATGGCAAGCTTAGAATTTCTCTATAGCCTATGAGGAAGCTGGAGACCCACACATGATCGAGCGGCCGACCGTGGGCAGGGCAGGCAGGCGGCGGCAGTTGGTCGCTCGATCGCGGTCGGTTCATGTCACGGCGCGCCTCACGCACCTATACGCGTTGTTGCGTTCTATCGAGCGATACATACAATTTATTTGTTAATTCTAGTGCCGTTTAACACTAAAGTACTAACATAATAAAACAAATGTCGAAACCGACTTAGTTCATTAATGTTTGCGACATATTTTTTTACATTTGGCTGCCCGGTAAAAAGTGCAGTCTTTCTCGCCGCCCTTGCATAACGTCAGATTTTAGTTTTTGTGTTTACATGTTTCGCTGATAGTTTACTTCGATAAAGATTGTTCAAGGTGAGTGAGGTTTTTGTGGCATGTGCGAATTATAACACACAAAATAATAATAAAGATATCTATGCTAATTTGGTTTATTAATGATAGGTAATTTTATATTATTTAGTTTCGTCTTTCATTATTTGTAGTAGGCCTGGGTACCTACTTAGCTTGTTAAAATGGTCTGTGCGAATTATTTAAGTATAGTACCTAATCATGTACCTATAATAATAACAACGTCATTATACGTTGTAATAATACTACTGATAATCTTAAAACTAATTGTATTGTTTCATGCAATCAAGCAGTGCAAGCGTGTCTGGTGTGTGTATGGATTTGTCACGGTTATGTGCCGGCAGTATGACATCATCGTAGTGGCTATTAATGAAGGTCTCCCCCTATGACACAATCTAGGTAGACGAATTGTGTGCAAACTGGTTCTATAATGTATTCAAATTTGTATCTTCCTATTTAAAATCAAAACTGCGACGACTTCGAACTAGATAATATTAAACTGTGTGAACGTTCACAGGCTGAGGCTATTTTGAGTTCTCGCTTGGATGTAGATGCGTAGTGTATTCTCACGGTACTTAGCCACAAAGTAGATATAGATAGAGCGGGCGGCATGATTGTAGTCTGTGGGGCGGCAGGCAGATACGCAACACGCGCGCTGCACGCCGCCGGGAGCCCGATCCCGGCCACGAGTCTTTGTCTCAAATATAATTGGAACGATTTCGCCAAACGTCGATCTCTTGCCAACTTTCTTTGCGGTTGTCACTGCAGCAGCATTAGTGACATAACGTGCCGGTCAATAACTTCGTATGACACAAAGACCTTGGGAAACCAGTTTCCGTGCTTACATTGTCTCTACAGATGACTAAAGTCCCCTCATCAATCAAGATTGTATGTACATGGAATATTTATGAAGTCGATCGATTATGCTACTTATACAGTCACATTCTTTCCTTGTCTTGTTTAGAATATTTGCCTATTATTATCTACCTAGGTAAGTATGACTTTAGTTTTCCTAGTTATTAATATAATATACCTATTTTAATAACGCAGCCAAAGATTTAGAACAGGCATTCTAATACTTAGAGCGCTTTTGCATAGCGAATCTTAGTAAGTATATTTGATGCAGCCGCTCGAAATCCCATTTGTAGGTCAATCCCAAAGGTAGGTAAGTACTACCTATTGTTTGCATTCCTATGATGATTCCCTGCTTCTCTTCACTTGTATAATCCATGGTTTTTATTTTATTGAGATTATTTGAATAGCATTATTTGAGCAAACAAAGCAAGTCACAAGTCTAACTTGTCTATGTCATCGTTTGGCGTTGATAGAAGAGCGTCCGTACAACATGAGTTAAAATCAGTGTTGCCACTTCCACGCAGAAATGTATATATTATTTATAAATTACGACCAAGATTGAAATAGTACACAATTACACACACATTCCTATTACACACGGGTTACACAGGAGAGGCCTTGATTACACACGAAATGTGTAATTACACACAAAACGGCAACGCTGGTTAAAATAGTTGGGAACAACGATTAGTGATAAGGATAATCATAACGAGGATAAAAATACACGTAACACGTGCGCCGACGACCTTCGTGTTATCGCAGTTTCGGGCCGCTGATGACGCTGCACAGTCTGCAGCGACGACATTACATCTCGGAAGTTATTTTACAGATTGTTGAACCTAAGTATCTAAGCAATATCTGTTCGCTAAATGATCACAACTGTTCTACCGGATTATAATATAAGCCGCGGCACGTAAGTTAGAGTAATTAATCTCTCGCATCAGCATAATAGGTATGCCTGCTTAGTGTCCGTTTACACAGAACTGTTCGTTTTACAGGACTGTCTAACGGATTCGTCGTTACTGGATGTAATGTTCACACCGCATTTACAGGATCCGTTGCTACTGGAATCTGGATACAGTAACAAAATCGCATCGAATTGTTTGTTTACTGGATTACACGCTCATACTACCTACATAAGCTATCGCCAAATAAAAACTTATCCGATAAAACAGACTTGTAAAACGTCCGTCTGTGTAAACGGGCACTTATGCCTGTTAGCTAATCCGTAGCAGACTGTATGTTTGAGCGTCGAACTAGGTACCTACGAAGATGCGATGAACCTTAGTGTGAAAGATTGTTTCTGCGAAAAAACCCTTGTGCGACAAACTGAAATAAATTAGTTTAAACAAAATTTACTGAAAAAAAAATATTTTTTAAAAACACGTTTTTAAAATGGACTAAATTACTACAAAAAAATCGGACTGAAAATATTAAAACAGACAAGTAAAAACAAACAAAAAGTAAAAAATAAATTCTTCTGTAAATATTTATAACCCTAATAACCTATACCTACAGAAATTTTAAACCAAAAAAAATTTAACCAAAAAAACGTGGGGCGCATGCTATAGACAATATGGATGATACATATTACAAAACGCGCCCCACGTTTTTAGGTTTAAATTTTTTAGGAATAAGAATTTATTTTTTACTTTTTTGTTTGTTTTTACTTGTCCATTTTAATATTTTCAGTCCGATTTTTTTGTAGTAATTTAGTCCATTTTAAAAACGTGTTTTTAAAAAATATTTTTTTTCAGTAAATTATTATTTTATGCTTTTTAGTTAAAGAGCTAAGACTAAAAAAAAATATACCATCTCCTATCGGAGCACTCGTCAAAACGATTCAAACGAGCCCAAACTCGATGGGGTTGCATGGTTTTATTACAGAGTCCCAGTGCCCTTCTTCCGGCTCCATCATCAGACCCTGGAAACTATTTCTCAACAAAGAACTCGTCAAGACGATTCAAACGAGCCCAAACTCGATGGGGTCGCATGGTTTTATTATAGAGTTCCATTGGCCTTCTTCCGGCTCCATCATCAGAACCTGGACACTATTTCCCCACAAAGTCCTCGTCAAGGCGATTCGAACGAGCCCAAACTCGATGGGGTTGCATGGTTTTTGAGTCCCAGTGCCCTTCTTCCGGCTCCATCATTAGACCCTGGAAACTATTTCCCAACAAAGAACTTGTCAAGACGATTCAAACGAGCCCAAATTCGATGGGGTAGCGTGGTTTTATTATAGAGTTCCTATGGCTTTCTTCCGGCTCCATCATCAGATCCTCGGACACTATTTCCCAACAAAGTACTCGTCAAGACGATTCAAATGAGCCCAAACTCGATGGGATTGCACGGTTTCAATATTGAGTTCCTTTGGCATGGCCTCCAGCTTCATCATCAGACCCTGGACCTTATCTTTCATCAGAGTACTTGTCAAGACGATTCTAACAAGCCTAATCACAATGGGGTTGTATGGTTTCATCATTAAGTTCCTGTGGCCTTCTTCCAGTTCCATCATCAGATCAGCTCAATGACACCATAATATTGCATTGTATTCCAGTTCTGACCTATGTCGTGTGTAGGTGTCGTGTGAGGCGGGTCGTTACGTTCCCTCAAATATGGTTGAGCGAAGCGATGGCTGGTTCATGCGTCATGCTCGTGAACGGGTGCTGCCAGTGGGAATGGGTCTGCTTCTGTCTGCTTGTATTAAGGGCGTCGTATAACTCGTATATAAAAGATCTGTTTTATATTATCTATATGTATGGCACTTCTTACTCAAAAAATATAATTCTTAATAGCTTACCTTGTTTTGATTTATTTTTAATTGCAATATTTTTACTTTCTATAGTCAGTAGTTTAGTGAAAGACCTATGAAAAGCTTTTGGATATAAATTTTCAATTAGTCTTAGTATGTCATGCTCTCTTTAATCATTTCTGCGGTGGTGATGAGGCTCAAATATGGTTGAGCGAAGAGATGGCTGGTTCATGCGTCATGTTCGGGAACTGGTGCTGCCAGTGGGAATGGGTCTGCTTCTGACTACCTATCTTAATGCATATTGAATTGTATGTTTTTCTTTTATTTTTATTTATTGTAACAGCCTAGACTGAATAACAAGTTCAAACTTTGAATTTAGCTTAAAATCTGTAAATTGATTAAGAAATTTGAAACTCATTAAGAAATGAGCTAATTCAATAATGTTATTTATTTGTTAATCTTTGTTAATATAAAGTCTGGAAACGAAATACATCAACTTTTAGATTTTTGCATTCACAATGCTACTTTTATATTAAGATGAATAAATAATGAAAAATATTAGAAAAAATCGGCTCACCCGTAGCAACTTAGACGGGATTCGAACCCGCACCCTTAGGAATCCGGCCCAATGCACTACCAATTATGCTACCAAGCCGCTGAGGGATGTGGCGAAATTTTCTAATACTTTCCACGCTTCCGCTGAAGATCAGCGCCATCTCACCAATGCGAAGAGAACTACTTCGACATTCGGAGACAATCAATTAAGGTGAAACAGTACAATTTTAAACTTTTAGATTTTTGCATTCACAATGCTACTTTTATATTAAGATGAATAAATAATGAAAAATATTAGAAAAAATCGGCTCACCCGTAGCAACTTAGACGGGATTCGAACCCGCACCCTTAGGAATCCGGCCCAATGCACTACCAATTATGCTACCAAGCCGCTGAGGGATGTGGCGAAATTTTCTAATACTTTCCACGCTTCCGCTGAAGATCAGCGCCATCTCACCAATGTGAAGAGAACTACTTCGACATTCGGTTGTAGCACCTATTGCATGTGCCAGACAATCAATTAAGGTGAAACAGTACAATTTTAAACTTTTAGATTTTTGCATTCACAATGCTACTTTTATATTAAGATGAATAAATAATGAAAAATATTAGAAAAAATCGTTGGTAGTGCATTGGGCATTGGGATTCCTAAGGGTGCGGGTTCGAATCCCGTCTAAGTTGCTACGGGTGAGCCGATTTTTTCTAATATTTTTCATTATTTATTCATCTTAATATAAAAGTAGCATTGTGAATGCAAAAATCTAAAAGTTTAAAATTGTACTGTTTCACCTTAATTGATTGTCTGGCACCTGCAATAGGTGCTACAACCGAATGTCGAAGTAGTTCTCTTCACATTGGTGAGATGGCGCTGATCTTCAGCGGAAGCGTGGAAAGTATTAGAAAATTTCGCCACATCCCTCAGCGGCTTGGTAGCATAATTGGTAGTGCATTGGGCCGGATTCCTAAGGGTGCGGGTTCGAATCCCGTCTAAGTTGCTACGGGTGAGCCGATTTTTTCTAATATTTTTCATTATTTATTCATCTTAACGAAATACATATTTGTAAATATCGTTCCATCTGATTGATAAAGCTGACAAGTTTTTTGCGCCCAATTTTCTTGTCAGTTAAAAGACGTCATAATGGGTGGTAGGGTAAAAGAATTGACGATTTAAAAATGCTTATTATGTGAGCTTATTTAAATAAAATATATTTCACTTTCACTTTCAAAGTTTCTAGTCTCTAGCTCATCGGAAAGCTAGTTTAAAATCGTTCGCAAACTTTGCGGACAAACAAACAAACAAACGAGAAAGCAACCTAATAAAAACGTGTTAATAACAAAACTTTTCCGACGCTTCTTACCTTCGTTTTTTCGCACAAACGCTCTTCGCTCTTTCGTAGTTCAGCCTTTAGTTACACAGTCCCTTGAACCGCATTCAAAAAAAAGGAAGAAAGTTATCAAGTCATTTGCAGGTTTTTTTTAATGTTTGTTACCTCAGAAACCAAATGGAAAAATATTTTTTTTATTTCAAAGTACCTATCGTCGTGGAGATTTTTGGGGGAGGCCTATACCCAGCAGTGGGTGTCAAGCGGCTGATATGATGATGACCTATCCAGTTCCAGATTGGTCCCATTTTTTGAAATGTTTAAATCTGTTCACCACTAGTTTACATAACATTGATAATGTCTACTTATCAATGACGAAGTGGTTAGATATACTTAGGTCTCGTATTCTCGTCCTCGTCACAGAATATCGCGAATCCTCGTCAGGCCTTGCATAGTGTTAAAGTAAACGCTTTATGTAACAACCTCAGACCAAATAAAGTGTCAAAATCCCTTGTCTTTTGACAGTTACTTAAACGTGATAAATCGCTATATCAAATCGCGTTTGGGTGGTCATGCTGGGAGGGCAGGTATAGCACTCCTAGACAGAGGAAGTGACATATAGGTCTGCTCTGTCATACGTCATCAACTGTTTTGTTTGCTCTATAATCATAATGTAATGAGTGTGACAGAAAAAAAATATCCTTCATTCTTTGCTAGTCGCGCAACTGAATAGTGACGTATGCCGGTGCATGTCCCGCACCCTGATTATCTAAAAAGAAACTATTTAGCGACCGGTTGCATTTGACATACATTGCTACTTTTCTTTGGTATTTTTTTTTTTACCCCAAAGAAAAGTAGCAATGTATTACGTTCATCTGTGAACTGCGACCGGTCGCTAGGCGGTTTCTAATTAGATAATCAGCCCGCCGGAAGCATATAAGCAAAATCTAACTCTCGAGTTTTGATGGTGATTTCTGATTGGCCAAGAAACTCAGTAGTTAGATTTTGCGCGCAAACTCTAACTCCCCAGTTTCACGCTAGTTTCGATAGTGATCTCAGATTGGTCAAAAAACTTAGCAGAGAGTTTGCGCGCAAAATTTAACGACTGAGTGCGCATCCATCACTCGAGAGTTTTGCATATTTGCGTCCCGGAATGCCAGAGTCCTCACTATGAGCTCTTACAGCAGGAATTAAATTTAACTGCCTTACTTTTTCGTACCATGACCTCAAAGGTTAGCTCGAAAGCAGTACTGTTTAAGGCCTGCTTTCGAACTCAATATTTTTTTATTTGCTGATGGTAAGCCCCCAGACCTTGTTTTCTTTGACCGGCTGTAACCATGTACCTGTGGTTGGTTGTCCGAAGATGTCGCGGAGGCGGATGGTGGCGGGCGGCGCGGGGCTGGCGGGCGCTGCACTCGCCGCCTGGGCGCTGGCCGCTGACGACTCCACACCGGTCAGTATCACAAATTGTCATTCACTCTGACCTACCCTAGCTAGTCAAACTTTCATTATAACAATTTTGGGAGTTTCAAATTGCGCCATCTAGTATCGAGTAGAAGCACTACCTATTAAAATAATATTAGGAGTTATTAAATCGTCGTTTTGGATGGAGAATTTTTAAAGAGGTTGCATTTTTCATACTAACATTTTCATAAAACAATAATGACCGCTAATGTTCTTAAACTTTTACGCACAAATGTTTAAGCTTACTAATGCCACATAATACCTATGTGTTAAGTGAAAAAAAAATGTAGGTACCGGCCAAGTTATAACGAATTAAGGCTTTAACATGCCTCAATCCGAGCGGGTCGATCCGTGATGGTGTGAAATCGAACGTAACTCTACTCACTTTGGGTTCAAATCAGTGCGCGTTCCAACGCGGCGGTTACGTTGAGAACTAGCGCCGAATTCTCAATTTTCACAGGTTTTTATTTAATTTCTTCGCTTTCAAGTAAGTTAAAAAAAATCTGTTCAATTAAGATTTAAGGTATTAACATCGCCGATTTTTATGTGTTGGTTTTAACATTAACAAATGTTCTGTTTCCGAGAAATTTTGCAAATAGAACCAGAAACAGGGTCCACGGAATATTTTTTTACATCAAAGGTGGTAATATTTTTACAAATGCTTTCAATTAAATCTATTGTGTATTATTCCAAGTACATTATATTTTTTTTCCATGATAGCTTCACGCGCGTTATCTTTCAATAATTTGAATTGAATATTGGGATTTGACCCTTCTTAGCGCCTTAAGTGATCATATCTAAAAACAAAACAAAAAGCAGTCGCACTTTCTTATAACGTAGGTACTTTTTAACCGACTTCAAAAAAAGGAGGAGTTTCTCAAGTCGACGGTTTTTTTTATGTATGTTTTAACATAGCTTCGTCAGTTGTTACCCGATTTGTACAATTCTTTTTTTTCTCAAAGAACATAGTTCGTGTGTGGTCCCATAAATTTAGTTACTAACCTTAGCTCGCCATCGCACGAGTTTTAATGGAATTTCGGACATAACATCTTTGTTTATGAACCGACTAGCTTCTGCCCGCGACTTCCTCCGCGTGGATATTAGACGAAATCCTTTTAAGGAACCTTCAACCAGGATCCGGCCAGCCATTTTTACGCGATTAGGCGAGTCTCCATCAAGCGCGCTGCCTCGCGAGGCAAGACATTTGCCGCGTGTGGCGGGCCTCGCACAAGGCTTCCAGTTCCCGTTCCCCGTTCCCGTTCCGTTCCCGTCCCGTTTGCTTTCCCGTCCCGTAACCGTCCCGTACCCCTTCCGTTTCCGTTCCCGTTCCCATCCGGTTCCTGTCCCGTTCCCATCCTGTTCTCGTTCCCGTTCCCGTCCCGTTATATTCCCGTTCCGTTCACGTTTCGTTCCCGTTCCCGTTCCGTTCCCGTTCCCGTTCCGTTCCCGCTGCGTTCCCGTCCCGTAAACGTCCCCTAACCGTCCCGTACGCCTTACGTTCCCGTTCTTGTTCCCGTTCCGTTCCCGTCCGGTTCTTGTTCCCGTTCCCGTTCCCATCCTGTTCTATTCCCGTTCCGTTCCGGTTTCATTCCAGTTTCGTTCCTGTTTCGTTCCCGTTCCGTTCCCGTTACGTTCCTGTTTCATTCCCGTTTCGATCCGTTCCCGTCCGATCCCGTCCCGTACTCGTCCCGTACCCCTTCCGTTCCCGTACCCGTACCCGTCCCGTTCTAGTTCCCGTTACCGTCTCGTTCCCGTTCCGTTCCGTTCTGTTCCGTTCCGTTCCGTTCCGTTCTGGTCCGGTCCATTCCGTTCCGTTCCGTTCCCGTTCCCGTTCCCGTGCCCGTGCCCGTTCCGGTTCCCGTTCCCTGAATGTGCATGTCCAGGTCCAGGTCCATATGTGTCATGTCCACCGCGTTGGACTTCAAAATAAATCTCATTTTCGCAATCACCATCCCATAAAACGACATCCATATCGATTTTTATGTTACTCACCCCACTTACCCTCTAGGGGGTTGATTTTCAAAATCCCAAAATGTATATTTAGACGTGCTCCTACGAATTTTAAAGTTGTAATTTCGATTTTGTATTCTTTATCCATACAAAATTTGAACCCCATTTTTACCCCTTTAGGGGTTAAATCATGTCCACCGTGTTGGACTTCAAAATAAATGTCATTTTTGCAATCGTCATCCCAGAAAACCTTAATAACGACATCTATATCGATTTTTATGTTTACTCACCCCATTTACCCCTAGGGGGTTGATTTTCAAAATAACAAAATATATATTTGCCTATTTATTTTTAGACGTGCTCCTACGAATTTTAAAGTTGTAATTTCGATTTTGTATTCTTTTTCCATACAAAATTTGAACCCCATTTTTACCCCTTTAGGGGTTAAATCATGTCCACCGTGTTGGGCTTCAAAATAAATGTTATTTTTGCAATCGTCATCCCAGAAAACCCCAATAACGACATCTATATCGATTTTTATGTTTACTCCCTAAGGGGTTGATTTTCAAAATAACAAAATATATATTTGCCTATTTATTTTTAGATGTGCTCCTACGAAGTTTAAAGTTGTAATGTCTATTTTATATTATTTTCCATACAAAATTTGGACCCCATTTTCACCCCTTTAGGGGTTAAATCATGTCCACCGTCGTTGGACTTCAAAATAAATGTTATTTTTGCAATCGTCATCCCACAAAACCCCGATAACGACATCCATATCTATTTTTAGGTTTTTTTTAACCCTTTTCACTCCCATTTCATCCCCTTTGGAGTTGAAATCCTAACAAAAACAATATACGTTGCTTTAGATTTCTATCCATAAGCCTAAATTATAAATTTAGCGATTTTTACTTCGAAAATGAAGGATTTTCTTTAATACACAACTTTTGACCCCTTCGGGGGTAGAATTTTGAAAAACGCTGAGACCCGTATTTATTAATTTTCAATCGTCAACCTAAACACAAAATTTGAAGATTCTAGCTTCAAAACTGAGGGACTTTCATACAAACTTTCATCCCTTATTTCATCCCCTTAGGGATGGAATTTTCAAAAATCCTTCCTTAGTGGATGCCTACACTGTATAAAGTATCTGTGTGCAAAATTTCAAGTCTCTAGGTCCAGCGGTTTGGGCTGTGCGTTGATAGATCAGTCAGTCATTCAGTTTACGATTTTATATATTAAAGAAGATAAAGTTAAAAAATATTTACACGCTGCGCTTACATACCTACCACTAAAAAGTTGAAAATAAAAAAGCTTTTTAAAAAAAAAGAAAAACCGCCTTCAAAAAACCTGAAAACAAAACAGCTTAAAAATTAAATACCTCTAAAAAAAAGCAAGAAATAATATTCGAATCATTCGTATCAATCTAATGAAGTCGGGTGGGGCTTTTAGAAAAAAATGAAGTTGTCCTCCAGCCCCACCCGACTTCAATAGACGTGTTTTATTAATATTGATATGTGTAACGAATGATTCGAATATTATTTCTTGCTTTTTAGAGGTATTTAATTTTTTAATGTTAAAAAAAGACAATAGGATTTTACCTATTTTTTTATTTTGAGGGTGGGTGTACCCACTTAGGTACGCAAACCTTCGCGCTCTGCGAACCTGCGAGCGAAGGTGCGCAATAGCGTGTACCTGTGCGAACCTCAGTGCATTTTGCGATCCGATGGGGACATTGAGCTTAGCCAACCTGCAACATAGGTTCGCGGAGCACGAGGTTCGCGAACCTAAGTGGCTACGTACCTTAAAATCTGCCACCAAACGTACCTAACCATCAGAAGCTAATCGGCCGTTTTTGTAGGCATGGTACAGGCCGGCGGTGGCGGCGAAGACGGAGCGCACGAAGCGGCCGCTGCCGTCGCGCGCCGAGCAGGTGGCGGCGCTGCAGGCCGGCCTGGCCTACGACGTGCTCATCATCGGCGGCGGCGCCACCGGCGCCGGCTGCGCGCTCGACGCCACCACCAGAGGCAACTACACATAAATTATACCATAATAATATATTGTTATAAAATAAACTTAGCACTAAATATGCAACCCCTCTATACATACGAGAGTATTTGATAAGTCCATGACTTTGTAAAGTAGGAAGAAACACTTTTTTCGACATATTTTGTTATATTTCTCTACATTATTAATCTTTTTGTAGGTCTGCGTCTTCAGTCCAATGAAGTTTGTACCTCTTTAACCCATTTTTTTTTTCTTTCATTGCCTGAAAACCGTGGTAATTGAAATGGCCCTCATTTCGGACACCACCTTTTGGCTTGATGAAAATCTATGCCCTACAAGAGATTTATTCATGTTTGGTTGGAGAAAAAAATGTCAGTGGGCTAAATTTAGAGAATGGGAAGGATTCACATCTTCATTTGATGAGTTTTGATGTCACGAGTGCCGCCGACAGGGTCATTAAGAAAAGTTAGAAGTAGCTTGAGCATTTTGTTTTCAAAACTAATCTTTAGCCGAATTTGGAAAAAAATTGTGTAGAGATTCCTAAGGTGTTTTTTTTAAGATACAAAAATAAATTATGAAATAATTTTCTTCTTTTCAAAGTCATGGACTTATACAGTACCGAAGTGCTGGACTTTATTCCATTTATGATTAAATTTATAGTAAGCAATAAAAGGCCAACAATAATTTCTGTTCAAAATATCAGTTTTCTTGTATTTTCTGAGCCGAGTGTGTACACTCGGGATGCTGGAAATAATAAGCTTCTATGTGTGCGGTAGCGCAGGTCTCCGCACGGCGCTGGTGGAGCGGGAGGACTTCGCGTGCGGCACGTCGTCTCGCAGCACCAAGCTGATCCACGGCGGCGTGCGCTACCTGCAGAAGGCCATCATGCAGCTGGACTACGAGCAGTACAAGATGGTGAAGGAGGCGCTGCACGAGCGCGCCAACATGCTGGAGGTGGCGCCGCACCTCACGCGCCCGCTGCCCATCCTGCTGCCCGTCTACAAGTGAGCACTCCCTCGTACATAGTGGAGCTACCCTCCACAACATGCTGGAGGTGGCGCCGCACCTCACGCGCCCGCTGCCCATCCTGCTGCCCGTCTACAAGTGAGCACTCCCTCGTACATAGTGGAGCTACCCTCCACAACATGCTGGAGGTGGCGCCGCACCTCACGCGCCCGCTGCCCATCCTGCTGCCCGTCTACAAGTGAGCACTCCCTCGTACATAGTGGAGCTACCCTCCACAACATGCTGGAGGTGGCGCCGCACCTCACGCGCCCGCTGCCCATCCTGCTGCCCGTCTACAAGTGAGCACTCCCTCGTACATAGTGGAGCTACCCTCCACAACATGCTGGAGGTGGCGCCGCACCTCACGCGCCCGCTGCCCATCCTGCTGCCCGTCTACAAGTGAGCACTCCCTCGTACATAGTGGAGCTACCCTCCACAACATGCTGGAGGTGGCGCCGCACCTCACGCGCCCGCTGCCCATCCTGCTGCCCGTCTACAAGTGAGCACTCCCTCGTACATAGTGGAGCTACCCTCCACAACATGCTGGAGGTGGCGCCGCACCTCACGCGCCCGCTGCCCATCCTGCTGCCCGTCTACAAGTGAGCACTCCCTCGTACATAGTGGAGCTACCCTCCACAACATGCTGGAGGTGGCGCCGCACCTCACGCGCCCGCTGCCCATCCTGCTGCCCGTCTACAAGTGAGCACTCCCTCGTACATAGTGGAGCTACCCTCCACAACATGCTGGAGGTGGCGCCGCACCTCACGCGCCCGCTGCCCATCCTGCTGCCCGTCTACAAGTGAGCACTCCCTCGTACATAGTGGAGCTACCCTCCACAACATGCTGGAGGTGGCGCCGCACCTCACGCGCCCGCTGCCCATCCTGCTGCCCGTCTACAAGTGAGCACTCCCTCGTACATAGTGGAGCTACCCTCCACAACTTTTCTATAAGTATGTACCTGTTATTGGTTCTTTCGTTACCAAAGTGGTTGATTGATTTTAACAACTCTCATCCTAGTTGTGATAGCTGCACTGCAATACTGTACTACTCTATAATATCCATATTCCACGTAGAGGAATAACGAGACGAGATGCAGCACGCACACGGAGCAAGTAGCATTTTTTTTTGTTTATCCTTACAATTTTGACCATTATACGCAGGTACCTCAGTAATAATTTTGCTAAGAAGGCCTTCCTGCTTTTAGAATCCCCCACATTACATGCTCCATTTTGGAGCTCAGCTCGGTGGTAATAATTAGGTATTGATTTCTTTTCATCGATTTACCATCGAGATTGAGACCTACTACATAGTATGGTAAAGCTCGTGAACAGAACATGAATGTGGTTTGTAGTTAATTTGTTGTAGAGTTGGCTCTTCGGCGATCATGTAACCGGGCGTGCCACACACCTGGGCCGCGGCCAACAATACGTTTCGAACGATTGTGTAGGCTGGCTAGAGTCGCGTCTTATCAAACAAAGAACAGTATTTTTTATAAGAACTGGCTTTTATTATTTTTAACCGACTTCAAAAAAAGGAGGAGGTTATCAAGTCGACTGTATGTTATTTATTTTTGTTTTACCATAATATATCTTCACCAGTAATTGTTAACCGATTTAGATTTAAATTATTCTTTTTTTTTTTATCTCAAACAAAATAGTTCAGGTGTGGTCCCATAAAAATTTTACAGAGATCTGGCTAGTATTTTTTTCATAATCCTGAAGAATATAAATTACTAGCGGCCGCCCGCGACTTAGTCTGCGTGGATTTTTTTTGATAACCCTTGGGAACAATACTTTTTTTCGGGATGAAGGGTACTCTATGTCCTTCTCTGTACTCCTGACAACGTGTATGTAAATTTTCATGAAGATCGGTTCAGTAGCTAACACGTGAAGGCGTAACAAATAAACAAACGAACTTTCGCATTTATAATACTAGCTTCTGCCCGCGACTTAGTCCGCGTGGATATTCGAGAAAATCCTTAGGGAACCTTTAACCAGGTTGAATAGTATTCTTTGTTTTAATTTCATCAAAATCAGAACAGTCGTTTTAACGTAATCAGGTAATCACTTAGTGGAGACCCGCCTACTCTCATAAAATTTCATCCCCTATTTCTATGTAGCTACGAAATTTTATAAAAATCGGTTCAGTAGTTTAGGCGTAAAAGTGTAACAGACAGACAGAGTTACTTTCGCATTTATAATATTAGTATAGAATATGGATTATGGATTTTGTATTATTGATTTTAATTTTAGTCCTGTCAATTTGACTCAATGGTAATAGATTAAACAACATCATCTCGTATTGTAAAAGTATGCAAGTAGGTACCTAACAAATACTACAGTACCTAGCATAACTTCTGTAGTCTCTCTATTCTGGGGTACAATCTAACTTTCATGAAGATGCCTAAGGGAACTCCATGAGGAGTTCCCTTAGAGTCAAATAGAATAATGTATAGTGATTGAGATATTGGTATGTTTATGACAATCCAAATCAAACCGAGCTATGGTTTGCGACGGTGACGTTCTGGACTAGACTTGGACTACGAAGGCACAACGGAACTCTTTAAAAACAAACCACGTAAATTGAGTTATGGGCATTGTCTCATTGAAAATGTAAAGTTAAAAAATATTTACACGCTTAATACCTACCATAAAAAGTTGAAAATAAAAAAACTTAAAAAAAAGAAAAACCTTCCAAAAAACCTGAAAACAAAAAAACAGCTTCCAAATTAAATACCTCTAAAAAGCAAGAAATAATATTCAAATAATTAGTTAGGTACGCATATCATTATAATAAAACACGTCTAATGAAGTCGGGTGGGGCTTTTAGAAATATAATACTTACTAGCGGCCGCATGCGACTTCGTCTGCCTGGAAAGTTTTTTCTCTAACCCTTGGGAACAACACTTTTTTTCGGGATGAAAGGTACCCTATGTCCTTTTCTATGCCCCTGACAACATGTATGTAAAATTTCATGATGATCGGTTCATTAGTTAAGACGTGAAGGTGTAACAAACAAACAAACAAACTTTCGCATTTATAATATTAGTAAGGATAAAAAAAAGTTGTCTTCCAGCCCCACCCGACTTCAATAGACGTGTTTTATTATAATGATATGCGTACCTAACTAATTATTTGAATATTATTTCTTGCTTTTTAGAGGTATTTAATTTTGAAGATGTTTTTGTTTTCAGGTTTTTTAAAGGAGGTTTTTCTTTTTTTAATATAAATATTCCATTATTTTACATTTATTAGAGGTGAATCAACTTTTTTGCTGTTTTGTGGCATTTCTTAAAATATCTACGTGAACCATTTTTATATGAAGTTAATCTGTAGTTGCAAATACTCTCAGCTAATTATCTTATAAGACAACTAAGTGATGTTAAAGAAAAACATAGGTGACCCAGGAGACAACTCCAATTCATATAAAAGCTGGGGACAAAATTGTCCCCTGGGTCACCCCATGTCTTTCTATAAACTATTGATTATTTTTGTACAAAACTAAGTATGTTTTATTGGCTATGAACCTAAATATCGTAAAATAGAGATTTTTTACAAACTTAGAGATTTTTGACTAGTTTTGTTTTAATTTATGAAAATTAAGACATGGGTCGATTTTTTTTACATTAAAAAGTTGATTCACCCAGGTAGCTTTTTTCAACCAACCAACCGCCGAAAAATATCCACACACGCTTCCGAGACTCAATTGAAGTCCTAGAGACAATTCGTCCTACATAAGTACTTTTAACGAAAGTCGGTCATTATTTAGTTAGATAGTTATATGTATTATAAATTCCAGATGGTGGCAAGTCCCGTACTACTGGTTCGGTATAAAGATGTACGACCTGGTGGCGGGCGACCGGAACGTGAAGAGCTCCTACTACCTGTCCAAGAAGAACACGCTGGAGCTGTTCCCCATGCTGAAGTCCGACAACCTGTGCGGGGGCATCGTCTACTACGACGGTGAGACGGCGGCAAAGTGCCCAATTTATGTTTGGCAACAGCCAAGTGGCTGGAAGCGTGTCATAAACGAAACAAGTTACGATTCAGCGGTTCCAGAACTCTTTTGGCTATGGAACCCTTTTTGGTTCACCGTTTTTGGGCGGAACCCTAGTTCGAGTAAGAAATAAACTAACTATGACATTGTTTTTTACGTGAATTCGAACTTTACTGAGGCTTTTTGGCTAGGTGTTCGCATCTTGTAAGTCTTTTAAAGAAGGACTTTTTAAGATTAAATTTTGTGTAGAACAAAAAGATATTACCTAACTTAACTCTTGAATTTTCGCGGGACCCCTGAGAGCCTCTTACGGAACCACAAGGTTTCGCGGAACACCATTCGGGAACCGCTGACTGTTACATACATCCATGTTGAAATTTATTTTATTGCACCTGATCCAATACTTGTTTCGTTAAAATTATAGTGAAAATAACGAGGTAGCCGAGATTATAGCTCTGTCACCATAAAATGTTTAAATTGCTACACAGTTTAATATAAAGTTTAGACAGTGGAATAAAAGTTGATACGATTTAAGTTGATTTACTATTTTAGACAGTGGAATAAAAGTTGACATGACTTTGGTTTTGTAGATGAAACTATTCGTATGACACTAAATTCGGTAAGGTGTTTGGGGTTAAACCACAGAATCCTTACTAATATTATAAATGCGAAAGTCCGTTTGTTTGTTACGCCTTCACGTCTTAACTACAGAACCGATCATCATGAAATTTTGCATACACGTTGTCAGGGGTACAGAGAAGGACATAGGGTACCTTTCATCCCGAAAAAAGTATTGTTCCCGAGGGATAGCCAAAAACCTTTTCACGCAGACGAAGTCGCGGGCGGCCGCTAGTAGATAATAGTACTAGCGTACAGAAGTTGCTCTCCGTAAAATCGTATAAATAAATTGCGACTCTTGCTCAGACACAATAAAGTGCAATTCAGGTCGCACAGCGCTTCGCTCCAAAACATGCACTTAGTAGTTGCCTCTCTTTCTATCGCGTAGGTCTTGTCTTTTCTGATGTATGAAATTTGTCCACTCTGCGGACGCGGAGCGCTTCATACTCGCGCGCGGAGTGACAGAGACCTGTACCTTGATTACGTAAAGCTGTTGCTAACAATTCTCGATTGAAAGCGCGGTTGCATTGCTGCTTTAGCTAAGATAGTTGTCACATTGGTTCTTACTAAAGCAGCGATGTAACTGCGATTTCTGTCAGAGTTGATTGCAACAAAATTACAAATCACCCCCCTGGTTAAACATGGTTGGTATGAGCGGGTATGTTGTTGCAGGGCAGCAGGATGACGCGCGCATGAACCTGGCCATCGCGCTGACGGCCGCGCGCCACGGCGCCACCATCGCCAACCACGTGGCCGTCACCAAGCTGCACAAGACCGCCGGCAAGCTCAGCGGTGCCAGGCTGCGGGTACGCGCGTGCTTGTGCCCACATTACATTATAGTCCGGTAGATCCGACCATCGCCAACCACGTGGCCGTCACCAAGCTGCACAAGACCGCCGGCAAGCTCAGCGGCGCCAGGCTGCGGGTACGCGCGTGCTTGTGCCCACATTACATTATAGTCCGGTAGATCCGACCATCGCCAACCACGTGGCCGTCACCAAGCTGCACAAGACCGCCGGCAAGCTCAGCGGCGCCAGGCTGCGGGTACGCGCGTGCTTGTGCCCACATTACATTATAGTCCGGTAGATCCGACCATCGCCAACCACGTGGCCGTCACCAAGCTGCACAAGACCGCCGGCAAGCTCAGCGGCGCCAGGCTGCGGGTACGCGCGTGCTTGTGCCCACATTACATTATAGTCCGGTAGATCCGACCATCGCCAACCACGTGGCCGTCACCAAGCTGCACAAGACCGCCGGCAAGCTCAGCGGCGCCAGGCTGCGGGTACGCGCGTGCTTGTGCCCACATTACATTATAGTCCGGTAGATCCGACCATCGCCAACCACGTGGCCGTCACCAAGCTGCACAAGACCGCCGGCAAGCTCAGCGGCGCCAGGCTGCGGGTACGCGCGTGCTTGTGCCCACATTACATTATAGTCCGGTAGATCCGACCATCGCCAACCACGTGGCCGTCACCAAGCTGCACAAGACCGCCGGCAAGCTCAGCGGCGCCAGGCTGCGGGTACGCGCGTGCTTGTGCCCACATTACATTATAGTCCGGTAGATCCGACCATCGCCAACCACGTGGCCGTCACCAAGCTGCACAAGACCGCCGGCAAGCTCAGCGGCGCCAGGCTGCGGGTACGCGCGTGCTTGTGCCCACATTACATTATAGTCCGGTAGATCCGACCATCGCCAACCACGTGGCCGTCACCAAGCTGCACAAGACCGCCGGCAAGCTCAGCGGCGCCAGGCTGCGGGTACGCGCGTGCTTGTGCCCACATTACATTATAGTCCGGTAGATCCGACCATCGCCAACCACGTGGCCGTCACCAAGCTGCACAAGACCGCCGGCAAGCTCAGCGGCGCCAGGCTGCGGGTACGCGCGTGCTTGTGCCCACATTACATTATAGTCCGGTAGATCCGACCATCGCCAACCACGTGGCCGTCACCAAACTGCACAAGACCGCCGGCAAGCTCAGCGGGGCGCCAGGCTGCGGGTTCGCGCGTGCTTGTGCCCACATTACATTTCGTTACAAATCGTGGTTACGCAAAAATCGTAGTAATAGTACATTACTGACGCGGTCAATAAGGACTGCATTGCTGGCAGCGCGATGATGATGGCCGATAGCGTGGCTTAGCGCAGGTTCAGGCCGTCACAGCGCGGTCAGCATTGCAGCCCTTGTTGGCCAAGCTGGAATAAAGGCCGAGACCGGAGGTCGAGGCCTTTATAACGCAAACAGCAAGGGCTGCAATGATGACCAAGTTTGAAAGCTGAGAGCGTAGTTAAGCTCAGCTTGAGGCCATCATAGCGTGGCCAGCAGTGCAGTCATTGTGGACCAAGTCTTTAATAGTGCTTTACTCAAAAATGTCAAAAATATAAAAAATGACAAAAATGTCTATAATTACTAAAATGACAAAAAAATTAAAAAAGGCAAGTCAAAAATTCAAAAATATAAAAAATGACAAAAAACAATACAACACCCGCGCAAATAAAGAATGGGATTGAAAATAGCGGCTCACGGGAGTCCCGTACACGATTCCGAAAATTATTTTACCAACTGACAGTTCCTTAAAAAATATTACCCATTTATAATTCTCACCGAATGAACTACAGACCAATGAACGTTTGACCAACGCAACGTTTGTGTTTCCTGCAGTTCACCGAATGAATGTTAGACCTTAGTACCATTGACATTACGTACAATTTTCTACTTCGCTTTTGACTGCAGAGATCATTATCCGATCATGGAAAGTAATAAAAAAGTTAAGTGAAAATGAAAATATTTATTTGAATACCTATTGATAAATATTGTATAATTAACAACAATACAATATAAAATCATAAAATTCCATCTTAATTTTGAGACAAAAGAAGAGAAATCATGAAATACCAAAGGGTATATAGGCACGCATCTCGTTCCATTTTTTAATTTTCAATACAGATGATCAAAACAACTCTGCGCGAGCCGTAATGAGGGCGAACTTTGAAAATTCATATTAAATTATTAAATAAAATACTTCATTATTCCTAAAAAAATACTTTAGAATCTTTAAATACCAGTAAAAAAATGACAAAGTGACATGTTTTTGTTTTTACCGATTTAAGCATTTGTTAATATTTTATTTTTTCTGTGATTAAAAACTTTTTTTTAATTTTCTCTCTTATAGTGCACTCCTTGACAATACAAGTGCACCCTTTGGTTTAGCTTGATTTTTCTCTTTTTTGTCTCAAAATTAAGATAGAAGTTTATGATTTTATATTGTACCTATTGTTGTTAATTAATGTTGTTAATTATACAATATTTATCAATATTAAAATAAATATCTTAATTTTCACTTTACTTTTTTACTTTTTTTACTTCCTCACTACTGCTCGCGCAGAGTTGTTTTGATTATCTGTATTGAAAATTAAAAAAAAAATGGAACGAGATGCGTGCCTATATACCCTTTGGTATATCATGATTTCTCTTTTTTTGTCTCAAAATTAAGATAGAAGTTTATGATTTTATATTGTACCTATTGTTGTTAATTAATGTTGTTAATTATACAATATTTATCAATATTAAAATAAATATCTTCATTTTCACTTAACTTTTTTATTACTTTCCATGATCGGATAATGATCTCTGCAGTCAAAAGCGAAGTAGGAAATAGTACGTAAAGGCAATGGTACTAAGGTCTAACATTCATTCGGTGAACTGCAGGAAACACAAACGTTGCGTTGGTCAAACGTTCATTGGTCTGTAGTTCATTCGGTGAGAATTATAAATGGGTAATATTTTTATGGGAACTCTCAGTTGGTAAAATGATTTTCGGAATCGTGTACGGGACTCGAATATGAACGCGCCATTTTTAATCCCATTCTTTATCTGCGCGGGTTGTACAATGTACTTTTTTCACCTAAAATGTTTGAAACAAAACTCGACAATAATGGATTCTCAAAGGAAATCGCCGGTGGCTAAAACTCGACAATAATGAAATCCCATACAACTTTGTTGCGTCACCATTGCAGGAGCACGGCGACCTCGACTTTGTTCAAAGAAGGTTGTCAAAATAATGACCATTTTTTTTAAGCATTTTTGAGTAAAATCTTATAGAGATTAACAAATTTTCCATTTGATCTCAGGACGAAATGACGGGCAAGGAGTGGGACGTGCAGGCGAAGTGCATAATCAACGCGACGGGCCCGTTCACGGACAGCATCCGCAAGATGGACGACCCCAGCATCCAGGAGATCTGCTGCCCCTCGTCCGGCGTGCACATCGTGCTGCCCGGATACTACAGGTGACTCAGTGAACCTCTCTTTGACGTCTCACATGGATAGGTTTTTAGGTTTTATGCGGCCAAAATTATTATGTTTTTACGAGGTTGGATTGATAAGTCCATGACTTTGAAAAGAAGAAATACTTTTTTTCATAATTTATTTTTGTGTCTTAAAAAGAAACTCTTAAGGAATCTTTACACATTTTTTTTTCAAATTCGGCAAAAGATTATTACTTTTGGAAACAAAAAGCTCAAGCGACTTTTAACAACCCTCTCGGCGGTGGCACTCATAACATCAAAACTCATCGAACGAAGATGCGAATCCTTCCTCTTCTCTAGATTCAACCCACTGAGATTTTTCACCTACCAAACATGAATAAATGTCTCGGTGGGCAAATATTTTCATCAAGCCAAAAGGTGGTGTCTGAAATGGGCTCTCATTTCAGTTAATACCAGTTTTCAGGCGATGAAAGAAAGAAAAATGGGTCAAAGAGGTAGCAGCTTCGTCGGACCGAATACGCAGAGCTACAATAATTGAGAAATAAAACAAAATATTCCGAAAAAAAGTGTTTCTTCATTACAAAGTCATGGACTTATCAATCCACCCTGGTATGTCGCAGCCCGGAGCACATGGGGCTGCTGGACCCGGCCACGTCGGACGGGCGCGTGATCTTCTTCCTGCCGTGGCTGAAGGGCACCATCGCGGGCACCACGGACCTGCCCTGTGACGTCACGCGCTCCCCGCGCCCCACCGAGGACGAGATCCTCTTCATCCTCACCGAGGTCAAGAACTACCTCAACCCCGACGTAGAAGGTAAAGCAGTACATTCTAACTAAGTTAATACTATCGTCGTGCGTCATAATTAGGGAATCCAATCCCGCTAAACCCGCACCTTTTTTGCGGGATCCCGCACGTTAACGGGATTGAAAACAACTTGATTATTTTAAGATCGCACTGCCTAATAAGTGATTTCCCGTTTAATTTGTGATTTTTATACAGGGTAATTTTGCGACCCTTTTACAAAATCAAATAATAGTTCAAGGAAGTAATAAAAAAAATTAGGTGAGATAATTATAAATTATTTCTTTTTAAATTCACAGTTTTCAACCACTTTTTATATCCTAAAAATCTAGGCGCGCACGCTCACCGTCACGAACGGGACGCGAGCGGGGGAAGGCGAGTGGCGGGTCGACCGTGCGACGCGCAAACGGTGACAACAATTTCAATTTGTGTAGGGAAAAGTTTGGGGTAAAAATGTAAAATAGTTATTTGTTATACAAGTGACCAAAATCAAATTGTGCTGCGAGTTCCGACTTTAAATCACGAACTAGCGAAGTAGTCTAGAATTGAATCACGAGCATAGCGAGTGATTCTAATATAGACTACTGAGCACAGTGAGTGATTTAAAGGCACGAGGCAGAACAACATTTTGGTCTCGTGTAAAACATACAACTTTTCACCTCGACCAGCGAGAAAATTTTCATGTGACTTTCCTGGTAAAAAGCTTAATTCAGCATTAGAAACCTGTTCTCTTAACTCTTTTGGAGTAAGGAAACTATCTTCATCGTTGGAATTTATCAAAAAATAATTCGATCAAACCTATGCTGATAAATTTTATTCATAGAGTCAGTAAAGTAGATTCCCGTCGTTTTGATTACATTACGTTGTGTTTTTCTCTTATTCATTAATATCCCGTCTTATTTATTTATTTATAACCAACATTTAATTTCGTAATAAATTTCATAAATTTTTCTTATTTCATATTTGATTCATACATGCGACCTCATTACGTCCATACTCTTAATTTCGAATTATCAACCTTATTTTTTAACAATCCTTATTTAAAACTCCTTGGTATATCCGTGCATTTTATTTTTTTACTTTTTAATCCGTGTATGACACCATAAAGCACTCTATCTATCCTTTTCACACACATCAATTTCACAAGTGTCATCCTTGTCACTTTATTTGTTTTTTCTTTATTATTTTAAAAGTTGGTGTTAGAAATTAAAAAAGCACTTTGTCTCACGCTCGCAGCAAAAATCAATTTTGCTGCGAGTTTTTACGCGCCAAAAGCACCCTTTTCGTGCTGGAGAGGTGAAAAATATATTTTTGTTTTACTTCACAAATTGATTGTACTGCTGTTATAGAATGATCTGACAAAGTTTGAAAAGGGGTCCAAAAATTACCCTGTATACAATTTGTATAGAAATAAATTTTGTTAATTGAAGACCTGAACACAATGCTCGAAGAACTCCGTAGTGCTTCCCAAGGAGTGGGTCTTAGGATGAACATGGATAAGACGAAAATTGTCATGTTGTACCCTCTCCAGTTCATGTTGGGAACACTACACTTGAAGTTGTTGACCATTACGTATACCTAGGACAGGCAGTCCAGTTAGGTAGGTTCAACTTCGAGAAAGAGATCTCTCGTCGAATCCAACTCGGGTGGGCAGCATTCGGGAAGCCTCGAAAAATCTTCGCGGGATCCCTTGTTTTCGCATAATGGTTTTATACCTAATTTGATTTGGCATAACGGATTTTGCATAATTTTATTTGTCATAATAATACTTTGGCATAATTGTTTTTTGGCATACTATTTATATAAGCATAATAATCATTTAGACTAATTTGTTTTTGCATAATGTTATTAGGCATATTGTATATTCGCCTAATATTATTTAGACATAAAAGTACAAAACAATAGGAATAAATATTTTACGTACTTATTTATTTTCTTGCAAAAGGGGTATGTATGTATTAAAATGTTGAAAATTCATAACACATAATTAACGTATATACGACCGAAATATCGACGTATAAAACACCAATTTTCGAAATACCGAAAATCCTAAATTATCGATATCCGATAGACCGTAACTTAAAAGATCGATTATTAAATGACCGATAGTTTGAAATCCTGAAAGTTAAAACGCCGATAGTTCAAAATCCCGAAAGTCTGTTTAGGTCTATTAGGTGTGACGACGAGCGAGTGTAGCGAGCGAGGAGGAGGTTAAGTTTCATTGCGACCTACAACACACGAGCCGAGCGAGCAAAGCGAGCGTGCCGCGGCAGCGGTCGGCGAAGTGCCAGAACCGACCTGCTGGCATGTAACCCTCAATGAACCTTCAGTTTTTTTAACTTCGGGATTAAGTATTTTAGTTAAAATGTCCTTTCGTCGACTGTCGACCATTTGATTTTCGGTGTTTCGTCCATGGGTCTTGTAAAATTCGGTCTTTTCAACTTCGGCAATGTAAATACATACCCCTAGCCATGCATGTGACAAACATTATTTATATTTAATTCAAGTGTAAATTTTTAGCAATTGCTTTTAAATGTGCAAGTTTCGAAGTGTATTATTTTTTTTGTGTAAAATATGCGTTAATAACATTATGCGTGTTTAAATTTATGCTAAAGAATATTATGCTTAAATATGATTATGCTTAAATTAGTTATGCCTAAAACAATTATGCATAAGCTGTTATGACTAAGTAATATTATGCGTAAACATCATTCGACGAAATCATATTATGCTATGACATGCTATGCCTAAAAATTTTATGCAAATTCATAGGGAACCAATCTTCGCGTCCGACTTACCTCAGTGTCTCAAGACGAAAGTCTATGAACAGTGTGTGATGCCAGTGATGACTTACGGCAGTGAAACGTGGTCGCTAACTATGGGTCTCATAAGGAGGCTCAAGGTCACCCAGCGTGCAATGGAGAGAGCCATGCTCGGCGTTTCCCTACGTGATCGAATCAGAAACGAGAAGATCCGCAGGAGAACTAAAGTAACTGACATCGCTGGAAGGATTGCTCAGCTGAAGTGGCAATGAGCGGGACACATAGCGAGAAGAACCGATGGCCGTTAGGGCGAAAAGGTTCTGGAATGGCGACCGCGCACCGGACGATGCTCCGTGGGTAGGCCCCCGACAAGGTGGACCGACAATCTGGTGAAGGTCGCGGGAAGCCAGTGGATGCAGGCAGCGCAGGACCGATCGTTGTGGAGATCCTTAGGGGAGGCCTATACCCAGCAGTGGGTGTCGTGCGACTGATATGATGATGATGATGAAATTTTGTTAACAGTTTTAAACTAACAGACAACTAAATAAATTTCATGTTTCTATTTTGTGTTTCTTTTATCCTGTACCGGAAAGGAACGCAATTATTGTCATTGTCACTTCCAGTTAGGTAGGTACTTTAACCCTTTACCGCATGGACTTTTTAAATCGATTGAAAAAAAAATTTATTATATGGAATAAATATAAGCATGAAAAAATATTTAAAAAACAAATTATGCATATTTTTAAATGTAATTGTGATAAAAGCAAATATTCCTTATATGGAAGAACATGCACTCCTGTTCTTAATTCGTGCTGTTCCATAATTTGGCACATTATGCAGGTAGGGTAATGTTAATGTATGCACTAGCTTCTGCTGGCGGCTCTGCCTGCTTAAATTTGTTATATTATTATTAAGTATTGTTACTTATGTAAATATATCTGATTATATAATCGTTTAAAATATCATACTCGTTACATTCAATTTATAATTAGTATTGAGTATTACTTAATAATAATGATTATAAGCAATTTACTTGTCTTTGTTTCATTTTTTTTTAAAAGACTTCATAAACGAAATAATATTAAAAAATCTCCATCTTGCAAATCCCGCGGGATCCGCGGGATTGATGACCGATGAATCAATCCCGCAAGCTTGCGGGATCGTGATTCTGATGCGGGATTGGAATCCCTAGTCATAATCTCCCTAATCACAGTTTATTTGTGGTCGGTAACGGTACATCCTTCTTTTCCGTTCTTCACTGTCATGATCATGAGTCATCTCATCGTTCATTCCATTTAGGTAAATAATTCTGCACCCAATGCCAATAATCTTTTCTGGAATATTTTTCTCCTCTTCATTGCTACACTACAAATGTTCTTTCATTTGTATTTTTCATTGGCCTAAAATAAAAAATAGAATAATTTCCGATCCGTACATCAACATATAGGAATGTGAGATACTTGTAGTCCGATATCAGCATGGTTCGGTTGCAGTGCGTCGCGGCGACGTGCTGTCGGCTTGGTCGGGCATCCGGCCGCTGGTGTCGGACCCCAACAAGCCGGACACGCAGTCGCTGGCGCGCAACCACATCGTGCACGTGGCGCGCTCGGGGCTCGTCACCATCGCGGGCGGCAAGTGGACCACGTACCGCTCCATGGCCTCCGAGACCGTCGACGCCGCCATCGACAGTGAGTCCACGGTTCGGCATCGTACGCCACATACGCTATCAGCGTTATCGTGCGATGCGTCCATTACTTTGCGTACGATCTATCTTTATAAGCGAATACCTATTAGTTCTATATGCGAATACCTATTAATAACAAAGTAAAGATTTTAAGAAATTTTTTTTTCAATTAAGGCTCCGTTATGCGAAATCATTTGTCTCTATCATTTTCTTTACGTGTATAGAGTATAAAAATAACCTCTTTTCTGCACTTTTTCGATTTTTCTCGTTGTTTTTCTGCATTATCTTTCTTGAAAAAAGTTTTTGGAGCAACTGCACAGTACATTAAATTGTATTTTGATGTAGAATTCAATACGTTTCTGCTATTATTTACGCCAAAAATATGGCCCGCGACAAGCGCTTTTAATAATATTCTCATTTTTTTACAAACATCTGTAAGGCTTATACGCAATTTAATACTTTTAACTAATAGATAATCTGTTTAGCTTGTCGTATGCTTTTTTTGGTGGCTACAACTTTACGTTTTCTATATAAAAATATGGCCCGCGCAAACCATGTTTTCCTATTATGTTATGACCCCTTAATGTTTGTTCGCTGTTGGTATAAAATAAAAAAATATAAAAAATAAATATGATGACTCCGTTCAGCACAATATATTATCGCCTACTAAGCGATGTTTCGATTACATTCTTGTGAAATTTTCAGGTGCAAACCTCAAGCCTCTGTATAAGGAATGTCAGACTGACGGATTCTACATAGAAGGCGCGCACGGCTGGACGCCTACCATGTACATTAGATTAGTGCAAGATTTCGGATTAGAAATGGAAGTGAGTATCTACTTACGTAACTTGGCTGTAGGTATACCTGCTAACTGCCTTTCTTGTACTTTAGTTTCTGATATTCGATTAAAAAGTTGAAATGATATATGTAAACGTTGATCGTGCACGTGATCAGGTGGCGCAACACTTGTCGAAGTCGTATGGCGACCGCGCGTTCGCGGTGGCCAAGATGGCGGCCATGACCGGCAAGCGGTGGCCCATCATCGGCAAGAAGATCCACCCCGAGTTCCCATACATCGACGCTGAAATTAGGTAAGATATAAAATAAAATGATTAATAAAATATCATATAATTTGATAAATTAGGGAGATTCATTTTTATTGTCAAAATATTTAAAAAAATAACACTGTTAAATCTACCTTTAAATTGCCTACCTGCTGCCTAACTTGGCAATAAATAGATTTTATTGTTGCTAGTTAGTGTTAGGTAATTGTGTAAATAAATGCTGGTGTTCCTAACAAATAAATATACCTATACTGCTCTTTGCAAAAGAAAACAGGGTCTACTCTGAGATTATCCATACAGTACAATAAGGTTAATTTCTGAAAATCATCATCATCATGTAATGAATAAACTTTTTGTTGTTTTGTGGCATTGCAAATACTCGCAGCCTCTTATAAAAAAAACTTAAAAGACATGAAATCTTTAATATGATAAAAAAACATTGGTGACCCAGGGGACAACCCCTATTTTCATAGGACAAATTGTCCCCTGAGTTACCCATGTTTTTATAAACTATTAATTATTTTTCTACAAAACTAAATAATCTAAATTGGTTATGAATCTAAGTATCGTAAAACATTGGTTTTTTTAATAGTTATCTAGTTTTGTTTTAATAAAAAAAAACACAGGTGGTTTTTCCTTACAAAAAAAGTTAATTCACCCTAAATTCAATCTGATTTTAGGCTTAGTTCATATGAACGCGCGGTGCCGCGCGTCGCCGCGCGGTAGGAGCATTCACATGATAGCGTGCACGCGCGGCACTCTGGCATCAAAATCACTGAGAATGGACGCGGACGAAGCAATTTGTTTATGATTTTATTTATTTATCATCATCATCATATAAGCCGCACGACACCCACTGCTGGTATAGGCCTCCCCTAAGGATCTGCACGACGCTCGGTACTGCGCTGCCCATATCCAGTGGCTTCCCGCAACCTTCACCCTAACGTCGGTCCCCCTTGTCGGGGGCCTACCCACGGAGCGTCGTCCGGTGCGCGGTCGCCATTCCAGAACCTTTCTGCCCCAACGGCCATCGGTTCTTCTCGCTATGTGTCCCGCCCATTGCCACTTCAGCTGAGCAATCCTTCGAGCGATGTCGGTTACTTTAGTTCTCCTGCGGATCTCCTCGTTTCTGATTTGATCACGTAGGGAAACGCCGAGCATGGCTCTCTCCATTGCACGCTGAGTGACCTTGAGCCTCCTTATGAGACCCATAGTTAGCGGCCACGTTTCACTGCCGTAAGTCATCACTGGCAACAGACACTGTTCATAGACTTTCGTCTTGAGACACTGAGGTAAGTCGGACGCGAAGATTTTTCGAAGCTTTCCGAATGCTGCCCACCCGAGTTGGATTCGACGAGAGATCTCTTTCTCGAAGTTGGACCTACCTAACTGGACTGCCTGTCCTAGGTATACGTAGTGGTCAACAACTTCAAGTGTAGTGTTCCCAACATGAACTGGAGAGGGTACAACATGGGCATTTGACATAATTTTCGTCTTATCCATGTTCATCCTAAGACCCACTCTTTGGGAAGCACTACGGAGATCTTCGAGCATTGTGTTCAGGTCTTCCATGGTCTCAGCCATAAGGACTATATCATCGGCAAAACGAAGGTGTGTTAGGTACTGGCCATTAATGTTGATGCCCTTCCCAGTCCAAGAGCTTAAAGATGTCCTCCAACGCAGCTGTGAACAGTTTCGGAGAAATAACGTCTCCCTGTCTCACACCACGCTGCAGTTGGATAGGATCTGTGTTCTGGTTCTGTACTCGGATCGTCATGGTGGCATTTTGGTGTAAGTACCTCAACACCTCGATATACCTATAGTCCACTTGGCACCTTTGGAGAGACTGCAGCACCGCCCAGGTTTCAATCGAATCAAAGGCTTTCTCACAGTCCACGAACGCCAAGCAAAGTGGTTGATTATACTCCTCAGTCTTCTGTATAGCCTGCCGCAGCGTATGGATGTGGTCTATGGTGCTAAAGCCTTTTCGGAACCCGGCTTGTTCGGGAGATTGGAAGTCGTCGAACTTGCGAGCGAGACGATTCGTAATTATTTATTTATACAAAGTTATTTTAAAAAAGAAACGCAATCTAATTTGTAGATTAAACTTGCCCAAGTTTTTCTTTTTTCTTCAGAATCATTATCATAGGAGAAAATTAAAATTAATTCCTCCCCAAGACCTTCTTTAATAATTTATTTGAATATGCTTTGGAGTTAAGATTCTAAATGGCATTTCTTTTATTTATTTATTTATTTTATTTGGACCGTCAACAGAGTTTACAAGATTACGATACAATACAGTTAAATATTAGTTTTTGGTTCATGCAACTCTAATTATAGACAGCCACATCATGCGCCAAAAACATTGTGGTTATATATAACTACTAAATTACCAGCAACACAATATTACTAACTTGATGTATAAAGTAGACAGTAGACCTATGCCGCAAACGCGGAAAATAATTTGTTTAACATTAAATAGGTACTTACAAACTAAAAACAAAAGAAAAACTAGGGAAACTATAGAGATGGGTTCAAAACATCCAGTATTTTGCCCTTGAAAGCGGATGAGCTGTTATGGTACACGTCTATGGTACTATCCTTTATGACAAATTCACTATATAATCTACTTAATCTAGCTAAAAGGGAGTGGTGTCCTAAGTTAGTCCTGTAGGTTCTATGGGTCAGTAATGATGCTGGGTAGCGGGGTAAGCGTGAGGGATCATTAAACTTAACCTCTTTGAGCAAACCGGGACTACCCAAGACTCCATTTAACAACCCGTATAGAAACAACAAATCGTGTAGTTTTCGTCTATCTGCCAGTGAAATCAGATTAAACTTCTTGAGCCGATCAACATATGGTGTTCCTCTGAATGCGTCGTACCGTGTTTGAAACAAAGTGAAACGCCTCTGGATGCTCTCGATGCGATCTTTGTAAATTTGATAGTTAGGATTCCAAATCACCGAGCAGTATTCAAGCCTACTTCTTACAAGTGTAACAAATAATAGTTTTTTGGTACTCAACTTTTTGAATATTTTGGACTGCCTCAAGACAAAACCCAGCATACTCCGTGCCGATTTGCATATGTTATCTATGTGTTGTTGATTAAAACGGATTTGCGAATCTATAGTGATTCCTAAATCGCGAACAGCCTTTAGTTCTTGTAGTACAGTGCCATTAAAGCTATAATTAGATTGTGTTGGGTTATGCTTCCTAGTAAATTTTATATGAATGCATTTTTCCGTATTTAACTTCATACCGTTCAGCAAACACCATTGGGATAACCTATCTATATCATCTTGTAATGCTCGAACGTCGTCCCAACTACGGATTTTTAATTTTTTCGACTTCGTAGACAAGCAAATCCATAGAAATTTCGTCTTCGATAGGTACTCATTTTTCTAACTAATTGGAACCGTTCGTCCATAGCCTTCTTTATTTCCAAGCCGTGAACATAAGTTTGGCAACGTCTGTTACTGTCAGTTCGTGGTCATGTCGTCCGCCAATCTCCATACTAAATGTATGGAAATATTTCAATTTTAAGAGATCGACATTTTTTTCATAGTAATCGTATGAGGTTTAAAATATCAAAATAATTTAGTTCTTTTATTGAAATGCTTTGTATATTTATTAATAAGAAAAATATCAATGTTAAGGCGCTGTAGGTAGTGAAAGTGGCGCCGCCACTACATTTATTTTTATTACGCGTAAACCAAGTCAATATTTAAAAAAAGCACAAGTAATAATCTCTTAAATTGTCTCTAATATTTTTTGAATAACTCTTCAACAGTTATCATTCATTCTGTAAGTTTTAAAATCCATAATTGCCAAAAGTGGCCACTTTGAGCTAAAATGGATTTTAAAACTTACAGAAAGAATGAAAACTGTTGAAGAGTTATTCAAAAAATATTAGAGACCATTTAAGAGATTATTACTTGTGCTTTTTTTTAATATTGACTTGGTTTACGAGTAATAAAAATAAATGTAGTGGCGGCGCCACTTTCACTACCACCGCGCCTTAACCAGGAAAAAATGTCTGTCAAAGATGTCATCTTTTTTGTTGATTTTCTTCAGCAGGGAGTTGATTAATACGCCCTCTAGCAATAAATGATATATCAGTAGAAAGGTCTTTTAAAGACAAATATTTGCTGTTAATATACTTTATATCAATTGTTAATACTTTTGGAGTTAAAGGTTATTAAAGTATAAAAGTGGTTTATTGTCTATGGGAGTTGATCTACCACACCTATAGAAATGAATTATATATCATAAGAAAGGTTTTTATATGACAAATATTTGCTGCAAACATACTTTCTATTAATTGTTAGTAATTTCGGAGTTTTAGGTCATTTTAGGTAATGTTAAAAAAATTAGTCAAGTTTAGAGCGTTGTAACTCTCAAAGTACTAATATTTCACGATTATAGTAATGCAATAAAGTGTTTCAAATTTAAATACCTTTCCAATGATGTAAGATTTATTGCTAGAAGAGGCTTAGATCAAAATGCTCATCGAACTAAAGGACCACCGGAAAGTTAAAATAATTTGACTCAAACCTTATGTTCTAATAAATAAATAATAATAATAAATATAAAACTTTATTCAAATAATCTTACATCACAATTTACAACTAGTTTAAACATAGATAATATAGGAAAAACAAATAATAAATAATTTTTAAAATAATTTTATACTATGTGCTTGACCACATGCGATGTTGCCGTTCTGCTCAACTTCAGGGCTTGGAAGATATAGAAGGCTATGGTTCGTCTCAAACCGCGCGGCTCAACTGAACGGGTCAATGCAGGTTTGTAGATCTTGAACCGCGCGGCACCGCGCGGCTGTGGCGCGGTACAAGATCTTGCGCGCGGTACTCGGCGCGCAACGCGGTAACGCGCGGCACCGCGCGGTAATGTAAACGATATAACACAGTTTACTATGATCTTGTACCGCGCGGTTAGCAGTGCCGCGCGGCACCACGCGGTCATATGAACTTAGCCTTAATTGAATTTGATATTGTTCGAAAGCTGTAATATTGAACTTGCGAACTTTACCGTCGAATTTACTGTATAATTTCTCCTATTAGAATTGAAAAGGTTTTTTTTGCGTATTTTGGTATGAAACTCAAATTTATTTCTACGCTCGTAAAATTGAAAATACCGTTTTGTAAGCTGTTTCACAACATAATGAATAGATAAATATACAGGGTCATTTGTGAAACACAGTAACACAGAAATAAAAAAATTGACCTTTCATACAAAATTTCTGAACAGCTGATTGAGTTTTATATGAAAAGTCGAGTTTCTTTCGGCTTTTTTCCGTAAAGTTTTAGAAGAAATGTTGTTGTTTATGATGTTCTAGCGGCCGCCCGCGTGGTTCCCGTTCCCGTGGGAATATCGGTATAAAAAGTATTCTGTTTTAATCTAGGCTATCTACTATCGGTGTGCCAAATTCCAACCAAATCCGTTCAGTAGTTTTTGCGTGATTGAGAAACAAACATCCAAACCCACAAACTTTCACATTTATAACATTAGTAGGATCATGTAAGTAATATACTCCTACCAGGCTAGGTCCACTCCGCGCTTTAGGTACGAAGCTACAAGTAGCCAGCGGGTCCGTCCGGACGGACTAATTTCAGAGGGCTATCGCGTGCCGGCTGGGTCGCACGTTAGCAGTTCGATTTCGATAGTCACTCTATAATAATATTATTATAACCAAAATGAAGGCATATGACATCGTAATGGGCTGCCCTAATACTAATAAAAAGGATCCGAACCTCACGTGTTTTTCACACTTCCAAAAGTTCCAAACGACATCGAAACGTATTAGTATCTATTATCCATTTATTCTTAGGTAGGTACTTAGGTACTTGTCTTATTTGTTGAACAATATTCACCCAACTATTTACTGAAATAAATAATTTATAGATTAGGTAGGTACACTTACCTACTTTCGAAATAAAGTTAATTATGAATACAATTTCATTTCGTATGAAAGCAAATTGACTCAAAGTCAGCATGTCTGATGTGGCGTTGACTGTACTTATCCTAGGTTATTTTGAAACATATTTATAGGCCGACCGGTTAACTGAGTCCCCGCCTGCGGGGCACAGGGGCGCGGGCGGAGACGAGAACGGGGGCGATGCGGGCGACGGGCGGCGAACCCCTGCCGCCCGCACCTCTCGTGACCCCCGTTCTCGTCTCCCCTCGCGCCCCTGTGCCCCGCAGGCGGGGACTCAGTAATTAACCGGTCGGCCTATAAGTACCTTCACATTATTTCACAACCTCATAACTTGTAATAAATTAACTACCTGTTATTTAATTATTATATAAAAGAAGAAAGTGAAACCCTGAATTCGTTAGAGGAAATAAGAGCTACGCGATAGAAAGAGAGGCAACTTCTAGGTGAATATAACTGTAGCCAAGGGAGCGGTGTGCAACCTGAATCGCACTTTATTGTGTATGGAATAGAGTCGCTATTTAAATAATTGACTTTGCGGAGTGGATCTTCTGTACTTGTACTATTATGTATTCTGTGCTCCTACGAGGTTGTTGGTGTTTTATAAATGAACCTGTATATCTGGTCAGTCAAAATTGTTAGTTGGTCAGCCTCTTTTGGCTAGCAAATATTTCTGAATCATATCATATTGGACTGCTCTAAATGTTTTACACTTTAACCTTAGTCTTTTCCCTTTTCCCCATAATCCACCACCCTCTCCGTCGCCGCTGCGATGTCGATACACGGCATAACGTTTGTGTGCGTGTGTGTGCAGATACGGCGTGCGCGAGTACGCGTGCACGGCGGTGGACATGGTGGCGCGGCGGCTGCGGCTGGCCTTCCTCAACGTGCAGGCCGCGGCCGAGGCGCTGCCCGCCATCGCCGACATCATGGCCGAGGAGCTCAACTGGAGCGCCGCAGAGAAGCAGGTACGTGGCGCCCGCGGCCGAGGCGCTGCCCGCCATCGCCGACATCATGGCCGAGGAGCTCAACTGGAGCGCCGCAGAGAAGCAGGTACGTGGCGCCCGCGGCCGAGGCGCTGCCCGCCATCGCCGACATCATGGCCGAGGAGCTCAACTGGAGCGCCGCAGAGAAGCAGGTACGTGGCGCCCGCGGCCGAGGCGCTGCCCGCCATCGCCGACATCATGGCCGAGGAGCTCAACTGGAGCGCCGCAGAGAAGCAGGTACGTGGCGCCCGCGGCCGAGGCGCTGCCCGCCATCGCCGACATCATGGCCGAGGAGCTCAACTGGAGCGCCGCAGAGAAGCAGGTACGTGGCGCCCGCGGCCGAGGCGCTGCCCGCCATCGCCGACATCATGGCCGAGGAGCTCAACTGGAGCGCCGCAGAGAAGCAGGTACGTGGCGCCCGCGGCCGAGGCGCTGCCCGCCATCGCCGACATCATGGCCGAGGAGCTCAACTGGAGCGCCGCAGAGAAGCAGGTACGTGGCGCCCGCGGCCGAGGCGCTGCCCGCCATCGCCGACATCATGGCCGAGGAGCTCAACTGGAGCGCCGCAGAGAAGCAGGTACGTGGCGCCCGCGGCCGAGGCGCTGCCCGCCATCGCCGACATCATGGCCGAGGAGCTCAACTGGAGCGCCGCAGAGAAGCAGGTACGTGGCGCCCGCGGCCGAGGCGCTGCCCGCCATCGCCGACATCATGGCCGAGGAGCTCAACTGGAGCGCCGCAGAGAAGCAGGTACGTGGCGCCCGCGGCCGAGGCGCTGCCCGCCATCGCCGACATCATGGCCGAGGAGCTCAACTGGAGCGCCGCAGAGAAGCAGGTACGTGGCGCCCGCGGCCGAGGCGCTGCCCGCCATCGCCGACATCATGGCCGAGGAGCTCAACTGGAGCGCCGCAGAGAAGCAGGTACGTGGCGCCCGCGGCCGAGGCGCTGCCCGCCATCGCCGACATCATGGCCGAGGAGCTCAACTGGAGCGCCGCAGAGAAGCAGGTACGTGGCGCCCGCGGCCGAGGCGCTGCCCGCCATCGCCGACATCATGGCCGAGGAGCTCAACTGGAGCGCCGCAGAGAAGCAGGTACAAGCCGTCGCCTTAAACCACCGTCGTACCATGGTGGGTATTAACGACTGCAACAACTTAACGTTCTTTCCGAGGAGTTCAAGATACATTTTTACCCGACCATCCTGTGACCGACTCTAGAAATCGCACGCTAAATGCGATAAACGAACTATACTCGAAAGGAACTATAATAGACGACAAATGGATGATACATTTAAGTATTACAGAAACGGGCGAACTCCTCGACTCGAAAGGGTCGCCGTACCCACTGTTCAGTGACTTTAGTATGAGTTGTGTTTCTCACCTCACTTTGCGAATAGTCGCGTGTCAAAGAGATGAAATCATGCGAGTGAGTGAACGAGTGAAAGAGAGAAGATAATAGTTAACCTTTCGCAAAGTGAAGTGAGAACAAAAAACCAACTCGTACTAGGCCCTCAGTCTCCTAACGCGCCGTATGCAAATCGTTTTCCAGAAACAAATTAAAATGGCGAGTGATTTCTTGGCAAACGAGATGGGCCAGATGGTGAACCGCGCCAGCCGCGACAAGATCCCGATCAACCTCAGCAAGGAGGAGATCCAGACATACATCAAGCGTTTCCAGATCATCGACAAGGACCGGAAGGGCTTCGTCTCCATCAACGATATCAGGAGAAGTCTCAAGGTAACCCACCAAAAGCCCATCACTATCCAAGAAACTCTTTGAAAAAATTATCCACCTTTTGAACTAACATGTGGACGATAAAAACTCTGTTGCAATAATTTCTAAATAAAAAAAACCTACCCATCTTATGCCTATTGCCAGTGATTTGCGGCAGTGAAACGTGGTTGCTAACTACGGGTTTCATAAGGAGGCTCAAGGTCACCCAGCGTGCAATGGAGAGAGCCATGCTCGGCGTTTCCCTGCGTGATCGCATCAGAAATGAGGAGGTCCGCAGGAGAACTAAAGTGAGAGAGAGAGAGAGAGAGAAAGTATTTATTTTAAAGTAACCGACATCGCTCGAAGGTTTGCTCAGCTGAAGTAAAAATAGTCTTTATTTGTGTGAAGTGGCAGTGGGCTGGACACATAGCGAGAAGAACAGATGGCAAAGTTCTGGAATGGGGCGCGCGCACTGGACTCGGCTCCGTGGGTAGGCCCCCTACAAGGTGGACCGACGTTCTGATGCGGGCCAAGCAGGACCGAGCGTCGTGGAGATCCTTGGGGGAGGCCTATACCCAGCAGTGGGTGTCGTGCGGCTGATATGATGATGATCCATCTTAAAATGCTTAGAAGTAGTTTTTTAATTAGGAGTAAGACTACAAACCCTGAACTTCTTACAGGTGTGCACAAAATATAGTTACCTATAAATTCAAATAAAGTAAGATCTGTAGCTGGTTCCTGGGAATGTGTACTACACCTTAGACCACATCGTTTACCAAGCAAGATGGTGGTCAAATGCTTGCCCGCCCAGTCCACAATAATAAAAATAGTAATATTTTACGCGATTGTTTAACGGCAATGTTTTAGAGCATGGGTCTGAAGCCCAGCGAGGCGGAGATTAGCTCGATTCTGTCGGAGATCGACGTGACGTACCACGGCCAGCTGGAGATCCAGGACTATCTGCAGGTAGCGCCCGCATCATCACCGGCTGGCTGCTGCTTAGCGCAGATGTAGCACTGCATTTCTGTGTATCATGCTCTGTCGATCACTTTAGTGATTAGACCTTTAGGTCTACACTAATTAGACCTTTAGGTCTACACTAATATAGGGCTACTATCCGAGCAAATTGGTAATGAACCTGGTGCCCCATATTTTTGACCTCAAAAACGAAAAACAAATGTATTTTTTATACAAGTTTTTTTTTAGTTCATTGAAAACCTCTCGTGTGTATTGGTCAGACCATCAAACTGAACAACTTTCATTATGGGACCAATCTCGAAATCACGTAAAAAAATCAGCTGTTCCACACAAAAGTACAATCCCTACTCCATCAAAATGTATGAAACAGCTGATTTTTTTTTCGCGGTTTCAATGTTGGTTCCATAATGAAAGTTGTTGGGTTTGATGGTCTGATCAACCCCACGAGAGATTTTCAATGAACTTAAAATAAGGGGGCGTCCATAAATTACGTGAGGTGTTTTTTTAAATTTTCTGTCCCTCCCTCCCCCCCTGGTGAGATGTCGTGAGATTTTATTCAACCCCCTCCCCCATCCCACAATCTCACGTGAGATTTTTCAAAATGTGCGTTTCTTACGCAAACACATTAGAATGTTATTGTAAAAAAAAATTGCTTCGTGCTTTTATTTACGATATTGCTGAGAGTTATAAGTGTAATAAAAATGTAACAATAGTGACTACTGTGATAAATAAATAAAAAAAAAGAATATCTGTAGGTACTTAAATCGTGACTACTGTGATAAAAAACCATGGAGAATCATGCGCGGTCTCAAGACTATTGGAACCAACATGTCTTAAGCGCGACTTAAGCAACTACAATCTGTTTTAAATGGACCAAAATAGTATATATTTTTTTGTTTCAATCTGAAAAAAAAATTGCGTGATATTTGCCGAGACCCCCCCTCTCTCCAACGTAAGATTTGATGAGATTTGACTCGACCCCCTCCCCCCCTTAAACATCTCACGTAATTTATGGACGCCCCCTAACCTTGTATACCTAGACCCTATCATATTTGAAAATAAATATTAAATTACTCATTAGAGTTTTATTGTTACATGTAATTTTTAGTTGTGTATGACGTCAACATGGTTATTAGTAATAAGGTTCCATCGTGTTACCAATTTGCGAGGATAGTATGTTTTAACAAAAGGGAATAAAAGAGGCTTGATCGTAATATGGGGTAGATGTGATCGTCCCGCATTAAGTGTTAGTTGCGTAGTGTGCGTGTACGAGGGCTGTGTCCACAGAACTACGGCGAGGAGGTGACGGGCGAGCAGCTGCACGAGATCCTGAAGGAGATCGACACCAACATGAACGGGCAGGTGGAGCTCGACGAGTACCTGCAGGTGCGCCACCACGACGACACTTCTATTTAACAGCTATCTGACCAGAAATCACCGATTTGTGTCGTGTCATGTGGAAACTTTATGAAACACGGCCGACATTTTCAATTCTATTCAAACTATTCTTACAACTAGGTACTTATATTTTTTTCCCATTGTTTAAATCAGTCTGATAGCATTCAAACTGTTGTTGGTTCTTACTTACTATTTTAGCTGTTCCGTCAAAGAGTACGACGACTTAACGACGATTTAAACTTTGTTTTCTGGTCAGATTTCTTGCCAATTTGTGCGAAGAGCATGGTTATTTGCAATTTTATAATCACTTCGTATTTTTTAAGGCCCTCCGCTGCCTTGAGCGGGACACGCGCGCGGGGCGACATAGATTAGAGCTTACTCATGCACTGCACAAGTATCCTGTCCGTCAAAAACCAGCAATCTATATTCCCGCGCCGGGTACCCGCGGCGGGATCCCGCCTAAGGCAGCGGACGGCCTAAGGCAGCGGACGACCTTAAGTCTAAAATGATGACTTGTTACGTCAGTGAGTTACTTACTTAAATGCTTTAAACTCAAGTGTAATTACCTAGTTGTGATCACTATCACTGTGAACCGTCTGTAAAATATTCTTCTGAATTAATGCTTGCAGGTAATATTGGTTGGACCAAAATAATGTTTGCTTGGGTAGTTATTGTTATGTTTGCATGTTGCTTTGGTATGTGTTATGTGTGTTTTGTTTGTTATGTTAATATGTAGGTATAGTCTGTAATGTATTTATTGTATGTCCATTGATGCCAGAAACAAATTATTAAATAAATTATTGATCGTACGACATAAAGGGGATATGGTAATATGGTTACAAATATCACCTAGCGCTTTATTTCCAAATCAATTGATGGACATTGAACACTGAACTACGCTGAGCGTTAGTTGATTCACCTGTGGCGCTAGTGCTCTCTTTATTTGACTCGAGCTACGACTGATTTAAATAAGTAACATGGTTAGTTTTGGCGAGTTGCAAGTCGGATGAAAAGCTTTTTTATGAATTTGTATATAATGACATCATCTTTCTGGGAGGCATTGTTTATTAAAAAAAAAAAAAAGTATTAAATATTTTGGTATTGACACTTTATCAGGGGCCCTACCGCCCAACTCAAAGCTTTAGCCAGAGCGATAGCTAGACCATATCCATCCTTGTCATATCATAACACGATGACAAGGACGGACAGTGCACTGACGTCCGTCCTAGTCATCGTGTTATGATATGACAAGGATGGATATAGTCTAGCTATCGCTCTGGCTAAAGCTTTGAGTTGGGCGGTAGGGCTCCAGGAAGTCATTTGATTTGAACACATCGAATCCATCTGCACCTGCCCCCTTAGTTCAAATTTCGTCAGGTCATTACAGACAGCAGTACAATCAATTTATGAAGTAAAATTTTTTTTTTTTAATTTTTGCCCCAAACTTTTCCCACAAATTGAAATTGTTGTCACTGTTTGCGCATCGCACGGTCGACCCGCGCGAGCCCCCCGCCCGCCACCCACCTTCCCCCGCTCGCGTCGCTTGCGCGAGGGTGAGCGTGCGTGCCTAAATTTTTTGGACATAAAAAGTGGCTAAAATCTGTGAATTTAAAATGAAATAATTCATAATTATCTCACCAATTTTTTTTATTACTTCCTTGAACTTTTATTTGATTTTGTAAAGAGGTCGCAAAATTACCCTGTATAGCGCGTGATATAGCGTTTTATTGACACTCAACTGTCAAAATCCATTGTCTTTTGACAGTTAAACGTGATAAATCGCTATATCATATCGCGTTTCCGTGGTCATGCTAGGGGGGGGGGGGGGGGGGGGCAGACAATAATTTTTATTATTTTATATAGTAGGTGACCTTATTGTTAGTTATTTATTATTAACAAACTAAGTTTTGCTTATATTAATAGCTTGATAATTTTTCATCGCTTATTTATTACACTTGCATACTTATCTTTCATTTATTCTTCCTACTATGAAAATAAGTCTTAAGTAAAGGGTTATTTATTTTATTATCTATTCTTTTTTTTTTATTTAAATCATTTAGCAGTTAGGATGGATTCATATTTTTTCGAGTAGGTACTTATTAACTTTATTTTTATATGTTGTACTTATTTTTTTTTACTTTTATTTATCTATTTATGTTGTATTATATTGAAATATTGACTCGCTCAAAAGTTGTGCCTATTCGCTCGGCTGTCACACTTCGGGCCTGTGGGCATAGTGTAACTACGTTCACATGGAGACAAACCGGATCGGATTTTTGCAGGATACGGTTTAGTCATAATATAATTTAAATTTATGAGTTCACACGGTTTTATATGGAGACATACCATATCCTGCAAAAATCCGATCCGGTATGGCATGTGAACGTAGCGTAAAGAAAAGTATGTGTGACGTGAGGAGTGATGAACTGACGAGGTTGTGTCGCGCAGATGATGTCGGCCATAAAGTCGGGCCACGTGGCGTACTCGCGGTTCGCGCGCATGGCCGAGATGGAGGAGGAGCACCACGAGAAGGAGGCGCTCAAGAAGAAGATCACCGTCGAGCGCAGCGGCGGCGGCCTCTAGCGGCCCCGCGCCTTCGCCGACCGCCTCGCACGGAACACATGGTTGGTCGATTGGTTTTCTACCTCTGCAGCCTTTTACAAAATTGTAGTTTTTTTTAGTGCCCACCTATATGCTCTGTGAAGTTATGTGACCATAGACTTATTTATACTATGGATGTGACCGATCTGTACCAAAGCCATAAAACGAGTACAATAATTTTCATAATGTTGCTTAATTTTTTGGTTCTTCTTATCAACATCATTTCCCCTTCCCGTATCCCAATTTATTTGGGGTCGGTGCAGTGCGTCCTCTTCCATTCCTTCCTGTCACTCGTGATCTCCTCATCCACTCCCTTCACATTCATATCGTTCCGCACACAATCCATCCATCTTTTCTGCGGTCTTCGTCTTCCTCTTACTTTCCAGCCCTCGACATCCATATCCATAACTCTTTTAGTAACATGGCTTTCTTTCCTTCTCATAACATGCCCAAACCAAGCCAGACGATTCCCTTTCAACTTCTCTGTTACTGATGTTACTTTCAAACTTCCTCTGACATGCTCATTCCTAATTGTATCCATTCGCGTCACACCACATATCCATCTCAGCATTTTCATCTCTGCTACATGTAATTTCCTTTCATTCATCTTATTCTTACTCAGATACTTAATCTCTCCATGAACGTACTTAAACTCTCTCTCTCGGCTTTCTATAGATTGATACCGCCTACCATCCGCACTAAATTGGACAATCACTATCCTGAGATGAAACAATCATCATTATTACATACCTAATTTACCGTTTCTTTTTTTCTCAGGAGGATTGGATCATCAAACTCTCCCTACACTCTTTAAATCAACTCAAGTCACAAGTATTATTTTAAAGTACTTATATGATATTTATTTAACTTAGATCGTAGAACGTCTAAACACGTTGTATGTTACGTACAAATTGGTTCAACATTTACCATTTTTGTATTTATTAATTAATTAAAGAAAAATAATTTTATATAGATATCGTACCCTAAAAGGTAAAACCGGTTATCTGCAAAAAACCAACTATACAGTATCGCAATTTGAAAGTTTGAGGTTAGATTTAGGCATTAAAATTAAATAATCTTTCTGGTTGTAGATACTATTATGAAGGACAAACTATATGTTTGAAGATCTAAATGATAAAAACTGTAAATTTTTGCTCGGAATGTATAAAAAAATGTAAATATCTTTGACAAGGGAAGACATTTAATTGGTTTTACCTGAATAAAAAAATAAAATAATAAGCAGCTGTATTTCGTAAAGTAATATGCGTATCGCTGTTAGAAATATTTTGCAAGACGTTCTAAACAATAGCTATCTTTTGTAAAATTTTGAAACCTGTAAGTACTACAGAAACTGAATAAACAATTTTTATTGAAATATTTATAGTTGGTTTTACCTGTATAAAATATCGAAATATCAATGTGAAAACCTCTTATCTGCTAATCTTTACACTTTTCAGTGTGTTTTGACTAAAATAATTGCGTGAAGTACATTTTATAACTTTTACTATAGGGCCAACAATGAAATAGCGAAAAAAAATCAGCTGTTCCATAGAAAAGTAAAAAAATTATTCGAACTAATTTCGTCCTTTTTTCTGATTTTGTTAGATAAATTCTAAAGCTATGATTTTACAGCAAAGATGTCTTGAAGAAGAAATAACTAGACTAAATTAGCTACAATTTGGTTTTTAAATCATCTTTTTATAATTAATAGTTTTCAAGATATGACGCTTCGAAATATGGGCAGTTAGGACTAGTGTGAGAAGGGGAGACATTTAATTGGTTTTACCTGAAAGAAAATAAATATTAGCTGATTCAATCCATGAAATTTTAGAATGCTAAAACTATGTTACTCTGTTTTAGTTGTAGCGATTATGAAATTTTTCATTAATTTTAACAACAAAAACTAACTAAAAACACGTTAGTGGTAAAAAAAAGACATAAGATTAACATAACCTTAGTTAGTTTTTCCTGTAGATATTTTTGAAATATAATTCTGTATCTCCTAAACTAAGCGGAATTCGAGAAAACGGGTTCTACCTGTAGACGCAGCTTGAAATTTCCTATCGATTGGTGTAAAAAACGCATTTTTGCAAGAAGTGCAGATAACCGGTTTTACCTTTTAGGGTGCGATATATTAATTGATAATGATAATTTCATAATTATCAAACTATATGGTTGAACAAAATATGAACTAAGAAAGCATATCTCCAAACAATTGGGAGTAAGTTATTTGTTATCATTGACGTTACATTTTACTAAATTTATATTTTAAAAGTTTACCTATATTTTGCACTAGGCAAGTAGTAAGTTATTTTAGCTGTTTTTTTAATTGTAAATAAGTATACCTACGATAAGAGCAAATAAGAGTGAAGGATTTGATACAATTTGTAATTAATTTTAATAGGTAGTGATATTAAGTTTTCATATTATACCATACAATTATGTATATGATTTTGTAAAAAGAATTGTCTATCATTATTACACGACCACTACTTTTATTAAACATAAGTATCTCATGATGCAATATTATATAAGTGTTTTATTTATTGGTATACTCAATAAACCCTCTCAATAACCGAAGGCGTAGCTCGCTGCATATAAAAAAAAAAGTCCATTCGTTTAGATAGTGTCGCCCTTTTATCGCGCCGCCTTTGCACGTGCCGCTTCTTGTCAAAGGATGCTGCCGCATAAACAAAGGATACCGCGTGCGGCGTACACCCGCAAGTGAATTTGGATTTTGACAGTTTGCATCGAAGCGCTGGCGGCGGCGCTGTAGTGAAAGGTTATATTTGTTGACTCTGCTACATATATGCACTGAAAATTTTTTTTCGTCCTTGGGAGGTCACTGAAATGACTCAAGATGAAACTTTAAGTGAACCAACAAAAAAAGACGAGTGTTTTGTAAGGCCCTCCGCTGTCTTGAGCGGGATCCCGCGGCGGGTACACGGCGCGGGAATATAGATTGCTGGTTTTTGACGGACAGATGCTTGCGCAGTGCATGAGTAAGCTCTAATCTATGTCGCCCCGCGCGCGTGTCCCGCTCAAGGCAGCGGACGGCCTAAAACATGTAAACAAATTATTATGACCAATGTCTATCGAAATTGTGTTGAAATATCGATATTTTGGTAATTCGATTCGGAAAGTGATAATGATGTATCCACAGAACAAAGAATTTTTTTTTCCCCCAGTAGAAGTCGCATGTGGGCGGCACCCGTGTAACATCATATCTGCGAAGCTCCGCACATCTTCGAATTTTGCTCCGTCAGTCGTATGAACGAACGCCAAACAAAAAAATCTTCAAAAATAATATAAAAATGCCGAGGTGCATTATATAAAAGAGCAAAATCGATATTCACTTGTATGATTTAGCAAACGGTTGCATAAAATATCGGAGACGAGCTTTATTTAATTAATTTTGATTTTAATTAAAAATTCAACTGATATTTTCCTTTTAAAATTCATAACAATAAATATCCACCTTTATGCGGTATACACTTATGATCCATATTCCAACGCACAATTTGACATATTCTTGAACTTTCATAAACACTAAAATATAGAATGGCGGAAATGTCACTCAATAGGGGAGACCGAGAAAAGATGTGAATGTGAAGAGTTGAAAAGTATTATCACCATAGCAAAAAATTGATAAGTAAATGATAAACGTCTAAATAACAGTTGATTTGATACACTCACCACTGAAAACACGCAAAAACAGCACGGAATTTTAGTCAACTTAAATAGTACGTTATAGGCGAGTCCGGGAAGCTAGCATTTTATTGTCAAGGATTTTAATCATTCGAGGCAATTTAATGAAAATTGCTTCCCCTACAAGGCTGCGAAGTCTCAAGAAATGAGAGGAAAAAAATTCTTAGTTAAAATGTAATTTTGAAATTGGTCACGTAGCCATAAAGTTTTATAAAAATAACATTTTATAGTTATTTTTAGATTTAGAATACTACACTCCTGGGGATCAATTCTGCTAATGTTAACGTCGAAATCGTGGTTCAGTGGTGTTTGAATGGTAATGCTTTTTGACATTTCTTGTTTCATCACAGTTCTTCTTTTTTAAACCCAAAACCGAAACACATTGTGATTCTTAAACCCAAAACGGAAACACATTGTATCTCGATTTTGGGTATAAGAAACAAGAACTGTGTCAAAAAGCACTACCATTCCAACACCATTGATCCACGTTTTTGACGTTAACATTAGCAGACTTGACCCCTTGAACTTGTGCGGGGCGGAAAGTCACTATTGAAATTAACGCGATAGGTATAGGTGCCGGCACATAACTTGGCAAGTTCTTTAACGCGCATATACTTCTACGCCTATACTTTTCTTTGTTTGCCCGATGTAAGAGAGCCCAGTAGCAATCTAGTTTGTAGACGCCTAGCGCCTGCACCTTGAAAAGGGATGTTGCACTTGACTGGTCGTAAGAGTTGGTTTATCTTCCTCGTCGGCTTGAGGTCTTGATAGACACACTCTTCAGAATACCTACAATCTTGTCAATGACACCTTTCATGTAAGGTAGAATGGCAGGTCGTCGTTCTACTATGGCTGGCTTGACACGGTTTCTGGGTTAGAGGGGAGGCGTGGTACTGGCAATTTGTTACTTCGCAGAACGTGCTTGACATGCTGAAGCTCAGCTGTCAGGTCTTGTTGGTCACAGATCCCAAATACGAATAAATACAAATAACTTTATTTGCTGTAAATAGGGTGATTACTTATAATTCCTGCGTACTCTCCGAAACAAAGATTTCCCTATGGTAGGTATTAGCTAACTGTAAAGGATGGTGGTGGAATTCACCATTGAGGTATCTATCTGTAAGTGTTGCTTTTCGAAACATCCGATATCCGATATATTTATTTTATTTGGGTTTCTGAATTTTGAAATTCAAATGTTTTTTGCCTAGTAATTAAGAAATGTCAGGATTCCACCGAATTATGAAATAGGGTTTACACGAATTATTGATATGAAACTATTTAGGATAAGCTAAGTAAGAATGTTAACCAACCCGGTTTCCCTTATCTCATTAAATTTTCTTAAAGTACTTTATGTTTTAATAAATAAGGTGGTAAATCGCACTATTAAAATTAGCTTACGCCATCTAGCGGCTGAGTAGCAGCATTATAAATATACGTATTAATTAATTTGGTACCAAGTTGCTATGGTAATACGACTGAGTCTAAATAAATAAACTTTGTGATTTATGGCTTTCTGGATATTATACATTTTTACTTTTTATCCAATTATGTGTTCACAAAGTGTGTGTGCGTAGCATGTAACTATTGAGTGGGGGGCTTGGCTTCGATTTTTAATGTGTTTGTTTGGTTACACTGGTTTTCATACTAAATTGAGCTCATACTACTTCTATCTACTTCTATGTTCTGTGGATGTATCTATTATCATAAATACAGATGATAATGACTCCAACACTTCGAGCAATGAAGAATAGTGGTCTAATTTTTCTTTACGTATACCTACATACTCAATTTATTTCATTAAAATTATCTTTGCACCGCGCTTGTGTGTATTATTTGTATGCGTATGTTATTACAATAAACACAAGGGACACAAGTGCTTGCGGGTGTACCGACACTATCTAACCGAATGGACTTTACTCGTACGTCGGTGTTCTAGGTAGACGCGAGAAAACTATTATAAAATAAATGGGTTACTTATTAAGAATTCTTGCACCGTTAAAAGTTCTATAATTTACGCGATTATTAAACTTCTTGAAAAATGTGGTAACATTTCATTGGGACCTAGGTTGTAAAAAATGCCTTTAGGTGCTATTAAGGACTTAAAAAGGTTAATGCTGTGCCATCTGGTTATATTAAGTACTTGAAAATGATTTTTAAGTCCTAAAACTAATTGTTTATAATTACAACCTTGGAGCCGCTTACAGGAGTTTATATTTACGTTATTTTTACCTGTGTTTCAAGAGGATATAGTCCTAGGATCTTGTAGTTCTCGTAGACTCCTGATTAAGTTCTGGAAAGGCTAGCATTATGCTAAAGTGGGAGCTAAAGGTAATTTTTTTTACTTTGATACAACAATAAAGTTATGGAATGTAGAAATCACTTTTAAGTTAATTCTATAACCTACATAAAACCTTTATATAGACTGTTTCAAAGTTGTCTAGGCAAACAAATTAGGACGGAGTGGTTAAAACCCAAACCAATAAGCTATTTTTATGAGCTGAAGGCATGATTCAAGTCCTACAAGAATATTTTAAAGCTTTAGAGGCATCCTCGAAAACATCAGTTGTCTTGCATAGAGATGGGTAGTGGGAAAAAATTCGAATAAGTACCGGATATGTTCATATTTTATCATTTAAATAATAAGGATGGACTGGTGGAGAGATTAGATGGAATTATTAAATGAGTTGTCTGTTTTTAAACGATTTTCACTGCTTGCTATGTAATGGACGATTGACCATCAATAGGTACTTGTAGTAAGAAAAAAAAAGAAATTCTCCGTATATCCGTACGTATTTAATTTAATCACAATTCATAAAGCACTCAGAATTCTACACGAGAAAATCCATGGTTGTCGATAATATTGAATATAAAGTAACACAAGGGCGCATGGTACGGAAACGAAACACGAAGCTACGTAGGGTAGGTATAGGTATCATCCTCATCAAATTTGCAAAAGAATGCGGAAATATTTATAAAAATCTATGGCAGCATGACTGGTCGTTTCACATGACCACACTAGCCAAATTTTTTCATTACAATTTATTCTATCGCATTTCTTGAGAAAAGTACCTACCTACTCACAATCAAAAGCCATGCCAAATGACTAAAGTCAAGTGCCAATCAAATTAAAATATGGTCTCATCCTTAAAGATAACCTCTTTCAAACCGAAAAAGAAATTATCTAAATCGGTTCATTAATCGATCATCCGTATAAAATATATATATTCATTATTATAGGAACCTAGATTAAAACCATGAAATCAAATGTGATCAACTTGGGAACAAACCTGATGTAATAATGTTCGAATCATTTCAATCGGTTCAGCCGTGTTCGAGTAATCAATGTGTACATTCTTTAAAAAAAATATACCTACCCGACGAATTAAGATAACCTCCTCCTTTTATTTAGTCGGTTAAAAAGTCTATTTACCTACTTATAGTTTTATTACTTACGGGTCTCAAAAATTCAAAGTTTTTTTAAATTAAATCCTTTTCTATTTACAATTTAACCAGAAAATAATCGGGTTTAGGTACATCCTATACCGAAAGTGGCGATGGCGACCCGTAAATTTCTCGTAATTTTTCCGGGATTTTTCCAACATTTAGTTTTTTCCGGATAAAATCCCATCCCTATGCAAGATCAACTGTCACAGGGTCAAACACAAGTCCTACAGTCAAAACTTAAAAGGTACTAATTATGCTCAACGGTTGTTTCCGCGACTTGCAAGTCTTGAACTACTCCTAGCGATAACCCTAAAGCTGCGAAAACAACCTTGTAGTTTTAAATTGCTCCGCGAGATTACCTTTAGCTCTTATTTTGGCAAACATTAAGAGCTTTTAGCTGTTACAGTTCTGAAAAGGTTAATTTTAATGCTTTCTAGTAATTTCCTAACGTCAGCCATGTTTTTTCACTGACATAAAAAAATCGGAACAAAAAAGCAATGTATTTTCATTCAATAGGCAAAATTAAATAACGTGTGCTGTACTATTTAAAAAAATGGTTTTTATATGAATAGACGTTTCATTTTTAATGCAATTTTCCACAAATGATCTTATTTTATAATTTTTATTTATTAAAATATCTTTGAAAATTACATCTTACGAAAGGCCCTTCTCGTATTACTATACTATTATCCTAAAGTGTCACAATAAAGTGCCAGTCGCATTATTTTTATAATTTTTCTGGACTTTAGCAAGCTACTTATTATTTTTTATAAATACAACACTTACTTAACCTGCCATTTTTAAATTTGGTATAATGTCAGCGAATGTCGCCATTATATGGCCATTATAAACAGTTTCTGTGTAGACAAATCTTTTACAGAAACATTTTAAAACTTTAGAGTCCTGGAATGGCATTTATTCAAGTTCATCAAAAAGGTTTTAAGTTGTCATAGAGTTACATACAAGACTTATTTAGGACCTTAAAGCTGCTCTGCAAGGTTATATTAACGTTAAATTAAGGTTGTGAAGGTTATATTTAGGTTCTGTGTAAACACTTAGAATTGTTCTGGATTTGAGCTATAAGTTCTGCTGCAACCCTCAAAAAGGTTCTGAAACTGGGGCCCTTTTTGCACACAGGAGGTTAATACAAGGTTATTATAACGTTATTGCGCCTTTTAGGACTTACGAACAGATTTTCATACAAAGGTTCTAGAACCTTTTCAAAACCTTTCTAGGACCTAAAATGTTACTTGGGCGACTTACCTACATTATCTACATTTTTAGGGTTCTGTTCCTCAAAGAAGATAAGGAATCCTTTATAATTATTGATTTTTGCCTTGTCCGTCTGCCCGTCAATGAAGGGATGGAGAAATTGATATGAAATGCCTAGTTATTTCTGTCAATCAAAAGTTTTTTACGACAAAAGATGCATATTTTTAGTCGAGCCACCTATGGGGTTGATCTAGTGTCAATATTCCTTATCTTATGAAATGGGAAGCACGAGTACGAGAAATCCCGAAAGTGACATTTTCCTCTAGTCTACATTATCAATCACATTGAGTCAAAGTATACTCATATAAGTCAGGTCATTAAGTTTCATAAAATTGGAAATTAAAGTTAATTATATAGCAAGCGATGCGCATCGTACCAATAGACGTCGCATTGACGTAATAATTCAATACCTTGATTGAGCGACCGACATGCAACCAAACGAGCAAGAAAGCAACCAGCTAGATAACATGCAAGAACCATACTAGTATCTTCCTAGACGTCTGTGCAACAATCAAGCGCGTTATGCGTTATACAACATACTTAGGTACCTATAGTCATTGGTTTCAAGTTGGGTAGTCACCTTCAACTATGTGCCTTAGGTATGCCTATATTCATTTGTTGACTGAATACGTAATTTGAGTGAATCAGCTTTTTGTTGTTTAGTGGCATTTTTTAAATACCTAGGTACCTATCTACCTGAACCATAATTCTGTATTTGCAAATTTCAATACTCTCAGCCATCAAATTTTAATGTCATTTAAAGAAAACATTGGTGAATGATAACCCATGACGCAGGGGACAATTCATATTTTTTTCAGCTGAGGGGAAATTGTCCCTTGGGTTACCCCATGCATTTTACTACTTATTGATTATTTTTGTATGTTTTATTGGCTATGCTATTAATATATTATAGGTATCAGATATTTTTTTAAGAGTTAATCTGGTTTTGTTTTAATTTATCTAAATTTACGCACGGTCGTTTTTTACTTACAACAAAAAAGTTGATTCACCCAATAAATCACAAAAACGATCGTTACTAACTATAACTAGATACTTAGGTATCCTAGTTTTTAGGGTACCGTTTCGTACCCAATGGGCCAAACGGAGCCGTATTGCTGTGCTGTCACTCATGTGTCCGTCCGTCGTCAGTCACAAAGTGCCCAGGCCCGGGGCTCCCAACCTTTTACTTACCCTATGCGCCTTCCTGATTTTATGGGAAAATTTTAGGGGAAAGTACGTAGCGGCGGCGGCGCGGCGCGGCGGGTAGCGGTGTGGTTATAAATAATTTTACAATAATTTTACAAGCTCGTGACGGGCGAACTTCGCTCCACCTAGGGTTGCCAGATGGTTGGGATTCATGTGGATTCCCCCGACACTCCAAGTGATCTCCCGAGCGAGCATGTATATCCGAGTGAATAGTAAAGCCGAGATAGATAACGCCACTAGCCATTTTAGCAGACTTGTCTGGTGGATACCGACATGCACAACAGATGGCGTTGCTACCTATAGATGTGCGGCGAGTTGTTGAGTATTCGAGCTTCTTGATCCTTCCTATCCAAGAATCCTATATTCATATTTCTATCCTTATACACCGTTAATTTTTAACCACGGAATCGCGAAAAATATCAGCTGTTCTATACAGTACCTATAGACGAGTAGATTTTTCTATATGGAACAGCTGATTTTTTTTTCGATATTCCGTGGTTCAATAGTAAAAGTTGTTCATTCACGTGGTCTGAAATCCCCATTTCACTTTTAGATATTATACTTAAAAATTAACGGTGTATAACCAGTAATAGGTCTGTCTTCTAATCTATGCTATCCTTGCGAGTGGACTTTTTGAACTAAAACAACGCAACCACAAAAAATAGCAAATGCAATTTTCAAGGAATTAATTATACTTATCTATGTCTACTCGCATAGGTAGTACCTTTAAAGATTTAAGTAATTTTACTATTTAAGTACCCTTAATAAAAATAATAGGACAAAAAGATTTCGATCAACTGAGAACCTCCTCCTTTTTTTAATGTCGGTTAAAAAACATATACATGATTCAATCCAAGGGAGTGCATTTGGTTTGACCAGGGGGCCGATTATGTAACTTTGTGCAATCAACTCTGACAGAAATCGCAGATACATTGCTGCTTTAGATTAGAACCAATGTGACAACTATCTTACTTAAAGCAGCAATGTATAGCTGCGATTTCTGTCAAAGTTGATAGCAACAAAGTTACATAATCAGCCCCCAGTGCGTCAACAAGCTGGGGCTCTATTTTTGAATCGCTCGTATGACATTGTGTTGTCGCATGCGACTTAAGTCACACTCGTCTTCCAAGTCGCATGACGCCGATTTTCCGTATTTTTGAATCCTTCGTTTCCGTGCTGCCAACATAATACGAAATGTTGGATTTTATCCGTTCCACATAGAATTTAGAGAAAACTGGTAACTAGCACAACGAAAACGGAACGTAATATCCATGTTTCTATTGGCTATTAAACAAAAATCTTTGCTTTTAAGTAGAAAATAATATAGCTCGCCGTGCCGTATCGCTCGACTGTAAACGAGTGGGTAGGGGCACTCGTTGCGATCGAGCGATTCAAAAATATGGAAAATCAAATGTCGAATGAAAATCAGTAGAAACGAGCGCTCGACACCACGTCGAGCGATTCAAAAATAGGGCCCCCGAACCCTTGCTATAGCATATTTTTTCGTCCATGCTATAGCTAGTTGCCAAACAAATCGGTACGCTTGGAGTTGGCATAGGGCACGCCGATTTTGGCGTTGCGTTGCGGTGCGTCGCCGCAACGCGGTTATGTGTGTAGGCCCTACTAGCTGTACTACGGGGCGGGCGGGCGCTGCTGCACGTGGCCCCTACTATTAGTAGGGGCACATAGGGTTCCGCAAATTTTCAAAAGTATCGATACCTACTCGATACCAAGTATCGTATCAAAAGTATCGATACCGATAAAAGTATCGGATCAAAAGTATCGATACTACTCGGTATCGAGTACTTTTCCTTTGCCTCGGGAAACGTGTTAAAAAATCTCAAAAAAGTGCAGTAAATGGCACGCTGGGCTTCCACAAAGTAACAAATTTTCTCAATCAATTTTAAACTTAAAAACAAGCAGTTTGAAGCAAAAATAAAAATAAAACTACATTCTGTCTGCATTAAGAATACAAGCACACTACTTAACAAGTAAATACTGAATACTAATGCGAACCCTAGTCTTTTTCGTTACAATCAGATATCCTTATTTCCTTACTAATAATTATTATAAATGCGAAAGTCCGTTTGTTTGTTACGTTTTCACGCGTTAATTACTGACCAATCATCATGAAATTTTGCAATTGTACAGAGAAGGACTAGTTCTGTTTACCTTACTTCCCGAAAAAAGTATCGAGGGAGTAAATAATAATTTATTGACGCGTGTTCACGCGTCAGTGAGACGGTTTCTTGCAGATTTTGTTAGGTATTTGGTGTCGATGGCATACATGGTACATAATTTAGGGTACACCGTTTTCATCTCGCTCACTGTCCTCCATTAAAATAGAGGTCAGTGATCGCGTTCCATTGTTTGAATGGATCAAAAGACACTGGAATTGCAAGGTATAGACTAGTTTCATCTTTATCAATGGCGCGGTGCCTATTTGGTCGACTATGAGCAAATTTTTTATGAAGAATAGATAGTCAAGTGTTAAAAGTATCGAGTACATCAGAAAGTATCGATACCTAGTAAAGTATCGAATCGAAAGTATCGAGTACGAAAATACTAGGTATCGCAACGCAAGTATCGATACTACTCAAGTATCGATACTTTTTGCGGATCCCTAGGGGCACAGCTTTACCATCATAATATATGTGGTAGGGCCACGCACGTGCCAGCAGGCCCGCCCGCCCTGTGTGCGGCCGCCAGCCGGTGCCGTTGCGCTGCCTTGCCTTGCCTGCCAGTAACCAGCCGACCACCCCTGTCTGCCAGCATACAGCCTTGCGCCAGCTAGTCGCGCGCCATATAACTTTTTATTTTATATCTAACTAAAAATTACCTAAAATAAAATCTAATTCAATGATGTTGACGACGATCATAATGATTTCCTCTTTCTACAAATCTACTGTGTACTGTACACGTAGTGTAATAGCACAGAATTTACAAAATTATCATTGGTTCAGGACCAAGGATAGTGTCCTAGATAGACGAAGTATTGCATTCACCATAAATAATCACTAGGCACTGCACACACAAAAATGGATCTAAGTACGAGCCCGCTAAATAGTCTCTCTATGCTAGAAGTACTTCAAAATAAAAAAATGGGCATTATTGCATTGCAATAAAGTTGAAATTGCAATGACTTTTAGGGCCAATCTATTGCTATAATCATTGTTTCCGGTGTTTTCCGATGCCCATTCTTTACGTTGAAATACTTACCTACTGACCTACTGTAGCTGTGAGCTACCCTACCCTACCTCATACGTAGGGGAGACTGGGGAGGGTTGATCCCCCCTTTTCATTTTGGTCCCTAACTTTTTTACTATTCACAGTATAAGGATTTTTTTTGAGTTATTATATTAAGAATTTCTCTATTTACTAAATATATGAAAGAGGGTAAGGCTCGGTTATATTTGGAATTATAATTTAATTTAATGTCGTATGGTAACTTTGTACCAAGTGTCCCCTATATAGGGGAGACTTGTTTCCCACCAGTTGGAAGACTTGATCCTGGGGTTCAAGTCTACCACACATAGGGGACACATGGTAACAATATTGGATTCAGCCTCATATATCCGAAAAGAGTAATATATCTTTAAATATAAAAAAGAAACAATGCTAGGTACCAAATAATAAGTAAATCTGTAATCAAATCAGCTTCTTTTATTTGAACTTTATGCTCATACTAGCGGCCGCCCGCGGTTTCACCCGCGTGGTTCCCGTTCCCTTGGGAATATCGGGATAAAAAGTATCTTATGTTTTAATCTAGGCTATCTACTATATGTGTGCCAAATTCCAACCAAATCCGTTCAGTAGTTTTTGCGTGATTGAGGAACAAACATCCAAACATCTAAACATCCAAACCCACAAACTTTCACATTAAATGTATAAATTTTATAATATTAGTAGGATGCAGCTCAATTTTGAAAAGGGAAACAAATATGAAATAGTTTTAATCTCTTTAGAACAAGGTAATTAATATTCGGACTACAAATTAAAGCAGTCTAGAAACAAATATCCATAACAAACCAAAACGTAATTAGTGATCATCTTTACTTTTTTTATTCTTATCCTTACTAAAATTATGAATGCGAAATGCCGTTTGACTGATTATTTGTTTGTTTGTTACGCCTTCACGTCTTAACTATTGAACCGATCATCATTAAATTTTACATACACGTTGTTAGGGTACAGAAAAAGACAGGTTATCTTTCATCCAGAAAAATAAAATTATTGTTCCCAAGGGATAGCAAAAACCTTTACCTTCTAAAAATTTTGACTAAAACGTCTAACAATTTTCTCAATCTCAGATTTAGAAAAGTAGGTAGATTAAAAAAATAAGAGTAAATATAAAAAGACTTCTTTTGTATAAAAAAAGATAAAAACTGTAAAAAGTCTTTATTTACTGACAAAAATCTACATAGGGTAGATTTGATCCCTTATAGGGGACACATGATCCCTGGGATCATTCCACCCCCAAAGAAAAGGATCAAGTCTACCCATACATATTGAGGTTAAAAAACATGTTTTTTGCGAACCAATTTATCAGTTATATCATGGTAAGTAATGTTGTAAATCGGCAGAAAAATAAACATCTTAAAAGATAAAAACATTTCCAGGAAGCAGTTTCAAATCATCGTATTAAATTAATCAAGTCAAAACTTGCCATAAATTAAATATTTTAACACAACAAATTTTTGGCGGCTACCATTTGTAAACCTTTGATATCTGTCAAACGAAATCATGACATAAAGTGATCATTGCCATAAACGAATAACTGTTGCTAACCTAAAGAACTGTAACACGCTTGGTAGATTCGTCAATCAAGGTTACCAAGTGTCCCCTAGGGATCAACTGTACCCAGCTTCCCCTAGTTATTGCTTTCTCTGTGTACCTACCTCATTTTTTGATTTGAGATTTTGAATTTATCAACAACTAGATATACGATGGTTTGTTTCCGGTTCCGAATTTCCGATCTTCTTGCACCATAAAGTTAATATTACCTATATTAACTTTATGTCTTGCACAGACCGATTTTAAATGAATGGCAAAATAATGTCATGTTATGTCATAGACAATAAGACATCTCTAGTTTTTATATATGTTTTAGGAAATGTAATAAAACATAAAATTCCGTAAATGCAATAAAATTCTAATATTTTCTGTATCCTTGATAGAGTGTTTTCAAAACAAAATGTCTTACCTTGTATGAATTTATGGCTATTTCATGAATAAACATTACGTTCATTTTTCATGATATTATAATGGTAGCTATACACGTAACGATATACTTGCGCAAGATTGGACTTGCACAAGTAGGTAGGTATGCAATAACGTGTGTTGGAAAATTATTGAACAAATTTCTAGACTTGGGAATAATGTTTATTTGTGCAAGTCTAAACTTGCCCAAATAGGTACCTATATCGTTACGAGTATGGCCATAGTTTATGAAATTAACTAATAAAATTATTAGTTAGTTTCATTTAGCATCAGACCTTTCCTTTATCAGCCAAAAAACTTGTTACTCAATTAAAAAAAAACCATAGTAATGATGTTTAGAGTTTCATATTTATTAATAAAAATAAAATATTATTAAGTACGGTACTTATGGTAGGATTTTTTTATAAAATATTCATTAGTCCAAACTAAAGAATTTCATTGAATACTGTAGGTACTTAAAAAAGCCCACCACCAAACGTTTGTGAAACTAAGACGATGATGTTGAGAATTGGCGGGAAAATGTTGCAATGTTGAATCAGTCGCCGCGTGGCGAAGGGCGGTGGATACGCCCCTGTGAGCTAGTGTTGCGGGCGGGCGGCAGTGGGTGGGCGCTACTCTTCCGCGTTCTTTTGACTCTGATTCTAAATTTAATTATAATTTAAACTATGAAATAAAAAGAGGAGATATTTTAAAAATATGAGACTTAGGTACCTACCTATTTATTTGAGTGAAATATTTAAATCAGGTAATTCATTATGTTTGATGTTTAAAACAAATAGGTATTCAAATACCTTTTACCTACATTTTAATCTTGGAATTAGTTTCGGATATTTCATTTGCAGGAGTGTATATTTAAAAAAAAATACTTAAGTTCTTAATCTGAAATGAAAATCTTTAGCCAGCTGAAACTATTAGTAAGTAAACAATCGAGCTAAACTGTTTAGCCGCAAAAGCAACAATTAGGGATTCGTATGGTAGAGTTGTTCAGCCAAACGTGATGTGACGTTCACATTATCCGAACGAACCCCATCTTAAAAAATGGTCCAAATAATACAATAATTTGATATCATAACGTGGCTAATTATTAACATAATTAATATGTCTGTGACAACAATTTTATTGGATCAGCCTGATTAAACAAAACCAAAACTGTAGACATGCCAGCTAAATTAAATTAAACAATTGAACTGCGTAAGCATCTTTTATTTATTATACAGCATAAAGATAGACAGCCTCAAGGTCAACATGATTAAATGTTCTGATGTGCCGTTGACCATACAAAATTTTTACTCTATTAGCAAATACATTTTTCTGTTTCTATTTCGTTCATTCACATCATATCAGTAGGAGTAATAGTGTCGTGTCGATACATTATTTTACATTTTGACGTTTTGACGTATGGGTTCATCATCATATCAGCCGCACAACACCCACTGCTGGGTGGGTATAGGCCTCCCCCAAAGATCCCGCGACGATCGGTCCTGCGCTAACCGCATCCAGTGGCTTCCCTCCTTCACCAGATCGTCGGTCCACCTTGTGGGGGGCCTGCCCACGGAGCGTCGTCCGGTGTGCGGTCGCCATTCAAGAACCTTTCCGCCCCAACGGCCATCGGTTCTTCTCGCTATGTATCCAGCCCACTGCCACTTCAGCTGAGCAATCCTTCGAGCGATGTCGGTTACTTTAGTTCGCCTGCGGATTTCTTCATTTCTATTTCAATCACGCAGGGAAACGCCGAGCATGGATCTCTCCATTGCACGCTGGGTGACCTTGAGCCTCCTTATGTGACCCATAGTTAGCGACCACGATTCACAGCCGTAAAGGTCCAAACAAATTATCGGACGCGGCTTACTGCCGCGGCTGATCTGAGGTGTGCAAACTATTGGATGTAGTAGGTCGCGGACGTAACCATAGACTAATATGACGTCATCGGACGTCCGACAGCTATCTGGCACGCAGGGTGTTATTAGAGTGTGCACACTTATCAGCCGCGGCAGTAAGCCGCGTCCATAAGCCGCGTCCGATAATTTGTTTGGACCTTGAGTCATCACTGGCAACAAACACTGGTCATAGACTTTCGTCTTGAGACACTGAGGTAAATCAGACACGAAGATTTTTCGAAGCTTCCTGACCTATGGGTTAGACTCTTAATAACAAGGATAATAAAACGTAGGTTTTTCTTAAACAATTTCGAAACAAAATTGTTTAAGGAAATATTAATGAAAAATATGTAAAAGTACCTACGTATTGCAAAAAGTAAAAAGTAGAGTTCTAACGTTCTAAGAGAACATATTTTAGACTATTTTAAATATTGACAAAAATCGTATTAACTGGTGGTATCGTTTAACTTTAAAATGCCCACCATAGGTACCCCAGAGGTATGGCCAGGGGTAGGAACGGTGGGTATGCAGGGGTCATGTCGCACCGTTTCGTCATACAATAGGTACAGGGCATCAGACTTGATGAAATCAAAGCAACAAAGGTACTTATAGATTAATCATAATAACATGAAGATTAAGGAGTTGATGATTGTCATTTGTGCTAATTAGTACTAAATGCAGTATGAGTCATAAGAGCTAGGGCGTGTCGGGGCGCGGGGGCGGGTGGCTCGGGCGGTCCGATCCGCCCACCGTCACTTCCGCTTCCGTCTATCTATTAGCACAAGCACTCTGTGTGACTCTGGTATTTCACTTAAAAGGCTGCACTCATTTAAATTTTAGAGGTAGGCATCTTTTTTGATGACAAACTTGCACCCCACACTGTTCACGAGCTTTTCAAAGCACGTAGTAGGTACCTGCATGCTGTTTGGTATTATTTGGTAGGTATATTCGCAGCTAGATGGCGCTTCTAATTTTAAACATTTTCCGAAATGGTGATTTTTGGTAAATTTAGAAAAACTGGCTAAACTAAAAAATTCTATATAATCATCGAACCTGCTCACAAAATTTCACGAGAATCTGTTGAAAAATGCGACCTGTAGAGGTAAATGGACAGTTGGAAAGTCGGACTGAAATACTTATGTTTTTTTACATTTCTCCGTCATTACGAATAATTTCAAAAAACTGGCGTGACAAAAAAATTATATGTAATTTTTGAACCTGCTCACAAAATTTGACGAGAATCGGTTGAGAAATGCGACCTGTAGAGGAGAACATCCAGCGCCAGAAAGCCGGACTGAAATACATTTTTCTTACATATCTCCGCCATTACGAAAAATTGAGAAAAACTGTCTCAACTTAAAAAAATCTATATGATTTTCGAACCTGCCCACAAAATTTCACGAAATTCGGTTAAGAAATCCGACCTGTAGAGGAGAAAAGACAGAGCCGGAAAGCTGGACTGCAATATGTTTTTTTTACATACCTCCGCCATTTTGAAAAATTAAAAAAATCTGGCTCGACAAAAAAATTCTATATAATTTTCGAACCTGCTCACAAATTTTCACGAGAATCGCTTGAGAAATGCGACCTGTAGAAGAGAACATACAGACATACGAAAGAATTTTTGCCCAAGCTGAAGCAGAGAGAGACGCTTCGCTCGCACTTCGTTTACCATTTATCCCAGGACATGTAGGCTATTTAGGTACTCACATAGTATATTTTGATACTGGCAAAAAATTAAGACTTGGAAAACACACATAATTTCCATTGAATTATGAAAAAAAAGCAAGAGAAAAGCTCTTGCAGTACACCACAAGTAAAGAAATTATTAAAGTAGAAAATTTAACTAAAGTATTATTGTAAGTATAAGTAGTTTATCTAAATCATTATATAGACACTATTTTGTACGGAACACTCGCTCGGTGCGCGGGTCAGCATCAAGTTTGCTTTGTAAAAAAGCTTGGTACTTAGGTACCAAGAGGTTTAAAAATCATAGACTATTGTTGATTTTGCCAAAACTGTCGCTAAGTGTCTCATACTATTGTAAGTAGTAGATTATTCCGAAGATACAGACAAACAATGATTTCAACTACGAAAACTATGATTTCATCGCCTTTGGTCATCCACTAATGAAACACAAGTACGTAAACAATAACACATCATTCTATCACTGCGTGCCGTGCCACGCCACCGAGGTACACCCATAATAGAACCAGTCAGACAAAAACAGCTTAGATTTTCGAAGAAATATTGACTGATATGAACCTTAAATAAACTGAGATAAGGCTTAACTTTGAATGAAACTTTATAATACAATGTCATTTGTTTGGTCTTGTATGGTTATGACGAAGTTATCAAAGAGATTAGAACTCAAAGTTCTATCGCGTAGGGCTTATTATTGCTGCGTAACAAGGTCAAATAATTAAGCCGGGGACACACGCTCTCTCGGGGCGACTGTTCATTCGTGCATAATGGACTCGGGGCGACGCGACTGACGCTTGACAAAACGTAGCTCAACTTTCACTCTCATTTTGAACCCGTTTGCGTTCATAAATAATGATAAACAGCTCGCAAAAAGAATTTAATATCGTTAATAAATTTGAAATAATATATTATACAAAACTTATAAGTTTTGTAAATTCATTACATTTCTTTGATCACAAACTTAATTTTGTTGAAAATAAAATAACTTTTAATACTAGACACATTCATCTTACTTATCACATATTATAAATTTTATAATCATGTGTAAGTATAATAATGTAATAAAGAGCGAGATCCATTCTGCATGCCATTTCTAACTTTACGAGTCTGGTATGCAATACGAGCATGATTTAGTGGAGATAAGACTACTTATCTAAGAACTAAGATATCAGCCAGCGACCCAGAATATGAGACACTGTCTGAATTTTGAACAGAAGTGCTTTTATCATTCGACACTTATTGTATGTTTGCATGGTCCGTTCATTCTATAGAGGTGCATGGAATATTGAATGGAGATAAACGACATGTGTGCATTTTTTTTCCCGCCCAAGGAGGCCGCGGGCTAGAGGTTATACACCCATTATTACGTCCTTCCTACTTTCAATTATTATTATCGGGCGGCGGTGCCGCACCCGTCAAGGGGAGGAGGGAGAGGCGCAGCTGCTGCCTACCAATAATCAAGACCTGTCTTTGTTAGAGAGAGATGGAGATAACACTTAGTACTTTGAAATGATAAATTATAATAGTTGTGATTAGTTATTTAGCTAGAAAAGCTGTTTTTAAGGCAAATCATAAGTTGAACTTTGATAGAATTTTATTACCTGCTCATATTTTTCAATTTTATTTTTCTAAATATTCATAAAACTGGCACAAGTCTGACCGCGATAGTAGGCGGATCTCCGAGCGTTGCCGACAGCGATCGGTTCCAATCGACAGTATGCTCGCCGCAGTTTGGCGGCCGGTCGTGAGAATGGTGTGTTCCGTACGTGAACAAAGAAAAATATCTGTTTTTAAGTGTAGAGTAGATAATGTCGTCTGAGCCTTCAAAAGCGCAAGTGGAATATATAAACGAGGACAAAAATAGCAAGGTAATGTGTGATAAGTGGAATGTGGCAGTGTTATTGTGTAACTGATCGGACGCCAGCGGGCAGCGGTCTCATATCGGTGCAGGGGGAGGGCGGGGCGAGAGCGGGCCTAGCCGTGTGGGGCCCGCCAGGCCACACGCAGGAGGTTGTGACCGTGTTGCAAGCAACTCCCTTGCCGAAATAGCATCAGTGTCCTCCTTTGCTTTTGACACCCACCCATTCTCATTAAAAATACCACGTTTCCAAATTTATAATCATTATACTAGAATATTGACATGACAGATCTAAATCTTAACCAAGTGTTGCACTACACGTAGCATTATTCGCCATTTTTATTCGAAATTGTTTGTTCACCGTTTGTTATCTGTAACTGTTGATGTTGAGACACAAATGCATTGTGTACAAAGCGTGCAACGTTTCACGTATTAATATTTTATCGACAATCATGATGGTCGATATGTTTGAGGGATTCTATTTAGCAACTGCATAAAATCACAGTCACGCGATTTGAGGTGGGTGGATCAAAGGGCGGCGGTGGCCTTGCGTGCGTCGACTCCCGGCACTTGTTAGGAAAAGGCGTGTCGACTCCATACTACTATTATGTATAAATGAACAAATTGTTGCAACTTTAAAACTTTTCTCATTGGCACTTCGAAGCACTCTATTGCTTTAAAACACAAAGGGTATGCTTGTGGTAGATTCTCCTCATAAATGTCTCCTATGAAATATTTTAAATTACACAAACACACATATATGAAGAATTTGCACAGTATTACCTATTTAGTACTACATTACCTAGAGAGTCTAGAGATGGTCACAACATTGAAAATAATTTGAATGAATGACAAGTTGTCTATGGAATTAATTAATTTATTCGTTCACGCACAGATTAGGTTCGTTTTTGACAGTACAATATTTTATTGTAATATTGTAAAATAGTTTTATGTTGTTGATTAAAATTTTAAAATTGAAATCAAACACAAACAATCAAAAAGTTACCAAAAAACAAGATAAGTGTGGAATGTTTATTTATCAGTGTTAAATTTTAATTGAAAATACGTTTGTAAGTACCTAGTTGTGAATATGTAATTGTGATTTAAATGATGTGTGGGGATATTTTAGCTTATTTAATTTTGTCAAGATCCCAAACCTGACTCTTCGACCGATTTATATCAAATCAGAGAAGGTATTATGTCTGTACAGTTAGCAGCATGTCAAGTTATAAAAACAAAAAATCTTCAAATTCAGAACAATCCACAACAATTATTTAGTCCCAAACTAAGCAGAGCTTGTACTATAGGTACCTACTAAATAAAGTATAGAATACATGAATAAGTATACAAACAACCAAGACTCGGGAACAAATGTGTTCGTCACACCAACATCCACCCCTACCAGGATTCGATTCCGGGACCTGTGGTAGGACCGCTACCGTTGTCTTAGCACATAAGTACTTAAAAAATGATAAATGTCTTATTGAAACTTAATAACTACCCTGTCTGTCGTGGTAGTCCAGTGTGCCATTGACTGTGCTAAAAGGCAAAGACTTAATTATTTGCCTTTATGATACTACTAGCTTCCACCCACAACTTTGTCCACGTGGACATTGGGTAATCCCTAGGGAACCTTTGACCAGGATTTAAAGTATCCTATTTTTTAATCCAGGCTATAAACTATCTGTATGTCAAATTTATCCAAATCTGCTCAGCCGTTTTTGCGTGATTGAAGAACAAACATCCAAACCCACAAACTTTCACATTTATAATATTAGTAGGATAATAAAACAAATTTTAAAATACTTAGTTTGGTTGGTGGTTGGGCTTATTTCAAGTCCGCCTGGCTAGCGACCACCATCTTACCTAAGTCTGACACCATAACAACAATTAAAAGATTATTGTGTTCTTGCAGTTAGAGGTAAGATAGCCAGTTCCTCGGTGATGACAGTGATGAGGATTCTGGGTCTTTATTGTCACTTAACATCAGGTGTGGTGATGGTGAAGGCCAAGCACACCTGTAATGCATAAAAAAGAATTTCTGTTACATACTTACTATTTATTTGGCATTCAGAAGAGTCTAGATCCTGTGCAAAGTTAAAGCGCTCCTGTGTCGGAGAGCAGGCAGAGTTACCATTACCAACTTCATATGTTTGCTAAAAGTGTAGAAAAAGTACCTAAAGCATTAAAAATAACTAAGTATAATCTAGTTGATCAAAATATTGTTTTGAGTACACAATTTTAACAACCGCTTTGTGTAATAGGAGCGATCCTGCCAGTCAAAGGTCCCGGATTTGAATCTGAGTTGAAACGTATAATAAGTCATACGTCTGATAATAATAAAAAAGTTTTTGTTCTCGAGTTATGGATGTTGCAACGAATGCAATCTGTTAGCGGCCTTTTACTATGCCTTTTTCATTTCGTCATGATTTATTCTAATACTACACTCGAGAGCAGAAAAATCGCACAACAGGCCTATTTTCATACAAACGAGGTAACTTCAGAGCTCTGGTTCTCCGCCCAGGATTAAACGGGCTCTGATCTGATGATGGCAAATTAAAGAATAAATGGAGGAGGCTCAGTGGGTCTACCGGCTAAAAATATTGAAATTAATGTTAACTGTAATCTGACACATGGATGTGATACATTGATTCTTTTCTTTGGTAAATTTTTATTTGTGCCAAAACGAAGTAGCAATGTATCACATACATCTGTCAAATTACAGTGAACATTAACTTCATTGACGACCTCCGTGGTCGAGTGGTTTGCACGCCGGTTTTCAAGGCGTCCCCATCTCTTGAGGTCCCGGGTTCGATCCCCGGCTGGGTCAATGTAGAAAATGAACTTTTCAATATTGTCTCAGGTCTGGGTGTTTGTCATACCACTGTTGTTTCTGATTTCCTTAACACAAGTGCTATAGCTACTTACTTTGGAATTGGAGCAATGTATGTGTTGTTGTCAAATATTTATTATATTATATTATGATTATTGTTTTTAGCCAGTAGACCCGTAGATCGCTAAAGAAACCCAATGGATCAGAAGTGTTGTTTACACCAGAGCCTGTATGGAGTTTTTAGTGTAACATTTTACATACTTTTCATGTAATTTTAGCTTGTATTTTTTAAAGTTTAACCCTGAGCTAAACGACTCAACAAATCCATTAGGTTTCCTTGGCATTATGGGCCTCCACCATTTATTCTTTAATTTGCCATCATCAGATCAGAGCATGTTTAATCCTGGGTGGAGAACCTGAGCTTCAAAGTTACCCCGTTTGTATGAAAATAGGCCTGTTGTGCGATTTTTCTACTCTCGAGTTTATATTCAAATGCAATTTTTAGTATAAATCAATCTTAAATGCACCAAAACTGCACTAAAAATGTATTTAAGATTAATTGTAAGTACTGTAAATTGAGGACTGAGGAGCTTGATGGCGCAGTGGTTTAGCACCTGGCCAGCGATTGCGCAAGTTAAGCAACTTTCGCAAGGGTCGGTCATAGATTGGGTGACCAAAACTTTATTATCTCGAGCTCCTCTGTGCTTTAGAAGGCACGTTAAGCCGTTTTGGTCCCAGGTGCATTTGCAGTTGTTAATACCCACCAATCTGCATTGAGCCCGCGTGGTGGGTTATGTTACGGCCCATCCTCCTTATCATCCATAAGGAAGGCCTGTCCCCCAGGAGTGGGGTCATCCGAAATGGCTGATTTCGGTACTGTAAATTGCATGTGAATATAATATTAGAAGCATTTGAAAATGAGGATCAGTAACGATTATTGTTTAGTGGCTTAATTAGACAGCTTATGCCACCACATGATTAACTGTGAAAAAAAATTACGATATCTCTTAAACCTGAGAAGTTATGAGCTAAAAACTGGTTTTTTGAGGGTCCTTATGATATCATGGCGACGTACGCGAACCTTATGTCGTACGTGATAAAGCACATATTGCATTGAGCTTGGCATTACCATTTCTAAACGGATTTCAAAAATTCTTTCACTAGGTTTCATAGCTATCAGTGTGTGTTTATATTAGGTATATCAATAAAACTATAGGATTCAAACCTGTTATGCTAGGGCCACACTACCGTGATATGCCAACAATTATGACCATTGATGAACCTTATGCGTTTAGGAATAAGGAAAATTATGGCCATAATTATTGCCATATCACGGTAGTGTGCACGTAACATTACTGATCCTCATTGCAAGTTTTACCCAAGTAATTACTTACTCGTGTGATACGAGGGTTAGACTTAAGTGATGTGTGGTGTGTGCAGGAAGGCAGCGGCACCCAGTCGCCGCTAGCGCTGCTGGCCGCCACGTGCAGCCGGCTGGGCGCCGCGCCCGCGCCCGCCATGCCCGACCTGCAACCCGCCGACAAGGACCATCAGCACTACAGTCAGTCATATCTCTTTGGCTAACATTTCACATAATTTTGATGGATATTACAATATTGTTCTGATTGGCGTAGGAAGGGGGGGCAGGCCCACCCCAGAGTCGAGTGGGGGCCGCCCCCCCCCCCTGGAAAGTATCTTTAGATACGCCAATGATTGTTCTCTTTCTGAGTTAAGAAAATCAGAATACTGATACCATAATGTAATGAAATGTAATGTAATGAAAATATAATACCGATTTCTTAATTTTGATAACTAGTCTAATAAAATTGTAAGTGGACAGAAGTTCTGTTTAATTTGAATGAAATCAGACTGCACATTATAAAGACACTTATCATATTTATCCAGGTCCTCAGCAGCAGCAGCAAGCTCAGCAACAAGCGCAGCAACAAGCCCAGCAACAGGCGCAGCAACAAGCTCAACAGCAACAGGCGCAGCAACAGGCACAGCAACAGGCCCAGCAACAGGCACAGCAGCAAGCTCAACAGCAGGCGCAGCAACAAGCGGCGCAGCAAGCCGTGCAGCAGGCGGCCGCGCAGCATGCCGTGGTGCAGCAGGCGGCGCTGCTGCAGCAGCAGGACGCCAACACGCTGGCCGCGCTGCAGCAGCAGTACGTGCAGCAGCAGCAGCCGCAGCTGCGCGTCATCTCCTCCGCCGTGGTGCAGCAGCTGCGCGCGCAGGGACTCTCGGTAACACACCACATTGTGACGTCATGCGGTGGTGCAGCACGCTGCAGCAGCAGTACGTGCAGCAGCAGCAGCCGCAGCTGCGCGTCATCTCCTCCGCCGTGGTGCAGCAGCTGCGCGCGCAGGGACTCTCGGTAACACACCACATTGTGACGTCATGCGGTGGTGCAGCACGCTGCAGCAGCAGTACGTGCAGCAGCAGCAGCCGCAGCTGCGCGTCATCTCCTCCGCCGTGGTGCAGCAGCTGCGCGCGCAGGGACTCTCGGTAACACACCACATTGTGACGTCATGCGGTGGTGCAGCACGCTGCAGCAGCAGTACGTGCAGCAGCAGCAGCCGCAGCTGCGCGTCATCTCCTCCGCCGTGGTGCAGCAGCTGCGCGCGCAGGGGCTCTCAGTAACACACCACATTTATGACGTCAGTCTGACCGACGCGAAGAGACACGGTCTTCGATTTTTTTTAATCATCATCATCATATCAGCCGCACGACACCCACTGCTGGGTATAGGCCTCCCCCGCAGATCTCCGCGACGCTCGGTCCTGCTTGGCCCGCACCCAGCGGCGCACCGCGACCTTCCCCCTCGCGTGGGTCCCCCTTGTCGGGGGCCTACCCACGGAGCCGAGTCCGGTGCGCGCGAGCCATTTTTAGGATTCCGTACCAAAAGGGTAAAAACGGGACCCTATTACTAAGCCTCCGCTGTCCGTCCGTCTGTCTGTCTGTCTGTCACCAGGCTGTATCTCATAAACCGTAATAGCTAGACAGTTGAAATTTTCACAGATGATGTATTTCTGTTGCCGCTATAACAACAAATAGGTACTAAAAACTGAATAAAATAAATATTTAAGGGGAGCTCCCATACAACAAACGTGATTTTTTTCCGTTTTTTGGTACTGAACCCTTCGTGCGCGAGTCCGACTAGCACTTGGCCGGTTTCTTTATTATACCTACTTTTAATCGACACCATCCATACTAATATAGAAAAAGCGAAAGTAATTCTGTCTGTCTGTCTGTTACGCTTTCGCGCCTAAACTATTGAACCGATTTTGATGAAATTTGGTACAGAAATATAGTAGAGCTCGAGAAAGGCTACCTTTTATTACAAAATCAGGGTTGGAGGGGTTGAAATGGTATGAAAGTTTGTTTGAAAGTCTGAAGGGGTTAAAATAGGGGATGAAACTATATGAGAGATAAAGGGGCAGCGCGCTTGGTGGGGACCCTCGCCTAAAAACGGCTAATCTGATTTCGATGAAATTAAAACATACAACAATATTTATCCTGTTCCCTAAGGATTTTCTCGAATATCCACGCGGACGAAGTCACGACGAAGGCTCGCTATAATAAATAAGAAAGAAATAAACTACAATCGTGTCGTCAGGAATTCGCAACTGACTATTTGTCAATGCATGCGTTGTAAATAATACACTTGTACTATTATTTATTCTGTGATAATACCTAAATCCAAAATATGTTTTATTTTACAGGGCAATGAGTTATCAGCGGCGATAGTCAACGCCGCAAATACTGTCCCCAACGGTATACAGGTTCAACAACCACAGGTGAGGATGAGGTTTATTTGACAAATAAAATTTTTCGATGTATTTTTATGGTTATCTACTAATTTATTATTATTTTTATCTGCAGGTGATTTCGATGCAGCAGCTGCAATCGCTGCTGGGCGGCGAGGGCGGCTACCAGGGCGGCGCGCCGCAGCTGCTGCAGATACACCCGCAGCTGTTGCAGGTATTACCACTCAATAAATAATAGGGTATTTGACAACATTCAAAATATACTACAAATTGTGCTAACAGATGTTGGGCGTAAAAAACATTATACTTTTATATCAATAAATCATAAATTTTTATTTGTCAAAGCTATTTTATTGTTTTTTATGTTCCTAACTGGAACATGTAGGTATAGACTTAATTAAGTTTATTAATTGATTAATTTCACCTAGAAAAATGCAATTTTTGTTTTTTTTTCTGTGTCGAAAATGCTCTAAGATGACATGATGTCACATGCCTTTAAATAAATATGGCTTCAGGCTCTTGGCACGACCATAGACTTAGGATCCACGATTAATGGATGTCACAGGGCTTAGGATATTACAATATTTACAGGATTGTGACGTCAACAAGTCACGTGTCCAGCGCTATAGCATTTTTACACACATTTACAACATTTATTTTTTAATGAAATACATAGATTTTTCTTGAAATATCAATGTGGTGAGCTTATTACGTAATAAGGAATAATTTAAAAATGATTTTCTAAAATTAGTCAAATAGCCTATAGTACTAGCGTACAGAATTTGTACTCCGCAAAATCGTTTAAATAAATTACAACTTTTGCTCCGACACAATAAAGTGCAATTCAGGTCGCACAGCGCTCTCTTCGCTACAAAACATTCAATTAGTAGTTGCCTCTCTTTCTATCGCGTAGGTCTTATCTTTTCTGATGTATGAAATTTGTCTCAGAGACGCCAAACGCTTCATACTCGCGCGCGGAGTTACAAAGCCCTGGTACTACATATAATACAAATCGCCGGTAATACAAAACAACAGATCCAAGTTCTCTATTTCCTACCACGAGTAGCTTCGGTGTTTCATGACGGCGGGAGCTACGAAAGTGACGAAACGCACGGAAAAATCATAAGGCCACGGTCGTTGTCACTTGCCCGCCTCCCGCATCGGGTGGGCGCGACCTGTCTTTAATTCAGTTTATCTCTATCAGTTTTAATACGTGTACGAAATGAAAAGAGCACTTGCAATACTATCTATTACTATAAGAAGAGTATGATGATATTATAAAAAATGAGATATTTAAAAATAGGTAGGTGTCGTAAAGAATAGAGTTGCATTTGAAAAATTCTATTAAAATTTTGTCTTTTTAACCGACTTCAAAAAAGGAGGAGGTTATCAGTTCGTCGGAATGTTTGTTTTTATTCTTTGGTAAATTTGTCAATGATGGCGGCAGCGTTCACTGCGTTGGCGGCCCGCGGCGGACGGCAGCTGTAGCCCACCGAAGCCACGCGCGGGCGCGGGTGCAGGGTGCACGGTCGTTTTCACTCGCCCGCCCCCCGCGTCGGTCGGGCGCAAGCTGTCTTTAGTCTTCGGTAGCTGTCAGTGTCAACACGTATGCGAAATGAAAAGAGAACTTGCAATATTATTACTACAAGAAAAAAAGGATGATGATATTTTAATGAAAAGGAAACTAAAACCAAGACAGAAAAAGCATGAGATGTTTAAAAAAAAGGCGAAGGAAGAGGTGCTTTTAATATTTTGGTAAAAATAGTACATTACATCCGAGAACGATCCGGCCTAGAATAGCACTACCCCCTATCATCCCGTGGGTGTCGTAAAAGGCGACTAAGGGAGCATAGCCTTCAAGAGACGGGCAGCAGCGTCTCCAAAAAACCTTGGCCTACTGCGATCGCCAACCCGCCTGCCAAGCGTGGCGATTATGGCAAACCCCCCCCCTCATGCACAATGGATCAAAAAATTGGCCCCCAGTCCCCGGCAGCCCCGCTATTCCTAGCTACGGTAGCGGCTACGGTAACGGCGGGGCAGGGGGTGCTAAGAATCCCCGGGTGCGGCTCGGCTACCAAAAACGACGACAACTGCACCTGGCAACCTATAACACGCGCACACTGAGGACCGACGCGAAGTTAACCGAGTTGGAAGAAGTTATCAGCAAGGTACATTGGGACATTATCGGGTTATCTGAAGTCCGAAGAGCGGGAGAGGACTCGATAATCCTCAACTCCGGTAACTTGCTTTACTACCGGGAGGGCGACCAACAGTCCCAAGGTGGTGTCGGGTTCATCGTCCACAAGTCCCTTGTCAACAACGTGATTACCATCGGAAGTGTGTCGACCAGGGTGGCGTACCTTATACTCAGAATATCCAAACGGTGTTCGCTGAATGTTATACAGGTTTACGCACCGACCTCGACACACCAAGATGACGAAGTGGAGGCTATGTATGAGGAGATCTCTAAAGCCATGCATAGCTACAAAACCCACTACACTGTTGTGATGGGGGACTTCAATGCAAAGTTGGGGAAACGATGCGGTGATGAGCTGAGAGTGGGGCAATTTGGAGTTGGGCAACGGAATGACAGAGGCCAGATGCTGGCTGACTTTATGGAGAAGGAGAACCTCTTTATGATGAACTCCTTCTTCAGAAAGCCGGAAAGCCGGAAGTGGACCTGGGTCAGTCCGGACGGTAAAGTCAGAAATGAGATAGATTTTATCATGTCGACGAAAAAGCAAATATTCAATGATGTCACTGTGATCAACGCTGTTAAGACGGGGAGCGATCACCGATTGGTACGTGGCACATTGAATATCAACCCAAAGCTGGAAAGATCTCGACTGATAAAATCAACAATTCGACCATTGCCGGCCCATATTCAAAACCCCGAGAGCTTTCAACTCGAACTCCAAAACCGCTTCGAAGCCCTTGAGAACAGCATAGACGTGGACGATCTAAACAACATGGTGGTGGATACTGTCCGTACGGTAGGGTCCAAGCTCTTTAAGACCCGCCGTCCCAAGATAAAGAAACTCTCCGACCACACACTCCTACTCATGGATCAGAGACGTGAAATGAGGCTCCAGAGTTCAGTAGATGCTAATCGTTATCGGCAGCTTAATAGACAGATATCTAAGTCTTTGACGAGCGACCTTCGCCAATTTAATACGAATCGTATTAAAGAGGCTATCGAGCGGAATAAAGGCTCCAAAGTGTTCGCGAGAGATCTGTCTATTTTATTTTTTATTTTATTTTATTTATTTTATTTTATTTTATAAAATACATGCAGGCTTACAGACTAAGAAATCCAAAACACCAACAAGTTAGATAACATGACAGTATGTAAAAACATGACAGTACATGACAGCAAGTATAAAATAAACAACATAAGCACAACAAACATTATTGACAAAATAATAACAAACACAAGAACAGTATATAAAGTTTTTTTTAACATGGTCGGGACTGGGACAAATATGATACAAATTTATTAATGAGACAAGCAAGGCTATCAGTGAATACATCGGCATCTTTAATCTTCTTCAAAAACGAGTTAATCAGACTGATCGCGCGCGCTGTGGGACAGTTATTAGCATAACATGTACGTAGTCTCAGGGAAACGAACAATTGGTGCTGCCGCCGACCTGCACCACGCATGTAGTTTTGTGGAACATAAAACCCCAAACGTTCCAGAGTCACTGGATTGTCAATTTTGTTCCGCAGAAGTAAGCAGTAATGAACAAACAGGTGCAATTTCCTTCTGAGTTGCAGCGTTTCTACACCCACCATCCCAGCCACAAACAATGAGGGGTAAAGAAAGGGGTAGTAACCAAATTTCTTTTTGTACAAGAAGCGAGCAAACTTTTTTTGTAGTTTTTCAACAAGCAGCGAATGTTTGGCTGTAGATGGATCCCAGATTATAGAACCATATTCCAATTTACTGCGTACAAACGCATTATAGAGTAATATTGCAATTTTAGGGTCGTGAAATTGAGAAGCAGTGCGCATAATAAAACCAAGAGTTCTGTTTGCCTGTTTGCAAAGAGTTATTATATGGCTGTTAAAGTTAAGTTCAGCGTCTAGTGTCACCCCTAAGTCACGGATTTCGGAAACTCTTTCAACGGCTACTTGTGATATTTCATATGAGTGATGTATAGCGTCATGTGATCTTGTAAATGTAATAAGTTTACATTTGGAGCAGTTGAAGGACATGTTATTGTCATCCGCCCACTTAACGACAGCATTGATGTCATTTTGTAGCGCTATACAATCGGCTGGACACGTAACGGAAAGTGACAACTTTAAATCATCCGCGAACAATAAACATTTTGCTGATGAAACAACTTTTGGAAGGTCATTAACCATTATCAAGAAAAGGGTAGGCCCTAACGTACTGCCCTGACTTACGCCAGAACGCGTATAGTAGTCAGTAGAGCGAAATCCAAATAAGTCAACGTACTGTTTACGGTCTTTGAGATAGTCAGCAAAAAAGGATAGCAGTTTCGGAGTAAAGCCAATACACGATAATTTACGCAACAATACATCATTATCCACTAAATCAAAAGCCTTTTGAAAGTCGAGATATGCTACGTCTACTTGACGACCATTATCCATTTCTATGGCGATATCATCAACAAAAGCTACCAAATTGGTCGTTGTGGATCTTGCACGTCGAAAACCGTGTTGTGGACCTACGATAAGGGAGTTAATTTGGGACGTGATATAATAATTTAAGATAGCTTCGAACAGCCGACTAAACACTGACATCACTGCAATAGGTCTATGTTTCGTAATGTCCTGTGATGAATCAGTCTTTGGGATGGGCGTGACTTTAGATACTTTCCATAATTTAGGAAAAGTGGCTGTTTGGAGTGATAAATTAAAAATGTGAAGTAAAGGAAGCTCAATTGCCGGAGCACAGTCCTTAATTAGAAATGAGGGCACCCCGTCAGGACCTGGAGCGGAGGATGGCTTAAGATGTTTAACAGCACGCCGCAAGTCTACAGCCGAGACGGACTCGACACAAACCCTGTTAGCGTCAATACAGTTATTTGTATTGTGTTCAGCCACTTCAGGATCCAAAAGCGGGGGTTTTGGATGAAAAACTGATGCAAAGAAGTCAGCAAATTTATCAGCCGCCTCTTGTCCTGAAAAAAACTCATTATCACAAAAATAGTCTGAATGATTATGCTTAGTCTTACGTTTTTTTTTAACATATGACCAGAATGCTTTTGGTTCATCTTGAATATTTTTTCCTATTGAGTAAATGTAATTGAAATAATCTCTATCAAGAAGCTTTTTGACAACACTTCTGTAATATTTAAATACTGCATTATTAAATTCAAGTTTACGAGATTTATACATTTTGAGGTGAAAATATTTTAGACTAATGTAATGTTTCAATTCTGAACTAAACCATTCTGGGTAATTGTAACGCATAGTGTTAGATAACGGTGTTCTGCTTTGACGGCGGGGCACACTCTGTTCAAGCGCAGTATTAATTTTGGAATACAGCACAGCCACTGCTTGGTTAACATCCTGTTGATTGAGGACATCGGCCCAGTCTAGTTCTAACATATTTGAATACAGCTGAAATAAGTTGGCTTTCCGAAAATCCCAATTTGATTCTTTTCTCACCAGTTTCGTAGTTTCAGAAGGAGCTGAGTATGTATCTCGCGGAAATGAGAGTGCTACTTCGAAAGAAGGATGGTACGAATCTGGCGGCACCAATGACTCGACTTCCATGATAGAAACGGTTTCAGGATTTAGATCCGTCAGTACTAAGTCTAAGATGCTTCCGTATTTGTTACTGATATGATTGACTTGGTGTAGTCTACAAAATTCCATAAAACATTCGAACTGTATTTTAACATTGCTAGAACATGAGTTTGGATTAAAATCCCCTAACAACAAAATATCCATGGAAGGAAATTTACAGATCGCATTCTCGATACAAGTCAAAACATTAATGTATTGATTATCATTGTAATTTGGTGGCAGGTAAACAACACAAATTAATAATTTTACATTGTTGTAAGATAATACTGCAAATAATAATTCCTTATCATCAGTCAAACCATCCACATCAGTTATACGTTTTAAACCATAACATTGCCGCACTGCCAATAGGACACCGCCCCAACCCTTGTCATTTTTTCTATCATTGCGTATAACCACATAATCGGCCGGGAATAACTCGCTGTCAAGAACAGAGCTCGTAAGGAACGTTTCAGTCAGTGCAACAATGTCATAAGAGTAAAGAAGCAGATTGTTGTAAAAGGTGGCAGTTTTACTACGAAGACCTCTTACGTTTTGATAGTAAAGTAGAATAGTCTTAGCATTATTACTCTTCTTTTTTGCTTTTGGAGCGAAAATTATGCCTCCAGGGTTTTACACAAATACCCTCTGCCCAGTTGTTAGATGACATTACAACTTCTGCTAGTTTAGTTGGGACTCCTAGCTTAAAGGAGGAGTAATTGCCGCGCGAGTTGAGGGCTTGAGCTGTGCATGAATCATCTCCGCATATGGTAGTCAGATGTTGGCGAACCTGGTCTTCAGAAGTACCAACCTTTAAGTAGTACAGGTGCAAGTAAGTAGTACGAGCAGAGGCCTCTAGAGCTGTGGAACCAGGACCAGCGGTGCCTCGAGTTATCGAGGATTTAGTTGAGACACGCTTCCGCCTGCCATGTTGAACTTCTTCCCACTGGCCATCGCTAATTTCATCATTTTTACTACTCTCGATCACGAGAGGGAATAAAGACACGGGCACAGTATTACCTGCAGATGTTTCCTTAGTTATGGAATAGTCGGCTACTTGAGTAACAGCATCTTGTTGGTGTTGAGGGCTAGGATTCGTTCCAATAGTGTTTATAGTTTTTTCTGGTTTAAGTGGACCTTTTGCAGCGGCTTTATTAGGTGGTGGCATGGGCATTTCATGTGATGTTTTTTTCGTATCAGATTTTTTAGGTGGTTCAGAGCTATTTTCTTTCATAAAATTTTCTAACTTATTTTCAAGGAACGTTATCTTTGAATGGAGTTTTTCAAAACTTAAGTTCACAATATTAGTTATTTGATCAGTTACAGATTTGCTGATAGTTTTTACAAGGCGCTCGCAAAACTCTCCGTTTAACTCCCGACGAATAGCCATTCCAATACTTTCTGTGAGATACGTATCTTCAAATGCGTCTGTAAAACTCTGCCGTCTGTCCATGTCATTATGAGAGTTACGGGTATCAGCTGCTCGACGACGCAATGTTACGTTTTCATAATCAGATGTTATTGATTCACTCGAGATTTCAGTTGCTTCAACACATGGCGTATTAGTATTGTCGCCACTAGATTTCAAGCATGCTTGACAATGCCAATTATCTTTGTGGTGTTTCTGCATCGTATTATAAAATCGACATTCCGGGACATTGGCGCACGGTAGGTCATAAGCTTGCATGCAAAGAACGCATTTGAGATAAGCTCTTGTTTTGATTATTTCCAAACAACCAGCACAATTCAATTTTACAGATTCCATGTTGATATTACTTTATCGAAGCAGAAAAAATGCACCCAAAGCGGAAGAATATTGTAAAGTACAATTATTTTAAGTTAGTTTTAGTTAAAGCTGTTTAGGCAAGGTAGGTAGGTACCTAGGTTCTCGGCGTACACGGGCCGCACGGCCGCGCGAGATAGCTCAGCTCAGGGTCAACGCACTCAGCGCGTCAAGAGAAGCGAGCGATCGCGAACCGTGTAGGTACCAACGGCTTTTTGAAAATTTTAAAATGTTTTAGCTCATTACTCACTAACGGGTCAATTTCCAGTTGAGTTATTTACACATATCAAAGCTTGTTGAACACAGATTCTAAAACTAAAAAGCACTTGCAAAATTAAACACTTTTGACACTGTTTAACGAATAAAAACGGCGGAGCAAAAATAACGCGCCTACTCTCAGAGACGCCCACCGGGCGAGGATTGGGCAAAGCCAGATGACGAAGCTGAAAACTGACGACGGACGCATCATTTCATCAAAGCCTGAAATCCTGAGGGAGATTGAGAGCTTCTATGGGCAGTTATATTCCACGCAGACACCTGTTGAAAGCAAGGCTAAAGACCCCAGAGCCAAGCTTACCCGACACTATACCCAAGATATCCCGGACGTCAGCCTGTACGAGATTAGTATGGCTCTCAAACAGCTGAAAAACAACAAGGCGGCGGGTGACGATGGAATCACTACAGAACTTCTGAGAGCGGGCGGTAAGCCGATACTCAAAGTCCTCCAAAAGCTCTTTAATTCCGTCATCGTCCAGGGCAGAACGCCAAAGACATGGAACATAAGTGAGGTGATCTTGTTCTTTAAAAAGGGTGACAAGTCCCTCTTAAAGAACTATAGACCCATCTCGCTTCTGAGTCATGTCTATAAGTTGTTTTCGAGAGTCCTTACGAATCGTCTCGCTCGCAAGTTCGACGACTTCCAACCTCCCGAACAAGCCGGGTTCCGAAAAGGCTTTAGCACAATAGACCACATCCATACGCTGCGGCAGGTTATACAGAAGACCGAGTAGTATAATGAGCCACTTTGCTTGGCGTTCGTGGACTATGAGAAAGCCTTTGATTCGATTGAAACCTGGGCGGTGCTGCAGTCTCTCCAAAGGTGCCAAGTGGACTATAGGTATATCGAGGTGTTGAGGTACTTATACCAAAATGCCACCATGACGATCCGAATACAGAACCAGAACACAAATCCTATCCAACTGCAGCGTGGTGTGAGACAGGGAGACGTTATTTCTCCGAAACTGTTCACAGCTGCGTTGGAGGACATCTTAAGCTCTTGGACTGGAAAGGACTCGGCATCAACATTAATGGCGAGTACCTAACACACCTTCGTTTTGCCGATGATATAGTCCTTATGGCTGAGACCATGGAAGACCTGAACACAATGCTCGAAGATCTCCGTAGTGCTTCCCAAAGAGTGGGTCTTAGGATGAACATGGAAAAGACGAAAATTATGTCAAATGCCCATGTTGTACCCTCTCCAGTTCATGTTGGGAACACTACACTTGAAGTTGTTGACCATTACGTATACCTAGGACAGGCAGTCCAGTTAGGTAGGTCCAATTTCGAGAAAGAGATCTCTCGCCGAATCCAACTCGGGTGGGCAGCATTCGGGAAGCTTCGAAAAATCTTCGCGTCCGACTTACCTCAGTGTCTCAAGACGAAAGTCTATGAACAGTGTGTGTTGCCAGTGATGACTTACGGCAGTGAAACGTGGCCGCTAACTATGGGTCTCATAAGGAGGCTCAAGGTCGCTCAGCGTGCAATGGAGAGAGCCATGCTCGGCGTTTCCCTACGTGATCAAATCAGAAACGAGGAGATCCGCAGGAGAACTAAAGTAACCGACATCGCTCGAAGGATTGCTCAGCTGAAGTGGCAATGGGCGGGACACATAGCGAGAAGAACCGATGGCCGTTGGGGCAGAAAGGTTCTGGAATGGCGACCGCGCACCGGACGACGCTCCGTGGGTAGGCCCCCGACAAGGTGGACCGACGATCTGGTGAAGGTCGCGGAAAGCCAGTGGATGCAGGCAGCGCAGGACCGATCGTCGTGGAGATCCTTAGGGGAGGCCTATACCCAGCAGTGGGTGTCGTGTGGCTGATATGATGATGATGATCCGAGAACGGGAAGGATGGTTTTGGCTTTAATCACTCGAGGCAATGCAAATAGCTTCCAGTACAAGGTTTGTATAATACTTTACTCGCGAAATGCGAGGAAATAAAATTTTCTTTGTAAAAAGTGATATTTATATTGGTACGCGTGGCCATGTTTACTGACCGGTCATGCAACCATAAAGTTTCATAAAAAGAATGCTAGCTTTAAGTTCTACCGATTTGAATTTGGAACACTTACTTCCCGCACTGAGTGCGGGTACTGAGTATTGAATTTCATTCCGTACTGAATTTCAAATTTAGAATGTGATGAACCAGACCCCCACGGAAATGTTGAACGCCCCGCATTCTTTTTTCAAATGGAATGATAACATTTCAGAGCATAAGTGAGTAAAATTATTTTAAAGGCAATTAAAAGAGTTGCATTTGATAATGTCTAATTCTAAAAGTTCGTCCTTTTCTTTGGTTTTATCCATGATGGCGCCAGCATCCACCCGTCGCATCGCAATGCTTCGTAATAATTAAAAACGTCGCGGGCGGGCGGGCGTCGGTCGCATGCAGCGGGTAGTCGTCCGATAAAATTTATTTTTTACGACACTACAGATAAAAAAATTCCTTCGTTTTCCCTATTTTTAAACATCTCATTAGTTCTGTCTTGGTTTTAGTTTCCTTTTCATTAAAATATCATCATCTTCTTCTTTTTATAGTAATAATATTTCAAGTGCTCTTTTCATTTGGTATATGTGTTGACACTGATAGATACCGAGGTAAACTGAAACTAAAGACAGTGCGCGCCCGCCCAACGCGGGGGGTGGGCGAGTGAAAAAGACCGTGCACCCGCTACTCACCGCGTCCGGCGCGTGGCTTCTGTAGGGCTATTCACGATTGTCGGAAATATAGTCGAAAGCATTCGATTCGAATCCGTTTCCGTACCGATAGATTCGAAAACTGCTATTCACAAATACATTCGACTAGCATTCGACTAACTTTCCGACGACAGGAAAGCGCAGTGCATTTACAAAGTTTGTTAGCGTAAGATAGAAAATAAAATCGTTAAGCTGGAATTGATATTTCGCGATAAATTACTAAAATTTACATTGATACTTCACAAGTTTCATCCAATTATCTAAAAAAAAATAACACTCGTCATTAAATCTGCGACATTTAATAAATTATAAAAATACTGAATTTAACATAACATACATAACATTCTTTGTAAACGTGAACATTTACTTCTTTCCTACAATAAAAAAATCGCAGGTGTACCGCAGTTTTGATAAATTTTGTTTTTTTTCTTGGAAAATAAGGTTACTTAATAAAAGCAAAAGTATTGTTTGTTCAATATAATATTTTTTTTATACTTAGTAGAAATATTAACCTATAATCTTTATAGCACAAAAAATTAGATTACTTACTACCTACGTGGCCTTAATTTTGGGGTTTTAAATAAGCTTTTCGAATGTACTTAGGTGAATTTCATATTTTTTTTTCATTAATTCCAATCTTCTTAGTGTACGGATCTCTTTCCGATAGAAAAATGCTCTCGGATAGTAAATCGAATTCAATCGACAAAGTAATGTCAAAAATATTCGATCCGATGATCGTGAATCGCGTTTTTCGGCAGACTTTCCGATTCGACTCGGAAAGTTGGTTTCCGACAATCGTGAATAACCCCCCTGGTCGGCCGGCCGCCGTCCGCGGGCGGCGGGCGGTAGCGACCGTGGCTTGAAATAATTAAAGACATCGCGGGCGGTGGGCGTCAGTCGCGTGTTGTAGGTACTCGTCACACGCTGCGAACAAAAACGATTGTTCCCGAACATTGTCGAACGAGCATATAGACGCCCGTCCGCCGCGGGTGGCAGGTGAAAACGATCGTGGCTTAATAAAAAATGTGTAATACGCACGTAAAGCTTACAAGTGAATGATTGTTGTTGCAGCAACAGGGCGGCGTGTACGGCGGCTGCCTCGTGGGCGGCGTGGGCGGCGTGGGCGTGGGCGGCGTGCAGGCCGTGTGCGTGGACGGCCAGGACGCGCTGTTCATCCCCGCGCACCACCAGGTACGGAGCACACACGTGGCACACGTGGGCGGCGTGCAGGCCGTGTGCGTGGACGGCCAGGACGCGCTGTTCATCCCCGCGCACCACCAGGTACGGAGCACACACGTGGCACACGTGGGCGGCGTGCAGGCCGTGTGCGTGGACGGCCAGGACGCGCTGTTCATCCCCGCGCACCACCAGGTACGGAGCACACACGTGGCACACGTGGGCGGCGTGCAGGCCGTGTGCGTGGACGGCCAGGACGCGCTGTTCATCCCCGCGCACCACCAGGTACGGAGCACACACGTGGCACACGTGGGCGGCGTGCAGGCCGTGTGCGTGGACGGCCAGGACGCGCTGTTCATCCCCGCGCACCACCAGGTACGGAGCACACACGTGGCACACGTGGGCGGCGTGCAGGCCGTGTGCGTGGACGGCCAGGACGCGCTGTTCATCCCCGCGCACCACCAGGTACGGAGCACACACGTGGCACACGTGGGCGGCGTGCAGGCCGTGTGCGTGGACGGCCAGGACGCGCTGTTCATCCCCGCGCACCACCAGGTACGGAGCACACACGTGGCACACGTGGGCGGCGTGCAGGCCGTGTGCGTGGACGGCCAGGACGCGCTGTTCATCCCCGCGCACTCTTTTGCAACTACATAGTTGCAAAAGAAGAATTTGTTTTATGATTACGCAACCAGTTGCCAACAAAGAATTTCTCATTGTAGTTCTAGTAGTAATGTAGTCCTCATATAATTAAATACAATTATTTTTAGTGCAAACACTGGTCATTGAACTCCATAAGTTTATTTCAATTTAATGGACCGTTCCGTCACACCGTTTTTCACGATTATTCAGAGGCCTAGTACAGTTAATATCCCTGTGTACGAGCCACCTCGTACATTGCCGACGCATCATTTCTTTTATGACCCAATTACTTTATATAGCAATTAATTTTACACAATTCAGTTCGCAATTAGCAGTGTATCAAGTCACGCGTACTCATTTCATTTACCGATATTTCATAATAATTTTATAGTTTTTTATTCTAAATATACAACCGTTTAATTCTATCAGTTTTATCATTTATTAGTTAATTGTCCTATCAATTAACATTGGTCCTTCGATCCTTTCGGGAAGGCGGGACTATTTACACGTGTCGCGCGAGTGAATGAACTTTAACCGCAACGTGTCTTAGTAGCTTCCGTCCGCTACCGAACTATTGAAACAGTGCATTTGTACAGTACAAATCAGTGACTATCATATCGAATTGATAAATATCAAGTGCATCAGAACATTTAAGTGACGTTCAACAGCAAGTTTACGGACGTTCAGTATCATCAGCAAAGGAGGCGACTCATCTACCCAGAGTCGTTGCGTTGCCATACAGCAGCAGTAAGCAGTATCTCAAGTAAGATCAGTCCATTATACATTAACAGCAATGTCTTCAGTGAACGACATCTTAGCAAATCTTCAGCAGCTAGCTTCGGCCATCGAAAACGTATACACCAATTTCAAAAAAGATGCGGCTAGCAGGAAAACCGCTGACTACATTAAAAAAAGGTTGGATATACTCGATAGTTATTGGGTTGAGTACGAGTCTAATTATTCCAAATTGTCTTCGGTCGAATTAGATCCAGCTATGCGAGACCATTTAAACAGTGATTTAGAGAGAGTGCAAGAAAGGTACGGTAACATTAGAGCTCATATTCAAAGTTATCAGGGGGTGGCGGAGGAGAGAGCCCAGTCACCTCTTATCAAGCCTCCTGCGTTCGTGCCAAAACCGAATGAGCCCATCCAGAGCACATTACAACCGAGCAGCAGCAGGGTGAGTACGCATAATGCAACAGTTGGCATATTAGATGGGATGCTTAAAAAACAGCAAAGCAACTTTAAGGCGTTTCACCGAACTATCAAGGGAATCGACCTGGAATCAGTGAACGAGAAATGGGAGTTTGTAGATCTACTTCAAACCATCCAATCCCGCTGGACCGCAATCGACTCGCTGCATTGGGAGTTGGACAGCCTTTCCAACGAACCCAACGAGGAGTACGAAAAAACATTTACATCTTATGAGAGTAAGTACCAATCCGTCAAGAAAGCCATCAACAAGAAAATGGGCTCTCTGGCCCATAGGGAGAAATCTACGCCTCAGATGGAAATTCCAACATTTAATGGAAATTATAATAACTGGGTGTCTTTTAAGGACTTATTTAATGAAACCGTCCACAGTAACAGCTCATTATCTAACGCACAAAAAATGCAGTATTTAAAGTCCAAAGTAAAAGGCGAAGCAGAAAGATTAATTCAACATTTAAATATCAGTTCCGATAACTATTTAGTTTGCTGGGATATATTAAATCAGAGATATAATAATAAGAAGCTTATATTCAGTTCCCACATGAACGTTCTGACGAATATTCCAACGATGCAACATCAATCAGCCACTCATTTAAAACGTATTCATGATACTATACAAGAATGTCTTAACGCAATAAAAAATTTGGGAGTCGACATTACGTCCTGGGACCCTATTATTATACATTTAATGACTCATAAATTAGATGCCGTTTCCTATACCGATTATATGGAATCTGTGCAAGATCCAAGAGAAATACCGAATTTAAAAGAATTTTTACAATTTTTGGAAGCCAAATTTACGTCATTAGAAGCGTCACGGAGAAAACAAGATATTCCGATACAAAAATTTAATGGCCCGAGTAAAAATGAATTTAATAATAGCAGTAAGCAGCGACCGAGTTACTACAAAAACTCATTTGCAAGCAGTAAAATAAATTCACCAGTACCTATAAACAAAAAGAGCGTATCAGCAAAAAGTTACCTTTGCGCATTGTGCAACAGTACCGAGCATGGAATTTATTTTTGTCCTCAATTTTTGGAGATGCCACCTAACAACAAATTAAAAACAGTTAATAGATTAAATCTTTGCCAAAATTGTCTTTATGATCATCGAGGACAACCATGCCTATCAGAGAAATTTTGTCGTTTGTGCAATAAGGCTCATAATCGCTTATTGCATGAGGCGTTTACGCACCCCGCCCGCCCAACCACCTATAATAGTCGCAGTGGGCAAAACTCGAACGCGCGTGAGGGCGGCGCCGCCGCCGATGCAACGGTTTCTGCTGACGCGGGAAGACAAGTAAGAAGCAGCTCACACGTGTCGTTGCAGGGTGATCAGTTCGAAGTCTTGTTACCAACAGCCATCGTGAATATCAAAGCAGCCGATGGTACCTATTACGTCATGCGGGCCCTATTAGACCAGGCTTCGCAGACTTCATTAATAACAGAACACGCAGCACAGATCCTGAAAATACCTAGAATGTCATGCAAGGGCGTTATTTCCGGGATTGGTGATAAGGAAAGCAACTGCAAGGGGATTATCAGTGTTGAAATTTCATCAACTGTCAGCGACTTTACCTTAAAAACAGATGCTTTGATTATGAATCAATTGATAAGAAACCTACCAAGCTATACATTTTCGAAACCAGATTGGTCATATCTGAATAATATTAAATTAGCAGACCCAGAATTTTACAAAAGTAGGCCCGTAGACATTCTATTGGGTGCCGATATTTATTCTATTATATTGATGGACGGAATGTGTAGATCAGACAAAAATCTACCCACTGCTCAGCAAACGCAGCTCGGGTGGATACTAAGCGGCAATGTAAGAACTTTTCAATGTAACGTCGTTTTAAATAACATCGAACAGATTCAGAAATTTTGGGAAATAGAGGACATCACCGACATACATGAAGCCTCAATATCGACGGAAGATGAGCAATGTATAAAGTTTTATCAGTCTACGACAAAAAGACAGGAAGACGGGCGTTATGAGGTCAGATTGCCTTTAAAACCTAACTATCAAGAGAAATTAGGTGATTCTAAATCCAAGGCCGTAGCCCAGTTTTATAAATTAGAACAAAAGTTTGCAAGAAACAATCAATTATCAAATGACTATAAATTATTTATAAATGAATATTTAACGCTCGGTCATATGACGCCGGCCGACTCCGATTGCAAATTAAATTGTTATTTACCTCACCATGGCGTCACGCGCGCGGACTCGACTACAACCAAGTTACGCGTTGTTTTTAACGCTTCAGAAAAAACTTCGACGGGTCACAGCTTGAATGACGTCATGTGCCGAGGTCCAAATCTGCAGCAAGATTTACAGAATCTCCTTATCAAGTGGAGACAACATCGATATGCGTTTACGGCTGATTTGGAAAAAATGTTTAGACAGATTTGGCTAAATAAACAGGATCAAGATTTACAATTCATTGTTTGGAGAGATAATCAGAATTCAAAATTGAAAGATTATAAGCTGGCTACGGTGAGTTTCGGAACAAAGGCGGCTCCGTTTCTCGCCATGATGACGCTGAAACGATTGGCTAGTGACGAGAAACATAACTATCAAGAGAGTACAGCACCCTTTGTCCTAGAAAATTCATTTTATATGGATGACCTCATCCACGGCTCCGACTCCATTACTACCGCTAAACAGTTACAAAATGACCTTATTAAACTTTTAAAATCAGGAGGATTTAATCTCAGGAAATGGAAATCTAACTCACCAGAATTATTAAAAAATGTTGATGCAGACCAAACACAGCAGGATAGTTTTCATTTCAAGCAAGCAGAAACAACGAAGGCTTTGGGGTTAAGGTGGTGTCCACAAGATGACTACTTCACCTTTCATCCAAGTATAACATGTACTTCAGCCCCCGAAAAACTTACCAAAAGAAAACTTTTATCAGAACTGTCAAAATTATATGATCCGCTGGGATGGCTGGCTCCCTTTACTGTCAAATTAAAAATATTATTTCAAGACGTATGGAAGGCAAATATTTCATGGGATGAAGCTGTACCAAAAGGCATCTACGATGAGTGGCAACGAATTCAAGATCATCTCAAGGTCATTGGTGAATGTCAAGTCCCAAGGTGGTTTCAAACGCTGGAGAAAGACTCAATAGAACTGCACGGTTTTTGTGATGCAAGCACAAAAGCTTATGCCGCTGTCGTTTACATCAAGGTACAGAGAGAAAATCAATCGAAAATAACGTTAGTAGCTGCCAAAACAAAGGTTGTTCCACTCAATAAAAATACTTCTGTACCACGGTTGGAATTATGTGGGGCAGTTTTATTAGGAAAACTGATAGTAAAAATCAAGAAATGCCTTACGAATCATGACGTCACAATTTTCGCCTGGGTCGACTCGATGGCGGTGCTAGGCTGGCTTAACGGGGACTCTAGTCGATGGAAAGCATTTGTTGCAAACCGCGTGAAACAAGTCACAGAATCGGTACCATCAGCAAGTTGGAGGTATGTTCAATCGAAAGAGAACCCTGCTGATTGCGCTAGCCGAGGACTTACGGCTCCTCAGCTAAAGGAACACAGCCTTTGGTGGAACGGTCCCAGCTGGCTATCAACTTATCAGTCAGGAGAAGAGGAAAATAAAAATATTTTTTCTACAGATCAAGAATTATGCCAAATAAAATCAGTATTATCTACACAAAAACGCTATCAAAACGATTTAGTAAACGAACTTCTAACTAAGTATAGTTCACTACCAAAAGCCATCAGGATACTTGCATGGATTCGAAGATTTCTATACAGAAACAGTAAGTCACCATATTTATTAATTAATGAGATAAGGGATGCAAAATTGATCATCATTAAACAAGTACAAACCGACGAATTCAGTGAAGATATTGAAATGATAAAACAAGGTAAAAATACTAGCAGCAACAGTAAATTACACAACTTAAACCCTATGATTGATGCAAGTGGGATACTAAGATTAACAGGAAGGTTAAGACACGCTAACATCGATCCAGAAATGAAACACCCTATCATCATCCCAAGCAAGACTCGTTTAGCGGATCTCATGATCGATGAAGCGCATAAACTTACATTTCATGGTGGGCCCCGCCTGACCACGGCGTTTATGCGACAAAGGTATTGGGTGATTGGCGGCATCAGGGCTGTCAAACAACGATTACGCCTGTGTGTCCCATGTAGAAAACAAAGTCCACCAGTAATGGGTGACTTGCCTTCAGCACGAACAGAACCTTCTAGAGTATTCTATCACTGCGGCGTAGACTATACTGGTCATGTCTACATAAAAGCAAATCAGGGTCGTGGTATCAAGACCACGAAGGGCTACATCGCGGTGTTCGTGTGTATGGCCACCAAGGCGGTGCACCTTGAGCTTGTTTGTAACCTCACAACATCAGCTTTTCTCGCAGCATTACGTAGGATGGCAGCTAGAAGAGGCCTCCCACGTCATATGTACAGTGATCAAGGAAAGAATTTTATAGGAGCAGACAGAATATTGAGAGAAGAATTATCAGAAATATTAGAAACAATAAATCCAGAATGTAGAGCAGAAGTAGAAAATATGGGGATTGAGTGGCACTTTAATGCACCCTCCTGGCCATCAGCGGGGGGTTTGTGGGAAGCAGCCGTAAGAAGTCTAAAGCACCACCTAAAACGAGTAATTAACGATCAAAAACTAACCTATGAGGAATTTACAACTCTTCTGTCACAACTCGAAGGCTGTCTGAACTCGCGCCCCTTGTGCCCACTCACGGAGGACCCCGATGATTTAGATTTTCTAACGCCGTCACATTTTCTCTCCAGTGGCCCCTTATTAACATTATATGATACAGAGAAGGATTTAAGAACAAGGTGGAATCACGCACAAAAAATATTTACTGATCTATGGAGCCGCTGGCGTAAAGAATATTTAACCCAGCTGACGGTTAGAAGTAAATGGAGAAAGCCACAAACTAATATTAAATTAAATGAAGTTGTCATCATCAAGGATGAGAATCTGCCGCCGGGGAAATGGAGTTTAGGCCGAGTAGTCGAGTTACACCCTGGAAGCGACGGCTATGTCCGGGTAGTGACATTAAAAACGAAAAATGGCTTAATGAAGCGGCCTGTTGTAAAATTGGCCATACTACCCGTCCATGAAGAGCAACAACAAGAAGTTAAGCAGAAAGAAAATAAATCAGAAAAACAAAAATCAGAAACGAAAAATACAAGAAAGTATAGCTTTGCTACGATTGTGACATCCTTATTATTTTTCTTTATGACGTTGCAGCCCGCACACTGTCTTTATAATGTAACTCCTATTCAAGGAAATAACAGTATTTATTTCGATCGTATAAAAGATATGCAATTAATAAGAGATGATTGGCGATTAGTTGTATATTACGATACTCAACCTTATCAAGATGGTTATACGGCCCTGTTAAGAACTCCTTTTTGAAAATAGGTTTTTTATACTATGTAAAGATTGACATTATATTGACATGACATTACGAATAAAAGAAATGAAAGCTATCGAAGAAAATGGTTATTTTATTATTTTAATGTAGATTAATTACATGTGTGGTCCTTTTATCGCCGAAAATGGATCAGGATACCTTGCGGAGAAGCGAAAGACTACAGAAAAAGCAAGGTATTGAAATGGCCACCGAAAATAATTCGCAACAAAAACCTGTGAAAACGCCGTCGTCTCTAAGGTTAGCTCGTACTCATAATTCTCGATCAAGTGTAGCGTCTCTGAAACGATTAGCAGAAGCACGCGCTGCAAGGGAGTTAGCCGAGTTAGATAAACAACGCGCTGAACGTATGCGACAAATTGAGGAGGAGCGTCAGGCGGCTGAACGCAATCTGATTGAGGCCAGATTGGCGGAGGAGACGGCGAGGTTGGACGCCACAGTAAACGACGACGACTACGATGCGTCGACTAATACGCAGTCCGTAGTGCAACACTGGGTCGACAACAACATCGCTGGTAAGGTCAACGCTATCGATAATCAAGTTTCAACGACGAATGACACCGGCAATGACATAACAAACCTGACACGCGCTATCACCGATGCTTTAAAGATGACGAGTGCACCGGCGAATGTGGCTTCAGGGGATAAGATGCTGGGTCGACTGTCGGCAAGAGACTTACCACCGTTTTCGGGAGATCCGCTGGATTGGCTGAGATTCAAGCACGCGTTTGAGATGACGACGAGAGTAGGACATTACTCCGACGAAGAAAATGTCGCTCGTCTGCAAAGGTGTTTGCAAGGAGAAGCTTGGGAGGCCGTGGCTGCGCGATTAATCACAGTTACGTCATCCAATGAAATAATTAAGACTTTAGAATTAAGATTCGGTAGGCCTGAATTAGTGCTAAATAGATTAGTTAATGACATAAAAAAGTTTCCTAAGTTGACAGGTTCTAGGTCAGAATTAGTCTTACTTGCGACTAAAGTTGCAAACTGTGTAGCGGCTATTAGAGCAACCAATGATAATTATTTGTATAATAGCGATTTAGTCTCTGAAATTGTGAATAAATTTACTGAAAATCTTGTTTACCGATGGATAGATTACATTGATGATAAGGATGCCCACCACCCTCGATTATCCGCTCTCTCTGATTATTTAATGCGGGAGGCCGAACTTGTCTGTAAGGCTGGGGTAGTAGAGCTACCACCGAAAAGTATTAGTAAACAATTTCAATTCTCAGCTAAAAGAAGTGTGTTAACAACTATTAACGATTCGGAAGATGACATTACTACTAACACTGTTTCAGCTCAATATCATAAACAAGAGATGCATTGCTTGTATTGCGATAAGGATGGGCATACGCTAGTGAGGTGTGCGATTTTCAGTGAAGAAAACGTAAGTAAGCGATGGACCTGGGTGTGCGATAAGAAATTATGTTTCAAATGTTTGAGCCCGACACATAGACGTGAACGGTGCAGATCAAGAAAACAATGCAAGGTATGTAATAGAGGACATCATATATTACTTCATAGGTACGATTGGGTGAAAGATGATGATAAAAAGAATGACGAGAAAAAGAGTGATGAAAGTGAACGTGAAACTACTGCTAATGTATGGGCTAATGCTGCAAAGCGTACGCGAGTATTTTTAAAAGTTTTACCTGTCACAATAGAAGGGTCTACAGGATCTGTCGATACTTACGCGTTATTGGATGAAGGTTCAACCGTTAGTTTAGTTGACAATTCTATTGTCAATAAAGTTGGTGTCGACGGTCCGCCGGTCGAACTTAATTTACAAGGAGCAGTTGGCGGTAAAAATAAAATGAGCAGCCGTATTGTCTCACTTACATTACGCACATCGTACGGCGTTCATACACTCGATAAAGTTCGTACCATTGATGACTTGTCTTTGCCTATTCAAAAACTTGATGTACTCACTTTAAAGCAGTATTCACATTTACAGGATATTCCTTTACAGACATATGAAGGACAGCCGACCGTGCTCATTGGTCAAGATAACTGGCATTTGATTGTGACCAGAGAGATAAGACAAGGTCGTAAGAATGAGCCGGTTGCGTCAAGAACGATGTTGGGTTGGGTATTGCATGGTTTTGTCTCCTCGATTACAAGAGACATAATACCTGAATTTAATTATCATCTGCATCAAAATAATTTGGATGAAGATTTACACGAACTTGTGAAGAGTTACTTTCGGATTGACAGCATAGGTTTAAAACATGAGAATAAGGATAAAAACAAACTTACCGCAGATGAAGAACGTGCCTTACGTATTCTGGACACAAAGTCGAATAAGCTTGACGATTGCTGGGAATCCGGATTAATTTGGCGATCGGACGACTTAAAGATGCCTGATAATAAGATGAGTGCTATGCAACGATTGAAGATTATTGAAAGAATGATGGACAAAGATGCTAGTTTTGCTGCTGACTATAGCAAACAGGTACATACCATGCTCGAACGTTGCTATGCAGAAGAAGTTAAAGAGACTATTTCGGGTGAAAGAGTCTGGTATTTGCCACACTTTGGTGTCCGTAATCCCAATAAACCAGGTAAGCTCCGACTAGTTTTTGATGCTAAAGCAGAAACCAAAGGTATCTCATTGAACACTGAATTGTTGCCAGGTCCAGATTTATTGAACTCACTTGTAGGTGTTCTGATGCGATTTCGAGAACGTGCAGTAGCAGTAACTGGTGATATTAGAGAAATGTTTTTAAGAGTCAAGATAATTAAAGAAGATCAATACTCTCAAATGTTTTTATGGCGTGATTTAGATAGAGATAAACCCCCACGTACGTACAAAATGACATCTATGACCTTTGGAGCAAAATGCTCGCCATGTACTGCTACATATATTTTGCGGAGAAATGCAGATACATTTGCACAGACACACCCAAGAGCTGTGAAAGCGATTAAAGAAAGACATTACGTTGACGACTACGTGGACTCCGTAGACACTGAAGACGAAATGAAACAGTTAGCTGAGGATGTATGTATGATTCATCGTAGTGGAGGGTTCGAGATTCGGGGATTTGTGTCGAACAAGCCTAGTTGTTTACCTGATGAGTCGCAAAATGAAACAGTAAATCTGCTTCAAAACGATACTGTACAACGCACTTTGGGTATGATATGGCGACCAAAGGCTGATGTACTAGGGTTCGATTTAAGTTTGAAAAAAGTTAACCCTGAAGTTGCCAATGGGACTAAGAAACCTACTAAGAGAGATATGCTCAGAGTAACGATGTCTATATTTGATCCCTTAGGGTTCCTATGTCCATTTTTGATTCGTGGCAAAATTTTGTTACAGGAAGTATGGCGTAGTGGAGTACAGTGGGACGAAGAGGTCGGTGACGGATTTGCTAAAACTTGGTTCAATTGGCTACGAAATTTAAAGGCGTGCCAACAGTTTAGTGTTTCGCGGTGCTACAATTTCAGTCAGTTAGATACGTTTCAGTTACATGTATTTGTAGATGCTTCAGAGCAGGCTTATGCAGCCGTTGCATATTTACGTCGTGACAGTGGTGAAACTTCGTTCGTAATAGGAAAGTGTCGAGTAGCGCCTTTAAAGTCTAACTCTGTGCCCCGTCTCGAATTACAGGCGGCGCTGATGGGTGCTCGTCTTGGTACTATGGTCGAGAAAGAACATGATCTACAGATAAATCGACGGTTTTTTTGGACTGACTCACACGCGGTATGTCATTGGGTTCAGAGTAACGACCACAAGAAGAGTTCATTTATAGATAATCGACTGTCAGAAATTCGTGACTTGACAAGTCCTAAAGAGTGGCGTTGGTTGCCCGGAAATTTAAATGTAGCAGATGAAGCTACCAGGGCCAAGGGACATTATGAGTCCAATTGGATAGTGGGTCCTAAATTTCTCCATTATGATAAGCAAGAATGGCCACGAATATTACCACCTGTGCCGGTTGAAGAGGAAAATGTGGTTTTATCACAAATGACCGGACAGATTTTTCACTACCAGATATTAATCGATTTTCCAAGTGGTTGAGATTAATAAGAACAACGGCTAATGTTTTGGTATTGGTATTTATTGAGCAATTGAAATCTAAAAGAAATCTTATCCGGTCGCGATGGAGTCGCGCGAGTGGCGGATGTTCGAACGGCTGGTGGCATCATCCTTAAAAAACCATTAACTCAACTTGTACCATTGTTGTTGGCTTAGTTGTTTAACTGTTTTTGATACCTGTTTAATGGTCATTAGTTATTTTAAATTGTTGTGTTTATGATATGTGCCTTTAATTTATTTTTTAAGCTGTGGCGGGAGAATGTTAAGAACTCCTTTTTGAAAATAGGTTTTTTATACTATGTAAAGATTGACATTGTATTGACATGACATTACGAATAAAAGAAATGAAAGCTATCGAAGAAAATGGTTATTTTATTATTTTAATGTAGATTAATTACAGGCCCTTAACAAATATATACAATACCTAGACGGTTTATGTGTTATATTAAATAAACAATCACACTGCGAAGGAGTCTTATTACAGATACGTCACGAGGCCAGTGAACTGCAATACTACAACGATCTTTTAATTAATCATAATGTAAACAAACGCCGCCGTCGCCGTGGATTACTTAATGGTGTAGGAAACATAGCGAATACACTTTTCGGTGTTTTGGACGATCGCTTCGCCGAAAAGTATGAGCTAGACATTCAATTAATCAGAGAAAATGAAAATCATTTGGCTTCCTTATGGAAAAACCAGACATCCATCGTCGAAGCAGAGTTTAATATACTGAAACGCACAGAAGTTGTCATGGACCAACAACACAAACTAATTCACAGAAAAATCAGTTCATTGGAAAATGCCGTTATTCAAGCAAAAACAGAACTTGAGAGCGCCTCTGTTCTCAATGATTTTCTTTCGACGGCCATGATAACTAATAATATACTATTCAGCTTACGAAATATCCAGCAAACACTACTTGACGCAGTTACTAATGTTTATAATGGGCGATTTAATTTTCACCTAATACCGCCTGAACAGTTAAGACATGAGCTGGCCCTTATATCAGATCAAGTACCCAAGGATTTGACGCTGCCTATCACGAAATTGGACCGTGTAATAGATATTTATAATTTACTGCAAGTCCGAGCAAGATTGACACCCAGTTTTGTTATATTTGAAATCAAGATTCCCCTTATTGGCGTAGAAGTGTACGAAGTTTTGAAACTTATCCCGATACCTCGCCTCGCTGATAACAATAAGGAGATATCAGTTGTACCAGTATCAGAGTACGTCGCTGTTAACCTGAAACATGACGCCTTTATGAAAATAACTAAAACAGATTTAAACTCATGCATACAGGGTACTAGTTCTCAAATGACTCTCTGTCACCTACAAACGCCTATTTATATAATCAAGGATGATCAAGATTTTTGTGAGACATTTCCTACTTCTCGGAAGTGCAAAACTATATCAGAAACCTGTAGTAACAGATGGGTCGAACTAAATAAAATAAACAAATATTTCTTTTTCTGTTGCGATAAATGTTCATTGAAACTGATATGCGCCGATCAAATTACACCGCTGCATATAAACAATGCAGGCTTTTTCAATATAGACCAAGGTTGTACGATCAAAACTGCTCATGCCCTAGTTTATTCACATAGACAAAGTGGAAATCAGATCAAGTTGGGCTCAAACATACAGACACCAGAGATCTCACAGATAAATCATATTATTAATATCTCATTGCCTCGACCGGACATAGAACAGAAAGATAACTTTGATTCTTATAACCGTACCGTACAGCTCCAAGAGATAGAAAAGAATATCGAAATCATGAAAAAGGAGGAACCCTTAACAAGCAGAATTTCGAGTCACGACGTGCATCATTACGTGGCGATCTATGTATTGTTCGCTGTCCTGGGTGTCGGCGCAGCGCTGTGGGCCGCGCGGCGGTGCAGCCAGAGCGTGCGGGGGCCGGCGCCGGCGGCGCCAGCGCCTACGCGGGAGGAGCCAGCCGTCGGGTTCACCCCGACGCCTGCCCCTTCGACGAGCAGTGTTCAGTGTAGTGCAGTGAATGAGTTAGTAAATAAAAGTGTACGTATGTCGTTAAAAGGCAAAAGTGTTTTCGCTAAAAAGCCTAACGCGAGTGTATCAGTGCAGGATACGGGGTCGTCCCCAATAGTGTTTAGACCAAAATTCCGCGCTCCGACTGAGTTTGTGGACCCGAATTAGATTTAATCGTAGACTAAAATAAAAATGCCAATCAACTTGTTATTCATTATCATAATTTAACTATTGGGGCTTTCATTATTGTTTAAGTTATGCCTACTTAAAATGATATCACCTTGTAAGTCACGGGTTTTTTCATCCCTCACACTAATCTCATTTTTTCTCGCCCGGGAATATGTACGAGCCACCTCGTACATTGCCGACGCATCATTTCTTTTATGACCCAATTACTTTATATAGCAATTAATTTTACACAATTCAGTTCGCAATTAGCAGTGTATCAAGTCACGCGTACTCATTTCATTTACCGATATTTCATAATAATTTTATAGTTTTTTATTCTAAATATACAACCGTTTAATTCTATCAGTTTTATCATTTATTAGTTAATTGTCCTATCAATTAACACCCTGGTAGGTATTGAAATGAAACAAATAAATGTATTTAATATGAATAGTGTTCATTGTTCATGATTATTGGTTTCATTCAGTATATGTTGGTTTTGGTGTAGGTAATTGCGGCAATCAGTAAATTACAATTAACTCGTTAAAAACTAACTGAAGTTACTTGAAACGGTAATTAATCAGTTGGTTTTAAAGTTCTTAAAAATAATTACGAAACTACTTCGTTATAAGAATACTTACTTATCAGTTGTAATACCCTTAAGAAAATCCAAACGGCAGCTTGCGAGTACGCAACACACGCACTCTCATTGTGGTGGTTTGGCGCTGATTGACATAAGGAGACGTCTCACTGAAGCGACGATGTTCGCAGTTCACTGTTACCGTGTGTAACTGACGCTCTAATCTTTACACTTGATAGATAATAAATAACATATTTTTTGATATTATTTGTATTTTTTTATTTTTCGGCCTAATCGGAAAACTTACGGAATTCCGTACACTTACCTCGATAAAGATTATTTAGTAACTTTTTGTGTGGCCATTAGTTCTGATAAAGAGTGTGCAGCCACTTTGTGTGGCCAAAAACTAGATGGGTGAGCATATTAAGTTTGACACGCATGCCGTCAGGACAGATAGGTACGCAGTTGGTCAAATACGCAAGTCGACAGTATCTGGCTGTTGCATTTCTGATGAACTACTTGCCCGTCGAATTGCGTGTCTGGCGAGTTGCGTATCTGACGAGTTGAGTATCCGTTTTAGAATCTGCCGAACGAAATGCGTATTTGACCACTTGCGTATCTGACGAACGGCGTGTGATCCGCTGAAATTGAGTACTGGAGGTGCAGGACAGTAGTATCTGATAGTATAATCCTCCGTCAGGGGCTGGGCGGCGGCGGCGTGCAGCTGGTCAACGGGCAGCTGGTGCGCTCGGGCGTGCTGCCCCACGCGCTGCTGCACAACGTCATGCACCTGCCGCACGGTAACTACACACCACACCTTATACACTACACTACACCACACACGTACACAACGGGCAGCTGGTGCGCTCGGGCGTGCTGCCCCACGCGCTGCTGCACAACGTCATGCACCTGCCGCACGGTAACTACACACCACACCTTATACACTACACTACACCACACACGTACACAACGGGCAGCTGGTGCGCTCGGGCGTGCTGCCCCACGCGCTGCTGCACAACGTCATGCACCTGCCGCACGGTAACTACACACCACACCTTATACACTACACTACACCACACACGTACACAACGGGCAGCTGGTGCGCTCGGGCGTGCTGCCCCACGCGCTGCTGCACAACGTCATGCACCTGCCGCACGGTAACTACACACCACACCTTATACACTACACTACACCACACACGTACACAACGGGCAGCTGGTGCGCTCGGGCGTGCTGCCCCACGCGCTGCTGCACAACGTCATGCACCTGCCGCACGGTAACTACACACCACACCTTATACACTACACTACACCACACACGTACACAACGGGCAGCTGGTGCGCTCGGGCGTGCTGCCCCACGCGCTGCTGCACAACGTCATGCACCTGCCGCACGGTAACTACACACCACACCTTATACACTACACTACACCACACACGTACACAACGGGCAGCTGGTGCGCTCGGGCGTGCTGCCCCACGCGCTGCTGCACAACGTCATGCACCTGCCGCACGGTAACTACACACCACACCTTATACACTACACTACACCACACACGTACACAACGGGCAGCTGGTGCGCTCGGGCGTGCTGCCCCACGCGCTGCTGCACAACGTCATGCACCTGCCGCACGGTAACTACACACCACACCTTATACACTACACTACACCACACACGTACACAACGGGCAGCTGGTGCGCTCGGGCGTGCTGCCCCACGCGCTGCTGCACAACGGAGGAGGTCGTAAGTCAAACATCTGAACTAGATGAATCCCGTGTATTGAGTGTCTCATAATACAATATAATCAACCTTAAATCTATTGGTTAAATGCATATACTCATAAGTATAGTTAGTAAGTAGATATAATACGTAAGGGTTGGCACATCACACGCCCCCTTTAAAAAATAAAAAAAATGAATGATTACATTTTATTTGTATTATTCTTATTAACTAATATTTATTAAATCTTAAAAGTAGAAGGGTTTTGTCCTATTCTTATGTACTACGTCCTCTTTTCCATCTTTCAAAATTTTGACATTTGGTGATAAATCTTCTAATACAATAAAAGGTCCTAAATAAATGTTAGCAAACTTATTACTATTACAATCGTTTTTTAACAATAGTTTATCACCTTTCTTATATGTTACAGGTTTTAAATAAGTGTCATACCGGTTTTTCCTCAATATTTTACTATGCATTAAGTTAGACTTTGCATCCTGTTGTGCCTTTTGCAATCTAAACTTTACTTCTTTTACATAATTTTCTAAATTATAAACTGGTTCAACTGTACCATTACACAAATTACTAGGAATATTACAAACTTTTCCAAACACAAGTTCAAAAGGAGAATATTGGGTTTCAGTATGAACAGTTGTATTGTAAGAAAAGCACCAGTACGGAACCCATTGGCTCCAATATCTTGGATCATTGTCTGTTTGTATGCGAAGGAAAGCGTTCAATGACTTGTGAGAATTTTCTAATGAACCTATCGACTCATGGTGATAAGCCGTTGAATTAATTTGATTAATTTTAAGTAGTTTACATACCTCATTCATAGTGGAGTTAATAAACTCTGTCCCCCGATCTGTGGCTATCTCTCGAGGAACGCCGTACCTAAGAATAAAGTTTTGGACAAAAGCTCTTGCAACTGTTATACTATCCTTACTTTCTAAAGGGTAAGCTTCTATATACTTTGTAAGCTCACACTGGATGGTTAGAATATAAGAAAAATTAACATAATCCTTAGCTAAGGGCCCCACTATATCTAGAAAAATTTTATCGAATGCAGATTCTGCAGTAGTCGTAATTACCATGGGTTGTTTCGTAGGTAAAAAGTGTTTTTGTTTTTGGCACTTTTCACACTTTTTCACGAAATCCCTTATTTCTAAATCCATGTTAGGCCAAAAATAATATTTTTTAATATTATTGACCATTCGTCTCATCCCAGAATGTCCACTTGTAGGCAATAAATGGAAATCATTCATTATTACCTTTTTTTCATCATTACACAACACTCTTTTAACATCATTTATTACATAAAGCTGTGGCCCGGACCACTTATTATTTTTAATATCATTGGTTAACCATTCAATATATTTTTTACTACTCTCATTTTTCATGATATACATTTCGTCGACGTTTAATTGTTTACAAAATAACTCCAAGTCTCTCACGAACGTGTCTCGCACAGAACATGATCGAGAAAATGGGTTAATATAAATAATTGCCTTTTCAGGATTATAAATAAAACTTTCACTAACTCTGTTGTTATCATCTTTACTTACCACTAACTCTGTGCAATTTTTTGGCTTTTTAAGGAGTTCTACGACTTTTGGGTGATCAGTCCAACTGTCTGTAGGCTCTTTATCAACCAAAGAATTGTTTCCACACTCATTCTCACTTCTTTTGTACATACTTCGAGTCATGACATTCAAAACCTTTGCATTCATTTCTTTCAAATCCTCTGATGTTACAACTATGCGAGATAATGCGTCTGCAGCCACATTATTCGCTCCTTTTATGTACTCAATCTTATAATCATACTCTTCCATCAACAAACGAAATTTCAACAAACGGCTAGAAGGGTCTTTCATACTGAACAAGTAGACTAAGGGCTTATGGTCAGTAATTATTTTAAAGGTTTTTCCATAAAGATATGGCCGAAAGTATTTGACGGACCATACTATAGCTAACAACTCTTTTTCTATCGTTGGGTAATTTAATTCGGCTCGATTTAAAGCACGACTAGCATAAGCAATCGGCATATTATTATTGTTACATAAAACTGAACCTATGGCTATACCTGAAGCGTCTGTATATAAGATGAATTCATTTTCAGTAGAAAAATCAGGATATTGTAGTATTGGCGGATTAATTAAAGATTGTTTTAAGTGGGTAAACGACTTCTCACATTCATTCGACCATTCAAATTTTATACCTTTTCTTGTTAATTTATTTAATGGTATACAAAATTCGGCAAAGTTAGGTACAAACTTACGATAGTAGTTGGCAAATGCAACAAAACGTTTAGTTTCGTCACTGTTTGTTGGTCTTGGATAATTTTGAATAATTTTTGTTTTATTCGGATCGGGATAAACACCTTCCGAAGACACTATATGACCTAAATAAAGTAATTCTTTCTTTAAAAATTGACATTTTTCTGGATTAACTTTCAAGTTAACTTTACGTAATCTTTCGAAAATGCTAATTAAATTTTTATTGTGCATATCTAATGATCTACCAAAACAAATAAGGTCATCTAAGTATATTAAACATTTATCATAATTTAATCCAGACATCGCTATGGTCATAAGCCTGCTAAAAGCACTTGGACTTGTTTTCAAGCCCATGGGAAGCCTTTTCAATTGATACTGTTTGTCTGCGATAAAAGCTGTATATTTTCTACTCTCGGGATCCAATTTTAATTGATAGTAACTTTGGCTAAGGTCAAGGTGCGTAAAATAAATAGCACCTGAGAGAGAATCTAAAATTTCGTTGATATTGGGTAAAGGAAACTTATCAGGTTGAATTCTGTCATTTAACTTCCGATAGTCTATTACAATACGCCACTTTTTCTCACTAGTATTATCACTTTTTTTTGGTACTAATAAAAGAGGGCTCGCCCATTCACTTTGGCTTTCCTCAATTATGTCATTTTGCAACATATTTTTTACTTGTTTTTCAATCTCCATTTTGTGAGTTTTAGGTAAACGATAAGGTTTTGTATAACAAGGAGTAGAATTTTCTTTAAGATAAATTTTTTGCTCATATAAATTAGTGTAAGTTAACTTATCACCCGGTAGTAAAAATATGTCGGCATATTTAGCACAAATATTTTCTATCGAAACTTGTTCTTCGTAGTTTAAGTGGTCGAACTTTAACATTGAAAATAGTTTTTTAACCCTATCTGCACACACTAATTCCCTATCGAAAGAATACATGTCATAACTGTTGAGAATATGTAATTCTGGAGTAAAATAACTAAGGCGTACCTCCTCATCTCTAGTATTCAATATTTTAATAGGTATCTGATTATTTTTAGGTGAGACCACAATTCCCGCTAAAAATAAACCTTCCGATAATTGTTTCGGAGCAACAAAGCAATCTTGTTGAATCGAAGTATTAATAAAATGAATGTATTCACAACGCGGTGGCAAAACTATGTAATTATTGAAACCTAATTCACCCATTTGAAGTGGAATACAAAAAGAACTATTATCATCCTGACTAATTGTTAATGTATTTTGCTCAAAATTTAATATGCATTTAAATTTTTTCATAAAATCTTGACCTAAAATACCATCAGTTTTACACGGTAAAGTTTTAAAAACATAAATCTTATGTTCTAATTCAATTTCATTGTACAATAATTTAAGATAAACATATCCTTCAGTGTACACAGTACCACCTATGCCATTGATACGTACTCGCTCTATATGGAAAGGAATGTTTTTACTTGCCAAATGTTCTAGCTTGATGGCCGACAACGTCGCGCCAGTATCAAGTAACCAAGAATGAGTCTCTCCTAACAATGATAATTTAATTGAATTGATATTGTCTAAGTCGCTACAAAAATTTTTAAGACCGAAAAAACAAATTTTGGTTTTCATTTGAATTGGAAAACGGAGTTGAATGACTCTCCGTGTTATTATCAGTTGACTGTGGTTGCATTACGTTTACCGAGTTGAACCTTGTAGGGCCCCTAAAAACGCGCCCGCTCGTGCTACGCGTATTCCTATTATAAAAACTACGTCCACGGCCTCTACCATTCCGATATGTATTCTGGTTCAAGTTATTCGGCTGGTCATAATGTCTAACATTTGAAACATGCCCTTGCAATTTTTGATGAAAATTACGCCGCCCCCTGGAAAATACACTGTTACCTCTTTGAGTTCGAAAACTCATAAGTTGGTTTTCCTGGCCCGACGACAGCTGTTCGTCCAAAGCTCCGGCGATCGCATCTTTTAGCGAAACATAATCGCGAGCTGCAATAATGGTACTTATTCGACTATTTCGCAATCCGTCCGAAAATCGCTTAATTGCATATTTTTCATTAATGGGTCGAAGTACCTCATAACTTTTGGAATTTCCGGCGGCTTGTGATATAGTCAAATCCACAAAAAGCTGTTCAAGTTCCTTACCAAACTCTTCGATAGTTTTATCATCTTGTCTCGCTCGTTGTAGTTGTTGCTGCAATGCCGTGTGAGATTTCTTGGAAAGTAATCTCTCTCTGATATCTCGGATAAGCTCTGAAACAGAACTGTAAGATTCGCACAGACGCAATTTCGCGCTTTCCGACAACCTTGACTTTAATACAAATTTAATCAGAGCTGGTTTCTCAGACTCCTCCAACATTGACTCATATAACTCAATATTTGAAATAAGTTGTTTTGTGACCTTTTCGTCACCCGTCATTACAGGCAAAAGAGAAAGACCCGTTTTTAAATCGAATTTGGCCATATTGATGCTTTCCTCACAATCGCTTTCAATTTCACTCGAAGAACACAATTCTATAATTTTTGAATACAATGTATTTACGCTTATTTTTAAGTTATTTATATATTCAGCAGTTTCTGTCTTTAATTCTGACTTTACGATACTTTTTACCAAAACATCATACTCTCAATCATCATACTCTAAATTAAATTCATTATACAAAGTAGTGCTTTCAGTATATTTTTCTGACTTTATCTTCCTTGTTCTACGTTTTGAACCTACTTTTACAAGATAATCACGAATATTTTTTATTTTACTATATATTTCCACAAGTTTATCAGCCATAACATAGTAACATTACAAACAATTATACATAGTTTACTCAAATTGCAATAAAATATATTATAGAGTTCATACGAAGAAATAAAATAAAATAGTGATTAAATATGTACGCACTCTCGGGATTTATATTATTATTACACTCGTAGATCACTTACGATCACCAATCACACAATGTCCATCTTGAATTTATTTCCTTCATGGGCTGGGCGAGAGCGTCTCAAAAATGATGGTCCTCGAAGAAAATGGTTATTAATGGCTTTCCGCGTCCATTTTCCGTGGCAGCGTTTATATCCGCGATACGACAAGTATATAGACCCGATGACTGCGATGATGGTCAAAACAACCAATACGACGTTGCTGACGCTCATATGGAACAGGAGCTGATCAGTGGAGGCAGAATTCAGACCCCCAACAGCATTTTGTGCAATTACAACCTCTTGCGGCTGCTCCTTGCTGTATTGTTTCCCCATTTTCCACAATAATATTTATTAACTGAGTTTGTCAAGAAAAAGTCTACCACCACTGGCGAGGATGATTTAATTATTAAATTTATTTTGATCACATTCACTTCAGTTCAGTCACATAATTGTTTCTAGAGCACACTCCATATTTAGTACCGGACTTTGAACGCACGAGGCAAGCTCCTATGGCAAAGGGTCGCCATCTAAGGAGGTCGTAAGTCAAACATCTGAACTAGATGAATCCCGTGTATTGAGTGTCTCATAATACAATATAATCAACCTTAAATCTATTGGTTAAATGCATATACTCATAAGTATAGTTAGTAAGTAGATATAATACGTAAGGGTTGGCACATCACATCATGCACCTGCCGCACGGTAACTACACACCACACCTTATACACTACACTACACCACACACGTACACAACGGGCAGCTGGTGCGCTCGGGCGTGCTGCCCCACGCGCTGCTGCACAACGTCATGCACCTGCCGCACGGTAACTACACACCACACCTTATACACTACACTACACCACACACGTACACAACGGGCAGCTGGTGCGCTCGGGCGTGCTGCCCCACGCGCTGCTGCACAACGTCATGCACCTGCCGCACGGTAACTACACACCACACCTTATACACTACACTACACCACACACGTACACAACGGGCAGCTGGTGCGCTCGGGCGTGCTGCCCCACGCGCTGCTGCACAACGTCATGCACCTGCCGCACGGTAACTACACACCACACCTTATACACTACACTACACCACACACGTACACAACGGGCAGCTGGTGCGCTCGGGCGTGCTGCCCCACGCGCTGCTGCACAACGTCATGCACCTGCCGCACGGTAACTACACACCACACCTTATACACTACACTGACACGACATCACTCGCACGCAGTACACTACTGCTACGTACGATCGGCAACTCACCTGCACCACTTTGCAGAAAAAATCGTGTGCGCGCATATCGCCCGTGCACGAACTTAACGTATGTTAGTGACGGCGCGACGTGCAAGCGATTTTAACCTTAGGATTGGTAACGCAGAAGTGTTGTCCATTACCTATTAGTAGTAAGACGCTTTCATCTTCTATAACGCGAGAAACCAAACATTATTAATTTGATTTTTTATTTTTGATTAAAAAATATAAATGAAAGTCATATTGTGGGACTACCTGTATACTCACGCGTTGACCCTACAAAGACTACCTTGATATTTATTTCTGCGTTTAATGTGTACGCTACTATATAGGTACAATAACCTTATACGTGATACAAAAACTATTTAGTTATGACTTTATGAGTTTATAGAATCGTTTTTAACAAAAAGCTGTTCAAGTTCCTTACCAAACTCTTCGATAGTTTTATCATCTTGTCTCGCTCGTTGTAGTTGTTGCTGCAATGCCGTGTGAGATTTCTTGGAAAGTAATCTCTCTCTGATATCTCGGATAAGCTCTGAAACAGAACTGTAAGATTCGCACAGACGCAATTTCGCGCTTTCCGACAACCTTGACTTTAATACAAATTTAATCAGAGCTGGTTTCTCAGACTCCTCCAACATTGACTCATATAACTCAATATTTGAAATAAGTTGTTTTGTGACCTTTTCGTCACCCGTCATTACAGGCAAAAGAGAAAGACCCGTTTTTAAATCGAATTTGGCCATATTGATGCTTTCCTCACAATCGCTTTCAATTTCACTCGAAGAACACAATTCTATAATTTTTGAATACAATGTATTTACGCTTATTTTTAAGTTATTTATATATTCAGCAGTTTCTGTCTTTAATTCTGACTTTACGATACTTTTTACCAAAACATCATACTCTCAATCATCATACTCTAAATTAAATTCATTATACAAAGTAGTGCTTTCAGTATATTTTTCTGACTTTATCTTCCTTGTTCTACGTTTTGAACCTACTTTTACAAGATAATCACGAATATTTTTTATTTTACTATATATTTCCACAAGTTTATCAGCCATAACATAGTAACATTACAAACAATTATACATAGTTTACTCAAATTGCAATAAAATATATTATAGAGTTCATACGAAGAAATAAAATAAAATAGTGATTAAATATGTACGCACTCTCGGGATTTATATTATTATTACACTCGTAGATCACTTACGATCACCAATCACACAATGTCCATCTTGAATTTATTTCCTTCATGGGCTGGGCGAGAGCGTCTCAAAAATGATGGTCCTCGAAGAAAATGGTTATTAATGGCTTTCCGCGTCCATTTTCCGTGGCAGCGTTTATATCCGCGATACGACAAGTATATAGACCCGATGACTGCGATGATGGTCAAAACAACCAATACGACGTTGCTGACGCTCATATGGAACAGGAGCTGATCAGTGGAGGCAGAATTCAGACCCCCAACAGCATTTTGTGCAATTACAACCTCTTGCGGCTGCTCCTTGCTGTATTGTTTCCCCATTTTCCACAATAATATTTATTAACTGAGTTTGTCAAGAAAAAGTCTACCACCACTGGCGAGGATGATTTAATTATTAAATTTATTTTGATCACATTCACTTCAGTTCAGTCACATAATTGTTTCTAGAGCACACTCCATATTTAGTACCGGACTTTGAACGCACGAGGCAAGCTCCTATGGCAAAGGGTCGCCATCTAAGGAGGTCGTAAGTCAAACATCTGAACTAGATGAATCCCGTGTATTGAGTGTCTCATAATACAATATAATCAACCTTAAATCTATTGGTTAAATGCATATACTCATAAGTATAGTTAGTAAGTAGATATAATACGTAAGGGTTGGCACATCACATCATGCACCTGCCGCACGGTAACTACACACCACACCTTATACACTACACTACACCACACACGTACACAACGGGCAGCTGGTGCGCTCGGGCGTGCTGCCCCACGCGCTGCTGCACAACGTCATGCACCTGCCGCACGGTAACTACACACCACACCTTATACACTACACTACACCACACACGTACACAACGGGCAGCTGGTGCGCTCGGGCGTGCTGCCCCACGCGCTGCTGCACAACGTCATGCACCTGCCGCACGGTAACTACACACCACACCTTATACACTACACTACACCACACACGTACACAACGGGCAGCTGGTGCGCTCGGGCGTGCTGCCCCACGCGCTGCTGCACAACGTCATGCACCTGCCGCACGGTAACTACACACCACACCTTATACACTACACTACACCACACACGTACACAACGGGCAGCTGGTGCGCTCGGGCGTGCTGCCCCACGCGCTGCTGCACAACGTCATGCACCTGCCGCACGGTAACTACACACCACACCTTATACACTACACTGACACGACATCACTCGCACGCAGTACACTACTGCTACGTACGATCGGCAACTCACCTGCACCACTTTGCAGAAAAAATCGTGTGCGCGCATATCGCCCGTGCACGAACTTAACGTATGTTAGTGACGGCGCGACGTGCAAGCGATTTTAACCTTAGGATTGGTAACGCAGAAGTGTTGTCCATTACCTATTAGTAGTAAGACGCTTTCATCTTCTATAACGCGAGAAACCAAACATTATTAATTTGATTTTTTATTTTTGATTAAAAAATATAAATGAAAGTCATATTGTGGGACTACCTGTATACTCACGCGTTGACCCTACAAAGACTACCTTGATATTTATTTCTGCGTTTAATGTGTACGCTACTATATAGGTACAATAACCTTATACGTGATACAAAAACTATTTAGTTATGACTTTATGAGTTTATAGAATCGTTTTTAATTATATCTACGTTAGAAATATTCTTTGTTAGAATAGAATTAAGAAGTAAGTCTCTCCTTTTAAAAACCTGTAAAACTTTGTTGACGGTATCAATAATTTTTATGAAAATAAAGTTTGTTTCGTTTGGAGTACTACATTTTAACCAGTTACAATGTTTTGAAAATACTATAAATGATAGCACTATTTTCCTTTTACCATCGTCAATCATCACGGTAGCTTTGCTTTTTTGATAAAAAAATATCATTTATGATAATAGGTATATCTATATATCACTACATTTCGTTCTATTCTGTGTTATCTTGGTCTATTCTTATGTTTTTTTGCAAACTATACGCATTTGTCGGGATCGAGAAATGATCAGCGTCCACTGATTGTCTTTATCAATTTCTGCGATTGTGGAAATTCCATTCGCAAGTGCCACTAAAGGCTAGATTTTAAATGTACGTAATATTTAATAATTCTAATCTTCGCTTGGGATAATGGGGAAGGCAACTGTCAAAATGGCGCTACGTCCGCTTGCTCCACGAGAACTGTCAAAACAAAGGACTTTTATTTCAAAAATCGTTAAATATCTCTGAAATGACCAAAGTCAGTGTAATAGGCTGTAAAAATGTTGACATTTACAAATTTTCGAAAAATCTGGATATGAAAAAAATTATAAAAGCTGTAAGAATAAAAACGTGTTTATTTGGTTTTCAATTCCGGCACTTGCATTGTAGAAAAGTCTTTTATATTCATTTTGGCTCAATGGGTCTGTATCGGTAAAAAATGATAAATAAAAAATACCTACCTATTTTCCTATAAATTACAAGCGTAACGTTTTACTGTATTAGGAACAAACGTACGCAGCGCCATCTACAATTAGCTTTGCGTTGCCATCCTCATTTATGGCAGTATCACATTTCGACTGCTTCGCTTCGGTACACTTTCGCACTCTCATAATACTTATTTCAACTCATTTTCACTTCGCTTCCCTACTTAGATTAATCTGAGTTAACATATGCGTGAGGTCTTAAGGCCCTCCTCACATGGCTCGTAAGCGAACCTAGTCGTCTCGTACAGCTTGGCCAAAAGGGTTGAAATTAATTAAAATGGAACTAAAATTTTTCAGTACAAAATATAGTCAGTGTTGCCAAATTATTCGTGATTTTGTGACGAGTTTACATAGAAAGTAGTGCTCTCTCTATGGTCAAGTTGTATGTGTACCGTAAAGACGCGACGAGTATGATACGAGCTTGTTCTACACACGAATCGTAGCGTAGGCGTAGATATTGTTCCAGAATATAAACTAGAGCTTCACGTTGATGGAAATTCATCACCAAACATATAGAAAGTATTTTTTACGCTTGCTTTTTACGCTAGTACGCTACGACTATCGTATTGACAATAAAATCTCATACGATAAGCTGCAACACCGCTTCGTGTGTGGACTTCTTTGAACATGTACGTGTTCGTATTGCGATATGCTTCGCTACGATGCCGTGTGCGGAGGGGCTTAATCTGCCGAGCGGCCAGACTAGGTCATCGGTCATATTTTTATAACAATCCTCCTCCTTCTCGACCTTCATCTCACCGTCTCACTCCCCTTGCTTGCCCCCCCTCCCCGCGCGCCGGCGACTAACGTGTTTGGGGGCTTCGCGTCACAGAGCAGCAGGCGACGCTGACGCTGGCGGGCACTAACCTCTCCATCCCCATAAGCGCGGTGGGCGGCGCGGTGGCGGGCGCGGGCCACGTGGTGTCGCTGCCGCTGCAGCTGGGCGCGCACGTGCCCGTGTCGTGCGCCGCGCCGCTGCAGCTGGCCGCGCCCGCGCCCGCGCCCGCCCCCGCCTGCACTCTCACCGTCACCGAGGCCAAGAAGGAGCCCAAGTCGCCGGAGAGCCCCACGCCGCAAGGTACGTGCCGCCCGCGGAGAGACCATCCCGGCCCCTCTGCCGGACGGACCCGTCTTGGGGCACGAGAATGGCGGCGGCCGAGCGATGGCATGGCGGGGCGACGCGACGGCGGTGCATACAACATGAACAGTATAGGTCAGGGGTGTCAAAGTTACGGCCCGCGGGCCGGATAGCTATCTCAATACGGCCCGCGACCAGAATCTATCCAGTGAGGATTTTAGACGGCATTCGATGCCACTACGTATTGTGAGATAGTAAAATATGAGACCTCAGGTATCTGGATCCTCGAGCTCAAGAAAAGTCCTTTTTATTACCTTTGTATGAAAATAAAGATTTAAATGAAGTATGTGTTTGAGTTTCTAATTTTTAAGTCTGGCCCGCTAACACGCTCTTAACTTAAAAATGGCCCTTTTGAAAAATCTGTTTGACACCCCTGGTATAAGTGACGACGAAACGGGCGGTTTCGGGCTCATCGTCGCCCCGCCCCGCGGTCGCCGTCGCTCGGTCGTCGCCGTTTTCGTGCCCGCAGACTAACACCCCCGCTTACCTAATGTTTACTTTGCAATACTTACTGTTTCTTTGCTTTATTTGTTAATTTTTCACCTCATTTTCATCACTCTCCTTTCACTTTCACACTTTTTCGAATCATCACGCGGTTTTCGTCGAACGTCCGATTCGATCGTGCTAATTCTGTAGGTATTTGTAGATTACGGATACAAACGGCTCGTGGAAGTCCTTGCATTTTAGGCGACCGTTCGCTTCTGCTATTAAAGTACTCTAGGCGATCCTTGCTACTTTCGAAACGACATTTTACTCCTGTAATTTTTTAATTTTGCCTTTTTGCTTACCGATCAAACAAATCAGTTCACACACCGAAGTTCACTTGTATACGTGTCAAACTTAAAACACTTTTTAACGGATACTAGCGCGGCGGTTTTATTGAAAGTACTTTGGTAAATAATTGATATTTGGTTTCTTTTTGATTTTTTAACCAAACCAAATACCAACTACTTACCGAAGTACTTTCAATAAAAACGCGCTAGTATCCGTTAAAAAGTGTTTTATTTAATGTCTAGTGAGCGACTAAGCTTGAGAGGTAAATAAGAGATTTGTGTGTAAAATGTATAAATGTGACTTCTATGTCGATAATGAAGTATTGTAATAAATTAATAATTTTGTTTTATGAATTCTGAAGTCTGCTTCTGGATAATTAGAATCTGTCTCAGATTGTAATTATCCGGTTTTTTAGCAATCGTCCGAGTAATGTTTAAGATTTTTACGAAAATCCAGCGTATCTTAGCTAAACCGCGAATTACCATCTTTGATTGGCTGAATGACGTCAACGTTTTGGACTGACGGATGCTTTGATATAAGTACAATAATCACAATAGTAACAAAGGGCACAAGTCTGGCCTTAGATTCTAATTATCCGGTCCTTTACAATCATATTGGGATTATTACTACAAAAATCGGATTATTACGAATATCCTACGTCTTACAAATATTAATACAGATCAGTTGACGTACTCATTTGACGCCTTCAGGTTCAAAATCTACAACTTCCCATAATGTAAATCGGTCTCAGAATGTACATTTCCCGAAATGTACTTTTTGGGAAGTGGACATTTCGGGAAATGTACCTTTTGGGACATTCCATGCCTTCGGCGTTCTGCCCTCGACGATGACGGAATTGAAAAGCTTCTACTTCTACTAGGAGGACTTTAAGTATCGGCTTACCGCCCGCTCTCAGAAGTTCTGTAGTGATTCCGTCGACACCCGCTGCCTTCTTGTTTTTCAGCTGTTTGAGAGCCATACTAATCTCGTACAGGCTGACGTCCGGGATATCTTCGGCATAGTGTCGGGTAAGCTTGGCTCTGTCTGGGATCGTTAGCCTTGCTTTCAACAGGTGTCTTGATCTCCCTCAAGATTTCAGGCTTCGATGAGATGATGCGTCCGTCGTCAGTTTTTAGCTTCGTCATCTGGCTTTGCTCCCGAACACTTTGCAGCTTTTATTCCACTCGATGGCCTGTTTAATACGATACGTATTAAATTGGCGAAGGTCGCTCGTCAAAGACTTAAATATCTGTCTATTTAGCTGCCGATAACGATGAGAGCCGCATTTCACGTCTCTAATCCATAAGAGTCCTCTCCCTCTCTTCGGACTTCAGATAACCCAATGATGTCCCAATGTAACTTGCAAATAACTTCTTCCAATTCGGTTAACTTCCGATCGGAAGTCGGTCGTAACAGTGTCGGTCCTCAGTGTGCGCGTGTTATATAGGTTTTAATTTCAATTTCAATTTATTTATCAATTCACATGCAGGGTTACAGAGCTTAAGCTACCAACACACCAGCAAGTCAAACAAAATGTCAGAAAATAATTATATAAATCAAAGAAACCAATGAAAATAATAATAATTTAAAAATTCTAGCAATAAATAAAATAAAAGTTGGTTGCCAGGAGCAGTTTTTGTGGTTGGTGGTAGCCGAGCCGCACCCGCACCCTGATTATCTAAAAAGAAACTATTTAGCGACCGGTTGCATTTGACATACATTGCTCCTTTTCTTTGGTATGTTTTTTTTACCCCAAAGAAAAGTAGCAATGTATTACGTTCATCTGTGAACTGCGACCGGTCGCTAGGCAGTTTCTAATTAGATAATCAGCCCGCCGGAGATTCTTAGCACCCCTGGCCCGCCGTTACCATAGCTGCTACCTTAGCTAGGATTAGCGGGGCTGCCGGGGACTGTGGGGGCCGATTTATTTGTGTATTCGTCATACATGGGGGGGGGGGGGGGGGGGGTTTGCCAAGCATGGCGATGCTTGGCAGGCGGGTTGGCAATCGCAGTAGGCCAAGGCTTTTGGAGACGCTGCTGTCCGTCTCCTGATGTCTGTGTTCCCTTTACGACACCTACGCACGGGATGAGAGGGGGTAGTGCTGTTTTAAGCCGGCACATACACGGCAAACGGCAATGTACTTTTTGGGAGGTGGACATTTCAGAAAATTACTTTTTTTGAGAAGTGGACATTTCGGGAAATGTACCTTTTGAGACCGATGTACATTTTGAACTTGAAGGTTTTGACGGGTTATTGAATTCTATTCGAAGCAATCTGCGAACCGCGAAGCACTCAGTCAATTTTTAGGTATCTGATTTTAGTAATTCGTATTTTTATAAACACGTCGGTGAAGAATAGTACAAATGGTGGGCTTCAGAGTTCAGTGAGCGAGCGCTAGCGAAAAGTATAATATCGTTTGCGTGTGTGGTTTAGGTGCGGGCGTGGCAGTCCGTGGAGTGGGGGGCGTCGGGGGAGTGGGGGGAGTGGGCGCCGTGGGGGGCATGGTGCCGGTGCAGGTGCCGGTGAGCGTGGGCGGCGGCCACCACGTGTACCACACCGTGCACGTGCCGCTGCACGCGCCGCCGCTGCAGCTGCTGCCGCCGCTGCACCAGGTACTGGGGGGGGGGAGGGGGGAGGGGGGCGGCCACCACGTGTACCACACCGTGCACGTGCCGCTGCACGCGCCGCCGCTGCAGCTGCTGCCGCCGCTGCACCAGGTACTGGGGGGGGGAGGGGGAAGGGGGGCGTCCACCACGTGTACCACACCGTGCACGTGCCGCTGCACGCGCCGCCGCTGCAGCTGCTGCCGCCGCTGCACCAGGTACTAGTGGGGGGGGGCATGGGGGGAGGGGGGGGCACCACGTGTACCACACCGTGCACGTGCCGCTGCACGCGCCGCCGCTGCAGCTGCTGCCGCCGCTGCACCAGGTACTGGGGGGGGAGGGGGGAGGGGGGCGGCCACCACGTGTACCACACCGTGCACGTGCCGCTGCACGCGCCGCCGCTGCAGCTGCTGCCGCCGCTGCACCAGGTACTAGTGGGGGGGGGGGGGGGGGGAGGGGGGGGCACCACGTGTACCACACCGTGCACGTGCCGCTGCACGCGCCGCCGCTGCAGCTGCTGCCGCCGCTGCACCGGGTACTGGGGGGAGGAGGGGGGAGGGGGGCGGCCACCACGTGTACCACACCGTGCACGTGCCGCTGCACGCGCCGCCGCTGCAGCTGCTGCCGCCGCTGCACCAGGTACTAGTGGGGGGGGGGCATGGGGGGAGGGGGGGGGCACCACGTGTACCACACCGTGCACGTGCCTATGCACGCGCCGCCGCTGCAGCTGCTGCCGCCGCTGCACCAGGTACTAGTGGGGGGGGGCATGGGGGGAGGGGGGGCACCACGTGTACCACACCGTGCACGTGCCGCTGCACGCGCCGCCGCTGCAGCTGCTGCCGCCGCTGCACCAGGTACTGGGGGGGCAGGGGGGGAGGGGGGCGGCCACCACGTGTACCACACCGTGCACGTGCCGCTGCACGCGCCGCCGCTGCAGCTACTGCCGCCGCTGCACCAGGTACTGGGGGGCAGGGGGGAGGGGGGCGGCCACCACGTGTACCACACCGTGCACGTGCCGCTGCACGCGCCGCCGCTGCAGCTGCTGCCGCCGCTGCACCAGGTACTAGTGGGGGGGGGGGCATGGGGGGAGGGGGGGGGGGGGCACCACGTGCTAATTTAACAAATTTTTTCAGTAAATTATTCATTTTATAAGTCTGATATACTTTTATTTCGACCACGTGTGTTGGTATGTATGTACGGGGCGGTGAGTAACGCTTGCGCTGGTTGCAGATGCAGCAGCCGCAGGTGGCCAATGTGCTGACGCCGTCGGGCCAGATCCAGCAGATACAGATCGCCTCGCTCGCCAACGTGCAGGTAACGCACACACATACTCCACTGTCCATCTACAGCTTGCGCAACATAACTTGAACCAAACCACAGACAATGAAGCTTCATATCAGCCGCACGACCCCTACTGCTGGGTATAGGCCTCCCCAAGGATGGCTCCAACGCGGAATGTCCCTTTTAACAAAATGTCCCCTAGTCGCAGAACGTCCCTTTCGCAAAATGTCCCTTTCGCAAAACCTTTCTTTCGCAAAATGTCCCTTTCGCAGAATGCCCCTTTCGCAAAATGTCCCTTTCGATGAATGTCCCCCTTGCAGCAAAATATAATATCACACTCGCGATATTGCTATGAATTGTTCAAAATATTCTATGAAAATCAAAAAATGAAAGTCAAATTGTAGGTCATGTAACTCATGTACCTATGTTATTATCATAAAAATCAGTAAATATGTTCATTATGTTTAAAGAAAACAGGTTTTCCATATTTTTAATTCAACTTATCTAACTATTGTTTTTTGTTATTTTTTGCATTCACAATGCTATTTTTACTCTAGATTAGAAAATAATGAAATACTAGAGTTAATACCAGAGCGATAGAATTAATACTAGAAATACTAGAAATGAATACTAGAATTAATACCATAGATTAATATTCTGCGACAGGGAAATTTTGCGAAAGGAACGTTTTGCGAAAGGGACATTTTGCGAAAGGGACGTTTTGCGAGATTTCCTCGTTTCATGAAGCTTGCGCAGTAGCAATTTCCCGTAAAAAATTGGTGGTAAGTCACCTGGTACCAAAAATTGGGTCCTGGGGCCTTACTATGAGCTCTCATAGCAGGACTTATATTGAACTGCCTTACTTTTTCGCACTATGACCTCAAAGTTTAGTTCGAAAGCAGGCCTTAATTAAGTAGTCCTGTTTTAGGCCTGCTTAAAACTGAACTGCTTAAGGATGGTTTCTTATTTGCTGATGGTAAGCCCCAAGGTATGTTGCGCGAGCTGTAACTATTAAGTTCCTTTGTATGGTTTCGTTTACTACGACTGCTCCCTAATTAACTTGAAAAGTCCTAATAATAGTTATTTTCACCTCTCCAGCACGAAAAGGGTGCTTTTGGCGCGTAAAAACTCGCAGCAAAATCGATTTTTGCTGCGAGCGTGTGCTTATTTCTAACACCAACTTTTAAAATAATAAAGAAAAAACAAATAAAGTGCCAAGGATGACCCTTGTAAAATTGATATGTGAGAAAAGGATAGATAGAGTGCTTTATGGTGTCATACACGGATTAAAAAGTAAAAAAATAAAATGTACGGATATACCAAGGAGTTTTAAATAAGGATTGTTAAAAAAGAAGGTTGATAATTCGAAATAAAGAGTATGGAGGTACAGCTTGACCATAAAGAGTTGAAATTAAATAAAATGGAACTAAAATTTTTCAGTACAAAATATAGTCAGTGTTGCCAAATTATTCGTGATTTTGACGTGTTTACATACAAAGTGGCGCCCTCAATTTTTGTCAACTCTTTATGGTCAAACTGTAATGAGGTCACATGTATGAAACAAATACGAAATAAGAAAAATCAATGAAATTTATTAACAAATTATATGTTTTATGATTATAAATAAATAAATAAGACGTAATATTAATGAATATTAGAAAAACACAACGTAATGTAATCAAAACAAAGAGAATCTACTTTACTGACTCTATGAATAAAATTTTTCAGCATAGGTTTGATTGAATTATTTTTGTGATAAATTACAAAAATGAATGGTGTCCAACGATGAAGATAGTTTCCTAACTCCAAAAGAGTTAAGTGAACAAGTTTCTAATGCTGAATTAAGCTTTTTTACCAGGAAAGTCACGTGAAAATTTTTTGCTAGTTCGTGATTTAAAGTCGCCACTCGCAGCACAAATTGATTTTGGTCACTTGTATAACAAAAATATTTTATTGTTAAAGTTACTCGAAAATAAGTAAATACATCATTAAAGCGCTATCAAGGCTTTAAATGTTTATAAGACGTTTTCCAAAACGGGTTGTTAGAACGATGATGTGGCGCCTGGGCACGCCTGCCCCCTTAGAGTGACCACCGAAACGTGATATGGTCACAGAATACATAATATATGGTATAGCGATTTATCACTTTTGACTATCAAAACACAATAGATTTTTACAGTTGAATGTCAACAAAGTGATACAGTGCGAGGCACGTATCTTGAAATCGGGTGGGGATTGCGCGAAACGCGTATTTTGGGTATGCGTTGCGGTGAGGGGCGTGGGCGGCGGGAGAGGGGCGCGCGCAAGAGCACATGCGCGAACTTATCCCCACTCTGTCAAAAAAAGTTTCAAGATACGTGCCTCGCACTGTATTATATCGTGTTTCGGTAGCCATACTAGGGGGGCTGGGTTTAATCGGGACGCAATGTCTGTCAGTGATCTGACTATTGAAGTAGTGACATTGCATTGTGAATTACGGCCAGGCCCAAAATCTATCCACAGATAGAGGTAGGCCTAATCCAGATTAGTAACGACAGTTGCTTAGCAACTAATCTGGATTAGGCGTATCCCTATCTGTGGATTGATTATTGTATCTGGGGATTAGTGTCAGTGGTACAGATGTGGTACAACGTTCCCCTCCGCAGGGTAACGGCGCGCAGGCCGGCCAGCAGCAGGGCACCATCACATTGCAGGTACAACACACCTCATAACTACACTGTACCATTCTGTTGTACCACACTATCACAGTCCATACAGCAGTGCCAAAGGTATATCCCCTCATACTTGGGTCGTGCCGTGTCCGAGGCCCAAGCTTTGTTGGGCGTTCTATGTTCTACATAAAGGACCAACGTGTTTTGAACTCCGGAACCTGTCCCTTGATTACGTAACTCTGTTTGCTAACAATAATTCTCGATGGAGATGGCAACGCAAAGCTAATTGTAGATGTCGCTGCTTACGCTTGTTCATAAGACAGTACTTTTTATTGGTTAAAATATGTCAGAAATGACATTTGACATTTGAAACAACCAATCGAACGATTTTGGTACAAACGTTTGTGGCGACATTAGTTCCTCAATTTGCATCCCCATTGAATTCGATTGAAAACGCAGTTACATTGCTGCTTTAAGTAAGATATCTTTCGCATTGGTTCTTACTAAAGCGGCAATGTAACTGCGATTTCTGTCAGAGTTGATTGCAACAAAGTAACAAAATCAGCCCCCTGAACGATGCCGCCGATAACGGAGCTCAGCGTATATTTGTTTCACATACAGAATCTTAGACTACCAACGTAACTTGTGCCCCTGATACGTCCCGGCCCGGATATGTGAGGACAGACCTTTAATGTACTTGCTAAATGAAATTGTGTCGTATGTAACCCGCATCTTTATGCACATTTCTTCACATTCATTCATTACGCTACTGTATGGATTGTAAATGGTGTGATTTTATATGCGTGTGGCACTTTAGCACTCATCTCGACAAATGTCTGCACTCGAATATTTCCTCTATTTTCGAAATTAAAGTTAAAATAATGGAAAAACATACATGAGTGCAAAGCGCGCACACGCATGTTGATCAGTAATAGTTTTCACACAAATTTAACGAATGCGGTATTTTTCCTGTTTCTATCGTTTAAAGCAGCTTAAGATATGAATATTAATAATAATATAATAATAATATAATAATAATAAATGTTGACAATATGGGAATTCATTATAATACGCAGTACGCACGCGCAATTTTAATCGGTATTAACCGATAAAATGTAAACACCGCTTTCGTCTATAAAAGAGATGTCCTAATGCACCCCCTAACTATACAATCAAAACTGCTTGTCAATCATTTACATTGCATCGGCTTATTTATCACACTTAGATCGTTTAGCTTAACAAACACCACAGAATAGATAGATTACCGTGGTCTATCAAAAGTAGGCCACGCCCCAAAATGGTGGTAGTAATGCAATGTAAATGATTGACAATAAATGCTTGACCGTATAGCTAGGGGTTACTTAAAATGTGTAAGTCTTGGTCCCGTCCATGTACAGTTTACCAAAAAATTGGTAAAGACACGATAAAAAGTTTCTTATCATCCAATTTCTCTAAAGTCGTTTTGTTTTTGATGAGTTATTACTTTCACAATCATTACTTTTGATGAGTTATTATTATTAAATTAATCAAATTATGTATGTATGTATATTAATTCTGAAATAAATGATTATTATTATTAATTATTATAAGTTCTGCTTTTGCGCATGAATGATTTGGTTGCATGTAGTTTTGTATTCTGTTTCGTTAATTTTTTATTGTAGGTGTTAAATAATTTAAAAAACAAACAAGTTTCTTTTTTCTTTCTTTAAAAATGGTTTATGATTAATTTCGTAAAGAATTTTTGGCCTAGCATTATAAGGAAGAGAATTCATTATCTCTTTCATCAGTCATCATCATCACCAAGAAAGCTGAAATGGGATAATTTAGAAGTAATTCGAGCATATTTTTGGTTCATAGAAGTTGGTAGTGATAGGCCCAAAATTCAGTTTGTATTTAACACATTTACCACCATTGGTTGACTGTATTATCGGCCGATTTCAATAATTTATTATAAGAGATAGTCCTACTATTGGATCTGATACTAGGCAGCATAGTATTTTATTACTAGCTAGGCAACTATTATTATTTCCCGTCAGTTAACAAATATCTAGGCAACGAATTTTTAGTAAGTCTATCTCTTACTGAGGAAAGGCTATTGAAATCGGCCGTACGTATATCGCGTGGGGATACACTTGTTACAATCTGACCACGCAACAGCGCGACCGGCAGTGAGTCGATAGGATTACTTATACATTGCTTGTAATGTCAATGTACTGCCGTGCGGTGAGCGTTTCGACTGCGCAATGAAGTGGGAGTTCACTCGCCGCACAGTCGGACTGCGTCTGTCTGTTTCGTGGCCAGACCGCACAGGGTTGCCAGATAACAGTTTCAAATTCATTTTATATTCATTGAATTTTTAGATTTTAGGCTTTCACAATGCTGTGTTTATATTAAGCAAATTAATATAATGGAAAAAATACTAGAAAAAATCGACTTACCCGTAGCAGCTCAGACGGGATTTTATTTTTCTCCAAAATAATACAATTTATACGAAGAGAAGATTAAAAATTTCAAAATTTCGCCAAACACGATATTTATCCTCGAAAATGATACACCTTATTAAAAAAGACGATGTTCTTTCCCCCCTCAATAATTGAAATTTCCCTCAAAATTGCGGAAAGAGCCCCCAATCTAGCAACCCTGGTAGAGCGTTAGATTGAGTATGGTGGTGGTAATGGTGTGGTGTTGTTGGAGGCGGTGGGCGCGGCGCCGCTGGGCGACGGCGCGCCGCCCGGCGCCGTGCTGCCGCAACACAATGTACGCAATGTACTGCAGGTACACACGCACACACACACGCACATACACAGATACAGGCGCACACGCACACACACACGATCAATACTTATTTTAGTGAATTGTCTGGTGCCAGCGATATTAATGTGTTAAGTCATCTAAGACGGTATTACCTACTAGTATTACCTCTATGTAGTACAATGATTTAGGTATTAACGATATTATAAACTATCGGGACATTATTAACTATTGCTCACTTTGTTAAAACACTCAATACATTTTTATAGGAGCAATAGTGATAGTTTATGATGATGAATACACTTTGCATAAACTCGAAGATAATGCCTGTAACTTTCTCTCCTACACACACATACTCACACACACACGCACATACTCACTCACGGCAAGACTTCAAATACTCCTCTCCTCAGTCATCAACACTTTTAGTATCTTTTACTTTTTAGCTCTAAGACTTCGACAGGTGATAAGACCGTCTGGTATATAAATCGATCGTTTATCTATATTAAAACTATTCTTTATAATTTCACTCTGCACTTATCCACTATTCATGTTATAGAATAATAAGGCTGTATAGTATGAAAGTATCGAATGTAAGGATATATAGAATCTAATGCTTTATGCCAAGTATTGAACCAAAAAATTTTTAAGTGTGGTAAAAAGTAATGGTTTTTAGAAATAACAATTAAAAACTATTGTTGATTAGTTAATTTAATGCTCAATGCTTTTTTAGTTCACTGCACGATTAGTAGCTAAGCTAGGGTAATATTGCCAACTAATCTTACTGCTGTCCGACTTTGAACTTTAAGATTAAGATTTATTAAAAAAAATTGCTAGCTTAATACTTTAAGATGAAATTTAAAATGGCAACAGTATCGGTGTTGCTGTACATTGTTGTTTGCTTGTTGGCGTAATTGTTAAATTGTCAGACCATTGTTTTATAATCCTGGGGGTTGTAGTCATATACTAATACTTGCAATAGTTCAATACGATATAACGTGTTATACTGCTAGTTGATTACCTATTTGCATGTGAAATGTATGACCTTGTTGGTTGTTCTAATAAATAAAATAAAAATAAAAAATTGTTGAGATAGGGGCTAGTCACTGACGTCCATTATACAAGTACGCTGGAAAGGCGAACGTCACCAATCGTTTGTTCCGATTTGAAAATCGCCATATTGGCGCTGAGAGCAGTAGATTCTATACTATGGCAGTAGTGAGTGTACTTGGAATTAATTAGTTGCAAGTACACTAACTACTGCTATAGTAGAATCTAGTGCTCTCAGCGCCAATATGGCGATTTTCAAATCGGCACAAAAAATTGCTGTCATTTCATGACAATAGCCTGTCCAGCGTACTTGTATAATGGACGTCAGTGGGGCTAGTACACCTGCGGCAACTCACAATACAACTATTTACATTTGCTACAGTAGCTGAGCAGTATTGGTAGTATTAATAGGTGTATTATGTGCCTGAGCTTATTAACGTCTAACGGTATTTTTATTGTCCATCAGCCATTTTTAGGGGCTCGGTGGCGCAGTGGTTTAGCGCCTGGCGAGTGTCGGTCATGGGATGGGTGACCAAAAATGTATTATCCCGAAATCTTCCGTGCTTTGGAAGGCACGTTTAGCCGTTGGTCCTGGCTGCATCTGCAGTCGTTCACACCCACCTATCCGCATTAGGCCCGCATGGTGGGTTATGACGCGAGGCCGTACCGGCTAACGCATCGAACTTCGATAAGTCTGCCGAGCTTCAAAATCGAAATAAGGAATTTCGTATTACTATACTGTACAATTTGCCGAAGTTATTTAGAAGATATCGATGTTCTTGTGACATCATGAATTGGAGTTCGCCATTTTGGCCTGATAGAGGCTCGATTTATGTGTTTTAATTTGAAGACAGGCAGACTTATCGAAGTTCGATGCGTTAGCCGGTACGGCCCCTGTCCTTCTTATCCACCCATAAGGACCTGTGCCCCAGCAGTGGGGACATTAAAAATGTCTGATGGACATATTTTTATTGAGTCGTAAGTAATTAATGCGTTTCCCATAGGCGCAATAAATAATGGCGTTGTTTGAGTGTGGTCACAGCATCGTTAGTAATAAAGTGGAACATGTAATTAGTCGTATAATAGACTATTTGACTAATTTTGGAAAACCATTTTAAATTATTCCTTATTACGTAACAAGCGCACTACATTGATATTTCAGGAAAAATCAATGTATTTAATAAAAAAATCAATGTTAAAGTTTAAAATTTTAAAACCGCGCCAAAAACGCAATGGCGCTGGACACGTGACTTGTTGACGTCACAAGCCTGTAAACATTGTAATATCCTTAGCCATTTGACAGCCATCAATCGCGGATCCTAAGTCTATGGTCGTGTCAAACGCCTGAAGCCATATTTATTTACAGGCATGTGACGTCATCAGTCAGCTTAGAGCGTTTTCGCCACAGAAAAAAATTCAAAAATTATTGCATTTTTTAGGTGAAATTAATCAATTAATAGACTTAATTTAGTCCATATAATAGTTGAATATGTTTTTTTACACCGTTATCTGTTAGGATGACCACAATTTGTAGTATATTTTCAATGTTGTCAAATTGTCTATTAGTGTCGGCAATATCGGTGGAGGCGGGTACGTACTGTTATCGTGTAGCATGTTTGTGGTGTGCCTGTGGCAGCCCTCGCAGTGGTATAGTCTGACGTGTAGTACGTACAGTATGCGCAAAATAGATTGGCGGCTCTGAACTTCGCGCAGAACGTTGCTCAGTAGACGAATACATAGGTGCGCGGGACGATGCGCGGGCGGAAACACTCGAAACTATGGAACTCGACATGTACCCTGCGCGAAATATCACTTGCAGATAACTTCCGAGCCGCCAAGTTTTTTCACGCACACTGTACAAGTGTAGGTGCCGACGCTGGGCGTGGATTATGTTTGTGTAGCTTGCGTGTGTTATGGGGCCCTATTTTTGAATCATTCGTTTGAAATCATTCGTGTGACTTAAATCGCATGCGGCGTAATGGCACAATTGACAACTAAATGTTATTCCAAAACCGCTGACCAAACGCATAACTGACATGACATGACAACTGGCTGACCGACGATTTAAAAATACAGATTTTGCTATGTCGAATGAATGAAAATTAGTAGTAAAGGACGCTCGACGTCAGCCGAAGGATTCAAATATAGGGTTGATGGTGATGGTATAGTCACGGTAATGTTATCTCTTACAGTACTCTAACTCGACCCTGTCGTTAAGGCGATCGTAATGAATAAAAACTAAATGCGATAAAAGGAAATCGCACACCTTATGGAATGCGACCTCTACAGATTTTTCTTCTGTAATTTTCAAACATCGATTACAAAACAAAACCACCGTTCGTTCGCCACTGCGGCGTATTCGCGACTTTTATGTGTACCGAGTGCAGACCGAACTAGGCGCGTAGCTTTCGCTCACATTTCGACCGTTCGTATTAAGTTAGGATACTGGTAGATATCATTGCCGTGGACTGGTTACTGTGGCACATTCGCGACTGTTATGTGTACCGAGTGCTGGGAGCTTTCAAGTATTACGTAACGAATTGGGGGGGGGGGGGGGGAACAGCGCGTTACATGGGGGGAGGGGGAGTTAAAAATCTCCAAAAATTCCGTTACGTAATACTTGAACGCTCCCCTGACGCGGATCTCAAGGCGCGGAGGTTTGGCTCGCATTTCGACCGTTTGTATTAAGTTAGATAGATATCATAACCGCGGTATAAGTGGTGGTGTAACGTGCGGTGCGTGTGCAGGTGCCGACGCTGGGCGTGGGCGGCGGCGTGCAGCTGGTGGGCGCGCTGGGGCTGCCCGCCCTGCAGCTGCAGCAGCTGCAGCAGCAGCAGCAACAGCAGCAACAACAACAGCACTCTATTATAGGTATAACACTCATAACTAACTCATTTGTTACACGATCGAAAGACAGACTTCATCGCTTTTCTATTCATCATCATATCAGCCGCACGACACCCACTACTGGGTATAGGCCTCCCCCGCAGATCTCCACGAATTCCGCACCAATAGCCACGGTTCTTCTTGCTATGTGTCCAGCCCACTGCCACTTCAGCTGAGCGATCCTTCGAGCGATGTCGGTTACTTTAGTTCTGCGGATCTCTTCATTTCTGATTCGATCACGCAGGGAAACGCCGAGCATGGCTCTCTCCATTGCACACTGGGGTGACCTTGAGCCTCCTTATGAGACCCATAGTTAGCGACCACGTTTCACTGCTGTAAGTCATCACTGGTCATAGACTTTCGTCGTGAGACACTGTGGTAAATCGGATCTGAAGATTTTTCGAAGCTTCTCGAATGTTTCCCATCCAACTTGGATTCGAAAAGGATCTCTTTTTTAGAAGTTGGACTTACCTAACTGGACTCTGCCCTAGGTGTATACATATAATGTATACTTTTTCATTATTTATAGAAAACTAGCGGCCGCCCGCGGTTTCACCCGCGTGGTTCCCGTTCCCGTAGAAATATCGGGCTAAAAAGTATTATATGTTTTAATCCAGGCTATCTACTATCTGTGTCCCAAATTTCAACCAAATCCGTTTAGTAGTTTTTGCGTAATTGAGGAACAAACATCCAAACCCACAAATTTTCACATTTATAATAATAAGTCTTCACCTATGAAATTGCCGTATTGCAGTACAGACTTTTTCAAACAAAAAACGTTTTGATTGGCTATGAATTCTAAATTTAAATTAATTTTGTTTTAAAAATATGACATTCTATTTACAAAATCAGTCTTTTGTTTATTGATTAGCGTTGTATTTTCATTACATTTCAACATTTTTCCTCATAATGGATACTTCGAAATTTCGTGTAATTATGGAATATGAGTTCCGTCGTGGCACCAACGCGGCACAAACGACACGTAACATCAACGACGTTTACGGAGAGAACTGTACAAACGAACGTACAACCCGTTATTGGTTTGCTCGGTTCCGTTCTGGGAATTTTGACTTGAAAAATGAACCTCGTGGTCGTCCGGAAACTTTGGTCAACAATGATGAATTAAAGGCGATTGTGGAAGCAGATGAATCGCAATCTACAGCTGAGCTGGCAGCAGCTTTTGATGTTAGCATCAAAACAATATTGGTCCATTTGCGACAGATTGGCAAGATAAAAAAGCTTGATAGATGGGTGCCCCACTGCACTGCTACTTCACGACAACGCGCGACCCCATACTGCACAACAGACCGTCTCTAAGCTGCATGAGTTGGGTTTGGAAGCTCTCCCTCATCCGCCATACTCACCAGATCTTGCGCCTACCGACTATTACTTTTTCCAAAATTTGGACAACTTTTTAGCGGGAAAAAAATTCAATTCCCGAGAGGCAGTACAAAACGCCTTTGAAGAGTTTGTTGTCTCCCGTCCAGCTGATTTTTTCAAGAAGGGCATCCATAAACTGCCACAGCGTTGGCAAAGATGCATTGATTGCAGGGGTGATTACTTTGAATAAAAGAAATAAATAAGTTCGAAAAAAAAATACTTTAACTTTTTCAAACAAAACGGCAATTTCATAGGTAAAGATTATAATATTAGTAGGATTATAAATGGATTTTTACGTAAATTTTTCGGTGAAAGTATACTTACAGTCCTATCGTTTTCCAGGGCAACAGATCCAGCAGGACCCCAACGAGCCGGGCAAGTGGCAGGTGGTGACAGTGAGTGGCGGGGGCGGGGGCGGGGGCGGCGCGGGGGGCGGCGGCGGCGCGGGGTCGGGCGGCGAGTGCGAGGCCAAGCCGCGGCCCGGCAGCCCCGGCGCCAAGCGCCTCATGAAGCGCGTGGCCTGCACCTGCCCCAACTGCGACCAGGGCGAGAACCGCGTGGTGGACCGCAAGAAGCAGCACGTGTGCCACATCGCCGGCTGCAACAAGGTCTACGGCAAGACCTCGCACCTGCGCGCGCACCTGCGCTGGCACTCCGGCGAGCGCCCCTTCTCCTGCAACTGGCTGTTCTGTGGCAAGAGGTAACTGTGTGCCACAGCCCAAAGATAGTTCATACAGTCGGTCATCGGAGGCATCTAGACAAAGCAATCGTGCGGGGTGGTGCGGTATAGGAGGGTGTGTTCCGAGAATATGTCATACTCTGGCAATGTATGCATCTCGGGCCCTATCTCGACAAGACTTACGCTTTCGATTGGGTTTCAAGTATTATATTATATTGAAAGTACTGTTTGCAATTTCTTTGATGTTGGTGTCATGAAAAGTGTTTTTGGCTCGATTTTGATGATTTGAAATTCAAAATGGAAACGCATCAATGTGTATTCTTGAAACTCGGTGTTTGGTACTACCAATAAGGAGAAGAAAACAGCAACGCAATGTTTAAAATGTAAAAATCCAAGATGGGGCGGCTAACTTTTTTTTTTTGCGGACCGATTTCGATAAAACTCAGTTTTTGGTACTATTTTGAAAAGAAAACAGCAACGCAATGTTAACATTGTTAACACAAATGCTAAAAATTCAAGATGACGGCCTACTTTTTTGTTTGTAGGCCGATTTCGATGAAACTCAGTTTTTTGGTACTATTTTGACAAAAAAATAACAATGCAATGTTAAAAACGAAAAAAAAAATCAAAATGGCAGCCATGTTTTTTCTTTGTTTGCCGATTTCGTTGAACTGTTTTTGGTACTATTTTAACAAGAAAATAACAATGCACTGTTAAAAAAAATAAAAATCCAAGATGGCGGCCATCTTTTTTGTCTGTGGGTCGATTTCAATGAAACTCGGTTTCTGGTTCTGTGACGGCCATGACGTAACTTTTGCATTCAAAAAGGCAAATCTCAGCGTGCCATCTCTTACACTTTTAGTCGTTGCGTCAACTGTCTAGACGAATGGCGGCTTTTGCGCCAACACAAAGGGCTATGATCGACTGTATGAACTATCTTTAGGCTGTGCTAGTACTATTATCTATTCTGTGCTACCGACTACAACATTATATCTAGAAGCGCGGTTAAACACGAGTCGAAGCTAATAGTACAATACGTTTCGATCTTATGGCGACTGTGAAGTTAACCGCTATGTGCGTAGCCGTGCCCCGCCGTCGCTCACCTCCTATCCACTTACATCGAGATTGTGTTTTACGCACGCGCGATGTTCCGAGTCATCGATAAGTTTGAAACGTTTATACGCCGCGCTGCGCGTCATTTGTCTAGCCTGCCTGACTTGGGGTAGACCAGCAAGCAGGTTATCTATCTAGAAACCATCTAGCGACCAGTAATAATTACGGAATCGTCGCTGTCAAACCGTTTGACAGAAGAAATCGCGAATTCGTTGCGGTCGCGTCCCGGTTACTGAATTATTGTGCAAGAAAACGCTCCAAAATTTGTATTATCTAACTCAGTAACTGCGACGCGACCGCGACGAATTCTCGATTTCTTCTGTCAAACGGTTTGACAGTAACGATTCCGTAATTATTACTGGTCGCTAAATGGTTTTTTGCTAGATAATTAGCCTGTTGTGCACACGGGTCGTTGAATCAATCCAAGGCGCGCGTTTGATCGTCAGCGTGGTTCGTGTTAACACGAGCAAATAGAATATAGCAGATAATGTCGGACGACGAACGAGCGGCGTGGTACGAAGCGAGCGTGTGGTGTTCATTACGTGTAATGTGGGATTTATATGGGTCGAGTTCTAGGTGCCTTGCTGACTTTAGTCGACTAGCGCTTTTTATTAACAATCGTTCGTAGAATTTAATCGTAAATCTATTTTTCAATACAGTTGCTCAAAAATTGAAGTTTACGATGACAGTCAAGCGTGCGGTAAGTTGATTTTACCGCACGCCGTGCGTTTTTGTTTACGGATTAGTATAGCGTGTGGAAAGTTGATTTTACCGCACGCCGGCGCCGTGCGTTTTTGTTTACGAACGTTTTTTTTTTATTTCTACTATCTTCCGCCCGCGACTTCATCCGCGTAGACAGTAGAAACATATTGCAACCAGTTTAAAATGACCCCTTTAGTGTGTGAAAGCTAGAACTACGGAGAGTTCAAGCTGTTTTCCTGGTTCCACCCACCTGAATTTGATGAAACATAGCTTAGATTATAAGTTGGACCTCAATCTACTAAATTGTGAAAAATCCATCAAAATTCGTTTAGCGGTTTTTGCGTAATTCGCGCACAAATATTTAGAATATACAGTTTTATTATATGTATAGATTACAATTTCAGTAGTACCTATAATGTTTTCTTGCAAATGTATTGAAAAACGTAGTATGGCACATGGTTGTTAGGGTTTTTTAAAACTCGTGACGATTATAAACCCTCGCCTGCGGCTCGGGCTTATAAAATGTCAACTCGTTTTAAAAACCTCCTTATCAACCTTGTATCATAAACTACTATTAAATATGGTGGCGATTTGACCGTCGACAAAAAGCACCAGTCGACTAAAATAGACTAGGTAGAGGTAGTCGCCTGGACAATGGACGTGTGTAAATCCCACATTACATTTTATCGATCTGTATCTGATAAAGTAAAGTCGATTTTGGGGCCTATTCCTGTCGTCTTCCACCTTTGTCCACCACTCGATCTCGGATATCTGTCTATGGATAGATCGTCCATACTTTATTTCCCAATATCCACTAGCGGTAGCCGAACAGTAGTGGGGTATAACGGAAACGGACCGATTTTGGGTATTTGTTTCATATTTATAATGTTGCCGATAGGAAGAAAACGGGGGCCGGGAGAGGTGCGGGCGGACGGGTGTCTATCGCCCGCACCTCTCCCGGCCCCCGTTTTCGTGCTTCCCGCGCCTGTGCCTCGCGGGCGAGGACTCATTTAACCAGACTACCTATAGACGACATTAATACGTGTGCGCTTGCAGGTTTACGCGGTCGGACGAACTGCAGCGGCACCGGCGCACGCACACTGGAGAAAAGCGCTTCGAGTGCCCCGAGTGCAGCAAGCGCTTCATGCGCTCCGACCACCTCGCCAAGCACGTGCGCATACACACCAAGAACCGCATCACGGTAACTATGCGTTCGACTTGAGATAACGTAAAAATTTTTGCAATCAACTCTGACAGAAATCGCAGTTACATCGCTGCTTTAGTAAGAACCATTGTGACAACTATCTTAACTAAAGCAGCAATGCGACTGCGCTTTCAATCGATAATTGTTAGCAACAGACTTACGTAATCAATGGTCCATCTCGGCAAACAAACGACTCCGCATTTCGTCACTATCGAGCCCCGACACGAACTGATGACGTAGATTCTCCTCGAGCTTCTCGGCAAAATCACATGTACTAACCAGATGCTTGAGGTGCTGTAGGCAGGTACCTTATTCAGCTCCTCGCCGGTCTGTTGACGTCGTTGGCGGAAAATATGTCGTTCCGCTATTTCCTGCGATCGACTGCGTTCCGAATGATTCTTCACTATAGCTACCGATTCATCGAACGTTTTAGTTTCCGGGCTAGCCGGTGCACATAAATCGTAGGTTGCCTTTCCGACCAACGTGGCCACACAGAGATCCTGCTTCATTTCATTTAACGCGATAAACTGTTTATCACGATTCACGTACGTTGTCCATTTTCGCGATGGCAAATCGAAACTTTCAATTTTACCGATCGTCATTTTAATTTTTGGCGAAAACACGCGTGAAATCGAACAAACTCTTCGCTGTTAGGAACACGTAATGAAAGCAAGGCGGCGGTTGCAAGACTGGTTTATTAGTTTGTCAAACACATCGATGGAACAGATCTATAATTATAAATACCGACAATATCCAACAGAGCACAACTCTCATTCAGTTCAGCAGACATGGACCCGGAATCAAATTAATCTGATAGGTTCCCTATGTATTTGCATAAAATTTTAAAGCATAATATGTCATAGCATAATATGATTTCGCCGAATGATATTTACGCATAATATTACTTAGTCATAACAGCTTATGCATAATTTTTTCAGGCATAACTAATTGAGGCATAATCATGTTTAAGCATAATATTCTTTAGCATAAATTTAAATACGCATAATGTTATTAACGCATATTTTTATAAACAAAAAAATTAATACACGTCGAAACTTGCACATTTAAAAGCTATTGCTAAAATTTTACACTTGAAATAAATATAAATATTGTTTGTCTCATGCATGGCTAGGGGTATGTATTTACAATGCCGAAATTGAAAAGACCGAATTTTACAAGACTCACGCACGAAACACCGAAAATTAAATGGCCGAACGGTTGTCTGGCCAAACGTTTAAAATCACGAAAGGATATTTTAACTAAAATATTAAATCCCGAAGCTTAAAAAACTGAAGGTTAATTGAGAGTTACATGCCAGCAGGTCGGTTCTTCATTGTAGGTCGCAATGAAACTTAACCTCCTCCTAACTCGCTACGCTCGCTCGTCGTCGCACCTAACAGACCTAAACAGACTTTCGGGATTTTTAATTATCGGCATTTTAACTTTTGGTATTTCGAACTATCGGTCATTTAATAATCGATCTTTTAGGTTACGGTCTATCGGATGTCGATATTTAGGATTTTCGGTATTTTGAAAATAGGTGTTTTATACGTCAATATTTCTGTCGTATGTGTTATGAATTTTCGGCATTTTAATACATACCCCTTTTGCATGAAAATAAATAAGTACGTAAAAATATTTATTCTGATGGTTTTTGATTTTTATGACTAAATAATATTAGGCGAATAGACAATGGTGTCGATTCGGTTGGCAACGACTTAACTAAATTGACAGGACTAAACTAAATTTAGTTTTCCATCCTTTTCATTCTGTATCGAAAAGACAAGAACAGAATGCTCAAATTAAGTTTAGTCCTGTCAATTTAGTTAAGTCGTGCTAACCGAATCGACACCAATATGCCAAATCACATTATGCGAAAACAAATTAGTCTAAATGATTATTATGCTTACATAAATAGTATGCCAAAAAACAATTATGCCAAAGTATTATTATGACAAAAATAAATATGCCAAATCCGTTATGCCAAATCAAATTAGGTATAAAAGCATTATGCGAAAACAAGGGATCCCAATCTGATACACTGTCGTTGTCCCAACTAATCATAAAAAAACGCTAGGTAACAAAAAATCACAGATTTCGCAGTCCCCGTAAGAATCGGATCATTAAAATGAATACAAAAATTTGCGAAAAAAATAAATCAAATCAAATGCAAAATCCTATTATTTTTCTAAGGTACCTACTTATTTATTTTTCGGATTATGACGACTAAAGCGCCTGCTGAATGGCTCGATCTCGATGCAGCCAAAAAATTTATTTTCCGATTTGTTAAATTCTTACGAATGCACTTCTCGTCTTCTTTCGCATTTTTTTTACCATGACGGTCGGTCAATAATCATAGAAGCTACATCACTTTTTGAATACGAAAGTACCCGTTTTTCTACAATTCCAAATCTAAAGGGACCACCTACACGTCACAATTATTAACCGTTTTTTTTGTCATTTTGTAGTTAAACTAATACCCTAGGCCCCTTTTTTTCATTTTTTCTGAAGTCGGTTTTTTTTCCGAAATATTTACAACAAAAACCTGTTTTATTTTTAAGTTTTCAAAATTTCCAAAAAAAAATACCGGGCGATTTTCAGAATTCAAACGCTGTGAGCGTTTGAATTCTGAAAATAGCCCATGTCTCGCTAAATTTCTCAACTCTTGGTACTATTATTGATCCTCCCAAAATCCTCGGAGCTATGCCTAAAAACATAACCCTTTCTTTGCAGTCGGGTAAAAATTATTAATACTTGGTCTACCAATTTCGGTATAGCGGTTAATCCCTCAAAATGCCAGGCTATCATAGTCGGGGGTTCTAAGCAGATTGCCAAAGTAGATATCAGGTCGGTCCAGTCGATTGTGCTGGATAATACTAACATCCCTCTCAGCTCCAGTGTTAAAAATCTTGGCTTACACATTGATTCGACGTTCAGCTGGATACCGCAAATTGCCGAGGTGAGTCGGGCCGTTACATCTTCTCTTCGCTTCCTGAACCGTTTTAGGAACTTTCTTCCCATACGAACTAAGATCACTCTCGTCACTTCTCTCATCTTCCCACTCATTGATTATGCTGATGTCTGCTTTCCAGACTTGAATGAGGTTCTGCTCAATAAGCTGGACCGCCTTCTAAATAACGCTATTCGTTTCGTCTTTTGCCTTCGCAAGTTTGATCACGTTTCTTCTTATCGGTCTCAGCTTAAATGGCTTCCCATACGTCAGCGCAGACAGCAAAGATTGCTCTGCACTCTCTATTCTATCTTAAATAGTCCCCACTCTCCCGATTATCTTAAATGCAAGTTTCAATTTCTCTGCGACTCTCATGATCGCCAACTTCGTTCTACCAATTCTCTCACTCTCTCCACTCCTCTGTTTCGTTCCGGGTATATGTCCGAATCTTTCACTCTCCATGCTTTGCGTCTCTGGAACGGTCTTCCTGAAGCTATCAGGAGATCACCCAGCAAGTTATCCTTTAAAAAGAAGGTTCACGCTTTTCTTTTAGAAGACTTATAATGAGCATAATGTGAAAATCATCATCATCAATTTTGCTTTACTTTTTATTATATAATTATTCTGATTTGTTGTAATAGGTATATATATATATATATATTATATGTAGGTATATATTGTTGTATGAGCCGCTTAGTTGACCACGTACTCAATACACCATAAATTTAAGTTTAGTAGTTATAGTAATAGTAGTTAGTTGGAGTGTCTTGAAGAAAACCCACGACTTGAGATTTCAGTTTATTATTGAATGTTTACAGTTAAACAGTTGCTTAGACACTAATTAAATATAAGTTAAAATTTATTATTACGACTTTGTATGACGCAAGTATTGTATAAAAGTAAGCGCAATGAACCCAATGCTGACGTCGCGGTATGTGCGGTGTAAACCGTACATATTCCCCACCCGCGAAAGAAAACCAATTTAAATAACAATAGGTAAGAAAAAATTTAAAAAATGTAAAAGTATGTAAAAGTAAAGTATAAAAATTCAAAGATAAAAAGTAACACAAAGTATAAAATTTAAGTAGGTAATTAAGATTCTTCAAAACGGAAGATGGGATTTTTTGATGTAGTCGCTTTCTTCTTGCGAGGCTGCGAAGTGGTTGCCGCTGTCGCTTCCTCCCGAGCCGATGAGGTCGCCACCTTGCCGTAGGAGGGTGAGCCGGAACCTCGTAGCTCTATGTCTTCATAGTGCGGCATGGCATCCTTGGCAGAACGTTGTTCTTTGCGTTTGCGACACAACATGTGACGTTTCTTGACAATCAAAATGATGACCGCAGCTATCACTATAGCGACTAGTGTATAACTGATGATGTATTGGTGCAGGTCATGGTGTGTTATGGACTTAAGCGATCGTCTTTCATTATCCATTATAGTTTTTATTTTGCGATCGATTTCGTTCTGCGTAGTTTCATTTGATTGAAACGCCTCCGTTTTATGCAGTGTCAGGTTGACGAACTTGTTGACAGATCTTTGCAAAGTTGGTAGCTGTATATCAGTTTCTGCATCTGCGTTGCTTTCATAGATGTTGTGGGAGTAAATAGTTAATTTCTTCGATTGCACTATGCAATTCTGTCCTAGTGTGATAATGTTGGAGTCTGTCAACGTATGGACAGTGACGTCATCGTTACATATGACGCGAATCGTACACTCTCCGGAACAACACGTCATCAACCAGCTGTTTATCGAATGTAATTTGTTCCATTCGTCCTTGCAAGGTAAGCTCAATGCGCGACAGGTCGTCGTACTACGGTGACTTATCAAACTTGCTTCGCATGGCACATTGTTATCGAGCAGGTTGAATATCGGTAGGGCTGCTTCACACATGTAGCTATTTATATCTTGTTTAACGCATTGCTTCAAGTTTTCAGTTGTGACACTTACAAAAGTGTTTTTTCTCAGGTTGACTGCTATTTGCGTAGTAGACATTTGTAACCATCTCGTCATGTTGTGGCTGCGCAATGGTAGTGGAAAAATGCTGTATAGCGTAAAATCTTCTTCGCTCAAAAGCGGTACGTGTATTTCGTATAACACGTAGCTTTCCGTGGTGCGAGCCTTTACTTTAAGCAGATTGTATATTTGTTTGAAATCTCGTGACGTATCTATTGGCAAAGATAACGTTTTAGGAAGTCTTCCAGCGATCTCATTTAGTTGTCTTCTTAAGTTACTCGGCGTCAATAGATGTAAATCTATGTGTCCTTGATAGATTTGCGACATCGAGTTAAATATAATATCTTGAATACTCTTCACATTGTTTATTAGTAAATATTCTGTTAGCGACGATGAAGTAAAATAGCTTGCTGCCATCATGGCGTGAACTTCAGTCTCTATCTTAGCGAAACTCATGTTCGTTTGTTCGACGTAGTTGTTTAGTAAAGAAAACTGTCTATGTAAATTTTCTTCATTTTTCTTTAAGGCTTCATTTTCTACTTGTATTAATGATGTTTGGTTTCTTGTAAGTTCTTGCAAATAATTTTCGTTGTTTTGGATGTTTTCAATATCTTGTTGGTACTTGTCAGCGAAACGTTGGTCTAAAACTCCAAACAAAGTGTTGGCGAGATATCCAACTCCATCTATTAAACTTCGCTTCTTTCGTGATAAATGCTTGTGAGGGGTCAGTAGCAGCTCATTGTAGTGTTCAAGCAGACTGACTTCATGATTAAGCTGATCAAGCGTAGTTTTGCAGTATCTTGGGTCCAGTGTGTCACAGACTTCTTCAATATTCGTAAGATAGTTTTTGATTTGTTTAGTTGCTTGCCAATAAGTTGTAAGATTGTAGTACATGACTAAAATCCATTCATCATGCATGAAATGAATTTTTCCAAGTTCATCGTAGTACACTGGGCGCTCGGATTCCAGTTTTGTAATATGAGTAGCCATCGGTACTGTCGTGGAATGCGACCCAGTTATCATTGTAAACATTAAAGTTAGTAATGTTATGAATGAAAATAGAGATCCTTTTTTGTTCGTTTTTTCTTTTTGTTTACAGTTTCTACTTTCTGTCTCCAGACTTGCAGGGATGCTTTCTTCTCGATCTTTCTTTTCTTGTATAGGGAGAGGTGAGAGCTTTATTATTGGGCGTTTGAGTGTACCAGCTTTGGTTTTCAGGGTTGCCACTCTAACCAGTCCGTCTCGCCCGGGATGGACGTCGATCACTCGGGCCATTGCCCACTTCCCGGGCGGCAAGTTGTTTTCTTTAATCAGCACCACTTCGTCTAGTTGTAAATTCCTGGTCGGCTTATTCCATTTGCAGCGAGCTTGTAAAGTATTTAAATAGTCGTTCGACCAAGCTTTCCAAAATTGTTCCAGCATGTGTTCAGTAAGCTTCCACCGTTTTCTGAGGTCCATGTGCCGGTCATCAGGCTGTGGTTGTGGCAGTTGTAGAGTAGGGCTTCCCGTTAAGAAGTGACCAGGAGTGAGGCAGTTATAGAACTCATCCGGATCTTCAGTTAGCGGGCACAGTGGGCGTGAGTTCATGCACGCCTCAATTTTTGCTAGTAGTGTGGTGAATTCTTCCCAGGTCAGCTTTTGTTCCCCTAGGACGCGCCGTAAATGGTGCTTCATTGACTTCACCGCTGCTTCAAACAGTCCACCTGCACTTGGCCACGATGGTGCATTGAAATGCCACTGCACCTCAAGTTTTTCAATTTCAGTGAAGAATTCTGGCGAAAGTAGCTGCTTGAATACTTCAAATTCTGATTTCAGGACTCTTGAGGCCCCTACAAAGTTGGTTCCGTTGTCTGAGTACATGTGGTGGGGTGTTCCTCGCCTGGAACACATTCTTTGGAATGCAGCAATAAAAGCTTCCGTGCTTAATTCCGACGCCAACTCTATATGCACGGCCTTTGTTGCTATACAAACGAAAATCGCGATGTAAGCTTTTGATGTTTTCACTCCTTTCCCTTTGTTCAGCTTGAGATCGTAGCTCCCAGTAAAATCAACCCCTGCGTACGTAAAGGGGCGGCTTGGTGTTATCCTTGGTGCAGGCAGGTCTCCCATCAGTTGAGTTGGATGATAAGTGTTAAATCGATGACAAGTCACACAGAGACGCAGTCTAGCCTTCACTGTGCGGTTTCCAGACACCACCCAGTGCCGTTGTCGTATGTATGACAAGGTCAGTCGGGCCCCCCCGTGAAGTGTAGCTCGGTGGGCATGGTCGATCAAAAGTTCCGTGTACCGACCACTGCTGGGCACAATAGCTGGATTCTTCATGTTTCTCGGTAGTATCGAATTTTGCAAACGACCTCCAACACGTATGACTCCCTTGTTATCTAAGTAAGGATTGAGTTTGTAAATATTACTTTTAGTTAGTGATTTATTTTGTTTAAGTTGCTTGTAGTCTTTCGCAAACTCTTTTTGTTGCACAAATCTAAGTATATAGTCAGCAGAAGTATTTAGTTCAAGCGTTGTTAAGTGCATGTTGCTAGTCTGCACTTTATTGCGCAAACGAGTTATGAACCTTATGACCCACGCTACAATTCTGTGTATTTGAGTCAATGAACTTTTTCTTTTCAATAATTTTTCCATAAAATTTTGATCTTGAATTTGATTTATTTTTTCAGGTATATTTTCTAAGCGATCTTCTTGGGTTGTATAAAAACAGTTCATGTTTTTCCGAGTTTCTTGTTCGTCGAAGTTTTTTATGAAGTTTGGTCCGTCCCACCATAGCCGAAAATGAACCATCTTGCTTGGTAATAAGCCTCTCGACGCGCAGTCGGCTGGATTCGAATCAGTGCTTACGTAAAACCATTGTTGTGATGGTACTATAGAAGTGATTTTTTCTACTCTGTTGGCAACATAACGTTCCCATTTGCTGTTGTTCCCTTGCAACCATGCTAAGACAACTTTAGAGTCGCACCAGGCGAAAGTAGTAACGTCATGTCCCGGTAGTGATTTCTTGACTTTTTCGATCAGCTGAGTCAGGAGAAGTGCCCCACCCAGTTCCAACCTGGGGAGCGAAGTTTTCTGGGCTAAAGGTACGACTTTAGTTCTCGCTGCTAGTAACGTCACTCTTGTGACGCCATTCTCGCCCATGACGCAGCTGTATATGACGCCGGCGTACGCCTTTTCGCTTGCGTCGCAAAATCCGTGTAACTGGACGCTCGTATCAGTGCTTCCGACCCATCTGTTTATTTTTATGTTTTTAATCAACTGTAGTTCATTATTAAGTTTAGTCCATTGTTGTTTAATCTCGTCCGACAATTCTTCATCCCAGCCACTTTTGTTCATCCATACAGTTTGAAATAGTATTTTTGCAGAAATAGTAATAGGAGACAGCCACCCCAATGGATCGTATAGTTTTGAAATCTGAGAAAGTAGCCGCCTTTTTGTAAGTTTTTCTTTGTTTTCTTCCAGGTCCCAGCTGAAGGTGAATACATCATCTCTAGGACTCCATCTCAATCCCAACGTCTTCATAGTTTCATCGCCTTTAAAGTTGAATGAATCATTTGTTGATATTTGATCCTTATTTAAATGACTTAATAACTCTGGGTCGTTACTACACCACTTGCGTAAGTTCATTCCGCCTTGTTTAAGTAAGTCAATAAGTGATAGTTGAACTTGTTTGGCAGCGTTCAGCGAGCTATGACCTCCGATGACGTCATCTACAAAAAATTGAGTTTTCAGTACTTCAGCCGCTTCAGGATATTTTTGACCTTCATCTTTTGCTAGTTGTTGCAGCGTCCGCATTGCCAACCAGGGCGCGCTTTTGGTTCCATAGGTAACGCTACATAATTGAAATTCTTGTAAGTTTTCTGTAGGGTTGTTTCGCCAGATTATTTTTAATAGGTGTTGTTGATCTTCATGTAACTGGATACAGCGATACATTTTCTCAATATCTGCTGTATAAACGTATTTGTATGTCCGCCACAGTAGAACAAGCGCTTGGATATCTTTCTGGAGGTTAGGGCCTTTCTCCATGACGTCATTAAGGCTGCAGCCGCCGATCGTTTTCTGAGATCCGTTGAAAACCGTTCTGAGTTTTGTTGTTGTTGATTGCAATCGCAGTACACCGTGATGTGGGACATAGTTATTTTGATGACTAAACTTGTTGTTGTGATCGGAAATTTTCATGTGACCCATATCAATGTACTCTTGTATGAAGTCTTTGTACATTTTTGCTAGTTTAGTTTGTCTCTCGAATCTTCGTTCTAGTTGTAGAAATTGCGAAACAGCGATGGGTCGTGATGGTCCCAGTTTTTTGTCGTAATCCGGGATAAGTGGCATCTTGACTATGTATCTTCCACTGCTATCCCTTTGAGTTGTTTGTTGATAGTATTTTTCGCACCATTCATCTTTCGATATGTCTTCCTGCTGCTGAATTATATCCTCAGTTTCCCAAAACTTTGACAACTCTTTTATGTCGACCAAAGCCACGTGACAGTTAAATGTGCGTAGTTTGCCGCAAAGTATCCAGCCTAAGTGAGTCTGCTGGGCAACAGGTGTATGGGAATCTCCTTTCAGGACACCCTCTAATAAAATCTGGGAGTACACATCCGCTCCTAGCAGTAAATCGATCCCTCTTGACACGTTGTATTCTGGATCAGCCAATTTCAACCCTTTCATATGGCTCCAGCTAGTTTTTGTAAATGTCGCGCTCGGTAAGTTCTTAGTTATTTGTTTTATTATCATTACGTCAGTCTTGAACGTAAAGTCAGTACAATGAGACTTGCATTCCAATTCCAGCAGTCCCTTGCAATCTCCAGAAATGGACCCCACCCCGGATATAACTGCGTTAACCTTCTGTCTAGGTAATCTTAAACGTTGAGCAGCATTCTCCGTGATCAAATTTACTTGTGAGCCTTGATCAAGTAAAATTCGAAGTGAGATAAAGCTTCCCGATATTGTTTTTACTTGAATTTCGGCAGTAGTCAAAAGTACTTCTTTGTCATCGTTTGCTAAGTGGTTTGAGCTTTGTGGTTTCCCAGGTGATGAAGTTGAAGACTGGGATTTCAAGTCGTCAGAGCATTGCCCTGCATTATTTGTATAGTTCTTCGATGCATTGAACTTTTTCGTTACGTAATGCAATACGTATGATGTGGTTTATTGCAATCTTTGCATCTTTTGCTCGAAGTGCATTGTTCGTTTCCATGGCTGTACAAACAATTTTTGCAGAGTTTCAGTTTTGTAATTGTATTATTTCTGTTGTAGGTATCCATGTCGATGAACTTCGTACATTGCATCAACACGTGACTGCCGTTGCACAGAGGACATCTTCCAAATGACGTGTGATAAGTTTTTGAGAAATAATCTCCCTTATTGGTTTCAACTTGACGTTTGTGGAAGTAGTTTGCCGGGCTCTTATTTCCAAATGACATTTTGGGTTGATGTGATTCCTTTTGATGACCTCTTGCAGCTTCCAGCGCCATGAACTTGTTCTCCAGGAAAGCGAGAAATTCTTCTAAATTTGGCACCTTGCGTGGATGACGTAAATCTCTTGTGTATTCAGAGTAAGATGCTGAATCAAGTTTCTGAGACATAAGATAGACGATTATAGGGTCCCAGGATGACGTAATTAGGCCAATATTCTGTAGACCATTGAGACATTCGTTGATGACGTCATGCATCTTTTTGAGCGCAGGTGAGCTTGGCTGTTGTATAGTTGGCAGCTGCATCATAGTGTTCATGAGATTAGTAAATAGTAATCTTTGATTATCATAACGCTGACTAAGGATCTCCCAGCATGCGTCATAGTTGTCGGAGCTGATAACTAAGTGTTGCACCAATTTCTCAGGTTCACCCCTTAGCTTTGCTTTCAGATGCTGCATCTTTTGTACCTTGGATACAGCTGGATTTTTGTGAATGGTTTCCATAAATAAGTCTCGGAACGACACCCACTGGCTATAGTTTCCAGTGAACTCCGGTAAATCAGTTCTTGGAGTTGAAGTTTGAAAGTAAGTAGCTGAGTGTATCTTCCTATTCAGAGCTTTTCTTATAAAATCATACTTAATCTCTTTTGCAGTAAATAAATTAGAATAGGCTTCGTTTGACCCTTTTAGTATGGTTTCCAGCTCCCAATGCGTTTTTTCCACAATTTCCCACTTGCTTTTCAGTATGCTGAGCTGATCTTCCATCTCCCACTTTTCAGTTATAGCATCGAGATCGATCTTCATCATAGTTCGTTCCAACGAATTTAAGTTTCCTTCTTGACGATCTAGTAGCTCCTTAGTTTTTCCGCTGGAACTCGGGCTGTGTTCAATAGTAAGTTTCGGTTGTTCTGCTTGTGATACTTGCAGACGTTGCAAAATATCAGTTCTCATTAAATTATACATCCCTTTTGTTTTCTCATAGACGTTATCTTTAAAGTACTGCAGGTCTTCAATATCCTTTTCTTGGCAACTCTGGTGACGATCATGAAATTCCTCCCAAAGTTGTTCCAAAGTCAGTAAACGCTTAGTTAAGTATTCCACTGTTTTACGTGAAGTTGCATCCTTTTTGTAGTTTGCACAAAGTTGTTTGATGTCTTCAAAAGTTTTCATTTGTTTGTTGATGTCCATCTTGATGGTGTAGTTTGTTTATTCTTGTAGTAGTTGAAAGTATCAAAAATATTCAGATGACACGACGTGCTCGATGAAGTTGAAAAAGTTGTAATCCACTTCCAAGATCCTGTTTGTCTCTTGAAGATGGTCGCAGGGGTGAATAAATGCCTTGAAATCCAAGAACGATATGTGCGCCGTTCTCAATTCGACTGGTGAGACCCGCTTGTGGGAGGCCAGCCAAACCGATTCGCTATCGCAAATGAATAACAAAAGCACTTACCACCTTATCTTTTCTCGAAGGACCATTTGATGTATGAGCCGCTTAGTTGACCACGTACTCAATACACCATAAATTTAAGTTTAGTAGTTATAGTAATAGTAGTTGGTTGGAGTGTCTTGAAGAAAACCCACGACTTGAGATTTCAGTTTATTATTGAATGTTTACAGTTAAACAGTTGCTTAGACACTAATTAAATATAAGTTAAAATTTATTATTACGACTTTGTATGACGCAAGTATTGTATAAAAGTAAGCGCAATGAACCCAATGCTGACGTCGCGGTATGTGCGGTGTAAACCGTACAATTGTATTTATCATACTGTATGTATTTTATTATATACTATTAAATGTACCGCTTTCGTGCCTATCTGTTCCCTAAGGGTTGACTGGGAGAGAATGCTTTTAGCATTAAGTCCGCCTTTTGTACATTCATTTATTGTAGTACAATAAAGTGATTAAATAAAAAAAAAAAAAAAAAATACGTCTCAGGCGATTTGCATCTGATAACCATTTTCAATGGTAAAAAGCGGGAAAACAAAAATTTATGTAATCAGCCAGTAGAGGAGGGTAGAAAATGTATAATTAACACATACAAATTTGTTAAAATCGTGTAGCGGCATTGCGTATGCCTTTTGAAGACCAGATAAAAACCGCTTTGAGATGGAACGAGGTGTATCATTGTATCAAATGACATAGTCGTATCGTGACACACATATCTGGACAAGGCTTTATGTCACATTAAATCCTGCGGCGACGCGACGTGTGTCGTGTGCTCACAGGTTGATTATCTAACTAAAAACCATCTAGCGACCAATAATAATTACGGAATCGTCGCTGTCAAACCGTTTGACAAAATAAATCGCAAATTTGTCGCGGTCGCGTCGCGATTACTGAGTTAGCTAATACGAATTTTGGAGCATTTCTTTGCACAAATGCTTGTTTTGGTTAGTTGTTTGGTTGTTCGTCGGAGGCAGCACCATTAGGAACTCGATTGCTGGTACGAAATCGAGTTTGACAGCGATGATTTCGTAATTATTACTGGTCGCTAGATGGATTTTAGGTTAGATAATGGGCTTGTGAGGCTGGCGCTGGAGTGACGTGACGGTGGTGTGGTTGTGTGCGCAGGCGACGTCGCTGTACTCGGACTCGGGCTCGGACAGCTGCGACGACAAGATGACGCTGACCATCGAGGCGCTGCACGACGCGCCGCACGACGCGCCGCACGACGCGCCGCCCGACGACAAGCTGCTGCTGCTGCGCCCCAAGCGCGCGCCGCACGACACCTAGGCGAGTCTACTACATGGCTCCCTATGGTTCCCTGACTTATTGGGACCGCGGCCCCTCTTTTGAAAACCCCTGCTTTAAAACAATACTCTACGAGTTACATTTTCGCCAAATAAGACATAATTTGAATTTTTTTCAAATGCGTTTTTCAAATCGATCATTCGCAGTACTTACCTTTCCCAAAATGCAGTACCTTTCCTACCTTCCTACCTTCAGTATTTTTATATTGTAAAATCTAGCATATTCATATTCAAGCTTATTCTAAAAAGGCACCTTTTGCGAAATATACATTTTACGAAAAATCCATTTCGCAAAGCGTTTCGTTTTAGCTGCTGCTGTTTTTTTGTCATTTTGAAGTCGTTTTTTTATATAAATGTTCCGATTCGCACATCTATCCACAAGACGTAGCTAGCTTCATCATAGATGCCTATTCGTGTTTTTTTCGGTGTACATTCACCTGATGTACATACGTAGTACAAATACGCATCTATATAGCGACGTGTATAGCTTAAAGTTTAAAAAATAATTCTTTTTTATCTTGTTTAAAATGCACTAACTATACTTATATTCGTATATAAAGTAATGACCATTCTTACCTCAATAATAATATTGTAAATCTGTCTATAGGTATTACCAGTATGCTGAACTCCGGTCGCGTGCGCTGCGTCGGCTGAGGAACACATACTGCGAATAGGTGTTGAGACGCGCGAAGGGCTCCCATCTAGAATACTCTAGATCAGTGTTTATCAACCTGTGGGGTCGCGGAAGTCGCGAGGCCTTACTCGGGAGTTTGCAAAAAAAATCAAGTGTTTTTAGGCCCTACATAAGAGTAAAAAATAATAACTTAGTGGGAAGGCTAGAACTGCTTATTTTTTAACAAACTACAAACGTATCACATCATGTATTAACAGATTGTTACATTGTCGTCGTCGTCTTTCTAATCACTATTTTTTTTTTGTCTATGTCCCTAGGGGTCGCTGGAATTTATTTATTTGTAAAGGGGTCACGTATTTGAAAAGGTTGAAAAACACTGCCCTAGATGTCTGGTCAGAGTTAAATACGGCACTTTGGAGTAACGCCACACTTTCAAACTGGGAACATATTGACATAAACGAAACTGGGCTTTATAGTTAGCAGATAAGACATAAATTAATCCAAACTTATAAACGATGTGGTCGTTTTTTTCATTTCCTAGTTTTGTCAGTCTGTTTTAGTTCGTGAAGCGTAATCTAGGTATTCTAGGCCCTAAATAAGATCAAGAATACCCTAGATTCTAGGGTATGCTTGATCAAAGGCGAAGGGTAATGTTCGTTCTTGTAGCTCTTTCGATATGCTCTGACCCTGAAACATCAAACGTATTTTCATACCAAGCTTACGGTCTCGATGAGAAAAGATGATATCTTTCTACACTTGTCTGTGGTGTATTTGTTACTTATTTAAATAATTAGTATTTAAGGAGTAAAATATGATATTTGAATCCGCCTGTCGTGATTGTACGATATCATTATGTTTTAAGAATGGATGGCAAACTATCTCCTCGTGTGTAGTTTGAAGACTGACCTGCCCATTGCTCATATTTTCCCGTAAAACGGATTGATACGTTGAGTTTTAAAACAAATTGCAGACCGAACACGAGCCCAAAAGTCCGGACATGTCGCAAAAAATCCGGACATATGGTAACTACTAGCGAGTATATCCGGAGCTAACTAGTGCCAACTACACTTAAACTACGAATATAACTCGGTAATAATTTTTATTTTTTAAATGGGTTTACCTTTAACAAAAGTAGCCACTTTTGATTCTCCTGTCGGTCGGCCCATTAAGGGTGCTGTGAAAATTTCGATATTAATAAATTATTTCAGAAGAGATTACTCACGAGTGTTATGACGATAAATAAACAGGTCGCATACACGGTTTTGACGCAGATTGTCATTTTCGCAAATAGTCATCACGAAAAATTTGGTCACTTTCGCAGAATGTAATTTTCGCAACTGGTCACATTTTTTTTCCCCTCAAAATTGTGAAAAAAATGTGAATGACATTCTGCGAAAGTGACATTTTGCGAAAGTGACCAGTTGCGAAAATGTCATTATGCGAAAGTAACCAAATTTTTCGCAATGCAAGGAGACTGGCAATGTATGGTTTTCTTCGTGTTTTTATCACATTTGACATACTATAATCATTCAGTTCATCAGATTTTTTTTTACTTATTTTACAATAAAAATCTATGTTTGCTAAACTTTGCTGTATATTTCATAAATGATAATTCATTTCATAAAAAAATATCTAGGTAGGTATTACCAAATGGGACAAGTAAGCAAAACACAGACTATTTAAGATAAGTACGCACAATTTTATAATCACGAAACATTTTCATGCATTTCACTGCTTTTTCAATCCAAGAAAATATCTTTCTCTTCTACTATTTTCAAATAGGAATTGCTAACTCCGTTTTAGTAAATTACCTGAAAAAGAATTAGTGTCATATTTAAATTAATTAATTTAGAAAAAAAAAACCCTAATCTGTGATTGATATAATGTTTTTAATTATTTGACTTAATAATTGTATACCTTGTGCTGTACTTGTTGTTTGTAGGTAAATAATTCTTTTATTTGTAAAATATTATTGTAAATATTTATCGTTTAAGATTTGAATCATGTACTAAATTGAAGGTGGTTTTGTGCTTAGTGATATATTTTAAGGTACCTATTCAATCAAAATTCCGATTTATATTTGCCTGGTGCGGATACTCATGGTTTTTACATAGAACTTGTGTAACGAAATTAACGAAAAAGTAAACATTTCGACAATTTTAAAGTGTGAAATTGGATCGATGTGTCTACACTGTATCTTGAAGAATCGTTTGAGAATGGATATATAAAAGGCATAATTAGATTATACTACCAACTTGATTTTTTTTTTGTGCAAAGTACCTATACTTTGTTTTTATACTCGATCCAAGCTCATCATGAGATTCATGAGTGCAATCAAATAGTTATTAACAAAATGTATGAATGCATAAATAATTGAATTATATACTATTATAAGTACTCATTTCCGAATTTCAATGGCACTATAATCTGTAATCTGTATCAATCGAGTGTCATGTCTTAAGCCAGGTTGAATCGTGACGTGACGCAACATCGAAGCACTTATTAGGGTCCAAAGTGATAGTTTACAGCCCTGTAAATATAGGCTAATCCTCTGTACAGTGTATAAATGTATGTGTCCACATAGTTTTATTGTTGAACATGTTAATAAATATTTTTATACGATTCTTCTGGATTTTAATTTAAAGCGTTTTAGGATGAATTAAATCATACAGCTTGGCAAAAATTACTATTAAAAGATCTAAAATACCTACTAAGTTAGTCGAGTGTTGTGAAAGAAAGTGACTCCGTTGTTACCTATACATTTTTTGCTAGACTGATTTTTTTCTGATATTTATAATACTCTGAACACAGAACACCACAGCCAAAAACCATATACTCATAAACTTTCCACAAATTTGATTCCAAGTGCAGTTAAATTAACTCGTAGAATCCAGTACAAGCCCAGTGAACTCAATAAGTGGTGATAGGTTCCTTGTTTTTTGCTTTTGTGTGCGTTGGTTGACCAACGACGACGAAAGAAGACCAATATAATTAGTAAATTCGACACTTGAAGTAATTTCTCAGTAGCGTAGCGGATATCAACACAACCAACATGTACAAGACTGCCTGCCGTCACGAGTTCGATCCTAGCAAAGCAAAAATCACATTTTTTGTTTCGAAACTAAAAATTAGTTCGTTGACCAACCGTCATGGCGCTACTAGAACAAAAAAATGGCTCATTTTTTTGTACAGAGTTCCATTTCTCCCTGTAAGTATAATGTTCCTTGATCCAGTAGGGTCGGGCCATAATCGGGTGCCCCCACCCCGCCACGCGCCGCGCCGCGCCCCCCCATGCACTTGACCTCGCCACTGCCACTGGGGCAGATATCGATCCCTTCAGATGAACCTAGTTACCAGGGAGGGCGTAAAACAACACATTACGTATCCTATGATTACAAATAGCTAAAAACTTGTAACAAAAATACTGGTAAGTGATAATGATATAGGTAGATAGAGAATACGTTTTTCCAAAAAAGGTTTAAAAAAAATCTAACTACCACCAAGAAGGAAAACTTGTGACTATAGGTAGGTATTACCTATGGTAACCCCACCCACACATATACACGAAGCAAAGGGTTCCCGGCGCCGACACGACCGACGGCGCCCCGGATAAATTATTTGTTTATACTTATAGCCCGGCACGTGGCAGCGCTGCTCTTGACCCCGCGACCCAATATTGAACTTGGGCTACAATGCGCGCCCGACGCCGACGACACCCAGACAGGACTCGTACGAACGTTGTAGGTAAAACGTAGTGATTATTTCCTCTATGGTTGTAGGTAGCTTATAATATGATAGGTAGGTATGGTATGGTATGTTACAACAACTAGTCAACTAGAGGCTCCGTGAGCTGTAGACCTCGCGATAAGTAGGTAGCTCAAATTGTATGTTGTTAAAAAATAATCTAAAAGATGTTGCCGCCCCTTTTTCCCAAACGGCTCACGGCACCGGAAGGGTAGGTATTATATTATTATCTGTGGTAGTAGGTACATACGTGCCGTTTCGTATACCTATTATTTGGTTTGGTATGTATATTATTTGGTAGCTAGATGGCGCTTCTAATTTTGAACATTTAACGAAATGGGTGATTTTGATAAATTTCGAAAAACTGGCTCGAATAAAATAAATCTATATTTTTTCACGCACACTGGTAAAACACGCAGATTCCCTATGTTTTGGAAACAAACAATGCTTGATGGTCGCAATGATAAATGACGCGTGTACAGCGGCGTAATTTTGTGGCGAAAAATTATACATAGATAAACATAGACTTATTAGGTAGGTATATTAATAGTAGATAAATAAATATTTTCGCCATGAGAGCCAGTCGAAAACGTCATGCCTCGGTGCTACCAAATTTTAGTTCTGATACTCACCGCAACGGCGGTAATAAAATTGCCATACTAATTCCTCGATTCGGTTTCCGATTCGATTTTCGATACTCCTACGTGCTATAATAGCACTACTGTTAGTTGACTGAGCTCTCGGAGTCTCGGCCAAAATTCACGGTTCTAGACCAGTAGACCTCAAGGGTTTTTATTTAGCTTTAAAAATTTCAAGCCTTTCAAAAGTTTGTCTAAGTACCTTTTCTAGAAGTTATTTGAATTTTGACCGAAATCCGAGTCCAAAGCAATTTTACAACAGCTCAGAATCAAATGCAATGGCCCGCTGGCATTGCTGGCAACCAGCGGAACAAAACTGGCGCGCCGGTCGGTGAGCAGCCAACAATCTGCCGCGCTTCAGCTCTCCAACTGTTGTTTAGATATTGCCTTATCTTTCCTTGCTATGAACCAATTTAGAGTTGCCACTTGTATAAATAAGTTAAATTTTAACAGTGAATAAGCACAAATCACGGAAAGGTCAACATTTTTTATGATTTTTTATTTTCAATTTTCATCTCCAATCTTAAACAATGTTTACTTTTCCGTTATCACTATAATCGATTCGATTTTAAAATTGATCTTAGAAGCGTGTGTTCCTTTCTCGCAATTTAGAAAATTTTGCATGCAGATCTCGTTCGGTAGTTAGGAGATGCGTACGAAGTTAAGAAACAAGATTTCTCGTAGCGCAATGTATTTCCATTAAACTTACTAATTTTAACGCAATATAATACGTACGTTTATTTTCCCAGAAAACTTATTAATTTTAAACCACATGGGTTATGAGAAACTCCTTGTAACGAACGCTACCAAATACATAATAAGTAGTAACAAGTGTAACGTATACCTAAAAGTTCAGAAAACAATACATATGGGTAAGGCCGTAGATTTTGCCACTTATTTTAGTGACATAAAGTTTACGTACCTAACTTCCGACTGTCCCCTGTCTCCTGCATTTTTTTTAATGTAATGTCATTAATACTGATTTGTGTTCTACTAGATATTGATTAAAACTATTTAAGCTTACTAGGGCACGGCATTATAAGACTTTATCTATGTAAGTTTTGATAGAAATAAATAAAATTGCTGTTACGTAAAAAAAAGTTAACTTTTGTACTAAAATGTGTGCGTTACCCCAGCAAAAAGTTGAGCTTTAGAGGGATGAGACCTTATCAGATAATTAGTGTGTCATGAGGAGAAATTTGTTTACTAATAGCAAAATTTGTGTGAGTTGTAATTTTTAAGTTATATGAGAAAAACAGATTTTGCTGGGGTCACGTTTTAAACATTACCCTGGCAAAAAAAGTTGTCTCAGCCTGGAACCAAATACATGAATAGATAGCTTTTGTTGCATAGTAAATGTTAGCAAATAGCAAAAATTGTGTGTGTTATGGTTCTTGAGTTATTTAAGTTTTTGCTGGGGTAACGTTTTGGGTTTTCCCAGATCTCGAAAACGGTTCAACGCAGAAGTTTGAAAAAAATACCACTAAAAGACCTTAATTTGTTTAAATTTGTTTGATTATTATTTTTTGATTTGGTTGTCGCAAACCAACGTAATTAAATGGTTTCGAAAAACAGAAAAAACTAATTTGCAAGTAAACTAGTACAGTTATAATCAAATAAACAGCTGTTAAAAATAGCCGTGGTAGACACTTATTACGTCAAGAATTTAAGGCTTTGTAACTTTACACGATATAAAGATATAAACAAATTTGATAAATTTTAGACTGGTCGTACTTTAGCAATCGAATTCACAGTTTCCATAACATTAAGACACATGGCATACATTAAACAAATTTAAGTAATTCATTAACATTCCTTCCTGTTAATTTCAGCTTTCAATTACGCCTATCATGAAAGTTTTAACAAAAACAAGAATATGACAACAATTCTCTAATAAGCCGCCTAAATTGTAGAGGTCACGTAAAAGCGACCGCGCTATACTAGTACTGTTACTAATAGTACTGTTTCACATAAATTATTCGCGTAGTTGGGAAGGTCATTTATATAAATTAGAAACAGCAATGGGCCCAATATTGATCCCTGTGGCACACCCATATTGATGGGGGCTCCAGTAGATTCAGTTCTATTAATCACTACTTTCTGAGTTCTATTGTACAAATACGATTTCATAAGACTAACTGATTTATCAGAGACACCATAATGTTCTAGCTTTTTTAATAGTGTTTGATGATCAACGCAATCGAATGCCTTAGAAAGGTCACAGAAAATGCCAATTACATCTTGCTTTTCTTCCCAAGCATCAAGAATATGTTTGAGAAGTGCAATTCCAGCATCAGTAGTACTTTTACCCTTGGAAAAACCAAACTGATTTTTATGAAGTATATTATTGTATGTGAAGTAATCTAATAATTGGGAATATATAATTTTTTCAAATATTTTACTAAGTGCTGGTAGTATAGATATTGGCCTAAAGTTAGCTGGGTCACTTTTATCCCCAGATTTAAAAAGAGGAATCAATTTACTATTTTTCATTAGATCAGGAAAGACCCCTTCGTCAATACATTTGTTAAAAATAAAAGCCAAGTAAGGGGCTAGTATATCAATTATTGATTTAATTATGCTTGTTGACATGCCCCAAAGACCTTCTGTTTTTTTAACATTAATTGTTTTAAAAGCTTTAATGATATCTGCACTATTTATATATTTAAAGGAAAAACTTTCATTGCACTTATCAACACTAGACTCCAGAAGGGAGACAGCGATGTTGGGACAAGCACTAAGAGTACTGGTAGTTTCTACAGGTATTCTAGCAAAGAAATCTTCAAAAACTTTAGCGACCTCATTGTCAGATTCAAAAGTTTGATCACCAGTTTTTAAACAGAAGGAATTTATATTGGATTTTGATTTGCCCGTTTCTTTGTTAATAATATTCCAAGTAGCCTTAATTTTATTGTCAGCTAATTTAATTTTATTTGCAAAGTACTTGGACTTTGCTAAGATACAGACTTCTCTGAATGTTTGTGAATACTTCTTGACAAATTCAATGAAGTTAGGATCACTAGAAGTAGCTTTCTCTGCATAAAGTTCGTATAATTTCCTTCTGCTCTTATATATGCCGGGTGTGACCCAGTCACTAAATTTCGTACTATCATTACATTTGATGACTTTTTGTTTAAAAGTTTTACTAAATTCAGTTTGAACTATGCTAAATAAATGATTATATAGGTTATTGGCTTCAAAATTTGGTTCTGGTAATGTTTCAATTTTACTTGTGACATTGGTTTTTTACTGGCCTACACATTATTTCCCGTTTAGGCGGAACATGATGGTGCTCAATGGAGGCTAATTGTCCACTATGGTCGGATTTAATACAATTTAAAATTGATTTTTTAATGACATTACAGTTACAGAAAATATTATCTAAGCAGGTTGCCGATGTGGGTGTGATACGCGTTGGTTCATTAAAAATATGTAGCAAATTAAATGATTTAAATAGGTTTATGAACCTACTCGACAGTTTGGCTATTTTAGGGTCTAAGATGTCGACATTAAAATCTCCGCAAATTGTGACTTTTTTATTCTTCCTACAAGTTATTTTTAAAACTTCCTCCATAGTGGACTCAAACTCAGAGTAATTCGCTTTGGGGGGTCTATATACGCATACTATAATTATTTGATCAAGTTCCACGCACGATAACTCAACGGTTCGTTCAATTGAGAGGGATACTACATCTCTACGCTCTTTACATTGTAAACTATTGTGTAGAATAATAAGTGAACCCCCTCTTAAAGCAGATTTCCTACTAAGCGAGCTAACAACTTTATAATTATCTAAACTTAAAAGTAATTCGTGCTTTTTCAACCAATGCTCAGTAACACATAACACATCAATATCTTCAGAGTTTAAGAATAAGCTTATTTCTAAATCTTTCCTAGAAAAGCCTTGCATATTTTGGTGTACAATTCTTAAACACTTTGGCTTTTCTATTGTTAAGTCAGGGCTAGAGGACGCCTCTATTGTCCTAGATGGTAATTTAAATGTGAAAAATTATTATTACTTGAACTAAGTAAAATGTTATAATTATTTTATAACATATTTGCTCGTAAAGGGTCTCTTATTACGCCAATTTCAATATCGTATTGTATCTCATTACGAACTTGTGCGGTAATGTAAAGTAAAACGCACGGTTTATCAAGATGCTTCGTCTAAAACGAACGGTACTTTTTTAAATCTTAGCAAAGAGTTTTTATATCAGAATCTTTTCTGATGCGTCATGTGCGATTGACCTCTGGGTCAACATTTTATGAATAAAATTTACTTTATATAATCTATTTTTTCAATAAAAAAATTTTTTTTTTCAATTTTTGAATGTGGGTATCAAATGAAAGGCCTTGATGAGCACATTCCAAAATTATATAACTTGTCACTAAAAAATAAGAAAAAAAATTTTTTTTTTCGATTTTTGAATATGGGTATCAAATGAAAGGCCTTGATGAGCACATTCCAAAATTACATAATTTGTCACTAAATTTAAGAAAAAAAAAAATTTTTTTTTCGATTTTTGAATATGGGTTTCTAATGAAAGGCCTTGATGAGCACATTCCAAAATGATATAATTTGTCACCAAAATTTAAAAAAAAAATGTTTTTTTTTCAATTTTTGTTTTTTTACTTTATTGTTGTTTGATTTCCTCACAATCAAAGTGAAAGGCAGAAAAATCGACCGATAGAAACTTACAAGTGTATCAAAATTTCATCATTATCGAAAACAAGCAAAAATGCTAAGTCCGAGTTTTATTTATTTCCTCGCAAATATGTTATAAAACGTCGTATGACATACGTGCGCTTTGATAATTCTGTACCTTCAGTGAAAAGAGGTATAACTCTAAAAACATGATTTTTGGGAAATTGACTTTAAAGTTTAAAAAAATCCTTCTCTTCATCTGAGATAGATAAAATAAAATTAGTGCTTGTAGACTATAGATAGTTATGCTAGCATTGTTTTCTTGTATAATTTACAGAGAAAAGTCTTACAGATTTTTCAGTATTCAAGAAAATGTTCAGTTATATCACTTGGCACATTTATTTATTTTGTGTATATTGATATAATAATACTTCTATCATTTTACACCAGGCACATCTGCTTTTGTGTAAAATGATACCTTACCTTAACTTTTTGTGTCAACTTTTTTAATTTTAGGTTTTTTTTCAAGTTGTCGAAGAAACATTGTTAAACAATCTCTAAATATGAGTAATTAGAGTTTTGTTCTGTTGAATCGTTAAAAAAAATCGAATTATATCCATTTACACAATTATTTTGAAAAAAATCGATGTGTAAATTGTTTCAAATCTTATCACTAACGATATAACTACTATATTTACTATGTGAATAGTGATATAATTCGTGAAAAATAAATAAAATATTAATTAGACACCAGCAAATTAGACTATTCATCTTCATATCAGCCGCACGACACCCACCGCTGAGTATAAGCTTCCCTCAAGGATCTAGCGGCTTGCCGCGACCTTCACCAGATCGTTGGTCAACCTTGTCAGGAACCTATACCAATGGAGCGTCGTCTGGTGCGCGGTCGCCGTTCCAGAACCTTTCAATCCCAACAGCCATTGGTTCTTCTCGCTATGTGTCCCGCCCACTGCCACTTCAGCTGAGCAATTCTTCAAGCGATGTCGGTTACATTAGTTCTCTTACGTATGCACTTAAGTTTTGGTTCGATTACGTAGAGGAAGGCCGAGCATGGTTCTCTTAAGAAATTCATAGTTTCACTGTTTCACGTTTCACTGCCGTAAGTCATCACTGGCATCACACATTGGTCATAGACATTAGTCTTGAGACATTAAGGTAAGTTAGTTTCGACGGAAAGAGTTTTTCAAAACTTCCCAAATGCTGCCTATCCAAGTAGGATTCGACGAAAGATCTCTTTCTTGAAGTTCGACTTACCTAACTGGACTGCCTGTTCTTCCTAGTTATACGTAATGAACTACAACTTCGAGTGTAGTATTCCCAACATGAACTAGAGCTTGTTTGTACAACATGGGCAATCGACTTATTTTTCGTCTTATCCATGTTCATTCCAAGACCTAATCTTTGGGAAGCACTACGAAGATCTACGAGCATTGTGTTAGTATTCAGTTTAATTCAAACTAGATACTTTTAATACTCTTTTTTCGTTTGTCACGCCAAATTGCTGAACGTAGGAACCAGACTCTACCACCAAAAAAATAACACAGAAAGATCAATACACAATGCGTAGTAAATATACTTTTTGAAATAACTCGATTATTACCTAAGTACGCTATAGCGTTCATACCTCGTATAATCACAGGTTTGAGTAGAACTAAAAGTCAACTTTTAAGAAAATATCATCATTGTATTTATTTTATTGTTTTGCTCTTCCATTCTCTGATTAGAGGTCGTTTATGTGGATCCAGTTTCAAGATTGGGTGATAAATACTTTCTACTTGGCCTGAGCTACAATTTCGCCCAAAAATAAATAATTCAATGGATTCAAATTAGAGCTTGACGACAATGGCCACTCATTCGTACCGATAGAGCCTGGTAAATTTTTAAGTATTATGTAGTCATTGTCATTACCTGAAGGCGCAGAGTACTGATGGAAAATACAGTTTTTGTGGTCAAAACAAGCAGGTTTCTGAAATGGTTTTGGTACTATAGACACACATCCACACTCTGCGGCAGGTTGTATAGAACACCGAATAGTAAAAACTGCCACTTTGCTTGGCTTTCCTGGTCCAATCAAAGCTTTTCTCATTAGAAAGCTTTTAATTCGATCGAGACCTGGGCGGTGCTGCAGTCTCTCTCTCCAGAGGTGCCAAATGGACTAGATGTTTAACGAGGTGCCGAAGTATAAGACTTATACAAAAATGCCACCATATCGGACTGATTACAGAACCAGAGCACAAATCTCATCTAACTTTAGCATTCGGGAAGTTTTTTGAACATCTTTGCGTTGAACTTGCCTCAGTCTTAGGACGACCGACGTCTTTGGCCAGTGTATGTAGTCAGTGAGAGTCATGACTTATGGCAATGAAACGTGGTTCATTTCTTTACGTGATCGAATCAGCAATGAGAAGATCCTTAGGGAAACTATCGCTCAAAGGATAGCTCAGCTGTAGTGGCAGTGGGTGGGAAACATTGTGAGAAGAACCGATGGCCATTGAAATGGAAAGGTTCTTGAATAGTTACCACGCACCGGGATGACGCTTCTTTCACTTCCGACTAACGTTTTGTTGAAAGTCGCGGGAAGCTGCTGTGTGCGGGCAGTGCAGCGCATGACCTATTGTTGTGGAGATCCTTGAGGAGGCCTAAACCCAGCAGTGGGTGTCATAAAGTTGTGTACCATTGATATTAGCAGCACGACACCCACTGCCGATGAAGAAGATGCTTACTACTGAAATCGAAAACTAATTAATTTCTTGTATAAATACAACGTACAACAGTGTGAATAGTTAGTGTATATTGATACAATTCATTTTATGCATCGAAGCAATCTCACCCTTATTTCAAGCAGTATAGGTCAGATATTGTCCAATGAATAACAATTTAGATAATTATAAATTAAATGGCACAATCCATTATGCTTTGTGTAAAGTGATACAATTTACGTTTCGCTTCATATTGTTCGTGTCGCGAACTCTCGAGTGTCGTAGTCGTAACCATCATAGCTCAGGAACGTCGGTGTAACACTGAGGCAAACAACAAACAACACAATGTCGTGTCCATGCAGGCGCGGGGGAAGGGTACGAGAGAGAGGAGGGAGATAAAGAGGTTGCGGGGGGATTTTTAGGCAGTTATATCAATTTACACAAATATTAATCAAACGTTTTACTTTTTGTATTCTTGTATTTTTTATATAAGTCAATTATATCATTTAACACCTTTCCCAAGTTTATGTGATTATTGATATAATTGAAATTATATCGATAAACACGAAGTAAAAAATCATTATTTTTGAATTTTCAGTGCTATAAGTCGAGTTGGATCAATGTGCACAAACTAGCATACTCTGAAATTATATGTGTGTAATGATATAATTCTAGATAAATCACTACGCACAATTCAAGTCATTTGTTATTGAATTGTGTATAAAGTATTAAATCGAGTTATATTTATTGACACTATTTTTTTAAAAGAATAGCCTCGGTACACTTTGTTTTAAATAGAGATATATTAATTTACACAAATTTTTCCTAAAAAAAACATAAAAAGTAAGCACTTATATCACTATGCACAAAACTTATTTCTGTAAATATAACTCCTATAAATATGCCAATTAGACACAAAAAAAGCTAATTTTTCAATGATTTGAATAGTGAAATAAAATCAAAATCGATACAACTCGAGTTAGATCAGTTTTCACTGAAGGTACAGAATTACAGACTCTGCTTTCTTGTAGCCCTCGCCTACGGCTCGGGCTAGCAATATCGCCTCAGCTGTAACTTTCAACTTACCGCACTTATATCATAATCTACTATTATTTGGAACAGATTCCAAAGTTGAATGACTAATGTCAATAGTTGACTGCTCAATAAAAGCAGTTGTTTTACTAGCCAGATTATTGGCTAAATGTTTAAAATAAAAAGATAGCGATAATGCTATTTGTCTCCTAAAAGTTTGTCTCCTAAGTAGTAGTGAAAAACATCAAACAAGGACAAGGAGAGAGGCAGGCTGCAGGGCTGCAGGCGAGCAGGCATCGCCCGCCGGTGACCGCGACGGGGGTGATCAGAAAGCGGGCCGGGCGGCGCGCTCCGGTGCCCCCCAGCGTGTAATATAAGTAGATAGAAGATGCCGATTAATTTTAATTACCACGAGGTGCCTAATTAGGCGGGAAGGAGGTAAATGGCGCAGCACCACCGCCTATCATAAACCATTGACTGTTGTGTGTGCACTCCTTATTTTATGAATTTCACGGGTCATGCTTTTGTGTCATGTCGAATTATTAGTTAAGTTTACGGTTTGAGTACCTAAATAGATGTCCTAGTTATATCCTTAGCGAGTCACATATTATCCATCCCAGCTTTTTTGAATTCGATAGCCTTATGCAGAAATTGAAAAAGTTCTATACATATAAGTAGGTACCTATGATAAGTTGGTGTCATAAACTTAATATCTACTGGAAGCGAAAAATTTTCTATAAGTCTATGGTTGGTGTATTATATCTTGCAAGCACATTTTGTAAAATACATTCCATGTACTGATAAGTCCCACTTCAAGTTTTTATTTTCACACGTTTTTATTGGGTCGTTCATTTGTCTATTTCTTTGTCCAGAAAAGCAAACGATTTTATACTAGCTTCCCGGTGAGATAGAGACTTGAAACTTTAAATAAATAGGTCGGAAATGAAAGACAATGTAATATTATGGTGTCATTTAGCTGGTCTGATGATGGAGCCGGAAGAAAGCCACAGGAACTCTGTAATAAAATCAGAGTCAGAAAAGGGTAGTCATTTGCGTGCACCGGTAGCGCTACCCCAGTCGGCGCATTACTTACCTTGCTTTGCTGCTTGCTGGTTTTATTTTGATGATTACCTACATTGACATAAGTACGGGCAGCACGGCGAACCGATGCCTGACGTCCACACTTTATTTAGATATACTTAGAGTAATATGGCGGACTCGGGACTACCTAGGCATCGGTTCAGGTTTTTGTATTTTTTTGAACCTGAGCAGGGAATAACTTAGTTTTTACTATTGGATCAAATATAATGTATCTCTTAATCAGAGAAATATGGAATAACTGACCAATTTCGAACAAACAAAGTGAATTTTAGATTTTAGAACTGTTCTGAATAATTTTAATACTGTACTTAGGCGTAGAGCGAGTGCATTATCTCTGTATATCAGTAAGTGGTACTGCAGTAGCAACTTGCTGGTACAAAAACAAATGCAAGGTTCAAAGACTAGTCGTCGGTAAAGGTCACGGGTGCACAGGCGGCGCGGGGCAGGTGGGGGCGCACCTGCGCGGCTGCGGCGACCGCACCACCGACGACGGGGGGCAACTGATCCAACCTCATGCTCATGCAGCATAGTACAACACTGCGTCACCTTACTTATTCCATACTACCGACCGCCCGCCACTTCGTCTGCGTGGAAAGTTTTTTGCTATTCAATACTTTTTCGAGATGAAAGGTACCCTATGTCCTTCTCTGTACTAGACATGGGCGCCGCGTTAAAAAATTGCGGCGGCGGCGAACTGGCAATTTTAGGTCGGCGGCGGCGCGGCGCCGGCGGCGTGGATTTTTTTAAAAGCTTAATTGACATGATGACTTTAGAGGACGCTGCATGATACAATTTAGCACTTAACGTTTATTAGAAGTCTGTAAAATGCAGAAACGCCACACCTGATTTAAAGTAAAACTCAAAGACCAGATTTAATATTCCAAAAATACCCGGACGTACGAAATTAGTACTACTTAAGCAACTAAACAGCAACAGGGCAGCAAGGCATGCCGAAATCACAAAAAAACTTGAAAACAAGCCATATGCTTAAAAGCTCTCCAGATGTTTAAAATTCTTTCACCCTTGAAGGTAGAGGCCTAAGCCCTAAGCTTGTCTCTTTTATGAGTAACCTGATATTTTAAGTCACTCTGGAATTCTATTTGAAGTTACGGACTATACGATTGTAGCATATTGTTATACATTCAGTTAGCTTCTCCTGGTTCTGATTTCATTAGTTTATTCACATTAAAAGGGAGAAAATATCTGAGTTTTAACTTTGTGATGATATTTTACTTTTTGTCTAACGAACTTAAATGTAACGTTATTGCTCCAATATTTTGAAAGCTATGATATATACGATCACGGGGTTTTCATAATCCCATTATGACAACACTGTTTTCAACTGTCATGCTGCTGTCAAACTTCTGCCGCCATCTTGTTGCGTCAGGTGAGATTTTTTCGTGCATGAAGACGTTTCGTCATTTTTTTTGTGCTTGTTTTTCATCGATTTCTCAGGTAATTTACCATATTTTTATTGCAAATTGATTAGAAACTATTAAATATAATGAACTGTGACCTAACAAACATGATTTCTTTAGAAATACAACGATATTTTGCGAGTTATTGCTGTTTTGTTAGATAAAATTGTGTGCTTTATGTAACACTTATGTTATGTTAAACTTTACATAAGAAACGCGTTATATATAACTTATGTAACGTTACGTAAAAAAGTCATAAAGCTATATGCACATGTGACAAGATCACAGATTCAGAGATCGATTATGTGACAATGTAATAAATCCTGGTTCTGATTTCATTACTTTATTCACATTAAAACGGAGAAAATATCAGAGTTTTTACTTTGTGAAGGTAGTTTAGTTTTTGTATACCCATGTGAACTATGTGAAAACGCTTTACAATTGTATGTACCTATCGTTTTATGTCACTTTTGTGTTAACGTTACATATTATTTATTTATTTATCGTTTTTGGATAGCTAACAGCTTATAAACATACATATAACAACAAATATATATAAATAAAAGCTATTGACAAGCTACCACATGTAGAATTCAAAAGAAATTGATCTTAAAGCAATCATAGCCCAGAAGGGACAGGTGCGCAACAGTATAATAACATTAAACTAGAGTTTAAACAGTAACTTAATAACAGTCGTAATGCTGTTGAAAAACAAATCAATATTGGCGTCAGCGTTATTAATGGCGGAACAAGATCTCATAAGGAAACTGTTATGCCTGTAGTTGGTGTGCATAGAAGGAATACTAAATGGTCTATATGAATCGTTGCGGGGCGCTCTTGTAGGTATTTTGAAACGAATTTTATAAAGTAGTTCCGGACAATCCACTGAACCTCTAATCAACTTAAGTAGAAATGAAACATCTGCAATATTACGTCTAACAGAAAGTGGTAGCAGGTGAAATTTAGTACAACGATCTTCGTAAGATGTTTTAGTTATTGTTATGTAAACTTTATGTCACTAAGTGGCAAAATCTACGGCCTTACCCATATACCTAACGAAGATTGGTTGGATTGGAGTTAATCGTGGATTAACCTAGCCTAGTTAGTCCTTAAAACATTTTATTTTTTCAGAAATCATAGTTTGATTGCAATCTAGCATTTAACACACCATCTAAACAAGTTGTCTATTTTGGTAGATACCTTCTATACTTAAGTTCTCGTTGAATTCGAATAATTCCAAGCAGCATTATTTTATTTTATTTTATTTTATTTTATTAGGGATAGTACACAGCTCACTTACAATCTAAATTACAATTTAAAAACATTATTCTAAAGGCCAATTACGACTATCCAACAAATTACATAATCGATTCGAAACAAATGGACGACGGAAGTTTTTTTTTCTGTTTACCTTGCCAATGGTTCTCAAGGGATAATGTTATATTAATCAATAATCTAAGTAAGAATTATTTAAGTGAAATATGAACATAAGGACAAACAACAACAATTATTGCTCATTTATATTGTATTTTATAACTATTATTTTGTGTTAATTTCTTAATATTAGTATTAATGTACCCAACCCACAACAATTTGGTTAGTCAAGCAAAGTATTTATTATGTAAGATTTTGTTTGATACAATTAATAAATCGCTTTTTGGAACCCAAGAAAGGGTCGACATTACCAAATTTATTATTGTAAAGTCTTGGTAATCGGCAAAACACAGAATTTTGTCCGTAGTTTGTAAATTTAAATGGGGGATTTAACAAATTAGTGTGTCTGGATCGACGTCGAGGAGTATTAAAATACACAAGCTCAAGAAGCTCAGGGCAATCAAAACCGCCGCAGATGACGTCATACAGCAGCCCCATGTCCAGCACCTGCCGGCGCTCGGCTAGACTTGGCAGATTGTACGCGCGACAAATTTCGGCATACGACGCCCCGACATGAAGTTTTCTACATTTGAAATTAAGATGCCGAGCAAATTTTCTCTGCAGTCCCTCGAGGCGATCAATGTACGTGTGATAACATGGGGACCAAATCGGGGCAGCGTACTCCAGTAGACTTCTCACGTATGCGTAGTACACAATTTTTAGACAAGTGGGGCTACTGAAGGGACGACAAGTACGCATGACAAACCCGAGATTGCGATATGCCTTACCCACTATGGTGTCGATGTGGGTGGACATAAGCATCTTACTATCGAAGCAAATTCCGAGATCGCGCACCATCTTAGACCTCTCAATTGCAATGTTATTAAAATTGCATGAAAAGATTATTGGCTTTGGTTTGCGTGTAAAACTTATGCACTGGCATTTTCCGATGTTTACTCTAATGTTATTATCGCTATAATATTTGAATAGACTATTAAGGTCGTCCTGTAACAATTCACAATCGTTAACATCACGCACCCTCAAGTATATCTTTTTGTCATCTGCGTATAATAGATGCTTTGAATGTTTTAGGACTTTATATAAATCAAATATGTACGCATTGTAGAAGAGAGGACCCAGATGAGATCCTTGAGGGACCCCAGAGGGGACAGAGACAAAATCGGATCTAAATCCGCCAAGAACGACCATCTGCGAACGATTAGTTAAGTAAGATTGAACCCATCGCAATAAATCGCCGTGAATGCCAAGACATTGGAGCTTGCGGATAAGGATGGAGTGGTCCACACGGTCGAAAGCTTTTTCGAAGTCCGTGTAGACCACATCAACCTGCCCCCCTCTTTCCATTTCACTAAGAACATAGTTCGAAAACAATGCCAAGTTTGACACAGTGGAGCGCCCACGCAGAAAACCGTGCTGAGATTGCGGAATACCTTTTGCAATTATAGGATAAATCTGTTCAAGGACCAATTTTTCAAATAGTTTACCAAAGATGTTAAGGATAGAGATAGGTCGATAATTTTCAACTAGCGATTTAGAGCCCTTTTTGTGAATCGGAACAATTTTGGCTTGCTTCCAGATGTCAGGGAAGACACATTCCTTAAGGGATCTGTTAAATAAAATTGTGATAGGAGTGGCCAGACTTTCAGCACAAGAAGCCAGCAAAACCGATGGGATACCGTCGCAGCCTGCCCCCTTGTTTCTATCCAATGATTGCAGAAGTTTTAGGACCCGATCTCTTTCTATTTGGATATGAGATAAATGCTCGCTATCGTGACCCTGAGGTTCAATCGATGTGGAAGACCCGGCTCCATCTGATGCTACAAAGACACTCTCAAAAAACCGGCTGAAAGCCTTACAAACATCTTCGCCATTCCTGTAACTAGTGTTATTGTACGTGAGTTTTTGAGGGTAGTTGGAAGATCCTCTTTTACTTTTAACGTATTTCCAAAAATGTTTGGGTGATTTTTTTATCAATTCTTGGGATGTATCTATGAAATGTGCGAAACAGCTTTCTTGTAAACGATGCTGTCTAGCTCTGAGCTCCTTGAACTCGTCATAATCTCTTGGGTTACCATGTTTTTTCCAGCGCTGATGAAGTTTCCATTTTTCATTACTAATTTTTATTAAGGCTGGGCTGTACCAACATGGATATGTTTCATTGGATTTAACTGAGAGAGGGACATATAACGAAAAACAGAACTGCAACTTATCATAAAATAGTTTGACAGCTTCATTTACAGTATTACACGACAGTAACTCATTCCAGTCAGTTTCATTTAAATGTTTATTTATTTTATCGTAATCACATTTATAAAAATTTAGAAGAGGCTGTTTGATTTCTTTTAATGGCGTGAATTGTAGATCCAAAACACTTATTTTAAGGGCAGGGTGGTACCCGTCCTCCTTGATAATGGGCTGCTGGCATTTTAGAGCTGTACAGGGAGTACAACTAAAACATAAATCTAAAGTATTATCTGATTTATCATTACGAACTGAATTATACTGCTTTAGACCTAAGAAATACATATGATCTACAAACGAGATTGCAGACTCCTTTAAAATTCTATGACCTGTATAACCCGTGGGAATTATGTATTCTTGATTATTGTTCCAACTTAAACATGATAGATTAAAGTCACCCAAAACAATAAAATTGTCTGAGGAATGAGCATCAAAAAAGTTTTGTATGCAATTAGTTAGTCGGCCCAATCGATTCGCTATATCGTTTAAATCCGGGGGTATGTAGGCCAAAATAATATGCAAATCACACGATGAGTTAACTACGTGTGCCGGTATAGTTAAACACAACGACTCAGTATCGGCGGTTTCCTGCCAGTCGTCGCGCAGCGATGGCTCGAGCTGACGCCTGACGAAAAACATTACCCCACCTCCCAAACTTTTATTAGTTACCTGTGTGTTGCGGTCGCACCGGAATATTTCGTACCTACCATCACACAATTCCGAGCTCAAGATGTCACTCTGGAGCCACGTCTCAGTGAATGATAGAATATCGTAGTCAGAAGCTAAAGTGTTGTTATATAATTGTAAACATTTAGTTCTTAAACCACGCACATTTTGATAATAGATGTCTAAGTTTTTATCTTGCAAGTAGTTAGTAGTCATGATTAGTAATGCAATGGTTATTATAATATATTATGTATAAAATTTGACTTGACAACCTGCTACCGATAGTTTCTATGCTGAAAAAATTTAATAGTACCGGCGGGTTTAAGAACTGACCAGTTTTTCTAAAATGCGACCGCATACAGACATGTACTATTTCCCATGCATATCTTAATATTAACTGATGACAGGGAGGGTATGCAACTGTTACGATTGTTACAATATCGGTTACCGCCTTCGAGATAACGATTATAAGATTCAGTGAAGCGTTACACCGTAAGAGGAGGTTATGACGTAAAATTAAAGATAAATTGTAAACAATATTAAGTTTATTGATTAATACACATGCAAATAATAAATGTTTTTGTATATTATTTAAGATGTTGAAATATGGTTTACATTTTTTAGACCAGAAAAAGTAGTAAACAAAATAAAATCGTGCAGATAAGGTACATAATAAATGTTTTTGTATTAAATTTAAGACACAACGACATGAATCACTTAACAACAGTGTGAAATATTGTTTACCCTTTTTTGACCAGAAAATGTAGAAAATTAGATAAAATCGTGCAGATAATTTATATAGTAAATGTTTATGTATAAAATCTAGGACATGCCAGCATTCACTTAACAAAAGTTTGAAATTTTGTTTATCTTTCTTTGACCAGACAATGCAGTAAATTAGATAAAATCGTGCAGATAAGATACCTAATAAATGTTTTTGTATTAAAATTAAAACAGAACGACATTCACTTAATAACAGTGTGAAATATTGTTTTCTTTTTTTTGAACAGAAAATGTAGTAAATTAGATAGAATCGTGTAGATAATTTATATAGTAAATGTTTATGTATAAAATCTAGGACATGCCAGCATTCACTTAACAATAGTTTGAAATTTTGTTTATCTTTTTTTGACCAGACAATGCAGTAAATTAGATAAAATCGTGCAGATAAGGTATAAATAATATTAGTTGCTATAAGTTTATCCCTATGTACACATGAGAGAACAATAAAATTGCTTAAATAAAATATAGGTATGATTTTACATTGGTGATGAATACTTCCCTTGAGAATAGTAAATACTTTAAAAATTAACACATAGTAACACAACAAAATCACTTTAATTTTTGCAAGTCCTTGTGATCCAATATAGTGAGTGTAGGTGACGTGTCGTTTTTTCGAACAAAGATCTTCCCATTACGGATCCAGACATATTGATATCCAGCTCCAACAGCAGCTTCTCGAGTTTTCTTAAAAAGCATCTTGTAAAAGGGGGTCAAATGCTCATTAATATAAATTTTCCAAGGGTCAGACGTAGTAATGCCCAGGTCATTGGATGTGAGACCTTTTTTCCTTCGGATGGCTGAGATGATGGTATCCTTTATCAGTTGGTTCCTCATTTTCACTATAATATTTTTAGGATATTTAGCGTTAGGCGATTTCGTAGGAACACGGTGAATACCTAAAATATCTTCCTTAGTAACTTGTACACCCAGGATTTTACACATTGACAAGAAGCATTCGCCAAGATTTTCATTTTTGTTTTCTTTGTACCCTGCAATTTCTAGGTTATGCAAGCGATCTCTTTGCTGTTGAAGGTTTAGTTCACGTTCAAAATTGGACAGCCGAAGATTATATACTTCAAGGTCTTTTTCAACACTTTTTAATTTTGTGACATCTTTGGAGATGACCTTCGATTCAGCGCGTAGATCTTCAAAAGATTTTTCTTGAAACTCCAAAGATTTAGTCAATTCCACCAGTTCCAGCTTAAATTCTCCTTGTTGCCGAGATAAATTATCAATTGTCACGGTAACTGAACTGACTTGCGATTTAATTTCTGATATTTCCGATCTCACCTTATGTAGGAGTTCTTCATTCGATTTCTTTAGTTCATGTAGAAAAGCCATCATTTCAGTCTTCAACTCAACGAAATCTTCCTTTTGAACATGGTCAGAATCAGGCTGCTTACGTTTGCGAAACATAATTTGTGAGTCTGAGCCGGTAGAATCATAGTCCGTAAGATCATTTTGTGAGCCAGTGCATTTTGCAGTCTTACGTGGCTTATTCGGTGAACGTTTAACACTCATGATGCCGAAAACAAGCTATAAGATCTGATAGAAAAACTAATTTTCACTTTTTATTACACGATTGATATAAAAGCACAAAATACTTGCTTACGAACGGACTGATTATTTTGTGGTGCGGGTCGTCGCCCGCCATTTTCCGTGTCGCTACGTATCTAATGGTGGCCATTACCGAGCCCGTGCAATCGTGATGCCGGCCACTGCCCACAAATCGTAATGCTTCATTTTTATGTTTTCCCCCACACCTCTACTTTTTTTATAGGAACTCTATTTATTTTTACGATTGTGACACTTCGGCTCCGCCTCGTGTCACAAAAGCGCCCGCTGCTGACTGCCTCGACGCAGCCAAAATAATATTAATCAATTTTCAAAATTCCAACGAATACACTTCTCGTCTACTTCTGCATCTTTTAACACTATTATCATGACGATCAAACTAAAACTACACTATTATAACTTTTTTTGTAATTATAATAGTGTTTTACACTATTATAATTACAAAAAAAGGTACCAGTAGATTTGCAAAATTTAAACGTTCACACGTGTCTCGATAAACTCCTCAACTTTTGGTACTATTTTCATTTCGATCCTCCCAAAATCCTCGGAGATTTGGCCAAAAATACGTCTCAGGCGATTTGCATCTGATAACCATTTTCAATGGTAAAATTGATTCGTATGTCAAGCTATCTTTTCAGGTCGCATTTCTCAACCGATTCCCATAAAATTTTGTGAGCAGGCTGTATTTTATAGGCCGATTTTTCGGAGGACCAGTTTTCCGAATTTTTTTACAATGGCAGAGATACAAACTTACCTATGTAAAAAGTCATCCAATCCCCGTGAACCAAAAAAAGTCAATCCCCGTGAAATTTTGTGAGCAGGTTCGATAATTACTTATATTGAATTTTTTTGACGAGACAGTTTTTCGAACATATCTAAAAAAACACCTACCTAGCTGTGGCTGTTGGGTACAGAACCCAATAACCCCTAAAGAGCCATATACCATGAACTGTTTTAATCGACCGACCGCTAGTTTACTCGAGCTCTCCATCAGGTTTATAACTACCAAACGATCGCTCGTTAAGTAGATACGTCACAACTCTTCATTTCAGTGTAGAATCGAGCGTGACTAATGCACAAGTAGGGTGTAAGTCAAGTCAAAGTCAAGTCAAATAAGCTTTATTCAAATAAACTTAATTATTAAGTACTTTTGAATCGTCTATATTTTCCTACCACCCGTTCCAGACTTTTTTAGCTGACAAGAAGAACGGGCGCAAGAAACTTATCAGCTGTAACAGCCATAAGTAACGATATTAACAAACTTGAATATATCGTTACCAGAAAATTACAACAGGGTGACAGGATTATTGGCAACATAGACTTATTATATTACTTCAACAAAGTACTTATTAGCAAGTTATGTATTACATCATTTCCACGCATTTAGATCTTTAAGATAATCATCTACTTTATAATAACCTTTACCCATGAGCGTTTTTTAACATGGTTTTTAAATTCATGCAAAGGAAGATCAATCACTTGTTGTGGAACTTTATTAATAAAGGCTATGCCTTTCCCCATAAATGAACCTCTAGTTTTTGCAAGCCTAAATCTTGGAACGGCAAGTTTATCTTTATTTCTTGTATTGAACTGGTGAATATTGCTGTTCTTAGCAAATGAATCATAGTGTTTCCTTACATAAACTAAATTATCATAAATATATTGGCCTGCCAAAGTTAAAATATTTATTTCTTTGAACAATTCTCTCAAGGTATCTCTCCGCCGTAGATTATATATGGCGCGAACAGCTCTTTTTTGGAGTACAAAAATATTTTCAATACTGGCAGCTGAGCCCCACAATAGCAGTCCATACGACATTACGCTATGAAAATAACTAAAGTATACTAACCTTGCCGTTTCAATATCAGTTAAAAGCCTTATTTTCTTAACAGCGAATGCCGCTGAACTAAGTCTACTTGACAAGGCTTCAATATGTGGATCCCATTGCAGTCGAGAATCTAGTGTGATACCTAGAAATTTTGTGCTCTCGATAAACTCGACTTCATCGTCATTCAAATTAATATTTAATTTTGTCTGCTCAACATTGGGTAATGAGAATTTAACACATTTAGTTTTTTTGGGGTTAAGTGCTAAATTATTACTATTAAACCAGTATGAAACTTTAGAGAGGGCACTATTTACTTCGTCCGAACAGTTAGTACCTCTGTTTGCTTTAAAAACTAAAGAAGTATCATCCGCAAATAGTACTGTTTCACATAAATTATTCGCGTAGTTGGGAAGGTCATTTATATAAATTAGAAACAGCAATGGGCCCAATATTGATCCCTGTGGCACACCCATATTGATGGGGGCTCCAGTAGATTCAGTTCTATTAATCACTACTTTCTGAGTTCTATTGTACAAATACGATTTCATAAGACTAACTGATTTATCAGAGACACCATAATGTTCTAGCTTTTTTAATAGTGTTTGATGATCAACGCAATCGAATGCCTTAGAAAGGTCACAGAAAATGCCAATTACATCTTGCTTATCTTCCCAAGCATCAAGAATATGTTTGAGAAGTGCAATTCCAGCATCAGTAGTACTTTTACCCTTGGAAAAACCAAACTGATTTTTATGAAGTATATTATTGTATGTGAAGTAATCTAATAATTGGGAATATATAATTTTTTCAAATATTTTACTAAGTGCTGGTAGTATAGATGTAGGGTCGAGGTTTGCTAATAAAATACTTTATAAATTTATTTCTTTTATTTTAAATTCAACGGCACGCCATAATGTAAACGTGACACATCTTCCATGGAAACCCCAACCTCTCTCTCCATCAACGTTCCCTCTCGCTCACTCATCCATCCATCTCCTTCCTTCCGCTTCGTTCAACACTTCATGCTTAAACTTATAAATCCTACAACTCGGCCATCCTGCGTGGAGGCTGCCCACAGACTCCTTGCACACAACAATTCTTCTCGGCCATCCTGTGTGGAGGCTGCCCACAGACTCCTTACACACCACTATCTCATACACGCATCTTAACAATAACTTTCATGCTGATGTTATACACAAACAAAGAAACAAAACATATCAACTTAACAGCTTTAAATACTCGTAAATAAAATAAACACACTACCGACTGACTTGACGGAACCTTACCAACCTAGCTAAAACTTACAAAATGCCATACCTATTTAGAATCTTTGAATTTCACACCCCTGCCAATATTAAAGTCTCGCTTCATTTTAACTCTCGGTCGTCCTTCCACACATACATCCTGCACTAGAATATAAAACAAAATATTATCAAAACCATAACTAGCTACATAAATCAATCTATAAAATCTTTCCAAATGCTGTACCCGTGTAGCACCAAGTCCTCTAAGCGTCGTATAGGATTTTCCATATTTTTGAAAAGGTAAATCGTTCACACGTGAATTATAATTTCTTCTGGAATCTCTCATATCTTGAAATATTTTTTTTCCCACTGTTTTTTCCGTTAACTTTAGCGGCTTTCGCAATTTATATTTCGGTTTACTGCTGGCGTTTGACAGCGTTTTATTTTTCTTGACATTCTTCCCTGATGACAGAGTCTCGTCTTTTTCAGAGAGTAAACCATTCTCGCTGCCGTTGTCATTCTTTACCAGCGGTTCATCTTCCATCAACAGTGTCTCATTATCTATGACGTTCACGGACAGTGTCTCATTCTCTATGACGTTCACTGATGACACTGATGACATCTCATTCTTTTCACGCATTTCATAGACTTCAGAGAGTAAACTATACTCATTATTCTCATTGTCATTGACATAGTTTCCACTACTGCCAACTTGCACAACTGGATTCCTGTCTTCGGATTGGTCAGGTTTTGAGTGAACACTGACGCACATCGTTTTCGTTCCAGTGCCGCCAACATGTCCGCCGCACTCTTCCGTGTCCAACTTCACGCTCATAGTTGCTGCGCGCGCCGATAATGACGTCGAAGCGCCACTGCTGCCAGCTTTCGCATACGAACTCCTCCGACTTCGTTCTTGTTCGTCAACGGCTCGGCTTCGGCAATCTGGTGCAATATGGCCGTACAAATTGCATTTGAAGCATTTCACACCTTTTGGACACGATGTTGAAACATGACCACTTTCACCACACTTATAGCATCTTCTGTTATCTCTAGTAGGCTCCTTCATAATTACCGGCTTTCTCTCTATAGAGGTAGCATTCATCTTTTTCTTCATGCTTTCATAAATTTGTAACTTCTCTTTGAGTGACGCAAAGCTCGTAGCCCCATACAAAACAAGCTTGTTGGTTTCGTAATCGACAATGCCGTCGATTATGTATTGAATGATCGCGTAGTCAGGTAATCCGCCGCGTTTACCCAATTCCTTCATCACCAGCATATATTCATAGCATGACTCATCACTACTTTTCTTCCTTGCGGCCATCATTTCATGCAGCTCTTTCACATTTATTGTGACGGGAAATTCCTGTAGAAGTGCGTCTTTTAGCTCGTAAAACGTCTTAAACTTCTTTTCGGATTTTAGCCATAGTAGAGCGTTGCCGGAAAGCGATCTTCGCGCCAAGATAAGCTGCTGAGCCGCGCTCCATCCGAACATTTCGGCATTTTCTTCGATGTTCTCAGCCCATTTTTCCGCCGTATACGTTTTGTCGGTGCCGTTAAACGTAGGGATCGTGTCAAACGGCATCGGTAGCCATGCCGCCTCGCGAGTTTTCTCGTCTTTCGTCATCATACTGATTCCTTCACCTTTTTTTTCTTGCCCCTGATATTCCGTCTTTTCGTCTTTCACCTTTACGTCTTTACACCTTCTACTCATACTTCTTTCCGAGATTTTCGACTTCTTTCGTCTTACCAACGACATCAAAATGGCGTGCCTTCTTTCCAATCAGCTTCTTCATCCGTTCGCATCCGCGTAATCTGCGAACGCATATCCCTCTTCGACACCACTTTTGTAGGGTCGAGGTTTGCTAATAAAATACTTTATAAATTTATTTCTTTTATTTTAAATTCAACGGCACGCCATAATGTAAACGTGACACATCTTCCATGGAAACCCCAACCTCTCTCTCCATCAACGTTACCTCTCGCTCACTCATCCATCCATCTCCTTCCTTCCGCTTCGTTCAACACTTCATGCTTAAACTTATAAATCCTACATAGATATTGGCCTAAAGTTAGCTGGGTCACTTTTATCCCCAGATTTAAAAAGAGGAATCAATTTACTATTTTTCATTAGATCAGGAAAGACCCCTTCGTCAATACATTTGTTAAAAATAAAAGCCAAGTAAGGGGCTAGTATATCAATTATTGATTTAATTATGCTTGTTGACATGCCCCAAAGACCTTCTGTTTTTTTAACATTAATTGTTTTAAAAGCTTTAATGATATCTGCACTATTTATATATTTAAAGGAAAAACTTTCATTGCACTTATCAACACTAGACTCCAGAAGGGAGACAGCGATGTTGGGACAAGCACTAAGAGTACTGGTAGTTTCTACAGGTATTCTAGCAAAGAAATCTTCAAAAACTTTAGCGACCTCATTGTCAGATTCAAAAGTTTGATCACCAGTTTTTAAACAGAAGGAATTTATATTGGATTTTGATTTGCCCGTTTCTTTGTTAATAATATTCCAAGTAGCCTTAATTTTATTGTCAGCTAATTTAATTTTATTTGCAAAGTACTTGGACTTTGCTAAGATACAGACTTCTCTGAATGTTTGTGAATACTTCTTGACAAATTCAATGAAGTTAGGATCACTAGAAGTAGCTTTCTCTGCATAAAGTTCGTATAATTTCCTTCTGCTCTTATATATGCCGGGTGTGACCCAGTCACTAAATTTCGTACTATCATTACATTTGATGACTTTTTGTTTAAAAGTTTTACTAAATTCAGTTTGAACTATGCTAAATAAATGATTATATAGGTTATTGGCTTCAAAATTTGGTTCTGGTAATGTTTCAATTTTACTTGTGACATTGGTTCTGAATTTTTCAATACAGTGTTTTTTTACTGGCCTACACATTATTTCCCGTTTAGGCGGAACATGATGGTGCTCAATGGAGGCTAATTGTCAACTATGGTCGGATTTAATACAATTTAAAATTGATTTTTTAATGACATTACAGTTACAGAAAATATTATCTAAGCAGGTTGCCGATGTGGGTGTGATACGCGTTGGTTCATTAAAAATATGTAGCAAATTAAATGATTTAAATAGGTTTATGAACCTACTCGACAGTTTGGCTATTTTAGGGTCTAAGATGTCGACATTAAAATCTCCGCAAATTGTGACTTTTTTATTCTTCCTACAAGTTATTTTTAAAACTTCCTCCATAGTGGACTCAAACTCAGAGTAATTCGCTTTGGGGGGTCTATATACGCATACTATAATTATTTGATCAAGTTCCACGCACGATAACTCAACGGTTCGTTCAATTGAGAGGGATACTACATCTCTACGCTCTTTACATTGTAAACTATTGTGTATAATAATAAGTGAACCCCCTCTTAAAGCAGATTTCCTACTAAGCGAGCTAACAACTTTATAATTATCTAAACTTAAAAGTAATTCGTGCTTTTTCAACCAATGCTCAGTAACACATAACACATCAATATCTTCAGAGTTTAAGAATAAGCTTATTTCTAAATCTTTCCTAGAAAAGCCTTGCATATTTTGGTGTACAATTCTTAAACACTTTGGCTTTTCTATTGTTAAGTCAGGGCTAGAGGACGCCTCTATTGTCCTAGATGGTAATTTAAATGTGAAAAATTATTATTACTTGAACTAAGTAAAATGTTATAATTATTTTATTTTTGAATGTGGGTATCAAATGAAAGGCCTTGATGAGCACATTCCAAAATTATATAACTTGTCACTAAAAAATAAGAAAAAAAATTTTTTTTTTCGATTTTTGAATATGGGTATCAAATGAAAGGCCTTGATGAGCACATTCCAAAATTACATAATTTGTCACTAAATTTAAGAAAAAAAAAAATTTTTTTTTCGATTTTTGAATATGGGTTTCTAATGAAAGGCCTTGATGAGCACATTCCAAAATGATATAATTTGTCACCAAAATTTAAAAAAAAAATGTTTTTTTTTCAATTTTTGTTTTTTTACTTTATTGTTGTTTGATTTCCTCACAATCAAAGTGAAAGGCAGAAAAATCGACCGATAGAAACTTACAAGTGTATCAAAATTTCATCATTATCGAAAACAAGCAAAAATGCTAAGTCCGAGTTTTATTTATTTCCTCGCAAATATGTTATAAAACGTCGTATGACATACGTGCGCTTTGATAATTACAGACTCTGCTTTCTTGTAGCCCTCGCCTACGGCTCGGGCTAGCAATATCGCCTCAGCTGTAATTTTCAACTTACCGCACTTATATCATAATCTACTATTATTTGGAACAGATTCCAAAGTTGAATGACTAATGTCAATAGTTGACTGCTCAATAAAAGCAGTTGTTTTACTAGCCAGATTATTGGCTAAATGTTTAAAATAAAAAGATAGCGATAATGCTATTTGTCTCCTAAAAGTTTGTCTCCTAAGTAGTAGTGAAAAACATCAAACAAGGACAAGGAGAGAGGCAGGCTGCAGGGCTGCAGGCGAGCAGGCATCGCCCGCCGGTGACCGCGACGGGGGTGATCAGAAAGCGGGCCGGGCGGCGCGCTCCGGTGCCCCCCAGCGTGTAATATAAGTAGATAGAAGATGCCGATTAATTTTAATTACCACGAGGTGCCTAATTAGGCGGGAAGGAGGTAATTGGCGCAGCACCACCGCCTATCATAAACCATTGACTGTTGTGTGTGCACTCCTTATTTTATGAATTTCACGGGTCATGCTTTTGTGTCATGTCGAATTATTAGTTAAGTTTACGGTTTGAGTACCTAAATAGATGTCCTAGTTATATCCTTAGCGAGTCACATATTATCCATCCCAGCTTTTTTGAATTCGATAGCCTTATGCAGAAATTGAAAAAGTTCTATACATATAAGTAGGTACCTATGATAAGTTGGTGTCATAAACTTAATATCTACTGGAAGCGAAAAATTTTCTATAAGTCTATGGTTGGTGTATTATATCTTGCAAGCACATTTTGTAAAATACATTCCATGTACTGATAAGTCCCACTTCAAGTTTTTATTTTCACACGTTTTTATTGGGTCGTTCATTTGTCTATTTCTTTGTCCAGAAAAGCAAACGATTTTATACTAGCTTCCCGGTGAGATAGAGACTTGAAACTTTAAATAAATAGGTCGGAAATGAAAGACAATGTAATATTATGGTGTCATTTAGCTGGTCTGATGATGGAGCCGGAAGAAAGCCACAGGAACTCTGTAATAAAATCAGAGTCAGAAAAGGGTAGTCATTTGCGTGCACCGGTAGCGCTACCCCAGTCGGCGCATTACTTACCTTGCTTTGCTGCTTGCTGGTTTTATTTTGATGATTACCTACATTGACATAAGTACGGGCAGCACGGCGAACCGATGCCTGACGTCCACACTTTATTTAGATATACTTAGAGTAATATGGCGGACTCGGGACTACCTAGGCATCGGTTCAGGTTTTTGTATTTTTTTGAACCTGAGCAGGGAATAACTTAGTTTTTACTATTGGATCAAATATAATGTATCTCTTAATCAGAGAAATATGGAATAACTGACCAATTTCGAACAAACAAAGTGAATTTTAGATTTTAGAACTGTTCTGAATAATTTTAATACTGTACTTAGGCGTAGAGCGAGTGCATTATCTCTGTATATCAGTAAGTGGTACTGCAGTAGCAACTTGCTGGTACAAAAACAAATGCAAGGTTCAAAGACTAGTCGTCGGTAAAGGTCACGGGTGCACAGGCGGCGCGGGGCAGGTGGGGGCGCACCTGCGCGGCTGCGGCGACCGCACCACCGACGACGGGGGGCAACTGATCCAACCTCATGCTCATGCAGCATAGTACAACACTGCGTCACCTTACTTATTCCATACTACCGACCGCCCGCCACTTCGTCTGCGTGGAAAGTTTTTTGCTATTCAATACTTTTTCGAGATGAAAGGTACCCTATGTCCTTCTCTGTACTAGACATGGGCGCCGCGTTAAAAAATTGCGGCGGCGGCGAACTGGCAATTTTAGGTCGGCGGCGGCGCGGCGCCGGCGGCGTGGATTTTTTTAAAAGCTTAATTGACATGATGACTTTAGAGGACGCTGCATGATACAATTTAGCACTTAACGTTTATTAGAAGTCTGTAAAATGCAGAAACGCCACACCTGATTTAAAGTAAAACTCAAAGACCAGATTTAATATTCCAAAAATACCCGGACGTACGAAATTAGTACTACTTAAGCAACTAAACAGCAACAGGGCAGCAAGGCATGCCGAAATCACAAAAAAACTTGAAAACAAGCCATATGCTTAAAAGCTCTCCAGATGTTTAAAATTCTTTCACCCTTGAAGGTAGAGGCCTAAGCCCTAAGGCACAGTATTATAAATAAGACTGTGCCTAATGCATGTAACAGGTCAGGCGATTCTGTTGTGGGACACTCTTGAAGAACTAATAAATCTCACTGATTTCTGCCTGAGCCACATCTGCAAGTTGGTTATGAGGGTTATTAAATTACAAATCGTATCACTCGCGGGTTTGACGACTTCCAACTTTCAACCAACTTCTTGAATAAGCTGAGTTCCGAAAAGACTGGTACTGATCTCAGTACCAGTCTTTTCGGAACTCAGCTTATATCTATTTGAGTAAGTACAACAGTTTGCCGATCATGTGGTTCTTGTAGCTGAGACTTTGAAAGACCTGGCAAAGTTTTCCCCTGACAGGGTTTCTCATGTGTGTCCCAGGACACACTTAGCCTTCCCGGCTGGACGAACAGACTTCACGGACTTATATGCCGTGGTTGGAAAATCACGGTAGTGCGCGCAACGATTCCCGTGGCCAATGCTACTTTGAGTAATTTGTAGTCAGATGACGTAGAATGGTTCGATAAAGCATTGTTCCAAGACGATTCAAAAGGACATTGACTGATTTTAGAGAATATGGCCCACACTGTGGTATGGTAGGTCCCACTGACCTTCAGCCATCTCCCGAAGTTGGGACATGCATGCATAAAGCATTTTACAGTCGTAAAAAAAACATACAGAATACTGAGGAGAATATGCCATTTTACTATGAAAGCCTTCACTTCGATCAAGGCATGGGGTGTGCTGCAGTTTCTCTAAAGATGCCAAGTGATGTTGCGGTCCTTATATAAAAAACAATACTTCGGTTAAAATTACTTAGAATTTAAAACCAGAGTAAGTACAATGGGGAATGTCCGAAAAAAATCAAATTGGCTGAATATTTTTATATAGGTAGGAATAAGGTCCCTTCCCAACTAGCATTTTGGTAATAAGAATTGGTGCTAAAAGAGTTATTTAAAAGTGATTTTTGCAAGCAAGAGTTATACAAAGGTTTTAGCAATTGGTGTTAGAGTACGCTCTAACCCCTTACAACCTCTTATTTGGGCCCACGTCTAATAGCGCTATAAGTAATAGAATGGTTATAATTCTCACTCTTTTAACACTGAGAGTTACATTACAGCTATTGAGTGGCGTTAGTGGCAAACAATTTTGTGTGTCTATATTGGTGGTATAATATAAATCTTGCTACCTCAAGCACTTTAAAGTCTGTATTATGGTTACAATAAAAACTATAGGTTGTACACAAGTTCTAAAGTTTGCTGGTATAATTTGTATAGTAATATAATAGTTCTTTTTCAAGTTCATTTTTTTCTTGGAGTTACTTTATGTATCTTGATCAGTGTTGATTAGCAACTCAGGGCTGAAGCGAGTTTTGTTCTTCTATAAGTTTTCATTATTTTAGATCCAAAAGTGTTACTTTATTTCATTCAATTCAATTTGTGATATCGTCTCAAAATGATGTCCAACTAAGGAAGTGAAATTAAGTTTGTCAATAACTCCGTCGGTCAAGTGTGATTTCTTCATCATATGGCTAAGATTTATTGCGAGTGCTACTTTATTGAGTGAATAATATATGTTTTGCATCTCAATTTTGAAGGGCCTTGAAAATAAGTGATATTTGAATTAAAAATAATTTGCATTTTATCACGCAGGACTTACACTTAATATACATTTAGATAAAAACAGGATATTGGCTCTGTCTTTTACAGTTATTGTGTATTGTAGTAATAATATTGCGTTTTAAAATCAGAAAATTATACAAAAATGTGTTTTAAACTAGTTTTTTTCTGAATTATTTTTAGGTTATGTTTGATTTAGCATGGCGTCTATTCCTTATTACCCTAGGTTCCTATTATTACTATTAATGAACAAGAAGTGCTAGATGGCCTGTAGTTAGAACTATTGTTGCACTTGTAATACCAGAACAGGGTTTTAAAGATAATAAGAGTACAAGTTTAAAGTGTTTGGTTTTACTATGGTTCGACTTGGATGTAAAGGTAGTGGTATTTTAGGGTGACGTTTCTGTTCACTGACTGACTGATACTGACACTTTCGTTTTATCCACGTACTCATGGCAAAAATCACAAAATTCTGACTACTTACAGGTATCACTGTAATTTGCATGTAATCAGATCAGAAAACATGACATTTAGAGGTTAGAGACATTATACATCTATAAAAATAATATATTATTTAGTTTTATGATTTCAAGTGATAATAAGCGTTACAATGGTTAAGTTGCATGTTAATATTGCTTAAAGTAGCATAAAAGTAAATTTGAACCCCGCTGTAACGATTAGGGCTCTAAAAGTAACTCCATAATACCAATTGCTATCATATATAGGGGTTACTGATTACTAAATTAAGTAGCTGTAAATAGGTTGCGATTAATACTTTTAAATCAACTTAGGTGGTAAAAATATTTTTCTAACTACTTTCAACAGTTCTTGTCGGTAGAAAGAGTTATAAGAAACTATAATATTACTTTAAGTATTTTCTGATACTTGAATTTATAAAAGCAGGTGCTATGATGGTTCCGACTATACCGTTTTTACCTCCTTAAGTAATATTACGTTTCCTAGCTAAGTTAAGTGGTATAAAACATTTACTTAGCACTCTTTAAGAACACTTGGAAATAGTGAGACTTAGTAGAAACCTTACTATTACCTTAGGTACTATTGTTACTTGAAGTTACAATACCTAGTGTTACAGTGGTTCAGCTTTTCTCTTTTATACCTACCTAAGTCTTATTATGGCTTCTTGCTACTGTTACTCATCTTGATGAGTTATTTAGTTATAGTCATGACCATTGAACAAACAAAAGTTTTACTGGACGCTTTTATATACCCATTAAACCAATACAAACGTTAAGAAATGTGGAAATTAGCGCCAAAATGTTTGTTGGGTTAGTAATAGAATAAAGTTTCATAGTTTTCGGATGCATGAAACAATTTTAAAAAATCAAAGTCTCTTCGACTTCACAAATGTATGAAAGTAACAGCAGAATGGAGATTATACCTTTGCCACCACCTGCCACAACCACAACATGGTATTAAAAAAAAGATTCAAGACAAAATGTCAAAACTTTTTTTTTAAATACGTGTAGTGGTTGTGGCAGTTAGCGGCAAAGGTATAATCTTCATTCTGCTGTTTCTTTCATACATTTGTGAAGTCGAAGAGACTAGAGTTGGGTAGGACACGCCATAATCGATGAGTTTGTATGAGTACCTCATATCGAATTGTGAGTTGGGACATTGTACCACCTCAAATGAGGTGGGACAATGTAATAGCAATGATACATTATTATGAGTTGAGGTATACTGTGACATTACTACAATTGGGACATTGTACTGTACCACCTCAAATGAGGTGGGACAATGTCATACCAATGAGACGTTTAGTATGAGTTAAGGTACTATGACGTTATTACAAAATCTGGAATTTAGTAATTTCCGAGACATTACTACGTGAGTGAGTTGAGTACCTACAGTTATTTGTAAAACACCAACAACCTCGCAGGAGTAGATTACTATCATCATAAACAACAAAAAATTTTCTACGACTTTTCCGAAAACAGACAAAAAAGTCGACTCTCCATACAAATATCACAGCTGATCTAGTTTTGTACGAAAAGTATTTTTTTTGTCTGTTTTTGGAAAAGTCGTAGAACAAAATGATGTTAATGTTACTTATCTACTCCTGCGAGGTTGTTGGTGTTTTACAAACAACCCTGTATACAACTTGTATATTTAGTAGAGTATAAGGTACCTATGATGTATGGAAAATAAGTAATCAATATAGCTCTCAAATTACTACAACCGGCAACTGTACGAATAGTACGACAACCGTACGAAAACTACAACTGACGAAAAATTCCGAACATTATTTGATAGTCCCAAGTCCCGACTCATTTGAGGCGCTAACTGAGGTGAAGACTAGTGTAGAGTGTGCCTGCACGACGGCCGCGCTAACGAGCAGTATTTCATTCATGCCTCATTTGATGTATGACAATTTAAATCTTTGAGGTGATGGGACATTCTGTCATTTTGTGTGGGACATTTGAGGTGACTCTTGTATGAGTTACACAACTCTAGAAGAGACTTTGATTTTTTAATTTTTTTTACGCAACCGAAAATTCTGAAACTTTTTTCTATTACTAAGGGACCTTATTCCTACCTATAGAAAAATATTCAGCCAATTTGATTTTTTTCGGACATTCCCTATTCCTATACTATCGCGACAAGGATAAGTTTTTCCTCTGAAACTATTTACCACTGCGTTATTTTAAAGTTTCTGTATCCGGACGGGAAAAGAACTGTGAAATACTTAACACGCCTTCGGTTTGCTGATGTTTAAGTTCTTGCGTGATTTTGAAGAACTTGAACACAGCGTTCAAATATTAAGCAGTCCTTTACAAGGAGCCAAGACATATCTATTGGGAACACAACACTCGAAGTTGATGACCATTACGTATATGTGCTAGGTATGACAAACACACTCCAGTTTCATAAGTCCAACTTCTTAGAAAAAAGTGATCTTCGTTGAATACGGCCCAAGAATACAGCCTATACAGGGCAGCATCATTTGGTAAGTTACGGAAATAACGAGTCGTCAAAAAACTGACAAAAATAGTAAAACTTTCGACATTACAGTTCGTTTTTGACCAAAATTCCACGCCGCTCGGTAGAGACGGCGGCGGCGGCGGCGTGCCGGTAACTTAAGGCGGCGTCGCGCCGGCGCGGCGCCCATGTCTACTCTGTACCCCTGACAACGTGTATGTAAAATTTCATGATGATCGGTTCAGTAGTTAAGATGTGAAGGCGTAACAAGCAAACAAACGGACTTTCGCATCCTTACTAATATTATAAATGCGAAAGTCCGTTTGTTTGTTTGTTTCTCTCCACGCAGACGAAGTCGCGGGCGGCCGCTAGTTTATAATATTAGTAAGGAAGTAAGGATTTACAGATGACGCGGAGCATAGTGCTGTTTGTTGCAGATCATCGGCGCCGCGCGTTGAGTTACTGCCGTCTCGTACAAATTCATTTCAGATAGGTAGGTACCTACTTTGTTTAAAATTACACTTTTATTTTTATTATTTATTCACTGACGATTCGGACACTTCTTCTCTGCCTTTATAACTTTTTCTCCGCTATAACCACAAGTGAATACTGTACAAGTACTATTTATAACTATGAGTGTCCCCGAATCGTTAGCGAAAAATAATAAACTCAAAAATGACATTTCGGATATTGCCGAAATGACCGAGAGGCGAGATGTCAGTAATTCACGGTGTCGACTGACTGAAATGAGCTCCGCCTCTTTCGGTCTTTCTTTTCCAGATATGTGCTAGGTTTTTAGAATAAACAATGTCGGGTTACACCTAGGGTTGCCAGATGGTCGGGATTCGCCTGGATTCTCCCGCAATTTCAAGTTGTCTCCCGACTCCCGAAAAATCTAAATATCTCCCGGAAAAACTGCTGTTCCGAAAGTTCTCTAGAAAACAATAATTTTGGCGTAAGAAACCACAGATCACAATATTAGTGGATAAAACTAACTAAAAATCGCGCTGCGCGGCCGTAATATTTTACTATAGACAGGCAAGAGTACAAGATAAGTGAATCAAACGAGTGAAACTAACTAAAAATCGCGCTGCGCGGCCGTTTTATTTTACTATAGACAGGCAAGAGTACAAGATTAGTGGATGAAACGAGTGAAACTAACTAAAAATCGCGCTGCGCGGCCGTTTTTTTTCAATGGACAGGCAAGAGTACAAGATTAGTGGATGAAACGAGTGAAAGTAACTAAAAATCGCGCTGCGCGGCCATTTTTGTAATATATACAAGCATTTGTTACATTTTTAATTTTTAATATTTCTTTCTCCCGACAATAACCGCAAAATCCAGACATTTTCAAATATTCTCCAGATATTTTGGAGTTCCGATCTGGCAACCCTATAGTTACACCATGTACCTACCTGTATATTTCGGCGCAGTTGCGAAGAACTAGACGGAGGGAGGGTAGACCGATTCGTTTGCCAATAACATCTACCCGCACCAAAGACTTCAATACAACATAGAAGCACAAACAAAAATAGAAGTCTTTGATTGACCCGCACGCAACAATCGACAGTTCTTCCGTGATCATGCCGCATGCAACTGCGCCGAAATATCGGCGTCTCAAAAATAAACAGGTATTTTAATTACATGGTGTAAATCCCGACATAGTTTATTCTAATAATCCTTACTAATCCTTACTAATATTATAAATGCGAAAGTCCGTTTGTTTGTTTGTTTGTTTGTTACGCCTTCACGTCTTAACTACTGAACCGATCAACATGAAATTTTGCATACATGTTGTCAGAGGTACAGAGAAGGACATAGGGTACCTTTCATCCAGAAAAAACGAACAGTTCCCGAGGGATAGTAAAAAACTGTCCATTACGCCTTCACGTCTTAACTACTGAACCGATCGTCATGAAATTTTGCATACACGTTTTCAGGGGTACAGAGAAGGACATAGGGTACCTTTCATCCAGAAAAAACAAACAGTTCCCGAGGGATAGTTAAAAAACTGTCCATTACGCCTTCACGTCTTAACTACTGAACCGATCATCATTTTGCATAAATGTTGTCAGAGGTACAGAGAAGGACATAGGGTACCTTTCATCCAGAAAAAACGAACAGTTCCCGAGGGATAGTAAAAAACTGTCCATTACGCCTTCACGTCTTAACTACTGAACCGATCATCATGAAATTTTGCATACACGTTTTCAGGGGTACAGAGAAGGACATAGGGTACCTTTCATCTAGAAAAAACGAACAGTTCCCGTGGGATAGTTAAAAAACTGTCCATTACGCCTTCACGTCTTAACTACTGAACCGATCATCATGAAATTTTTCATACACATTTTCAGGGGTACAGAGAAGGACATAGGGTACTTTTCATCCAGAAAAAACGAACAGTACATGGCGGAAGATATTTTGCGGCGGCTGCAGCAATTACATGCAGATATGACTTTTAATGATCACATCTACAACGAAGCGCTGACGAAGATTGAAAACAAGGTTTTGAAAATGGCGGGGAAAAAGCTACAAGATTTTGGAATGGTGAGCCCTCGACGATCAGACGAAAATAACTTAAACGATGAAATTTCTCGAGAATTAAATTATGATTTCACAGCGTTGCAACAGCAAGTAACCGAATTAGTTCCGCGGTTGCTTCCAGAACAAAGTTACGTCTTTCATCAGGTATTAAGTCAAGGGAAGGGTGCACTCTTCTTTCTCGACGCCCCTGGAGGAACCGGAAAAACGTTTATACTGAACTTATTATTGACGTTCATAAGAAAAGACCAGAAAATAGCCGTTGCCGTAGCTTCCTCTGGTATAGCCGCTACACTGCTCAACGGTGGCCGTACTGCACATTCCGTTCTAAAATTGCCATTAAACCTTGCACAAGAAGAGTCACCTATCTGCAATATCAGCAAAAATAGCTCTCGAGGTATGATGCTACGCTACAGTGTAAACTATTAGTGTGGGACGAAAGTACGATGTCTCACAAAAAGGCCATAGAGGCGTTAAACCGTACTCTTCAGGACCTGCGAGTCAGTACAGATATTATGGGAGGAATGGCAGTTTTACTGGCTGGTGACTTCCGACAAACTCTACCGGTGATCCAAAAGGGCACACCTGCAGATGAAATCAAAACCTGTCTCAAGTCATCAATCTTATGGGAAAAAGTGAAAAAAATTAGTCTAACAACTAATATGAGAGTGTGTCTTTATAATGACGTAGATTCGGGACTTTATGCAGAGACTCTATTGAAAATTGGTGATGGACGTTTGGAAACAGATGCTGAAGGTTGTGTTTTACTAACAAGGGAATAATTGTTTTACTAAACACTGAAATTTTGAAAGAGGTGCTGGGAGAAACAAAACAGTATATTTCTATAGATACAATCATGGACACAGAACAGAGCACTTCATACCCCGCTGAATTTTTAAATTCTCTGGAGCTTTCCGGTGTACCCTCGCATAAACTGAATTGAAATTATGTGTACCGGTCATGCTGATGCGAAATATAGATGCACCCCGGTTATGTAATGGGACGAGGCTTCGTATCACACAATTAGGACAAAATATCATCGGAGCCACTATTTTAACAGGGTGTAGGAAAAGGGAAAAGTGTGATGTTACCTCGAATCCCAATAATCCCCACTGACCTACCATTCCAGTTTAAGAGGCTTCAATTTCCAGTCAAATTAAGCTTTGCTATCACTATAAATAAAGCGCAAGGGCAAACATTACAGGTAGCAGGGGTTCATCTGGAAAAGCCATGTTTTTCCCATGGTCAACTATATGTAGCATGTTCGCGTGTGTCTACTGCCCAGAATTTGTATGTATTCGCGCCAAATGGAAAGACATACAATATAGTCTATAGCAGCGTCTTAAAATAGTGCTTTATTCTATGCCCATGATTGCAATGGCCCAGGAATTAATAAAAATATCATCAATCCAGTGGAAAAATAATATTTTATCGTCATTGCAACCTACAACTTCGTAGTAGAAATTAAAAAAATTAAGCAAATATGTATTTTGTGACTTTCTGATTTTTTTCCCTTAAGGAGTAATGCTTCTTGAATGCCTCGATTACATACGCCAATTTAGCTTCCTAGCTAGGAACCAATTTCGGGTTGCCACCCGTACTTGACAATAAAGTATTGTAGAATAAGATCAATTTTAAAATCGAATCGATTATAGTGATAACGGAAAAGTAAACATTGTTTAAGATTGGAGATGAAAATTGAAAATAAAAAATCATAAAAAATGTTGACCTTTCCGTCATTTGTGCTTATTCACTGTTAAAATTTAACTTATTTATACGAGTGGCAACTCTAAATTGGTTCCTTAAATCAGCGTATGTAATCGAGGCTTAAACAGGGTAAATAAACCTAAAAATCTTTATGGAAATCGTTATGGAAGTTTAATGGAATGTTGATTGCAAAAATTAAAAAGTTATTTAGTGAAGGTTTGGATGTTTAGAGATGTTATAACTCAATCGCAAAAAGGACGGATTTAAAATGGCACACACAGATATTTTATAGCCTGGATTAAAACAGATACTATTCTCGGTCAAAAGTCCCCTAAGGATTTTCCGAATGTCCACGCGGACGAAGTCGCGGGCGAAAGCTAGTATCTATTATCCTTACTAATATTATAAATGCGAAAGTCCGTTTGTTTGTTTGTTTATTTGTTTGTTTGTTACGCCTTCACGTCTTAACTACTGAACCGATCATCATGAAATTTTACACACACGTTGTCAGGGGTACAGAGAAAGACATAGGGTACCTTTCATCCCGAAAAAAGGAACTGTTCCCGAGGGATAGACAAAATACTATCTACGCAGACGAAGTCGCGGGCGGAAGCTAGTAAATGCTAAAGTCAGTTTGTTTATTTGTTTGTTACGCCTTCACGTCTTAACTACTAAACCGATCATTATGAAATTTTGCATACACGTTGTCAGGGGTACAGAGAAGGACATAGGGTACCTTTCATCCCGAAAAAAATTACAGTTCCCGAGGGATAGCAAAAAACCTTTCCACGCAGACGAAGTCGCGGGCGGCCGCTAGTTAGTAAATATAAATCATAGTCAATAACCATGGAAAAAAACAATATATGTGGCTAGGTTTGTTTGATTTTGAGCTTCATTGTATAATACCTACCTAAGCTACTTAATTAAAAAAATCTGAACTATGTGGCGGAGAAAAAAAATATGACTTTTTGGCTTCACGCAACGCAAATGAATGATATTAGAGGGAATTAAAATAACTGTTCGCTTGATCCCAATTAGCAGGCAGTTCTGGTCGGCAGGTTCCGTCAAGTCCCGTGACTCCTCGAAAGCTGTAGCTTGGCCATGGAGGGCAAGGAGGGTGCATAATGCACGCGCGCGGCGTGACGCTGCGCCTGCGCCGGTTGCTGGCATTTCATACAAATGCCATTCGTATAGTTTTTGTAGCGACGCCGATAATACAGCGTTGCGCCCCCTCACGTTCCAATCTAAATACCATTTCGCTTAATGACAAAATGTCAATACAAATTCCTGTTTGTGGAATAGAAAACGGTCGGCTAGACTAGTAGGGTGTTAATGATACATAAGGTCGCGGCCGTTACCTACCTATATAATCGGAAGTGCGTTTTTAATTAAGTACTTTTAGTTTTTTTAGCTACCCAGGCATGATACTTACTTCTTTTACTACTTACGCGACATGGAAAGTATAAACTTTTTTCAGAACACCTTCAAACAAGATCACATCTAGATAAGTAATTGTTTTACACACAAAATCATCAAAATTGACCATTTCAAAGGCTAATAGTTATTAAACAAATTGGTACACAAGTTACCTACCTTTATAACGAGGAGAGCTATGAGAAGCTCATATCTTTCATCTATCGTTATCTTATATCGCATATCTTTTATTCTAAATGCCTATTCTTATGTCTATCGTTTGGATATGTTTAAAAAAAACCACGAAAATAGCATTAAAATGTATGGAAATGCTGTAACTGATAACTCTTATCCTTACAGTTCTTTCAGATCAATTGGGTGTGTATGGGGATCTGAATCTTCTCCATTCACTCCCTGGATGGCCATCATCAGATCACACCACGTTTAATCCTAGGCGGAGAACCAATGCTTCAAAGTTACCTCGTTTGTATGAAAATAGACCTCTGTAGTACTTAGTTTTGCAGGCCAGTGTAGGTAACCTGGTTTTGTTGTTGATACAACTACCGAACAAAATCTAGTGTGGCTACTAAAATAACAAACGCAATAACGAAGTGAGCCTAAATGTTTCCAAAAATGGAGTTCAGGGTGAGGAGCTCCTTGCTCTTCCAGCAAGCGGTTCTAGACCTATAATCTAAGACCCAGACCCAACATCCAGCTCACACCAGGTGGTACGGAGTCATTAGCCTGCTTTTAATAAAGTAATATTTAATTTGTGGAGCATATTCATCTGTAAGTACCTAAACTAAATTACTCGGCTCAGGCCATGGACCCTGGTGACGCTTTTTCACCTCAGAAAAATAAATACCTAAATAAAAACTTACGAAATCACGAAAACTCGTGTTGCCAAAATGACTTACAGCTACCATGACGATTACCGCTAGTTTCGCTGAGCTCGCCGAATTTGAACCTTATTCGCAGGCAGCTAGAAAGTGTCAATTTAGAATATTTTGTTGCCTTTTTGTTTTGTCATGCACGTAGAATAGCGGTACCGAATAAATTGCCCTCATCAAGCCAGCGGTTAAACGCATAAGAATTTGTTCGTAATGTCAATTTTAAAGGCTTTTTTTTTCTAATTTTCAATAGAGTTTACCATTAAGTACTTAAATAGAAATGCTAAAATACCTCAGAATACTTTGGTAATATAAAAAGTATGCCTTTTATTGGTAAAATAGCAGACGTGGATCGGATAGGAATAACTCGACCTAAATGTGAAGTTAATTAGGGCGTCGTTAAACCGAGCTAAAGTTGGCGAATGCGGGAAATTATGTTTATATATGAAAAAAGTACAAAAATGTCGACTTATAAAATAGGTAAGTAGTTGTAAAAAAGATCGACAACTACCTAAGTATGTTATAAAAATATTCTTCTTATTCTAATCCTTAGGTAAGTACTTAAATGTTGAAAAATATACTTCTAAGTTACTCCTTCTTTGTTACCAAAAAAGTATTAGTAATTGTATTGTAACTTAGTCGAGACTTATTTTTTTCCCTCTACATATAGCATTAGTACCTATGCTTTGTTGTTGACGTATGAAATTGACGAAAACGGCATTTCATACAAACTTTCTCAAATTAATGAACCAATTTTAATGAAACTTCATACGCATAGCAAGCAACCTACATAGGTCTAAAAATTTTGTTAAAACATTTTTGAAATGTCTTATTTTAAAAAAGATAATTGTTCTATGGATTTTTAAATCTGTCTGAACACTATTTATCGAAAATGTTTTCAATTACCTACCTAACTTTTTAGACCAATGCTTCTGGTTATGTGTAAGAAGTTTCATTAAAATCGGTTCATTCATTTGGGAAAATAGTACTTGAAGGTTTTTATGGAATGCTTTATTTCGTCAACGTTGTAATTAAATTTAGTTATTAGTTAAACTTACTTAAATTAATAGTATCAATGTGTCTTAATTAGTATCAAAGAAATGAAACTTTTAGCACGGACGGGCTTAAATATTTAATTATACGAGGTGTATTTGTACCCGCTCTCCAAATTTTAAGGATGTGTTTAGTCCATGAAACTTAACAACTTTCTCTAAGAAACATAAGGTAAAATATGTAGAAAAAAATTACTTTTCATACAAATCAAAGAGATCACGTGATCAGTTTAGGGATGACCAAAATTTTTTGGCGTATTTCGACACATGTTAATAGAGAAAGTTGTGCAGTTTCATGGACTAAACACATCTTTAAAATTTGGAGAGTGGTTACAAATTCACCTTGTATACCAAAGTAGCTTCGTTTTCCCACGACACTACAATTTTCACATTAAAAGTTTCCATTCCTAAACGAGATCGAGAGAAGAATACCTCATAAAAACTACGTCAATGTTGGTCGGATTCAATTATCGTCGGGCTGTAGGTTAAGGAATTAGTCCCGGTGGAGGAACCAATCTCCAGCACCTGCGCGTCCGCTACAACAATCATAGGAAAAGAAATCCGTCTCCGCTGGTGCGTGCTGCCACTGCCACCGCGCCGGCTGACCCCCGTGCCGGTTACCGGTGACTGGATTGACGCTCTGAATAATCGGTCACCGATCCAAGTTGGAAAGCAATGAAGCCAAGCAAAATGGATACAATAATGTCGGAAAATAAAAATCAAATCAAACTTTTAAAAAAATATAAATGACGCGACGCCTTGTAGCCGTAAAGTGTTAAAATTTCAACGTACCTAGGTCACGCACAGAACAGCAAATTTTTAAGACTTAGTACAAAACTGTGGACAAGAAGAACTGTAATTAAGAACAAATAAAGTGTTGTAAAATGTTTGGATTAAAACGGTGGAAAACGAACAATTAATTGCTAATACAAGGAATTGACAACATTTCAAAATATTAAGGTAGCCTCTTAGTGCCGGATAATGTTTACCCTAAATCTAGGGTAAATTACCCTGGCTGGCACCACTGTTTTTTTTTTAAATAGAAGGCAAAGAGACTCATCTCAGACTCCCTATATCGGCTAGATTTTAGATTTTTTTTTATTAACGTAAAAAATGATCTAAAAATTCTGAAAAAAATATACGAGCTTAGAACACTAAAATCTCGAAATGGTTTTCTAATTTTAATACTTTCTCAAAATAAAATGTTGTCAATTGTAAAACTAACATAAACAACAGTTTTGTGTGCCGTGGTGACGCAGACTCGAAAAAAAAAACAATGGAAATGGAATATTAATTATAGTACTTACGAGTATCTTTAAGGAAAAATCACTGATTTCAGTTTCCACATCTGTTTATTCTGTGGTGATCTAGTGCTAGGTAGGTGTACCTACGTGTGTGCATAAATTCATAATAAGTTTGAATAACATTAAAATTTAAGAAAAAGGTGGTAAAAGTAGGTACTAAGTTTGTTTAGTAATTCCAAATGAAGTGGTAACAAATATTACAACTAGGTACGAGAAATTTATATGCTGAGCTTAGGCCACATAATAAAAAATATTAGGCATAAAGAAACTCGCCGTATTGTTTTACGAAGGGAATATCCGAAGGAAAACTGTTAATGTGCATTGACGCAAGTTCGAAGGCAAAGAAACAATAGATTTGGGATCGGTTTACCGGTGAGCTGTTGACCCGTGGCCACTGATTGGCCGCCGTCGTCGGTGGATTGAGTCGGCGTGGAGTTTTCCCGGCGATTAGACAGACAGCCGCCGTTGCCGGGGCACCACCGTTGAGCAGCCGCGTGCGACGCCGGCGCCGCCTCCGCCGATGTTGCGGGCTGGTTGGTTGGCCGACCAGCTTGTTTTCCAATGAGGACAATTAAAACTCTTGGATTTGAAGCTTTCAGTGAGCTTTCTTGATTTGGGCCCCGCCCTATAAGGCCATAGGCCCCGCGCAGACAGAAAGAGTTCAGCCTTTCGTTTTGCGTTCCGCATTCTTTTGTACCGACTGATGGCGCGTTATGACTGCTTCTCAGTTTATAGATTTTCCTAGAAATTTTGTGAAGCGCGTACATTTTGTTTTTGTTCATCAAATTTTAATACTACATAAGAAAAATGCCTGGAACAAGTGCGTAGCAGTTCGCTGGGCGTGAAGCTCCACATCTCTCCACCGATATGGGCGGCGCTGCTGGTGCGCGCCTCATTTAGATCCCATCTGCTTAATCTGTGCATGGGCGCCCGTCACGCTCCGAACCGCGCCGTGCTCGCCTTCTAATGCCGTTCAATTACCTACGTATAATAATATGCTTAATAACGTTCATACAAAGTACAAATACTGGCGGCGTGGTTAAAAATGAGACCATGTTGACAGGATGGCAACCTACCACTATTCGGTGCACTAAGTAACTCGAGTAGGTAAGTATCGGTCGGTGTCAACATGGAATACTTGACAAACATGTTGACAAGTGGGGCTGCAGTAAAAGTCCCCGCAAGAATCGGAGCATTGAAAATGAATACAAAAATTTACGAAAAACCAAAATCAAATGAAATGCAAAATCCTATTATATTTTTAAAGTTACCAAGATAGTATACCTACCTATTTATTTTGACGATGCGCCCGCTGACTGCCTCGACGCAGCCGAAATATTATTAACCGATTTTTTTAATTCCAACGAATTCACTTCTTGTCTGCTTCTGCACCTTTTAACACTATTACCATGACGATCGGTCAATAATCATAGAAGCTACAAAACTTTTTATTCACCGATCACAATTATTTACCGATTTTCAAAATTATTTCGCCATTTGGTAGCTAAACTAATACCTTTTTTTTTCATTTTTTCTTAAGTCAATTTTTTTCCGAAATATTTTAAATTTAGTAAACAAACACCCCCCAAAAAACCCGGAATTTTTGGAATTTTGCAAAAAAAAAAAACAGTAGATTTTCAAAATTCAAACGTTCATACGTGTCTCGATAAATTCCTCAACTTTTAGTACTATTTCCATCTCGATCCTCTCAAAATCCTCGGAGATGTGTTTAAAAATACGTCTCAGGCGATTTGCATCTGATAACCATTTTCAATGGTAAAATGAATTTACTACCGGTTAAGTAATTACTTATCATAAAGAATTGAAATATTAAATAATTATTAAATTACTTTCTAAAATACCAAAAATACAAATAATTTGCATGCTATATGGTTGGCTGGGCCGAACTTTATTAAGTAGAGTAGACTTTCAGTGTACCGTATTTGATTTGTTCCTGATTCGTCATATTCTTAATTGGTCTGTTCCTAATTCGACACTTTCCTAACTGGTAATTATTCCTAACTTGTCATACCATGTTACATTTACTCTATAATCATTTCTGCGGTGGTGTCGTATGAGGCGGGTCGTTACGTTCCCTCAAATATGGTTGAGCGAAGAGATGGCTGGTTCATGCGTCATGCTCGTGAACTGGTGCTGCCAGTGGGAATGGGTCTGCTTCTGACTACCTATCTTAACGCATATTGAATTGTATGTTTTTCTTTTATTTTTATTTATTGTAACAGCCTTTAAGAAATTTGAAATTCATTAGGAAATGAGCTAATTCAATAATGTTATTTATTTGTTAATCTTTGTTAATATAAAGTCTGGAAACGATATACATATTTGTAAATATCGTTCCATCTGATAAAGCTGACAAGTTTTTTGCGCCCATTTTTCTTGTCAGTTAAAAGACGTCATAATGGGTGGTAGGGTAAAAGAATTGACGATTTAAAAATGCTTATTATGTGAGCTTATTTAAATAAAATATATTTCACTTTCACTTTCACTTTCACTTTAGTACCGAATCTACCACCAATTCACAAATTGAGAAGCCTCTCGGAAAGAGAAGCTGAAGAAGAAAGAAAACTCGGAAAGATTTGTCGACCTCCCTTTTGATATCTAAAAGGCAAAAACTTCAATTTTCCAATTTCTAATTAATCCCGAGCGTTCGTGTCATTTTCAATTTCCAATCAATTTTCATTAACATTTGTTATTTCAAATACAAATTAATTATTAATCGTTATCAATCAGAGACTCCTTTTGCAAACTTTATTATTATAACAAAATTTATTTATTACGGCGTGTACGATAATATCTCACAGTTCCGTTAGTCGCCGGAGAAATCACTCATTACGAACATTTACGCTCCACATCGCGTCGACAGACGGACCGAGATTTTATTTTATTCCATTATGATTTATTTTAAAATTTATTTTTATTTAAATGTACCGGAACTCTCTCGGACGAGCTGGCATGCAGTCGTCGTAAACAGAGCAATATCTATCCCGTTAAAGAGCGGATCAGTTAAACTGTTTATAATCAGGGAATTACCAGTGTCATTAACATTGTCGGTACTACCTACCTAGCTAGATATTATTTTTTACTTGCTGTTTCTATTTATAAAGGAGGCAAACACGCATGCACACACACACACAAACATACACATACACACGCACACATTCACACACACCAATCATGAGACAATATAATATAATCTATTTCGATGTTGTAATTTTTTTTTTTACAAATCCGTTAAACTTATGTTTTTTTTTAAATCTCTTTTTTTAACCACTTATATATTTTGTTTACAAAGTGTTGTTTCCGTAATTGGCTTGTATACCGGCCTCAATGCTCTGTAAATGCTGTGGTAACAATGTTCAATAAATAAAAATAAAAAAATAAAAAATACTTTAACAAAAATAAAATTTGCGACTTGTTTTTTTAAAGAATTGCAAGAACGTTTTTTTTAAATACCCATCATCGACGTTTAAAATAGTTACTCTTAATTGAAAAAATACTTTTAACGAAAACACCCCGACTAAAAGTGATGTAGTTTATAGGTTTACTTACTACTTATACACATTTAACCACCTATTCATAAATTACAAACGCAAAAAACCGACTTCAAAAAACCTGAAAATAAAAACAAAAACAGCTTCAAAATTAAATACCTCTAAAAAGCAAGAAATAATTTTCTAATCACTAGATACCTACGCATATCACTGTAATAAAACACGTCTATTGAAGTCGGGTGGGGCTGGAGGACAACTTCTTTTTTTTATTCTAAGAGCCCCACCTTTTCAGAGGTATTTAATTTTGAAGCTGTTTTTGTTTTTATTTTCAGGTTTTTTGAAGTCGGTTTTTTGTTTTTAAACAATTTTTTATTTTATTCTTTTTAGTGTAATCACTTTATCGTTCTATCTTTTTTAGAGTTCCTTTGCGTATCTTTGATATCCAAGGTCCAATAACAATGAAATCAAAATGGTATCATCTCTAAAGTATCCTCTTTCAAACAAAAAAAGAATCATCTAAATCGGTACATAAACAAAGAAGATATGGTCGATTTTCCGTATAAGTTCACAAAATGGTTTCAGGTTTTCCTGAAAAGTACTGAACCGATTTCAACATTTTAAAAAATGGGACCAACTTGAGAATAAACCTGATCTAATAACGTTTGAATCATTCAATCGGTTCAGCCGTCTTCGAGTAATCGGTGTACATACAAAAAACAAAAAAAAACCGGTCGAATTGAGTACCTCCCTCCTTTTGAAGTCGGTAAAAAAATCCGTCGGAAGCTGCCATTCATTACCTGATCCAAAATTATCTATTTTAGGTAATATTTTGCAGTTGTAATTAATTATGTTATGTTATTTTAAATCGAAATAAAATAGAGAGAGATGGCAATGGCAGTCCCCAACGGATTTTTCTTGCGTTTGTAATTTATGAATAGGTGGATAAAAATGTATACTTAGTACCTAGTTATACCTACCCTACATCACTTTTCTTTTAGTAACGGCACTTTTCTTTTAGTATTGCATTGAGCGGACGGCCAGAAAGCTCACAGGCAACATTTTTTTCTAATAAGATCAAAAGCCTCGAGCATAGACGCAAGGTTGGTAGTTTATCAGTTTTTTATCGGATATATTTCGGCGAGTGTGCACTGGAATTGCACAACCTAATTGCCATCTCCCTTCTTCCATCGGACAACCAGACGTACCTAATCAGCGCTACAGGTTTTTGGTGGATATTCCAAAGACTGGTACTAAGCGTTTTGCTTCAAATTTTATCATCCGCCAGAGAGTGGAACTCCTTTGCCTGAGTTTATGTTTCCCGATAGGTACAATCCGGGGGCCTTCAGATTGCTAGTAAAGGTATCTAAGTATTAGGCAAGCGCGTTCCATCGTAAGTATATCGCATCTTCGCTATACGCTAATACCATTACCACGCGTGTCATCGCTTACCATCAGGCGTGATAGCGGGCAAGCGCTTGCCTATCTATCATAAAAAAATGGCAAAATGGGTTTGTGCACAAACAAACAAACAACCTCTCACCCTACACGCATACTTGTACCTATAATAAGTATACCATCTCCGTTCCGTCGCGTGTAATATCCGTCGCAGTGTCATGCAGTGTCCGCCACTGGCTCACGAGATACTTAATGAAATTAAACTCGTCAAACCACTTTATTCCCACGTTTAATGCAATCTTTCAGTTTTCAGTTAAGGCTGATTAAAATAAAAGAAACTGTGCGGAGAACAGACAAAAATCTCAGTTGAAATTGGAGCAGCGGACCAACCAACCACAATTTGTATTCCATGGAAGTAATATAGCAAATCTAAATTGTCAGAATAAGTGAGTGTCTTACATATTCTTGTACTAGAGGCCGCCCGCGACTTCGTCTGCGTGGACAGTTTTTTTTGCTATCCCTCGGGAACTGTACGTTTCTTTCTGGATGAAAGGTACCCTATGTCCTTTTCTGTACCCCTAACAACGCCTATGCAAAATTTTATGATGATCGGTTCAGTATTTAAGACGTGAAGGCGTAACAAACAAACAAACAAATAAACAAACAAACGGACTTTCGCATTTATAATATTAGTAAGGATTAAATGGAGAGTTGTTAAATAAAGAAATTGTTTCCGTCTGAATATAGCCATAATATAATCAGAGGCGTGCGTGTGGAGAATCTGAAGCAGTCGTACCTAGCCGACTTTACTATGTTGTAATGTGTTATCGCCACGAAGATCTTCATCCAGTGTGATATTAACAGCTTCCAACACGAGTTTCTATTAGCGGTCGATTAACTATACTTATTCACCCGATATATCTGCTTTGAGCGAGGCGTACTACTATTCAAAACAGTGAATCAATTTGGTTCGTAGCGGAGTATTGAGAGGCAAAAAATCTATGCGATAGCTAGGTATTCAGCGAGGGTCAACGGCCTGGATGGCGGGCACGTCGCTTGGTTCACGAGACGAATCGATTCAACATCGAATAGACGAGAGCACGAAGGAGCGCAGTTTGGAGCGAATCGGGAACAATTTGATTTGACCCTATATTATTATATGGGATGGGAACACAGATATTTTAAGTTTTATTCGTATTTGATTCATTTTCGTTAACTTTTTCACAGACGATTCTTAACTAATCAGGATCAGGAGCAGGAGAAAATTATACCAAATGTAGGAACATCGTATAATTGCAGAAAATTTTCACCTCCATTAGTTTCTGAGATCAATGTTCACAACGTCAATTTCTTTCGACATTTTCCAGTGATCTAAAAACCACTGCTATCTCGTCTCGCACTTACGCGGAGGATGTAACATTCCGGAGCAAGAGGGAAGCAATATCGTCGTGAGTATTACATTAAGTGATCGCATTCTTCCGATCGCATTTCCCGCCACATGCCCGCGTAATGGCGGCGCGTCACCGCGGCCATCAGCGCGCGTGGCGTAGATCACAGGCCGGCCGCGACCGCTGCCTCAGCAGGCCAGTAGTAGGAAATTGGGCTTTCTGACTCACGGTCTTTCAACATAATTGAAGTTTTAGTTTTCAGTCTAAAGTGAATCATTCAACTTAGGGCGCGCACAAGAGGCGCCGCTAGGCGCCTCTCAAGCGCGCGCTCAATTTCAAAGACCGCGAGTCAGAAAGCCCAATTTCCTACTTTTACACCCACAAACTGGATTTATAGAGAGTGGTGTGATAGCTTCACATAAGCATAGGATGAGTAAGTATACTTAGGTAAGTTCCCTACACTCGAACTAGATTTTGGAGAGTGCTTTATGTTAGTAATCCTATTTATGCAAAGGATGAGATGTCCATTACAAATAGATAGGTTACCATGCTAGAACCTTTCAGTGATTATCATTATTCTAGAGCAGTTTTATCTAGTTAAGTACCCATATAAAATGTATTGATAGGTAGGTAGGTATAAAATGAAAGAGACAATTTTATTTAAAAAAGTTTATTATCTTCACACCATTTGTTTAAACAAAATACATTTTTTAATGCACACACCTGAGTGTGATACATGCAACTAAATACATCGTTTGAGTCTTTATACTTATCATACAAATTAAGTAAACTAGGACAAAACTTATCTTCTAAATTATAAACATTGTTATTTTCTGTTACATCTTTTAACCACTTCACTTTTTCTATTCCCTTAGTATAAATAATTTTGTTTGACAACAGTCGCACGATATGTTCCTTATGATTGGGATATGGTATGAAACCCTCTTTCCAGTAAACTGCTCTGTTTCTCTCAATCCAATTTACCTGTTTCCTCTCTGTTTTGCTTAGCTCGTAATAAGGATATGGAGGTTTTATAAGAAGAACTTGTAAGTGTTGTTTGTTTAGAATAGCAATTTCTTTTAGAATGAATGTATTATCATCTGTTTTAAAACCCTGTACATCTACAATAACCCTCATGATAATTTTCGAACTATTTTACTCAGAGGCTTGTATTCAAACAGACGATCATTAATAATTAAACAATATGCTGTTGTATCATCTGGTAAATATTCAGAACTTTCAATTTCTATTCGCACATCTACAGGTCCAGTTTTCAAATTATCGTTTTGTCTTGAGCAATCAATGATGAATAAGGGAGCCTTGTTTTTAAAATTATCTAGATTGAGCAATGGGTCTGGTGAAATGTTGTAATAAGAGTGACGGAATTTAGTGTACATATCGTATAATATACTATATTTATTCTCATTAAACTTCAAATTCATAGATTCGTAGGGGTAATATTGCGAATTCAAAAATAATGTAACGTTTGTTAATTTACAATGATCAAACTCAGAGCAGTCCAGAGTTCTACTATTCTTTCTGTTTGTTTGTAAGCCTAAAATCACATAACGAGGTTTTTCTATTTGTGAACTACTCTTTACTGACCATGAATGTTTTACTGTTTTAGGCAATACAGGATATTCATATAAATCCCAGTTTCTAAAAGCAATTTGGATAGGCTTATCTTTGTCAAGAAGTTTAAGCAAAGATAGCTTCTCATAATCCGAAACTTTAATATGTGGAACTCGCCACTGTACTTTTTGTATATTTATTTTAATGTGTTTGACATCATCTGGCAAAATTACACTATTCAATACGCTATGACCTCTGTTTAAAATAAGTTCATGCTTGCAGTTAATTATAATTTTCTTATAATCTTCTGCGAATCCTAATATTTTATCAAGGGGCACAACTGCACTGAAACTATTATTAATCCTAATAGTTCCGTTCAAACTCCATCCCCATATAGCTGCAACTTTGCTCTCCCCTTCATTCATTGATATATACGATTTCATACATGTGGTTATGCCAGAATTTTTGATACGATCTATTTCAATACCATTCATCTCATATCTAATATCTTGAAATAGAAATAAAACCGGGTTATTAGTGAGCTTAACAGCTTTTTGCATAGGTTTACCGTCTTTATCATAGAGTTGTATATCTCCTTCAATATATATAGCACTTGCCGATGGTAATATGTATATATCCTGCTGATGAATTGGAATTCTTATTTCATCATTTTCATTGAAATTATTATTGTAAGGATTATAAGTATGAATTTCATAGCTTTCAATTGAGTTATCGTATTGAGGTAAATCACTTATTCCGAGAATACTCATGTTTTAAATCCTAGGGTCTGAAGAAATTTTTTATTGACTTTAGTTATTTTTTTAACAGGTTTAACACGTGTGGAGACTTTAACGCTATGTCGGGTATTGACACGCTTGGTGTTCGTATTCTGAACTTTATAAAACACTATCATGTCGCTCTACGTAAATGAAGACGCAATTGAATACTTTCTCCTCTGAAATCAATGTAGTTTCCGTGTTCATCTAGAATCTTTACACTCAGAGATGATATATTGTTTTTGTTAACTGGTAGATATACAATATTTTTCGGTATTTCTATATATCGGTGACCAGGTGATACGTCCGGCACAAATTCATGTATAATATGTGAGGGCGAGCCGTTGTTATACGATCCTTGCACTAGATCACATTCAATCCTGATCACAGATAGAGGCAGAATGTTTACTGGACTTACAGATTCATGCCATTTATTTGCTTGTAACTTTACGTTCTGAAAGCCGAATAACTGTCCAATGCTGTTATTTACGCTGAAGTCTACTTTTTGAGAACAATAAAAATAACACTTTAACGTATTGTTGTTAGCTTTAATCTTGATTTCACAATCGGTGATATTTGTTTCAAGATATTCAGCAATATCGTAAAGATCGTAAGTTCCGACAGGTATTTTTAACTGCTTATTATCATCACCATAAGTAAATATGTTGTTTAGAGAAGTTACATTTGGTATGGAATTTATAGCGGAAAAGTATAATAATCCACATTCACATTTTCCCATAAAGTTAAAGGGGGTTGGAATTGTGATTCCAAGTAGGACTTTTCTCCAGTGATGGTTAAAGTAATAGACATTATTTAATACTAACTAATTTAAAAGTTTTACTATCTATTTATCTAATATTTTAGACCAAAAATTTCTAAGAAATTGAAGACATAAATGCCCACAGTTAAAAGGGTGATTGCGCTGTATATTTTCATTATTATATTTTATATTACTAGTACCAACATAAGAAATAAATTCTTTTGGTGGCTTCAAATTACCATAGCTATCGAAATACATTATACTTTTATGATATTTAGCGTAGGCTACCCAGTGAGAACCTGGATTTTTGGAGCTATCTAGATTAATAATACCACATTCTTTTGAAAGTGGATACTCCGGCAATTGATCACGCATATAAACACCTCGAAAGAATGGAATATCTTTAGCATTTTTAATAATATCGATATTGCTCAAAGCTCGATTGGGTAGCCAATTAGTTAGTTTTTTTTATTAGAAATAAAAATTCCTAATCCACTATGATGAGGTCTAATTTCTAAACCTTTTCCTATACACAAAGTTTCCATCTTTTCGTTGTGTCTTTTTAGTTCAGAATGCTCCGCTGGCTAAGCTTCCAGCCGCAGACAATCCAGCAAATATAGGTATGAGAGGAAGAACTCCACCAGTTTTTGGCATAGGAATTATTCGAGGTAGTTTTACAGAAGAATCTTTCATGCACTCTTTAGCTGCTGCTATTGCTAGCTCAATAGCCATTTTTTTACATTTGGGCTTTAGTTTTTGTAAACGTTTTTTTGTATGAGAAACGATTTTTTTAAAATGTTTTTTCATACCACCTCCACTTTTAAGAGTTTCTTCATTTTCTTTCTTATTTTTTCTCAAACCATAGCCTGTGCATACTTTAGCTAACATAGCTTTATTCACTAGATGAGCTGCAACCTTTTCTCCTAGACCAGCATTTAAAGCTTGAATACGTTTTCGTGCCATTTTCATTAATTTTATATCAGCTTTATGACGATCACTTAATGAAGATGATTTGTAATAAGCTATATCGTGTTCTTTACAGTATTCGTCTAATAAATTAATACCCCTTTCTCTGCGATCAAGTCGTTTTGGTAGTTTAGTTCCAGGACCACAATAATTATATCCAGGTAAGTGAAGTTCAAAAGGTAAATTATTTATAAACCAATTTAGTAGACTGCTGTCTACCATAACTCGTATGGAACTAGTTTTGTGGAAGAATGTTCCTATATTAATATACTACTGAACTATTTTTGACTTATTAATCCAACTGTTTTCATTCGAGGGTAAACCCAACCATTTCACAAATACCTTTTTTCCCCTTGTTTTTAATACTTTTTCTATTAAGTATATATCAGGATGCTTTGCTTTCAATAATTCTTGCTCATAAAATGCTCCTAAAATAACCCGATTTCTTGCATCTTCTATTAAGTATGTTGGTGGAGACGTTTTTTGTAATTTAATTATCTTAAATATTTCGGCTGACCAATAAGGTGTATAACCTTTTTCAAATACTCCTTTGTATTTGCTTATTCGCACAAAATCCCCGACTTTAAACTTGTGTCTCTTCACTATTTTATTAGATAGGTTAGCATACCTGTCATATAATATTTTAACATTATTTTTATTTACATTTACAGGCTTTAGACCTATAGTTCTATGATAAGTGTGATTATATTCATGAATCACATCATTTAAAGTTCCATCATTCCACTTATAATTACCTTTTAAACTAAATAATTTATACATTTTCATTTTCAATGTTCTGATAAGTCTTTCTGCAATAGAGGCCTTTTTAACAGAATACGTGGAATAATGTCTGATATTATATTTCGCAAAAACTTTTTTCAGTTCCTCATTATAAAACTCTGTCCCAAGATCAGTTTGTAAATTTTTCGGGACACGTCCATTACTGAATAAATCAGTAAAAGCCTTGCATGTATCGTATTTTGTTTTTCGTTTTAATGGATAGGCCCATGCATATTTTGAGAATGTATCAATTACTACTAAAATATATTTATAACCATCGTTTTCTTTAGAGACAGCTTGCATATCAATTAGATCAGCTTGCCACAAGTCATCAATATCTTTCATAATAACTCTTCGTCGTAGAAAATTCACCCTAACATTTTTATGTATTTCATTAACCACATCGGATTTACTCATTTTTTGGATTTATTATTTATACTTTTTTCAAAACTATTTAATTTAACAGTTAACTCACTCAACTTCTTATCAGTTGACTGAATGGCTTTTAAACATTTTTCTAAGGATTTATTTAATAACTCTTTGTCTGTAGTATTTTTATTATCTATCTTTTTATAGATGTCTTCAATAGACTTATCAACATATTCTTTGTTTGCACTATCTGTTACGTAAACTGGAAATTTTACATTTCGTATGATTTTATTTTGAGCATCCAAATTGTTATCACTCAAATGTTTTAGAGCACATTCAACTACTATCAAATCATTTTTAATTCTTTTGTTTTTATGTACATGGTGACCAAATTTGTCGACGTTCATATTGAATGTTTATTTGATACTAAATATTCATTTTATCGAGTTCATGGTTTTATTCTTTAATAATTCCAGATTCTTTCAATTCTTCAATAATAGATAAAATTTCATTATCATGATTAGTATTACCAGCTTCTTTGGAAGCAATCAGTAATTTTAATCTTTCTATCAACTCATTAGGATCATCCCAGTATACCAAATCAGTATTAGATCTATACGTTTTAAACTTTGGCAAATTTCCACCATGCTTTTCTATGTCGGTGTTATTGAATAATGGTTTGATTATTTCACGATATTTAGCGCTTTTATCACCTTTGATTTGTCCATTAGGATGATAATCTCTTCTATGTGCGTTAGTTATAGACAGCATGTGTTTATATTTAACTTTATCATTTCCAGAAACCAAACTTAAATCGGGTTTCTTAGATAACAGCAATTCTTTTAGTCCTGGTGTTAATTCACATCGTTCACTATCTATAGTAATGAAATACTTGGAGTCATAACCCGGGGCATTGTCCATTTTAGATAAAATTACTTTTGAGTCACCCATAAATAGATTTTGATTTAGACTTCTTATTCCACATGGAATATTTAGGTTTTCATAAATATTTAATAAATCATCTTTCACTAATGACTTTAATAAAATATTTTGTTCATCATCATAAAAATCAGAGCTTTTGTATGAAATGTTTATGTCTTCACTTTCATCTTCATCATCGTCATATTTTTTTCCAATAACAGTATTGTTAGAATTTGAATCTTTGAAATCATCACTTGCTGTACTAAAGCTGTGCACTGAATAAGATTTTTTCATATTGTTATGTTGCAAAAGTTGATTATTATCATTATTATTATTACAGCTATTTTCAACTAAGGTTTTAATTGGAACGCTCACAGGTTTCAGCAACTTTTTCATAGTTAATTCAGTTTGGTCGTCTTCATTTTTCATTTGTTTTATTTTAACCTGTATAGAGTTAACTGACTTAATTAATTGTTGTTTAATATTTTCCTCCATCATTAACACACAACCATTAATTGTAATAGAAATAAAGATACTAATATTATTATTATCGTTTCAACTGGTTTATATATATATATAGTAGTAGTATATATATATATATATATAGTGTTATAATGATAGCTTAATACTTTTCAGAATATTATAAATATGTCAAACTTTTTTCTGTATCTTCCTTGTGCTATAGGCCTGTCTTTATCAATTATTAAAAAATTGTGCTGGTCTTTCCAAATTTCTGAGCACATGTTTTTAAAAGAAAGCCAAACCATATCAGTATTAACATGCTCATTGTAAATATGCTTTAGATTAATATCGTCTTGTTTGAAGATTATTAAGAAGTTAGCGTTATCACGTATCAATTGTTTTGGTATTTTAGAGTATGTTTGTGACAAATAAAAGCTGTCAATATTGTTGTGTCTACCCATGGTAAAATAATTACGAATATTTGATTGTCGATCACATACAACATCATCAAATATAATGATGGAATTTGGAAGAGCATCTCTGGGGTGAATAACTTCATCATGGTCATTGAATCCAAAAAACTTCACTCCTTCTACTCTTTTTAACACATTTTGTAGAAATTTGTATTTAGGTTGAAAAGTTGTTTTGGAATATAAATAAACGTTACGAAACCTCAAGCCATTTTCATGTAATAATAAACTTATCATAACATTTGTTTTCCCACAATTTGATGGGCCACAAATTATGCACCGTATTGTACTAGGTAATAGCTTGCTATGCCTTGCATTATGCAATTTGGTATCAATGTTCAAATCATTGACCTCCAACGAAAGAGTTTGCTTTACGAGCTTCATTATGAGTATAAAGGCTGAAAGAATGTGTAGCTTCCTTAAATAAGATCCAGATTATGTTAAATAAATGAAATATAGGTAAATTATTTATTGGATCTGAATGCAAACAATTTCATCATCGTCTTCTTCCAAATTAGCAATAGCTTCCTCAAAATTATCAGTATATTTATTTTCAAAGGTACACTGCTCCAAAAGCTGCGTGTTCCATGGATTGTCTGTCACCAAACTACAAATCTTGAAAAACAGCTTCATATTATCCATAAACACATGGGGCTCTAGTTTAAAGTTTGCATCGTCAATGTTTCCCAGCAAATCAAAATAATACAGAAAAATATCTGAACTCAAGCATTGGTTTCTAAAAGTTTCGAAATCTTTAAACAACCAATATTTCGATTTATCAATTAGTAAATTTTCAAGCTTCAATAAAGTAAGCTGTAGACTCATTTTCAACGTTTTTTGTTATCTTTGCATATGTCACAGTAAGCTAAGCAGTTGGGCGACCGGCACATACGTCGTAACGGAACTGTCTGCTTACTGGAACCCCAATTATCCACTACTTATATTTTATTTTCAGCTTTTTAAATAGATAGTGTATCTTTTAGGTCTTTGTATAGATTTAGGAAATTTCAAAATCAAGATAAGAAATTTATTATATTTCACTCCTTACATAATAATAAAATAAATTTTAACAAAATACAAACAATACAGCTATCTTAATTTAACATTTAAAATAAAGTGTCACAATGCCCCCATGGTAAAGTATAAATTTGATTTGAAAGAACTTGTCGTTTATCGTCTTGTCTATTTAACACCAGTTTATTAACTCTCTGTGAATATAATACATGTTTTAAAGATCTAATTAAATTCATACTACATCTTATATTTATATTTTTATTCAGTGTGTTTTCATAGTGACTTGGTTTCAGTTTCTTAGTTACAGACTTTGATATACCTTTTGCTTTTTTTATCTGAGTTTTTGTACTTTCGATACAATAGAGTTTTGCTCTCAAACCAATAAATTGTTTAATAATATCACCACCCATTTCATCCTTAAAAAGACCTGGTATTTTTGCATTCAAGGCAGGCATACCGTAAACATTATTCTTTTCAAAGTTACTAGTATCATAATAAGCAATATCTCTTTTCATTTCAGTATAGAAATCATTACTATTTATTAAATATAGCAAACTATCGGTGTCAGTATAACATAACTTTACGTTTTCGTTATACTTCTTTTTAATACAATTATAATGAAAATTATACATGTGTTGTTTAGCATATTCAAGTACTGAAAATCCTATGTATATTGGTCTATCTAAAATAATCTTTTCTAATTTTAACTGAATTGCAACAAAATTATCTGAAAATATGGATATACTTTTCAAGTTGGGTCTCGAAATTAGTTTTTCTGCTCCAATTATTTTATTTGTTTTATTATTAGTGTCTCTCCATTTTGTAACCAATTTGACATCTACCTGTTTTCTTCTGTTTTCAATTGTCTTCCCAAAAATAGCGTTATTTAAAAGTTTGAAAAAGTCTTTATCAAATGTGGAAGATGAAATTTGACGCAAATATGTATTTAAATTTATGTATTTAGCTAAAAAATTTTGCTGTCGAAAACTGATCACTCGGTGAATTTTTTTTAACACCAAACCATTTCTCATACACTCTTTTAAATATACATAATGGATAACATAATAAAATTTGTCATATAAATTTGCAATAAGTTTTTTAGTTTTGCCACCCGGTGGAACATGTTTTTCCGGTGCAAATGGTAAATCACTATGACTTGAATGTAAATCAGTAGGATAAACCAGATCAACTTCTAAGATGTATCCAAATTCAGCATCATCTTTAATCCTTAATATGTTTAAATTTTGAATTTCATCGTCAGATAAAAATCTAAAGTCAGACATAGGCATTTTTTGCATCATAGCATAACCATACAGATTATTACAGTCTAAGTAAATAAGGTAGCTAGATGGTACTGATTCATCATAGTTTGACAAGTATTTATTATTCGCCTTAGCATGTCTAAGCGAGCACTGAGCTAGGCCACCACGTATTCCTTTCTCTATCATTTCATACATATCTTTATCATCTAGCAAGTCTAATTTAACACCTGTATATAAAAGCATGGCATCCCAACTTAAGCCTGGAGAAGTAACATAATAAACTGGGTCGAGTTTATAATACTTAAGACTACTATTTCTAAACTTTTCGAAAATATCACTTAGAAGCAACACATCACATTTCAAATATAAGTCGGTATATTCACCGAGCGATTTAATGTTAAAGACTTTCCAAATTTTATGTGCGCGAGAATAATCTTCTTCATGTATGTGCTCACCGGTTAAACTATTGTAAAAGTAGTCTCTTACTGGTAAACTTGTTTCTTCAAATCGTTTAAATGCATCCATATAATCATAAGGATATACACCTTTTTGACGAAGTAAATAAAACCGTTCTTCGAAATTAAATATTTTTTGTAAATGTTTTAAATCTATATCTGCTAAGTTTTTACTTAAAGTGTCTAAACTGGAACTGAGAAACTGAAATGAGTCCAAAAACTTAATTTGAATTGCTGAAGGAAAATTAGGGTTTTTCAAAAATTTTGTAAAAGATAAATACTTTTCTTTAGTCTTCGGAATAACTTTGATATCACCTTCATAATTAGCTAATTCTTTTATGAACAAATGAGCATCGTAGTTTGCTAAATTGTGAAAAATTACTGGCACAAAGGGACACACTCTATATAATAAGTTGCATTTGGTATGAGCAGCACCTCTGTATACACCGGTTATATGGTCATGATCAGCAACTTTATCATTAACTAGTGGTAATTTACAAACATGACAAATACTTGCATTCCGATGCTCATCTTTTTGTGATTGAGTCATCGGTAGCATAGGTTTTTTCTCTCTAAGTATGCATTCGATATATTTTACATCCTCGATTAGACGTTTTATAAACACTTCAACACAATCTGAACCTCTATACAGCACAAGTTTATTTAAACTTTCATCATGTGAACAACAAATGTAATATGCAAAACATGAAGGTTGATGTAATTTATATGTTTCGGTATTACAACTGTTTTTTTCATGCGTGTTTAATAGTAAACTTTCGAAATCAGCATAAATTACAAAATTAATTTTCTGTTGTCTTTCATAATTTTTGAATTCTAATTTACTATTTTTACCTGGTAATACTGTTAAAACTTTAGAACAAGTGTGTGAGTTATATTTTTCCTGTGTTATAAAAAACTGAAGACAGCTTTCGCATAAGTATGTTTTACCATGATGTTTACTGAGTTGTCGTCTAGTAAGTTTTGTCAAGTCTTTTATTAAACAATAATGACCTCTGGATTTCTGTTCAAAATACAATAGGTTGATATGATTTTCTTTTCTCTGACTTGTCATGTATAATGGGCCTGTGATATGATTCTTGTTATCTAAACCATAAATGCTGACACTAATAGAAGGATTCGTTTTTTCGAATAATCTAATATCTGTGTATGATGGCGGGAAATTCATTCCTTTGATATTTAAAACTGAAGAATAAAATGGATATGAACTCGTACGATTGACGTTTTTGGTACAAGGAAATAAAGCAGCCACTATACTCCATGCAAAACAATGATTGTCATAATTTTTCACATTTAGACAACTTTTAGTACTACTAATTTCTTTTGATAATTCTAAATAGCTACCACCCCTAAGAGGGGAGTATTTATTAACGTTTATTTCTAAATGACTGACAGAGTTAAAACACCAGCCTGACTCACGGTGCTGAAATTCACTTAGTTTATTAATCAATATATTCTGAGTTTTTGAATACAGTTCAGATAAATCAGTATTTCTAAATATGGTCTCATACTTAGTATTGAATGATTTCATATGGATTTCATCCGATGTAGGTAATTTGAAATTAGCAAACAATTCAAAATTAAGTTTTACGGAACCATGTTTAGACAAATTCATGACTATAAGTTTTTTAACATCATCCATAATTTTATGTAAAAAATCCTCAGGAGTTGAACAAACATTATCATCAGAGTTTACTCTATAAGTAACTATTCTCTCTCGAAAAGCTGACGCTATAATATAAATGTTATCGAAAGTAGTTTTCAATAAGCAATTTTTTTTATGTAAATTAGTTCTTAAATGAAATCTGTAAGAGCTTTCCAAAACTTGAATATTACATTCAGTACAAATTTTTATTTTATTTTTATTTTTATTTAGTTTTTCATTCATTGCTTTGGTGGGGTTTTTGTCTGAAAGAATAAAAATATATTAATTAATATTAATGTTTTAATAATCATCTTAAACAATAAAACTATTCTATGCTTACTTATACAATGAAACTGGGATAAAAATAGGTATATTGTATGAATACTATATTATATTATATCTATGATTAAGTGCTTAATTCAACAAAGTATTCAAAAACTTAGGAATTTAGTATGTACAATGCGATAATTCAAGAATTCAGTAAGTATTTTATTTTAATATTTACTGATTCGGCGTACTAACATAGGTGATCGGACAATCCTTGAAGTTATTTTTTACTTTTTTTAAAAATTTTACCAAATAACGGTATGCTGGATTGTCGTCGTCTATTTTAGTTTTCAATGTTACTACAGCATGACGCCACCTGTTCATAGGTGAAATACTTTCAATTTCACTACACATATAAAGCTTAATATCTACAAAACGTAAGCCTCCAATATCTGGATTGAACTGTTTGGAAATGCCGTTAGATCCGCGACGACACAAATAAGATATAAGCTCATCTTTTTTACCGGCTTTTTGATTTTCATCCGCATCCGAATCGGTTCCCATAATATCTTTCGCAGTGACCTTGGCGGAAGACGTCTCAGCTGGTGGTTGTGCCACACGCTCATCACTCTTCACCTTATGCTTCTGACTCTTCTTTGATTTTTCTCCATGTTTAGCTCTAGAATAAAAATGTTTTAGGTCAGTGTTTTAGTTAGACTAGTTTTATTATAATATACCAGCTTTCCGCCCGCGGTATCGCACGCGCGCGGAATACACAGAGCTAAAAAGTAATCTATGTAGTGCTCCAGCCTTCAAACTATAACCCGTGCAATTATCAGACTAATTCATAGCTCCGGTTCTTTCAACATTCAACAAACACACTTTTCAAATATATAACTTGTACAAGAATTATGTAAATTCTAAAATAATATCATTTGACGAATATATAAGAGAGTTTTAAATGAAGTAACTGAGTTAATAGCATACAATAAATAAACCTCTATCTTTATGATAACTATTTAAAATATAATAAAAGGAATATTTTATGAAACCATAGAAAAAAATATAAGTAATATATTATGGCTACCTTTTATTAGAAGTATGTGAGTGTGTGTACTTCCTCTTCCGCTCATGTGCTGCAGGCTCCGGCAATGGTTGGGGCGCACGCTCGGGGGATGACTCCCGACTGTTCGATGAGCTGCTATCGCTCGATGAGCTACTCTCGCTCAAGTGCGCTTGTACTTCTTGTTTGCTCGACCTTATAAAGATTATTTTAAAACATTAATCACGTTAAAAATATCACAGAAAATGTATGGAGAAAATCTAGTCACTTATATTATAAAGAACATCTTTGTAAAACTCAATCGTATACTTACATGATTAATCCTCTTGCTCCTTTTAAAACACTTATTTTTTAAAACTGAAGTTATTTGAAAACGCGATAACTTGAATTACTTAGTAGTAAAATCTGCAATGTGTGGCGTCGGGAGACGAAATAACACAATAAAAGTTGATTTTTTATTGACCGGGTTTTTATAGTAATTCCAAATAGGTCAACACGTAATGTTTTACAATGACATTTAGCTTGTTTAGAAAAGTATCCGATTACATGTTACATGTTTACTTTAAATAAGAAAATAGAATATTAATTTATAATAAAAACAATTATTAGCTTTACACATCATCGATGTCACGTACAAGTCTATAAATAGATTCAGGAGGTGCATTAGTGGTGGTTCGTTGTAAGACGAAAGAAACTTACCCGATATGGAATACACACTGGTGTGTGCGCGCACTTCACGACGCGTGGTGCATATGTCACCAAAATTTCCATATTAGAAAGGCAATCAATATCTTTGTAAGTAATACTAATATTGTCATACGTTTTTCCTCATACTATTTATTAATTTATTTTAAAGTGTAAGTACCTATGCTATACCAATTTGAATATCCATAAAGTAAGTAGCTACTTGATTAACAGATTTGCGCACAGTAGGTAACAGTTTCTATGTAAGTATTTTTTGTTATAATAAAATGCTGTAGAAACAATTGTGGAATTTACCAGTTCATCTGTATTTTTACAGTCTTAAAATATTGTTGAGTGTGGTCGCACGTGTGCCTATCTGTTCAAAACTGAAGATCAAAGGACAATGTCGGTAAGTTTAATAAAACTTAAACTACATAATTTGTGAAAGCAAGCTAAATCGATAACGAGAAGCAATAAAATGTTCACATTTCTTTTTAATATTCACTTCTCAAGCTTATATATTTTTTTAATTTCAGGATACCGAGTCTCTGTTTAATTTTATTCGTCCTAATCAAGTTCAAGAAAATTATGGAAAACAAGTTGGTGAAGGATCAGACGTCTCAAGAAAGCGAACCAAAGAAAACGAGACATATTCTTATATCAAAATTCCTGCCATGGGGCGCAAAGTTATCAAGTTAGAAATCTATGATGCGGAGCGATTTAACAGCGTGGGTATTTGTAAATGTACCGCTGAAATATGTTGTCAGCATTTCGTTCAAAATATTTTCAAGGATGAAATATATAAAGCTGCACGAGAAATACTTGATAAAATGAGTGAGCAAATATGTAAAGAAGAGTATTTTTAAAATTATTTCCCTAATAAATATTAAGTGTGTTATATCTTTACTGTTTTATTTTCCCTTTGTTTATGCAATACAGAACTAAATTACGCATGACTCAGTTTACAGTTGACCTAGTTACTTATTTCTATTTATAACATAAATAGAGAAAAGATAATCATTATTAATAAAATATTATACTTTTATGCAGAATTGTAGGTTCTGAATTGCAAACTTTTCGAACACAGAAGTTTTAAGTAGTTACTATTCACTCTAACTGAAAGCTGAGACCTTAACAAGGCCTAATTCAGAATATAGGTACTACTATTCACTTTAACTGAGAGCTAATAGTAGGTTCCCTAGTCAGGATTATTTACTTACCTACTACAATAATATCTCATTTTCTATAGGTTATGAACAATATCGCTGATGTTCACCAATAAGGAACCTAGCTAGGTAGTAATACTCATCCTATGTGAAGCTGTCACACTAAACGATTCCAATAAATCCAGTTTGTGGATGCGAAGATGTAAAAACGTGAAAGTAGGAAATTGGGCTTTCTGACTCGCGGTATTTCAACATAATTGAAGTTTTAGTTTTCAGTCTAAAGTGAATCATTCAACTTAGGGCGCGCACAAGAGGCGCCGCTAGGCGCCTCTCAAGCGCGCTCTCAAGTTGAATGATTCACTTTAGACTGAAAACTAAAACTTCAATTATGTTGAAAGACCGTGAGTCAGAAAGCCCAATTTCCTACTACTCAGGCCATGTCAGCAAATTGAGTGAAGAGAAGTACCTCAGATTTAAACTTACTAACAATTTTTCTACGGGATTGTTTGCTTAAGGAAACTTATGAGGAAACACCGCGGTCGAGAGAATTGAAAAACTCCTATAGAAAGTTGACAAAATCAACGTTTCTTAATCCCCTGTTTCTTCCTTCAAACCTAGACCGATTGAAATACTTTTTTCAATAAAATTTAAAGAAATGATTTGGGTATGTTTTCCTTTTTTCATAAATTATTAATAAAAAAAATCTTCAAATACTTGAAAAAAAAATTCATTGTTTTGACATCACGAGATTAAATAAAAAGCAAAATATAGGAACACATCCAAAGATTTCTTTATTTTTTGTTAAAAAAATCATTTAAATCGATTTAATTTTGGAGGAGGAAAACAAAGGACTACGAAACGTTGATTTTTTTCAACATTCTACAGAAATTTTTCAAGTCTCTCGACCGTGGTGTTTCCTATTCTTACCCCGCGTTCCGAATCACGCTCACAGCGCTGGTAGCGCGTATCCGACCAAATTAAATAGTCACAAAATATTACACAAATAGGGTTATGGTGTACCTACTTTATTTAATGGATTATACGCTAACAGTGCTGTTGGCGTGATTCGGAACGCGGCCTTAGTGTTATTGCAGAACGTTTAGATGTAATTCCTTGTCTAAAAATATAATATTTCAAATAATCCTCACAGCATACTTCGCGATTGTCGAGCGGTCACTTAGCGTTGATGGGATTTTGATTGCGTCCGTCGTCGGCTCGCTGCGGTGGATTAAAATGTCTCCGTCCGTTGGGCGATGCGGTGCGCGCGCGTGCCCGGTGATCACCGCGCGGACGATCTGTCAGCGGTTTAGATCGATGGCGGCACATTCTTCCACTTACATCTTCTTACATCGTCACTTGCTACTGCTCCATTGCAGGGCATACGAATAGGACAGCTGTTTATCGAGAGTAGCCTGACGCGAAGTACTGTATTGTGGTGTCTAGCCCCAGAAGGGGGAGACTAGGTAAAACAGAAGGGGCGGAAACAGAATTTTGTGGGGAGTCAAGAAAAGCGCAGATGGGGAAAGAGACCCCTGCGCTCTCCCGTGATTCGGTCCATATACCGAGATCGTGCCACCAGGGGTTGGTGGAGGGTTTGTTCCATTGCAGGTGTTTAGCGTCTCTAGTTCTCTACTATGGCCTGGCCCTACTGATTGTCTGAACATCAGATGTTACTGTTAGTTTTGAAATGCAGTTTCTCAAGAAACAATTCTGATCAAATTGAGTTATAAGAATGTTAATTTATTTAGCATTTAAAACATTAAACGCGTTTGAAAAGAACATAGGTTTTCCCGACGTTTCGACCGAGTTGCGCATGCATAGTTGTTGAACACCAATGTTTAGTTCAAACGCGTTTAATATCTGTGTTCGTAATCCAATGAAATGCAACGCGAAAGTTTAAAAGTGTACTATTTAAAATGAAAAATTTGTCAATGTTGAAGAAAGTATTTATCTTCGATGGCACCTTCTAGTAAGCATACCCAAATACTTATTTAGGTTACATGGAAAACACACGCACAGAAAAAATATCTGATTATGAAAAATGTAAGTTCCTTCGTAAAAGAACTATAATGCTGATTCGGTAAGCTTCATTCTTTCAATGTTGGTTACAAAATGTCTTGTCCTGTAAAATCGTTACATAGAAAATTCTGTCTGAATCGGAATTTACAAAACTGTTAGAAACGCATTGATTGACTGATTTCTAAAGAAGCATTTTTCAAACGAAATTTTCCCAAGCTTTACAGCAATGCTATTAGAAGAAAGTTTTATTACATTCCACGCGTGATTACTTGCAGTGACTTTCCGCGTAGTCACCGTAGTAATATCGCAACGCAATACATCAAAATGTCAGTATCGAGCGCGAAATGAGTATTTGATTCGTGCGTCGCAACGGCCGGCGCGGATGCGGTGCGAATGCGGCCGACTGCGACTGCTACGACTACGAGCTACGGAACAAACAAAAACACTAATTTAAACAAATGAGAATTACACCCTAATATAAAGACTGTTAACATTAAGTACAAGTAAATGGCATAGAGGTATATTTTATAATTTTACTACATTTAGAATCATACTAAGGCGTATAAAATAACATTTTATTATTTTGAATGTATATAATTGATTTATGGCTTAAGCCGCTTACTTGTATATCGCCTATACAACCATAAAATCTATAACGTAACTCTCATTTTATTGATAATTATTACTGCTTTCTAATGCTTCAATACTGTTCTAAGCAAAATACAGTTTAGATGTTGTAGGTACACCAGCTCCAAGCATTGAAATGTAGTAATACATTTCGATGTCTCCAAGAACTTATTCCATCTGTCTTTAGCAGCTATAGCTCTTAACTTTGTTGTAAATTCGTCCTTTGATCAAAGTCTGGTATTTTTCCAATCTGAAAAGCTAAAACTATTTACTACTTATTGAGACGGATTTCTCCGAAGAGCGCATGTTTAGCGATGTGAGAGACAACGGGCGGGCCCGGCCGCAGACACCGTGACCGTCAGAATGACCGGTCAACCGTCGTATTTAACTTTGAAATAGTGTCTAAAAATTGCTTATGAATTGCTTATATTTGCTTATCATAATGAGAGAATTGTAGTGTGTGTACAAAGTACTCACACACACTTACCTTCTCCCAATATATAAGGCACTGTATGCCTTTAATAAACGCTCATTACTACTTTAAATTCTGTCTTGTTATTGATTATCCGTTGCGCGAACATCCCACATCGCATGGCGACCCTGCCAGTGCTGCCTATCGGCGGCGCTGCGCAGACGGTTTTGTTTAATGATGTTAAAAAAAAAATAAGTGGTCAGATTGGACAATTATTAGACTATATGGACAAAAAGTGATGTGGGTGCTTAAAAATGGACTAAAAAAAATTATGAACTCACAATAATGCATTATCTTTAAATATTATAATACCTAGTGATATGAAATATATATTAGAAAATAAATTCTTCAGATGTCCCTTACATCTACAAAAATAAAAGTCATTAAATGAACATTCAAAATTATACAATGTGAACTAAAGGTGAACGTTGCCGCGAACTTTGTTGCTACTGATGTGGAGATGAATAGCAGGATTAGCAGGGTGCCGGGAGACGTTGGTGTCGGAAGTGGACGCTGCCGGCCGATGATGGAGTCATTAGAGGACAAGGAGCTGGATTTAGTGACGGAAAGTGGCCAAACAGGAGCGAGAGCGAAATTACTTCCAAAGACTTTTGTAGTTTGATTTTTGAACGTTATTAATTATTAAGATTAATTCAGAGATTTTGTCAATTTCATACGGTAAAATTATAATAACATTGGTCGATAAAGAAAATTCATTTTAACTTAACTTCTCCAACATTTGAAATATGATGTGTTTAATAATTATTAGAAAAACAACTTAACAAAAAAGAATAGTTCTTTCTATTTGAAGGATTTATTTTAAAATTATATACTAAGACTACTTTTTTCTATTAAAAAACATTAATCGTTGTGTTATTATAAGAAATTTTGTTAGTGACAATAAGTTTAAAAATTGAGGCACCTAAACAGAAAATTTTATAATAAGTATTAATAAAAAGGGAATTTTGAAGAAAAAAAGATGTTAGTGTTAAAAAAATGTATAAGTCGATAGTTTTATGTTTTTTTTCTCTAAAAGAAAGTTTCCGATTTATACTACGATTGCACAGAAAAAGAAAGTAATTAATATTATTTTAGAGGTGTTGGTTTTTGTTCATGTTAGATTTTTATTTTCACAGTAAGTTTTCCGGAGATTCAGCGTGGTGATAAAGGTAACTCTTATTTGCATTTATAAAGTGTTGATTCTTTTAACTTGATATATAATTTTATTATGATGATGGATTTTTTTTTCATGTGATTCTAAAGATTAATTTTGTAGTTAAAGATAATATTTCAATTTAATTTGTAGCTTTCATTACATAAATCAATTTGAAAGATATATTTTATCGATGTCTATTAGAAGTTGTCGTTTTTGCATAAGTAGGTTTTTGGTTTGGATTTCGTAATTGCACAATGTGAACGACATCGAAATTGCTAACATAGCAACACGCAAGCAACACGTGTGATATTGTAGTAGCGAACTAAGTAGGTAGGTATCATTTTTGTTATGCTAAAAGAATTTTAATATCATTTGAGTGATTTTATCCCGTCGTAAATTAATGAAAGTATAGTATAAATAAAATCTTCATAAGAATAATTTCATATGGTTATAACCGTCATGAATATGTAGTAGATTTTTTTTTCTTTCGCAGGACACTAATATTGATAACAAATTTTATTTATGTAGGATTTTTTTTTTGAAAGAAAGTAAGTAAATACTCGTAAGTAATGGTTTTTTACCTATCCCTTAATAAATTTGATATTGTTCTAAAATATGTGTTATTGGATTTTGTGTAAGTAATTAATCCATAAAGAACATTGTTGGTATTACTGAGATAAAATTTTCCTTACAACCTTTTTTTTTATTGAAGAATTTAATTGTGTCTTTTGTATTTTTCTTTCTTTTGTAATTGTATTAGTTTATACTAAATTTAATATTCACATGCAATATAATCACTATGCATTGTGTTATAAATAAATAACAGAACAGTTGTTAACGATGTAGGTAATTTGGCTAGAAGATAAGGTTTTTTTTATTTTGAATATGTTTTAAGCTGAATTTTAAATGTTATTTAAAAAGAAGTGAAAACGTTTTATTGAAAGTTTAGTGTGTTTCTGATTTTATTTCAAAGAATTTGAAAACATTTTTGTTTTTTTTTTTGTAATTAATAATTTGTTTTTATAAAACGAAACCTTACGTAGATACTTTAAATTCAATCTTATTGTGTTAAAAAGCGATAATGACTTTTTCCAAATTGAATAATTGATTGTTCTAAATATAGTTTATTAGTAAGCAATTCCCAGAGTTAAGTCTAGAGTTCGTCAGTTTGTTTTATATTTCATTGTGTCAGCGAAAACGCGTCAGCGCAACAACTTCATTTAAGGAGTTCATGTGGCAAGAATGCAAGATTGTTATTAGAAGTATCAAGTTAAATTATTAGAATTGAATTCATGTTGCTACTTCGTATCATTTAGGTATCAGTTAAAGAAATGTAATTTTAATCTCGGGAATGACTTTGATTGTCTTGTAACATTACTAAACAATATTAACTAAGTTTTGTTTTGATAAGAGTTTGTAATGGAGAAAAATATTAGGAAATGTAACTTCCTGATTAAGACAAATAAACATGGAAATGAGAAAATAACCATAATTATGTAAAATATGAGTAAGGTTTAGGATCGTTGTTTTTTTAGGAGATGGATTTTTTTTAGTTTGAGTAGGTATTTCAAAGTGTATGGAATAGCGAATGAAATTTTATGACAAGTATTGGATAAATATAAGGTATTGGATTGGAATCGCTATGATAAATTTTAAAGTAGGAATTGATTAATTAATCGGAATCTTTATTTTTGGACTGATCATCCTTTAGTTAAAATTCTGATCAACTAATGATTTATTTGGACAAATGAATAGTTTTTTTGTTGGTTTAGGATCGAGATGAAGTAAAAGTGAAATAAGTAGAAGTTTTATATGTGAATATGAAGAGATGTATTAAAAGAGATTTATTGATGATGTATTGAAAGTGAATATAAGTGGTACGAAATAAGGGTCCTGATCCTTCATTCGATCATAGCAGAAACGAGATTTCTCTGTGAGAATAGTTTGAGGCGACTGATGACGAAGGTGCGCGAGCTACGCAGCGTCAGAGTATGACCTTAAAATAAAGTCCCTGTATTGTTATATTATGAAGAAAGTATAAGATGAAATGAAAAAGTTATAAAATGTGTACACATGTGATAGTAAAAGTGCCACTATATTGATATTAAATGAGTTATATGTAAAAAAAAAGATGAAATGATAAAATGTTAAAATAAAATGAGTCGACTATGAGATAGTATAGGTACCTAACCTAATATTGTAAAGTGTGAGATACGCGTATTTGGATTTGTCTAGATAATGTGGATTGGCCCTCCACAAATAATGGATTATGAAATATTTTGTAAGTAAACTCGGATGTGACAAGATTTTTCTTAAATGATTGTTCTTTAATGTAATCGTTAACTATAGGTCATCGTCAGCAACTGGTTAAATAAATAAAAATAAGTAACTTCTTTGTGGTGTAACTTAGCTTTTGTCTTTTGTCAAATTTTTTGTGTTTGAAAGTTTGAAAAAAAAGTGAATTAAGATATTTTTTGATGTTTTGATAGATGATTAAATCTTATCCTTTTTTAGAATTATTTTGATGTGTACTAAAAAAAAAACTTCTAGTTTGTTTTTTTTTTATATTTACGGGGGAGGTGTAGTGTGTGTACAAAGTACTCACACACACTTACCTTCTCCCAATATATAAGGCACTGTATGCCTTTAATAAACGCTCATTACTACTTTAAATTCTGTCTTGTTATTGATTATCCGTTGCGCGAACATCCCACATCGCAGAATTGCTTATTGCCTAATTTAAAAGAAATAAAACATTTAAGGTTGACCGTCCATCCTGACATCAGAATGGCCGGTCAACCTCCTGTAGAGTAATAACTATGTAGAATTACTGAAATTTTCATGGGCCAAAAATTGCTTATGAATTGCTTATTCCATAATTTGCAAGCCTAGAGCCTGTTATTCTTTCCATAAACGAGCTACGAGTTTAAAAGTCCCAAGCGCCTGTTGAAAGTTTGAGAGCAAAGTGGCGTATGTTGCTAATTGCGTTTATATTACAAAAGGTTTGAGGAGTCAACTGAATCGCCGATCAATCGTCGTATTTAACTTAGAAATAGTGTCTGAAAATTGCTTATGAATTGCTTATATTTGTTTATCATAATGAGAGAATTGCCTATTGCATAATTTAAAAGAAATAAAACATTAAGGTTTACTCACGTCCTTCCTGACATCAGAATGGCCGGTCAACCGCTGTAGAGTAATAACTATGTAGAATTACTGAAATATTCATGGGCCAAAAATTGCTTATGAATTGCTTATATTTGCTTATCATAATGAGAGAAATTCTTATTGCATAATTTAAAAGAAATAAAACATTTAAGGTTTATTCACGTCCTTCCTGACATCAGAATGGCCGGTCAACCGCTGTTGAGTAATAACTAAGTAGAATTACTGAAATTTTCATGGGCCATAAATTGTTTATGAATTGCTTATATTTGCTTATCATAATGAGAGAATTGCCTATTGCATAATTTAAGAGAAATAAAACATTTAAGGTTGACCGTCCATCCTGACATCAGAATGGCCGGTCAACCTCCTGTAGAGTAATAACTATGTAGAATTACTGAAATTTTCATGGGCCAAAAATTGCTTATGAATTGCTTATTCCATAATTTGCAAGCCTAGAGCCTGTTATTCTTTCCATAAACGAGCTACGAGTTTAAAAGTCCAAAGCGCCTGTTAAAACTTTGAGAGCAAAGTGGCGTATGTTGCTAATTGCATTTATATTACAAAAGGTTTGAGGAGTCAACTGAATCGCCGGTCGATCGTCGTATTTAACTTACAAATTGTTTCTAAAAAATGCTTATGAACTGTTTATATTTGTTTATCATAATGAGAGAATTGCCTATTGCATAAATTAAAAGAAATAAAACATTTAAGGTTTACTCACGTCCTTCCTGACATCAGAATGGCCTGTCAACCGCTGTAGAGTAATAACTATGTAGAATTACTAAAATTTTCATGGGCCAAAAATTGCTTATGAATTGCTTATATTTGCTTATCATAATGAGAGAACTGCTTATTGCATAATTTAAAAGAAATAAAACATTTAAGGTTTACTCACGTCCTTCCTGACATCAGAATGGCCGGTCAACCGCTGTAGAGTTATAACTATGTAGAATTACTGAAATTTTCATGGGCCAAAAATTGCTTATGAATTGCTTATATTTGCTTATCATAATGAGAGAACTGCTTATTGCATAATTTAAAAGAAATAAAACATTTAAGGTTTACTCACGTCCTTCCTGACATCAGAATGGCCGGTCAACCGCTGTAGAGTAATAACTAAGTAGAATTACTGAAATTTTCATGGGCCAAAAATTGCTTATGAATTGCTTATATTTGCTTATCATAATGAGAGAACTGCTTACTGCATAATTTTAAAGAAATAAAACATTTAAGGTTTACTCACGTCCTTCCTGACATCAGAATGGCCGGCCAACCGCTGTAGAGTTATAACTATGTAGAGTTACTGAAATTTTCATGGGCCAGAAATTGCTTATGAATTGCTTCTATTTGCTTATCATAATGAGAGAACTGCTTATTGCATAATTTAAAAGAAATAAAACATTTAAGGTTTACTCACGTCCTTCCTGACATCAGAATGGCCGGTCAACCGATGTAGAGTTATAACTATGTAAAATTTCTGAAATTTTCATGGGCCAGAAATTGTTTATGAATTGTTTATATTTGCTTATCATAATGAGAGAATTGCCTATTGCATAATTTAAAAGAAATAAAACATTTAAGGTTCACTCACGTCTTTCCTGACATCAGAATGGCCGGTCAACCGCTGTAGAGTAATAACTAAGTAGAATTATGAAATTTTCATGGGCCAAAAATTGCTTATGAATTGCTTATATTTGCTTATCATAATGAGAGAACTGCTTACTGCATAATTTAAAAAAAATAAAACATTTAAGGTTTACTCACGTCCTTCCTGACATCTGAATGGCCGGCCAACCGCTGTAGAGTTATAACTATGTAGAGTTACTGAAATTTTCATGGGCCAGAATATGCTTATGAATTGCTTCTATTTGCTTATCATAATGAGAGAACTGCTTATTGCATAATTTAAAAGAAATAAAACATTTAAGGTTTACTCACGTCCTTCCTGACATCAGAATGGCCGGTCAACCGCTGTAGAGTTATAACTATGTAGAATTTCTGAAATTTTCATGGGCCAGAAATTGCTTATGAATTGCTTATATTTGCTTATCATAATGACAGAATTGCTTATTGCATAATTTAAAAGAAATAAAACATTTAAGGTTTACGTACATCCTGACATCAGAATGGCCGTACAAGCTCTGTAGTGTAATAACTGTGTAGAATTGCTGAAATTTTCATGCGCCAAAAATTGCTTATGAATTGCTTATATTTGCTTATCATAATGTGAGAATTGCTTATTGCATTATTTAATAGATATAAGACATTCAAGGTTGACGGACATTCTGATGTCAGGATGTACGTCAACCGCTGTAGAGTAATAACTATGTAGAATTACTGAAATTTTCATGGGCCAGAAATTGCTTATGAATTGCTTATATTTGCTTATCATAATGACAGAATTGCTTATTGCATAATTTAAAAGAAATAAAACATTTAAGGTTTACGTACATCCTGACATCAGAATGGCCGTACAAGCTCTGTAGTGTAATAACTGTGTAGAATTGCTGAAATTTTCATGCGCCAAAAATTGCTTATGAATTGCTTATCATAATGAGAGAATTGCTTATCAGGATGTACGTCAACCTTGAATGTCTTATATCTATTAAATAATGCAATAAGCAATTCTCTCATTATGATAAGCAAATATAAGCAATTCATAAGCAATTTTTGGCGCATGAAAATTTCAGCAATTCTACAGAGTTATTACACTACAGAGCTTGTACGGCCATTCTGATGTCAGGATGTACGTAAACCTTAAATGTTTTATTTCTTTTAAATTATGCAATAAGCAATTCTGTCATTATGATAAGCAAATATAAGCAATTCATAAGCAATTTCTGGCCCATGAAAATTTCAGTAATTCTACATAGTTATTACTCTACAGCGGTTGACCGGCCATTCTGATGTCAGGAAGGACGTGAGTAAACCTTAAATGTTTTATTTCTTTTAAATTATGCAATAGGCAATTCTCTCATTATGATAAGCAAATATAAGCAATTCATAAGCAATTTCTGGCCCATGAAAATTTCAGAAATTCTACATAGTTATAACTCTACAGCTGTTGACCGGCCATTCTGATGTCAGGAAGGACGTGAGTAAACCTTAAATGTTTTATTTCTTTTAAATTATGCAATAGGCAATTCTCTCATTATGATAAGCAAATATAAGCAATTCATAAGCAATTTCTGGCCCATGAAAATTTCAGTAACTCTACATAGTTATAACTCTACAGCGGTTGGCCGGCCATTCTGATGTCAGGAAGGACGTGAGTAAACCTTAAATGTTTTATTTTTTTTAAATTATGCAGTAAGCAGTTCTCTCATTATGATAAGCAAATATAAGCAATTCATAAGCAATTTTTGGCCCATGAAAATTTCAGTAATTCTACTTAGTTATTACTCTACAGCGGTTGACCGGCCATTCTGATGTCAGGAAAGACGTGAGTTAACCTTAAATGTTTTATTTCTTTTAAATTATGCAATAGGCAATTCTCTCATTATGATAAGCAAATAAAAGCAATTCTTAAGCTATTTTTGGCGCATGAAAATTTCAGTAATTCTACAAAGTTATTACTCTACAGAGTTTGAACGGCCATTCTGATGTCAGGATGTACGTAAACCTTAAATGTTTTATTCCTTTTAAATAGTACAATAAGCAATTCTCTTACTATGATAAGCAAATATAAGCAATTCATAAGCAATTTTTGGCCCATGAAAATTTCAGTATTTCTACTTAGTTATTACTCTACAGCGGTTGACCAGCCATTCTGATGTCAGGAAGGACGTGAGTAAACCTTAAATGTTTTATTTCTTTTAAATTATGCAATAGGCAATTCTCTCATTATGATAAGCAAATATAAGCAATTCATAAGCAATTTCTGGCCCATGAAAATTTCAGAAATTCTACATAGTTATAACTCTACAGCTGTTGACCGGCCATTCTGATGTCAGGAAGGACGTGAGTAAACCTTAAATGTTTTATTTCTTTTAAATTATGCAATAGGCAATTCTCTCATTAGGATAAGCAAATATAAGCAATTCATAAGCAATTTTTGGCCCATGAAAATTTCAGTAATTCTACTTAGTTATTACTCTACAGCGGTTGACCGGCCATTCTGATGTCAGGAAGGACGTGAGTAAACATTAAATGTTTTATTTCTTTTAAATTATGCAATAGGCAATTCTCTTATTATGATAAGCAAATATAAGCAATTCATAAGCAATTTTTGGCCCCTGAAAATTTCAGTAATTCTACATAGTTATTACTCTACAGCGGTTGACCGGCCATTCTGATGTCAGAAAGGACGTGAGTAAACCTTAAATGTTTTATTTCTTTTAAATTATGCAATAAGCAGTTCTCTCATTATGATAAGCAAATATAAGCAATTCATAAGCAATTTTTGGCCCATGAAAATTTCAGTAATTCTACATAGTTATTACTCTACAGCGGTTGACAGGCCATTCTGATGTCAGGAAGGACGTGAGTAAACCTTAAATGTTTTATTTCTTTTAATTTATGCAATAGGCAATTCTCTCATTATGATAAACAAATATAAACAGTTCATAAGCATTTTTTAGACACAATTTGTAAGTTAAATACGACGATCGACCGGCGATTCAGTTGACTCCTCAAACCTTTTGTAATATAAACGCAATTAGCAACATACGCCACTTTGCTCTCAAACTTTTAACAGGCGCTTTGGACTTTTAAACTCGTAGCTCGTTTATGGAAAGAATAACAGGCTCTAGGCTTGCAAATTATGGAATAAGCAATTCATAAGCAATTTTTGTCTCATGAAAATTTCAGTAATTCTACATAGTTATTACTCTACAGGAGGTTGACCGGCCATTCTGATGTCAGGATGGACGGTCAACCTTAAATGTTTTATTTCTTTTAAATTAGGCAATAAGCAATTCTCTCATTATGATAAGCAAATATAAGCAATTCATAAGCAATTTTTAGACACTATTTCAAAGTTAAATACGACGGTTGACCGGCCATTCTGATGGTCACCAGACACCTTCCGCAACAGATGCTATCTGCATCAGGTGAGAACTTGCGCATTTTCACCTGTTCCTTTTTAGTTTTACATACTGTCCAAATACCGCCGAAATCCATAAACGTTCTTTCAGGGTTGGGGGAAAAATTATAATTTTTCGTATTCTCCCATTTTCCTTTGCTGTAATGATGTCGAAAAATCGTGTCTAGGCTGTACCTACGTTAACAAGGACAAATTAAATGTCAACATTTCCAAGAAAATTTTAAATATCCTATTTGGTCGCATTAGCAAGACTTCCCGACAAGGATATTGAAATTTATCACAGGGAGCTACAGTAATTTGAGATCGCACAGTAATTAAAATTTTTCAGGATCCGTCAACGCGAACCCTATGAAACAGGTGACGCCGCCGGCAAGACTCAGAGCGTGTCAACTAAAATAACTTTGTCTCGGACAGGGCCCACAAACAAACCGGTAGAATTAATTTTTGCGAGTACTCGATACTGCAAGGAGCGGTATGATAAGCTGACAAAATTAGATCAGTATTAGAGGAACTAGGTAAACTTAGTAGGAACTAGGTAAAGTTCATGGCAAAGGTTAGCGTGACTACTAAAGGTTTTGCTCCTAAAATCTTTACATTTAAATTTTAAGAAAAATCTACAGATCTCACACCACTACGCTTGACTACGCGCTACTATCAAAGGCATAGAAAATGTAATTTATAAATAAAGCACACGGCACTCTTATCAAAACCGCATAGGCTCCCTAAATAGTTACTTGATAGGAATTCATTCTTTATCGTATTGACGATAAAGTGAACGGAGCGCAAGCTGACCTCGCGCGAAAAGTACCTTTTCGCACACTACAGCTACAGCCCACACTATTTTTTGTCCGCCCGCCAAGAGGCGGCATAAGAATGATGCCTCAAAATTGTAGCTTAATTCAATACCGAGATCCATTTTTTCCGTTTCTTGAATTAAGAGCTCAAAAAAAATTATTCGGAAATTCTTGATACAAGTCCGAGAAAAAAAATTGAAATTTTTTAGACATTTTTAAAAATTGCTTAAAGTTACCGACCGATTTAAGGAATTCAAATTGCACTTTGAAGCCCTTCGGTAGACGCACATTTTGACATAAATACACAGTTCATCTGCGTACCTTTCATATTTGCGAAACTACAGGCAAATTTCACAATTTCATAAATCGGGTCACTATACTCGATCATGAAAACATAAAACATTTTCAATGTGAAAACACAGGAGTAATCGTGCCTGCGTCGGATGCCGGTGTGCAGCCTCCACGTGGACGCGCCATCAATCCCGCGCTGCGCGGCGCAGTTCCCACGGCGCGCGACTCCCGGGAATTTCGGGATCTAAACGCAACGACACTTTCTCATGAGAAAGATTAGGCTCAGAGTTGGGAACTAACCGGGGAGATAATGATTGTCTCATCTTTACAAAGATTTTTAAAGTGAAATTAATTTTTTTCTAGATTAAAATAGGTAAATAAATAGTATTTTCGCAACTTATAAAGTCACACTATAACTTCTTGCTTTTCTGCCCCCCTACTCAAATGGCCACTTTTCTATTCGTTCGCTCACTTAAAGCTTACAAATAAGCAATTAAACGATCAAGTCAAACGTCGCAAGTTTATGTAAATCACAGACATTGTTGTATTGTATGTAATTGACAAGCCTACAACACGTAATTTTGGAGTTTATGGCTTATTTTTAACTTTTAAGTTAGCGAACGAATAGAAAAGTGGCCATTTGAGAAGGGGGGCTGATCTGTCCGTCCTCTCATCTCGTCACTGCGCCGGCGCCGCCGCCATAACAACAAACTATTAATACTTCAGTAAATCATCAAACTCGCAAACAACCCAATTTAAGTAAGTATATTTAAACTTTTAATCGTCTCTAAGTAATGTTCGCTTTATTAGCCGCTGGTTTACGGCGCCGACACTCGGCCCATATGGGCCAGAATAACTTTTATGGCACTTAATAAATATAGTGCCCGCCCGCGACTTCGTCCGCGTGGACTTGTTCAAGTTGGCGTTTCAAAATGAAACATGCATTAGATTTTAAGTTAGACTCTCAGAAATACAACCGTAAAAACTACATCTAATTTCGTACAGTACCTCGTTTTTGCGTGATGCGCGTACAAACATACAGACAGACAGACAAAAATTCAAAAAATAATTGTTATGGCTCCAGAGACTCCTTATTTTATTATCTTTAATGTATAGACATCGGCCAGTTACAATTTTATTGTATCATAGATATATCTTTATGGAGTAATTTCCTTCATTTATAAATAATTACCTATTTAGGGCAATCTGTAAAGTTTAGTTCATTTATTTCACAGCCACTGAAGAGGCTTTTGTTAAATATGTCTGAAACGTTAATACAAAACGGTAAGTTCTCATAATTAACCTAAACGGTTATTAGTGCTTTTTACCCGACTGCAAAGAAAGGTTTATGTTTTTCGCGCGTATCTTGTATGTAACTATGTAAGTATGTTTGTATGTGTGTTTGTATGTAATATTCTTTATTACCTCATATCTTTCAAACGGCTGAATGGATTTCTGTAATTAAGATATCGTTAGATTTGTCTCATCAGCCCAAGTGTTCTTAAGAAGGTGGCGTTATAAAAAAAACAACATGGCGGCTGTACGGTACTAATATACGTAGTGGGAAAAATTTTTTTTTTTAGAATACTGCAATATGGGTGTCAAATTAAAGGGCTTATTGTAAGGATTTCAAAAAGGTATATCAAGACCGTAATATATAATAACTAAAAAGATATAAATAAAAAAATAAATTATAAAAATTAAAAAAACCCGTCCGCATAAAAAGACAAGTCCACTGAAAAGATGGAAACAAGATTAAATATTAAAGGCAACATAATAACATGCAGTCGGAGGCATATAGTAATTCAAATCATTCATAACGTCACTTTCTTAATGCATGCCTCCGACTGCATGTTATTATGTTGCCTTTAATATTTAATCTTGTTTCCATCTTTTCAGTGGACTTGTCTTTTTTATATTTGTAGGTACATAATATTTCGTTAGTTTCAACTTTGTACAGAAACGGTTCAAATAGAAAAAAGCTTACATGATCACAGCCCGCCTGAGAAAAATATTAAAGTTTTAGGTTAGAAATGCGAAACGACGTTTTTGTAAAATTTACTGTTATTAAGAGGCATATGTCTCGACTGTGATTTCTGCTTAAAATGGCCAATTTTGGCGTTCTCGATCTCAAAAATAAAAATACCTACATTAACAATTTTTATACTTATAGAATAGTGCAGAATAGTTATTGGAATGGTTCATAGCGGCCTTGCTTTTTACCCGACTGCAAGAAAAGGGTTATGTTTTTCGCGCGTATCTTGTATGTAAGTATGTAAGTATGTTTGTTTGTGTGTTTGTATGTAATATTCTTTATTACCTCATATCTTTCAAACGGCTGAATGGATTTCTGTAATTAAGATATCGTTAGATTTGTCTTGTCAGCCCAAGTGTCCTTAAGAAGGTGGCGTTATAAAAAAAAAACAACATGGCAGCTGTACGGTACTAATATAAGTAGTGGAAAAAAAAAATTTTTTTTAGAATACTGCAATATGGGTGTCAAATTAAATGGCTTATTGTAAGGTTTTCAAAAAGGTATATTATCATGACCGTAATAATAACTAAAAAGATATAAATAAAAAAATAAATTATAAAAATTAAAAAACCCGCCTGCATAAAAAGACAAGTCCACTGAAAAGATGGAAACAAGATTAAATATTAAAGGCAACATAATAACATGCAGTCGGAGGCATATAATTCAAATCGTTCATAACGTCACTTTCTTAATGCATGCCTCCGACTGCATGTTATTATGTTGCCTTTAATACTTAATCTTGTTTCCATCTTTTCAGTGGACTTGTCTTTTTATGCAGGCGGGTTTTTTTGGAAATTTTGCTTAACTTTTTAAACAAACCCAAAATTTTCATAAAATGTGCGAAGACACTTTTTTGAGCTCATGGATTGAATTACTGTACTAAACAAATGAAATAAAAGAAAATTGAATGGTTATCTCTTATACAGGGTTATTTGTAAAACACCAACAACCTCGCAGGAGTAGATTACTAACATCATAAACAACAACATTTGATCTACGGTTTTTCCGAAAACAACCAAAAAAATCGACTTTTCATACAAAGCTCGATCAGCTGTTCAGGCATTTTGTATGGAAAATCGTTTTTTTGTCTGTTTTCGGAAAAGTCTTAGAACAAAAAGTTGTTGTTTATGATGTTAGTATAATCTACTCCAGCGAGATTGTTGGTGATTTACAAATAACCCTCTAGAGTCGAATAGTTCTCATAGCTGCCTCGGAAATTTTAAATTACGTATGGAATATGTGAAAAAAAATCCCAATCAAAAACTATAAAATTTATATCAGAATAATCTTTACTTCATAATAAAATCAAATTTCATACTTATATTTGTTGTTTGTAGATACTTGTTGGTCTTCCTGTGTATGTTCAAAGTTGACTGAGAAATCTTTCACTAACTTGCATTTTAATTTCTAACTCCATAACTTTCCAGTGAATCATCATATTACTTTTTGTCGCGGACACATATAAATGTATTTAGTAGACCCAATGGTTTCTCTAGGTTGTATCGCTAAAATCCGTCAAAATCGAAATTTCGACAAAAAATGACATTTTATTTTTAACTATATAATACTATAACTATATTTCACTAGACTAGTCTAGTAAGATAACTATAGTGCATAGCTTTATCACGACTTTATCGCTAGGGATAGGGATGTATCACGGCTTTTCTTACTGCCACGTATACAGGATTATTTCTAAAACACAAACAACCTCGCAGGACTAGGATTACTAACATCATAAGTAGACAGCAACGTTTGTTCTACGACTTTCCGAAACTTCCGAAAAAAACTACTCTTCAGAGCTCGATCAGCCGAGTCGTAATTTTTCCGGAAAAGTCGTAGTACAAAATGTAATTGTTTATGATGTTAGTAATCTTGCGGTGTAGTTGGTGTTTTACAAATAACCCTGTATATTTTATAAGGTAGTGGATACCAACGTAATTAATTATGGGTGTAATCTGATTTGCAAAATATTCGTATTTTAGTGAGCAGTAGGTAAAATACATTCGGTCAGTCAAATTGGTTGGTTGGTCAGCAACTTTTGGCTAGCAAACATTTCTAAATCAATAAGCAAATTAATGTCATACTGGATTGCTATATTTTTTAGCTGCAATCATAAGCTACTTTTGAAGAGGCCGGGTATGGGATGGGTGACCGTAGGATTGCGATAACGAAAGTTAATAAACCGGGTTTGGGATGGCTGACCGTTGGGGACTGCAATAACGACGTCTATGGGGTATATATCATTATGTTATTTGCAGATCAATATTTGACCAAATATTTGTTTGCTGAGCAAATAATTAAACTATTGATTTTTTTGCTAACCATTTATAGATTAATTGCAGATCAAATAGTTATTTGTTATACAAGTGACCAAAATCAATTTGTGCTGCGAGTGGCGACTTTAAATCACGAACTAGCGAAGTAGTCTAGAATTGAATCACGAGCGTAGCGAGTGATTCTAATATATAGACTACTGAGCACAGTGAGTGATTTAAAGGCACGAGGCAGAACAACATTTTGGTCTCGTGTAAAACATACTACTTTTCACCTCGACCGGCGAGAAAATTTTCACGTGACTTTCCTGGTAAAAAAGCTTAATTCAGCATTAGAAACTTGTTCACTTAACTATTTTGGAGTTAGGAAACTATCTTCATCGTTGGCTACATTCATTTTTGTAATTTATTACAAAAATAATTCAATCAAACCTATGCTGAAAAATTTTATTCATAGAGTCAGTAAAGTAGATTCCCTTCGTTTTGATGACATTACGTTGTGTTTTTCTCTTATTCATTAGTATTCCGTCTTATTTATTTATTTATAATCATAAAACATATAATTTGTTAATAAATTTCATTAATTTTTCTTATTTCATATTTGTTTCATACATGTGACCTCATTACCTCCATACTCTTTATTTCGAATTATCAACCTTCTTTTTTAACAATCCTTATTTAAAACTCCTTGGTATATCCGTGCATTTTATTTTTTTACTTTTTAATCCGTGTATGACACCATAAAGCACTCTATCTATCCTTTTCTCACATATCAATTTTACAAGTGTCATCCTTGTCACTTTATTTGTTTTTTCTTTATAATTTTAAAAGTTGGTGTTAGAAATTAAAAAAGCACTTTGTCTCACGCTCGCAGCAAAAATCGATTTTGCTGCGAGTTTTTACGCGCCAAAAGCACCCTTTTCGTGCTGGAGAGGTGAAATAGTTATTTGTTATACAAGTGACCAAAATCAAATTGTGCTGCGAGTGGCGACTTTAAATCACGAACTAGCGAAGTAGTCTAGAATTGAATCACGAGCGTAGCGAGTGATTCTAATATATAGACTACTGAGCACAGTGAGTGATTTAAAGGCACGAGGCAGAACAACATTTTGGTCTCGTGTAAAACATACAACTTTTCACCTCGACCAGCGAGAAAATTTTCACGTGACTTTCCTGGTAAAAAAGCTTAATTCAACATTTGAAACTTGTTCACTTAACTCTTTTGGAGTTAGACAACTATCTTCATCGTTGGACGCATTCATTTTTGTAATTTATCACAAAAATAATTCAATCAAACCTATGCTGAAAAATTTTATTCATAGAGTCAGTAAAGTAGATTCCCGTCGTTTTGATTACCTACATTGCGTTGTGTTTTTCTCTTATTCATTAATATTCCGTCTTATTTATTTATAATCATAAAACATATAATTTGTTAATAAATTTCATTAATTTTTCTTATTTCATATTTGTTTCATACATGTGACCTCATTACCTACATACTCTTTATTTCGAATTATCAACCTTCTTTTTTAACAATCCTTATTTAAAACTCCTTGGTATATCCGTGCATTTTATTTTTTTACTTTTTAATCCGTGTATGACACCATAAAGCACTCTATCTATCCTTTTCTCACATATCAATTTTACAAGTGTCATCCTTGTCACTTTATTTGTTTTTTCTTTATAATTTTAAAAGTTGGTGTTAGAAATTAAAAAAAAAGCACTTTGTCTCACGCTCGCAGCAAAAATCGATTTTGCTGCGAGTTTTTACGCGCCAAAAGCACCCTTTTCGTGCTGGAGAGGTGAAAATGTTATTTCCTCTCATTTCTTGAGAAAAACACGATTTAAAAGCCATGTGCGTACTGTTGTAGCAAAGCAACATGGAAATAATTAATGGTAAATATTTTTTTCACCTCTCCAGCACGAAAAGGGTGCTTTTGGCGCGTAAAAACTCGCAGCAAAATCGATTTTTGCTGCGAGCGTGAGACAAAGTGCTTTTTTTAATTTCTAACACCAACTTTTAAAATAATAAAGAAAAAACAAATAAAGTGACAAGGATGACACTTGTAAAATTGATATGTGAGAAAAGGATAGATAGAGTGCTTTATGGTGTCATACACGGATTAAAAAGTAAAAAAATAAAATGCACGGATATACCAAGGAGTTTTAAATAAGGATTGTTAAAAAAGAAGGTTGATAATTCGAAATAAAGAGTATGTAGGTAATGAGGTCACATGTATGAAACAAATATGAAATAAGAAAAATTAATGAAATTTATTAACAAATTATATGTTTTATGATTATAAATTAATAAGACGGAATATTAATGAATAAGAGAAAAACACAACGCAATGTAGGTAATCAAAACGACGGGAATCTACTTTACTGACTCTATGAATAAAATTTTTCAGCATAGGTTTGATTGAATTATTTTTGTGATAAATTACAAAAATGAATGCGTCCAACGATGAAGATATTTGTCTAACTCCAAAAGAGTTAAGTGAACAAGTTTCAAATGTTGAATTAAGCTTTTTTACCAGGAAAGTCACGTGAAAATTTTCTCGCTGGTCGAGGTGAAAAGTTGTATGTTTTACACGAGACCAAAATGTTGTTCTGCCTCGTGCCTTTAAATCACTCACTGTGCTCAGTAGTCTATATTAGAATCACTCGCTACGCTCGTGATTCAATTCTAGACTACATCGCTAGTTCGTGATTTAAAGTCGCCACTCGCAGCACAATTTGATTTTGGTCACTTGTATAACAAATAACTATTTCGTAGTATTTTTTTTTAAATGGTTCGAGTCATACAGCCATTAAGTAAGAAAAAAAAAACGCTAGCTGATTTGAATTTGGAATATTACTTCCCACACTTGTGCAGGATTTAAGTTTTGAAATTCTTCTTCTTCTTATTTTAGTGTGGCAATCTACTCTCCTCTTGGAAGTAATTTTGCCAGTGTCAAGTCTTGAATAGTTCAGTGGTAGCTGTTTTGTTTCAGTTTATTAATAAATGTGGAATCTCCTGAATTCTTTTTTCAAATATAATGATAATATTTCAGAGCCTTAGATGAAGCCGGCTAATGTGAGAAAAATATCATTACATTTTAACCCGAGTCGATTGCGCCAAGTTTATCCCTGGCCTTCATGCCACCGGTACAGATATCAAAAACTAATTATAATTATTATTAATTTGGCATATGTTACACTAATTACTAAATTCATTAGACGAGCAGGTAATCTAAGAATCTGAGATAAAAAAAAACATTCTGATTCATAGTTTTTGTAGAGCGATGGCGACCATAGCGCACTGTCAGTAGGGTTGCCGGCATACATTGAAATCATTAATGCGGTATTTACTGACTACTTCCTTCTTCTATCCCATAATAGATGCGTTACATTATAATACGACTTTACATTCAAAATGAATAAAAGGCGTTTCAAATATGAGCGACAACGACCTGTAAAGGTTACCGAGCAGTTGTAGTGTAACGAGCCGTAGCCGTTTCTTGTGGCGATCCCCATTGCTAAGGAAGTTTCATCTATAGTCTATACGATTGTGAAAATATCATATCCACTGTCTACTTGAACTCGTTTTTTTATAGTTCTGGCAAATAATTATCAATAGCGAGATAGAGACGACAGTTTTAATCCAACCGAGGAGGGACTCATCATATGAAATAGGTCCTCGTATATATTATGTACGGATAACTATGATTTTAAGGATAAGTCATTACTCTTCTCCAAATCCCGTGGACAACATGAGGAACCAATGAATCTGTGCTGAGAGAATTGAAGCTCGAAAGGCAAAACCGCCTTTCTTCCGTCTGCCTGCACGGAGTCACAATCCTCCTCCGAGGAGGTCACTCCTCTTTACTTTGCCGTCGCTGTGTAAGCAAACTGAAGGTGTCGTCGGTGGCAGTGGCAGCCCTGAATTAGTTTAATTAAATCTGCTCAAAGCGCGTGAAGGAGCGACCGTTCACCGCGCCCGTGGTCTTTGAACCCGCGCTACTCCGCGCCGCCGGCCGCCGCGCTCAACCACTGTGCACTGGCTATCCTTCAAACCATGTTCAAGAAGTCACTCTTTCAAATTCAATGTTAGCGCTTTAAAACAATCGCGATGAAATCAGTCAGCAATCGTCAGTTGATGATGTCTTTCCTGATGCAAGCCTTAAAAAGCATTAAAAATGCTTGTTAAAAACTTTATTAGATCAAGTAATTCATTGGCATTTTTTATCTATATATATAAAATTCAAAGTCCTGACTGAGTGAGATATCAACGCACAGCCCAAACCGCTGAACCTAGAGACTTGAAATTTTGCACACAGATACTTTATACAGTGTAGGCATCCACTAAGGAAGGATTTTTGAAAATTCCATCCCTAAGGGGATGAAATAAGGGATGAAAGTTTGTATGAAAGTCCCTCAGTTTTGAAGCTAGGATCTTCAAATTTTGTGTTTAGGCTGATGATTGAAAATAAATAAATACGTGTCTCAGCGTTTTTCAAAATTCTACCCCCAAAGGGGTGAAAAGGGGGATGAAGTTGTGTTTAGAAGATAATCCTTCATTTTTGAAGTAGAAATCGCTAGATTTGTAATTTAGGCTTATGGATGGAAATCTAACGCAACGCATATTGTATTGGTATAATTTCAACCCCCATGGTGATGAAATGGGGGTGCAATGGGGTAAATAAACCTAAAAATCGATATGGATGTCGTTATTGGGGTTTTCTGGGATGAAGATTGCGAAAATGACATTTATTTTGAAGTCCAACACGGTCGACATGATTTAACCCCTAAAGGGGTGAAAATTGGATTTAAATTTGGTATTGAAAACAATATAAAATATACATTACAACTTAAAACTTCGTAGGAGCATGTCTTAAAATAAATAGGCAAACATATATTTTGTGGTTTTGAAAATCAACCCCTTAGGGGGTAAATGGGCTAAGTAAACGTAGAAATCGATATGGATGTCGTTCTTGAGGTTTTATGGGATGGTGATTGCGAAAATGACATTAATTTTGAAGTCCAATTTAACCGCTAAAGGGGTGAAAATGGGGTACAAATTATATATGGAAAAATAATATAAAATAGACATTACATAGTTTACAGCTTAAAAATTCGTAGGAGCATGTCTAAAAATAAATAGGCAAACACATATTTTCTTATTTTGAAAATCATCCGTTAGGGGGTAAATGGGGTAAGTAAACATGAAAGCCGATGTGGATGTCGTTCTTGAGGTTTTATGGGATGAGGAATGCGAAAATGACATTTGTTTTGAAGTCCAACACGGTGGACATGATTCAGCCCAAGGGGACGGGGACGGACACGGGAACAGGAACGGGAACGGGGGCGGGGACGGAAACGGGAAAGAGTAAAGAAACGGGAACGTGATACTCTTAATATCTCTGGACCTAATTCTGATTATTGTAATAAACTAGCTTCCGCCCGCGACTTCGTCCGCGTGGATATTAGAGAAAATCCTTAGGGAACCTTCAACCAGGATCCGACCAACCGTTTTATACGCGATTACGCGGGTCCCCACCAAGCGCGCAGCCTCGTGCGAGGCCTGTCACACGTCGCAAATGTTTTGCCTCGCGAGGCAGCGCGCTTGGTGGGGACCCGCCTAATCGCGTATAAAACGGTTGGTCGGATCCTGGTTGAAGGTTCCCTAAGGATTTTCTCTAATATCCACGCGGACGAAGTCGCGGGCGGAAGCTAGTACTTAATAAATTGAAGTAATTTTCTAACTAAAGTTTTTTTTCAATTGCATGCGCGAAATAAGGATTTTATTGTTTAATTCGAGTCAAACTGTCTAAAACTAAGGAAAATAATTATGAAATTAAAATACCTATATTTAAAGATTGTAAAACAGAAGTGTAGAATGATAATAACAAGTTAGATGTTTCCCTGAAGCCTTTCAAACCAATTAGCGTGCTCACGGGCGGAATCAAACGAGTACCTACTTACTTGGTTGGTTCAAATTACGAGCACGACGCTGTTACACTCATTACTCATTTTATGATTAATTCTTAAATTACTCCAACTTTCCATTGTTTTGATAATATAGTTTTAATTAATATTGTAGAGTCAGAGATTTGAGTGATTCAAAAGCATCAAAAGTAAAGTTAGAATCGAATCGAACGTAAAGATTGTTATTATAAAATATTATTCTAGATATATTTCCAAAAGTATTGACTTCACACAGAAAACGTATAAATAAGAAAAAAGAACAGCTAACCCTCCCCGGTTTCCAAGCCTAAGTTTCATCAGTTTTCCGGAAACAAGCGATTAGCCTTCTGATAAGTTACAGTACAGTTTGTTTTGAGCAATTCATTTTTTATCCTGCTGTCACCATATTATTGTTATAATGAGGCATTTATATCATTGCAACAGTGGTGCAGGTGCACATGCAAGCAAATGAAGAAAATGAATTAAGCAAATGAAGAAATCGCTGATGGAACGCGGCGGGTGGGGCTTATGGTCGCCATCGTCATTAGTTTAGTAGAGCGACTGCGCTGGGCGCGCGCACACACTTAACGAACCTAACTACTCATAAATGGTACCCATTCATACAATCCTGGAGATATCCTTGTTTGCTCGAAATCAAGACCGAGACGAGTCCGCTATCGAGAGAGTCGCCTTGTCTTCATATTGCAGTGGTTCACAGGATAGTAAAATAATAATCTCAATGCGACCAATAACTGCTTTATTGGTGCACTGCAGTACCATTTTTATATGAGCAGAGATGAGTTTGTGTGTGTATGTTATTAATAATAATTGTGTATGTATTACCGGCAATCTGTGCGCAGCGAAAATTTTTCTATGTCTATGGAATAATTATTTACCAAGGCAATGTATGAACTAGCCTTACTAATCTATAAATGCGAAAGTTCGTTTGTTTGTTTGTTACACGTCTTAACTTCTGAATCGATGATAATGAAATTTCAAGTCATGCAGGGGTACAGAGAAGGACATAGGGTAGGTACCTTTCAATGAAAAAGTATTGTCCACGCTTGCCCGCAGACTACAGATCAAATTGTCGGCCGATAGTTGGCCGACAGTTGGTTTTGTATGAGAAGAATCGGCCGATACCAAATAGTTGTAGTCTGCGCACTTGCATACTTCTTCATACTGATTCCAACTATCGGCCGACAGTTTGGTCTGTAGTCTGCGGTGGTACCTATTTTATACTTACAATTCTTAGGGATTGTATAAAGTATCTAGGTCCACCGGCAATGTGTGAAATAAATAGATTTTGGTCTGCTTTATGTTATGTAAGTAAGTAATAGCTTCCTACAAATAGTATGCACATTTGACCATAGAAAAATACATAAGATAGGGTCACGGCTTAGAGGTAGTTTAATTCAATTATTTGTATTGACAGCATTTGCTGTGTATGTAGAGACAAGCCACATTGCCGGCGGGCGCGCGCAGCGTACCCGTACGTAGCATTGAACCGCGCGCCCTTGACGCGCCACGTGCGCCGACAGCTGCGCGCGCAGATGCGCCCGCGCAGCCTGCCCGGTGCCCGCGCATGCCTCCGCCCCGGCCGCCGCTTACATCACCATCATACATATTTGATATAATGCCAAGGAAGGTGTAAAATAAGTACTATTTAGTTTTAGTACGCGAAAATGTATAGTTACTATTGATTGATGTTAATAAGTTCATATTGCTGTTTATCTAACATCTTTAAAATCGCGCTATGTAACCGCCACAGACCATACAACAAGTACTGTGGTTACCGCAAAGATTTGCGAACTCCACGCATGTCAAAGATTCTATCTAACATCTTTCTTTACCATACCATAATTATGAATACTACATCTGATTTTGAATGCAAAAACAAAAAAAAATACAATTAATAAATTTAAACACAGTAATTTTTTTCAGATACTTTTTCAAGTCTAAATGGATTAGGTATACGTGGGGCGCATTAAAAGTTTCCGGAATTACCTAATATGGAAAAAAAATTAAATCCAATATATTAGAATTGAATGCTGCTGATTAACCTTTGTTTTAGGATGCGGTGTCAGCTCATCAAAACTCAACGGTCGGGCGAAGTTATCCATTCACATAATACACACTGTTATCGCTGACACAACACAACGCTAAGGTCACATTGCAACTATTGACCCCCGGTCGTTATCACATACAGTCAGGTGCAGACTTGCAGTCCCGAGAGTGTAAGTTTGTCATTTAAGAATTAATTAGTCCGGACAAAAAACCCTCACGACATTAGGAATCCTACTCATAAACTTGAAGAAATTTTATGGTAATGAAACAATGCAAAGTTTGGACAGAATGCAGAAATCCGGATTTGTCGGACGGATGGTAACATTGGTAACCCTATGCTGCCTTTTAAGCAAGGGCTTCCTAAGATAGCGGTGCCGTCATATTACGGCCGTAATATAGCGGCGTTGAATGTTGTCTTGTCTATGTAAACAATACGGCGAAAATTACGGCCGCAATATGACGGCACCTCATCCTAGGAAACCCTAGCTTTAGCGATGCACCATCCAGCGTGCACCGGGGCGGGCGCGGCAGCGCGGCGGCGCGGCGCGGCGCGGCGCGGCGCGACGCGGCGGGCGGGTACGGCATATGCGTCAGTCCTGCCGCGACCCTGCGCCTTTCACTCACGGGCTAACTGTTATTTGCTTAGTACCCTACCCTAATAAATAAACTAAGGAGATCATTGTTACTTATTTTTATCACATTTTAAAGACACTTTGGCTAGTTCTTTCTCAATATGTTGCCAAAGAATATCTTTCACCTTTTCAATGATTTGCTGTACAATGCACTTTGCAGAATCACATTATTCTTACCTAAAACACTTTTTGTACCGCAATATTACTTAAAAGTCCTATAAAAACATTTGATTGAATCAGGCGTCACTTGGTGGAAGTCCCAAACCATTTTGAAAGAAAAAAATGGGTATTTGTAGCTTACTTCCGCAAACGTTTGCGGAAGTAAGCTACATATATTTCTTTTTTCAAAAAACTATAAAAATATGTAAAGTTAAAATTCCTTTTGTAGTACCTTTACAAAAGGATTAATGGTAGGTCTGTACTTAAGATTATAAAATAATTTGCTTAGCCATCAAGTACTTATACTGTAGTTTAATTTATTCTGATAAATAATTAAACTGTGAGTTAGAGAGGTAAAACCATAACTGAAAGTCAATAAACATTTCATTAACTTGAAAAATTTCGCGAAAATAATAATTACTTCAAGAAAAGTTTATGACATGACTCACGAATCCATATAAGTGGCGACACTTAGCGACATACAAATAGTTCTAATACTTTTCCACTAACAAATGTGTGATGGATGAGGTGAGGCGGTGACACAATATCGTGGGAGATAATGATTCATTCATCAGTTTATAACTTGGCACTGAAGTTCTATCTAGAGAAATGGTCACTACCTCGGCCCCTCTCAAGAAACACCTATAAATTGTATCAAAGAAAAATTTGTAATATATATTTCATTTCCCGATTGAAGAGACGAGTCTTCTTTAAGATGTTCAATTACCTACCCCGAATTCTAATCCTATTCGTGGCAAATATTTAAAAGCTTTTTAAATTTTATCGCAATTTGTTACCTAATTGCTGAATAAATAGAGAAGACTAGATGAAGAATTTGTAATCAAGAAAAAATATATATATACACAAGCTTTGTTACAATGTGCTATGATGCAAAATGAGTTGTGCAATTATATTTCAAGTTAACATTGTTGTTTAGGTCCAAAGATGAGAAATAATACAGCGAAAAATATACTCAATCTGATGAATTTTTCAAACGTACTTTTTATAAAAAAAAATGATGAAAATCGGTCTCTACGGCCATGTGGTTATCTCTAACTATTCAGTTAGGTAAGTATCCGTGTGACGACTGGTGGGAAAATTTGCTTCCTTTCAATACTGTAACTCGCGTTCTAAGTAATGATTTTAGATACATAGATAACACACATCACAGTGAATCAGAATGTCTCGAACATTCACATGGCGGGTGAAAAGGAAATAAATGGCGTCTTCCTGCTGGCGGAAATTTTGGAATGAATTCGAGGAGAGATTTCGATCAGTCGCGCCGCCCACTGATAGCGGGTTATCAGCACCCGGCGTCCTTTGATCGGGCGAACTAAACGATAAACGGATCATAAATCGTAAGCAATAGAGAAAAAAACTCATGGAATACGTCTAAAATTGTTAGCAATACACAAAAACTCAGGGAATACATCTAAAAAAAGCGGAAAATATGCGGATTATTAAACGCCTTTTTATGAAAATAATTTAAATATTTAACAACATCACATAGGTACATCCTTATCCTTACTTAATATTATAAATGCGAAAGTCCGTTTGTTTGTTTGTTTGTTACGCCTTCACGTCTTAACTACTGAACCGATCATCATGAAATTTTGCATAGACGTTGTCAGGGGTACAGAAAAGGATATAGGGTACCTTTCACCCAGAAAAAACGTACAGTTCCCGAGGGATAGCAAAAAAACTGTCCACGCAGACGAAGTCGCGGGCGGCCGCTAGTTAAATATAAATATTTGACAACATCACATACATTGCTCCAATTTAGCACTTGTGTTATGGAAATCAGAAACAACGGTGGTGTGACAAACACCCAGACCTGAGACAATATTGAAGAGTTCATTTTCTACATTGACCCAGCCGGGGATCGAACCCGGGACCTCAAGAGATGGTGACGCCTTGAAAACCGGCGTGCAAACCACTCGACCACGGAGGTCGTCAAATCGAAATCTTTCTAAAAGCGGCTTTAAAATGGCTGATGGTTCAAAAGCGGCTCACTGATGATAGTAAACCAATGAGGGCTTTTCAAAATGACAAAAAAGGCTCGATAGATGGCGTTGGTAAAAATGTATGTGGCAATGTATTTTTTTACTAAGCTTCGAAGAGTACCTACTTAGGGAGGCAGGCAGATGTAACTCTAAGATGTTTCTCTTTGGGCAGATGTAAGCCAGCAAGTGCTTACTTTCCTGTTTGGTATAGGCCATTTATTCAAAAAGCCAATTTTGTCACTTCTCTTTTCATCAACGCCATCTAGTGAGGCAAATAGTTACTTTTTTTAATTTTCAAATGTCACTTTGTAAAGCCCTCATTACTTATGTTGTAAACTACACTGAGATGACAAGTTGTCAGGGCCACCTGTGGCTCAAGACCTTATACAAACATCAATTTCAACGCTGGACAACAAGTGACAACTAGTGATTTGGTGTCGTCCAACAGATAAACATCAATAGAGACAAACTGGACAGATCAAAACATGACGATTATGGGACCTGGAACTTCGACGTCATGTCAACGTGTCCATTAATATTATTTTCGATAAATCGATTAAAAAACAAGCTACTTATTAATAAAATTCGTGCAATTTGTTATTCTGAGTTTCACTTGACAAGCATTCTTTCAATTTTGAGACTTTGCTTGGTTGGGAAATGTCGTCTGACATTGATGAATATAAGGTAGAATCTTAACAAAAAAACATGTAAACTAAAATGAATGACCTACCTTTTTGCAGTCGGCTTTATACTCGTAAATAAATACCGACGTCCGACGCACATATATAAGCCAATGAATGACGGAAACAACACTTTGTGCAATAACATAGTAAGAACTCTAAACACTAAGTGCACTTGCATGCATAATCACTTGCGTATCAATTTTTTTTTCAGATAGTCAATCAATCTTTGACACAAAATTAACGTCTCTTTTCGTAGTTTTTGCATGGTTCGGGCGCCGGACGCCGGACGCCGGACGCCGGACGCCGCCCGGTCGCCGGACGCTAGCCGCGATATCCGGCGCTTTTGATGAGCCATATCTAGGATGGGATAAAAAAAATCCTCATCTCGGATATGGGATATTAGTTTAGTCGAAGATAATTTGTGAAAGATGGAAAAAGAAAAGTCGGTGTACTAGATTTGTACGAGTAGGTACCGAGAATTTAGGAATTGATTAAAAAGGCTGCTTTATATACTTACAACGTGTTTGGTTAAAATTAACCCAAAATGGGAATACCGTTTCTTCGGACCATCAAACTGAACAACTTTTACTATGGGACCAACTCTGAAAAAAATAGCTGTTTCATACAAAATACCTAATAACGAAAATATCAAAACATATGAAACAGCTGATTATTTTTCGCGATTTCAAAGTTAGTCCCATAGTAAAAGTTATTAAGTTTAATGGTCTGAAGAAATAGTTTTCGTATTTGGGTGTTATGTATGTGTATTATTATAATTATGTTGCAATTTCATAGAGAAGTATGATGATGATGATGATGTTGCAATTTCATAGAGAAGTATATAGGGGATAACTTTTATATGGGTGTACAATTTAACAGAGAAACATACATCACTGCATAATGTATAAAAAATAGTGCCTGAAAAAATTCTTAAAACATTAAATTGTTTCCACAGAATTAAAAAACAGTAGTCTTACACGGTGCATGTAACGCGGAGCGGGCTTGATATTATTAACCGACTTCAAAAAGGGAGAAGTTTATCAAGTCTACGGTATTATTTTATTTATTTTTTATGTATGTTTTACCATAGGTAACTTCATAAATAAATAAATAAATATTTGACAACATCACATACATTGCTCCAATCCCAAAGTAAGTAGCTATAAAACTTGTGTTATGGAAATCAGAAACAACGGTGGAATGACAAACACCAGTTGTTAATCGATTTAAATAATTCTTTTTCATTTGGAAGACCATACTTCAGGTGTGGTCCTATAAAAAATGCAGAGAAAGTAGCTTAACGGGTGAGTCGATTTTTTCTAATATTTTTCAATTATTAATCATCTTAATATAAAAATAGCATTGTGAATGCATAAAAAATCTAAAAGTTTAGAAAGTAGCTTTTTCCTAATCCTGAAAAATAACAATTATTTAGCTTACCATCGCCCGAGTTTTTACTTATTCTTTGTTTATGAACCGATTAAGATGATTCTTTTTTTGTTTGACAGGGTTTTCCATTAAGTGTGGTCAAATTTTAATTTTATTGGTATTGGACCTTGGACTTCGAAAATACACAAGGAAACTCCTCAAAGTCAAATAGTAATCATTACATAAATCCTTAGAGCATTTAACCAAGTTGAATGCTCTAAGCATAAATCATCATTAATTTTTATTTTATAGTCGATGGTCGCTTTTTGTTTCCAAAATTTCATATTTAGAGTCTTGAGTTCTCTATTGTAGTGTAGAAGACCAAAAAACAATAGTACTTATAATTCAATAGTTATTACGGTGTGGGATCGTAAATCCATAACAGCGCACGACGCACGAGGCGCGTGTGATCGGCGCTTATCGCGGCGCGACCTGAAGGTTTCTTGTAATTCAGTCGAGGTGCGCGGGCGCGGTTGCCAACTTGTTGATGTGTAAAACTGTTGATATGTTGTATTTTTAACAGAATGCGTAGGTATTTGCAATACAAATGTAGAGTCGATTATCAGAGCGTTGCTTGAAGAACTTTAAAGTCAAAATTAACGTTGCTTCAATCTGCATTGTATATCAAGCGATATAAGGATTTACGTTTTTTTGACAAAACGTCTATAGTGCTTATATTTGACGTGGTTATCGCAATGGTCGGTGATAAATTCGATAAGGGTGAAAGGCCCGCCCGTCCGTCCATTGGCAAACACACAGGAACTGATTTGTAAATAATAGCCGACACTCAACCGGTGTTATGATTAAACGGGTCCCGAAACCGATCGCTCGAATCCTCTCCATTGTTTGTGTTTACGTGAGCTCCAACAATCAGTTGAGCAATTCCTTCCGATATCGCCGAGTCAGCGGCCCGTTCTGCTTCGACCGCTGCATTGTCTCTGCACAGTGTCAATAAGCTGCGTCGGCGCTGCGTCGGTCGAGGACCCCGGTCAGGTGTCGCCGGTGGTGCGCGGTCAGGTGGTATCTGGCGTCGACCCTCGCCGCCGCGCCGGTGCGCGGTGGTGCGAACATTCGCGGCACGTCCTTTGTTGGCCGTTTTGTTTTGGAGCACCATCCGGTTCCTGGTGGAGGGGCGAGGGGGCAGGTGGGCGCAGGTACAGGTAGCGCGCGCGACGGCCGCCAGTCCTCGTCGGCGCGCCGGGCTGCGCGCGCGCCTCGTCCGCTCATAAATACTCACAAATGTGGAAATAGCCAGTCATTCCGCGACAGGTGCGCGGCCGCGGCGTTCGTGCACGTGTGCTAGTGAGTGCTGCGCGGCACCACCGTCAGCGACAGCGCCGCGGACTTTGGAACCGGCCCCGTTTTTGTCGTTTCTGTAATAACAGCGTCGGTTGCTCACGCGCATCTGCCGTTCCGTGTCGGTGCAGCTGCTGTCGTTTCAAAAGGTACGTAAAGTTTTATTTTCCCAACGTTCAGTTGAATGAGCTCGCCCCTTGTCCTCGCAGGGCTCCACTGTCTCGGTTAGCGCTAGAGGCGGGTTCACACGCTCTACGTATTTCGCATGTTGCTGTTACTTCGGTAAATATTGGTGCGATAACGTCCGCGAGTGCGTGCGTGTACACTGTTATCGATTCCACACATGCGTCACGTCGATAGTTATCTTTGCTTGATCTGGGTCATTGTTCTTTTGTATTTCGATTGTTGCAATTTTGATAAAATTCCCCTGAATAAATGAAGTACAGTTACAGTTATTTCAAATGTAATTCTTTGAAAATATCCAAGTTTACCATGCGGCTTATCAAAATGTGAGGTGAACGAGCCGATCCAAACTTAAAAACAAGTTTTTCCAATATCTTTCATGCAATGCAAGTAGGTAGTCAAGTACGGTGCGTGTGTTACAAAGAGTCATACTTAAACCCAAGATTATTTGTGGTAAAGGTACCTATTTATTGTGCGTGTAAAGTGAATTCTATTAAAAAATAATGAATAATATTTTTCCAACTGTTCAAATCGAATTTTCCTCGCCATCAAAAATGTGATTGAGTTCCTATAGTCCAAAATTCCTATTGAAGTGAAGAATCACAAAAACATTACCAACGAGTTGGCGATAGGCAACAGAGCGGCTCCTGAAACGTGTCCAATCGATTAATCGTACGGGAACGAATCACCGAAATGACGGCGCGGAGTCGCGCCACCAGCAAGCCTAGCCGCTGTACAACACAGAGCTACATCAAATACCTTACTATACCGAAGACGTAAAGAACAATTTCGTGTGGTACCTACCAACACAGATTTACTTATCATGAAATTCTACTCGTTCTCAATTTATTCACAAAGATTGAGAAATATTTGTTTTTTTTTATTTACTGTAGCGGGTTGCAATTGCACTGTTTTATCGTGACTTTATATTTTAACGTAACCGATGATAGATATCATTGTAAGAGCACTCGAAGTTCCATCATTGAGTAAACCCTTGACTCGTAGTGGTTTCAAGAGCCCTCATTCCCCTTTCATTGCCATTGCCACTGTTCACATCTATTTCTTACAGAGCATCTAGAGTTGCTTGATTGTGTAGTGAGCCACGTTCTCGGCCAAGTTCTGCAGACAATCTATTATCGTGCCATGAATAGGCTGTTTTTTTTCGGCCGCCTCGCTCCGCCGCGCGCTCGCCTGCCGTGACAATACGAAATTTGGTATTAACACTAAAAAAAACTATTTGGTTTATCTATTTTCCTGGTTTGAGCTTCTTTGTGAGGCTACATTCGTTGTTGAAATAGCTACAAAATATGCCTTATCTCGTGTCAATCATTGTAGGTACTTGTACCTACTTTAGGGGTACCGGATTTTAGGGAAATATTTTAAGAAAAGAGTGAAACTTGAGTAATCTTCTAGGCTTAGCAACGTGGCTTCCGTCCGGCCGCAGCCGCGTTGCTTTAAAGTCTTGCTCTAAAGATAAGGTTCTAGGTTTAAGGTTAGATGATAATGTGTATAATAATAAACGGACATGCGTAATTTATGTACACATCGACGTTTTTTTGATTCCCTTAATGTCAGGGGTCAAACGTCTCAGGAGAGCGAGTCACTATTAGAAATAGCTGGCTCCGCGACCTTGCCAAACGAGAATTCCCTCGGCAATCTTGAACTTGCAAATTTCCAATGCGTCGGTCGTTGACATCTACTAACATACACAAATAATACTATGATAAAGATAATTTTATTTTAAAATTTTGTCCAAAGCTTAAAGTTCATCAACTTTTTTTAGTCTAAGGTAAAGACGATAAAACTCGTCTTTATTTTGCTGAAATGGTTGAAAAGGCGTAAATTCTTCTGTTACTCGATTAAGGCCATCTTTTACGATTTGAAAGAAATCTACTAATTCGATTAGTGGGAAGAGGTACCGCAGCTTCCCGTCCCCAGCATCCGAGACGAGTTTCTAATGGTCGTGGTCACGCACTCCGGAACGGAGACGACGACGCTGAGAATCATCGCTAGCGTCGGACAATTACTTTTTCAATTCGTCACAGAGAGATCTGTAAAATTTCGGAGTAAACTATTCCTATCACATTTGGAACCAAACTTTATTAATAAAAGATTCTTAGGTTTTTGACATTAAACATTTTAATTATGCACTAGTTAGAGACCGTCTTCGTGTTATAGGAGTTGGAACAAAAACTTCAATTAGTAGATCACAATTGAATGGATCCCATCCTTAGTGGCGAACATTAAATAGTCATTACGTGAGATTTAAGTCGTTAATTAATTAACTGGCGGATTGTAGAGCTGAGTACGGGTGAACTGGTTAACGTCATCTTTTGTTTCCCAGATTAGAGATTATTCTTGTCATTAACGGATTTTAACCATCATAACGTTGTAGGAAGGCTTCCTTGGAGTTGAAAATAACGGGAGATTGATAGAGTTGTCAATATTTTATTGTTTAGTTATAGATTTTAGAAAAGGGGAACAAAACCAAGAATACAGATTTGTTTGATCTGGTCTTCTTTTATTATTTTTTACAACATGTCAGTTATTACACAAACATAACGAAAAATTATTCTAAAATTTAAATTGTCATGTCCATCCATAAACGAAGCTTCACTCAGAGTTGAGATCATTGTCGAAAATATGACGAATCCAGCCAGTTCTTTATAAGTCGGAGCATGAAATTGTGTGCACGAGGCGTATCGGCAATTTGCGTCAGTTTTTTATCACAGTCACGACAGGCCGGATTCCTCGGCGACCAATGGCTAGCTAGAGACGATGTAATTGGGAGAAACTATGCTACCACAAATGCTCGAGATCCGAGCGAGCCGCGGCCGGCCGGTGCGCGGGCGGTAATGACACGCCGGCCGCTGATGGACTAAGAGCTAGCCTCGGAAATAGGTGGACAATTTACAGAGCGACGAAATCCCCCTTGTTAGTTTGCCAATACTATCAATATTAACAGATCCGGGCACCTCTCATATTTCCAGTGGTGGGGGTGGGAGTGGTTGAGCAGCAAAGGGGCTGAAAGCGCTTGAAGGCATACAATTTACCGAGCTCTGGATTTGGTGTGGTATAATAGCAAGCCAAACATGTATCTAAATCGAATATAACAATGTCAGGCATTTTGGCTGATGGAAAAGTAGTGCCAGGCGGCATCAAAATGCGCGAAAAAGTGGTAAAGTTTAAGTGTGGTAAGGTTTTCAGCCCCTTCGTTGCTCAACCACTCCCACCTCCACCACTGAAAATCTGCCAGGTGCCCGGATCTGTTAATAATGATAGTATGGCTAACTAACTAGAGGGATTTCGTCGCTCTGTAAATTGTCCACCTATTTCTGAGGCCAGCTCTTAGTATATGACGCTCTGTTGCAATGTAACTGTTTCGGCCCTTTTGTCTGATGATTGTCCGGTGAAGGGTCCGGGACGAGGCTCGGCCACTTTCGCAGGTAATGGAAATAAGTTTTTTGTTGATATTATTGTGAGCAATGCACTTAGGCAGTGAGTTAATTCTTATTAGCTGGACGCATGAATGAAGAGTTTGGCTGATCTGATCTGATCTGATCTGATCTGATCTTAGAGCCTACTCAAATGGCCATTCTACTAAAATTAATTCTAGTAGAACAGAATGATAATGTATGGGATTGACATGAGTTAAGCGTTAGCTTATTTAAATCCCCTTCATTGTAATTCTAATCTACTAGCGTAAATAGGGGAGCTGATTTTAACGGCGGTTACTAATGGCTTTTCTATATCATCAATAAAAATATTGATAGTGTGCCACGCCAAATATCACAACCATTAGAAGACTTTTGGGCAACCATTAGAAGACTTTTGGGCGTGTATTCGTGTATATGTTCGTTTAGAATGATTATTGCAATAATTATTATTAAAATACAGTAGGAGTTGTAAACTGACACCGTAATCCGTAACTACAGGTGGACATAGTGCTTAGTGGGTTACTTAGTGGTCGTGCTATCACTCGTGTCACTACTGATTAACAATGCGTCGAATCGGCTGCGCGGGCGCATATCATAGATAGGCATACTATATCGACGGCCGACCGCCTGATACGGCTCTAATCACAATTACTGAAGGACTATTAATAATTATTATAGAATTGATGAAAAAATCGTAGCTTTGAGATATCTAAATACGTTGATTTTGCCTAATGTGAATTAGAACAGAGTAAAATAGTAGTCTTGAGTTAGGCTCCAGGTTGATGAAAGATTGTACACGATTGTCAGTGTAAGAAATGTAATAAGTAGTTTATAAATAAATAGTACTTAGGTGTTGATTTAGTCAACTGTTTGTTATCCCAATAAATAAAAAATCGGATTTTTTACTACACTACTAGGTCGTTACGTCACACTCATAAGAGTCAAATCTAAAATATTTGAATTATTTTATGTACCACATACCACATACCACTGAGGGTTGTTTTGATACTTAGTGAATTTTAGAGAAAAATAATGAAATTGGTAGAAACCCACTGAATTTAAATGAGAAGGTAAGGGCCTAGTTCAGGAACTACAATTTTTCTTTTAATTTCTAATGTAATAGTACAAAAAATATTCACCAAGTTATGATTTCAATCGTCGTGCAAATATCGGTATTTATTTGATTTATTCCTTGACCGCTGCTTTGCAAGTCTAATGTAAATTGGTAGCGCGCTCGCCGCATAGCAAACGCTGCTGGGGCGACGCGCCACACACAGAACACATCGTTTTAAATAATGCTTTTATTGCATTTATAATTAATTTAAACAACGTTTTTAACTGTAATATTTGAACTTAAATGTTATTTTTACCTCTCAACGGAAATATTTAAGCGTTGAAATAGGCATATACCTATTTGCATTATAATAATTACAGTATTTTATATTTTTGCTAATGTTAAAGATATTCAGTTTAAATAGGCGCAAACACTATATTTTATTTGTACTTAATGGTATTTGGGTATTTATTTATGTCATTATGTGTTGCATCATGCATATTGGGCTTCGTATAAAATTAATTTCAAATGGAAACACGTGCAACTGAAAATCGAATTCGTTTTAATTTCTCGATAACGGGCTGTAAAATAATGTGAAAGTAGGCAAGTGTGCAAACACAATGAATGGTTTATTGACCAATGTAGATTAGTGTTATCAAGCTTGGCGTGCAGCGGGTGTGGTAGTGGGGCGCTGAGCTCCGTAACCGTAACCGTAACCGAAACTGTCAGATATCCGAACCGTAATTGAATCAGGTTAAAAAGTTTTGACTAATATTCGGATCAAAAAAAGTTATGGATTATTCCTAAAATATCCTTTTTCCGTACCTAACTGAAACTATCCGAAACAATTTGGAGAAAAAAAACCGTACCTAACTGGATATTGCATATATTCATCCAGGTCCGTATCCATAATAGGGGCGCAGGGGCGCGGGGGCGGCTGTAACGGGCCCGCATTGGTACCTGACCATAACGCGCTAATTAAAACTACCATTACCGGATCGGATCTATTCCGTGAACGGAAAGTTTACCGTGGACGCAACGCAATAAGCAGCAATATGCCAACTATATGGAATCATGCCATATAATAAATACAAAATGAATATTTTGCACTAAAAATACTGTAGAGCCGAACTTCCGCCCGCGACATCGTCCGCGTTCACATTCGGAAAATCCCTAGCGAGGTTCCCTAGGGACCGGGATAAAAGTATCCTATGTTTTAATCCAGGCTGAAAATTACCTGTGTATCAAATTTCATCCAAACCTGTTCAGCCCTTTTTGCGTGATTTAGGAGCAAACATCCAGACCCACAAACTTTCACATTTAAATAATATTAGTAGGATACTTACTATTCTATGTATACTTTACTTTTGTACTGAAAATACTATAGTGTTAGCGCTGATGTCTCAATGCTACTCATTATGAAGTTTAACTGCTAATTACCGTCTAAACACCGGAGTGACTGTATTTCTCACACTAATGGCCGACGGTCATCGATGGGTGTTCAAGTCTATGGGTGTTCACTAATTAGTGCACGTTATCGATTGACCTGGCCATTATTTTTTCGAGTTTCCAAGTGTGTGTGGATTTACGCGGGCGTGTGCGGCACGGTGTCGGCGCGGTGACGGCGCGGCGACGGTGTGGTGACGGCGCGGTGACGGCGCGGTGACGGCACGGTGACGGCGCGGTGACGGCACGGTGACGGCGCAGTGATGGCGCGGTGACGGCGCAGTGACAGCGCGGTGACGGCGCGGCGTGGTGACTGCCGCGGCGCAGTCGGCGCGTTCCCACGGCGGCGGCGCGGACGCGCGCGCACCCATCCACCGCCTAATTGCGAGATGGACGAGATATCTCGAAATAACCTCATTAGGAAACCAAATTAGCATGCACAGAGACTACTTTCTTGATAAAATATTTTTATAACCGGGAAATTGTACGGTCGGAAATGCAATTATAATGAGTCTTAAATTTTTTATAAAAAATGTTGGTAGAGTTTTAGTTTCGATCGTAATGACTTTTAATAAAATTCTTTAGTTCATTATAAAATGTAGAGTATGAAAAAGCTTTATTTTTAATAATAGTACCTATACCTATCCACTTAGGGATTTTACAGTTGTATGTTGTGTAAATGAATGTAAAAGTACTGCGCGGGCGACGGCTGCGGTCGCGGCCGGAAACACTCCTCTCTCACGATATTATACAATCCGGGAACAGGTTTAGATCGGACGCTCGGGAACGGAATGGACGGCCTCCTGATGTGCATTCATCAGCACTCCGCAAGTTCCATCCGCTGTACCTAGCTCTTTATTCGTATTTTGGTTAAGTTTTTATAAACAAGGACAGAAAATGATAGGTTTAAAATTGACTAAAGATGACTTCTATTTAGATATTCCTATACTAAAGGACTCGGCTTGAGGAGCTCGGTGGTGCAGTGGTTTAGCGCCTGGCCCAGCGGTTTCGGAGGTATAGCAACGTTCGCAAGGGTCGGTCATGGGATGGGTGACCAAAAATTTAGTATCTCGAGCTCCTCCGTGCTTCGTAAGGCACGTTAAACTGTTGATCCCGGCTGCATTTGCAGTCGTTAACACCCACCAATCCGCATTGGGCCCGCGTGGTGGGTTATGGCCGGTCCTCCTCATCCACCCATAAAGGCCCGTGCCCCAGCAGTGGGGACATTAAAAATGGCTGATGGATAAAGGACACGGTATCAATATACCTAACACAACTTCGTTTTGCCGACGATAATATAGTTCTTATGGCTGAGACTTTGGCAGATCTGAAACACGATGCTCGAAGATCTCCGTAGTGCTTCCCAAAGAATGGGTCTTAGCATGAACATAGATAAGTTGAAAATAATGTTGAATGCTCATGTTGTACCCGCTCCAGTTCACGAGTGTTTTCGTACAGACGACGACGCCACTACGGTTTGAGATCTACTAAATATGCGCTTACATATCGCATCAACCCTTTTACAGTTACCTCAACAAAGCCGATGCAAATTACATCACTAACAATGCAAAACGCATACACTTCAACGAATTTAATAAACAGTTCACCGCGTCTCTAATGCTAAATAGTCATACATTAGTTTCTTCGAAACCTAAACGCAAGAGAGTGGTGACGCGAGCTCGCTTGTAATCTACGATCTGTGTATTGCGCGATTGGATTTATAGCCGCTGGTGCACAGCTGGACCACAGAATACTTAATGCACTACATAATGGCAAAGCATCATCACAATTTATCGTACATTGATGCTTTTGAAAGAACCTCTTTGAAGCATTTGTTACAATACCGGCAACGTACGATGAATTGTGCCGGGGCTTGGCGAATATGTAGAGCCGGCATAAGACTGGCTTATGTGGAAACATTTTGTCTCTGTCTTTTTTCTTTACGTGTAAAGAGTATGGAAAATAACCTCACTTCTGCACTTTTTCGATGTTTTCGTTGTCTTTTCTTCATTATCTTTAACACAATTATCTTTCTTGGAAAAAAGTTATTGGAGCAGCTGCACAGTACGTTAAAGTGTATTTTGTTTGATGTAGAATTCAATACGTTTCCGCTATTATTTACGCCAAAAATATGGCCCGCGACAAGCGCTTTTGATAATATTCTGATTTTTTTTACAATCATCTGTGAGGTTTATACGCAATTTAATACTTGTAGCTACTAGATAAATCTCTTTAGCTTGTCGTATGTTTTTTTTGTAGCTACAACTGTACGTTTTCTATATAAAAATATGGCCCGCGCAAACCATGTTCTTTTATCATAGAGCCTTAATAGTAACCAACGCTGGGGCTGCATTACCATGCGCCTGTGACTATGCTCTGAAACCAACGCGAACTCCTTGCGCTGCGCACTCTTTAAAAACCTGTATTAATTGAGCAATATTCCCAGTTGTAACTAAAGATATTGGACACATTTATAAACGGACATGACAATAGAAGCGACAACTTTATGAATAAAACTTTATGAAAAAATAACACAACGTTAAGTATTGTAGGCAGGTAGGTACTATAGATTGACTGACCACTTGATTTTACTAGATTACGGAGGAGTGCCGTGAAAATGTGTAAATAATGACACTGGCGAGCAGAAAAAACGACTGCGAGATTAGTCAATCAGATTTTTTCTCCGGGTTTATTAGACAGTTTGTCGTGACGAGTGGAGGTAATGCAGCACATCACGTATATTTAGAGTCGATCTCAATTATGGCCGAAACATGCGGAGTCATGGCATCTATCGGGTCCCGTTACGGAGGGCGGCGGCGCGGGGCGGGCGGCACGCAACATGCTATGTCTGGCGGTGTTCTACAGAATATATTTCGGAGAGTGTGTTCTTGAGCTGCATGAGCTCATTCCGCCATCCCTGTTCTACGATCGGTCGGCCAGACGCACGGTAGAGTTTCATCCCTATTTGGTTGACATTCCATGCATGCGCACGAAGCGTTTTTAATCTTCCTTTTTAATGCGCACAGCAAAAGAGTGGAATTCCCTGCCTGCGTCTGTATTCCCGCAAGCATATAACCCAGCGATATTGAAAGCCCGAGTGAATAGGCTTCTTCTGGGCAAGCTCGCTTCATCTTCGGCCTCTTCTTAGCCTTATGGTTCTCAAATGTGGCCAAGAGTAAGCCCATTTAATGTAAAAAAAAATGTAGTCAGCTAAGCTATAAACTGAACACCTTGAGGTTCATTACTAGATTGAGTAGTCTGTATTTGTCTTGCCTTTATCTAAAAGTCACAAAAGCATCTGTTGAATAAAAACAATGAACGAACTGTTATTCCACCCTTGCAAGCGATTTGTTTTCAAACTGTTAGGGTCATAACTTTGTTGACTACGTTTTTGGTTTCAGAGATACCCCTGGGGGTCTATTATCAGTATCTGAAAATTGAAGTTACCTCAACGTTACCAAAAGTTAAAAAAGTTACAAAAAGAAAACTTTCGGATTGACATAACATAACACATGAAAACTATATCACGATTACATTGATTAGGTCGTTTACCTATCCGAATTTAGGTAATCAAAAAAGAGCATAAGAAAGATGCACTCGAGGTCGGCTATAAGGTTAATTCATTGATAAACATTCGCTCCTCATAACAGTCCGTCTTAAAATGTTTGTTTCTGGAGATGAATTTTTTTTTACACTTTAATTGAAAATACGGACTTAGTAGGTACAATACAGAGTTATGATTAAGTGCTACCAACTTTTCAGTTTGTTTTTATAAAATTAATCATCGTGACTTGCCAGTTGCCACTAACTTATTAAATGAAGTAGGTTGCATATTCTTGCCTATTCAGATTCATAGAGTATAGACATTTTGGTGATTTTCAATTAACATCCAGACTTTAATGTAAAGTTTATTCGCAGCCCTACGTGCAACATTTCATCTTATTTTACTCAAATTATATTTAGTACTTTCCTCAATTTTGTGAGCCAGTGACTTGTGTCGGAGGAGGTTGGTCGTCGGTCGTCGGGCGTAATCGGCGCCATAATTATCGTGTACAAAGCTAGGCGAGCTGCGCCGGCGCTGCCCACGCTCCGCGCAATTAAATATTCATTACACGCACAGCCGCCCCCGTCATTAGGAGCGCATGAAATTTTGGACATTACACATAATGTCTAAAACCGCACGCTCCGGGCCACGAAGCGATTTGTGGCGGAACAATGCGGCTCGAAGAGTAGACACCGACATTACCATATCCCATTATTGGCTTGCGAAACGTCTGATTAGATATTTGAGCTGTGAAATGTAGTTTCGGCTGGTTTCCCACGTCCCGCTACCGGCCGCTCGGGCTTAATTGACGTTTACAATAGATGCTATCCGTCAGTCTTCGGGCATAATTGCCTCTGTACGTGCTGTATAATCATAATTACAAGCGGATCGAAAGTGGCACTTATAGCGCTATTGTGCGACTGCCAAACTACTTCGGTACACCGGCAGCTACATCTTATTATTATTATAGTGCCTAAATCCTGGAAACACACGTGACAAGTGCATTTACGAGGCCAATGGCCTTTGAACTCAAGCTAGGAACTGTCATTACTGGAATGACAAGTAACAAGAATGAGCACTTCAATCTTACGCTTTGGCTTGACTTAGCTGACTTAGCCTATGTCCCCTAGATGGGACAGAGGGCGTCCACAGTGAACCCCCATTTCTTTTGGTCTTGAGCTTTATATTTATGCCCTGGAAGACTTTCAAAATTACAGCTGAAAAATTTGTAACTAATTTCAGCTTTCAGGGGTTATAAGATTGTTTTATCTATGTTTAACCTGACTGAGAAGATTGTAGGTACTAAAAAAACTGAGAAAGTATGAAATACACAGGGAGAAAAAAGCAGCCCTTGACGAGTTTTTTGCCGGTTCTTCTCGTTAGAAGGTCTCCCGCTTAGGGTTTGCGAACCGATGGCGTAGCTTCTATGACACTCACAAGTGCTTGTAACAGCCTAGACTGAATAAATTATTTTGAGTTTGAGTTTGAAACAATGTTTCTGCTGAAACTAGCATGACTCAATCTGGCTAGATAGAGGGGCGGCGGCAGAGGCGCGCGCGCAGTGCTCGCGACGGATCGGACACGACGCCACAGAATACATAATAGTACAAGTAACGACGCGTCTAATACCGGGTTATCGCGATTCGACCATCTGCGAATCGAAAATTGAATTCGTCCCTCCGATGGCGATCTTTGATATGCAAATTGCTATAATTTTCTCATGACAAGTTATGTTCGATAAGTATCAACAAAGATTACCTACTCTCTTATAGTCCTAAATTTTTGAGCGTATTGGTATTTGTAATTATTTTATATATACTAGTATTTGTATTTCTGTCTGTTTTGAATCAGTTTTAAGTGACGATAAGGCTGAAAGTGGATGCGCACTAAACTAACCTATAACTTCCGGAACATAACAATTTTTAAATTGTTGTTATGGCGTCATAAGATGGTAGTAGCTAGCCAGGAGGACTTGAAATAAGCCCTACCACCAATCATACCGAGTACAATTGTACCCCCCCTGGGACCCCTGCATTTTACACGGGTGGGCAAACCACTAGACCACAGAGGCGGTTAAGGCTCAAATACATTATCAGATACAAAATCTGAATTAGCTAAAAGAGTTCAAGTTTATCTGTCGCCCACAGTACGGACTAAACACTTGAATAACAAAGAATCAAATAGAAGACATTAAAATGAGAGATTATCACGACACCTAGAGGCTCCGCGGAAGACCGGTCATTGCCCCCGCCCCCCGTCTATTACCCCCCTCCCGCGCTCCTGCACGCTCCGCCGCGCAGCCTTGCGGTTTTGGATTTAATGCCGGCAGATTTTCATTAACATCAAATAGCTGAATAGATAAACTTCTCACTTCTCTATTTATAGCTTTAAAATTATTAATAGTCATTGAATGTTTCAGCAAGTTTTATTTCTAATATCAATTTCAGGTTTCCGATGTGAAAAGCTTTATGTAATAAAAATTAAAAAAATATCAGGGGGCTAATTGTCTAATTTAAAAATCTATCGCAATCGCTTTCACTTGACAGATGGATGTGACATATTGCTGCATTTCTTTGGTAAGTTTTTATTCGTGCCAAAAAGAAGCATCAATGTGTTACATCCTGAAAGCTATTGCGATAGATTTCGAAATTAGACAATAGAAAGGCAGGTTAATCTCAAGAATTTTTAAGTCATGTTTTTTAATGTCCATGTTATGCTGAAGGAAATTACCGAAACAATTAGCCGAGTGGGGATTAAGATCAAGAAATGTGTGTGATTAGTGTACCGTCGCGAGGAGCTCCCATGGCATCGTGGGAACTGCCCTCCTCCCCCCACCAGCCGATCGTTTCGGCGCAAAAACTGGCGCGTTCGGAAACAACACATCTGACGCAGGAGCTCATAGCTTTGTTGGAAATTATCCGCGCTTACATGCACTAGCATAAATATAGGTAAAACGAAAATAATATAAAACCAAAATTTCTCATTACAGTTCTAAGAAAATTAATCTTTATAAAACAAATTAAGGTTAAATAAACATATTTTAACGCGAAAAAATGCATACATAAGCGCGTACCTATCACAAAATCAAACGTTTGTTCCAACAAAATATACAAAGCGAAGTCGCTATACTACTATTGCACTAAATAAATAAAAAAATATTGACACAAAAACAAAATAATTTTAAAACAATTTATAGATTAACCCTTAACATAATACAATTTAGATTAAACCTTAAACATAATACAATTAAGATTTAAAAACATCTGCACCTAGATTTGGATACCTAGGTACTTACCTGTATCTTTCCTGTATCTCAGGTGCAGTGAAAAGTGTCAAATGCATTGCTTATGTAGAAAGACTCGCCAAGTAAAAGACACAAATTCAAATCCAAAGGCTCAGTTATTGCTTCAAGATGACCTATTATAAAGTTTAAGAAATGGATCATCATGAATCATTTCCTCGAGAAAAAAAACATTTATGCATATCTATTGTCCTTTATAGACTGCTCCACTTTATCTAAATGAAATTACATCCATTACTTGTATTCACATTTGAAATTCCCAACAATGCGTTCTGTAATTATATCTCGAGCACAATCTGTTCTTTTTTCGGATCGACCTGATAACGGGGCGCTATCTGCGCCCGGCGAGGAGATATGATTGATACCGCATCATTTGTACTACACCTTAGTACAGTTATAATTTTATGTGCAACTTTACGTTTGCTTCACATTGATCTCTGTTGATTCATAACAATTATGAAATCGCTCTACATACTATTCAGTATGTAACTTGTAAAACTTTAAGAATTCTGTTTCAAAAGTTTATCGAATTATCAGAACGGACTTATATGAAAATTATCAACATTTTTCATATAATTTTGATAATAATAATAAGATACAATATAAAAGCAACAAAAACGTTAATATTCCCAAAACAAGTGTTTTATTTCAATGACCGGTGCGAGTAACTAAAGAACTATTTAATATTTGATCGTGTTTAAACATTTTGAAATCATTTCAAATTAAGCTGATTAAATTTTACCTCTTTACTCAATTTTTTTTTTATTTTATAAAATAAACCATTAAACATCAAAAAATATTTTAATAAAACCGCGCTACGGTAGTGTTTTATTTCAACACCCGAAATTCGTAACTACGATTAGAGGTTGCTACGAATTTTTCGAAATTCTATTTATTGACTGAAACCCCAAATTCATAAGTATTAAAAAAATATTATTTCTTTTTGTGAGACCCATTTAGGTTACAATTGGTGATATTTGGCTATTGTTTTCTCACTGTCGATCAATTTGACTACGAGCTTTAAGGCCAAAAAATTTCACCAAATTACTTGTTTTGCAAGCGTGAAACTGTAGTATAACTAGTCTGTAGAGTCTGGGAAATATATCACAGGATATTTTTTTAAATGTTACATAGTGAAAATACAAAAGACTGTAGATTGGAGGCGGAGGAAACAAGCCAAGCCGTTCTAATCTGTAGAAGGAAGCGCCTTTGCCGTGTAATGAATTGCTGATTGCATTCGTATTGTTTACTGCAAACACAGGTAATTGTTCTTCACCACAATAGGCCAGTCTTGTTAAAAATAATTTAATTCTGAACCTCATTTTACCACAAATGCAAACAGATACATCAATTACGTACAAAGAGATTGCATTTTATTGGTTTTTAAACAGTCTTGTCATTAGGATAAACGATTAGGTACCTATGTAGATCACATAAATTAAAACTTATACATTCAATTTACTATGTTTGTTTACTTACAATATCAAAAGAAAATAAAAGTTAAAAAGCAGTTTTGAAGTTTGTTCATGCAACATTATTTTCAAGAAAATTGTAGAGTCATAAATTATTTTCACTTATAAAAACTGTTGTATACAGAGGCGTCTTTACCTATTGTGCAGGGTGTGCAGCGCTCACGGGCGCAGGGTCTTAGGGGGCGCCGCGCCGACCGAGCGGGGCTGGCGCTTGCGACGCGAAACATGGTCAATCGCGGCGCGGCGCCCAGGGGCGCTCTCAAAGACCCTGCCTGCACCCGGGCCCGGCGTGGTCACTCGCGGCGCGGCGCCCCGGGGCGCTCTCAAAGACCCTGCCTGTGCCCGGGCCCAGCGTTGTTACTCGCGGCGCGGCGCCACGGGGCGCTCTCAAAGACCCTGCCTGCGCCTGGGTTCGTGTTATGGCCGAAGCCGGTGTTATGGTCGAACCGTCTCTGTTACCCTAGCACTAAGGCCACTGTCCAAATGCTGTCGCCATTTTCGCGGACATCAAACAAAGCGTTAGGTACATCTCTGCACTGCCGGATTTAAGCATAGGCTACATAGGCTGCAGCCTAGGGGCCCGCATCACATGTTTTTTTTGCATTTTTGGATAACGCGGATGAAACCACAGATTACAAAACTAGTGGATGAAACTGGCTAAAAATCGCGCTGCGCGGCCGTTTTTTCACTTTAGACAGGCAAGATTGCAAGATTATTTGAATGAAACTTGACTATAAATCGCGCTGCGCGGCCGTTTTTTCCTAAAGATAGGCATGATTATAAGATTAGTGGCTTAAACGGACTAAAAATTGCGCTCGGCCTTTTTTTTATCGAAAAACAGGGAATATTATAAGATTAGTGGCTGAAACAGTGAAACACACTAAAAATCGCGCTGCGCGGCCATTTTTTATCGAAAGACAGGCACGATTACAAGATTAGTGGCTGAAACACACTAAAAATCGCGCTGCGCGGCCATTTTTTATCGAAAGACAGGCACGATTACAAGATTTAGTGGCAGAAGAACACTAAAAATCGCGCTGCGCAGAATTTTTTTTTCAATCGATAGGCAAGATTACAAGATAAGTGGATGTAACTGACTATAAATTGCGCTGCGCGGCCGTTTTTTTCCTAAAGGAAGTCATGATTACAAGATTAGTGGCTTAAACTGACTAAAAATTGCGGCGCGGCCATTTTTTTTACAATCGGTAGGCAAGATTAGAAGTTTAATTGATGAAACTGACTAATTGCGCTGCGCGGCCACTTTTTACAATAAACAGGAAAAACTATAAGATCAGTGGGTAAACTGGCTAAAAATCCAGCTGCGCGGCTTTTTTTTTCAACTATAGACAGGCATTTCTCTGAAAAATCGCGTTGACACCGCTCTACAACTGCATTTTACTACTAGACGGGAGGCCCGCACCACAGAATGAGCCTAGGGGTCCATAGTTCTTAAATCCGGCCCTGCATCTCTGTATGATTTTTACACTATGACGTGACACTACACAATAACTTTTGTTTCAATTTCAACGTGAAATCAGCCTTAAAACCGATAATTAAAGATTGACTACAATGATTGGGGCAGTGTCGAATCAAAGGCGCGTGCCGGCCGACACCGACACCTGTTTTGATGAAACGCCAACAATAATTGCGAACTCGGCTGTATTAGAATACTATAAAGTGTAAAAAATGATTTTTACTCGTGTACCCATCGCTTCCCGACATCATTTAAAATTGCACTATTTGAATAGAATTGTAAGTATTCCATTTTGACCGCACGCCTACTAGAGGGCGCCAGGGTATTTTTGCACACAGGCGCTACATGGGCTAGAGACGGCTCTGGTTGTATATGTATAATATATTTAATACGATACATAAATTAACCAGAGAAAATATTGAGTTGTTACTAAGCATTCATAATATGGTCGAATAGAAACACAACTCTCTAGCAAACAATTTAAATTATAACTCATTTGATAAAAGCCCTCAGGACTTAGAAGGGAATAATAGCTCGCACATATCTATGCGTTCTATACAACGAACAATTTGTGGCAGGCAACAACGGGCCAGTTGTATCTTAGATCATACTTTCGAAACGTAGATGAAGTAGGTAATTTTCTTTCAGGAAACGACGTAATCACACCTACATCTGTCATCTAATTATGTTTATTTTTCTTAAAGTTGAGGCTGGGAGTACTCTTAACGAAAACTAAGAGGGAAATATTGTTCCAAAGTGTGTTTCGTAGAGGTCAATTTACAATACGGTACGAAATATTAGAAAACATCTGAAAATGGCGGGATGTCACAAAAATCCCGCTTAAGCTAGGGTTTCCTAGGATAGCGGTGCCGTCATATTACGGCCGTAATTTAGCGGCGTTTAATGTTGTCTCTGCAAACAATATGGCGACAACGTAACGTCAGAAACCGCGCCAGATTGTTTACATTGACAACGTTTTACGCCGCTAAATTACGGCCGTAATATGACGGCAACGTCATCCTAGGAAACCCTAGCTTTAGTGGCGCTACCTGCTACATTTGTACTGTCATTTACCCCCGATTTTCCCATTTATTTTGAATTATATCGAAAAATAGTTGATACTAATAAATAAATTATTATGGAAGTTGGACAGAACACAATTTAAAGATTGAAGAAAACCAAAATGTGTTGGAAGAAAAATTGATAATGAGGATCAGTAACGATTTTTGTTTAGTGGCTAATTAGAAAGCTAATGCCACCACATGATTAACTGTGAATTTTTTTACGATGTCTTTTGAACCTGAGAAGTTATAAGAGCTAAAATACTGGTTGTTTTGGGGGTCCTTATGACGTCATCGCGACGTATGCGAACCTTATGTCGTACGTGATAAAGCACATATTGCATTGAGCTTGGCATTTTCTTCAAACCCTTTTAACTCAACCATTTCTAAACGGATTTCAAAAATTCTTTCGCTAGGTTTCATAGTTATCAATATGTGTCTATAGGATTCAAACCTGTTACTGATCCTCATTACGAAAATTCGCTTCCAATTCCAACATCAAAAAATTAATAGTTAACAACAAAATGATGAGTCTAAAGCTCGTTCGCTTAGATAGTGTCGGTACACCCGCAAGCAAATGTGTTCAGAGACAGGCTTACCGGCAAGTTTTTTTTGGTAATGTTACTGATAACGGTAAACAATATAGTTATCGGTATCGATAATTATTTAGGTTGTATTGTACCATAGTGTGTGGGCGGGGGGAGGGGGGGGGGGGTCGTGTTTTTAGATAACGGTGTCCGTCCCTACTTGTGTTTATTGTAATAAAATACGAATACAAATAATACACACAAGCAATTTTAACAAAGAGAATTTTAACGAAAAATTCAATAAAAAAAATAAGGCTACCTACTATTCTTTATCACTTGAAGTGTCGAAGTCATTATCACCTGTATTTATAAAAATGTTAGATCTACATCATCACGTTCCGAATCCATACCAAAATATCGATTTTCTTCTTTAATTGCGTGATCTACACATGTTAACATGTTTTACAAAACACCCGTCTTTTTTGTTGGTTCACTTAAAATTTCAACTTCAGGCACTACACTGACCTCCCAAGGACGAAAAAACATTTTAGTATACGTAGCAGAGTCAACAAACACAATACGGCGCGACGCTTCGATGTAAACTGCCAAAATCCAAATAGACTTGCGGGTGTACGCCGCACGCGGTATCCTTTGTTTATGCGGCGGCATCCTTTGACAAGAAGCGGCACGTGCAAAGGCGGCGCGATCAAAGGGCGACACTATCTAAGCGAATGCGCTTTACATCTACACTAGCGCCAAGTTAGCGGTAATGCGCCGACAAGTGGACGATTTGTGAATTACCTAAATTATCCTGCCATTACGTATTTATCAAGTAGTAGTGCATTAATGTAGCGGGCTAGTCCCGTATCATAGATCTGAACAATAGTTCAACTCGGAGGTGGCGAGTGGCGCACAATGCGTACCCGCGGCTGCGCGCGCGCCGATAATGCGCCATAAATCTGGCGCGAATGACGCCTCCGCAGGAATTAGCCGGCACACGACCCGCTATTGTTTGGGGGGATGTTCCCGGGTTGCACCGACAATACTGTCGGAGGTCGGTGATGGTTTCATTGCATTATAGGAACTGTTAAAGGGTTTCTAACGTGAATTTTGTATTTATTCAGAGCACCAACATTGGAAGTTTGCAGGCTATGGTAAGCTCAAGGTTGTGTCGGTTTGGGGGTTCTGAGATGTAGAGATTGATTTGAGAGACTTGCAGCAAACTATGGGACGGGACCTATCGTTTATTGCGACATTCCTTACCATAGTTTTAATTGAAAACTTTGACATTATAAGTTCGAAGTTAAAGTATAATTGCCTGCTAGTCCAAATAAAATAATGATTTCTCTTTTATTACTCATTATGTTACAAAGTTTAGGGTATATTATTGATATGACCATATGTTTACTACGAGTGTTGCGCCCGCGCCGGCGCGGCGGCGTGACGCTGCCCAACAATGAATGTTTGATGTAAATGTTTACCCGGACCGCACCGACCACCAAAACACTTACGCATACGTATTTACAAGCCATTCATCATGTAGCTCTACAATATTATATGCAATTCTTTCTTACGTAATAAATATTGTGTTTATCGAACCTTTTCTTTTTGTTACAGATTTTCGGATAGACAACATGTTTACCACGTACACTCTACGTCGTAGGGTGATATAAATGGTATGTGTTTTGTATGTTACTTGACATATCTAAAGTTTATATGCTAATTAGAGTATTTAGTGGGGAGCTCGGTGGTGCAGTGCTTTAGTACCTGGCCCAGCGATTGCGGAGGTTAAGCAACTTTCGCAAGGGTCGATCATGGGATGGGTGACCAAAAATTTATTATCTCGAGCTCCTGCGTGCTTCGGAAGGCACGTTAAGCCGGTGGTCACGGGTGCGTTTGCAGTTGTTAACACCCACCAATCCGCATTGGGCCCGCGTGGTGGGTTATGGCCCGTCCTCTTGATCCATCCATTAGGAAGGCCTGTGCCCCAGCAGTGGGGACATTAAAAATGACTGATGGACATGCTAATTAAGTATACTTACGAAAAAAAAAATGAAAATCAAGTAGGTACGTACCTACCTACGTTGCATTCATGAATATTAATGTAAATAATACGAAAATAAATTGGTTAGATATCCCTTTGGAGGACATTTAATTAGTTCGTTTTACAACCATAAAATATGTGAACGTCAAAGAGTTACTTGCGCCATCGGTTCGCAATTCGTAATTGCTGAATAAGGTATATTAGGTACATAACATGAAAATTGCTTGGGTGAAGAATCACTCGATGTAAGTAGAGTCATGGTTTATTCGTCCGCGTGTTCGGGCCGCGTGCTGAGTTGAAGGATGGTTTAATAAGACGCGTCTATGGTAGAGTTTACGTTTTTCAATTCTTATAGATATTTTTTTTCAGAAGCAAACATTATCTTACGCACCGTAGTCATGACGGTATCATTTCCTTCCAGAAAACACGATTTTGCTGAATTATTCTCGTCGTAAATATACTCATTATCATGCGCGCGCGCCGCCCGCATGAGTCGCGTAGTCATTTGTTTTTGTCGCCTCTAGCAATGCCGGGTCACTACCAGTACCAACTTAAATTCGTTGTACTCACACTTAAAAGAGGACACAATTGTATAAATGCTTACATTGCCGTTGCCATGTACTAAGTGTAATATAAACAAAACTTTGACACACGAAGACCACAGTTCCGAAACGCGGGCAAAGTGCAATGTAATTGTTCCATTGCATTTTGTTAACTTTGCATTTTTTGGGTCAAATACATTAATTGTGTTGTAATGATTTACAATTCAGGCATGCGATTTACAAAAACATTGTACTAAATTCACTATTTTTATATTCAAAGCATAATCGCTTTACCAAAAGCATACCCATTCCGAATGAGTCAAGTAGAGTGATGCAAATATGAACAAACAACTCAAACTCAGCTCTTTAACCGTATCGAAACTAAATATGCGAACAGATATGATAACGCTTCGCTGATAATGATAGTCGAAGAACATGGTAATTGTCATGACGTATCGGAGCCTAGCGTCGCTCGGTCGGCGCTCCGGCCGGCGCACAGTGGGAGACTTACATTATCTAGCCGATGAAAAGTCATTACAAACATGTGTAAAATAAAAATATAAAAACTACCACAAACGATACCTCTTTAGTTGATAACGTACTGGCCATATTTTTTTTTTTATTTTTTTTAGTGTGTTTTGACATATTCATGATGTTTGACGAGAGTAGACTGTGTCACGTTTCAAATGTAAGGCGTCATGCAAAGTTTAAATTTTAGGTGTCCTAAATATTTTGTAGGAAAACAAAGTTCATTGATATGGAATTAGTAAATACGAATATGTAGAATAATTTAATTAGTTTATTTTATATTTCAGTTGTAATAATCTGTATTTACAGACTATTCAAAGTACATAGCCACAGTTTTATAATTTTGCTACGTTTAATGGTCTACAAGAACCAGGATCGGTCAGGATCAGCCTTAAATTTGTATCTATTTATTGGATACTTTTATCAGGTCTCCGGGAGTATAAATATTAGCTGCCCAAATCTGCCCGATTAAAAAAAAAAAAAATGATCAATAGGTACAAATAAATTCGAACATTTCCTCAACTACCGTGCTGCTTTGCAGCAGGTAGGTTAAACAGCTGAATTACGAAGAAAAGCTCTTATTACGTACGGCTTAGGCTGCGTTCAGACGATAAAGCACGATAAAGACGATTAGCACCCGACCTCAACCCGAACTCAACTCAAACTCAACTCGAACTCAACCGAAGCCCACTCCTTGCAATACAGTGCTTACAATTTTGAGTTTTATGACACATTAATAAGCTACGTTATTTTTCGTCGATGCAACTGCACCCGCCACACGCTCTACCCGAACTTAACTCAAACTCAACCCGAACACAACCCGAACTCAACTCAAACTCAACCCGAACTCACCTCAAACTCACCTACACATTACTCAGGGGCTTATTTATGTGTCATAAGACTCAAAATGCAAGCGATGTATTTCAAGGTGGGCTGCGGTTGAGGTGAGTTTGAGTTGAGTTTGGGTTGTGGTCGCGGGTAGTGTGTTATCGTTTGAAATCAGCCTTAAAATCGGTCTCAAGGTCAACGTGCCGTTGACTGTGCATCGAGAGTTTTGAAATAAGAAGAAAATTATGTAGTAGTTATTTAAATTTATTTTAAAATAATTGGTATGAATCTATAAATAATACTGAATTTAATTCGACTCCGACGAAGAGCTTGCAGTTCTCAAATGTTTACGCTTTCGTTTCCGCTTTCGCTTACGCTTACACTTACCATCACTGTAACCGTCACCATCCCCACCCATCCCCCCATCCTCCCTCTCCCCTACCCTTTCCCCGTATAATTTTAAATCGTCATCGTTTGCCTACACATAAAATTTTGACATCCTAGCTTTGAAACTAAGGAACTTCCATACAAACTTTCATCCCCTATTTCACCCCCTTAGGGGGTGAATTTTCCAAAATCATTTCTTAGTGCTCACCTACACCATAAAAGGTATCTACTCTCCAAAAATGGTGTCTCTACTTTCAGTCATTAGGGCTGTAGCTGTATCCCAACAATCAATCAAATAATCAAACAATCAATCAACTAAGAGTTTTATATGTATAGATAACCATAAGGAAAGTTATTTGAAAAACACATATGGCAAACTGCTATTCTATACATCGATTCGGGGTTTTACGGCATACCCCAAGGACTAATACTTTTCATCGGCTAGATCAGTCAAATCTCCCACTGTGCGGCGTCACGCTACGCCGCCCGCCCCTACCACGCGCCGGGTTCAACAATCGACTCTCCTCCCACTTCGGAGTCCAATGCTCGCTCAGTCAGACGTGCCAGTGCCGTGAGTTAACTAGTGCCGCGATGGATTTGAGATTTTCCAAGCGTCCCGCTTAATGTGTTCAGTGACAACCGAAGTCCAAGGTCTCGTGTCAGTTGTTTCAGCAAAATAGGTAAACTGAGAATAGCAATGACTGAATGTAGAAAAAATATTGAGCGTCACCGCGCATACCTACAATTGTATGGTGTTTTTTGGTGCTGCTAGCAGGACTTCTACTAGGTAACGCCGATCATACTATTTTAAGAAATTGTGTTTTGTATATATTTTTCTATTTGAAATGGGTGGTTATTTTGTCTTATTTAAGTTAGAATTTCTGTGTAAAATGTAAAATCTTATGTAAAAAATTTAAGGTTAGTATTTTGGTGTTTTGTCTCACAAAGTAGTAAAATAGATAAAATAAACAAAAGATAAGTCATATTCCTCTGTGATGACGTTATTTAAATACATTGACAAAGCGCAACACATACATTTTTCTCATAAATAAAATGACTTGCAAGGTTTCATAACCTTAAAACTTATGCTCTCTACCAAATGTATAAACAGAGGCTACCACTTCAAATTATGTTCAATTTTACGAAGTGGAATTTCTCGAATTTTTTATTTCGCAATAAAGGTAAACAATATAGCTTCGGTTATATTAGTATAAACTGTGAACATAACGATAAACATTTCACATTTAAGGCCGAAAACATTTAGCGAATCGATTGGAGCGCAAACTTTCACAATCGCTGCGAGTTTTAAGTGTTTATAATAAGAAATGATTCTTAAATTACATTAAGTTAATAAGGAAATCTTAAGGTAAGCGGACACCGGCGCCCGCGCACTCGAGGTTCCCTTCCCGACATTCGATATTCAAATCCCGTTCTCAGATTGGCTGCGTGGTGGGGTCAATCGCGACTGATGATTAAAATTTTATTTTGAACATTTTCCACATGAAAATTGAAGGTAATTTTATTTAAGAAAGAGAAACGTGAAATTATTTTTTTACGTATGGAAATATTTGTGCGATCTTAAAATCATTGTTATTGTTGAGATAACACTTTTTACGTGAACTTGTGCGGTTTTCTTGATGTATTTAATGTCGATTTGATAATTGGTTTGGTGTTTTATCCTTGTGAGTGAATATTTTTATCATTCATGTTAATAAAATAATCTCGTGTCCAAGTCGTAATTGAGTTTCGGTTGTATACATTTTCCAGAAAATGCTTTGGAAGTTTTTAATTTTTTAAATAGTGTATAATCTGTAAAAACATTAATGAACTTTATTCAACCTAAAAAAGTTAGTTTTTCTTCACAATTATAATTGAAAATTCGAAAGAAAATTCTCCGAAAAAATAATATAAAGAAAATAAACTTACTGGGGTATTCGTAACAATCAATAACTGTTTCTAATTTTAACTTGAATTATAAATAAGTAATTGAATTTTTTGTATTTATTTTCATCGTGGTTATTATTAATTTGTCGTAAGTGTATTTTTGTTTTAACTACACAGAGTAAAATCAAATCAAAGTTATTTACTTGGTGTGAAAACTCACGGACGTTTTGTTTGGTATTCAATCTGAAATTCTGAACTAGCTTTCAGTTTTAATTTGAGTCGTATCTAGGGTTACCAGATCTAATGATGAGATTTCCTGACTTTTTCCCTGACTTTTCAGTAAATTTCCTGACATTTTGTAGACGTATCTACATTCTGCATTAAGTTAACGTTTGGTATTATTTTCTCACTAAAATTATAAAAAAATTAGTCTTTTTATTAAATACTTAAACTTTTTGGGATTTCAAAAATCCCTAACAACTACAGTTTTTCCCTGTTTTCCTGACGGATGCCTAAAATGCCTGACATGTCAGGAAAATTCTTGTCATCTGATAACCCTAGTCGTATCGAGTACTGCGTGGGCCCCGATGGCTTCGTCCGTACCGTGGTCACCCCGGGCACTCCATACAAGCGTCGCGTTTCGTTCCGGACGACTTCGTCATTTTCTTAAACTTGACGCTTTCCTTTCAACTACCTATTACACGGACGCTACACAGTGACGTTTTTACATACGCGCAACTGTGTGCGTGAAGTCTAGAGCTGTTGAATGAGCACACGATTCGGCACACAAACTCGCGCAGTGGGGTGAGGTAATTGATTGTGGGGCGGGGCGGAGAGTTTCCTTTCTGTACGGTAGTACTAATATCTATTATGTGCCGTGGTACCACTGGAGTAATTCGGCTAATTCGACGAGGTCCGTTGCGGCCGACTGGCCTGTGAGAAAGCTGCGCGCGCGGCCCTCTCAGGAGATCGCCGGCGCATCCGTTGTTACACTCTTTAGTGGTCGTGTTAAATGAAGTGTACGGAATGATCTGCGGCCGACTCTAAAACTACCACATTTTATATATTGAATTTTAAGATTTTGGGCATTCACAATGCTAATATTTTTATATTCATAATCATCATCATCATGAATTTTGACAACCAACTGTCAAAATTCATTGTCTTTTGACAATGTTTGACAGTGTTTTTTTTTTAAAAGAACGTTAAACGTGATAAATCGCTAAATCATTATCGTGTTTCGGTGGTCATGCTAGGGAGGCAGATCTTTGTAATATGGGACCACCCCTGAACTATGTTCTTTCAGAATATTAAAATATGTTAATAAATTGCCGAAATTATACATAAAAACCGTCGACTTAATAACCTCTTTTTTCAAAGTCTGTTAAAAATGTGGTTGAATATTTTGGTAATTGTAATTTGTAATTTTTATGAAACTTCTTAATAAAATGTATTTTTTATTCCAAAAATGTATTCTACGTTACTGATTTATCCGTAAATGATACCAAACTTGGCTCAAAACCAAAAATTTACGCAGTTATTAACCTCGGACTTCGTTAAGGCTGAATTCCCTCCTCCCCCCACCTGCATGAAAAATTCAGATGGCTCCAGTTGGTTAACCCATCTTAGGAACACAATGACAAATCCTGCCGAAGGAAACGTTCGGTTCAGTAATATCCGTATTCTTCGTTTTTTGTCGTTTACTCAATAGGCAGAGACACAAAGTTGCAAAGTGATATTGTGAGTTTTAAGATGTAGAGAAAAATGATAGGGCGTAGTGTAGCCATTAGATGCGCGCGAGTGACCGCCATCTCACCAGATGTGTTTGGACAGAGTGGCGGCAAACTGATGCCTCGTCGAGGCGCTGCTCCCTCGTCACACGAGGTGGCTACAGACCGCAGCGTTGCTTCTCATCGCGCCAGGTTGCGGTCATGCACTTGTCCGCTCATTTTTAAAATAGCAGCATATTGTTTTGTTATAAAAACGAAACGAAGCGCGAGTGAATATTACGTGTACGAGCAATACGAGCATATTGTAAATTGTCCAATACATTGGGGGGAATCTAGGTTGGCCGTCCTAGCCGCCGCCGTTTCCTTGTGTGTGGCCAAATTAGTTTGGCATTTTAGTTTGGCCACGAGGAAACGGTCGTCCTAGCGATAGCGGTTCTCTGCTTTTCCGGGCTTCCACTTGCCTCTACTTTTTGGGATGTTCTGTTAAACTTAACATGTAATGCCTGATCTTCGATGTAGCATGTAATTCTGTATCTGTGGGTTATTTCTGTGTCCAGATAAAAGGAATAACAAAAATCTAATTCTATAGATATCTACGTTGCACATAAACTTGCTCACAACTGAGTGTTTACTGTCAGGTTATCGTGGAGCCGTTCTTGCTACAAATTACTGGGTGAGGAACAGGTGCGGTGGGTTACACCGGCCGCTTTTTGTGGCCACATTTCATGTTTTCCTATCGGTGGTCTCGTGTCACTGGTTGCAAAATGTTTTATCCAATAAAACTCATTTGGTATTAGCAGCTGGACGTTATTTAGATAGTCATTTGACCTAAAAAGTTAAAATTATCTACTTTTTCACGTAAACGTGTAAAACCTGTTTTTCAATTAAATTGATCATGACGTGATATTTTTACGTTAGGAATTACTTCATCGACAGCTGATAGCTATTCTTTGAATTAAAAAACATGAAGGATGTGCGAGGTCCGTTAGTAAAAAGTAAAAAAGTTGAGCATCGCGCGTGCCCACAATGGCCGCGTGCGTCCGCGCCAGGCGGCAGGTGCGCGCGCATGCCCGCCAACTGCTTTCGCGCCCTTTCGCTAAAGGTTGTATGGTTTGCATTATGCAAGTACACGGGACGAGGGCAAAAGCCTGGCTTGACATTATAGAGTAATAGGTCAAGGAAGACTGTTTGTGATGTACCCAGTTACCTACCTCTTATTATGGGAAGGTAACAGCACATCGGTACTTCATCAAAACATGAAAAATTACAGTTTTATAAGATTACTAGAAAAACTAAATATACAAGAAATAATTTCAGATCCTTGGTATTGTTAACCTTTCGAAATATATTCATATATTTGGTTGACGGAATGTAAGCACTTACTTATCGAATTTTCCTTTGTTACAGATTAATCAACAATTGGATGCCAATGGTTTTCATGCTGGTATGCACAGAGGATATAATCACTACGTTCTGGTATGTAAGTATACCTAATTTATGTCTATAATGCAATAGAATAGTAGTGTATAATATAATTATGAAAGCAGTCACACGAGCTCGTAATATTGTCAATATTGTGATAGCGAGACAAATCGGCCGTCGCGTTGACGAGTGACGATGTGACGCGCTGTGACGTGCGCGCGCGCAGCCACGTCAGTCGCGCGCGTACAGCGCATACAAACTACGTGGACGTTTGTTATAGTAGCCAGCTATTTCTCCAAGTGAAATATTAAGATGGATTGATAAAAATAGTTTTTACATGAAAAAGAAAATTAACAGAAACGTTAAATGCTGATCTTTGAAAAGGTTGGGTGTAATTCTGTCTTTTTCTTTTCTCCTCCTCTTATCCTGTCATCATAATGAGGTCGGCTTCCCTTCCCTTACACTGTGTCCACCAGGCTCTTTTATTCTGATTATATTATTCTGTCTTGTCAACCACGAGGTTAGAAGTCTCCCTAAAGAAAAGGCATAGGCACTATACTTGTATGTACATACTGATTCATGAGGTTTAAATTAAGTAGGTTAATTAATTCCCACTATAACGATCCTACTTCTAATAAATAGTTCAAAACAGTGTGCTAAAAATGTTCTTTGGAACTTTTTACTTGTTCTAAACCAGCCAAAGCTGTAACAGCCTCATACCAGAGTTCGTTAAAATGCCTGCCATAGCTGTGTAGCAAATGATGGGAACTGCACCTGCATACCGACCGGTGCTAGCACCTCACATATTCAAATTAAGACAATGCGAACACGTCGCTAAGCTATTGCTAAAACTATATAGTCACTTAAGATAATTAATATATTAGAAAAAATCTCCACCACCTACTGGTGGTCTTGCTTGCTTTACGGCAGATTTGCATTAAAACAAAAATTATACAGTCGATGGAGAATGTTAGCTTCTATAATTTTACTTTTTGATACTTATATTCACCAGTGGGATGGATTTGGATTGGTGGGGCAAAGTGGAATAATTAAAAAAATTTACTCACCCTTAACATCTCAGACGGATTATGAGTGAGTTAACTTTTTCAAGTATTTTTCTAGAATATCAATAATAATTTCAATCTAATAATTCAATAACTATGGTCGCTTTGTTAACTGTCCACTATCTTTCAAAAATTTCATCAGTACAATATCAGTCTGATAATAACACCCCGAACACAAGTATTCCATTACTTTCTGGGGGGTCTCACCTCAAACTAATTTTAGTTTTTGAGAAATAAAAACTATTTTTTTATTTATTATACAATATCTGATTAATAAAACTACTATCTTGACTTAAAATGTCAAGACACAGAGGAAATAATCGCTACGTTTTTGTCAAGATGGAATAACTTAACAGCTACCGACCAGTTTACTTGCTCTATTCGATGACTTGTTGTAGAATAAAGCCCTAAAATGTGGAAGTAAAATAAAACTTCGTAAATATGAATTTATGCTCCTGAATTTAGGCGAATCGTATTTTTTTACTCAGACTCGGAAATATAAATGCTAATATTTGGAAGTTCGTAATCCAATATTGAACGTTATACTAGACAAACAATGTTAAATTGTATGTTCATAATACTGATTGTCATTGGAATGCTAAAACAATATGAACAGGCAACTTTCCTAGAGTTTGTTCAGCTTAACCAAACTTTATCCGGCAGTTAGCGGGTCTCGGCAGCTTTCAACCTGGGGGCTAATTGTCTAATTTCAAAAATCTATCGCGATTGCTTTCATTTGACAGATGGATGTGACACATTGCTGCATTTCTTTAGTAAGTTTTTATTTGTGCCAAAAAAAAGCATCAATGTATCACATCTTGAAAGCGATTGCGATAGATTTTGAAATTAGACAATAAGTACCCAGTTTCCTTTGGTGTCCGCCCGGTGTGAAAATTAACGCTATTTTCAACTCAAACTTCGTTTTTAGGTCATATGTTATCTAAAATTGTAAATAGCAGAATAATATCATATTAAAATTTTATTCTACTATCTTTTCTCTACAGGTACGGAATAGTTGCATATACCGTTGTATAATTCGATTAAACCTAGCATGTTGACTTTACGAATAATAAACTATAACTTCAACAAATATTATTATTTGTACTTTTCAGTCATTCATTGGTGACGTTATGTCAATCTCTGATATTATGAAGTTGTTTTATAAAACTGATATCACCTAAGTGGAATTGGTTTATTTATTGTGTACAAGTACTGGTATTCAAACACAGCGTGAGTAAATATGTGCTGATATACCACATATATGCACACATTTGCTCGTCGATGCTTCAACCTCAGAAATCAGTTTTCATCAGAAGTTATGATAAAGTATCAAGTTTCTTTGTTAGCGAGGAACATCGTATCGTATCGTCGTCGGAGATATTCGATAATGGGCAAACGAGGAAATAATAGTCCCAAACGTGACCAAAGTTGGTTCTATTTATAGTGCGGATCGATTACTTCCTATGTGCTTGGATAGAAGCGTATGGAGTTTTGTTATCTACAAGGTTCCATGGGACTTTTTCTTGCTTTTCCATACACATCTGTCTTCAATGCCATTGAGCGTAGTATCTTTAACCTTTTCCTGTTCAGCAGTGTTGACGTTGCCATTTCCGTTTATAATTTAAGTTTTTGTTTAATTAAATCAATATTTTCATAATCGCCTAGGAAGATGATAATAAAATCGTATTATAATTCCGATGAGCTAATCAAATTCATAAATCGAATTGGTCTGTTTCTTCGGCGGCGGCGGCGTGGGAAGCGCGAACAATAGCGGGGCTGCGCGGGCGCCGGCACCGTGGGACCAGCCGGCCGCGGCGGTGCGCGCGTCACGCCCGCCACCAATTTGTAGCGCATCGGCATGCACCACAACCCGCAACGCTCTCTCACCGTAAACTGCACTATTTGTAACAGACACCTACTTTAGCGAACAAACTTGGTATGTCAGTGCACAAGTGTTGAATCTAATGATGAGTCATTTGCTTGAATTACCACAAACATGCGGCTCTGGTTGCATAAATAAAATAATGTTATTTTATCAAATTATTGATAAATATTTTCATCGAAAGACGGTTCACAAAGCAATCACGGATAATAAATATTAAGTACAATGCAACGCGAAAGTTTAAAAGTGGAGACAGACGGTTAGATGAATATCATGTATTTCAATAAGATGATTTTCAATACCTTAGGTTGGCATTGTAACAACGAAAACTTCCTATAAGCTGCTCAATGTATAGTTTAGGCTCCTACACCTACATCCATACATTAGCATGCTAACTAGACTAAGCACGACCGTGAACTTGCGTGTGAACGAACTCATTTAGGAGTCGAATGCTCCTCGGCTCTATTCGAACACTGTTCGACTTAGACGTGACTCCGCAGGGTGAACGAAGCTCACGTAAAAAACTAATAGCACCATCATCAAGGCGATAAGGCGTCTGCAACGCTGCATTTCCTCCCTCATCCCATATTTTGCGGACATCAGTCGTAGATCAGTGAGCTGGCCCATCTGGTCACGACGCGCCCCGCACGCACCGGCGCGCTGGGAAAGCCCGTCTGACTAATGCAAGTGTCAAATAAAGCATTGGACCCTGCGCTCGCGCCGGCGCGGCCCTGCTCACTCGCTAACGAATGTTTGCAATCTCTGTAACAGTATTGTGTACGGTCCTCGTAATGCACATGCACTTTATTATGCAGGCTTTATCTCAATTGAGTTACGCGGTATTAAGCGCAGTTTTAACGACAAGAATGAACAATAATGATATCAGATTGAATTAAATTGAATATTATTAATTCGTTTTGAATGATTTTTAAACTGTATAGTTGAAAATTCATTCAAATCAAAACACATTAGAAAATTCATTCAAATTCGTATGAATGTAAAGTTTAACTTTATCCCGTCGTTATTTTCATGTATGAATATGAATATGATATCTACTAAAATATTGGTTCCTATAGTGTGTTCATGCGTGCTTACAAAATATAGGTAGGTACAAGCGATTCCAACGACACGCAATTGTCGTGGAAAATCACAAAACAATTCCTAGTAAAACGACCGAGACGCCTCCGGCTGCATTCAGTTTCGTGGTTAGCATTTACGATTTCGCTCGGCCATTTCAGTGAATAGCATATAAAATTCAAATATTCTCTAGTGCTCTAATCATTCATCTTTTCGTATATTTCCCATTGTATTGCAACATTAGCCGTCCATAAAATGTGGACCGACGCGGCCTGGGTGACCGCGTTCACACGGCCCGAGATTAGGTACCGCGAGTCCGCGAGCAGTTTCAAACTAACTGATTGATGCTCCATAAGCGATGCTCAAAGCACAACCGACGGATTATGCTTTTGTCTATCACATTTGGATTGTATAAGCTCACTGAACAATTTAATAATCAGACAGTGACAGATGCAATGATGGCAGCGAGCTGGGAGAGTTACGCAACTGTTTTGTTTAAACACTTGACTGTTTGTTTGTTTGGAGAAAAAATAAACATTCGAACCGACTACAAATGGCATCGGCTATGTCACATGGTTTTGGAATGGCGCAGAACAGGTTTTCGTGTAAGATAATTAAGGCATAGTGTACTGGCAGCCTACGTGAAGTTAAGGTTTTTTGTGCGTCCAAACTCGGCTGTGACGCATGTTTTATACAAATTACGATGAACTGAGCTTGACACCAGAGCAGAGCTGACAAATGTTGTTTTAACATTGAACTAAATGCATATATGCGGGTACTTATTTATTCGGTTTATGAGTTTTTAAATTTAAAAGTAAATTTCAGTATGTTATTCTAACACTAAGGAATTTAATGGAACTCTATTCAATGTATTACTAAATTCAAATATGAATTACTTTAGGCTTTATGTGAATTTTATTACAAAATCTTATTACAGCCATTGTATGTCGTATACTACACGTCAGTCATAAAAACCTTAAAAATAAACATCGAAAATAAATTGGTCTTCATTGAAACGCGGCGAGACGCGAGCGATTTCAAACATTTCCCGCCTCTTATCAGATAGGTTTCGTAATAAATTTAATTGGCTGGTACCGCTATTGATGAGCTGCCGAAAGTGAGGAATGCACGCCTATTTGTACAGCAAGCATCACCGTATTGGATCTTATCTCGGTGCAATAAGCGCGGTAAGTGACTAGATGGAAAAAAGTGATGGGTTCGTGACCCCGATTTGCATTTAATCACGATTAACTTATCGTTATTTCAGTGATTTCGTTAGGGAATATTTGTTTTAGACAGTCGTAATTGTGTTAATCAAACGTAACTTTCAACATCTTCTAAAATACCACCGACTAATACAAGACATGCATAACTTCTATTACCTCTTTTGTATTGCAAACATTTAAAAATAACACTTCGTACTATAACCCCATAGTAAGAATGTGCCGGCAATATAATGATCTAAATAATGATTTAATAAAGTCAGATAAGCAACTCGATATCTACACTACAAAGCATATTGTTTTTAAGTCCCACGTCAAAAAAATTGTATGTTGATGTCATTTTCTATTATATTTTTGATAATTAGTATTCAAGTAATTATAATTCAATCATTAATTTTATAAGTAATAATTCAATAATTTTATTTATGTCAAATTAATAACTCTGATCACTGTAATAATTTCAATAATTAATTCAATATTTTTCCCATAATAATTATGTAAACTAAACAATATTAATTAATGCAACTTTTATAGTACCAATTTATGATAATTGTAATAATTTAAATGTTTCCGCATCGCATGTATTTCTATGTGTGCACGTGTTTGGATGTCAGTTTGGTTCAAGACATATCTAGCTGTTATTGTGTGCTATTGTTACTGTCATCTGTTGTGTATGCCATATGAATAAATAAATAAATAAATTTTGATGAGAATTCATAATTGCAAAGCATTATAGTAAAATTTTCCTAGCGCATTACGTTTGTAGGCATAGGGAAGTAGAGGTCAGTTAACGACGAAGCGCTAATCATTAGAGTTAATCATGCGGAAGATTTTTGTGTGACACAAGCCTGAAATCACGAAAAAAATGTAATAATGATAACTAAAATAGATCAATCTAAGAAATGCAAAACAGACCATCTAATTGTAAAAACCACAAATTGTAAAAGTAAGTTCGTACAATTCAAATAAAGAAACAAAAAACAAATGCTCTTGCTTGGGAATGCTACTGTATGCAGCTTGGATTCATTTTATTATTACAATTTTTCAATGCGATAAAGTGTTTGAATACAATTGTTTGAATATGATGGATCGACCGTTCGACTCGAACATCTTTACAAACTATTGTTAGAATTGTGTGTACCTATTATGTTTTTATTCAAACGTCTCTTGTCCATCGATTTTTTGTGCTTTCTAATCACGACTTGTACCTCGTCTCGCTCATCGTTGAATCTTGAAATGAGTAATTTATGTCATCAGTAAAACTAAGGTAAAAATCAATTCAAATCCTTAGTTTTTGTTTTCATTTTATTCTTTAAGTTAGACGCTATATCAATCATAAACATCCTTGGGTTTTTTGCAACTTTTATTTAACAAAAATAAAAATAAAAAGTTGTTTAGTAAGTTTTTGTGCATTATTTAATTTTGTGTAATAATATAAATAATATAAACATAATAATGTTGTCTGTCGTTGGTCGCGCGTGGGTCGTAATGGCTGGCCCACGTACTGTCCTGGTCTCCAGATGCATTCACACGTGATGTATAAAAACGACAAGCACATGTCTTTGAACTGTAGGGTCAACGAACTTTAAATAATACTGTCATTAAAATTTGTCACTACAAAAACATTAGGAACCTGCGTTAAGCGTGCGCATTGTTTTTCACGAATACGAATTGCACCATTTCAGAAGGAAAACAAAACCCGTATAATATGACGCTGACAGAGTTGATCTGACAGCTCTTTGCTTCATGTTTTCTATTCAAGTATTCAAATGCATAGGCTGTTATGTATCAGTTAGTGGTAGAGAGCCTTCGGGCTAAGAGAGCGCCAGTTAGAGCCACTCCCGCGCACGCCCGCTCCATACCAGCTAGGCGCGCGTGCTGCAAACCAGACTTGAACGCCCCAAATCGGCTGTTCCGTTCTGAAACACTCGTGCGCCACGGGCGATAGGCACTCGTTTTTGCCCCACAGGTTGCTCAATAAGACTGTACTTTATACCTAAGTGCTAAAGCTGAAGATCGCGTTTAACACCGGGGCCAGGGTGCAGGTACGGCCGGTGTCGGGTTCGCTGTTTCCGGACGGATGCGGGCTTTCCTTTCCCCAACACGGGCGTTCTTGGAATATTTTCGTGTTAACAATATCGGCTTTCCATACCAGTTTAATCATAACATGACACGAGACTGTCAATGTAAACGCTCTCCAACGACTTTAATAAAATTTAAGCGGAAAATTTTATGTTCTGGGAATTACGAGCGTCTTTCCCACGCGGTGGGTTTCGGCGATTCTACATAACTCATAATGTGTATCATTAGCGTGTGTATTACACAGAAACGGTGTGTTTATTGCAACCGTTAGTGGCCAGACTTGTCGCGACTGCTGCCAGCCAGTGGAGTGAAGGTTGTCACACTTCTGGGAACAGCAAAATAATAAAACATCATCTAAATTAAATCTACCAAGACTTGCAGTGACAAAAGAGAAGCATTTCAGAACTCTTGGTTTTTACATTTCATCCGCAAAACATGATACAAACCACTTCCAATAAAGAGCCTTTTTCCGAGTTTATTTTAATTCAAGTAAAACTTAATTTTAAAACTTATGAATGTTTTAAGTTCTTGAAGAAACCTGGCGTGTGTGAGCGCACAAAAATACAGACGCAGCGTTGACCCCTGACCCGCGGGCTGCGCGCGCGCTCGCACCGGTGCATTAACGGGTTACACAAGTAAACGCTCCTCCCAGTGTCACGTTCTTTGAACGTCAAATAAATAAACGTACAAGGTCTGAATCACAGATTACAGTTCACTGACAACTCTAATAACTACAAGAAGTTAATGAAACGGATGATCCAGAGAGAGAAGGAATGGTTAACAGCCGAGTTTAAGTTTTCTAATTCATTACTTCCATCGATCAAATTAAATGTTCAGAAACTCGACTTAGTTAAATTCACGCGGTTGTTTTATCGTTAAACCTAGTTTAACTCTTTATCGCCACTTAACGTAGTTACCGGAGCCGTATCTGTTTTACTCCTATTTACTTATTAACTAATTAAAATGTTCCTCTGTTAGTCCCTTGTCGATATGGAAACCGGTCGCCGACCATTGACTCTATAATATGGTAATTGCTGACTCGCGTGAAAACAAGGACTGCGTCATGATTGCATTGCCACATCTTTGAATATTGTCACTTCATATTTAATTCATTTATCAACAGTAGGTAGTACACAAGCAAATATTTTTTACAAAAGATGACTTAAACTCAGGAAATCTATAGTTTATTTATAGATTTGTTTGACACAATATATTTTGTTTAAAGCATCGTGCACGAACAGTAGGCGTGCCCTTGAGCGGTGACTCACGCGCAGGTTGTTTAATTGCCGAATACTTGTTGCTCTTGAAACTTATTTAAAAATCGAACTCTTTACTTTAGTTTTTGCGACTAGGTGTCGAGTATTTTAAAATAATTATAAAAGAGAATGATGAAATAGTTTCTAAAAGCGTAAAACTTGGAAAACTAGAGACTACTGAAAAAATTAATTTACGAATTTAAGGGTATTTAATTGTAACTAGACAAATATACAAAACGAAATACTGATGTATAGAAATAAAATTTATAAGGAGCTATTAGTTTAATACTCACCTCCACCGTCGATTTTATACCTACATCAATAAATTATTTGTTATAATTTGTTTGACATAAAGTGGCTATTAAAAACGCATAATATGTATTTAAACTGGTGGCGAGTGATTACTCCCACTATAATATGAAAGTTTGGGTGTTTGTCAATCACGCAAAAACGATTGAACGGATAAATTTGGCACAAAGATAGAATATTTTTTATCCTGGGCAAAGGCTCCCTACGGGTTTTTCGAATGCTCCGGGCGGAAGCACGTAGGTATGTTACATACATTATACTCAAATGAATGTTATTATAACAGTCGTAGACTGTGTTAATATGAATTCTAGAGCCGTCAAGTGTTAATGTAACGCAACAGAAGACTGTGGTAGAGCTATTGAGCTATGTGAATGAGAAGGTGTAATAAATCTTTACTAATATATTAAAAATCTATTGGTTGTAGCGCGTGGCGTGAGTCACCGCATGGTCCGGCGCAAGTGCCGACGAGGCCTCCCGTGTTTCAGCCACTGATGGCCTAGCTAGTACATCATTAAATGATTTGCATTAACATCAATAATGACGAGTGTCACATTAACATCACAATGGAATTACGAGTTTCTTACTAAAAAGAGGTTATTAATAATGCCAGTTTGTTTTCGATCGGCGCGTATATTGGACGGTCGATGATTTAATGCGTAGGCCGTTTCATTGACAGGTGGCGAGCGGCGCGGCGTGCGCGTGACTCACTCAGCAACAGACCGGTCTATAGGGCCTAGCTCACTTGGAACACAAGATCAAACTATCGGAGGATAAAGCTGTAGGGTTGAAATAGTACATTTTATAGCCAGTCCCTGCCGTGATTCAAACATAGACGCACAAATAAGATCTCTGTATCAATTTTATTAGATCTTAAACCTTTGAAAGAAGTTTAAGTTTATAGGTATCTCATTCAAGCTGAGAATATCTTCCTTTTTTATTGAATGACCGATGCTTGTTCCCACAGATCTTTGATAAATGTTTTATAGCTTTTTGGAGAAGTAATTTCGCAGAGTCCCCAATTAAGCGATACAGACATTAAATTTTACGTCACTTTGAGTACCAATTAGTATTTACTGCTGTCGCCGATGACCATGAAATGCAATAAAAGACATATTGTAAAAATAACATTTGATCCCTCGATGTGTGTTTAAAACGTAAATATAACTTCGCAGTATCTGAAATAACAAACTTTTATAAATTACATAAATACAAATTTTTTTTTTTTAAGAAACCCAATTTGTTTAAAAAAAACTTCCTTTAGCGCGAATACGTAGAGTCGAACGCTTGGTACATACAATTTTCCACAATTTTTCGCACTTTCTCCATTGATATTTTGTGTAAGAGTAGCCTTCAGGTCATCAACAGTTCTATGAGGCGTAGTAGAGGTCCTTGCCTCTAACATTGACCATAAACTAAAATCCAATTGGATTCAAATCAGGCGAGTAGGGTGGCCATTCTTTTGAGCTGATTAAATCAAAGAAATCACTTTTGTACCACACTGTTGAACACTTAAGTAAGACCCTGTGAGCTGGAGCAGAATCTTGTGAATAATTATTTTAACATTTTTTGCCAACAAACAGTATTAGAAACAAACAGTATTAGAAACAAACAGTATTAGAATGGCACCAACGAACAATAAACAAAAGAGAATGCATTTTTTTTATTTTGATTAGGTACGTTATTTTCGACCAAGATGATTTTGGAATAGTTAGTATTCAACACGTAGGTTCGTAATCATAAAAATACATTACCTACCATATCTGTAATATTCTAAATAGGTAAAAGCTCTGTCTCCACAGACACGTAGACCTACCCACGTAGGTACATAGGTTATGTTTTAACCACTGAACTTGATGTAGGTATTTTGATATGGAGATAGACTGTAAGTTGGCGAAAGATGTAAGCCACTATTATTTCCGAAAACACATTAATGAGTAATTAAAACACTCCGACTCATTTGATTCTGGTCGTAACCATCATCCTTTCAAGACGAGCGCTCAAACTGAATCGGCTCGATCGCAGTAAACAATCGATAACAATATCGGATCGGATGGCCATAAACGCGAGGAGAGCATCGGCGCAATAAAGCGCGCATTAAAGAGATGCACTAAATCTCCAGCAGCCATTATGTCATCAGCCCGGCCGAGCCCGCCGACCGCACCAGCCGACAACCAACAACTGGCCGCGAACGCGCCGCATCAATATTCAAACCTGTCTCTCACGTGGAACTCGCCCTGCGACTCGCGCTATGCCACGAGTGACAGCGGGAGCGGAAAGCTGCCAGTTCACACACTCACATCATAAGAATATACCTTTAATTGACCGAGCGAGCACGAAGTGCGAGCGAAGCGTCTCTGCTTCAGCTTGGGCAAAAATTATTTCATATGTCTGTATGTTCTCTTCTACAGGTCGCATTTCTCAACTGATTCTCGTGAAATTTTGTGAGCAAGTTTGAAAAAAATATAGAATTTTTTTGTCGAGCCAGTTTTTTTTTATTTTTTTCGAAATGGCGGAGATATGTAAAAAAACCTATTGCAGTCCAGCTTTCCGGCTCTGTCTTTTCTCCTCTACAGGTCGCATCTCTTAACCGAATTTCGTGAAATTTTGTGGGCAGGTTCGAAAATCATATAGATTTTTTCAAGTTGAGACAGTTTTTCTAAATTTTTCGTAACGGCGGAGATATGTAAGAAAAATGTATTTCAGTCCGGCTTTCTGACGCTGGATGTTCTCCTCTACAGGTCGCATTTCTTAACCGATTCTCGTGAAATTTTGTGAGCCAGTTCGAAAATAATATAGATTTTTTGTCACGCCAGTTTTTGGAACTTTTTCAAAATGACGGAGAAATGTTAAAAATACATATTTCAGTCCGGCTTTCCAGGGCTGTCTGTTTTCCTCTACAGGTAGCATTTCTCAACCGATTCTCGTAAAATTTTGTAAGTAGGTTTGAAAATTGTATAGATTTCTTATGTCAAGCCAGTTTTTAATTTTTTTTCTAAATGGCGGAGATAATGTAAAAAAATCAAATTTCAGTCCGTATTTCCAGCGCTGGCTGTTCTCCTCTACAGGTCGCATTTCTCAACCGATCTCGGTGAAATTTTGTGAGCAGGTTCGATAAATATATAAAAAAAAATTTGTCGAGACAGTTTTTCGAAATTTGTGAAAATGACGGAGATATGTGAAAAAATCACAGATTTCGCAGTTCCCGCAAGAATCGGAGCATTGAAAATGAATACAAATTTACGAAAAAACTAAATCAAGTCAAAAGCAAAATCCTATATTTTTTCTAAGGTATACTAGGTGCCTTTTTATTTTTACGATCGATTGTGACCCTAGAAAAGTGCCCCTGACTGCTTCGACGCCGTTGAAATATTATGAACCGATTCACAAAAAACAACTAATGCACTTCTCGTCTGCTTCCGCATCTTTCAATACCTTTACCGTGACGATCGGTCAATAATCATAGAAACTACATCACTTTTTATATACTGAAATACCCGTTTTTCTAAAATTTCAAATCTAAAGGGACCACCTACAGGTCACAATTATAAACCGATTTTCAAAAAAAAAACACTTTTTTGTAGCTAAACTAATACCCTAGGACCTTTTTTTTTCATTTTTTCTTAAGTCGGTTTTTTTCTCGAAATATTTACAATTTAGTAAACAAACACCCCCCAAAAAACCCAAATTTTTCGAAATTTCAAAAAAAGTTACCAGCCGATTTTCAAAATTCAAACGTCCACACGTGTCTCAATAGATTCCTCAACTTTTGGTTTTATTCCCATCTCGATCCTCCTAAAATCCTCTGAACTATGACCAAAAATACGTCTCAGGTGATTTGCATTTGATAACCATTTTTAATGGTAAAACCACATTTCATTCCACCTTTCCGGCTATTTGATCTCCTCTACAAGTCGCATTTCTCAACAGATTCTAATGAAATTTTGTAAGTAGGTTCGATAATTATATATATATCTGTTCAGTCAAGCCAATTTTTCCTAATTTATAAAAAAAATACTCACCCATTTTGAAAAATGATCAAAATTAGAAGCACCATCTAGCTGAGTGAGTGAGTATTCACGTACCTACTGTGTGCTTTGAAAACTTCATGGCGACATTTTTTTATTTTTTATTTTCGCGAGGTCTACAGCTCACGGAGCCACTAGTTAATTTGGTTTGAAAGATAAGAGAGCAATCGGACTTACTCATATAGCTGAAAGACCTCCCGCCCTAGAATATAGTTGTAGTTCGGTGATCTGTCCGCAAATTAGTAGGCACATACTCTTGCTTAGAACCACCCAACGTGTTAATTCCTATGTTGAGTTGTTTTTGTTGATAACTGCATGTTTTTTTTAGCATTAGCGAAGAAGAAATTATTTTTGATGATTTTGTTTTAAAATATTTCTGTATGTAAATCTTTCTGTTTATGTAAAGCCGAAAGAAAATCAAACACAGTCAAAATTTTGAAATGCAATATCTTTTTATTTAAATAAAGTGAGCAGTCTTTATGTGTATAAAGCAAAGCTGCACCTTGTTTGGCAATTTAATCTATTTCTGACACAAACAATAGTGTCTTGAGAAGCTCGCGGCGCGGTTTCTATTTTCTCGTGAGAAGTTCTATTGAATACTACAGAATCCCGTGGGAATGATTTTCCTTGAATGATATTTCTGTGAAAACTCATACTCATTCGTAAAACTGTGAGAATGTGAGAGAAATTTCTGATATTTTAAGGCATTGTAGCTTCTATCTAAGTACCTACTAATTAAATTAATTATTTTTTCCCTTAAAATGTTCAAATTGCTACAGAGAATTGAAATTTTTCAGTTCCAGACAATAAACTCAACAAGAGGGATCGTTTATAATAAGACAAGACAGTGGATCTTCACTGTCAGGTTAAGACTCGGTGCTCGAGTCAAGTTGCACGATTTCGAGCTCCAATTGGCCAAGAGTCACGCTTGAATACGAAACACTGCTTAACCCGGCGCACGATGCCCGCCGCGCGGCGCTCTGCTTGCGTAAATTCAGACAATTAAAGAGCTTCTAAATCAGGATTAGAGAAGGTATTAAAAACGAGAAATTATTTGATTCGATTGCATACCTTACGCGGGTAGCGAAACCTTACTCGGGTGGTCGCAGGTAAAAGGAAAAAAATAGGCAAGTGCTTTAGGTCTTATCCTACACACAAAAATTGTTTATTTTTTTACAATTCACAAACTTATCACCATATCAGCATTCTCGTGGTACCTACGTAGTTTTTCAAATCACTAACATTTTGTTTGTTTATGGCCCTAGGGGGTCATTAAAATGACCTGTTACTTATTTTAGTTTATTTTAGCCCTAGTAACCCTATTTCTTGCACTCGTTAACAATCAGTGCACCTCATTGGAGGCGTGGCTCGGTGGTGCAAGTCGCTGCGAAGTCGCTTAAACGAAAATTATTATAGATTGATGAGACAAGACTTACGAGATATGGCGATGTATGTTGATAGAATTAAATTGAAACCCGTCGATTTATGTGCAATCGCGGGACCAGCAATTGGAACGAATAAATCCTTAGGAGCCATTACCTCGCGGCGATATTTACAACTAGATCAATTAAACGCGACAAGCTGATGGTGTCCATTTCCTGCCGCTCTTCTTAGTTCATATTTTTCAATCAGAGAATCCTGCCATTAGGGTTGCCAGAATACCTATGTCAGAGATGGCTGTTGATCGAGCTTATCAACAACATTTTTAACTGCAAGAATTTATTGTGCGCCACTTGGATTTGCTGTACAATTTAATCCTTACTAATATTATAAATGCGAAAGTCCGTTTGTTTGTTTGTTTGTTACGCCTTCAAGTCTTAACTACTGAACCGATCGACATGAAATTTTGCATACACGTTGTCAGGGGTACAGAGAAGGACATAGGGCACCATTCATCCCGTAAAAAAGTATTGTTCCCGAGGGATAGAAAAAAACCTTTTCACCTCTCCAGCACGAAAAGAGTGCTTTTGGCGCGTAAAAACTCGCAGCAAAATCGATTTTTGCTGCGAGCGTGAGACAAAGTGCTTTTTTAATTTCTAACACCATCTTTTAAAATAATAAAGAAAAAACAAATAAAGTGACAAGGATGACACTTGTAAAATTGATATGTGAGAAAAGGATAGATAGAGTGCTTTATGGTGTCATACACGGATTAAAAAGTAAAAAAATAAAATTCACGGATATACCAAGGAGTTTTAAATAAGGATTGTAAAAAAGAAGGTTGATAATTCGAAATAAAGAGTATGGAGGTAATAAGGTCACATGTATGAAACAAATATGAAATAAGAAAAATTAATGAAATTTACGAACAAATTATATGTTTAATGATTATGAATAAATAAATAAGACGGAATATTAATGAATAAGAGAAAAACACAACGTAATGTAATCAAAACGAAGGGAATCTACTTTACTGACTCTATGAATAAAAATTTTCAGCATAGGTTTGATTGAATTATTTTTGTGATAAATTACAAAAATGAATGTGTCCTAAGTCCAAAAGTTAGAAGATAGTTTCCTAACTCCAAAAGAGTTAAGTGAACAAGTTTCTAATGCTGAATTAAGCTTTTTTACCAGGAAAGTCACGTGAAAATTTTCTCGCTGGTCGAGGTGAAAAGTTGTATGTTTTACACGAGACCAAAATGTTGTTCTGCCTCGTGCCTTTAAATCACGAACTAGCGAAATAGTCTATATTAGAATCACTCGCTACGCTCGTGATTCAATTCTAGACTACTTCGCTAGTTCGTGATTTAAAGTCGCCACTCGCAGCACAAATTGATTTTGGTCACTTGTATAACAAATAACTATTCCACGCAGACGAAGTCGCGGGAAATATTGTTTTCACCTCTCCAGCACGAAAAGGGCTCTTTTGGCGCATAAAAACTCGCAGCAAAATTGATTTTTGCTGCGAGCGTGAGGCAAAGTGCTTTTTTAATTTCTAACACCAACTTTTTAAATAATAAAGAAAAAAGAAATAAAGTGACAAGGAGAGACTTGTAAAATTGATATGTGAGAAAAGGATAGATAGAGTGCTTTATGGTGTCATACATGGATTAAAAAGTAAAAAAAATCAATGTACGGATATACCAAGGAGTTTTAAATAAGGATTATTAAAAAAGAAGGTTTATCATTTCAAATAAAGAGTATGGACGAAATGAGGTCGCATGTATGAAATAAATATAAAATATGTAAAATTAATGAAATTTATTAACAAATTAGTGTTTTATGATTATAAATAAATAAATAAGATGGGATATTAATGAATAAGAAAAAAACAAAGCGTAATATAAAACAAAACGACGGGAATCTACTTTATGAATAAAAATTTTCAGCATAGGTTTGATAAGGTTTGATCTAACTATTTTTGTGATAAATTACAAAAAAACGACTGCGTCCAACGATGAAGATAGTTGTCTAACTCCAAAAGAGTTGAGTGAACATGTTTGTAATGCTGAATTTAGCTTTTTAACAGGAAAGTCACTTGAAAATTTTCTCGCTGGTAGAGGTGAAAAGTTGTATGTTCTACACGAGACCAAAATTTTGTTCTGCCTCGTGCCTTTAAATCACTCACTGTGCTCAGTAGTCTATATTAGAATCACTCGCTACGCTCGTGATTCAATTCTAGACTACACTCGCAGCACAAATTGATTTTGGTCACTTGTATAACAAATAACTATTGCTGTACAATTTAATATGATAATATTTTTTCTTTATTAACGTACCTAAATATTTAAAACCTAATAACCAAAATTTTTTAAAGTGTATTTTAGGCAAGCAAAGTTTATAAAGCTTTTCATTTTTTACGGTCACTCCAGTTTCACTCGGTAGGTTACATTCTGTGGAAGGACTCGTAAATCACAATGAATAACCAACCATAATTTCACGGCATGTCTGCGCGCCGCGAAATTAAACATAAATGAAACACAGCCTTTATTCCATCTCCCTTTGTTCAAGAGCCGATGATAAGGACAGCGCGACTAGAGGTGGTCGCGTAGCACAGCAGCTGCGCAGGATTCGTTTCATTAAATATCTTACTTATAATCAAATTTGACTGTAAAAAATGAATATATTCAGCGGCATATTTTACAAATAAACATACCCCGTGTTTTTTCATTGTATGCATTGGGACCGTGAAAAAATATACCTGAAACTAAAATTTGGATTAACTTTGACGTATAATCTAGCTTGAATTATTCAAAACTCTTTAAGTGCACCTTGGGATGACGTGATCGTGCACTAAAACATCCTCTAATAAATCTGTGCTATTTATAAAGTAATCTGTCGTGTCGTCACAAGAACAGGTCAGCGATATGGGACGTGGGAGCGGTCGGTGCGCGGGCGCATGTCCGGCGTGCGCATGCACTTTGCTACTCATTACGTCCAATAGTCTGGTTCTATGTAGGTAGCTTAGAGAACAATATGTTTTATGTACTCTTCATCATTTAAATTCATATAATATTTCTTTAGATTTTTGTTTCCTTTTCTTTTATCATCACAAAATATTTTTCGCTAGATTGCAGGATTTGCTTTTAAAGGTGTAGATACGCATCACGTTCCATTTTAAATTTTCAATGCAAATGATCAAAACAACTCTGCGCGAACCGTAATGAGGGCGAACTTTGAAAATTCCTATTAAATTATTAAATAGAAATATAGATAAACAAAACACGCAATACATTAGATGATTAGACAAATACCTCATTAATTATAAAAAAAATACTTTAAAATCTTTAAATACCAGTAAAAAAACATGTCAAAATGTACCGATTTGAGCATTGCTTAATAATTATTTTCTCTGTGATTTTTTTTTAATTTTCTCTCTATAGTGCATTCCTTGACAATTCAAAAAATAAGTGAAAAAATAAATATGAGTCGTATTCTTATTTGTTATACAGCTGAAGCTTTTGTAAAAAATACCTCTCACAAGCAAATTTGAAATTCCACTTGAACAGATTGTCTTCGTTTTAAAATACCTGATAATTTATTATGTTTTTATGACACTCATTTAAGTATTTTGCTTCCTAAAACTAAAGTTTACATCAATCAAATGCGGATATACAGTCTTAACGATGGAATGGAAGATAGAAATTCAGCCAAGATAGCATAAAAACTATTATGACTTTATGTAATTCGAATAAATGATTACTGCATTTCTTGGAATGCCACTGCCAACATATCTGCTTAAAAGCAATTCAGGAATCAAATAGCCCCGTCAGACAAAGTGTGGGTCGTTGAGGGATTCAGCGTAATTGTGCTAAAATATGATCATAACATTCTCTGTAAAACCAGTAGCGATGCGAATAATATAAACCACTCGGACGGCCGTCAACCACCGCCCGGAGACATTACTCAGCGCAGGGCTGCAACCAGCGAGTATTTTTAATAATTAAAGCAATAATAATTATTAAAATCAGAATGCAGCTATAAATAATTTAATAATTGCATTGAATGCATTTTTATAAAGTTCCGAGCGGGTAATTTCATAAAAATATGAGTGCACCCTTTTTGCTTTAGTCGTCCCGTGACCACGGCCCCTGGAAACCTTTCCAAACGTCGGGAAATCCAAATGTCGAAACGTCGGGAAACCAAGTGTTTTATTTCTAATAAACAGTACACACAAAAGACTTATGTGTTTTTATAAATGTGTTAAAGGCGAATTTAATTTTAACATTATAATTTATTTACTTTTAAACTTACGATGGAAGATGACGGCAAAAATCACGAACTGAATATCCATTTGGTAGTAAAATTAGGATAATGAATATAGGGTTCGATGTAAGTAATTTTTATTACATTTTATAGGTAGATACGTTATTAGTTAACATTATTGTGTTGTGATGTGATTAATTTAAAAGGCTATGTGTTGAAGACGGCCCTATGTATGAATTGATAAATAGTACCTAAATGAAAAGCATTACATTCAATTAAGATTTTGCGTTTAGGATAAAATTTTAAGTTTATATATTAAGTTTTTCGGTAGTAAATGCAAATCTGTGGCTTTGAAGATGTAAATTATCAAAATCAGCACAAAGTCAAAGTCAAAATGTCTTTATTTAAATAAAATTAATAATTACTTACTTTTAAATCGTTTATATTTTCCTGCCACCCGTTCCAGACTTTTTTAACTGAGAAGAAGAACGGGCGCAAGAAACTAATAATGTAACGATATTTACAAACTTAAACATACGTGTGTCAACCTTAGTCGCAAAACTCGCAAGTGGCACAGAGCAAGCAAGTGCAGACATGTACGCAATTACACCACTCTGAAGATTAATGTGCCGGCGAAAACTAATCAGCTCGGAAGCTGCGGCCGCTCCATTATGATCCATCGACGTCACATAATTGACGTATTATACACTCTATAATTATGCAGAGACTGTGAGAAATTACCTTTACACATTGTAAGCAAACATTTTCGTCAAGAATTCTCCTATTACTAACGACATGATAACGGTAAAAGTAGAGATTAGCTGTAATAATAAAAGCGATTGCTGTATGAAGCCTTAATGTTATTTTAAAAAGAAAACCGTTGTTTTAAGTCAATCACAGATGAACTTCCTGTTGTTTATAGCATCTCCTGATTACGTTATTTAGTGCAGCTTAATAACAGTTGTCGGTTCTGCGCGTGCGGCGCTCTGTGGCCAGGTGCTGCCGACGACGGCCGGCCATTTGCGTTTAGTTGCGGAATTAAACCCCATTTATTTACGACTGCTTCTCGCTTTGTTTGTGCCAACTACCGGTCCTGAGCTTGAATTTGTGGGATGGCACCAGCAATTTCGTTACTTCGGTCAGGGCAAATTTAACTATTTTATGTTTCACTTGCAAGCTTTATGAAAGTGCAACGAATCATGTTCAAGACAATAATTTCAAATTACACTTTTACAACTTACCTAATACTCGCTTGTTTACAATAATGGCACTAGAGAACTTTAAATAGTACAAAACGTCACAATAGTATTATCGTTACGGCGCGTGTAATACTGTACTTACCTAAGTTTCGAACTCTTAAACGAGAAGGTTTCTTTTCGAATTTATTCCTTATTGTCATTCATAAACTCTTACCCGTAGGTATCTTTATATTTTCTACATCTGTTGTTTTAAAGACGATTTTGTCACTAAACGTACGAAATACAAATCTATGTTTGCACGTAGCATGTGCGTACGCAACGCCACCTGCTGCGCGGGCGAACATTCGCCTCAAGTTTACTGGCGGCCGCGTGTATATTTCTCGAGATATCAGGAAACGGGGTTGTTTACGCCGCGAATATTTTACAATCGTGACAACCGACGTCGGGAACAGTTAAATTCGTAATGAGATACACGGATCCGGCATCCGAGCGCAAATTTAAACGTGGATGAGTTGTCGGCGCAGGCGCAGAGCCAACATCTTGATTCCTAGCGGCGAGCGCGGAAACACCGGCCGGTCCAAGTTGAAATACCCATACTCGCTCTTTGAAGAGCTTTTAATGTTTACAACGCATTTTTACATGGGTACTCTCTTATTCATGTATTAACATATATATTTATTGATACTAACCTCGAGTTTTCTCAATATTTATCTAAATCATTTTTCACGTGATAATAAATTATGAAATAATGTGCCTTTCTTTAACTGGATCTCCTTAGTAATCGTTTTAATAAGGAGTAGCTACAACACGCAGTTCGCGACATTTTCAACAAGCTAATTCAATCGCAATAAATTTCAAGTGTTGAAATGAAATCGCTAATGATATTCATAATGAATGATGGCGCGTAACAAATAGATAAACATTATCGATACTCGGCGATTTATCGGCGTTCGTTTAGCGATAAGCATCTGGAGCATTTATTTATTGCGAGTCGAGATCTATTTATGAAGATCGGAGATTAGACAATGCAAATCCGCCTGATAGTATTCTGTAGATCAAATAAAACTGTCGCGCTGCAAGGCTCCTGAGTAAAATACTGTCTCCGGCCTGCAGTCGCTTTTGTTTGATATTATAATAAAGAAAATATGTCAAATCGACACAGTGTAAGACTGGTAAGTCTATTGATCTTTTTCATATTGCTATTCGATAATTTAATGACTTTTTTTCAAAATGAAGGCATACCTACTACGTGTATATAAATCAACTTGTTACCAAATTCCATTCGAGGTGTTCAAGCAGTATATAAAATACATTAAAAAAGAAAATTCTTATAAGTTCATTGATGGGACAATCAATCAAAAAAGCTTCACAAAAGGAAATCGTTTCGTTCAAGTTTTGTAAACATAATCTAAATTAGTCTTCAGCCTACTCGTGTTAATCTGATACTCGAATAATCTATGTTCGTATTGAAATAAAATACTTTTACGGTTAGGTACTAGCGGCGGGATCTCTTGTTTTATGGTTTTATACCTAATTTGATTTGGCATAACGGATTTGGCATATTTTTTTTGTCATAATAATACTTTGGCATAATTGTTTTTGGCATAATATTTATATAAGCATAATAATCATTTAGACTAATTTGTTTCCGCATAATGTTACTAGGCATATTGTCTATTCGCCTAATATTATTTAGACATAAAAGTCAAAAACAATAATACTTAATAAATATTTTTACGTACTTATTTATTTTCTTGCAAAAGGTAGTTAGGTATTTAAATGCCAAAAATTTCATATTAATTTATTTACGACCGAAATATTGACGTATAAAACACCTATTTTCAAAATACCGAAAATCCTAAGCGGCTAGCGGCTTTACTAAAGGTTTTCGTATAACAAGAATTTCATGTAAGTAAAAAATTAATAATATTAGTTGTGAAATACATTAAGCCGAACGAAAACTAATATTATTTTTATAAACTGTAACTTGAGAAACAAACCTTGTAACTTGAGAAATATCTACGTGTTTAGAAAAAGTTGCTGGCACAAGCCAGTTAGTTATTATTATCTCAGAAATAATTTGGTTATCTTAAATAATTCAGCTTCTGGTATTATTTAGCTATCTAGGACTATATATAACTTTTCGTCTGCAATTTAAACTAAGTACATGAATGAGTAGCCTGTTTTAAAGTTTATATTAATTCTCTATTTCTATATCACCGATTTTTGTTTTATTTAGCAAAAATAACAATAAAAATACAATTTTATGCGCTATATTTCTTCCCTATAGGTACACGTAATGAGCGGTTTTCAAAAGGCAGTTCAAGAAAAAAAAGTAGTTCATAAAAAGAACTAGATGTCGTTGTACTAAGTAGGTAGCTTTTTATGATAAATATGAAATGTAATTACTTTTTTATTATACGTTTGTTGAGTATGACTGTGGTTTGTTGCGTTGTGCGTTGGTTGTCCGTTGGCGTGTTAAGAAGAACTTTTCTATGACCAATATGACCATTAGTGGGAAATTATATTTAAAAAATTTACCTAGTTGAAGTAGCGCCATCTATCGACATAAAATTATACAAAAATTCTCTGCTGTCAGAAAACCGCTCATTGATAAAATCCAGATTTGGACAGGTCAAAAATTGGCATTCTTTTTTACGGAGAGGTGGTATTATTTCAGAAATAAAACACTTTTTACAGATCACAGCGCGTATATTGGTTAATTCAGATGTTATTTTAGAATTATTTAGCTTTGATTTGTTTTTTTGGGTTTCCCGACGTTTTGAAACCTTTCCAGGGGCCGTGGTCACGGGACGACTAAAGCAAAAAGGCTGCTCATATTTTGATAAAAATATAATATGTTCAATATATTTCGCGCGCTGTATATACGTAAAAAGTGTAATATTTCGAACGAACTATACGCGCGAAAGCCTAGAAGTGTATATGATATAAATATTCTTCGTTTCCGTCACCGTTACTTCTAATCGTATCTCTGTCAGTGTTTGGTGTGTCGTGTTCCCGAGTGGCAGGCAGATCGCGCGTTTCCGCGCAGCACTAAATCTCGCGCGACTGCCCGCGCCCGCGCACCCGCGCGGCCACCGCCGCCGCCGCGGCTCCCATCGCCCTCATTTGAATTACTATAAACCACGTCCAATTTAATTGAAAACGCCAATTTTGTACCAACCTGAACAATTGCTCCTATAAATTTCGTTGCTAATTCCAGTGATTTAACAGTTTGTTTTAGAATATGTCAACTGGTAATTCTGTTTATGCATAATGTTTCTCGTTATTTTATTTAAAGATAATTATTTCGAAATTGTTTCTTGCTATAACTTAAATTACTTAATTAAAAAAGTGATATCCGCTGTTATAACGTGAAAAGTACAAATGTATATGAAGTTATCGCCATATTTGTCAATATTTTTTATTCTACTTCATATAAGTATATTTAAAATTATCCTATTTATTTGTAAAATAAATAGTTTGTGTATGTAACGGCTACACACACGATTCATGAACATTGACAGTTTTTACACTACAAACAGTGAAAGCTGACAGTAAAAATTTATCATGATTGTGGCTAGATAGATGGCGGCTAGTTGGCCCTACGATATAATGTTAAATTATTATTTTCTGACAAATAATTATACTTAGCTGTCACTATTTTTCCACAAAAGCATTTGCATCCACTGTCACTTTACTCTAAGATCCACTAGTTTACTGACAAAATGAAACTAACCCAGAACGGTCCATGTTTCACTGAGTAAGCGAATTTATCCACCATTAATTTCCTCTCCTCCATAAATGTACAGAGATATTTAATTTTAATGTAACTTCTAAATTAGTTTGATTAATGACCAACTTTCTGTTTACGGAACCTCTATTATTTAAAGTAGAAATAATACACTTTTAATTTAAGGCTCGGTTTATGCGGAAACATTTGTCTCTGTCTTTTCTTTACGTGTAAAGAGTGTAGAAAATAACCTCACTTCTGCACTTTTTCGACATTTTTCGTTGTTTTTTCATCATTATCTTTAACACAATTATCTTTCTTAAAAAAGTTATTGAAGCAACTTCACAGTACGTTAAAGTGTATTTTGATGTAGAATTCAATACTTTTCCGCTATTATTTACATCAAAAACATGACCCGCGACAAGCGCTTTTGATGATACTTATTATGTTTTTTTTTACAATCATCTGTGAGGTTTATACAAAATTTAATACTTGTAGCTACTAGATAATCTCTTTAGCTTGTCGTATGTTTTTTTGTGGCTACAACATTACGTTTTCTATATAAAAATATAGCCCGCGCAAACCATGTTTTCTATTATGGACCCATAGAGAATACAGCTGGAGAAGAGAAATTTTAAATGATTTAACCTTTTGTAATTCCGCAAAATTTGCACGTGTTAATAGCAATAGTAAACACCTGTTTTCCAGCACGAGTACTATTTATTCGAGGAGTTGATCACGCGCACGCGCAGAACGTTCATTAATTTTAATTGCGCGTCCCTTGCGCACGCCGTTGCCATCTATTAGGAGGTCTACTTAATCACTGACTTTATCTAAGATTCCTACTATGGTCACGCCATTTCAAATCTTATTTTAATTAATTTCGCCTCTGGCAAGTTTTTGGTAACTCAATTGCAAGGACTTTATTACAAGCAATAAGTTGAAATTAACAACAACTTTTACTATGGGGCTAACCACGGAATCTCGAAAAAAAACAGCTGTTCCATAGAAAAGTACAACATCGACTCGACTATAATGTATGGAACAGCTGATTTTTTTTTCGCGATTCTGTGGGTGGCCTCGTAGTAAAAGTTGCTCATTCACGTTGTCTGAAATCCCCTTTTCATTTTTAGATATACTTAAAAATTAACGGTATATACAAAAGTGTAGTAAAAAGCCACATTTTCCAAATAAGTTTGAGTTTCCAAACTTTTAGATTTTTGCATTCACAATGCTATTTTTATATTAAGATGAATAGATCCCGTCTAAGTTGCTACGGGTGAGCCAATTTTTTCTAATATTTTTCATTATTTGAGTTTCCAGATAATTTTTTTTTCACTTCCGTTGTTTTTTTTACCAGTAGGGACTATATTTTATACGAGTGTTTAATTAATTTTATTATACTGTATTATACCTCTAAACACACAGCCACGGCGTTTCTTTACGAGCTCCTGGCTCTCATCACATTTCTAATCTTCCACTCCAGTGACAGCTCTCTCCATTACATACGTTTTATGACGATGAATTGGACAGCTACAATTAAAATAATTTATGGAATAAGTATCTACCGTGAGAACTACAAAAGGTGTTTTTTTTATAATTAATTTCTTCTTAGTAATAAATGTATGCCTATTAAAAGCCTGAGAGTTTTTAGAAATGGCAATAAGTAAGAATACAAGTAAGTATATGATATTATCATGTCACACATTCATAATCAAACAATCAATCCCCATGTTATTCAATTACCGTGCGTTACCACTCAATCAACTTTGTTCTTCAGTCTTATGACAGAATATAAATTCGCAACTAGTAAATTGTTCTGTAGGATTTCCTGATGCTTCTACGGAATAAAATTCGCATTTGCTTTGACATAGCAGCGTGTTTATTGTGGTGTTGAAGTTGGTTGTAGTGGAAACGCGGAGTTAAATGCTACAAGACAGAACAACACAGCGGCTATCAACTGAAGTCAGAAGTCTGGAAGAGGACGAGAAGATCTGTTGGCAGAGGACGAGAAGATCTGTTGCAAGAGGACGAGAAGAAGATACAAAGTAATGTAAACGCACCATGCACAGGCAATGGCACTGGAAGAATTCACGGGTTCATTTACGTAGTCCCGTGGTCTCTTAGTGGCATCACTGGTGCTGGGCGGGTCCACCGTACCATTTGTTACGAGCAAGAACATCGACGCTATTAGTGAAGACAGCTTGAAAGAAGATTCTTGTTCATGTTAAATTTCGATTCAAACTTTTACGTATATAAGTCGTGTATGTTAAGTAGTTTAGGTGCTCCTTCACCGGGAGCATTCGCGTGTAATGTAACGTTACAGATTTGAGCATTACATCAGTGAAGGAGGAGAACCGAGCATTACAATGCGCACCTTGTAATGAATACATCAGTGAAGGAGGAGAACCGAGCGAATGCTCGTCAGTCAGGGAGGTATTATTGTAATGTAATGATCAAAGACGAATCTATAATGTTACTGTACACGTGAATGCTCCCGGTGAGGGAGCACCTTTAAATACAGAACAACAATTTTGTAAACAAACTCTATAGTTACTATACACATATCACATCTTAACTCATAAATATTTTAACACGCTCTCAATACGAAATAACAATGTTGAAGATAATTTATTTTCCAGAAATATTTATTGTCGTCAGCTACCTATTGAAAACAACTACAAAATGTTATTCATGTCTTAGCATCACACACTTGAGAAGATTGCCCTCTTGTTATCGAGTACATCTTAGTTTGAAATTTAGCACTTAGATGCTAAAATAAAGCAGGTATTCATAGAACATGTACACGTAGAACGGTTGTGGCCACCTAATGGAGTGGCACAATGATTTGGCATTTCACGATCGGCCGCCATCCGCTCTCTCGCAGCCGCAGAGCCGATTCAACGATTATAATTTCTATTTATGCTTCAATTATCGTAATTTCCGTTGTACAGTTGGTTTCGAGAAGCTTGATGGTGGTCTAAGTAAAAAAAAATATTGTCTAGAAATTGATTTTAATTTTTTACTGCAATTTGAAGGTGATAATTGAAGATAATTTTTTACAAATGTTTGTTTTACAATTTACGGTTAGCACTATGTCTGGTTTAAGTGAAATAGAAGTTACCGCCTAGTGTGTAGGTACGTAAAATTCAATTCAAATATTAATAAACAAATGTAATCTATTAATTAATATTTTATTATTCAATTAAATGCATTTGTGATATATTGCATATATTATAGGCCTATACCCAGCAGTGGGTGTTGTGCTGCTGATATGATGAATAAGTAATGCAATTTAGTAATTTCAAAGGTCTATCTAGTGTGTGGTTTCAATGTCTTCATATTATTTTTAAAAGCTCACTAACTTTTATCTTAAGAAAAACAAATACGTCTCTTTCACTTTTGATTGTGTTATGGAAATAATAATTCATCAGACACGTGCTTTGTTCGAAGCTTTATTAAATGTACAGGCGACGGCACATCTATCTCATCTTTACATAAATATGTTGACCTCAAGAGCGTCTTGCCCTACGTAATAAAAGTTCAGCTGATTTAAGTAAGTACTTCATGTGCTGTCGTGTGTACATACTTTATTAAAATAGACAATTAATTTGTATTTCAGTACAGATAAAGAACCCTTTAAACTACATACAGCGTGAAATTTTGACCATTTGCGTAGTGGGGTGGTTCCACTCATGATTACAAGCAACTTTTACTATGGGGCCAACTCAGATATCGCGAAATAAAAATCACCTGTTCCATTAAAAAGCACAATACCTACTCGACCTTAATGTATGGAACAGCTGAATTTTTTTCACGATATCAGTAGCTGGCTCTATAGTAAAATCTCTGTTGCTTAAGTAATCACGAGTGGAACTGCCCCACTGCCGGAACCAAATGATTTAAATTTCAACATGTATGGGTACTACTACTACTAATACTATAATAGGTACACTTGGATCATTTATGTATATTTTTCAAAACATTAATGTTTCAGAAATATCTAGAGATTCTAAAGAATCGGGTTCGTGGCTAATTATGGAAATGCATTAAAATATGCTATTATTTTCCTCGTTTGTTGTACAAATACTTGTAGTCCTTCATTACCATATTTTATGTAAGTACTTAGATGTAGTAGGTACGAGTATAATCTTTGTTACTTTGTAAAAGCAACAAAAGATGGTTTCATATTTTTGCTTATAAGCTGATGAGTACGCATTTGTGTGAATAAAATGTGATAAAACTGAGTAAAAGTAAAGTAAATCACGTCAACAAATGTTATAATTAAATAAAACAGTAAAAAAAACCCTTTTGTAAAATACTACAGATACTTATATTAAGGACAGATTGTTAGTGAGATTCATTGTAAGAAATAAATATCATATCGAACCAAGCATACGTTTTCTTTGAATAATTTTGTATTGTATTATATTCAACTTATTATAGTAGTTTATGAAACTGGCGCATAATGAGGGGTATTAAAACATGTGTGTGTTTTTAAAAACCGAGCCGTAGCCGAGGTTTTTAATAGTATCACACGAGTGTTTTAATACCTAGTTAGTTATGTGCAGTTTCATACACTACTTTATCTACTCTCGTACAATTTGTGATTGAACCTACAAAACTTCTACAAAATAAAATATTAATGATAAAAAGACTAAGTTTGTAGTTTATCAGTTGGTCGGCACTACTTACCTAGGTTATAAGTAAGACGTTTTTCCGTCGCCGCATCTAAAATATCGGATGGAGTCAAATTTTCACTCACTACTATGACATTTGTCTACGATGGAGACAATTAAACAATCTTTTCTGGAATACACTAGTATATTTCAAAATTAGAAATTGGTTACAAAAATTAAAGTGGCGGTTGTGGCGAGAGCGTATGTCTTTCGAAGATTGAAAAAAGGAATGAGGCGGGCGGCGGGGGTCGCCGCCCACCGCGCTCTGATTGTGGCTGCGTTCGCGACGTCGGCGTAGAATCGCCCCGCGCCCCTCCACCCGTGCGTGCAGAGCTAGGCGCGTACATCCTCCGGGCGTTGAAAGACTATCTTTCAAAAGAAGAATTGCAGAAATTCTTTAAGTTGCCATTAACGGTCAGCACGATGCTGTTCATCCCATCGGCAACCTGCAATTTTAGAAATGTAGCTGAAGCTGAAGCTAAGTTTGACCCCACCTACAGAATTCAGTGAATGCTGTCTTTATTGGGTATGATGATCATTCGTCCCTTCGACAACGTCTGTAGTGGGGATAATACACATCTTGTTGATTGCTCTTCTTATCGTTCCTCTATTTGTAAGAACATCGGCGACTCGGCTAACTCCATCTGGTCCTGGGTAAAGACGACTGATGCGAGCAAGCCGCCATTGAAGTGGAGGAAGTTTGTCTTCCTTCAGGATCACGAGGTCCCCAACTTGAAGTTCTCGTTGCCGTGTTCGCCACTTCGTGCGTTGCTGAAGTTCTGCGATGAATTCCCGCCGCCATCTTTCCCAAAAATGTTGTCTGAGCTGCTCGATGCGTTCGTATCTGTTGGGCCATTTAGCAGTCACAGGTGGCGACGGCAATGAGGTAAGAGGGCGCCCGATTAGGAAGTGGCCCGGCGTTAAAGGAGAAGGGTCAGTAGGGTTTGACGAGAGAGGAGTGAGTGGACGGGAGTTTAGAATTGCTTCTATCTGTGCAAATAGCGTTGTGAGCTCCTCAAACGTTAGGGATGCGTTACCAGCTATACGACGTAGGTGATGTTTGGCCGATTTTACCCCGGCCTCCCAGATACCCCCAAAGTTTGGCGAATAAGCTGGGCTGTGGAGAAAACGCACGCCTTCTTCAGTTGCAAACTCGGCAATAGACTGACGACTGGCCCTAACTAACCTTCTCAATTCATTGTTTGCACCCTTGAAATTAGTCCCATTGTCACAAAAAATTGTAGCTGGCTTACCCCTTCTAGATATGAATCGGCGCAGTGCTAAGATGAAAGCCTCTGTAGTCAGGTCGCTTACAACTTCCAGATGTACCGCCCTTGAAGTGAAGCACACAAATAAACACAAGTAGCATTTAGAAATACGATTACCCTTGCCCTTCCTGCTAGAGATCAAAAATGGTCCCGCCATGTCGGTGCCGCACGAGTAAAAAGGGAAGGTTGGATTACTTCTTTCGGCAGGCAAATTTCCCATTATAGGCTGCAGAGTTTCCCCTCGGAATCGCGTACAAATTATGCATTGCTTGGCCGTGCCGCGAGCTAGAAGCCTACCGCCTATAGGCCAGAATCGTTCGCGGATAGAAGACAGAAGTAACTGAGGACCAGCATGGAACAAACGTAAGTGTTCATATCTCATTATTAATTTAGTAAGGTGATGCTTGGCGTCTAGAATAGCAGGATGTTTTTTATCATATTCATATTCAGAGTTTTGGAGTCGACCTCCAACTCTCATAATTCCAACATTGTCAATGAACGGATTAAGTGAAAGTAATTTGGAATTACGGTGTAGTGCTTTGCTTTCTACTATGTTACGAATTTCAGTAGGATAAGATTCAAATTGTGACTGCTTTATTAAAATATTTAACGAATTATCCAGTTCGACAACATCCAAGGGTCCCGTAAATTTAGAATCATGATTTCGCGAGTTATTGATAAAACGTAATACATATGCATAGATTCTTTTAAGCTTATTTAAATTTGAATATTTTTCAAATTGAATTATATTGTTATTTGTTATTTCGATATTACATTTTACTGCATCCTTGGACGTTTTAATTTCAGGCAAATTGTCACTAATAGGTATAGGTACTGTTTGTTTAGGCCATTCAGAAGATTGTGACTTGAGGTACGACGGTCCTTCCCACCACAAGGAAAAGGAATGTAAGTATTTAGGGTCGACCCCTCTAGAAGCCACATCAGCCGGATTTTCATCAGTTGGCACATGCCTAAAGTTGAAACCTATTGTTAATTCCTTTATTTCATTTACACGATTACAAACAAATGCTTTTAAATCTTTGGTTTGCGTCTTGAGCCATCCTAAAACTACAGTGGAATCTGTCCAAATGTATTTATCACGAATATTGCATCGCAATGATTGACATACCTTATCACATAAGCGTGCCCCTAAGAGCATACCACATAATTCTAATCGCGGTACTGTAGTAGGTTTAATAGGTGCTACGCGAGCCTTAGCGCACAACAAGTGGACAGTTACTACTCTATCACTATTTTCAGATCTTAAGTACACACAGGCAGCATAAGCTTGTTGAGAGGCATCGACAAAACAATGTAAGTCAATAATGCATGGAGAATCGCACAAAACACGTCTTGGAACTTGTATCTGAGACAGAAATGAAAATTCCTTAATAATCCTAACCCAGTCTTTAATGAAGTTATCTGGAACAGGTTCATCCCAGTCTAATTTAGCACTCCATAATTTTTGGAGTAGAATTTTTGCCACTATAACACATGGGCTTAATAATCCAAGAGGATCAAATATTTTGCACGTAACTGAAATAATCGATCTCTTTGTGTGTGCCAAATCTGGCTCTAAATCCTTAGAAAACTGTAATGTATCAGCACTTGGCGAATAATTAAGACCCAACACGCTGGATTCTTTACTTAAATCAAGAGATGATGACGTATCCGTATTGCCGTCAAATAATTGAGGACAGTTAGTGCGAATTTTTCGCAAAGGTAGACAAGCTGAGTTCAATACTTGAATTACACCATTAGCAATATGTTTAATTTCGTCTATACTATCTGCCCCTGTATTGAGGTCATCAATGTAAAAGGAATTTTGAATGACGTCTGATATGGTACTGTCAGGGCATTCACGTGCTAATTGCAGCAGACATCGCGTGCTTAAAAAAGGAGCGGACGCAGTACCATATGTAAGCGTTTTTAATTGAAGAATATCAAAGGGTTGGTCCTTTCCATCACGCCATAAAATTAACTGAAGGTGGCGCTGCGATGGATCTATTTCTATTTGGCGATACATCTTTTCGATGTCCGCAATGAGAATAAATTTATATTGTCGAAAACGAAGCAAAAGAGACAATAAATCACTTTGCACAACCGGTCCAATAGCCTGGATATCATTTAATGACTTCCCGGTGGCGGTTTTACAAGATGCATTAAAAACTACTCTAAGTTTAGTGGTTTCACTTTTTTCTTTAATTACCGCGTGATGAGGCATGTAATGTCCAAAACTTGGCCGTTCGACTTTAACTAGGTGCCCCAAATCAGCGTATTCCTTTAAAAATTGTTTATACTGTTCTTTTAATTTTGGAAGTCTATTAAATCTCTTTTCTAAATTTTCAAAACATTTTTTCGATGTATACCAATTTTTCCCAATTGACTCTTCCGGCACTTCCTTGAAGGGAATTTTAACCGAAAAACGACCATTAGGGCTACGTTTAACAGTATCTATAAAATGCTGTTCACAAAATTGTTCCTCTGGAGAATATGATTTTTTATTAAGGGGTAGTTCATCAATTGACCAAAATTTTTCCAAGGAATCAAGAATTTCCTGACTAAAATGACAATTAACATTTGAGTCTAATTTCGGCTTTGAAACGGGTCCGGCAACTAACCAGCCCAAATTAGAATCCTGTAAAACAGGCTTGTGTGTACCCAGCCTTATAAATTTAGACCTTATAATTTCCCAATAAACATTTGCTCCAAGAAGAATATCTATTTCGGAGGGACAATGGAAAGTAGGGTCAGCAAGTGCAATGTTTTTTGGTAAATGCAATTCGCTAATATTAATTAATGAATTCGGTAAAGTACCTGTGATGACCGGAATTACCAAACAATTGACATCCACTTCATAAGAACCAACGCGTGACCTTATATTAATATTACACCTTTCAGTTATATTGCAAGAAAAATTATTTATACCACTCACATTAATAGAATTAATTGATTTCCCAACTAACCCCAGTTTCCTCTTTAATTTTTCGGTTATGAAAGATGATTGACTGGCAGTATCCAAAAGTACACGGGCAGTGTACGTCTTATTATTGCACACTATGTTCACTAATGCGGTACACAATAACACCTGACCAGTGGTAGCCACTGATAAAGTCACGGGTGGGCCAGAAACGCCATCTCCATTTTGCGCATTTTGTTGTGAAGATGTGGATGGCACAGAAATTTCAGTATTAAATGTAGAATCAGAACTGGGTAATTGTCTATGTAAAAGCGTATTGTGCTTTTTCCTACAAAAGCGGCAGCCAGTTTTTAAATTACAATGATACGCGTCATGGCCGCTACGAAAACAATTTTTACACAATTGCAATTTAGAAATTATATTAATCCGATCATCGACAGACATATCTTTGAGTTTATTACATTCATACAAACGATGACTTTGTTTACATAATTGACAACACAATATGTTCAATTTTTTATCGACCGAAACCGTAAGACTTTTATAATTATTGTTGATAAATTTAGGTTTATTATCACGTGACCCCTGTCTATGTTCCGAGTAGTTACTGAAAGAAGTTTCCAGTACGTCAGCACGACCACGCAAAAATGAATAAAATTCTTCAATTGAAGGTAGGTTGGTAAAAGTGCACTTGTGCTCTTCCCACTTTTTACTCGTGTTTATATCCAATTTTGAGCTTATAATAAAAATTATAAGTGCATCCCACTTGTCAGTAGGTTGCCCTAAAGTTTCTAAGGCACGCAGATGCTTTGCAAAATGATCTATAATAAATCTTAATGCCTTATGGGACTCTCTAGTTATACTCTCAACTGAAAACAACGCCTTAAGATGGTTATTTATTAAAATGTTAGGATTATTGTATCTGTCACACAAAAGTGACCAAGCGACACTAAAATTTTTTGAGGTAAATTCTATAGACTTTATTACGGTGCTAGCACTTCCCTCCAAGGACGAACGTAGGTAATGGAATTTATTAATGGAAGGTATGTTGTCATTACTATTTATCATGGCTTCAAACATATCCCTATACTCCAACCAAAATAAATAGTTGCCATCAAAAGTGGGTAGTCTTATGGTGGGAAGTTTAATAGAATTAAATGAGTTTGATTGACAGCTTGCCATAGAATTGTCAATGGTGTTAGTCTCATTCAAAGCAGGCTCAACATTTACTCGACAAGATTCTAAAATATCTTGCCCGATTGACAAGTGTGAATAAAAAAGATTTTCGATTGCATCCCTTTCTTTAATTTGTTCCGCGGGGTCAGTATGCACTAAATCAATTTTATTTTGCAGCTCCTCAAACTCATTTAACAATAATTGCAGTTTATTAACTCTTAACTCAAGTTCTTTATACTTAGCGCCAGAAATTTCAGAGGTTTTCATCTTTTGCAATACACTTAAATACTCGGTAAATCTAGTTAAACGCCCCTTAATTATACCGCGCTGTCTAATAAGTTTTGGTAAGTCGGATAAATCATCGCCTGAGGCGGCAGCAGCAGTTGCAGATCCATCCGTTTGTGACATTTTTGAAATAAATAAATTAGGCACACACAACAGTAAAGTTCAAAGGCGCAAACAATGAAGTAAGAAGTAAATAAAATTCTAACCGGTATGATGAAGCATGCGAAGACTCCACAACCAGCCACAGGTGCAGCCCACGCCACTACACGTTGCCCTCGCCGAGCACACAGCACCGGCCAGCAAGCTGAGCCCGCACACCGCACAGCGAGCGAGCCGCTCGCGGAAGCGCTTAAGCTAAACGCGCCGCGCGCCCGGTCACAAGTACTATAGAACGACAATGAATGTTAAAACTTGAGCAATAATTTTGGGTACTGATAATTGGGATGTTAACGAAATAACTTTAATCGTTTATTAAATTAAATAGGTATGAAAGTAGTTTTAATCACTAAGGAATGATGTGCATTTTAGCAAATGAATTATAGGATAATAAGTACTGATAAAATGCAGTTATGAAAAAAACGTTTGCGGGCGATTATTTTATAACAAAATGGTGGGTAACTATAACGTTTTAAAATAACGAAATTTTCTGTGCTTTAAACAGAATGAGACACAGTAGCTGGTAATCGCAATAAAATTATAGACGTAGAAAGAAATAAAAATTGTGAGTATAGCATTAAATAGCCCTGCCCATATGAAAGCTTGATCAGGAATAGGTACCTAACGCTTGAGGTGCAGGGGAGCTTTTACACACATAAAAACAATTCTGATGGAATAAAGATAGGAAAAAATGGTGTACTTCCTTGGGCTAGACCTCCAGACGGCAGAAGAAGAACCTCGTAGTCCGCTGCAGGCCCCAGAAGACAGCAGTTCTCCAGGCGTAAATTTGGCGGGAAGCTTTTCCCACGCACGATCACTTGTTGACCGGTTTCTCGTACTTTTTGACGAAACTTGCAGATTACTGTACCTACGGTCGCCAAATTGTCTACGATGGAGACAATTAAAATACAAAAATGTAGTATATTAGTATATTGCAAAATTAGAAATTAGTTACAAAAATTAAAGTGGCGGTTGTGGCGAGAGCGTATGTCTTTCGAAGATTGAAAAAAGGAATGAGGCGGGCGGCGGGGGTCGCCGCCCACCGCGCTCTGATTGTGGCTGCGTTCGCGACGTCGGCGTAGAATCGCCCCGCGCCCCTCCACCCGTGCGTGCAGAGCTAGGCGCGTACAACATTTTTAAGCTAAAGTAAAAATTAAATAAAACCTAAAAATGGCGCGTAATCAATTAGAAAAATAAATAATGATATGAGTGTATTCCAGATGACTAATCGCTACGATAAGCCATCGATCACCACAGAGTACATTTTAATCATGGACAGTATGTGGAACACTGACGTCCATTATACAAGTACGCTGGACTGGCTATTGTCATGAAATGACAGCAATTTTTTGTACTGATTTGAAAATCGCCATATTGGCGCTGAGAGCAGTAGATTCTACTATGGCAGTAGTGAGTGTACTTGGAACTAATTATTTTCAGTGTAAACTCACTACTGCCACAGTATAGAATCTACTGCTCTCAGTGCCAATATGGCGATTTTCAAATCGGAACAAACGATTGGTTACGTTCGCCTATCCAGCATGTATGATGGAAGTGATGTGGAAATATTGTTGTTTCTTTTTAAATATCACGGCACTGCCTTCTTCTTGGATTTGCGCTGTATCGTAATGAGAAAAAAAGTTATTTTATAACATAATATGTTATAAAATAACTTTTTAATTTTTTTTCGGTATTGCGTGTATAAAGTATGTCAATATAAATTCGATTTGAAATTCATAATTCGAATTTTACGATATGAGAGTAGATAAAATAAATTTCAACACACTTGCTCGTAAAGTGCCTATCCATCCCTAATACATCGCTTTTAGGGCCATAAACCGAGCTATAACGGATTTGTGATATCTGAAATAAATGTATATTATTATTATTATTATAACAAACACAGTGCGTGAAAATATTATACACTAGTGCGTTATAGAATTATCCCTACAAAGTTAAATTAGTACCTTACTGCAAGTTCTATGCGAGTAAACAGACAGACAATATAGTTATTTTTTTAGTAGGTAACAACAAAGAGGTTATATGCCGCTGAAAATTCATATACATTTTGGAATTAAACAAATTCGTTCATCATCATCATCATATCAGCCACACGACACCCACTGCTGGGTATAGGCCTCCCCTAAGGATCTCCACGACGATCGGTCCTGCGCTGCCTGCATCCACTGGCTTTCCGCGACCTTCACCAGATCGTCGGTCCACCTTGTCGGGGGCCTACCCACGGAGCGTCGTCCGGTGCGCGGTCGCCATTCCAGAACCTTTCTGCCCCAACGGCCATCGGTTCTTCTCGCTATGTGTCCCGCCCATTGCCACTTCAGCTGAGCAATCCTTCGAGCGATGTCGGTTACTTTAGTTCTACTGCGGATCTCCTCGTTTCTGATTTGATCACGTAGGGAAACGCCGAGCATGGCTCTCTCCATTGCACGCTGAGCGACCTTGAGCCTCCTTATGAGACCCATAGTTAGCGGCCACGTTTCACTGCCGTAAGTCATCACTGGCAACACACACTGTTCATAGACTTTCGTCTTGAGACACTGAGGTAAGTCGGACGCGAAGATTTTTCGAAGCTTCCCGAATGCTGCCCACCCGAGTTCGATTCGGCGAGAGATCTCTTTCTCGAAGTTGGACCTACCTAACTGGACTGCCTGTCCTAGGTATACGTAATGGTCAACAATTTCAAGTGTAGTGTTCCCAACATGAACTGGAGAGGGTACAACATGGGCATTTGACATAATTTTCGTCTTTTCCATGTTCATCCTAAGACCCACTCTTTGGGAAGCACTACGGAGATCTTCGAGCATTGTGTTCAGGTCTTCCATGGTCTCAGCCATAAGGACTATATCATCGGCAAAACGAAGGTGTTTTAGGTACTCGCCATTAATGTTGATGCCGAGTCCTTTCCAGTCCAAGAGCTTAAAGATGTCCTCCAACGCAGCTGTGAACAGTTTCGGAGAAATGACGTCTCCCTGTCTCACACCACGCTGCAGTTGGATAGGATTTGTGTACAAATTCGTTAGTCCTTAATTAATTCACAATTCACAATATTTTGTTATAAAATATTTGCAAAATACAAATCACTTAAAATTATAATAGCTGTAACTGTATGCTCACTCACCCCTTTGTTCGCGTGTAAAAAAAAACCTGCGTGCCTTTTCCCATAATTTACCGTTATATCGTTACCGCAGTTTTATTTGTCAAAAACTACTGATCCGATTTTAAGAATTCTGTCAGACAGAGAAAGCTACATTATCAACGAATAACATAGGCTATTCTATTATTAAAACAAATTAGAGATTCCTACGAAAATTGCAATAATGAAACCCACGGTATCAAAATGTACCCTTAATTGATCCTTATCCAACTGTATTATTGCATTTCATCAAGTTTGTGATTCCTCTTTAAATTATTCTAATCGGACCTTTCCTTAAGAACTTACCTACGACGGGTTAAAATGATGAAAATATAAAAAATGCGCGGTGCGAGCGAACATCCCTACGACTACGAATCCTATCTACCAAGTTTAAGATGCTGTTTGGATTAAAGGTTTATTTTACAATATTAGCATTAATTTATTTAAACAAGAAACATTTTAGAGATTAATCTTTATGTACAAAATCTACACTGAAGCGAAGCAAGGTCAGGCAGGCTACCGCTACTTATTTATAAAATATGTATTTAACGTTACAATAATTTTCTACGCTGTCCGTTCACATGGTAGTTTTGTATCGCATATCATAAAATAGAATAAGCGATATAATAGTTAGAAAATAAAGAAAGTTGCAAATGTGCGTCGTCGTACGTGCGGAATGATCACCGATTCATTATGACCTACTTATATGAGTCGATTTTAGTTACCTAGTGACGATCGAATTCAGTCACCTAGCAAGTCGCTTCCAAAATTAAATCGCAGGTTAGGTACGGAACTAATATTTCGCAGAAGCTTATATTTGTAAATATAAGCTTCGTAAGTAATATTATTAATTTCTCTGTTTAAACTTAACTATTTCTCGGTTGGGATAAATAATGAATAATTTATCTACGATAATTACAACAAAACGAGAAAAGCATAATATTGTTGAACAGCTAAGTTAAGACAACGCCTCGTGAAAAAAATTTTTTACAGGCTCCGCCCACTCACCCCTCGTATCCCATAGTGACATTCTGCCTTCAATCGTAAAGTTTGATTTTCGCGCCAAATGCCTGTGAGGTTTCATCGGTTTTTTTTATCGAGAAAATTGTTTCCGTTCATATTTTGAGCTTAACCAAAAGATGTATTTATTAGTCTATTTTAACATATTCCAAAATTAGAACAATTGTAGAAGGATCAATAGGACTAAATCTAAATTGAAAAGCATGAAAATCCACGAGGTATCCTCTTAATTGTGATTGTCTAATAGGCCAGTAAAATCTTACAAATATTTTTCCCAAAAACGCAAAATGCGATGTATAGCTGCATTTTTGGTATGTTATTTGGACCCCTTAGGAGAGTGTGAAACTATGTTTTTCAAGCAAAACAAAGTTGTGCTAGCTGCGTTATACGTGAAAAACTGCAAAAAATTCAGTATTTGCAGTTTTTTTCAAAAACTATAGGCTTTTGACATTAGTTGTCGGTATCATTATGAAATTGTATTAAATTTTGAACATTTAAAGCCAAACATCAGCTCCGTATGTCTAATAGTTTTTGAGATATGATGCTTGAAACATTGACACTCACCGGCTTACCTCCTCCTACACCGTTATTGTCATACAAACATGCTGACTTCACAGTCTTATAAATAAAAAAGGTTGTGCATAATTGCAATGATTTGTGTGTTGATATATTACTCAGGTGCTCATTTTTGGAATAGAAATGTCAAATAAGTATAGACACCTCTTGCTTGAAAAATATGTTTCCACACTCCCTTAAGGGGTCCAAATAACATACCAAAAATGCAGCTTTACATCGCGTTTTGCGATTTAAATGTAGATTTTTACTGGGGTATAATATTGCAACAGTTAAATCAAAAACCCGATAAATAAAAACCTTTAATAAAACCAGAAGAGACTTATTTACTATGTGCTCTTTAGTACCTAACCGCAGAATGAGTTTAATTTAAAGTTGACTTAATTGCATGTATTTACTATTACCAAAGGCTAGTAAACCAATATTGATAAAAAAACTACATTATTACTGCAGTAATAGTTACTGTACTAGATAGTGGTTCATTGGAACTACAACTAACTGGGAAAATAGTTGAGAATTAGAGATCGTAAAATTACCCTAAGAGCAAAATGGCATCGATCGGTGGACCATCGCCCGCTTAGTTAATTTATTACATTGCGCGGTATGACCGTCTGACAGTCGGTCGACGGCATTAAATATCGTTCACTTAAACATAGTTATTACTGTTAACATGATTTATTAACATTTAAATAAACGAACTCTGCATTATAATGAAATAACTATTATAAGGAAAGAGTAGAAATGGATATCAGAAGTGAAACTAATAAAAGAAAACACCTAATAACATTGAATGGTATTTAATACAAAGGTTAAACAGAGTTCCTAGTTCACAAAGTCACGCAATTACGTCACACGCCTAAGCTCGCACGCGCACACGACCGATTCGCACCCGAGTCCCTAAGACGCTGTCCCTGCTCCAGCCAGGCGGCAGCTTCCTCTCGCACCTGACGACCGCTGCGTCTCTCTCCTTACACGGCCTCTCCTGACGGAAGAACGTTCTCGTTCTCCTGAGGCACGTCAGCAGCTGTCGGCTCGTCGGGGGCTCCAACAACCTCGGACTCGTTTTGTTCTGCATCTGTGTTAAAAACAAACAATAAATTTCTGAGGTTATATGTGAGCTCTGCTCATGACAGTAGCCCACGACTGTGAGGTCTGCTCACTTGCAAGGTCTGCTCGCATAGGTAAACTGTGAGGTCTGCTCACACAAGGCAACAGTGAGGTCTGCTCACTTGATGCCACAGTGAGGTCTGCTCACTAAAATAACTGCTAAGTCTGCTTGTTTAAGGCAACAGTGAGGTCTGCTCACTTGCGAGGTCTGCTCGCTTAATGCCACAGTGAGGTCTGCTCACTAAAATAACTGAAAGGACTGCTCGCATAAGGTGACAGTGAGGTCTGCTCACTAAACAAATGCAAGGTCTGCTCGCACAGGGTCACGGTGGTCACGCGAGGTCTGCTCGCACAGGGCCACGGTAGTCACGCGAGGTCTGCTCGCACAGGGCCACAGTGAGGTCTGCTCACTGAATGACTGCGACGTGTGCTCGCACAGGGCCCCGGTGAAGTCTGGTCACTAAAACACACACAAAATAAAACATAATGAGCTTACTTTAAAAGAAAGCCAGACAGAATCTGGAGTCCATTATCCTTTCCACAGCATCACGGACTCTGCTGCTGCTTGGGTTAACTTCCCATAGCAATCACCAACAAGCTGCACCTCGTTCGTGCTTCCCTTGAGGTAAAATCTTCATTACGCGGTAGTAGGACCGCGCATGCCTGAATCAAGCTTTCTTGTAGATTGTGCGCTTTTGATAACAAAACGTTTTGTTTCGTTTGTTTTGCAGAAATTCAGTATTTTGAAACACCCAAACTCGATTGGCGACGATTAACTTTGGTGAACCAAATAATGCAATTTAGCATTTCAAAAATGTCACTTTAACCCGCTCGCATCCTGCCTTATCATAAAATTACAAAACAAAAGGATCATTTTATAAGAAACTACTTCAACTAGAGTTTCACTTGAAAATGGGCACAAAATGAAATGGGCTTGTTTGCTGATACTTGCTGATAAAACAATCCAACTGATAGAATAAACAACCCAAATCTTAGTAACTAAAAATGAACATAAATTTACTTCAATTTAGAGAAGACACAGCTTCAGTCAACGTTGACGTTATTTTTATTACGGGATTCAGATCTTATTCTGGCAAAACAAGTATCCACTTTATGGCCCGTTTTTTTACAAAAAGAACAGGAGTCTGCTTTAAAATGAGATGTAACCTGAGTGCTAGACACTTGTGTAGCCGTGGGTAAATCACGAGTATCCGGAGTAAGTTTCGCTCTCTTATCGCAGTTAGCTAAAATATGTCCCGGTTGCCTACACGAAAAACATGTGTTGTCCTCGAATCGCTGTTTTCTAACAACTTTGGGACTATCACGCTGCTTATAAGATTCTAATTTAGGCTTACTATAAATAGAAAAGAATTTAACCAAATCATTGGGCAATAAATTGGCATTAGTTGCAGCTGCTCTGATTTGTGGGTCAGTAATGCCCCGAATTATGATTGCAGAAGTTAATTCCTCAGTTAAACCTGCTACAATACGTAAACGAAGTAATGAGCGACGTGCATAATCAGCGTACGTTAGAAACTGGTCAGAATTAGTTTTCATTACATCGAACAGTATGTCACCTACGTTAATGTTTTTCGGACACAATGGTTTAAACTCCCTTTTAAAATTACTCCAACTACGATCATTTGTAACCCACTCGTTAAGCCATGTTCGAGCGTCACCCTTTAAACAATTACCGATCCGAGAAAAGCATTCATTATCGCTCCAATTGTTTATAACTTTAGCACGGTCTATTTCTTGACACCAAACTTCAATGTTATGGATAGATGGGTCAAAATTCGAAATATAGTATGGCTGATTGGATCGTACGGCAGTGTTCAGCGAACGTAACGCGTCACTAAATGCGTTAGTCAATAGTTGACCCGACGACGGTGATGCACTACACACGGGCTGCATATCTATTGCGGCCGCGCCTACCTTATCATACGACTGGCGACAATGATAATCATGCGAAGAGTTTCGTGGTGGCGTGCCAGATGGTGTATCACTATCGTTACTTTCACGAATTTTGTCACTACTTTTCACAACTGGAATATTAGAATGTGATGTTTTCGATAAATTGATTCCATTGTCAACTTCGTGATTATTTAATCGTGTTAGAATAGCGCCTAACATGTCTCGAATTGAATCCGTGCTACGGCGTCTATCTCCGTTACGAACGCTACGAGGCGTAGACGGTGACCGAAGTCTACGAGAGGTACGTTCCCGATCTCTATCGTGGGAATGACGACTTTGGGGCCTTCCCCGCGACCGCTGCCGGCGTTGCGAGCTCGGATTACCCGGCATGCTGTTATCGCGGCACTTGTTCCACGAATTAGAACAAAGGAATGCGTAAATAGTCCAACTATGATTTTTGGCTTTGTTATTACGCCGTGAACTAAACTTATTACTTTTGGAAATCACTAAAAACTAATCACAGATATCACAAAATTCACTTAATCACTTAAACCAAGAGTAATTGTCCAGCTTTGATATTTAAAATGATTTCTATTCTATTACGTACGCACTAATACTTTACTCACTACCTAATCCTAATCTAGGAATCACTAAAACGGATAATATCACCACATTCACTTAATTACTTAGACCAAAAAAATGCAAAACGTCTAAACAAAAACTTAGATAGCCCGAAGCGTATTATAAGGCCGTGAGATTTTCTTTCATAATCCCACTGCTGATATAAGGAAAGAGTAGAAATGGATATCAGAAGTGAAACTAATAAAAGAAAACACCTAATAACATTGAATGGTATTTAATACAAAGGTTAAACAGAGTTCCTAGTTCACCAAGTCACGCAATTACGTCACACGCCTAAGCTCGCACGCGCACACGACCGATTCGCACCCGAGTCCCTAAGACGCTGTCCCTGCTCCAGCCAGGCGGCAGCTTCCTCTCGCACCTGACGACCGCTGCGTCTCTCTCCTTACACTATGTATTTTCATACTGTAATACAAAAGACATCAACGCATTACCTACAGTATTACCTATATTTAGGAATAAACTTAATATAAGCCATTGCCTAAAGTTTTACAGCTTTTTACTATTAAAATTATTTCTCAGAAAGGATTCAATAGTATGATTTGTCTAAAATAATAGGTGCAATAGCTTGATGTTACTTGGTAAACACGAAAATCAAGGCCCAACCTACATAGCGCGGAATCGTATTAAATAAAACAGTATGAATAGTGGCTCTGTAAGCTGTAGACCTCGCGTTGCGATCGTGACATTTTTAATAATTTTTCGAAATGGCTGATTTTTTTTTTCGAACCTCGAAAAACTGAATTGACAAAAAATCTATATAAATATCAGACCTGCTCACAAAATTTCACGGGAATCGGTTGAGAAATGCAACCTGTAGAGGAGAACAGACGAAACTCTTGGCAGCGGGACAGACATACGAAAGCATGTTTGCCCAAGCTGAAGAAGACGCTTCGCTTGCGCTTCGCGTTCGCTCGGTCAATAACCCATACAAAATCTTTTAATGATTGTTTCTAATAAAACATGATTCTAGGGCTGCCAGCCAGACGTTACTTAACTTATTTTCCGATGGCAAAATATTGGATCATTACCTATGAAATTAGTGTTGTTTTTTCACACACAGAGAACCTCATGACTTTTGTGGTTTAAAATGTGAATGTACGAGCGGGGACCGTAAGATTGCCTACGTCATCTGATACCACGATCAAACCCATGGAGAATGATCAGAAAAGTGATGTTTAGCTTAGATCAATCAGTCTGCCAAAGCTGAATTGGCCGGAACTATAAAAAACCGGCCAAGTGCGAGTCGGACTCGCGCACGAAGGGTTCCGTACCAAATAACAGCAAAAAATCACGTTTGTTGTATGGGAGCCCACCTTAAATATTTATTTAATTCTGTTTTTAGTATTTGTTATTAAAGCGGCAACAGAAATACATTATCTGTGAAAATTTCAACTGTCTACCTATTGTCGTTATTAATATAGAACAAAAAACGGCAAAAAAATCACGTTTGTTGTATGTATGTAATATGTAATATTTATTTTATTCTATTTTTAGTATTTTTTGTGACAGTGGCAACAGAAATACATCATCTGTGAAAATTTGAACTGTCTAGCTATCACGGTTCATGAGATACAGCCTGGTGACAGACAGACAGACGGACAGCGGAGTCATAGTAATAGGGTCCCGTTTTTAACCTTTGGGTACGGAACCCTAAAAAACTGCTGTGGAAATTCGAGTTAATAGGGGTATACCATTGAAAAATTTGAAAATTTCAAACGTTTTATTTTATAACTAATATGTATCATCGCTTACATACCTACCACAAAAAAGTTTAAAATAAAAAAGCTTTTTAAAAAAGCAAAACCTCCTTCAAACAACATAAAAAAACAGCTTTAAAATTATCAAGAAATAATGTTCAAATCGATTAATTATAAAAAGACTTAAATAAGTTTTACAAAAATCCCTCGACTAAAAGTGATGTAGGTACTATACATACTTTATCTACCTATTCATAAATTACAAACGCAAGAAAAATCCGTCGGGGGCTGCCATTGCCATTTCTCTAAAGTAACTATAACTGAAAAATATTTGTTCATTTGGGGGCAGGTAATGGCAGCCCCAACGGATTTTTCTTGCGTTTGTAATTTATGAATAGGTAGATAAAGTATGTATAGTACCTACATCACTTTTAGTCGAGGGATTTTTGTAAAACTTATTTTAGTCTTTTTAAATAAAGAGTTACAATTTTAACCGTCGTGGGTTTTTTCAACATTTTTAATTTTGCCATTTTATTTTAAAATTTTTAAAGAATTCATAAGTTATCTACTTTAAAAACCGCATCTAAATTGGCCAAACCATTCGGAAAATGATTACTACAGCGCCCCCTAGCGGCTGAACACCATAACACCAAGAACCATCGCCGACAAACTACAAAACTATTACAGAAAACCGCATCCAAATTGGTCAAACCGCTTTGGAAATAAATGAGAAAATGATAACTGCAGCGCCCCCTAGCGGTTAAACACCATAACATCTATCAGAGAACCATCGCCGATAACCTACAAACCCATTACAGAAAACCGCATCGAAATCAGTTGAGTAGTTTTAGAGAACTTCTTAAGCGCGACTTATCTGGTTGCTGCAGCGCCCTCTGGTGGTCTACCACCATGTAACATATCTAAGAACCTGCTTTGAAATGAAACCTTTTGATTGCAAAAAACCGCATTGAAATCGGCCCAGTAGTTTCCAAGGAAAATGGTAATAGACAAACTTGACTTATCTGGTTGCTGCAGAGCCCCCTGGTGGTCTACCACTATAAAACATGTCTAAGAACCTGCTCTGAAATGAAACCTTTTGAATGCAAAAAACCCCATCGAAATCGGCTTAGTAGTTTCCGAGGAAAATGGTAACAGACAAACACACAAACAAACAAACAAACAAATAAACAAACAAACAAACAAACGCACAACCTCTAACCCCAAACGCATATACCGCCTCCGTTCTGTGGTCGAATGAAGTCGGGTGGAGCTTTTAAAATATAAACGATACAATAAGTAAAAAAAATTACTTCCAGTCCAGCTCCACCCGCTTCGAACATTATTTCTTGCTTTTTTAGAGCTTTTTTTAAGGTTTTTGATGGAGGTTTTGCTTTTTTTTTAAAGCTTTTTTACAACACTATTCTACCCCATCCAACTTCAAAAGGGGTTTTTTAATATTAAACAGGTTGTTCGGTAAAAGCCTTATAAAGCTGAATATGGTAGATAGAGACCATCAAACTGAACAACTTTTACTATGGGATCAACTCTGAAATCGTGAAAAAAATATCAGTTGTTTCATACATTTCGATATTTTCGTTATTATTTTTCGTATGAAAGAGCTGATTTTTTTTCTCGATTTCAGAGTTGGTCCCATAGTAAAAGTTGTTCAGTTTGATGGTCTCTATCTACCATATTCGGCTTTATAGGGCTATTACCAAACGCCCTATATATGCGTACTTACGACTCAGTAATAATGCAGATTAGAATCTTGCTTTTTAAAGCCGTTTATTTTGTTTTTATTAGGCTTTTTAAGGTTTTTGAAGGAGATTTTGTTTTTTTACTCAGACAAGTACCTACCTAATTACTCGTCTAAAGATATGGTAAATACGGTAAATCGTATATGAATATTATGATACAAGTGAGGTAAGTTGCTCATTTTACACACGAGGCAGTGGATTGCAGCCCAAGCCGTAAGCGAGGGCGTAATTTAGCTGAGTGTGTAATGAACAGAGCTCACGAGTTTCATTCGAGGTTGGTGTACCTCCGATATCTTTGTTTTATTATGCTAATAATAAAAACAGTAAGTGAACATACTGCTGTATAAATGAGCTTAATCAAAAACTTTTAACTATTGGATACTTAGCATATCAGCAGAAATCACACACTTACTGCTTTTATGTCTAGCATACCTTGCAAGCTGAATTACCTTATCTCTAAATTTATAAGCAGTAGCCCTACTTTAATTACATACTTCAGAGCCTTGTAGAAAAAAACCTATACGTAATTTACTACATTGTTAAGATATGTATATATAGATTTCTCACTATATGATCTTTTAAATGATATATAATTATTAATACTATCTAGCTTAAATCTTAGTTTTTTTGACCCCAAAGTGACATGTCATTTCATACAAAATACAGATATCGTATGTATGGAATACTTAGCATAAAAGCAGTAACTGGAGTACTTACTGCGGTTATTCTAAGCAATCCGTACAAATAAATTTAACTCGTGCTAGACATAATAGGAGTTTTCGTCGTTTAAATATATTATAATAAATAAATAGCAATTATTAAGTATGTATCATGAAAGAACTACATTTAAGCTACATATTGAAAAAATCAGACATACTAAAAGTTATAAGCTAAAGTAGTAGTAAGTAAAAATGTAATCGAAAACTTTACCCGCCATTTTCTCAGCTTTGACATTTTCGACTTACTGCTCTTATTGTTAGCGCGGCAGTACTATTGTGCATGTTTTACAGAATGTTGTAAGTAAATAGGTAATTAACAATGAATACTGCCAGACACTTGCCATCAGAGATAGTTTCAACTAAGGCTTATGCAGAGTCTTAATTTCTATTTATTACCCAGTGAACTATTTTCAATACTCTCCGCAAGCAGACCAATCAAATGGGCTAAACCATCTCGTTATTCCCCTGCCCCTCGCAAGTCGCACAGCATGATCATCGAACCGCGATAATGATATAGCAATTTATCACGTTTAACTGTCAAAAGACAATTGATTTTGATAGAGTCTGTCTAAAAAGTCTGTTTACCTGAGAAATTATTAAATTATTTTTCAACACACTTGCTCGTAAAGTGAGTCCTAATACATCGCTTTTAGGGCCATAAACCGAGCTATAACAAACGCGTGCAATAATATAATATAAAACACTAGTTGGTTATAGAATTAACCCTACAAAGTTAAATTAGTACCTTACAGCAAGTTCTATGAGAGTAAACAGAGCATTCTCAATTTAACCGGCTAATACAGTTATTCTTTTAGTAACAACAAAGAGGTTTTATGCCGCTGAAAATTCATATACATTTTTGGAATAAATAAATGTGTAAGTCCTTAATTAAGTCAAACAAATATTTATTATTATCAAATTATTCATAATTCACAATATTTTGTTATAAAATATTAAAATATTTGCATTTTATCGCTTAAAAATATAATTTTGAAGTAGGCTGTATGCTCACTCACCCCTTTGTTCGCAAAATATTCTTGCATTGGGCGTGTGAAAAAAACAAAAAAAAACCTACGCGCCTTTTCCAATCATAATTATCATATTTTGTTTTTGTCGTATTTGTTGCTGTGTGGTAAATTACTTTGTTTTTTCCTCGCAAGTGTGTTGAAAAACGTCGTATGGAACTCGTAAGCTCTTCCTCATTGCACACTCGGCTGAGTTACGCCCAATCTAACTTGTCTCATATTGTACTATAAAAAAACTTATACTGGTAACCCTGTTGGTGCTGTCAAAATTCTAATTGTTTTTTGAAACACAACATAGAATTTTGACAGCACCAACAGGGTTACCAGTATTTAAGGTTTTTAATTTAATACCTAATTTCTCATGTAAACAGACTTTTTAGACAGACTCTAGTTAAGTGTCGACAAAACGCTATATCACACGATATTATCGTGTTTCGGTGGTCATGCTCAGAAGGCTGCATGGTTATTTCTAAAGGATTATGCCGATTTTACTATACAAGCTAGGCCATGATCCTTTAGTCTAGTACTTAAATGCAAATTTTCATTATGCCATATCTATGAACTTCTGGCAGAGGGTTGACGAAATACAAAATACCCGCTGTTCTCCTTCACATGAACCAACCACCAGCGGCGCTGCGGTGCGCGAAGATTTCTACAATTATATGCCGCTACGCCCGCGCCGCCGCTCACGTCACGACGACGCGTAGAAAGCCGGTTTCGTCAAGCGAACACATTTTTTGCTATGAAGCTTCTATCTTTATTATATTTATTTTATTGTGTTTTTTGCATTGCAGCTGTTGCCTACCAACCAACAGTCCGTCTCCGTGACTTGAGGTTTATTTTACTTTTTTTTTACTTTTACAGCTTATTAGAGTCGGATCGAATTCAGTACGTAATATTTTTATGTAATGTTAATAAATCATCATAAATAACATAGAATCACTTACCAAGCCTACCTGACGGGGTAATCTTTAGAAATGGGACTACTGAAATGACGATTGAGATCGATAGGGGTAAGGGTGGGAAGAGGGAAACCCCCCAGTTCCACTCCCGTCGCGAGCAAATTAATAATTACTGAGATATATGATTTCAAAAATCATAACCTCAAAACTCCACTTTTCTTACATCTAAATTCTTTCTGTCATGGCTCCGGGGCGCTGCGGGATGTGCAGCCCTTCCGCCCTTGCGTAACGAACAACAGAAGCCCATACAGTTACAGCGGGCGAGGGCTGCCCTCCCTCCGCACCTCCTCAGCTTATAAAAACACTCTAGGGGTAGGACAGACTAGTACCATGTGGTGTCGGGGTTGACTAATTTCGGTTCTGGAACTGTAATGGTAACGGAACTGGAACGGTAATAAACGAACAGAAATACGCGCGAACTTTTAAGCATACAAATATGGTGTGTAAACGTGTTCCGTTTCACGCATAAATACGAAATACTGACATTTTGTTATACAAAATTTTGCTCTTTTCACAAATACTAAAATAATAATAAAAACAAAAATACAAATTTCCTCACTGGGAGACTAGTATCATTTGAAAGGCCTTTTGAAACTCTACAAAATGCGATATATTTCAATTCAGAATTCAATAGCCCCATTTCTAAAGCCAACCCTACTGAGACGCGACGGGGCTGCAGGAACCTAGACGACAACGCAACACTTGATGACGCACAATCCACTACACATAAAGTTTAGCACTTCAGTGTGATACATTACATGACTAGTCACTAGTACAAAACGATACAATGTTATTTCTATGCCCGATACGTTAATATGAACACCGAAATTAATTAATACTGAAGAGCAACGCTGAACCCGAACCAACGCGTCTGACAGGCAGGGATTGAAATACCGTTAAAAAAATAACGATAAAAAAATAACGTTAAAATACCGTTAAAACATTTTATCTGTTAATTTACCGGTAAAAATAACTTTAAAAATATTTTACCGGTAAAATTAGCGTTAAATATAGCGTTAAACTTTACCGGTACAATATACCGGTAAAATCATCGCTAAAAAATGATGTTATTAATTGGAATAACGTTAATTTTAAAGTTTAACGGTAAAGAAAGTAAGAAATAACGTTAAAATTAACGTTATTTACTGAAATAACGTTAATTTCAATGTTACGTTATCAAAATTAACGTTATTTTTAAAATTAATGCTAAAAAAGAAAAATAACGTTACATTTAAAAATAACGTTATCATTCCCTGCTGACAGGTCGCGGCGAACCGGGTTAATTTTTTGCTACCCTCACTGAAATTAATAATAACTAACTTTCACTTCATAATTTTCCAAAAGAGGCTAAGGAGCTGTTTTCTGGCATCACCCAAGTTTGACATACTTTTTTTTGGCGCCATTTTGTCTGGTTCAGTTTGGTGTCTATTTTAATTATTTGCAAATTGACTCATAGAGGATATTGTGTCTTAAAATTGGTGCAGTTTTGTGGTACAAGTGTCTACGCAACTGAACAATATGTGGGATAATTGAAATAGGCGCGATCTTGGTTGGTTGTGTGAAGCTGAGACTTTTATTGTAGCGGTGGCTACCTCGGCAGAACTTACCGTGAACAACTGTCTTGATATACTTGGTGCCAAATGCTCCAAGAACCATTGGAATGCGATGCACCCGCATTCTAATGTACCTAAACTGAAACAAAACAGCTACCACTGAAATATTCAATACTTGACACTGGCAAAAATTACTTCCAAGAGGAGAGTAGATTGCCAAACTAAAATAAGAAGAAGAAGAAGTTTGACCACCTTAAAATTATCTTAACCTTTAGATGCATACTTTTTTGGCACAAGAATACTTAATGGTGCTTTAGGACTGCCTCCTAGCATGAGCACCGAAATGCGATATGATATAGGCCGCGTTCCGAATCACGCTCACAGCGCTGTTAGCGCGAATCCGACCAAATTAAATAGTCACAAAATATTACACACATAGGATATTTGTGTAGCTACTTAATTTAATGGATTATACGCTAACAGTGCTGTTGCCGTGATTTGGGACTAGGCAAATTTATCACTTCTAACTGTCAAGTCAATGGATTTTGACAGTTGAATGCTGATAATACACTATAACACGCGATATATATCGTGTTTCGGTGGTCATGCTAGAGGGGCTGACAGATAATTTCACGAATTCTGTTCTCTAAGATATGTGCTACTATGCTATTCAAACATTGTGGAACTGGCCCTAAATATTGTTATGTTAATAAATTTAGAAAGTGAAAGATAGAGATTTCAATAAATGAATGAGAGCCAGAGCATAAAAACCGGCCAAGTGCGTGTCGGACCACGTGCCGTAGGGTTCCGTAGTTACCTTATATCATACGATATTTCATACCAGTATTATTTTTCGTCTGCAAAAATAACTTTGTTTTTCACAGTGTTGGTATGAATGACAAAGTTATATTTGCGGTTTTGGAAAATGTGCTATATCTCAAAAACTAATTGTTATATTTCGTTCAAACCATTTTTACAACCATCGTTTATTAAGATCTACAGCACATATTTTTTTCAGATTTTTCACTCTCTTATTTCAAAAGTTAGAGGGGGGGGGGGGGGACACACATTTTACCACTTTGGCAGTGTTTATCTTTAAAACGGTTGACTTTGAAAAAAAATCGTCTTAAGAACCTCAATGCCATTTTTAAAGACCTAGACTATAGACGCGTATTGGTTTGAAGAAAAAATTTTTTTCAGTTTCAGTTCCATGTATAGGTAGGTAGCCCCCCCATAGTCTTTATTTTTATTTTTATGTTGAATTCGTTAAGCGGTTAACCGAATACATCTTCCTACCAAGTTTCAACTGTGTAATCCAGTGGCGAAGGGTGAAATTATGGCGAAGGTAAGCCGTTCTACAAAAATATTGTGATCTGCATAGTGGATTTCTAAAAGGTAAGCCGATGGGAATCGGCTTGTATTGACCCTTCGCCACTGGTGTAATCCTAATACTTTCGGAATAAAGTGGCTGTGACATACGGACGGACAGACAGACATGACGAATCTATAAGGGTTCCGTTTTTTGCCATTTAGGCTACGGAACCCTAAAAAGTAACCTCCTGGTCATGGTCAGAAACTGCAGAAAGTGGGAGTTACATGAAAGTATCAGACTTAGTTAAGTTTTCTCAAGGATTATCACATTTAATACAATTATTTTATTATTAACTCTGAGAAAAAAGCAATTAATTTTATATAATAAAGCTGTTATTTATAAAAATAACAAAATATTTTTTACTCGAGTAAGGTGTCAAAGATGGCAACCTACGTTAAAAACACTGTCACTGTCATTGAGTCTAGTTAGTCTGTGGTTCCCTTATTTTGTTTTTCGTCTCCAAGACTCAAGAACTGGCAGTATGGCTTAGTTAGACCTTTACTTGAACTGAAAGAAACGAAAACAACTACTATCTGGAAAATGTAAAAAACGCAATATGTTTGGGTCTTTTAATAGATACAAAATTATCATGGAAGGGACAAATAGAGAAAGTCTGCGGCAAAATTAATAGGTTTGTATTTGCGTTATACAAACTATCTAAAGTAGCAAGTGTAAATGCAGCCATTACTGCTTATTTTGCATATATAGAATCTATATTAAGATATTGTTTGATAGTATGGGGAAACGGCACTGATATTAAACAGCTATTTATTGCGCAAAAGCGGTGCATAAGAGCTATTTGTAACATAGCTCCAGATATAGCATGTAAGCCCTATTTTAAATCTTTAAAAATATTATCCTTATTAAGCAAAATATGGATAAGTCTGTTTACAATGGCAAAAGACATAACCCAAAGGTCGGACGCGACCCTTATAGACTGGTTCTAATGACGGTCCCAAAAACTCAGCGATTTCTTAAAAATTGTCATGCAATGTCTCAAAAAATCTTTAATAAAATACCGAGTCGCTTTAAGGATTTATCTCTACAGCGTTTCAAAACACTTTTTCACTCCTCTTGCTCTAAAAGTCCGTCATTGTAAGGTACAAGAGCCAGGATAAAATAGCAAAATTACCCCTAGGGGATAAAGTTTTTTCTTTTTTAATGTTTGTCTATTACTAATGAAACTACTAAAACGAAAAAGTCTTTATTCATAATCACGAATAAAGACTCGCTCAACTTAATACTGTTTCTCATTTTTATTTTTGAAAATGGAACTAAAAGCAGCGATCTCTTCGATGAAATCATAGACTTACATTTATACTCTGTGACTTTAAGTTTGATCGTAGAATGCTTGCATTGTGTTTCTTAGCTGCTACAGTAGAAATTAAAAAAGGCGCGAAATCTTTAGAATTTTTCTCTAATACCAAACTGATTGAATTGTGTGACTGTAAGTAAGTAATAGGAAAGATATAATTTTAATGTTTTGTCGTCAAGCACAAATCATTTATTTAAATATTGTATGAAAAGTTTATGAAGTGGAGGATAGAAAAATGAGTGGATTCGTTTACGTAAGTATAAACTAGGTATTTAATATTGTATTTTATTTTCTCGCCTTCGTAGTGAAAAGTAGAGTGTAACACACGACGCTAAAACCCATTGTAACTCGGTTTCTATTTATTCCCTCGCTAAAGCTCGGGAATAAAACTACCTCGTATGCAATGGGTCATTTTAGCGTCTTGTATAACAACCTACTATTTCATTCCTCTTGCTCTAAAAGTACGTCATTGTAAGGTACAAGAGCCAGGATAAAATAGCAAAATTACCCCTAGGGGATAAAGTTTTTTCTTTTTTAATGTTTGTCTATTACTAATGAGCCTACTAAAACGAAAAAGTATTTATTCATAATCACGAATAAAGACTCGCTCGACTTAATACTGTTTCTAATTTTTATTTTTGAAAATGGAACTAAAAGCAGCGATCTCTTCGGTGAAATCATAGACTTATTTATATTCTGTGACTTTGTTTGATCGTAGAATGCGTGCATTGTGTTTCTTAGCTGCTACAGTAGAAATTAAAAAAGGCGCGAAATCTTTTGAATTTTTCTCTAATACCAAACTGATTGAATTGTGTGACTGTAAGTAATAGGAAAGAAATAATTTTAATCTTTTGCCGTCAAGCACAAATCATTTATTTAAATACTGTATGAAAAGTTTATGAAGTGGAGGATAGAAAAACGAGTGGATTCGTTTACGGAAGTATAAACTAGGTATTCAATATTGTATTTTATTTTCTCGCAATCGTAGTGAAAAGTAGAGTGTAACACACGACGCTAAAACCCATTGTAACTCGGTTTCTATTTATTCCCTCGCTAAAGCTCGGGAATAAAACTACCTCGTATGGAATGGGTCATTTTAGCGTCTTGTATAACAATCTACTATTGCGTAGGTGGTTGCTAGAACACACATTCTATTCCATCGATGAGGAGTCACGAAACATAAGGAGTCCTGTTGTAGTCTATGCACGGCTTAGTTGAATTTAAAACAAAAGAAAGTATTGACATAAACTGTATACCTAACTTAAAATACTATATATAAAATCAATAATGAAAATATTTTGGCGACAGCGATATTTTGGCTACATTTGGAAGTGTTGTCAAAAGTGGTAAACCAATTATTTGGCCTACCGCACCTGAAGGTCCCTTGTGCTGGCTATCTATATTTTAGGCACTTTGATTCTTAGGCATTAAACATTGTTGTCAAAGTAAATTGCAGGCAAATTCAGTTTTTAGGCATCGTGCATATTAGGTATTTCGAGTTTCAGGTATCTCGCGTTTTAGGCATTTCGCAGCAGTGGCATCGTGCATTTTAGGTACTTCGCTCAAAATGGATCTCATATGGCTACATAGGTTTTAAGCACAACATTATTGTAAAATACTGCAAATAAATATTTCTATTTCTATTTCTATCCCTGCCAATTACTAAGGCGCAGGAACCTTGTCACATTACCATAAATTAAAAATTACATGAAATAAGAAAATTTTAATAGGTAATATAAAATATTACCAGCCTAAAAGAAATATATAAAATATTAATTATTGAATTATTATCAGCTCAGCGGCATGACACTCACAACATCTTTGACCTCGATTAAATTAAGCCATAAATCGGGGGAAAAGGACGCCGAGACCTGTAATTATTAGAAGTTCCTGCAGAAATTCGGAAGCCCCTAATTATGAGCGACCGGGCATTTGTAAATTGGTCTTCGTGCCCTGTGAGAGATTCTACCTTCGTAACAAGGTGCTACAAGTGTCAGCAGTATGGTCATGCTGCTACCACATGCCGGGAGGAGGCCACCACCTGTTGTCACTGGGGCGAAGTTGTTCATACTTTAAAGGACTGTGGGAAGAAAAATGTGCATCATGCTTGCACTTTAAGAATCCCGCAGATCACAAAACTGGCGATGCTGACTATCCAGGCCGAAAAAAGATATATTAGCTCGATTGATTAGGTATGAAGGCGCCCTTAGAGCGCCACTTTCTAGGTAATATCTTATAACTTTTACAATTAATTTTACGTTCCCTGACTAATAGGTATGATTGCACATATTTTTTTTCTGTTCTTTACAGAAATTCACATCATTGCTGTTCTACTAACCTTAAATCGTAAGATGCCTCACTAACACGTACCTACCTACGTAGGTAATATAAAAATAATCTATGTAAAATAATAATGCATCATATCATCAACTTAGAACTACATATATAGTTTACTAGAGACTGCCCGTGGCTCCGCCCGCGTGGACGAAACTATACTGTGACAAACAATTTATTCTTTCAAAACCACAGTGATAATAAGTAGGTACTGTAATCATTTGTAAATTTGTAATTTACAGAAAATGAACAGTTTAGGACATACATAAATAATCATATAGATTCAGCTGAATTACTACAAAAAGTTAAACTCTAAGTGCCTCGTATTTCAAAACAATCTTTTTTTTTTAGTTTATTGTGGTCTAACAAACAGTTTCACAATGTGTGTAATAAACAGTGATTATTAAATGTGGAACCAACATCGTTAACCACTGATTAGATATAGAAAATGGGAATATTTTAAAGTTTTAATACAAAGTTTTATATATTTTATCTTATGTTAAGGCTATTTAATTTAATTAGGTATAGTGTCGATCTCATTCAACTTATTTACAACTAATCTCTTAAAAGAGCCAATACGCGTAACAAATATATCTATATCTTGAAAATATTTAAAATTTCATGTAAGTATCTTCATGTCACACTAATTATGCTAGAAATGCCTTTTTGAGACGATCTTGCGATCTCTATAACAATCTAATTGAATGGAGTCGACATCTTTGCTAATTCATTAAACATGTTTAAGAAAAATGTGGGTGAACTGTTATTCTAGATAAAGTTAAAAATAGTTAAAACTATAATGTACATTGTAATAGTCGCAGATGAAATTGTCTCTGTTTTTTTTTTATATTTTTGTATTACTTATCTCATCTTTATCGGTAGGTAAGGTACTTTGTTAAAGATGATAGCATCTGAGACAATCTTGCACATGCAGTTATAAATATTGTTTGTACCAAGTTATGGTACTTTAAGGTCTGTTTCTTTCCAAATGTTAATTTAAGAATGATAGTATATGACTGTTTGTTACCTAAATAAATAAATAAAATAGTTGAACTGTTAATGCTGTGAAAAGATTTTAATACATAAATTATTATTTACATAATACATTATGTACAGATTAGTTACAGAATAGTGATATAGTATTTAGAAATTATTTACAAATTGTTAACAATAAGTTTACTTAAAATGAACAGTTTAGGACCTACAGTACATGACCTCTACCATAGACTCAATTCTACACCAACCCATGGTCCTTCCTACCTTCTCGGTGTTTACGGACTACATCTCAGGAGAGTGCTTCCCCCGTTTGCACTTTTTCAACTCCCCATACAAATTCTGTTTCCGTCCTTTCTTTTTGGCTATCTCTTAACTCTCCCCCATCTGGATCTAGGCTCCACAAACCGGTACTTCGCGTCGGGCTACTCTCTAAATTCATTCAGACCTATTCATACCATCTTTTGATGGTGTGCCAGATGCGCGCAATCTCGTGCAGTGCTTTCCAGTTTTCACGGCAATAGATGGGGTTTTGGTTATTAACGGGTCCAGTTTCTGGGTATTGGTCAATCTCACAGGGCGTGATCTTGGCTAGCTTGGTTATTCCGATGTCACACTTCCGAAGTTGCTGTCTGATACACCCATGTCCGGTCAGTAGTTGAGAGACGATGGAATCTAGTTCAATCTCCGGAGAGCCTCACTGCGATATCGAGAATGAATCTAATGAGTTCGCACCCGCCTTCGCTCCATCCTTACTGTCAAATAGCGACGGTTTCCTCTTTAATGGCTCTCCTTAGTCCTCGGCACTGCCTGGGAGCCAGGAGGCTCACTTCCTCCGCAAATAGTCCCGCCCGAAAAATCTCAAGTTCAGCAAGAAAAACTTTAGCAAGCATAGGTAACGCTGTGGAACTACACGTCCTATAAGCTTTCAGAAATAGAAATAAAAATTTATTCGTTCGAAACACGGTACAAATTAATCTTATAAAATATTTAGGGTACAAGTTCAGCGTGTTCCACCAATTACTGGTATACAAATAATTACAAGTTACAATAAAATAAAATAAAATAATAAGTGTCAGAAATCTAATAATTAATTATATAGCTATGTCATTTTAAATAGAATTGTTAAAATTTTTAGTACATTAGAAATAATTTAATTGTTATGTCAATGGGTATACCCATTGACATAACTAAAGAATTCATTTATAATTAAAGAATTCATTCAGATTGTAAAAACAATTTTCTTTGAGCCAGTGAAACAATTTAATTTTAAATTCTATAATTTGTGATTCTCTTATCAATTTTGGAATTTTATTAAATATTTTTATTGCCATGATACTACAGTTTTTACGATAAAGGGAACTTTTACAAGCAGACATTTTCAACAGTGTTGGGTCTCTACTTCGTCAATATAATAAGCACCGTTCTCTGTGTACTGAGCTAAGCTCTCTTAACAATAAAAACTGAGGAGCATAGGTACCATACGGCTGCAGCGTAGCACAGCACAGACTTCCTTGCAGCTTCTTTGGTATAAAATTCTGATTGAACGGAATCGAATTTCCCATTTGGACGCAAAAACTCGCGAAACCTTGCCGAAATAGTTCATAGCGCTTTCGCCGATAATTTGCGTATTTTATATTATTAAAATAATAATTTTGCATGCTCTAATGACAATCACATGACAATTGAGATGACAATCAGAGAAAATCAACAGGTTATAAGTCAGCCATTGGTAACTAAGCAACCCTGCGAAAATAATATTACTTACATTATTACGAAAATTTGCGATTTTATATTGCTTATAATTCAAAATGTATACACCCAATGCCATATTTTCTTGGGTTTTTCGCGATTCCCGGCATCAAGGAATCAAATTACACACAAATTCCCGAGAAATATTGTGCCGTTTAAGAGAAACGTGTCAAGAAAGTTTCGTAGAGCGCCATCTCGCTTTTTGTCTCGTTCTGGTTTAACGATTTTATATATTAGATATTTTTGATGACGCAGATGCTATTGTAAAAATGTTAACTCTTTCTGCGATTATTTTAGATTTGTTTTTAGGTATTAATATTTATTGTTTTGGACTATTTAACTGACCGAGTGAGCGCGAAGCGTCTCTGCTTCAGCTTGGCCAAAAATTCTTTCGTACGTCCTTCCGTCGGCTGTCCGTTTGTTCTCCTCTACATAGATAGGCCTTATTACGACTTCTTATTTCCAGGCAGTTTTCTGACTGGCTATCAATCTATCTCTTTTATTTGCTATACGACGAGAAAGAGATGTCACTACAGCAATTTATAAACCTGGCAGGATTTAAGAGCTTGTAATACGGTCCTATTTCTCAACCGATTCTCGTGAAATTCAGTAGTTAAGACGTGAAGGTGTAACAAACAAACAAACAAACGGATATTCGCATTTATAATATTAGTAAGGATATTCGATCTATAGAATAGATACCTACCATTCTACATCACACCTCAACATACGGTTGATAGTTACATACCACGAGTACCTACCTAGGTAGACTAACTTTACGACACAAGTTAAAACGGCATGACATCGAGTTCATTTTTATTCGATTCGTGAATACTAAGAATAGAAAGCTACTTATTTCCTAACCTAATCCGCACGTAATGGAATGTCGTCTTACAAAACTTGAGCACCCGACACCGCCACCTAGTTAACAAAAGATTTTTAATTCACTTTTTTGACGGTTTCGTCGACTACCGAAGAAGGCTTTTTGTCGTGAACTTCTTAAATCGATTACTTTTTGTGTGCCGAGAAATCGATAGGTACCGGTAAAAAGAAGCGATCTTTCTCAAGATGGCCGATCCAATGACACGGCTGAGACAAGCACCGTTATGATTTCGTCTGATGGTGCACTTTTTGCTGTCGGTTAACCACAATAGTTAGGTTATTATTCGAGATAGTGCCTTTAAATGCGATCGTGAATATCGATTATACGTAATGGCATTTGTTTAAGAAATAAGTGAGTGAGGGGCATGAAACAGTTAGCTGCAACCTCCGCGTATGCAAAGTGAGGAAACTAATACTAAGTCAAAATGGCTTAGTTTTGAGATTTATATCCTTGATACGTTACCTAATCCTACTTCCTACTAATATTATAAATGTGAAAGTTTGTGGGTTTGGATGTTTAGATGTTTGGATGTTTAGATGTTTGGATGTTTGTTCCTCAATCACGCAAAAACTACTGAACGGATTTGGTTGTTTGGCACACAGATAGTAGATACTTAGATAGCCTGGATTAAAACATAGGATACTTTTTATCCCGATATTCCCACGGGAACGGGAACCACGCGGGTGAAACTGCGGGCGGCCGCTAGTCGTGACTAAAATCCAATACTATAGTAACTAATTTAATCTCCTAAATGTAGGAAAACTGAAACTGTTTTGTACTTATTCGCTATAATTAGGTGATAATGGAGAATAAAAATCTGAAAACGAAGCCATTTTGGCTGTTTTAGTTGCCCCACTTTGCGCTTTGTAGAGAACTATCGTTTCAGGTGTTATTGTTCTAAAGCTACGGCTCCACCTGCTTCGAGGCATAGCTTAAAGCGTTAATCTAGGCCGCACGCAGATGTGGCCAACTTTTTAACAAACGACAGCACTAAATTTACATAACGCCTTAGCTAAAGCGTGTTGGACATTACCATTAACGTTAACGCAGGTGGAGCAGCAGCATAAGGCTGCAACCATGTAATGAAATATAAAAATAATTCATCCTTACTTGTCTTATATGGTAAACAATCTTCACCCAACTCTTTATTGAAATCATCATTTATAAAATACAACAAATGGTTTTCCACACATATATTACTAAATAAATTGTTAATAATAAATGTCAATTTCATAAAGTTACTTACATATTTTTTATTAACGATTTAAGTTTAAAAGACGTATGACAACTGTCAAAAACTGTTTACTAAATAAGACAAGTAAGGATGGACAGACTTTTTTTTTTGTACCTACTGCCGAGCATATAGACCTACTGAACTAACTGCTAAAATACTTATATCAAAGTTATTTGCATTCGAAGTTTTCATAATGGGCTGGGTTTCCGTGCTGAACCATCTGAAGATTTAATACTGTACTGTAAAAAAACTGTGTAGATAAGAAGGTACTGACAGCTGGAAAAATACTTAAGTATAACTGGTTTTCTCTACATCTTCGTAGCTGTATGTTCTCTCTATTATATATACTATCTATTCGGCTTGTTCCATTATGCTTTGGCTCACTCAGGTGTGGCTTTATAGGCCGATGGGATCTATAAAGTTGTGCTTTATGGTAAGTTAGCATAATATTTGTTGTTCAAATTCCTTTAAGTGAACATTAGCATTTCCAGCGGTTAGTACCTACAGTTATTTATTGTTAACTCAAAATCAGTTAGCAAAGGTTGTCTATAATTGGAAAGTCATTAGTCAACCCTTAATTGGTGTACTATCAATTATATTATCTGAGACACGTGCGATAAATTAGGCAAGGGATACACGAGCGTCGGTAGAAAGCTCTCTGCCTACTACTTAAGTTAAGACTTTCCCGCTGCTTATTAAGCTGTTGGCACAGTGAGGTAGTCATGCAGGTATCTATCTCTATTTTAAAAAAACTAGGTATACAAATACCTCATCGGCAAAAGGGGAACACGAGCAACCATAACATTAACAGAGCAGAGGGCGTAGGTACACCCAAATGGCCAACGGGTAGGGGGGCAGTTCACATCAAAAATGATGAAGTGTGTTATTGTGGAAATCAGTTTATACAAAAGACCAAAGTGCTTCTGATAAATTTTGTCCATCTAAGCATTTTTTATTATGGCACCGAAGCTGTAGCACCGCTTCACATTTGTGTCAAAATGTATGAAAAGACAGACTTTTTGAACTCCAATAAAATCAAGTACAGCGGTGCTACAGCTTCGGTGCCATTATAAGAAATGCTTAGGCGGACAAAATCTATCAGAATATGCTTTTTGGCCGATTTTTTTACATTTGTGCCAAAATGTATGAAAAAACAGACTTTTTAAACTTATTTAAAATCAAGTATAGCGGTGCTACAGCTTCGGTGCCATAATAAAAAATGCCTAGGTGGACAAAAACTATCACTTAAATATATCAATTTTGCTTTTTGGCCGGCACTTTCACATTTGGACCAAAATGGATGATGTCCTTTGGCATATATTTTATTTAAAAAAGGTCACCAAATGGTAGTCAACGGCCTTAACCACTATACCACCGACGATGCCAAAACTTACTACTGATGTAGGTATACTACAGTCTAAAATAGCTGAATTAAGCATTTCGCAAACAAAAAATATAATAAAAACATATACATGTGTTGAATTTTTTTTCTCTATACTGCCGAGTCAGATTTTAATGCCGCTTTGCACAAGGGTGTAGTTGAGGTATCCGTACATAAATACAACAAAAGTGTTGCTATTGGTTCATAGACCACTTCCCGTACAAATTTTCCCACTCTCCTTTCTCATAGACAATTACTCTATCGAGCACTTTTACGTGCGTTTTTTTTATCACGATATATTCGTGCTGGGGTAATGTATACATTCGAACTCGCTATCTGCCTCGCCTGCCCCGGCACTCGAGCGGGATGAGTAATTGCGGCAATGGAGCACAGTTGTTCTGTGCACGGATGTGCCTCGACAGCAAAATATAGCAGGGATTTAAGATCAATAATCACTTTTTTTTTGACAAGCCCCTGGAATATTTTTCGACTGACACCGAAGTTAAGTACCTACCTACACGGGCGGTGGTGACGGTGTCGTCCCACCTACATCATAGGCGGTTGTTAACGGTAATAGAATAATATACTTAAATTGTAAAACTGTGCTAGTTCACCTATCCTAGTTTTGTACCTACGTATACAATCTGTAATGGTTCACATTTCATAATCTATGATTTTCATACAAAATGTCGGGTCAGTAGAAATAATGTATAAAAATTAGTTTTGGTTGGTTTATGTTGATGTTTTGTTTACTTACCGATGGTAAGTCACTCCACTATCTTTTTGCTTCACAGTGGAGTGATTTTTTCACGTCTTTAACACCCAGCATGGCATTTTTATCGGAACAATTACACCATGCGTTCGCGGTGAGCGTAGGCTTGTTGAAAAAATATCGATACATCGATATATCGATGTTTTTTGTTCGATATATCGATATTTTTAGCCGATATATTTGTAACCGATATATCGATACAAAATAACCAATATCGAAATTCGTATCAAAAACGATATATTTTTATTTATTAGCATCACAACACTAACTTTGCTAGAATACAAAGCCGTAAAAGATTGAAATGGAAAAAACTTATTATTAAAACATATTGTCTATGTCTTGTATGTTTTTTCCGCTGCGTTGAATATCTTATCTAATAAATATGCGACTGATTTTATAAATTATCTTCGTTTTTATTGAGATTTTCATAAATTAAAGTTATTAAAATGTTAAAACGCGAGATTACTGTTTAACTTGTTTATTCAGTGGTATATCCATATTTATGTATAAAGATATCTAAAAGTCAGACATTACCAAACGAAAGCTAACTGACACTGACAAGTCCTTTTCTTCTTTTTTCCTTTACCCGTGTTTTATAATAATCTCTTTGCTAACCTCTACAAAAGTAATGTGTGTTGTCTGATAAAATCGATTGATATTACTGAGCTGGACTGAAATAAATACATTGTAATTTAAAAACCGCAAAAGATCTCTGAAAATTGGCCCGATATATCGATATATCGATATTTTTTTCGCGATATATCGAGGCCGATATTGATATTTTTATAAATATCGATGTATCGATATATCGATATTTTTTCTCACTTTCGACATCCCTAGGTGAGCGTTGGCGAGTGACTAAATGAGTTGAGGGCAGTTGCCCTCAACGCGTGGAGCAAAAATCGGAGCCGTAATGTCGTTTCTATGTAATTCATTTCGATGTGAACGGATTTGGTTGTTTGGCACACAGATAGTAGATACTTAGATAGACTGGATTAAAACATAGGATACTTTTTATCCCGATATTCCCACGGGAACGGGAACCACGCGGGTGAAACCGCGGGCGGCCGCTAGTCGTAACTAAAATCCAATAATATAGTAACTAATTTAATCTCCTAAATGTAGGAAAACTGAAACTGTTTTGTACTTATTCGGTATAATTAGGTGATAATGGAGAATAAAAATTTGAAAACGGGGCCATTTTTGGCTGTTTTTGTTGCCTCACTTTGCGCTTTGTAGAGAACTATCGTTTCAGGTGTTATTGTTCTAAAGCTACGGCTCCACCTGCTTCGAGGCATAGCTTAAAGCGTTAATCTAGGCCGCACGCAGATGTGGCCAACTTTTTAACGTGTTCATACAAACGACAGTACTAAATTTACATAACGCCTTAGCTAAAGCGTGTTGGACATTACCATTAACGTTAACGCAGGTGGAGCAGCAGCATAAGGCTGCAACCATGTAATGAAATATAAAAATAGTTCTAAGTATGTAGGTAGGTACCTACCTTTTTTTTATGCCGGACCTAACTTAGGTTTATTAGGTTAGCTAAACTGTTTTCGAGGACTGATATGACGACTGTCATGTGCTCCAAGCTACTTTTTGTCTGTTCATCCTTACTTGTCTTATATGGTAAACAATCTTCACCCAACTCTTTATTGAAATCATCATTTATAAAATACAACAAATGGTTTTCCACACATATATTACTAAATAAATTGTTAATAATAAATGTCAATTTCATAAAGTTACTTACATATTTTTTATTAACGATTTAAGTTTAAAAGACGTATGACAACTGTCAAAAACTGTTTACTAAATAAGACAAGTAAGGATGGACAGACTTTTTTTTTTGTACCTACTGCCGAGCATATAGACCTACTGAACTAACTGCTAAAATACTTATATCAAAGTTATTTGCATTCGAAGTTTTCATAATGGGCTGGGTTTCCGTGCTGAACCATCTGAAGATTTAATACTGTACTGTAAAAAAACTGTGTAGATAAGAAGGTACTGACAGCTGGAAAAATACTTAAGTATAACTGGTTTTCTCTACATCTTCGTAGCTGTATGTTCTCTCTATTATATATACTATCTATTCGGCTTGTTCCATTATGCTTTGGCTCACTCAGGTGTGGCTTTATAGGCCGATGGGATCTATAAAGTTGTGCTTTATGGTAAGTTAGCATAATATTTGTTGTTCAAATTCCTTTAAGTGAACATTAGCATTTCCAGCGGTTAGTACCTACAGTTATTTATTGTTAACTCAAAATCAGTTAGCAAAGGTTGTCTATAATTGGAAAGTCATTAGTCAACCCTTAATTGGTGTACTATCAATTATATTATCTGAGACACGTGCGATAAATTAGGCAAGGGATACACGAGCGTCGGTAGAAAGCTCTCTGCCTACTACTTAAGTTAAGACTTTCCCGCTGCTTATTAAGCTGTTGGCACAGTGAGGTAGTCATGCAGGTATCTATCTCTATTTTAAAAAAACTAGGTATACAAATACCTCATCGGCAAAAGGGGAACACGAGCAACCATAACATTAACAGAGCAGAGGGCGTAGGTACACCCAAATGGCCAACGGGTAGGGGGGCAGTTCACATCAAAAATGATGAAGTGTGTTATTGTGGAAATCAGTTTATACAAAGAAATGCCAGTCATATAGTCTAGACCATGGGTCGCCAAACTTTTTAACCTAAGGGCCAGACGAATATCTTCACGAAGTCCCAAGGGCCAGGAGCTAGCTAGCTCATCGTACCAACATAATTATTGTCTACTAAGACCTACTTACTAAAGTAGGTACAGTATGTTGGTACGATCCAGTCCGCATTCGCGGGCCGGAGCTGGCCCGCCGGTCGTAGCTGGCCCGCGGGTCGTAGTTTGGAGACCCCTGATCTAAACTCTCAAGACAATAACAATAGGCCCTTTTACAAATTATATAAAAGCGAGACCGACAAGAAAGTAACGAAAACTCCAAACAGAATACACAGCGCTAGGGCGCCTAGATAATTTTCTCGCTTCGTGAGCGCAATAGACGGTTTATTCCAACGCCCGCTCAGTGTGCTTTACAGACGGAGCGGCCACTGATCGGCTCCGATCCGACACGTGTTAACAAGTAGGCTCAGTAGATAAGCCGATTTATCGCCAGCGTCGTCGACAACTCGATACGTTACAGCCACGATTCTCGATACTCCTCCATCACTCGCTTTCAATACGCGCCTGTCGTATTTCGCTAATTAACCCTTTTTGGTAAGTAAGTGACTGATCTCAATCTTTGTGATGTATTGTCGCCTAAAGGAATGCAGTTCATTCATATGAGCCGGTGATTAATCATTCATTCATTGATACGATTGTGACATATCGGGATTCGCATTGTTCGAGGTGCCATTTAAGCCGCTTCACACTAGAGGTCCGTAAGTAACTAGTTATAATCATACTGAGTTCTTTGCATAATGTTAAATGTGTAAAATTTCATCCATCAATTTCGACCGGATTTTTAAAAAAAATTATGATGAGTAAGTATTTTTTTTGTGAGAAATGAAGCATGAAAATTCCCAAACCACAACATCTGTGAATTGAAAATGAATATCTACGTATACGCCCAAATGACCAAATTAAAACCTGAGTTCCTTATGGCAGGTCAAATAGTTTATGCATTTAAGTTCCTTCTAGTCCGTAAGCCCGCGACAATATTGTCTACGTCATATAACATCATGATGAAATGCGTGGCACATGGTCGGAAGTGTTGTGCAGAGCGATGATCAGAAGATTATCGCAAATAAAATTGGCCGGAAGCTTGAGAAAATCCTTCACTTCCGGTCAAAATTTTCAGGTTATATTTACGTCATGTGACATCAGTACGAGACCCGTGGCATCATTTAGCCCTTCAATAGTAAAGAGAGTTAACATCAGTCTGTCACTTCAGAAAGTACTTAACAGACTTCTGGCCATTTCAGAACTGACAGACTTATGTAAACTCTCTCTACTTAACTATTGAAGTGCTAAATAATGACACGCCACGGGTTTCGTACTGATGACACATGACGTAAATATAACCTTAAAATATTGACCGGAAATGAAGGATTTTTTCCAGCTTCCGGTCAATTTTATTTGCGATAATCTTCTGATCCTCTCTCTGCATAACATTTCCTACCGTGTGCCATGCATTGCATCGTGATGTCATATGCGAACCGGCACTTTCACCTTCCTCTGCAAATGCAATAACAATAAGTATCGCTTCAACAAACTGTGTACGACCGAAGTGTGTATAGGAGCTTACTTTCCAACGGCATGCACCACACTGGAGCGCTTCCTCTCCCCGGGCGGCGCGCGCGCAGGTCCCGCGACGCCGCGTCCCGGCGGCACGCGGCACTTCGATATAGGGAACAATGAATGGACGCCGGCCGCTCATTCATTAGATTACGTGACCCACGCTATTACCTACCTAAGCTCAACGGGTACATTATAAAGTACCTAGGTGGTTTTGAAATAAAACACTTTTTAACTGATACTAGAGCGGTTTTATTGAAAGTAAGTAATACTTTGGTACTTTGAACGCGTAAACTTGAGAAGTGAATACCTAGGTATGTACGGGAAATCATAGTTGTTAAAGATCAAACCGTGAGTAAAAGAAGTCAGCAGGTAATTATTTTTTAATAAGCAAATAATTCCGGCAGCTCAAAACTAAATGCAGCTTATTGTTTTGTCCATGTCACACATTAATAAGCACTTGATGGTTAAACTATCTTGGACCTGGATATTTTTATCGTTCATTACAGTGGATCTACCGCCCGAGACGACTGGCTTAAAGATGCCAAAGAGTGCGGAAGCGACCGAATAAAAAAAGTCGTTTCAGGCTGTCCGCTGCGTTGCGGCCCGGTCACAGCTAGCGCGGCAGGCGGAGAGGCAGGCGGTGCGGCAAGCGAATTCAGTATTCACTGCGCGCTATCTCGATGGCGGCCTCTCAGCTCGTCGTTACGACCGCGCAGTGATTACCGAATTCGCTTGCCACGCCGCCTGCCGCGCTAGCTGTGACCGGGCCGTTAAGCGGGATCCCGGCGCGGGGCGACGTAGATTAGAGCTTACTCATGCACTGCAAACATCTGTCCGTCAGAAAACCAGCAATCTATATTCCCGCGCCGTTTGCCCGCGGCGGGATCCCGCTTACCGCAGCGGACAGCCTCAGATAGATCACTGGAAAAAGGGAGTGCTGCGCTGGCCAATGAAGCTTAACCTTAATCAATATTGAATATTTTATCGATGAGTACTTCTCTCTTGAGGCAGTGGCGTTGGTAGAGGGTGTGCACGGCCTTCATGATCCAGTCCCGGCTGAGAAAGACGCCAGTGTACATGTTAATGCCGCGCGCCACGAACGACAGCACACCTATCAGCATCATCACCGGGGTCTTCGTCACCAGCCCGTCGCCGGAGTCATCTCTGCAACCGAAAAACAATCTGCAATACGTGAAACAAACATAAGTAGCGGGAAAAATCAAGGAACAGCCTTTCTCCAGCGACTTCATCTCCGTGGTATTTTATTTCTCGTGGGAAGTTATGTAATGTCTCATCTCTATAAGTATGTACCTACCTACCTATTTTTTTTATTTCATTATTTCATGGCACCTCTGCACCCCCTGGATCCGCCAATGAACTCAAGAGTGTTATCCCTGGTGGTGTCTAGTTAACCATATACAGACTACTACCACAGAATACATAATAGTACACTACTACGACTGCTCATCTGAAGACGGGTTGTGTACTGGTTCCCCACCCACGTCATACCAAATAACTGATTTCTTTTCAAAATCATTCTAATGTGTATTAAGTAGGTAGTATAATAGGTTGTCCACCTTAGTCAAGATGGAGTGACGATCTTCGCAAGGTAGCTGGCAAAAGCTGGATGAGAGTAGCCGCAGATCGTGGTCAGTGGCGTGCACTTGGAGAGGCCTATGTCCAGTACTGGACGATGGCACGCTGATGATGATGATGAAAGGTAGTGTATAAAGCTCACATGTGCATGTGTCCCATGACGGGCATAGTGCAGAGCGTGAGGGGCGAGACGCGGGAGGCGGCCAGCCGGCGGCATACGCTGGTGTTGATGGCCTGCTGCTTGGAGGCGCGGATGCTGCGTAACTGCGGTATGGTTCTCTTCTGGTACTTGGACACCTGCACGTGCAAACGATTTCAACTTTAATCTTCAATAGGTGAAACAAGTTTTGAATTTCGTAACTCTTGTTATAATTAATATTGAAATCAAGCGATTATATTACATTTTTAATAGAATTTGTAAATAGAAATTCATTCACTCATTTCCATCAAAGGAAAACTCACTAAATTTTATTTATGCTTATAGTTGGAAGGAAACTAACATAACGTCGTAGGTATCGGTGTTGTTGTTAATGAGATTTATGGGATGTTGATTGTGTAAATAATATTTATTTTGAAGTCCTACACGGTGGATATGATTCAACCCATAAAGAGGAAACGAAGGTTCAAATGTTGTATGGAAAAATAATATAAAATAGACATTTCTCATTTTAGAGTAGTTCTAAAAACAAATAAGCAAACACAATATTCCGTGATTTTCCAAAATTCAGCCCCTGAAGAGGTGAAATCGATATAGATGTCGTTAAATATTGAAGTTTTATTAGATGTTGATTGGAAAAAATGCAAAAAAGCAAACACGGTAGACATGACACATAAATTAAAACTGTGTGAAACGGGGTTCGAGAGGATCACACACTTCTTAATTTAAAATTTCGTAGGTACACCTACGTGTTCCTGGTTCCGTGTTACAACACGGAAACAGGAACGGATACTTATATACCTATATCTGGTCGGACCCAATTCTGAATATTATAAACTAACTTCCGCCCGAAACTTCGTCCACGTGGCCATTCGAAAAAAATATAGCCAGGATAAAAAGTATTCTGTTTTCGTTTCATCAAAATCTGATCAGCCGGTTTTACGTGACTACGGTTTTTTCGAATGACCATGCGGACGAAGTCACGGGCGAAAGCTAGTAATTATTATAAAAGAACTTACTTCTTGCCTGCCCCATCCAGCAGAAAATAGATATTCATCATTGTATGGGTCTCTGTTAGTAAGCGGAATCTTTTTAATGTTAACCGAAAGCGGAACTCGGGTGTTAAAAAAAGCCACAGCTATGTTGTCTCTGCCGTTCATTTCGTTGTATCTGGGATGTATGCGGCAGCCGACCACGATGCGCAGCACGTTGGAGTGCATGGGGGTGTTACAGCCCATGTACGCGTTGATGGAGCCGCGGTCTTTGCTCAGCTCGTCGACGCAGTGCGCCGCCGTGAGGACCGCCTGCGCCGTCAGCAGCGACGAGCCGCACGACGACGGCCGCGTCGTGTTGAAGTGTAGGAATACGGCGTGTGGATAGTTCTGAATTGAGGTTTCGAACCCGTGGTATATACGTCTTCCCGACTCGCAAATACATGGTGATACACAAACCAACAAAAAACCGAATAGTCCGAACATGTTTCTGTTCTAAGCGTTGCAGATTATTAGGTTTATCAATAATTACTGTACCTAGTTTCTTATCGTTTAATTGGCTTTGATAAAGTACCATAATTTGTTGAGTTTATGCTTGTGAGTAAAAATTAGCAAATTTTTTTACGTAAGTTCGATGATCACGTAACGTAGATATAATATAGTAATAAATAATGTATTAGTATCTTTCCTGGCATAATAGGCTATCTGCCAGGCTTGAAGTTTTCAGCTGATAGAACACCCTTATGACCGTACACACAAATCAATGATAACTATCATAATGAAACAATAAAATATAAGTATCGCTGTAAGTTTTCATTATTAGATCGAAAACAAAACGTAACTCCCGAAACAACGCGAAGAAGAAAATTCTAATAAAGGAGAGTTGGAGAGATGGTGAAGAAAAACTTGGTGAAGGTTTCAACATTTATTAACAAAAGCTCCAACATAGCTCAACTACTGAAAGATGTAGATACAAACAAACACATACAATAGAATGGAATAATGGACGAATAAAGATGTATGCCAGCATTAGGTGCCAATCAATCATTATTATCGATATAACACAAAAAAAATTGTTTGGACAATTTCAAATAGCGCCATCTAGCCCCACCCAAACTTAGCAAAGCTTGTAATATAGGTGCTAGACAACTGATAAACTTATATACTTTATAAATATATACTTAATAATCTTAATATACATAGTAACACCCAGACCCGTCACAGAAAATAAAATTCATCGTTTCAATTTCTGCCCGGCCAAGAATCGAACCCCTTGCGTCGTAGACCGGCATGTAGACCACTCAAGTCGTCGAAATCAGTCAAAAAAACGCTTAAAATCTAATAAATACCTACCTATAATATAAGTAACTTTTGATTCATATAAATAAACAGAGCATGTTAAATACGTGACGTGATTAAGTATTTTATTTCAATCAAGTCCACAATATAAGTTGTGTGCAGTTTGCACGATCCAGTCGTAGAAATAGGCGATCTCGGTGTAAACGATGAGCCTCTTGCTGATCGTGGGGTACTTGTGGGAGACGATCCCGATCTGGATGTAACCGTCTACAACGAGAGCACTGCCAGAATCTCCACTGAAAAGCACAATGAACGCTTCTATAATGTACAATTAGGTATATGTAAAACGATTTCGAATATCAACAATAACGAACCAAGTATTAGTGCTCATTTAAGTTTCCCTTGCTCGTGGCTGATATTTCGTCATAGTCACTTTATCAACATCTTCTTATAGAATCTAGTAGATATTAATTTTCACTTACTTAGCTGCGTAGCTATCGTTGCTAGGATTTACACCACAAATGCACCCGTGAGGAATCCAGCCGACGATTTTGAAGCACTGTTTGCGATTCAGCACGGTTTGGTTGATGTGCATCAAAAGCCCCGTCGAAGTCCCTTTCATTTCCTTAAACAAATGGTATATTACCTACGATATATGAATAGGCCTACGTCCTGCATTTAATATTATTGGGATATTTAAAGTATTTAACTGTTATTGATGTTGATGTTGATACTAAATACCAAACCGAACTACTGAAAATAGAGGGATCAAGAAAAGGATAAAAAAAACTGTATGCGTTATACTAACGTCTATCTTTCCCCATCCAGCAATAAATGCTACCTTGTCCATCGGTGGGTTTTTAAGTAAGGAGACTCGACTTATGACTCTATTTAAACCCAGAGGCTCTTGCAGTAAAATCATTCCGATATCATTACCCGAAATAGTAGGGTCGTACTCTTCGTGTATCTTCACATCCTTCGCTGCAATTCTGATTCCTCCGTACCTATTTTCGCTACCCACTATGATTGTCAACCCGACATTTTTACAATTGGCGACACAGTGAGCTGCAGTCAGTAGTAAATTCTGGTTGAGTATTGATGAACCGCAAATCCAACTGGACTCATTGAGACATGACATTCTCAAAAAGGCTGAGTGGGGATAGCTTCCCGGTTCTACGACTTCACCTCCCACTATGAATCCTTCCATTTTATTTCTTAATTGAAAACTTTTTGTAACGGTAGCAAAAACCAAAAGTAGTTCAGAAATCTCTAGCCATTTCATAATGATAAATCTCATTTGATTTACCCAATATTGTTTCTTGACTTGCACACGTTTTTAGTTTTTGATTAAGCTTGAATTTACGACTAGTATGAGTTCTAGCTATTTTACGGATTTAATGACCAATACCGACGTAATTTTTATGCGAATTGCCACTGATATGACAAATACAGTTGTTACCACCATCAAAAAATGCAGCAATTCAATCTCCTAATTCCAGAGTTTCGACAGACACTGCAGCAGAGTAACCAAAACACGTTTGTTATTCATGATTGTTCCACAAAAAGTTAAGTTCCAAGGAACTAAGATCAATGCCTCGAGGAGCAAAAATGACCAAAAATTTATTTTCTCAAGTTTCTCCGCGCTTCGGAAGGCTTTTTAAGCCATTGGTCTAGGCTGAATTTGCCCCTCCGGACCAGTAGTATCATTGAGTTGTACCACGATGGTACAACTGGTCAGTCGTTAGCAACTACCAATCCAGCCTGCGTGGTGGGTTATGGCTCATCCTCCTTATCCAAGAAGGAAGGCATGTGCCCCAGCAGTGGGGACATCAAAATTGCTGATGTCGAAGATTATAACATCCATTACACCCACCTGACATTAATTGGGATTGGAGAGGAGCGCCAAAAGAGCCTATCTCGGTCAAGCAACTGGCCGACGCCCGGTCGGTCGGACGCCCCCGTTACCGATGGAGAGACGTGATGGAAGCCGATCTACGTGAGCTCGATGCTGGGGACTGGCGCGAAACAGCGCCGTCATCTATCTCAGATCGAGATAGATGGCGAGCTCTAGTATCGGAGGCCAAGACACACTTTGGGTCGCTGAGCCACCGGAGTGTGATAGTGATTACACCCACCAATTGGGCATGTGTGGTGGTTTATGGCCCATTGCCACAGCAGTGGGGACATTAAAATGGCTGTTGTCATAACGATTCCTTCGTTCTTTTCATTATTTAAGAATATTGATAACAAAAATATAAGTACGAGAAGCTTGAATATAAATGTTTGTATGTTGGTCATTATTTTCGCTTGTAGTCATTATTTTGTACAAAAAATTGGCTACATGAAGCTTAAGCATTAAATTTTAATAAAATTCCATCGTTTTCACATAGGCTTTTACTTTTTAACATCCCTAATATTCTTTCATAATGCCACGATGTAAGCATATGTACCTATTGTCTGGTGTACATACTATGGGCAAATTTTTTCCCGTAGTCCACCCACATGAACAACGAGGGAAGATTATTTATTTTACTTAAAGTATGTAAAATTTTCACCTTGAAATCATTCATTGAACGAAACAAGGAATAGGTACTTTCCGAATATCACGATTAAGCTCTCATAGACCCTTCGTATGTATGAAGCACAATGGAAGCAACGCATTAGGGAATACATAAGTTACGAAATAGATTTGTGTTATAATAAATAAAAGGTTTATTTTTGTTTATGGTATTAAGTAATAAGAAAAAAACAGGACATTTCATGTTTTACTATCACAGTACAATTGTGCGGTGGTCTTCATGATCCAGTCGTAGAAGTACCTGACCTCGGTGTAGACGGCGAGGCTGTTGGACATCTTGGGCAACTTGTAGGAGACGATGCCCACCTGGATGTAGCCGCGCACGATCAGCGCGCTGCCCGAGTCGCCTCTGGGGATTACCAACTGGACATCATTCCCTTTCATATAACACGTACGGCCGCTTGCATTAAACTTAGGAATCGTCTAAGTCTTCTCCTAAGTACAACTGGAACAAGATAATTAGTCGCATGACAGCTGAGTTCATGACACTTTATAATTTGGTCAAGTTGTACCTAAGTTAGGAAAAGACTAGGCGATTCTTAAGTTTAGTAGGCCGTTAAGTTCGTATTATATAATCCAACTCTAAATCACTATGCTTGAGTACAGTTAAAAAGGGATGGCGCTATATGCGATGAATAGCACCATCCCTTTCTTACTGTACTCAAGCAGAGATTTGTGTTTGATTTAGTATTTTTGAAGATGCTACAGTTTCTGTAATAGGTACTAAATATGCCAATGTTGAATTTTGAATGCTGTTATTTACGGTTTTTTTATATGTTTTGTTTCTAAGCCACCCAAGTACTATAGCGAACAAAACAAAAAAAAATATTCCAATCGGTCAAGCCGTTTTTATTTTACTACATTTTTACCATTACCATATTTTTATTAGGTCACTTTGTTGTTTATATAATTATTTGTTCGTTCGTTTGTTTACTTTTGCAAATGCTTTATACTATGTTGTTTCGCGATGAGCAAGAGGCGTATTATTTTTTGAACCACGCTTTTAAAACGGACTATAAATAAAAAACGGATTAAAATAAAAAAAAGCATACTAGATTATTTAAATTAGAGATTTTGTATACAATGCCATTTTTATACAATACTAATTAATATACCTACTACCTATTTAGTAATGTGCTTTAAATATCAACTAAATATCTTTAGTTGCGAAATATTCAGCAAAGCTTGAATGAGAATGAAGTGATTAGGGAATTGAGACAGTTATTTGTCTGCCTGATTTAACATAACTAGTAGGTACAAAACTTCAACCAACATATCAATTCAAAAATATCAATGCACAAGTTATGTTTGAATATCCATAGGATTTGTAATTGTTTGGGCTAACACTTAAGTCTATTATAGAGGATTATCTTAAAGTAAGTAATCACTAAAACAAAGAAGTCCTCCGCCGCGTCTGTCTGTCGTCCTGTCTGTCTGTTCGCGATAAACTCAATGAACGGATTTTCATGCGGTTTTCACTAAATCATAGAGTAATTCCTGAGGAAGGTTTAGGTGTATAATAGGTTGAGGTAACGACGAACGAGAGGGAAAACATTTTTTTTTGGAGCAAATGGAGGTGAGACTGTAAGGTATTCGTTTTCTTTTTGGTGTTGTTGGAAGGTCGCATTTGGTAAAAAAACCGGCCAAGTGCGTGTAGGGCCACGCGCCGTAGGGTTCCGTAGTTACCTTAAATCATATACGATATATAATACCACTATAATTTTTTGTCTGCAAAAATAACTTTGTTTTTCAAAGTGTTGGTATGAATGACAAAGTTATGTTTGCGGTTTTGGAAAATGTGCTATATTTCAAAAACTACTTATTTATTATACCACGTTCAAACCAATTTTCGTTGAAAGTGTTTATTAAGATCTACAGCATATATTTTTTTTTAGATTTTTCACTCTCTTATTTCAAAAGTTAGAGGGGGGGGGGGGACACACATTTTACCACTTTGAAGAACATTTTTTTTTCAGATTCAGTTCCATGTATAGGAAAACCCCCTTAATCTTTTATTTTTTTATTTTTGTGTTAAATTCGTTAAGCGGTTAACAGAATACATCTACCTACCAAGTTTCAACTGTGTAATCCTAATACTTTCGGAATAAAGTAGCTGTGACATACGGACGGACAGACAGACAGACATGACGAATCTATAAGGGTTCCGTTTTTTGTCATTTAGGCTACGATCGAGGGCGGGTCACTAGTAAGTAATAACTTACGATGCAGCAAAGTTGGTTTTTGCGTTTTTGGCGCCTGCGCAGATTGTTCCCAAAGGTAGGTTTCGCAGCATCTTGGAGCATTCGTTGCGCGCCCACAGCGTTTGTCTCACGTGTTTCAATTTCCTCGTGCCGAGGCCCCTTATTTCCTAAAATTAAATTATACTATACTAATAACTGATGGTGTCATCATCAGTCAACAACGCTTCATGCGAGTTCGTCAGTAAAGAGTAATATGTACCTTCAAAATAAATAACGACTACATAACAATGGATGAAGTAATTAATTACCTACACGAATGCCACATTTGCAAATCAGCAACGAACTGATACATCAAAAAATTTTCGACATAATATTAGGTCTTTACCTACCCATACAACCATTTTTGGTCACAGATTTTCAACAGATGTAACAAGTCGCTACAGTTTCGTAACTGATACAACACATTGCGACTATTTGCGACTGTGTGGGATTTTGTCTAAAGGTGTTGTAACAGTTCAGTAACAAAGTTACTGAAACTAGTTTCAGTAACTTTGTGTCGTCGCTGTGTCGACATAATTCACAATGATCTGTGTCCATACATTCTATACACTTTGTGCTCAGTTTGCAACTAGAGTACAAAGTTGTAACAATGTGTGGTAACGGGATGGTAACATTACAACACAATGTGTTGTAACGTTACGACAATGTTCCGGAATACCAGATAATCTAACTTATACAAATGAGCGTCACCAAATCCAGTCACTCTCAAATATTGCCTTTGTTTTCTGCCCCCTAGCATGCCTACCCAAACACGATATAATATAGCGATTTATCACGTGTAACTGTCAAAAGACAATGTATTTCGACAGTTGAATGTTGATAAAACGCTATATCACGCGATTTTACGTCTTGGCGCATAATGTCCTTTCTCATAATGTCCTTTCTCAGAATGTCCTTTCTCAAAAAGTCGTTTTCTCAAAATGTATTTTTCTCGAAACGTCCTTTTCTCAAAATGTCCTTTTAATATGCAATATTTTTTTAACAAATACATATTAAAACATTTTTAGTTAGTCGCTTATCTAAATTATCATCAAAAACACAGACATGCAATGCATGCAAATATTTATTAAGTCTAAGAATGTTATAAAGTAATGAGTAATGTAGTTATAAAATTGTAGAAAAATGATGGAAAGGATCAGAAATAAAAAAGTAATAATAATCATGAACCAGTCTCCTTATTTGTAGTCAAAAATATTATTTATTTATCATTATTAACATTAAAAGTAAAAGTCGAGTAAAAGGACATTTCGAGAAAAAGCCATTTTGAGAAAAGGACTTTTTGAGAAAGGACATTCTGAGAAAGGACATTTCGAGAAAAGGACATTTTGAGAAAAGGACATTATGCGCCAAGACGCGATTCTATCATATTTCGATGGACACGCTACGGGGGCGAGGCTAAGGTTTGATCATGCCGATCAAACCAACTAGGTATTGACTTATTAGCATAACAATATTGGGGTTAGTTGTAAAATGGCATCATTTTTCTGGCAACACTGCCAAGTGTACAATACGCTCCCGATATTTAATTCTATAATTCCCTAAAAACAAGTGCAAAAGTATACTTTAATCATATCATTCTGTAACATTATACTAGTGTAACCTGTGATACTGTTATCAGTGTTTTACTCTGGCCGTGGATCGTCTAAACACGAAAAGATAAGTTGTATTCAAATACCTACATAACATCTTATCGGTTTTAATTGGTGCTAGTACCCACAAAGTAGCCAATATTATATCTGTCAAAATCAACTGACAGTATCAATTTCGACTTTGACAAAGTGTCATTATCAACTGACAGTAACTTATTGAAATTGACAAGTTGAAAAGTGTTGCTATACAAAAATTATTGTCCCTAAAAGTGGGCATTGTAAATTTGACGGACTTACCACGCAATATTTAGCAGCCTTCATACTGATCTAAATAAAGATGTCTGTACCAAAACAGAAAAGCAAAATTAGTGATTGTAAAGCTTCTACAACAGTACTTTGTCATAAATGTGGGAAAAATAGCAATATTCGAGATACTGTTCTATGTACTAAGTGTAATAATAGGTACGAATTTGATTGCATTGGTCTATCGGAAAAATTATATCGTATCATGGACAAAGGTTGGAAATGTACTACTTGTTCCACAAAACAAAACAAAACTAATACTACAAATTCCGATCATACCAATATAACTCTAAGGAATCGGAAAAAGATTGTAAAAACGCCCATAAACATTGAATCACCGCGTAAGTTAGACATGCCTTCAGAAATATCGTGCGTTACACCACCTTCAATAACATCCGCGTGTGACTCTGAAGAATACAATGACTCTCACATTATAACTAAGGACTTAGAATCAGATGAATCTTATATGGTTACCGAACGATTGTCAAAAAGTGCAGAACATACGTTACTCAATGATACCTTGACGGAATATGAATTAAGAGAAGAAAACAAACAATTAAAAATGAACCTTATTTCTACAGAATCTGAGTTAGAAAACAAAATACTCGAAAATAATGATTTAAATAAATGCATAACGAAGCTTACAAAAGAATTAAATTTATTAAAAAACCTCTGCCAAAGACCATGTCACGAGAACAAACAAACTTCTTTGCCTCGCTATTACACACCCCAAAAGTCTCTCTGTTCGGAAAAGAATACGTTAGACCACACAAATGAGTCATTCAGTTATCTTCAAACAAAAATATCTGAACTGAAACAGTCACTTCTAAACGCCCAAATTGAAATAGATAACCTTAATATGCAGATTAATGATCTCAAACAAAAATTAAATGAAACAAGTTTAATGAGAGACCAAACAATAGCAACTATTTTACCAGAAAATAGTCCAAACTGTAACCTCCATCAATACAAGGAGCCAACGGATAAACAAAAAGCGCGTACCATTCATATTATAGGTGACGAACAATTGAAAGGTTTATCTTCTGCTATGCTCGATTCCAGAATTGGAAAATGGAACGATAGATATATAACTTCTGCAACCATACTAACGGATGCTTCAAGCTCGGAAATGTTACAATGCTGTGAAAGTATATCAAATGACTTGAATAAAGACGATATTGTGATTTTAGGGTTCGGTTCTAACGACAGTGATATTCATAAATTTCATTCTAATTTGTGCATAGCTATTAATATGTTGGCAGGATCGACTATATACATTGTTCCTATTCGTAGAAATCCATACTTTAATGAAATTCAACTGTATAATTGTATGAAATTGTGGATAAAACACTTTGACAAATGTACCTTAATTGACATTAATGATTTTATATTATGTTCTGACTATAACTTTAAAAAGAATATCTGTAATAAAATTAATTTATACATTGACTACTGTGAATATAAAAACAAATTTTTGACATTTAAAAATTTACGTAATATAATAAAAAATAATGTAACTAAAGATAACGTTAAGTACACCAATACTGCGAAATCACCAAAAAAAGGCACAATTCCTTTTTATTTTAAGGTTTTAAATAACTCTGTTAACAGAAATGCTGACAAAATATCGTTTACTTCTACACCAACTAATATTAATAATAGCCAATCATTTTTTCGAGACTAAAAATTCAGACTTTAAAGTATTGCATCAAAACATTGCCAGTGTTTTATCGAAAAAAGAAATACTAGACTTGACTATCTTGGAATTAATTGAGGAAAATAAGGAACCTGATGTAATATGTTTGACAGAAACATTTCTAGAGTCAGGCCATGAAAATTATGTTAAAATTGAAAATTATCAATTGGTGTCTTCATTTTGTAGGAATAAAAAAAGAGGTGGCACCTGCATATTAGCTAAAAAGGGTATTATTTGTAAGGAATTAATGTGCACGAAAAAATATGCCTTGCAAAAATGTTTTGAATGTTGTGGCATTGAAATTGTAGCGAGTAGGTTAATCATCATTTGTTTGTACAGAATACCAACATCGGATCCTAATATTTTCTTAACTAATCTAGACAATTTACTATATGAGATATTCAACAAATATAAATATAAAATAAAGATAGTTTTGGCTGGTGATATAAATATCAACACATTTAATAGAAATAAAGTGACAGAAGATCTAAATGACTTAGTCCAAAACTATAATTTAACGCTGCATATTACAGTACCCACTCGAAAGCAGTCGTGTATAGATCACATAATAAGCAATATGGAAAATGCTTCAGCTTTAGTCTTGCCACTCCATCTCTCTGATCATGAAACTGCACAATTATTGAGTTTTCCAGTAAAGAATAAATATACAGGTTCTCGGTCTTACTCCATTTACAGGAGAGACTATAGTTGTGAGAACATCTCAAAGTTCAAAGACTGTCTAAAAAGCATCTCTTGGTCAGACATCTATAACGAGACCGATTTGAATGATGGTTTTAATGAATTCCATGAACTGTTCACACTTTTTTACAAATTATGCTTCCCAAAAATAAAAATAAATATCGAAATCTCTAAAAAAAAGAAGAGTAATTGGATAACGAAAGGATTGAAGCTAAGTTGTAGAAATAAAAGGAAATTTCGATACATATATTATAAAAATAAAACAGTATTAAACAAGGATAAATATTTAAATTATTCGAAATTGCTAAAGAAATGTATTCAAGCTTCCAAAAAAAAATCAAACATTGACTTTATCCATAAAAGTGAAAATAAATGTAAAGCGTCTTGGACCATAATAAAAAACGAATTGTCTGATACGAAACATTCTCTTAAACATATAAGTGAATTAAATATAAACAATTCAATATTGACGGATCCTCTTAGCATAGCTGCGGCATTCAATGATCATTTTGTAAATTTATCCAATGGTGAATCTCATAACAACATGAAAAAAGATATAAAGCAATCCCAAATATTAAATACTATGTTCTTAAAACCTCTTAGTGAAACAGATGTAAGAAAAGAAGTAATGTCATTGAAAAACACCAAAGCCGAAGGATATGATGAAGTTTGCACTAAGGTTTTAAAGGATTGTGTGAATGAATTCATTGCCATTTTGACTCACTTAATAAACTTATCGTTTTCTACTGGTATGTTTCCAGAACTGCTTAAACTTACATTAGTAAAACCATTGTTCAAAAAAGGAAATACCGACGAAATTGATAATTATCGTCCTATTGCAAAGATATCAGTGTTCTCTAAAATATTTGAAAAGTGTATGCATAAGCAATTGGTTGATTTTTGTGATAAATTTCATTTATTAAATAGACATCAATACGGTTTCCAAAAACACAAATCAACCACTTTGGCGATACATAAACTTATGGAAACTATATTGACAGGTATTAACGACAAAAAATTAACAACTGGTATATTTGTTGACTTATCAAAAGCATTTGATCATGTATCACACCAATTGCTTATAAGAAAACTAGAAATGATTGGTGTACGAGGTCATGCGCTAGAGTGGATAAAATCATATATTAGCAATAGAAAACAGTGTGTAGTTATAGAAAAACTAAATAACAGAAATGAAGTTGTAGCGTATTCATCACAATATAAACTTAATCAATGTGGTGTGCCGCAAGGTAGCGTATTAGGCCCAATGTTGTTTATTATTTATGTTAATGACATTTTTAATGCAATCGGTTATCAATGCATCGCATTTGCTGATGATATTTCTGTAGTAGTAACTTCAAATAAAACAGTGACAGAACATGAAAATGACATAAATAAGACTTTATATAACCTGACTCAATTTCTTGACATGCATAATTTAAAAATTAATTTGACTAAAACTAAATACATACAATTTAATAAATATAAAAATATAAACCTTGACATTAAGTATAAAGACATTAATATTGATGAAGTAAAGCAAATCAAATTTCTGGGAATAATAATAGATAGTGACATAAATTGGAAAATGCATATAGACAATATTTGTACCCGAATTAATAAATTTGTATACGCACTAAAGTGTGTCAGAACTGTAACGAATTTAAATACTGCAATTGCTACTTACCATGCTTATGTGTGTTCCATTTTACGATATGGGTTACTGATATGGGGCAATAGTTCTCATATTAACAGAGCTTTTATTGCTCAAAAAAGATGTTTAAGAGCATTATATGGTGTTCCACCACGGTCTTCTTGCCGTTCTTTATTTGGTCAAATGCAGTTACTGACTCTAACATCGCTTTATATTTTTGATGCGTGTGTATTTGTAATGCAGAATAAGCATTTATTTAAAAGAGCATGTGATATCTATCCAAGAAATACTCGAGATCCAAATAGGTTGGTATTTCAGGTAACTCCAAAAACAATGCAGTACAGAAAAAGCTGTTTGACTATGTGCATCAAAATCTTTAATAAAATACCCAAAGAGTTTAGGACCTTACATATCGATAATTTTAAAAGACACTTGGGTAAATGGTTAGGCTCACATACCCTGTATGACTTAAAATAATTTTTTGACATTAGAGATTAAATTGTATATTGATTGTATTATATTAACGATGACATATTAAAATAAGGAAATTACTACCTACCTAAATTATTAATGTGAATATTTTGTATTTGAATTTTGCATGCTAATTAATTTGGCTAAACATGTTTAGTGCCTATTATTATTACTTATTAAATCTTTATATACCATGTTTATATGCAAATAAAGATTATGATTATGATTATTATTATTATAATGAGAAGCTATAAGAAAAAGGTATAATATTTATTTCAGTATAAAGAAACAGCCCCTTTACTAATAAAATAGGTTATGCAATCTGTTCAGTTTAATAGGTACGAGTACATCTCACGAGTTGAAATAGCCAATATTCCACTTTTATAAGTAGCATAATTTCTTTTTCTTTGTTCTGACTGCGACCGCTTGTTCCAGAAATGTTGGATTTTTTTTGACCCTGCAACAAATATCGAAACTTTGAGAAACGCTGGAAGCAAAAAAATTGAGAAACCATTTTTGAAGTCCCGTTACTTTGTGACGACTTTACGTAACCATGTCGACACATTATAGTTACTTTGTGACTAGTTGTGACGAGAATATTTTCACCTAAAAAAATGCTTTTCTTTAATATTTATCAATTTTACTGTTTAATATTGCTAAAATATATTATTTTTTGTTTTGACATTAACTATTATGAATAATTAAAAGCATTTGAGCACTCGGTGTGTACAAATAAATAATGTTTACTTACCACCACAATACTAAAATTGTGATAATATTGTGGCGCGTTAGTAAATTTCATTCTATTTGATGAAATTACACAGTCAATTTTTTTTCCCATTACGATTTGAGCATTAATAAAAACAATATTGAACAAAATCTGTTTATAAATATTACTTGCCTGGAAAAAGATGGCGCTACCTTTTATTTTAATTAATAGTTCATGTCACCATATTTGTCACTTCACGAGTCAAAGGAACTGCTGAACGAATGAATGAATGAATTCCTGATAGAAGTGAGCACAAATACGTCGCGATGTGACTACGCGGCGACAACGCAGTGCGACTAAAAGTTACTGTTACCAAATGTTACAAATCGTCCCCACTTTTCGAAACGGCGACGGAACAACGGTCTACACGGCTACTCATTGTGACGGAACAAAGTTACTGAAAAAATATGTTTCGACACAAATGTGTGCACTCTAAGTCGTAACCGCTACCAGAATGGCTGTATGGGTATGAAATTGCCGTTTTGTTTGAAAAAAGTTAAAGTATTTTTTTTTTCGAACTTATTTATTTCTTTTATTCAAAGTAATCACCCCTGCAATCAATGCATCTTTGCCAACGCTGTGGCAGTTTATGGATGCCCTTCTTGAAAAAATCAGCTGGACGGGAGACAACAAACTCTTCAAAGGCGTTTTGTACTGCCTCTCGGGAATTGAATTTTTTTCCCGCTAAAAAGTTGTCCAAATTTTGGAAAAAGTAATAGTCGGTAGGCGCAAGATCTGGTGAGTATGGCGGATGAGGGAGAGCTTCCAAACCCAACTCATGCAGCTTAGAGACGGTCTGTTGTGCAGTATGGGGTCGCGCGTTGTCGTGAAGTAGCAGTGGGGCACCCATCTATCAAGCTTTTTTATCTTGCCAATCTGTCGCAAATGGACCAATATTGTTTTGATGCTAACGTCAAAAGCTGCTGCCAGCTCAGCTGTAGATTGCGATTCATCTGCTTCCACAATCGCCTTTAATTCATCATTGTTGACCAAAGTTTCCGGACGACCACGAGGTTCATTTTTCAAGTCAAAATTCCCAGAACGGAACCGAGCAAACCAATAACGGGTTGTACGTTCGTTTGTACAGTTCTCTCCGTAAACGTCGTTGATGTTACGTGTCGTTTGTGCCGCGTTGGTGCCACGACGGAACTCATATTCCATAATTACACGAAATTTCGAAGTATCCATTATGAGGAAAAATGTTGAAATGTAATGAAAATACAACGCTAATCAATAAACAAAAGACTGATTTTGTAAATAGAATGTCCTATTTTTAAAACAAAATTAATTTGAATTTAGAATTCATAGCCAATCAAAACTTTTTTTTTGTTTGAAAAAGTCTGTACTGCAATACGGCAATTTCATAGGTAAAGACCTATTATTTATCAGTTTAGGTCAGTACACAATAGTGAAGATAATTATGATAATTATACTTACATCGACAACACCCCATCCCGCCACGTACGCATTTTCGTTGTACGGGGGATGTAGATAAATCGCTACTCTTTTGATTTTGGAGCCAAAACTTATATGCGTACGCAACCGCACAATCGCAATGTCGTTTCTCATACTGCTCGAATCATATTTCTCGTGAATCCTGATGGCCCGAGCTGTGGATTTCAATCCCATCCCCCTCTCTTCGCTTCCGTATGATATGGAGACTGTGCTGTGTTTGAGGCAGTCTTCCAGGCAGTGGCCGGCTGTCAGTATGAAGTGCTGATTGACGATCGACGCTCCACAGATCCAGTTGCTGATCCTGTTGTAGTGGACACAGGACACAGTCATGAAGGCCGAGTGTGGGTAGCTGCCTATGGGGACGTAGTCACCCCCGACCACCATCCCTTCCATGGAGGCTTGCCCCTCATCGCAAGCCCTTATCAATAACACGACTAAAATCAATAACGTATTAAAAGTCATGATCTAATATATGCATGCGGCTCTTTCCGAATATTGAATCATAAGATTTTACGGCGTAATTTCATGGAGCAAATAATTTTCATGATTTATGGATTGGTTTTAATTTTTCTCTGATACGACCATTTCAGACTAGGGTTCTTGATTCGAGTATGCTCGTTTAATTGTTTTTACTAGGTACTGTAAAATGAAATACCAGACGATAAGTGTTATTAGTTCTGATTGGATTTTTCAATTAGGTACCGACGGAGACAACCATAGCCATATTAGCCATGCTAAAAAATGGAAACTGGAGTAATATTTACCGTAGTCAGGTATAATATAGATAGATTATTATAATAATAGAATAATATAATTGCACGTTTTGTTAACACTGATAGAACAGAAACCAATGTATCTACTTACCTACAATACAAACAAGTTTTTTTTTACAATACTACGGAGAGGGCTATGATTTCAGCATGCTATGTACACACCAATTTTGTCTAAGTGTACCTATATATCTACACTTTAAAATTATATTCGCCAAATACTACAAACACATTGCATTTAATGAGACAATTATGCTTTGATAACATAGTTCATAGTTAACAATTTGCCATTCGTTGTCGGAACACGATAAAATATATTGTGTAAAAGCTAAAATACTGGGAAACCACGTTATGTGGCTACAATAGTGAGTCACGTCACGTGCCAATGTTTAACCATAATATATCATCTTTTAAACAAAAAAAAATAATTATCTAAATCATAAACAGCACGCATACATACTTACCTACATTACCAACGACAAAAAGGCAAAAATAAAAACAAACCTCCTCCAAAAACCTGAAAATAAAAACAAAACAGCCTCAAAATCAAATACCTCAACTTTTTGAGGTAAGTATTTGATTTATAAGCTGGTTTTGTTAGCTAGCTATTTTGGTTTTGGGTGCTTCTTCGAGTAAGGCATTCTTTGGTGATTTTCGTGGCAATTTTCAAATCCAATTCTTATTTCAATTTAATATCAGAATCTTAAAATATACGTAAAAGTATTTTTTTTTTTTCATAGAAGAGGCACCTTTCAGAGCGATATACTTACCGAGATAACCGAAATTAAAAAAATGCAGGCCACGCAAATCACAAAATACCCCCACTAAACTTTCTCAAATGAGTTACTTAATGTTATTTTATATTGGAAAAAGTTATTGTGTTAATATAAAGTAAAAAATAGGTAGATTAATAAGGCAGAAATCGTTTTTTTTATCAGAATTAGTCCAAAAATATTAATTATTACTGATAAAATCAGAAACCTATTGAATGTGTCATTTTAAGTTTGATATAAACGAATTTGCATTTATTAGATAAATGCAATAAATAATACCCATACACTTGTACAAAAATCAAAGTAATTTCATTTGCATGGTCAAAAATTGATTTGCGTGGGTCAAAACTACCACGTAAACCACGCAAATCACGACCACGTAAATCAAAATAAATCCTTTATGCTAAAAATATACAAACACCTTTTAAGCAAATGAACTGTGTTTTGAAAACAAGTTACGTTACCTTGTATTTATTTATTACAATATTTTATTAAATAAATAAATTCACAGAGACTGGAGAAAATAAGACCACGCAAATCAAAGTTTTGAGAAACCAAATCCTCACAACGAGGTTCTTACCTCCATTTTTCGAAAACTCGAGCACCGTCACACAAGCAACTCTGCCTGGCCGCCGCCGGAGCGCGACTATTTGTAACTTGAATGGGGTGTATCACGCAAAGCTAATCGCAGATGGCGCCAGCGGCGACCTGGCCTCTTTCAATGGTTTTGATTGGTTAAAATACGTCAGAAATGACATTAGACATTTGAAACAACCAATCAAATTATTTTGGGACTGTCGCTTGTGGCGCCATTAGTTCCTCAGTATCACACCCCATTAGGATGACACAACATAGAGCCGCCAATTTAGAGATGTGCTAGTGAATTTATAACGGTCCACGCAAATCAGCAACTACTAGAGGACAGTTAATTTTTTTTTAGTAAAGGTACTTTTAGAAGTATGGTCTAATTTTTCATAGCATTGTAAACTTCTTAGGACTTAATGGTTTTTTTTTTGGTAAGCATGTAGCATTTAGTTTAAATTATATAATTCGGATGTGATCAGATCAGGGCTTGGGACACTCTACGAAAATCAAAGAATGGAGGTATTTTATTTTTTTAATTATATTAATTATATAGATAATTAAATAATAATCAGTAACCCACTCAGGAGAGGTTTTGAGGTTTGCGCAAAAAAAATATGGCTAGCTGACTTTACGATTTTCATTATTTTTAGGCAATGCCGTTTGAAAAACGTGTCCAAAATAATGACTCTTTTAATTTTTTTTTATCCATTTCCCGGGATAAATGGTCTCCACAAAATATCCGTAAACCTGATTTAATATACCAGAGATTGGGTAATTAACAAATGTTTTAGATAAAGCCACATTGCAGCTAAAGGTTGGTAGGTAGTGGAGATACCGAAGACTTGAAGTGAAGATGGCAGTGATTTATGGGCGATCGCATCTCCCGCGGCACTCGCGCCTCTTGCCACTTAATTCCATGCTCCCTGAGTCCAGTGTGCTCATCAAACTGCTAAGCTAAACAAACACATCGTATAGTTACCGCCACAATGCCTCAAAATATTACTGACCCCTTCTGACGGCGCCGTTTTACATGATTTGTAGGTTTTTTGCCAAGGGGTGGAGAGGGTGCAAATGGGTGACATGAGTAGCTCTTCTAGAGTGATTTTAAATTAAAGTAATGTTTGGTTTATAATTCTTGAAATGTATTGAAAATTTTGAATTTAGGCATTCACAATGCTATTTTTATATTAAGATAATTAATATAATTGAAAAAAAAACTAGAAAAAATCGACTCACCCGTAGCAGCTCAGACAGGACAGTTGATCCTGTCTGAGCTGCTACGGGTGAGTCGATTTTTTCTAGATTTTTTTCAATTATATTAATTATCTTTATAAGTAGTTAACTTATTTAGTAATCTAACCAGCTTTGTCGCAAACATTTTGAAAATACAATCCTTTATTAAACTATAATGTAACAGCTTTAAACGAAGAATAAGTTTACACCCTGGTTAAACCAAATAGTTTGCTAAAAATTCTTTAAGACGTCATACAAATATAGCTAAGCAATATTTTTGGTTAGGCCAGATTGTAACCTTATTTTTCGTTGTAAGTATTTAAGTACCTACACCATAATTTTATTATCTTATCCATATCTTTGCACATCTCAACGTATGAGGGCTTCCATATAAATAATATTTAAATTCGTCAATAAGTCCCTATTACTTTTCAAATGTTTAATGATAAAATAAATCATATTGCCACGAAAAAATTTAACTTACGTAAAAATTTATGAAATATAAAAAGAAGGTATAATTATCATTTTTCACAGCTGCTTCCAACTGGCAATAACAGTTTGTATGAGAGCTGTTAACATTAAAAATCTACAACAACAAAAACTACATTATCCAAGACAATGGCTTCATGTTTGGCCACCGTCTATTAGACGGTAAAATCTACTACCGCTCTAAACCTTAGCTTACAATTAACCACTGTAAACTTACTTTATTACCATTGTCTAGAGTAAGTTATTGCAGCTAAAGCTTAATTTAATACTTATTTTTTATTGAAATGAGTTATTCGAACTTTACTGTTACGCCGCTATAGAACGGTTTTAATTAAACTACTTTTATTACTTAGGAACTAATACCGCAATAAGAAAAAGTTTAGTCCAAGTATAATAATTAGCAGTTGGGACAATGTTATTTCTTTTGTCAAAACACCATCCATCCAAGGTATAGGTATGTTTCACCGACTTAAAAATAGAACCGCATCCAAGTAATAATGTAACAAGAACACTTTGCTTCTCAGCTAAATTAAAGGTTAGTTTCCTCTGATGAACACAGTGTGGTGAATGCACCGAGCGGACCCCTACCAACTGCTTCCAACTCACTCCAATTTGAAATTGATTCAGAATCAGAATCAATGGAAAATTAAGATGGCTATGAGGTAAAAAAAAGCTAACTCACACTTAAGGTACCTATTTTTTTTGCTTTAAGTAGGTATTTCAGAGATCTAGTATGGTGACGAATCTGACGATGGAGCACACTTATCTTGAGAAGATTAGATCTAATATAAATAAAAATTTATTCATACTTACAGTATTTGCAATGCTTAGCTGGGTCAAAACAATAAATAAACCCAGTTTTACTTGTTACCCAGTTATACTTGATTGAAATGACAAAATAATGTTTGTCATTGGATCAAAATCAATCAAGAAAATGACCGAAAAATCTGTGTCTCTTGTAACAATCAACCAAGTGCGTACTGCCTCTCTTTTGTAGTTTTAATATTTTTTTTATAATATTAGGTCTTTACATATGATCATTTTTCATTAAATTGACGTTTTGTATGGAGAATTTTTACCAAATTGCATTTTCCACACTAGCATTTTCATCATTTACCTATTTGACAACCTTGAACGCTATTGTAACAAAAGTTTTGGGTAAGTACCTACCTAAGTACAAATGTTTGAACAGTAACCCATCAAGGCCCGGAAAATGAGACAGTAGATTGTCTATTGTTGTCCGGCCGCATGTGACCGCTTGAGCATTGAACTCGAAGTGAATTAAGCTAATTTAAGCAACATAACTTAAACGAAAAAAAAAATAAGTTTAGGCTAAATTACAACGGATAAAGTGGTTATTATCGCTAACAATAAAAGGAGTCACTTTCAAGGTATTTTTTGAATGCTAAGAAAACAAAAAAAAACCTAGACTTTAATTATTATGCTGATAATTGACGGCTATGGTCATAATCTGATGTTTTACCCAGCAAATGATAAATATTTTAAATAACAGAAGTTATGAGGTTCTCTGTGTGTGAAAAACACCAATTTCATAGTTAAGGAGAAGACCCAATATTTGTAGAGATGTATTTTTGTTATTTTTTATTTTATAAAGGTTATTCCAACTGCCTTGGATGACTAAACGCAACTTTGAAACCATAATTTCCCACAACCCCGACATTTTCATACTTTAAATGCAAGTAATGTAAATTAAATTAGTTAACGAACCAATGGTAGGGGTTAATTGAAGCACAAAGAAAAAGTACTGCAAACGGGCACACCGTTATAGCAGGCAGCGGCGTAACTGTTGTGTTCCGGCACCGGCAAGCGGCGGCGGAGCGGAGGCGGCGCGGCGGTCGTACCTAGTACCTACTCATCCTAGAGCTAGGTACATTAATACATCATGTATCAAAAAACCCTGTCAGATCCTGAAACAGGTGGTAGTATTGCTGAAACTGAACAACATTCTCCATGGAACAAAGGTTGTAAAACGAAAAAAAATTCTCCCATATAAAATGTATTGGATTGGTCAGCTGACCGACTTAGCTATTATTATTCAAAATGATATTGGCGCCTTACAGGAATGGAGTAAAAGAAATGAGATGGAGTTCAATACCGATAAATGTTTCGTGATGTCCTTCACTCGTAAGCACAACCCTACAAAATGTAACTATACCTTAGATAACAATGTTATTGCTCGCACAGACTATATTAAAGACCTGGGTGTAACACTTGTACTATTATGTATTCTGTGGTGTAACTTTCGATTGTTCTCTAACTTTCAATGTTCACATATCACTCGTTGTCCGGAGCTGTTTCAGTCGTTTAGGATTTATCCTGCGAAACTTACGGGACTTTCAAAATCACGACGTCATTAAACTTCTTTTCTATAGTCTTGTAAGAAGTTCACTGGAGTCTAGCTCTTGCATATGGAATCCTCATGAAGCCAAGTACAGGCTAGTGTTGGAAAAGGTACAGAAGGCTTTTCTTAGATATTATTACAAAAGAATTTATGGCTATTATACCTTTCTATACCCTACAAAATTCTTACTAGAATTGTTGGGGATGAACTCGTTGGAGGTCAGAAGGGCGCGATCAGAAGTTATTACAGCTACAATGATATTGCGTGGATGTATGGATTCACCTGAGTGTGTCGAGCAGTTGTCCCGTTTGTATGTACCAGATAAGTATTTGCGTATTCGCTCTAATCGCAGACACCGGCTTTTTGCAACACCCCAATGTCGCACAGTGGCTCGGGCACAGTCCCCGCTTTGTCGTATGCAAAACGCACTTAACACACTCTTGTCAGCTTATCCTGATTTCGATGTATTTGTTGACGATGCGAAATTATTTCTATCTCAATATGATTTTGATTAGTAAGCATAATTATGTAATTGGGCATAAGCCCGTTTAATTATGATAAATAAATATAAATATATAAATAAATTATGGAAAAGCGAAAAAAACATAGTTTTTCGACCTATGTTCCTTGGAGAATGTTGTTCAGTTTTAGCAACACTGTCACCTGTTTCAGGATCTGACAGGGTTTTTTGATACATGATGTAAAAATAAGCCCTATATCCATTAAAATCCATTGTAAAAATCCATTGATGGATCTTTTGCACTTGAAATAATGTAATATTGAGTCAAAAGTAACAGGGCAACATAACTTACGAGGAGTTTTTTTGATTTCGTGATTTCTGCGAAGATATGTCTTAATTCCTTTTAATGGATGAATAAATAATGAAAAATATTAGAAAAAATCGGCTCACCCGTAGCAACTTAGACGGGATCCTTTTAATGGATTTTAAGAAACACGTTAGTTCTATAAAATCTACTTTACAAAAATCGTGTATTTGATAAAATAAGATCGCATGTGTCACCCATTCATTAATGGATTTTCAGACACCGTTAGTTCAAAAAAATCCACATTGCAAAAATACTGAATCAAGGGTGTGTTTTTGTAGATCATGGATTAAAGTGGACATAAAAGTGCAAAAAGATCCATCAATGGATTTTTACAATGGATCTTAGTGGACATAGGGAAAATAAGTATAAATATTAGACTACATCATAAACATTGCTGCGATTCCAAAGTTAAAGTAGCTAAAGCACTTGTATTATGGAAATTAGAGACAACGGTGGAACTACAAACACCCAGTCCTGAGCCAATATAGAAAAGCTCGTTTTACTAGATTGACCCAACCGGGGATCGAACCCGGAACCTCAGAGATGGCTCTTGAAAACCGGCGTGCAAACCACTCGACCACGGAGGTCATCATTACTTTTTAACTCATCATAGTCATGCCAAGCCTTGTGGATTATTCAAATAACAATTCAAAGTCAGTCATGTGACTGAATTCAAAGTCCATCAGCCATTTTTAAATTCATTTTTAAATTTTGAATTCAAAGTAAAAACTGGAAAATATCACATTACAATAAAGAACAGAGATAACTAAACTACCTACCTAATTATACTTAGGGCCACCATGATGACAGGAATTTTCCTGACATATCAGGATTTTTAGGCATCCGTCAATCACCAGTGACGAGTTTACAATAAGTTTGTTATTTTAGTGAGAAAAAAAATACCAAACGTCAATTACTAAATAAAGAATGTAGAGAAATTAAAAAATTACGATAATTAACTTATTGAAAAGTCAGGGAAAAAGTCAGGCAATCTCATCATTAGATCTGGTATGGTAACCCCAATTTCACTACACAGACAAAAAGTAATACCTAGATTAGATTAGATAGATAAGTACAGCTAATTACGAGTATAAACCCTTTTATGATAGTATTCCATATCATCTTGTAAGGGTGGTGGTGGATGATGGATAGTGAACTAGGTAGGACCTATTAAAAAGTCGAATCGAATACTTATAGTTCGAATCACGAAAGATGACCACAAATGGCGCCCATCTTCGCATCATAACTCATGAAGATAAGACTTAAGACAAAATAATATTTTATATATTTAAATAATATCGATATATCTATATGAATATGAAATATTATTTTGTCTAAAGTATTTTCTTCATAAGTTATGAAGCGAAGATGGGCGCCATTTGTGGTCATCTTTCGTGATTCGAACTATACCTATGCAGCAGCTGCTAGCTGGCTTTATACCTAATACTTATTGCAATCGAGGTCATTAGCAGAGCGCCATTCGTAACTTCTAACAGTCCAAGAGCAGCAGTTAGAAACCCGAGATCATTGTAAAAATTCAGATTCCGTTATCTCATCATCTTGGCAAACGAGCGTGACTGCAACACTGAGCTTTCGTTTCAAGAAACTACAATAAAGTTGAGAATTTTTAATAAAGTGAATACATATTTGGGGTTTAAGTACCTTCTTATGATATTGCCGTTTTGTATGGAGAATTATAAAATTAGCATTTTCCATAGTAACATTGTCTTAATTTGGTTTACAACCATAGAACGTGTTGTGTTTTTTCCAATGTTTTAAAACTGTTAGAACAAATGTTTAAACACTCAGCTAACTAATATGTGTTATGTGAAAAAAGTATCGGCACAGAATAGATATCTATCTATCTACCGTATCGGCTAAGCTACAACGATACACCGTTATTTTTAAAGTACTTACCTATATCTAAAAATTAAAAGAGGTGTTCAGACCACGTTAATGAACAACTTTTACTATGGGGCCAACCACGAAATCGCGAAAAAAAAATCAGGGGGGCTACTCAAATGACCACTTTTCTATTCGTTCGCTAACTTAAAGCCTAAAAATAAGCGATTAGATGAACACGTCTCACGTCGCAGATTTATGTAAATCACAGACATTGTTGTATTGTAGGGAATTGAGAAACCTCCGACACGCAATTTTAGAGTTTATGGCTTATTTTTAGTTTTTAAGTTAGCGAACGAATAGAAAAGTGGTCATTTGAGTAGCCCCCCAGCTGTTCCATACATTAAAGTCGAGTGGATGTTGTACTTTTCTATGGAACAGCTAAATTTTTTTTTCGCGATTTCATGGTTGGCCCCATAATAAAAGTTGTTCATTAACGTGGTCTGAACACCCCTTTTCATTTTTAGGGTTCCGTACCCAAAGGTCCGCTGTCCGTCTGTCTGTCTGTCTGTCTGTCACCAGGCTGTATCTCATGAACCGTGATAGCTAGACAGTTGAAATTTTCACAGATGATGTATTTTTGATGCCGCTATAACAACAAATACTAAAAACAGAATAAAATAAATATTTAAGGGGGGCTCTCATACAACAAACGTGATTTTTTTGACGTTTTTTGCTCGTTATTAATAACGACAATAGGTAGACAGTTGAAATTTTCACAGATGATGTATTTCTATTGCCGCCATAACAACAAAAACAGAATAAAATAAATATTTAAGGGGGGCTCCCATACAACAAACGTATTTTTTTTTGCTGTTTTTTGGTACGGAACCCTTCGTGCGCGGGTCCGACTCGCACTTGGCCGGTTTTTAGATTATACTTTAAAAATAACGGAAGTATTAATTATTCTGTTAACGAAAAAAAAGAATTAATGATACTTTTTTTACGTTCAGGAAAGAAAATCTGGAATATTTTTATTGCTGATAGTAGCACAGAATAAATAATAGTACAAGGTATAGTAGGCCGTCGCGATCATACCTACTTCGAAGTAATAACTAGTATCATCTTTCACAATCACAAGGGATAACAGACAGCCAACACTTAACTTACGCCGGTTGTATGACCGAAAGTGGCGTCAGAGGTTTTTATTTATTAAGTTAATATTAGAAAAATATTTTAATAATGTTTTACGTGGAGTTTTTAGGGCCCATGGTCTAGTATTTTTAGAAGGTATCACTACATGCCCTCGTTGCCATTCGTAGAAGTAGATAGAAAATGTGTTAAAAACGGCAACTTTTAGCAGTTTTGCTATCTACTTCAAGCAGTGACTACGAGGGAATGTAACGATACCGTCTAAAAATACTAGATTGTGGGATCTAAAAATTCCACGTAAAATATTATAGAAATTGTGTATTAGAATTATAATATTAAATAAAATTCACCGCGGCGCCACTTTCGCTCAGGGTGCCACATTAACTAATAATGTTATCCAGTGCTTATGTTTATAATATCATAGTGGGTACTAAGCATACAAGTTTATAGAGTACATTAACAAAACAAATAATTTCTTGAATTGCTATGTAAGCGTTACAACTACGTATGCGTTTTTAGAGAGATTTTGGAGAGACTATGGAGAGCGCCATACTCGGCATTTCCCTGCGTGATCGAATTAGAAACGAGGAGATCCGCAGGAGAACTACAGGAGAACTAAGGTAACCGACATCGCTCGAAGGATTGCTCAGCTGAAGTGGCAATGGGCGGGACACATAGCGAGAAGAACCGATGGCCGTTGGGGCGGAAAGGTTCTGGAATGGCGACCGCGCACCGGACGACGCTCCGTGGGTACGCCCCCGACAAGGTGCACCGACGATCTGGTGGAGATTGCCGGAAGCCACTGGATGCGGGCAGCGCAGGACTGATCGTTGTGGAGATCCTTAGGAGAGGCCTATACCCAGCAGTGGGTGTCGTGCGGCTGATATGATGATAATGATGATATGCGTTTTTTTAAAGCTGTTGACTGTTTACACATCACAAAAGGAAAGCAAGTAATAATAACACAAGGTAAAAAGAAAAAGAGAAAAAAAACAACCTACTACCTCACCAAAATATAAAAAGGAAAAGAGAAATTATATCACCACCACCACCATAATATATTTGTGTGGTTTTCATCATAGAAGATATTATGAAAGCCTCTGTGTGTAAGAAAAAAGTCGGCAATTTCATTTAATCCCTATTATAACCTACCTACCGAAATAAATATTACCTATACCCACAAAAGTTATACAATAGGGAATATGCATCAAATTTTTTTTTTAATCAAAATCAATAGTATAATGCGTGAGAAAATCAACTGTAATATTGAAACTTGTCTCTTGCGTTTTTTTCTTGTAATATAGTTACTTGAAGTTAGCACGCATCAGCTCCCGCCGAAAACGCTCTATACAAAACGGTGACGTCACACATCACGTTTCGGTGTGTTTCGGGCGCGTTTAATATGGAGTTAGCCAATAATCTTCAATTATCTCCCTAAATTTTGCGTTTAAGTAGATATGTGTCATACAAAATATTAATTCTTTTTCGATATTCTATCTGACTGTAAAGTGCATTATATCCGAAAACGAAAAAAAAATATCGTTATTTTCTCCTGATTTCATCGTGTGATAAAAGGAAAATGATCATTTATTTTTTATTTTTCTTTCTGTTCCATCATGTTTTTACAAGTGTCCGCAGCGATCAAGCTCAGTTTTAGGAAAATCGGTGACTTATGCATATTCCCTATTATATTCACAATACCCATTGTAATAATCATAAATAGGGGAAGTTATTTTAAATATTGCGGAATATAAGGAATGATTTTCAACAACATCTTTTGAAATTAGCTCATCAGTAATACTTAATGATCCTGGGAAAACTTTCAAAGTAGTCATAACTTCGTTGACGCTGTGAATGTTATTTTAATATTTATGTTTAAATTATTGTTCCTTTCACTTTCTCATCAGCAATTTCAGTCTTGTAAATAACGAAAAAATTAAAATTTGCTGAACTGAAATAAAGATAGACGAGATTATTCGTAAGTTCTTGCAGGAATTTTCAACACTTTTGGAATGGGACAAAATATTTTCGTATCAGTTGTTTTAGTAGCTTGTATAACAAAAAAATAACGACGTTGACTATAAAGTTAAGTCTGTTTAACTAGGTAATTGTAGCATGGATTTAAATAGATTCTTGTGCAAGTGGCCCTAAGTTAGCGATGGGAGCGTGATAGTTTCCCACCGTAAATCAGAATTAAAATTACGTAGCGCCAAACGATTTGCTGGACGGGAAGGAGGTTTCGAAATTGAAATCCAATACCTATCAGTCGCCATGTTCCAACTAGCGTGTTCTGTATCATTTCGCCGGCCGGCATTGAACAATTTATTGAGACTATTTCTGGATTTTATTTTCTTCTATAAATGTAGTGCTCAATGGGGTTGCTGGTGTTATAAAATTAAAAAATATAAATGTGATGACTTTTGTATCTAACTAGGTATTTTACTTTACACGCAGAAACTTAACATCATATTACCCGACGCGTTTTTTTTTCGAACGTGTCACACTATACAATACACGAACCAGTGTTACTATATGAGAATAAAAAAATCACATCGAGTCACACTGTTACCCGATACAATATTTTTTCCGAACATTTCACACTATACATGAACCAGTGTTACTAGATGAGAATATTCAATTCTTTTGCATTAAATAGGGTAGGTACAATTTTATTGAAGGTGTTATACAACTTAGTAGAACTTAGGCCTATTTAACTATATCATGTCATAGCATGCAAATTAGTAATAAAAACGTTTGTACATACTATTTTAGTGTTGTTTACCTATACTATTTTATATAATTATTTATTCTGGAAACACTTTCTAGTGTAGTAGTACATCGACTCTTTATATTTGAGGAAATCTTCAATACAATAGAAGCCTCTTGTCCATCAGCCATTTCTTTAAAACTATCTTTAATTGATTAAAAGGCAATAGCTTAATATCCTCAGGTATTTTATTATAAATTTTTATAGCCATCGCATTTATAACCATTCTTATTAAACCGAGTAGTTTTTGGTGCCGTGTTTAAAACGAGTCTGTTTATATTTCTTAGGTTCCTACTTGTTTTATCCCCGACTCGTTGATAGAGGTGCTTATTTTGATGTACGAATTTTCCTACTTCCAAAATATATATAAAATTTCGCATCGAATCACACGTGTTACTCGTTGCGAATTTTTTCTCAACCAGTCCCAGTGTGACACGATTCAGTGTGAAAAAAAAAGAAATTTAGCGCCGAAGGTGTTTTGTGCTTTTTAATGGGATTGGGGATTTATAAGGCCTTAGAGCTAGTACTACTTATTACATATAGGTATTCTATGCTTTAAGAGTTCACTTTTGGAACTTTCTATGTACCTACCTATGAGCGAACTAAAACTTTTGGAACAAGCATTACGCTCAATAAATGGCACCACACGAAAAGTACAACTATGTGGATGGAGCTAAAAAGGCTCATTTTCAATCTATCGCATATTTTGACCTGACCACATTGGCAATGGCAAGATAGCCATTAGTTTGGTGTTATCAAATATCGTCGTCTGGGGTGCGATGAGAAGTTTTAGTTTTCGTTTTAAAAAAAAACTGCTGTTTTATACAAAAATTAATAACGAAATTATCAAAATGTATGAAACAGTTCATTTTTTTTCGCGATTTCAGATTTAATCCCATAGTAAAAGTTGTTCAGTTTTATTATGGTCCCTATCTACCATATTCAGTTTTATAAGGCTTTACCAAACATCTTGTATAAATAAGCGATCGAGTTATTTTTAACGATCGGAGTCCATGTTCAGGGTGGCATATCTCCTAAAAGCTTCCTACTTCGCAATCCAGGCGATGATATTTGATAAAACCAAGCTAATGGCTATCTTGCCAATTTGGTCTAGTCCCAAAATACGATAGATTGAAAATTACCCTGGTTGGCCGGCGGTCTTTCAAGCAAGGTAGCACAGCAAAGCAAAGAAACGGAACCGGTAGGTCTGGGGCCAGCCTAAAGCTGAGCGGGTTGTACTTTTTCTGGACCCGTGGTGCCATTTGTTAAGCAATATTTGTTTGCAATTACACTTCTATAGATTTCGTTCGCTGGTACATAAAAAGCCACTTTTGGGATACTTGATGTGGTACAGCTTCTAAGAAATCATATAACTCATATAATATATAGTATCGGTGTGAAGTGAGGCCGCTTGCAAGGGTCACACTCTGGTAAACATGAATCGAATGAATCACAATTGATAACATTCAATTCACGCTATGAATTCAGGATTTTATTTTTGAACACCTATTTTTCTAATTTTATTTGCTTCTATTGTATCCTGCATGACGAGTACGTTTCCTCTATTAAGTATTTCCGGCTAAATACGAGTTAATATAAACCTTCTAAATCTGAAGGACAGCAATATAGCAACAAAAAGAAGAATCACAGTCATAGCACAGAATATTAGTGTACACAAAACTGATTCCTTTGTGTTATTAATTACCCATTATTAAGGGCAGCCCCAATCTAGACATTTTTTAAAAATAAGTAGACAACTTAAGTTGCATTAATTTGCATGATTAAAAATCTTTTTATAAAAAACACAACCTCCTTCGAAAATCTTAAAAAACAGCTCTATAAAAAGCAAGAAATAATGTTCAAATCGATTAATTAAAACACGTCTATTGAAGTCGGGTGGAGCTGGAAGTATTTTTTTTTATTTATTGTATTTTTTTTATTCTTACCCGACTTAAATAGACGTGTTTTAATTAATCGATTTGAACATTATTTCTTGCTTTTTATAGAGCTGTTTTTAAGATTTTTGAAGGAGGTTGTGCTTTTTTAAAAAGCTTTTTTATTTGAAACTTTTTTGTGGTAGGTATGTAAGTGATGATTTTATAAAATAAAACGTTATTTCCCGAGTAACTCAATTTCCACAAGAGTTCCGTTGGGCCTTCGCAGTTCAACTCTAGTCCAGAACGTCCTTGTCAATAGATAGGTACTTTACTTGTTTTTGATTGTCATACATAAACCTACCAATATTTCAATCACAGTACAGTTTCTATTTAATTTTGAGGAGTTCCCTTGTGTATCTTCAAAATCCAAAGTTCAATACCAATGAAATTAATGTGGTATCATCCTTAAGGTGTCTTCTTTCAAACAAAAAAAGAATCATCTAAAGCGGTTCATAAACAAAAAAGTAATGGTTGAAAATCCGCCTGAATTCATATAAAATGGTAACGAAAACGACAGTGTTTTTTCAAGATTCCTTGAAAACTACTAAACCAATTTCAAAATTTCAAAAAATGGGACCAACTTGGAAACAAATGTCATGTTATAACGTTTGAATAATTTCAATCGGTTCAGCCGTCTTCGAGTAATCGGTGTACATACATATAAAAAAAAATATACGCGACGAATAGATAACTTCCTCCTTTTCAAATTTTTGAAGTCGGTTAAAAATGGACGTAATTCTTTCACTTCCTTCGACAAAGTGTGAATGTTCTTATTTCCGTAACACTTATTATACAAATGCTATGTTGATTAGCTTTTGGACTGGATGCATCTTCGAGTGATGATGCACGTCCTCGCTGCAACCAGTCCATCCTCGCTTGTGCAACACTACTGCCTTTAGGGCTAGCATCGGCTAGTAGGTTGGTTTTTAAATCACATTCTATGTTCATTTCTGGACCCAATTCTACCTCTCTAACCAAAATACAAGGTAATCAATAAATATGACAAATACTGAAAGTTTTGTACTCCACGATTAAGCAAGCAAGCTGTATTTATTCAAATTTACACTTTTGTGTAGGGCACTTTGTATTCGGTTATAGTATGTACCTAGTGTCCTTCGTCATGATCTGAGGTAGCCCTAGCACTATTACTTATTCTGTGGCCCTAGGAGGAGACGTTCTCGCCATAATTTGTGTTGTTCAGCCTCGCCTCGATCGCTACTTTCCCAATAGTACTTCCTATTATACAATAATAACTGTTTGTTTAAAATTATTGTAGGTAAGTACTTAATAAAATTATTTTTTAATTTTGGTTGCAGATTTCCCTTCCTCGATTTGTAGTTAAGATTTCCGCACGAGGACCAATGTCATTGTGTTCTTAGATCAACGCCGGCTGCTTTAAGGAAGCCTGTGTTGCTCTAAGATTGTATTATTTTCACAAACGTTTTATCAAGGTTGTGAAAGTTTGTGTTGCACCACTGTATGTCCCGCCCGACACTCCCCACACAAATATTAATTTTTACGTAATTTATAGACTATCGTATTTACCAGTATTACTAGATTAGCTTCAAAATCCATGTATAAAGCAAGTGTATGGCAATAACAAAAGACACAAACTGATCAATTTATGTTTCAACATTTTAAGTAGATACATGCTTGCGGTACACTAGACGTCTCTAGGAGTTTGACAGAAATATTGATGATAGTCAGTAATATCTTGCACTGTATGTAAATCTCTTCAAAACGGCTTGAAATATTGCTAGCCGGACACAGAGCAGCAGTTTTGAGTCCACTCCCTGTCAGTCGTAACGCAAAATACGGTCTCATAGAATTCCGAGCGAGTTCTCACGAATATGTCGCCACTCGTCAAAGCGGCCGGAATGGTGACGTGAATGTATATTTGGTTTATTACACGGCCCAGGACCGTCCACAACAAGCTATAGTTCCAAAGTGATCTATGAAGCATCTGTTGTTTACGTGAGAGTTAGAGGAAAAACATTTTCTCTGTAAACTTGAAAGTTGTTCGGTTGAATCCTCGAATTTGGTGTACCACGATGAACTTAGGAAATAATTTATGACAAAAGGAACAAGATGTCTTTCACATTCCAAAAAATACTAGTTGACTAATGACTTCTTCACACGGTGAAAGGTTCAAACTACTGGCTCTTGAATTAGTTTCCGACTAATCCACAGTGACGTTGCATTGTGGCATTATGGTCTGGCGGGTGAATGGCGTTACTGGTCTGCCGCCCGCCCCTAAGTCCTTGCCGCCCCTAGGCCACGGCCCATCCGGCACTGCTAACTGCCAAGACGTAGGAATAAAGGCATTTGTAGAGATGGGGTGATATATCTCTAGCTCTACAGAGCAAAAAAGTGATAACGATGGAGCGGAGGCCCAATAGTGTTTCTTATCATCAGAGTTCGAATGCAACTAACAATCAGCATATTAAAGGGTTAAATAGGTATACGATATTAGCATCAGGCAGCGCAAGTAACTATTATTTGATGACGAGATTTGCTATTACAATAATTATGTAATTTCAAACAAACGTTTTACAATCGGATAAGATAAAACGATGAACAAAAAATCTTAAAAACAAATCTCAAAAAAAAACAGCTTTAAAAATAAACAGCTCTAAAAACATGAAATATTATTCAAAATCTGCATAATCTCTAAAAGGTTCTGATAAAAGGTAAGTATACCTGATATTTTCCGCTTTATTTCATATATACTTTTATCATGGTTTACATTAGGTACTATAAATAAAAATAATGTTTCATACTTTTCAATGGTACCTATAAATAAATAAAATAATCCTAATAACTCAATTCACACATTCGCGCTGTTTGTTGTTTAGGAGTTCCCTTGTGTAACTTCGAAGCCCTTTAAAATAAAACTACATAAGGTAGGTATCCCCTTTCTAACAAAAAATAATCGTCTAAATCGGTTCATAAACAAAGAAGTTATATCCTAACAACCATAAAAAATGTAAAAGTAACTAAGTTATAAGTTAATGATAATATTTTCAGGATTACTTGAAATTGAAAACTACTGAACTGATTTCCAAATAAAAAAAATGAGTCAACTTGGGAGTTGATGTACAACTATAAAAAAAAATTATGTAATAGTAACCGAAATAATAGTATTTTCAGGATAAATAAAAAAATGGTACCATCTTGGGAGGGAGTTAACACGTTGAACGCCGTGGAATATTTTAACTATTTCCATTTAGGCCATGGGGGACAAGGTTTGGGCCACTCATGTTTGTTCCGTTCAGGCCACGGGGGACAACATGTGACCGCGCGATAGAGGTTAATTCAAACGTCTCTGTTGAGCTGGTGGATACGTTTAACTAACAAATCTGTATTGAACGGGTCCCCCACGGCCCCGTAGAGTAGTCAAGTCTAGTTGGTTTTTGAAAATATGTTATACTTAGAAAAAAAATTACATGTTTCTTGTCTATACTTAATACTAGCTGACTGACAGACGTTGTCCTGTCTTAGTTATGAATATTGAATTCGAATTGGTGTTATTAATGAAAAGTTGGGGTTGGGTTCAGAGCTGATATTAGTAGGTTCCCGTTAACGTTTGCTTTCTCGTTTTTATTAGGTTGCTTTCTCGTTTGTGTGTTTGTTTGTGTGTTCGTTTGTTTCTCCACAAAGTTTGTGAACGATTTTATACTAGCTTCTCAATGAGCTAGAGATTTGAAACTTTAAGCATAGGTCAGAACTGGAAGGCAATGCAATATTATGGTGTCATTGAGCTGATCTGATGATGAAGCCGGAAGAAGGCCACAGGAAATCTATGATGAAACCATACAACCCCATCGTGTTTGGGTTCGTTAGAATCGACTTGACGAGTACTCTAATGGGAGACGAGGTCCAGGGTCTGATGATGAAGCTGGAAGGCCATGACATAGGAACTCAATATTGAAACCATGCAACCCAAACGAGTTTGGGCTCGTTTGAATTTGTCTTGATTAGTACTTTATCGAAAGTCCTTACGAATCGTCTCCTGAACACAATGCTCGAAGATCTCCGTAGTGCTTCCCAAAGAGTGGGTTTCAGGATGAACATGGATAAGACGAAAATAATGTCGTATGCCCATGTTGTGCCCGCTCCAGTTCATGTTGGGAACACTACACTTGAAATTGTTGACCATTATGTAACCTAGGACAGGCAGTCCAGTTAGGTAAGTCCAACTTCGAGACAGAGATCTCTCGTCGAATCCAAATCGGATGGACAGCCATTCGGACGAAAATCTTCGTGTCCGATTTACCTCAGTGTCTCAAGACCAAAGTTTATGACCACTGTGTGTTGTCAGTGATAACTTACGGCAGTGAAACGTGGTCGCTAACTATGGGTCTCACAAGGAGGCTCAAGGTCACCCAGCGTGCAATGGAGAGATCCATGCTCGGCGTTTCCCTGCGTGATCGAATCAGAAACGAGGAGATCCACAGGCGAACTAAAGTAACCGACATCGCTCGAAGGATTGCTCAGCTGAAGTGGCAATGGGCGGGACACATAGCGAGAAGAACCGATGGCCGTCGGGGCGGAAAGGATCTTGAATGGCGACCGCGCACCGGACGACGCTCCGTGGGTAGGCCCCCCACAAGGTGGACCGACGATCTGGGGAAGGTCGCGGGAAGCCGCTGGATGCAGGCAGCGCAGGAACGATCGTTGTGGATATCCTTGAGGAAGGCCTATACCCAGCAGTGGGTCTCGTGATATGATGATGATGATGAGTACTTTGTTGAGAAATAGTTTCCAGGGTCTGATGATGGAGCTGGCAGAAGGACACAGGAACTCTTTAATAAAACCACGCTACCCCATCAAGTTTGGGCTCGTTTGAATCGTCTTGACGAGTTCTTTGTTGGGAAATAGTGTCCAGGGTCTGATAATGGAGCCGGAAGAAGGCCACTGAAACTCTGTAATAAAACCCATGTAACCCCATCGAGTTTGGGCTCGTTTGAATCATCTTGACAGTACTCTTATAGGAAAAGTATCCGAGGATCTGATGATGGAGCCGGAAGAAAGCCATAGGAACTCTATAATAAAACCATGCAAGCCCATCGAGTTTGGGCTCGTTTTGACGAGTACTTTGTTGGGAAATAGTTTCCAGGGTCTGAGGATGGAGCCGGAAGAAGGACACAGGAACTCAACAGGACTAACGAACGAACAGAAAACTGCGCGGGCGTTTCGGGAACAGTGCGGTGGTCGGGGGTGGCCGACACCGCGACCCGCGCGGCCCCCAGTAACGGAAAACCGAATTTCTATCCTGGGAGGCCACGGGGGACATCTATTGAGTGACAGTTATATTAACGTTGAAAAAAGTAAATAAATTGATTATTTTAAATTGCGTTATAGATTTTAATGTATTTCCTGTCGAATAGAACAAAAAAAAAGAAAACGAAATTTTTGACATTTTAATAATTTTTGATTGGCCCCGTGTACTAAAGTAGTGGGGGTCACATGGTGTCCCCCATGGCGTTCAACGTGTTAACTTGATGTAAGTAATAAAGATTGATTCATTTCAATCGGTCCAGCCGTCTTTGAGTAATCAGTGGGTATACACAAATCCTCCTTTTTTGAAGTCAGTTAAAAATCTAACCTCAAAAGAGAAATCACGCTTTTCACAGTCACGAAACCGTCGCCACATGCAAATGGGCAATCATGGATTTCACCATTACAAACGGCTCGCGGTGTAAATTACCCGGCTCGGGCGGTCGCATCGGGCCAGCATTAGGTGGCCTCGTAAATACGGCCGCCTCATTACGCAGCCCTAACGAGCGGTCGCTGCGCCCGCGCACGTGCCGCGATATATTCTGCTGCCACCACGCACACCGATCCGGAACTACACTACATAATCTATGAAGATTCGAGGATGGTCTGCTAAGGCTCGCAATACTGCAAATCTACAAGTAACTGCAGTCACTAAAAGTAATGCAAGTAGACCGTCTAGAAGAGTTGTATAGATTACATCACCACTGAAAGGGGATCCATGATTTCACTTTGGGCTTGAACGAGGGAGGGGGAAAGGGATCCAAGATTGTCTCAGGCACATTTCTATCATTATTTTGTAGAACTGTAAAAAGCCTTCTTTCCAATAGATGCCACTGAGTTTTAAGACATTAGACGTGAGAGGAAAAATTTTCAGCATATACTTAACCACAACTTATAGACACAATTAAGCAAAAATAAGTGAACTCTTTTCTGTGCCGTCGCGTAACGAGGAATAAACATAGGTAATTCTTCCGAAGAAATTCCGTGAGCAGTGTTGAGTGTTTAGAGTCTGGTCAACGAAAGATGAACCGGAAATGGAGGCGCCACTTTGTCTGTTAAATTAACGTTTAGATTAGAGGTTAAGTTATTGGAAACTGAACCTTAAAATAGGGCGCAAAATTAGTTCCATTTCCAACCGAGTCTCATCTTTCGTTGACCAAACTCTATATGGGATGCGAACATTTTATTCGCTAACAGAATTTTAACATCGACTACAAGTTACTCGGTGGTGTAATTGTGTTCCAATCTAAACGCCCTCTGCCGATGCCTACATGCAATTGTGGTCGGTCGCGGTAATTATTGATTTTCTTATGGGAAACGGTCGGTAATGGGAAATGTTCGTTTAATCCGCCATGGCTCGCGCGTATGTTCTACAAGCGGTGGTGTATCATTTCGTTAATGAGACTGTCTTATGAGTTATTGGAGAGTTATTAATGCGGTCGTTAGTAGACAACTTGGAAGAAAATAACTTGAAAGCGGTACACGGAGCTAAAAAGAATCGTGTTAGCGTGTAAGAAAATTAGCAACCGATTTGCAGAGAACTAAGTAAAAATCGTTCATATAATGCCTTTCTTTTAAGGTAAAAATACCTTAGAGAATGAATGAATATAAAACTTATGAGAATTTTAGATAATTTTAAGGTGACTTTCTAGTAAATATTAAACTTATTTTTCTCCAAACTACCTGAAATTTTCATCCAAACTATCCAAATTTTTCATAAATTTTCCATTTCTCCTAAAAGTGTTAGGTACAGCAAAAATAAGACAATGATTATGAAATACCATTAAGTATAAATACATATGAGCATATTTCAATTTCATCGCATCCTTTTGTTTAGTTCAGCAGGTAGATTGTTAAAGAGCCATTAATCGTAGGTGACACAGAGAACGTCTTCGCCCACTCGCGCCTGGCCGTTTGTCCCAATCTGCGCGTGCGTCACCGCCACGATCCAGCTCTATCCACAATATTTGGATCAAATTGCAGCGGCCCGATTTGTCATGGGCTAGTGTTACCGACCGACGCTTTAACCGCTCAAGGTTTTGTGAACCGGATGTTGACGTCAATAAGTAATTTAAATGGTTTCACACTTGAAAAACTAGGAATTTTGTATAAAACACAATTTACTGTTTTTTTTGTTATGTAATTTTGATACGATAAAACAGGACTTGAAGGAAATTCTTAATCTGGCTTATGCCACACTGATGAATTGATAAAACAACTTGACTTATAACTAAGTATAAAGAAAAACTTGTAGGCCTTCAAACAATTTGGCTTTTAAGCTCTATGGATTCAACTTATTTAGACAGTTGTCTGCCCCTATTTAAGGAACTCAACATACTCCCTCTGCCGTGTATGTATATAAAAGAAGTGTGTTGTTTTGTCAAGCAACATCCAGAATATTTCCAATTATACAGGGTGACATAGAAATTCGACCTATTCCTTGAAAGGGGTTATACTAGAGGTCATTAGCAACAAATTAAGCCCAGTGAACCAGGGGTCAAAACTTGATGGTTACCGAGCTGCAGCAGTTCTTCGATATTTAAGAAATTTTCCGACTTATTACCAAAAACCATTAATTATGAATAAACTACTCCACTCTAAACATTGAATTGATACTTTTCTGAAAGCTGACAAATAAGAGATCAATTTAAAAAAAAACGTTGATCTAAAACATACATAATCACAGAAATAAAAGGTCCTATGTAGCAATAACTTTTATTTTCTGTATTTTTTCCCGATAATTGTCGTAAGTTATTGAAAAAAACTGTATGAAAGTTCGCGTACAAATAAGTAATTTTATTAGTTTTATTAGCTTTCCAAAAAGGTACAAATGTTATTAACTTTTCCAGTTGTTTTAAAAAAAATCGGCAAAAGGGCGCTGTAGGTCAAAGTTTTGAATTTGATTTGTTTATTGAATTCAGCTCGAAAATCAACAGTGTTACTCTAACTACACTGTAAATAAAAAATAAATGTAAGTTGATAAAGTTAAGTAAAAAAAACAGTTAACAAAAATTACAAATCCTGTTCAAATTGCCTACCATTGTTTCGTATGCAAGCCTACGGCGGCAATATACTTCACTCACTGTCACTGGCGTTGAAAGTGAGGTTTTTATTTGTTCGGCAACTGCCAAAATTCTCTCCCTCAACTCTTCGATGGATGTCGCTGGTTGAATCGCAGGGTACACTTAGTCCTTCATGTGACCCCAAAGTTACATCTGGGCACCCATCGTGCTGGTACTAGTGGCACATCTTCTAAAAGCGAGTGTTTCTTCTAAAAACTTCTAAAAACGTGGTTTTCCAGCGCTGTATGTTCTCCTCTACAGGTCGCATTTCTCAACCGATTCTCGGGAAATTTTGAGAGCAGGATGGAAAATAATATAGATTTTTTTTGTCAGGCCAGTTTTTTGAAATTTTTCAAAATGTCGGAGAAATGTAAAAGAAACATATTTCAGTCCGGCTTTCCAGTGTTGTCTGTTTTCCTCTACAGGTCGCATTTCTCAACCGATTCTCGTGAAATTTTGTAAGCAGATTTGAAAATTGTATAATTTTTTTATGTCAAGCCAGTTTTTTTTTTTTTTAACTGGCGGAGATAATGTAAAAAAACATATTTCAGTCTGGATTTCCGGCGCTGTCTGTTCTCCTCTACAGGTCGCATTTCTCAACCGATCCCGGTGAAATTTTGTGAGCAGGTTTGGTAAACATATAGAATTTTTTTGTCGAGACAGTTTTTCGAAATTTATTATAAAGACGGAGATATGTAAAAAAACATATTTCAGTCCAGCTTTCCGGCTGTTTATTCTCCGATTCTGGTGAAATTGTGTGAGTAGGTTCGATAATCATATAAAACTGTTTAGTCAAGCCAATTTTTCCAAATTTATAAAAAAAAAACCTGTTTTGAAAAATAATCACCAAAAAGGGGGGGTAAGGGGGTGGGGGGTAAAGAGGGGGTTGGCACCATCTAGCTGCGAATACTCACCTACCTACTGTGTCCTTTGAAAACTTCATGGCGACATTTTATTTTATTTATCGCGAGGTCTACAGCTCACGGAGCCACTAGTTTACTTACTTAATAATCCATCATACATACATACATACACTGACGACTGTTTCCCATAGGGGTAGGCAGAGCGGACCATATAGAGGTTTTTATTAAAACCTCTATATGGTCCGCGTAGGTTTTTCTGGGACGCCCTTGCGCAATCGTTCCTTCCATATTCACACATTATATCTCTTTCGTGATTCGCCTTTCATTCATCCTCTATAAGTGACCAAGCCACTGGAGCATTCCTTTCTCAATTCTTGTCACTATACCATCTTTGAACAATGATGTGATTCGTGAAAGGTGTGGTACCTTTCACGAATCACATCACAAGCCACCCCCATCAACCAACCATCACATCATTGTTCTCTATCACTCAATTTGACTCCACATATTTTCCTCAACGATCGCATCTCTACCGCATTTATTCTGCTTTCATTCTTCTTCTGCCATACCCAAGATTCACTTCCATCATCAGTGTCGGCACCAGAACTCCCTCAATTTGCGAAAACTACCTATAAGAAGAAGGTAGCTGCTTCAGTGTTAGAAACTCCCCAGTAAGGGCAGTGTTCCGTGGTGGCTGTCAAATGAGCATCTCGTCTAATTAACGAGGTCCGTCATTATGTTGGTACGGCACCTGCGCGCACGGCCACGCTCGGCCGAGCGCGACTCGCGCGCACCCGACCGTGCCCGGAGAAGCCGTTAAAAATAAAATAGATTTCAAATCACCGCGTTCTTTAAGTTTCTTCTAAAATGTTGAAAACACTTTTAGCGAATTATAATTTTGTGCACCAAATAAATACAATGGCGATGACGGGGAGTGGAGGCAAAGGTTTAACCGAAAGATAGAACAGCTGGTGTCCGAGCCGAATTCATTAGGGAAATAAAATCTGCCCGACGTCGCTGGCTGGGGCACGTAGAGAGAATGGGTGAAGATCGAGCTGCTAAGAGAGCGTATCTTGGCCAACCATCTGGACGACGCCTAGTGAGTCGTCCAAGATACCGCTAGAAAGATGAAGTTTCCAAAGTCATTAAAGAGCTGGAAGTGTCAGACTGGTTTCACTTGGCACAAAACAGGAAGGAATGGCGCACTTTAATGTTGGAGGCCAAGATCCACTTCGGGTCGCTGAGCCAGCGTAGTAAGTAAATATACTTATACAAGATAATAATAAAATTATCAGGTTACAAATGGAAATGCATACTGAAATACTATCTCTAAAATCACAGAAAGGTCCGATCCTGATAGATATTCTGAAAATCTACAGTTGTTAAGTAATTAATCCCTTCGTGTACCTACCTTACTGAATCGGACTTACAACTTCACAATTTTTATAAATACTTAGGTACCTACTAACTTGCCTATTTAAGAAATGGCACCACACAACAACTTGTCACAGGGAGTTATTATCATCCTTAACAGATTCACAGTTCTCACGTTCTATACAATCCCTAAGGGCTACATTGAAGTATGTAGGTACGCACCACTAGTTCCTAAGCCGTGAAAGCCAGTCGTAAGCGTCCTTATCTCCGCTCCGACTAATGTAACGATACAGCCGCCCAGTAAATCGTCATCAGGCGGATATTCTCCAACTGCGACTCCCAGACCCTGATAACGACCGATACTGAGCCCAATTATGCCCCATCGTTTTACGGCTTAAATCGACTTTACAGCTCTTTAATTTGTTCAAAGTGGCAAGGCATTAAAGTGTGCACAAGAGATAGCTTAGTATGAATCTGTTTGATGCAATGGCAGATATTTTATAAGCCTGGGCTCCTAAGGGGATGTTTCATAGGATTTCTATGAAATGATGTGTCCATTATGTTAATTGGGACTTATCCGGAACATGTAAAGCAGGCTCAAACAGTTTTGAATATGAAATTGGTCAATTAATTGATGTTATGGTATAAAGAACACATTCAATTAAAGAAGTTAGAGATGGTTTATACAAGCGGGACCATACATACACATTTTAAGATAGGTAGGTACAAAAGAATTATGGAAGTTAGCTAGTGGCGAGTTGTGCAGGAAGCATTTAATGAGAGTTAATGGAAATGATTACAAATGAGAATTATTGCTAGAGCTAGAGCTGTTTAAGTTAAAATATTATTGCACAGGGTCACGAATGAACGACTCACAATATATTTAAAAAAAAAATTTCTTATGTGTCCCCTCCCATATTATTTTTTTACACAATTATAATGTCGAGTATTATAAATTGATCAAATATTCTTTGAAATTGATATTTTCAGTCAAAAGCGTATTAAAGAGGAAGCAAGTCTTATTTTGGATTTGTTAATTTCTTTTATTCACTTGTATCATTACAAAGTTTAGTAACAAGCTGGCAGTGATTTCAGCGAGTGAAGAATTAAAACTAGCAAGATCATAATCAGGTTGGTGAGCAGCGCGGGCGCGGGTTTGTTGACTCGTGCGCAGCCGACCGTGGCGGCAACACCGCCCCGCTCAAATCATTGTGCTTCTTCAAATTGTCCGACAGGTTTGAATTCTTCCTTTTTGGGGTTCCGTGACAGGTGGACTAGAGTGCCGTAGCAAATATCTAACTAAAAGGTTTATTTGAAAATTTTCTGTTGCAAAAAACAATGACAGTTTTCAAAACTAAATGGCCGTGAAAAAAAAATCCATTACATCTGAAATAGGAAGATGCTGACGAGCCTTATCTCCTTGTTTGCTAGCCAATATTTTCTTGTAATGTAATCACAACATTAGATTAAAGAAACTAAATAATTCTAAAAACTCATATACGCACTGTAATCCGTAAAAAGTGTTTTATTTTTCATGTAAGTACTGTACGCGCGGAAGTCTTAGAAATGTATAACATTAAAGAAGTTGCTTGAATTGCTTGAAACGAAAGGTCTAAGGTTAAAGAAACATTAAATCTTCAAGATGGAATACCTAGCAAGAGACACTTCTTCGCCTAAGCGAGCTAAAAGCTTGCTCAAGTCACGACTTTTGGACTTAATTGTAAAAAGGTGATGGGTCTTAATATAAAAAAAGACGCAAAATAACGAATTTTCTTCTTATTTGATAAAAAATGTTCGCTGCCATCAATATCAGTGAACAATTTGTAGAAATTTCTGGATGAAAAATCACAAGCAAATAATTAAAGAGTAGGTTAAGTTTTTAGAGCATCTTAGTGTCGATTAGAATCGTCGGAGCGCAAGGTGGGTGACCGGCGCGCGCGCAGCGGAGCGCAGCGGAGGGCGTCGCGGCTGGCCGCGCAGCCGGCTAACGACACTGCTTCTTGCAATCATATCTCACTGCCGCCGCCCGCCCGCCCCGCCCCACGACCAATTAATGCTGCTTCAGGTGCACGTCGTCGCTTCCACTTTTATAGTTATTAAATGGATCATAATCTATGGACCCACAATATGGGGGTTCTTTTCCAGTAAACAATAACTCATGAGGCTTCATAACTTACGTCGCGTTGTGGTCGTCAGGTGACTCCGTACCGACAACGCTACGGTAAAGGCTGTTTTGCTTCTTTTTGAAAGATTTTTGGCTTTGATTAAAATAATCAAAGCTTTTTGGTTGTGTTCCACCTTGTTTACAATTTAATGGGAACTTTTCTTTTATTTAAGTAAAACGTTTTGATACCTAGTTACTTAGTACTTAAGCTTTTATTGATAGTTCAAAACTCTCCAAAGTTTTAGTTTCGCTCAAAAATTCAGGGGTCGAAAGGTCCACTAAAATCCATTGTAAAGATCCATTGATGAATTTTAAAATAAATTCGGTGTAAGTGGTTTGAAAGCTTGAACTCGAACTAATTAACGATTTTCTCTTTGAATGAATTGGTTTTTAGAACAGAATAAAAGAAATCGTACCTAACAGTAAATTAGCTAATTTGATAATTATCAAGAATTAGTCAACACTTGTAGACTGGAACTGATCCTAGATACTTTAGTAAGCTATACACATTCATATAATTTTATTATAAAGCTATATGAATCGCTTGATGGCTGCGGGGAACGTGGGAATGAGTGGCAATTGGCAATGATAAGCAACTCCTAGGTAATTTAAAAGTTGAAGAAAATACGATTATAAATGCTTTTACAACAAAGTTCTAAAGTGTGTAAGTAATTAATGTTTTGGAAAACTTAGATGACGTGACGATAATGTAGCAGAAACAGCTAAAGTCACCAATAATGACTTTACTTACATTTAGCCCCATTGTTATAAAGATTTACGGCATTTGGATAATAAATTGACAATTAATGACTATAACGGATAATTTGTTTCTAACTCTTGAAAAAAATATAGGTAGGAAATGAACTAAAAAAACTAAATACTTACCTACGGTAACATTTCGGAAATAAGTGCCAATTCCAAAATATTAAGTCGTTTTGAAATATAGTCAGTTTATAACTTAAATAAAAGTGAGGAGCTCGGTGGCGTAGTGGTTTAGTGCCTGGCCCTGCGATCTGCGATAGCGGATGTTAAGCAACTTCCGCAAGGGTCGGTCATGGGATGGGTGACGAAAAATGTATTATCTCGAGCTCCTCCGTGCTTCAGAAGGCACGTTAAGCCGTTGGTCCCAGCTGCATTTGCAGTCGTTAACACCCACAAATCCGCACTGGGCCCGCGTGGTGGGTTATGACCCATCCTCCTTATCCAACCATAAGAAAGGCATGTGCCCCTACAGTGGGGGCATTAAAAATGGCTCATGGTCATGGTCAAAATAATAAATTTATTAAAAAAGCTATATTTACGTTTTCAGATGAAGTAAAGTGGAATGAAAACCGCCTCATTATAGTTGTTGGTGAGTCACCTTATATAAAAGCAGAACAATATAATAGGTACGTACTTATACTAAACAACAACATAGGGACACAGTATATACAAAACTAATAAAAATACTGTGATAGGGATGACCAGAATAGCAGCAATTGAAACTGGATAAGCAAATCATAGCAAAACCATATGGAGTGAGGTAATTCATACAAATAATGATATTTAGATAAAAGTTGAAAAAAGTAGTACAAAACAAGCATATTATTGGTTACGTTAAATTTGCCAATAACGCATTTAGCAATCAATTGTTTGTCGTCGAGTGAGTAAAAACCCCTATTGAAGTATTTTCCACTTCCTAATTCTTATCAGTTATACAAACAAAAGTAAATGTCGTGATCGTGATTGATTACCTCAACAACCATGAGCTAGTGAAGCGCGACAACCAACAAACATTTGTTAAGCGACACTGCGATAGACATGTTTAGCAACCGAATTTGTTTCCAAACGTGCTAGAATTGTTGCTGGAAGTAACAGAGCGGAACTTGAGGGCACACGGTCTGATGCGCCCGCGCACTCCGCTCCATTCAAAACATGAATTATAGCGAGCAATCCTCCGGCCCACGCGGCGGTACCATCCACCTGGGCCATTGAACCGCAGCAGGTTGGGATAATTAATACACTTGATCTTAAGATCCCGGTATTGTCTTGTCAGGCATGCTAAACAGGACCTAGTGAGCTCTCGGTTAATTCAATGAGGAAGCGACAATTGAATTAGGGAACCGACCTTAACTATGTCTAGGGCTGAACGAACTTCTCCGCCTATTGTACAAATTATTCGAAATGTTGAACCTACTTTTATTATACCATGAAGACCGCGCGTGCAGCGCTGGCCACAAATTACTGTATTTTGCACTGACGTCCATTATACAAGTACGCTGGACAGGCGATGGTCACCAATGGTAATAGTGAGTGTACACTGGAACCAATTAGTTCCAAGTACACTCTCTATTGCCATAGTAGAATCTACTGCTCTAAGCGCCAATATGGCGATTTTCAAATCGGTACAAAAAATCGCTGTCATTTCATGACAATAGCCTGTCCAGCGTACTTGTATAATGGACGTCAGTGGTATTTTGTCACATTGACTGCAAAGAGAATGTAAAAAAACTACGTTTTAATTGACTGTATATAAAAATAAGACTGTCAGCCATTACTACTACAATAAAAAATATCACACGGATAAACAATGGCACACTTTCTGAAGAAAACCTGTGGAATCCCAAATAGAAATAAACTTTTTAACGCATATTGAATGCAAGAGTGCAGGTGCACATTACTTTGAAAATTTAAAAGGCTAGAGGTCAAGAGGCAGCCCTAAAACATCATTGTTATTAGAACAATAATGTGTCACAACGCATCCTAGCGGGACATGTAATCTCGTCGGTGACGCTGCCAGCGCCACACGTTCAGGCGCGAAAATAGATGTATGACTGGTCTGCAAACCAGCATTATCAAGCCGAATTGGCGCGTTTGTGTTATCAGTTGCATTTACTTTTAAGTTCAAATATTGAGGTTAATGTGGCAGTTCTTGGCGCGAAACAAGCACGTGGCTGCCATGTTGGGGGTGCTTTGCGTGGCCGCGATCGTGGCCATCGCGCTCGCCACAAGAGGAGCCAGCCACACCCCTGAGCAGCCGCTGCTGGCTGAGACGGAAGATATTAGCCACGACTCACACATTTTTTCAACATACACGTAAGTTTTTGAATATCTAGAGCCGTTTCTGTATTGGGCACCACCCACCTAATCAAATGCATTTTAAAAAGGAAACTGGTAGGTTACATATAAAACTATTTTTCCTGGATTTTCATCAGGTACAAAATTAAACAGGGTTCAATAAAATTCTTGCTTGATTTGATGCAGTGAATGACACCAATATACACAAACATTCAGTTACCTCCATTTAGGAATACTGTCCAATTAAAATGCTTGTTAGTTATATTTTAATAATTGCCAACACCACCAGCCTTTTGATAGATGCATTTTTTCGATTGATAGTAGTAGAGAGAATTGACAACTAAAATTTAATAAAACCAAATTAAACTTAACAAATAATAAGAAGAAAATAAACAGCAGCTTACTTACATCAAATTTTCAAAAGAACGCTGTACAATTGGGAACTGTTAATGAATGAAATTATGAGTAAGTAGAAGTAATTGAACAACAATCAAATAAAACGCAACGCGAACTCGAAGCCGAAGATATGAAAGTAGGAAAGCGTCTAATATTCTGATTACAGAACAAAATTAATACAAATCGAAAACGTGACTCAATCTTAGTGTACGAGTTACTTTTAATGTAATTACGAATTCATTGGATGAACAACCATCGAATATGTAGATGCTAGATTGATCCCCGTTCAAAGATGTGTTCTAAGTCGAAAGATTAAAATTTTACAAAATGTTGATAGGTAGTTACTTATGTAAAAGAATAATTTTGTAAAAGTATTTCATAAAATAAATCGAATCAAACTCTCCGTAACTTTATATAATATGGCTCAGTCAGTAAAGTAGGCCAGAGCTGCCGATGTCGGTCTACATTCGAAATCTCATTTGATACCGTTGCAGCGAATTGCCCCCAATTCGCGTTTATATCTCGATGGAACTTTAATCGGACTCCGTTAATTTTGCAGTACTTACCGCAATAAAATGCCACCCGGGACTTGTGGTTGTAATTACAGCGAATAACATGACTCATGAGTCATGACTACTGCTACGTATGGACACATACGATACGAAGGACAAGTACAAACCAGCAATTGAAACAAAAACGCCTATTTATAAAGATAACAGCTATTACACAGAACCTAACATTTTTAACCAATGCATTGATACTTGTATTTTTGTACCCCAACAAATTACCAACTCACTAACTACAGAATTAGGCCAGGGGGCCTAATTCTGTAAAATACTGATAGTTAATTTTCGATCTTTATGGTATTTGTCGACAAAAATGGCAATAATTAGAAGAAATGAGAAAGACTTTATTTCTTTAATGACGATAACCAGGGTATTAACTAACCTATCTATTGTATCTTTCTTTACAGAAATGATTTTCCATTTTTTCCAGATTACCAGGCGACGAGAGGTTGATGCCATCGATAGGCAACGGTCACATAGCCACCAATGTGTTCAGTGACACTGTCTACATAAACGGCCTGTACAACGGGGGGGCGGGCGAGAGCCACCGCGCCCGCATCCCCGCCTACGCCAACGTACGACTCAACTCCACCCTCACGCATTTCCCCTTCAAACCAGTCTACAGCCTGGACACCAGAGATGCCGTGTTCAATGTGAGAGTGGACCGGGATAGGTCTATCGTCACTCAGAGAATCTACGCTCACAGGTTCTACACAAGAACAATTGTCAATCAGATTCAAGTCGTCGCTAAGCCTCATGCGGGTAATTTGTTTTTCTGAAACTTGGCTATTCAAAAAGTATAGGAACTAATTTTGTCTCTTTTCCTTTTTCCAAAGAAAGTACTTATACCTAAAATTCTTCTGAATAGATCCAAACTTCATTCACCACGAGATTTGGATAGCTGTGCAACTCATCCCTGGCCCCGATAGTGACGACATTCACTTCGAGCGCCCTGTTCCCGAGATTATCGATGGGCGTACGGTCTGGACTATGTGCGGGAAGACCAAGGAAGTAGAAGACCCGACGTTTCAACCCCTGCCTGTAGACATCTGCGTGTGCTGGACTTCCGTGCCAGACCATCTGGTAGTTCCCCAGCATGGCTCCAGGGTGTTCACGTTTCCTATGACGGCTGATAAGAATAGTACTGTTGCTAAAAGTGAATTGCTACAAGGTTGGTATGGTAGTTTTACTCCGCTATTTACTTATCTTGATTTGTCAATAATTTATTGCTGATTTGATTTAGGTAGGTACAAAACCTTTACAAAATTTAACTTTCTGCCATTTACTTTAAAATATCGATGTTAGTGTTACAGGAGGAAGGCGAAGAGTTATTCAGGAAACACGTGGAACCTTGGCACCGGCTGTACTATAACGCTGGAATAGATATAGAAGGAAACTTGAAGCTGGTTAGCAAACAAAGTTAAATGTTACAGTTTATTCATGGGTAAATAAGAGATTAAATTCTACTTTCTCATTTCAGTGTAAGGTGGTGAACGCTATCTGGTACTATTTTCTCAGCTCTTTACCATCAGAGCAATCATATCAGCCATTGGATAGATTCTTTGGTCTGAGTCCTGGAAGTCTGGCAAGAGGAGCCGACGTAGATTACAATGGTATCTATCTAATTCAACCGATTGCTACTACAGATTAGTAATGTGTGCCAAACCCAAAATTGTACTGTAATCTTGAATTTTTTTCTTTCAGGTCATAACTTTTGGGACACAGAGATATGGATGTACCCGCCCATCCTTATGCTGTACCCTAAATATGCGCGTGAGCTTCTGCAATATCGACTCGACACCGCTTATGTAGCAGCTCACAATGCTAAAAGTTCCGGAGATAAGGGATACAGGTAAGAGCGACTGTTATTTTCATCAAATGTTACTCGGTACAGGTTACCCATATTGAGGTAAGAATTTAACTATTACACCTCTTGGCTCATGCACTTTCTTATCATTATAACTAACCTTCAGGTTTCCCTGGGAGAGCGCGTTCACTGGTGTGGAGGTGACATCCCCGTGTTGTCCAGATATTGCGAAGTACGAACAACACATCACCGGCTGCATCTCATTCGCAGTCCGTCAGTACCTCGCCGCTACTAGGGATGAAGAATGGCTCAAGGTAACATTTGAACAGTCACCTATACACCCCAAAGCTTGCTAGTATTTTAATTAACATGATTTTTTCCTTTTGCAGCATGGTGGCTGTTCCATCGTTACTAATATCGCTGACTTTTGGGCATCTAGAGCAGTCCTCAATTATAACACCGGATTGTATGACATATCCAGTAAGAGACTAAACGATTAAATCTGAATCGTATAGATTCAATGTATTTGTAATAATTAAAATATTATACGTAGTTCGATGTTACAGATGTGATGGGTCCAGACGAAGACCACGGCAATGTTACTAATTCAGCATTTACAAACGTAGTCGCCGGTTATTCTCTGTATTTAGCCCAGTGAGTAGCCGGAATCCTTATTTTATTCCATAATAGAGGTCTAATACCTACAAGACTTGTGATTGTTTCCCTTGGCTTTATACTATAACATAATTTTCAGGTACGTCTCGTGCTTATGCAAGGCGTACTACATGGCGAGGGACCCCGACCACTGGGCGAAAATTGCGTGGAGCCTGGCGCTGCCCTACGACGCACAGCACGACTACCATCCCGAGTTCGAGGGGTATCAGAGAGGCACTACTATCAAACAAGCGGACGTGGTACTTCTGGGTTTCCCTCTGCAATACAAAATGAATCAGTAAGTACCTATTCAAATCACTCTATGAAAATAATAGATCTTGAAATCCAGAACCTGAACTTATAATGCTGTGAAAACAATAGGAAACATTTACAATAGAGAGAATAGAGAAAATGTAGGGAAGGGACAAATTGCAATATTTAGAAGAAGCGATTTAACGAGTATTTGTGCTGGTTTTTCAAGGAGCACCATGTCTAACGACCTACGGTACTATTCCGACGTGACGCGCAACAGCGGTCCCGCCATGACGTGGAGCATGCACGCGGTGGTGCACCGAGCCCTAGAGGAAGACTACGAAGCTGCAGACCTGTTCAACCGCAGCTACGTGCCCTACGTGCGGGAGCCGTTTAAGGTAAACTATCAGTGATTGTCGTATATTTGTCAAAGCTAGATTGGCTAGCATATTCAACGAACTTACCTACGATACTACTTTGACGTGACGCACAACTGCGGCCCCGCTGTGGAGCATGCATATGGTGGTGTACTACAAGCTACACCAGTGATCTGGTGAAACTCGAGGAAAGCTGCTGGATGCCTGCTTGCCTGCATACCGTAAAATCGAGCGTTGTGGCGATCTTTCGGAAAATCCTATTTCCAGCGTAAAATGGCTGATAATTATGATGATTGGAACATAATTCTGTTGATAATTTCATTCGCAGGTATGGAGCGAGCTGCAGCGTCCGGGCGTAGGCGCTGTAAACTTCCTGACGGGCATGGGCGGGCTGCTGCAGGCCGTGGTGTTCGGGTACGCGGGCCTGCGCCTGACGCTCGACCAGCTTGAAATCACCAGGCCGCAGCCGTTGCCAGTGTCTAACAAGCTTACGATCAGAGGCAAGGCTACCTACCTGCTAGCTACCTACTAAACTAAAGTATACTACCCACTAACCTTTACATTTGCCACCAGCCTTATGAATAGCAATGATCTAGGATATAAAGCAGCTTTATCTAATGTTTAAATCACGAAGGTAACACAAATATTACCAGGCTTAACAAAACGAAAATACATGCTAGAAGAGACGGAATGGAAACGTGGGGCAGGATGGGACTATGTCTAAGTAGGTACCCATTAACTACAAACTTGCATAGTGGGAAACTTGTATAGTGTACCTAGTATTATTTATAGTGTCTGGAATGATACAGTTGACCTTATCTTGAACAGGTATAAAGTACTTGGGAGCAAATCTAACACTGGAGGTGGAAGGGGAGAGCTCTGCCCTCACGGTGAATTCCTTGGAGGGCGCATTTCCGCTGACGCTCTACAACGGGAAGTACAACGTCACGCTCGTACCGGAAATGTCAGGTTAGAGCAATAACTTTTATTCCATCTCATGGAAACTTTGACAACCACATTTTTTTTACCAAACCATACAGTATTGTTGCCATATACCTATTTTAATATGCTTTGTTGAGATAAGTTAGCTGGGTAAGGTCACCTTTGGCAGCTAAGTGAGAAACAACATAGACAGTGGAACTTTAAATGAATAAATGGTTCTAAGTAATACAGTAGTTAAACACGTAACGTGTAACCCTGTATTAAGAGTTGTAGAGACTACTACTAGGTAATAGATTCTCACAATGAAGAACAACATTATACCTAAACATAACATACAAGTTGTAGAAATTACTATTTCTAGATGAAATTACGATTGCAGATCTTATTTACTTCTAATAAAATATAGTGATTGCGAAGCGGTAAATCACTCAAATCAGTACATCAGTATATCAGTACCTTTACTTTTCTTCCCGATTTATAATTCCGATATGAGCTAAGTCTTTATTTTACAACAGTGACTCTATCTGGTGAAGGCCCATTCACAATCCGCGCGGGGCATTGGAAGCAGTGCGCGCCGCCTTCTGACGACATCGGAAACAACGACTTGCGGCCTAGCTCCACCTAGCGGCGACCGAGAAAAACTATAATTACTAATTAAGCAGTCAGGTGGCGTTTTCGGTAAATTCTGATAGTAAACAGATAGTACAAAGCCCGCCTTCAAAATAAATATACTCAGGCACAGATTACATAATATACTAGTAAGTAACTTTTCCTATGGAAACTGATCAAGTTTCCCTCTAACTAGACAACATTAGCTATCAATTTGTAGACAAGCAATAGTCTATACTATACATTGAACAGTAAAATCAATACGCTCTACCTAACTAGTACCTACCTATTTAAGATTTAAAAAAATACTCTTGTTGCAGAATTTGCCGTGATCGAGAAAATCTTTGTAACTAAGTATAAGAAAAGCGATATATAAATAAAAATGAATCGCTTAAATGTATGTGTAAGCGCATGACTTCAGAAGAATGTAATATCACTATGTTTTGGCTGCACCAAATAAGATTCTTTTTTTGTTGTATCTGTTATTATCAGGACAAGGTTTACGTATACAAGTATAAGAGATAATTTTAAAAAATGTACAAAATACGTAAAAAAACAATGTTTCTCTTTTCCGTTATACCTATGTATAAAAATGAATCGCCGAAATGTATATAAGTATGCGCATAACTTCAGAACTGCACCTAATTAGATATTTTTTTGTTGTGTTTGTTATTATCGGGGCAGGACATGGTTTGAATAAAGATAATTTTCAAAAAAATGTACGGAAAGATGTAAAAAACGTTTCTCTTTTCCGTCATTTTAAATCGCAATATATCTTACTAATAGATGGCGCCACCCGTGCGAAGCCAGGGCGGGCAGCTAGTTGTATATAATTAATATAGTGTTGACTTTGGAACCTACTGTCGACTGAATCTATTCTATTCTAAACAAGCCTTATTTTTTTATACAAGCTTTTAGTGACATCTAGTCAAAATTTTGATAACTAATTGATATGGTATGTAATGTAACAGAATTAGGGCTTGCAAATATTCGGTAAAATTCAATATTCGAATATTCAATATTTTTTAAGGAGGTATTCGAATATTTCTCTAAAGTAAAACAGATGGTCGTAATTACTAAATATTGTTTTTTTCCAAGTTTTTCAAGTCTAATCAAGTGAAGTCCGATTTTTTATACTTTGTAGTTCGTTTTTAAAAAGTTTCGTTTTTTGTCAATAAATATTTATATTCTGCTTGTTAGTTTTAACTGTGTTTTTTTAGGTGGTTTCTTTCTGGCGTCGTCATCATATCTCAAATATTCTATACTATACTACTATTACTTGTCAAAACGAATCAAACTAGCCCAAACATACAAGGGGTTGTATGGTATCATAATAGAGTTCAGAAGAGTGGAACAGGCTGCCTGCCGATGTGTTTCCCAAAAGTTATAACTTGGGCCTTTTCAAAGCTATCGTGAATAGGCTTTATCTAAATGAGCATGCTCCATCGTAGTCCGCATTATTACTTAACACCAGGTGTGATTGTGGACAAATGCTCACTTATTTTTAATAAAAAAATGAGTTCCTGGGCCCTTCTTCCGGCTCCATCACCAGACCCTGGACTTTATTTTCTAACAGAGTACATATTCAGACAAATGAAACGAGCTCATACTCTATGGAGTTGTATGGTTTTATTACAGAGTTCCTGTGGCCTTCTTACGACCCCATCATCAGAACCTGAAAATCTCTTCCATCAAAGTACTAGTCAAGACGAATCAAACGAGCCCAAATTAAATGGAGTTCCATGGTTTTATTACAGAGTTTTTGTGGCCTTCTTCCGGGTTGATCATTAGACCCTGGACACTATTTATTTTCACAACAGAGTATTTGTCAAGACGATTTAAACGAGCCAAAATTTGATAGATTTGTATGGTTTTATGGAGCTCCTGTGGTTTTCTTCTGGCTCCGTCATCAAACCTTGGACACTATTTTCCAACAGAGTACTTGTCAAGACGAATCAAACGAGCCCAAACTCGATGGATTTGTAAAGTTTATTTACAAAGTTCCTCTGGTTTTCTTCCGACTCCATCATCATACCCTGGACACTATTTCCCAACAGAGTACTTGTCAAGACGAACTAAACAAGCTCAAACTCGATGGATTTGTATGGTATTATTACAGAGTTCCTGTGGTCTTCTTCCGGCTCCATCATCCGACCCTGGCCACTATTTACCAACAGATTACTCATCAAGACAAATTAAACGAGCACAAACTCGATGGTGTTGCATGGTTTTTTTAGAGAGTTCCTGTGGCCTTCTTCCGGCTCCATCATAAGACCTTGGAAACCATTTCTATTAGAGTACTAGTCAAGAAAATCAAACGAGCCCAAACTAGATGGGGTTGCATGGTTTTATTACAGAGTTCTTGTGGCCTTCTTTCGGCTTCATCATCAGACCCTGGACACTATTTCACAACAAACCACTTGTCACGACGAATGAAACGAGCCCAAACTCGATAGGTTTGCATGGTTATATTACAGATTTCTTATGGCCTTCTCTCCTTTTCATCGTCAAATCAGCTCAAGGACACTATGATATATTATTGACTTCCAGTTCTGACCTATGTTTAAAGTTTCAAGTCTTTTGCTCATCGGAAAGCTCGATTAAAATTGTCTGCAATTTGTGGACAAACAAACATCGTAAACAAATAAATAGACGAGAAAGTGAACATTAAACGCTTAATTCTATGCGCATAAACGCTATTCGGGTATTTAATGAACGACTTTTGCTACGACTTTGACTAAATCTGACGAAGTAAAAAATATTCGAATATCACTGGCTTGAGTATTCGAATAGCAAAATGAAGCGAATATTCAAAGTATTCGAATATTCGAATTGCAAGCCCTAAACAGAATATTAATATAAGATTCATGATGGTATGGTACTATTCTACGCTTTTTATTGTCATTTGATTACAGACGGCCGGACACCGGACATATAACATAGTGATTATTTCCTCTGTGATCGGACAGGTGAAACTTGAAACTAAATAAAAGCTTTAAAATACTTTTTGAACCTTTCTTTTCTTCTAAAACTACCAATATCTACACTATTCATAAAGAAAGACTAAGTTTACACAACGGGGTGCAGTGCAGACCACCGTACAGATCGACGCCGCCGAATTATTTTGATTTCATAAAAGCTTTTGATTTAGTCGATCACGGCGTGCTTTTGAGGAAGTTAGCCGGGGCGTCGGATTTACCCCACGTTTGCTATTTTTTTGCAAATCACATGAAAGATAGGCAACGGTATGTGGAAAGCGGAGGATACAGGTCGCTATACTTTACCCAGTACGGTGTAAGTCAAGGCAGTAATCTTGGCCCTATGCTGTTTCTGTTATGCCTCTTATTCGCGGACGACTTAAAGTTGTTTCTTCTGTTGTGCTTCTCTCGTGCACGCAACCCCATCCTTCACGATTTCAGCGTCGCTGTAATTCCATTGGTCAAAGTGCCTAAAGTTTTAAGAGAGGATTTGGGAGTAGGTACTCATTAATGCTGATCTAGCAAGTGTAAATATCTGCAAAAGAGCTTAAAGGAATATTTATCACCTACAGAAATTTTAAACCTAAAAACGTGGGGCGCATTTTGTAAATTTTATCATCCATATTGTCTCTAGCATGCGCCCCACTTTTTTAGGTTTAAAATTTCTGTAGGAAAAGGCTTATAAATATTTACAGAAAAAGTATATACTTTTTAATCTGTTTTTACTAGTCCGTCTTAATGTTTTAGTCCGATTTTATTGTAATAATTTAGTACGTTTTAAAAAAGTCTTTTTAAAAAAGATTTTTTTCAGTTAATTTTTGTAATAAGCTAGCTATAAATAAGTAAATAGATAAGTATGTTAAATTACTTCTCTGTCGCATTAGGTTGAAACTCGTTGTCCTAGCATGACCACCGAAACACGATATGAAATAGCGATTTACAATGGGTTTTGACAGTTGGGTGGCGATAAAACGCTATTATCACGCGATATATATCGTGTTTCGTCGGTAATGCTAGGGGACTGTAAGCTGTAATGGAAGATGTAAGTGGTGTTAAATAAATAATAATACGTACATAAAATTTTATGGTTACGTTTTTTTTCATAACTAAAGATGACTGTAGGTAAGTACTGAAATAGTTTGAATAGCTAGGTTAACGTTAATAATTATGTAAGTTTACAAAAATACGATACGATTCTTTATCTGAGTTTTGTTGTGTTTAGTTAGATAGCTAGGTAGGTACACCTACAGCTCACGTCTACAATATCTCCATCAACAAAAATATGTTAACATTGTTTGAATTCGTTGAATTTGAATAAACCATTTCCTATTATGTATACATACTTAATACATTACTTATAAGTTCTGTGTTATTTCTGCAAAATTACCTACACCGTTTCATGTCCATCCAACAGATTTAGCTAAACCACAGAATATTTACAACTTCATTATCAGCCTATACTTAATCGTCCACTGCTGAACATAGGCCGACATTTTACACCTTATAACTAGCCGGCAAACTTTCGGAATAGATACCTAATAAATTCGATGGAGAAGTTTGAAGATTATCGGCGTCAATGTTGGTATAGTTCGGATCACGAAAGATGACCACAAATGGCGCCCATCTTCGCATCATATCTCATGAAGAAAAGACTTAAGAAGAAATATTATGTCATATAATATTATAGAAGAAATATTATGTCATATAATAAGATATATATCTGTATGTATATAAAATATTATACGTCTTAAGGCGCTAAGAAGGGTCAAATCCCAATATTCAATTTAAATTATTGAAAGATTACGCGCGTGAAGCTATCATGGAAAAAATATATAATGTAGTTGGAATAATACACAATAGATTTAATTGAAAGCATTTGTAAAAATGTTACCACCTTTGATGTAAAAAAATATTCCGGGGACCCTGTTTCTGGTCCTATTTGCAAAATTTCTCGGAAACAGAACATTCTTTAATGTTAAAACCAACTAATAAAAATCGGCAATGTTAATACCTTCAATCTAAATTGAACAGATTTTTTTAACTAACTTGAAAGCGAAGAAATTTAATAAAAACATGTAAAAATTGAGAATTCGGTGCTAGTTCTCAACGCAACCGCCGCGTTGGAACGCGCACTGATTTGAACCCTAAGTGAGTAGAGTTACGTTCGATTTCACACCATCACGGATCGACCAGCTCGGATTGAGGCATGTTAAAGCCTTAAGTCTTTTCTTCAGGAGTTATGATGCGAAGATGGCCGCCATTTATGGTCATCTTTCGTGATTCGCACTAAACTAATTCTTATCACCCATTGAGATATTTTCGTCTATAAAGGCGCGCTGGCTGAGACGGATTTGTGGTTATGGTTACAATCATGAGGTGAGAAACTCTTGTTGTTGGTAGTAGATTTGTGAAATTTTAGTATTGCTTGTCAAGCTATCTTTATGAAGCATTTTACGACTACCTTCTATCTTCTAACATTGCAATAGAAATAATAGATCACCTATCTACTTATTTTTAATTACAAAAATTAACTGCAGTCAGAGTCACTCGTTTACTTTTTTTACTTAGGTGTTGGATGTAACTGCCAATTGTTTGCCTTCTGGCGGATTTGTGGGACACTACAGTTTCCTACCAAATCTACCCCAGCTCTTACAAAGACAGCAACGGCACGCTGCTGCTGGCTGAGACGGAAGATACTAGCAACGACTCACACATATTTCAACTTACACGTAAGTTTTAGAATACCTAGCTAGCTAGCACCGCTTCTGTATTGGGAGCCACCAAATCAAATGCAATAATGGAGAGCAAAGGTTACATAATAAGTAAATCATGTGTTACAGAATTTTTGTCTCCTACAAAATTAAGGCTTTATCTACGACTTTGAGATTTGAGAACGATTTTGAGAAATTTTACCAACCTATCTTATCTTCACATGCACATCAAACAATGTCTATAAAATACTAAAAAGTACTATGAACATAAAGATCCAGCTCGAAGGACCATTTTATGTTCCGGATAGGAACATAAAAATAAGTTAGGTTAAGTACATTGCATTTTATAAAATGCTTTGCTTGTTGTTGTTAGTCTTGTTACTCACATTTTATTAAGTGAATGTAAATGCCGGTCTTCATTTGAAAATCTCATTTGATATGATACCGTTTCAACTAGTTTCCTACCCCCAATTCGCGTTTAGGTCTAGTATCTACCTATGTACCTATTTAGATTAAAGTTTAATCCGACTCGGTTAATTTTGCAGTACCAGCCCCCGTATTACAACCTCTTAAAACTTGCCAGTTTTCTGAATGGCTATCAATGCATCTCTCTTTTGCTATGCAGCGAGAAAAGAGATGTTACTTATAGCAATTCATAAACCTAGCAAGTTTTAAGAGGTTGTAATACCCCCGAGGTTTACACTACAGCAATTAAATGCCACCCAGGCAGGACTTGTGGTGGTTGAATCGGTGATACAGAAACGCCTACATCAAATTAACAGCAATTACACACAACTCGAAATTCTGTGAATTAATTCCACATTTAATCGGTTCCATATTTCTCGATTCAATAAACATGTCTCTAATTATAAGAAAAATTTAATGAGGAAACCAATGCTTTTTGTTTGTAATGACATAATGATTATGATACCCAGTGTATCTATCTATATCAATTGCATTGTGAAGAATTTTCCATATTTTTTCCAGATTTCCAGGCGACGAGAGGTTTATGCCATCGATAGGCAACGGTCACATAGCCACCAATGTGTTCAGTGACACTGTCTACATAAACGGCCTGTACAACGGGCGGGCGGGCGAGAGCCACCGCGCCCGCATCCCCGCCTACGCCAACGTACGACTCAACTCCACTCTCACGCATTTCCCCTTCAAACCAGTCTACAGCCTGGACACCAGAGATGCCGTGTTCAATGTGAGAGTGGACCGGGACAGGTCTATCGTCACTCAGAGGATCTACGCTCACAGATTCTACACAAGAACCATTGTCAATCAGATTGAAGTCGTCGCGCCTCATGCGGGTAATGTTTTTCTGAAACTTGGCTATTTAAAAAGTATAGGAACAAATTTTACTCACTTATGCTCTGAAATGTTATCATTCCATTTGAAAAAAGAATGCGGGGCGTTCAACATTTCCGTAGGGGTCTGGTTCATCACATTCTAAATTTGAAATTCAGTGCGGAAATGAAATTCAATACTAACTTCCCGCATTGAGTGCGGGAAGTAAGTGTTCCAAATTCAAATCGGTAGAACTTATCAGCTAGCATTCTTTTTATGAAACTTTATGGTTGCATGACCGGTCAGTAAACATGGCCACGCGAACCAATTTAAATATCACATTTTTACAAAGAACATTGTATTTCCTCGCATTTCGTGAGTAAAGTATTATACAAACCTTGTACTGGAAGCTACTTGCATTGCCTCGAATGATCCTCGACAATGCAATCGCTAGCTTCCCGTTCTCGGATGTAATGTACTATTGTCTCTTTTCCTTTTTCCAAAGAAAATACTTATGCCTAAAATTCTTCTGAATAGATCCAAACTTCATTCACCACGAGATTTGGATAGCTGTGCAACTCATCTCTGGCCCCGATAGCGATGACATTCACTTCGAGCGCCCTGTTCCCGAGATTATCAATGGGCGTACGGTCTGGACTATGTCCGGAAAGACCAAAGAAGTAGAAGACCCGACGTTTCAACCCCTGCCTGTAGACATCTGCGTATGCTGGACTTCCGTGCCAGACCATCTGGTAGTTCCCCAGCACGGCTCAAGGTGTTCACGTTTCCTATGACGGCTGATAAGAATAGAACGGGGTTGCTAGAAACAAATTGTTACAAGGTTGGTATGGTACTGTGCTTGTCACGTTGATTTTTTCCTGTTATTTTATTGCAAACTGAATGCCCAAGGCCCAAACTACTCCTATTAACACATAAGTACACTAGCGGATCCAGGGGGGGGGGGGGGGCTAACGGGCACAAGCCCCCCCCAAAATAATTTGGGTCCACCCCAACAAATCTGTTGATTACCTTGGTAAAGCCTGCCCTCACCTACATTAAGCCCCTCCCAAACCAAAATCCTGGATCCGCTACTGCATAAGTAAGTGCATAACTTTTAAGATATCGATGTTAGTGTTACAGGAGGACGGCGAAGAGTTATTCAGGAAACACGTGGAACCTTGGCATCGGTAGATATAGAAGGAAACTTGAAGCTGGTTGGTTAGCAAACAAAGTTAAATGTTACAGTTTATTCATGGCTAAATAAATTACTGAATTCTACTTTCTCATTTCATTCTAAGATGGTGAACGCTATCTGGTACTATTTTCTCAGTTCTTTACCATCAGAGCAATCATATCAGCCATTGGACAGATTCTTTGGATTGAGTCCTGGAGGTCTCGCAAGAGGAGGAGATGGAGATTACAATGGTAATTAAAAATCTATTTGAACTATTCTGATGTGTAGAAGTAAGGTAAATGTCCCATACTTCGGCATGTTAAGGCTCTTACGACTTTGAGATTTTTTATAAATTTAACTAAACATGATATCAGTTTGAAACCTTTTGTGTCATGAATATTGGTATTTTGACAGTAATTTAATGCATAAATCATGTAGTTTTAGCTTGAATTTATTTTTATATTAATTTATTTGTCGACCTCTTCATTGAACCCTGTTTCGTGATAAAAATTTGGCTCTGCTTCTAAGTTCGTGAGTTCATGTCCCTTGTTTCGGTATAAAGATTTTTACATTGAATTATGATAATTTATTAATAAAAAAAACAAATATTTGAAGGGTTTCATAATCAGAAACAATATGAAGATATTTTTAAAATAAAAAATATGTGAGGGCATTAATACTTACAAAATAAAAATGAAAACAAAATTCAATAAGTAACTATCTGTTTTGTTTGAAATTTTGTTTTTTTTATTTTTAATAATAAAATTATTTTTTCATATTATTTTAATAAAAAATATACTTTCGAAAATAAATAAAATCAATTTAATAACAACCAAAGTTATACTGGTAGTACCAACTTATCCGAATTTGACTTAAAATCGTAAATTTAGGTCACCTTCTAACTCGAAATTATAGGAATTTTGGTGAACAAAACATATACCGAATTTAGCTCCTAAGAAACTTCATTAAATATATTATTTGTTTTTTAACTTATATTTAAATTATCTTAATTTATATATCAATAAACAAGCATGAAAAATGTCTCTATAATATCCCTGATTCGGTAGTGACACGAACTAGGGGACACACGAAAAATAACATGACCGCTATTCCGTGAGTCGATTTATTGCAATTTTAAAGGAATTATATGCTTGCATATAACTTTTTTCTTAGTCAAATCAATTGTTAAGGAACGCAAGAAAGCACTATTTAAAGTTTTATTCAAATGGACTTACCTTTGCCTTTCTATGAGCTTAAGAAGTACGAGCGCTAACCTTACGATGGTGACAAGGAATACACGCCACACAGCGGTCCGTGGCCGAATGCAGAGTTTCAAACGTCACATTGCTCTCAGTTTAGTCGCCAAAATGTTGGTGTTTGATTTTTTCGACAGTTTAAATGATAGAGATTTTTTACTGATATATAATATAAATAAATAATAAGTATATAGATTCCTTGTTTTCCGCGCCAGAAACAAAACTCATGAAATAATGTACTATCACGAAGTAATGGCCCTTTACCTTAGTCCAAGTCCAAATGACTGAAATATCGCATCTTTTTCTTTCAGGTCATAACTTTTGGGACACAGAGATATTGATGTACCCGCCCATCCTTATGCTGTACCTACCCTAAATATGCGCGTGAGCTTCTACAGTATCGACTCGACTCCGCTGATGCGGCGGCCAACAATGCTAAGAGTTACGGGAATAAGGGATATAGGTGAGAGGAAGTGTTTTATTTATCACAATAATGGTGGTAAAAGTCATCCATAGAGGTCAGAATATAACTAAATATTACACTTCTTGGCTTATGCACTTTCTTATTAGAACTGCCCCACAGGTTCCCCTGGGCTGGGAGAGTGCGTTCACTAGTGTGGAGGTGACACCCTCGTGCTGCCCAGAGGTCGTGGAGTACCAACATCACATCACCGGCTGCATCTCATTCGCAGTCCGTCAGTACCTCGCCGCTACTAGGGATGAAGACTGGCTCAAGGTAACCATTGAACAGTCACCTATACCCACACAAGTTTGCAAGCAATTTACAATTCTATCCTTCTTTCAGAATGGGGGCTGTTCCATCGTAACTAATATCGCCGATTTCTGGGCATCGAGAGCCGTCATCAACAACAATACCAGAATGTATGATAATTATATCTAGTAAGAAACTTAACAATTTTATTTTGTTTTAATGGGGACATTGATGTTCCTACATATACCTATAGGCAGGTAGATTCATATTTTTGGAATCATTAAAATATAATTCGTATCTTACAGATGTAGGTAATAGGTCCGGACTCCGGACGAAGACCAGTTCAACGTAACGAATTCAGCATTTACGAAAGTAGTCGCCGGTTATTCTCTTTATCTACTCGTAGCCCAGTAAGTTTCATAATAACTACCTACCTATTAATAAAATGCAACTTTTGTGAAGTTTCACACCGTAACAAGATGCTGCGGTCTGAGTTTGTGGCAAAAAAAAGGAACCAGACCTTTAATTTATCTAGAGTTTGGCTAGCGAATCGTGTCGTGTGGTTGGAAAAACCGCCTTCAAAAAACCTTAAAACAAAAACACCAAAAACAGCTTTAAAATTAAATACCTCTAAAAAGCAAGAAATTCATTAGTTACACATATCAATATTAATAAAACACGTCTATTGAAGTCGGGTGGGGCTGGACTGGAGAACATTTTTTTTTCAAAATATGCGTACTACTTATAGATTTCAGTAGGTACCTATAGAAACAAAACAATCGGTTTAAAATCGTGTTAAACACGCGCTAGCTAAAACAAGTATAAATGTTAATATTGGACACCTAGATACTGAATTATATTCTAATAAAAAAAAAACCGGCCAAGTGCGTGTCGGGCCACGCGCAGTAGGGTTCCGTAGTTACCTTATACCATACGATATTTAATACCACTATTGTTTTTCGTCTGCAAAAATAACTTTGTTTTTCAGTGTTGGTATGAATGACAAAGTTATATTTGCGGTTTTGGAAAATGTGCTATATCTCAATAACTAATTATTATATCTCGTTCAAACCAATTTTCGTTGAAAGTGTTTATTAAGATCTACAGCATTTTTTTTTTTAGATTTTTCAGTTTCTTATTTCAAAAGTTAGAGGGGGGGGAGGGGACACACATTTTACCACTTTGGCGGTGTTTACCTTTCAAACGGTTGACTTTGAAAAAAAAAACCGTCTTAGGCCCTCCGCTGCCTTGAGCGGGACACGCGCGCGGGGCGACATAGATTAGAGCTTACTCATGCACTGCGCAAGCATCTGTCCGTCAAAAACCAGCAATCTATATTCCCGCGCCGTATACCCGCGGCGGGAACCCGCTCAAGGCAGCGGACGGCCTTAGGAACCTCAATGTCATTTTTAAAGACCTATCTATAGATACCCCACACGTATTGGTTTGAACAAAAAATTTTTTTTCAGTTTTAGTTCTATGTATGGGGAGCTCCCCTTAATTTACTTTTTTATTTTTGTGTTAAATTCGTTAAGCGGTTAATAGAATACATCTACCTACCAAGTTTCAACTGTGTAATCCTAATACTTTCGGAATAAAGTGGCTGTGACATACGGACGGACAGACAGACAGACAGACATGACGAATCTATAAGGGTTCCGTTTTTGCCATTTAGGCTACGGAACCCTAAAAAATGATTGACTACTTACTTCCTTCATGACTTTTGAATCTTTCCCCTTTGTCCCGTGTTCTAACTTATATAATAATTCGGAATAGCAGTTATTATACCTAATTATGTAATTGAGACTCAATTTGAAGAAAACAATACATATTCAATATAAAAAATATATTTACAAATATTATAAGTAGGTACCTACAATATAAAATAAAAATGCTCACTTACAACCATTTGGTACTTATTTTATAACCTACATACACCAGATCAAATGCTCAGTAGCATCTCAGTATATAGATACTTATCTATGGTAAGTAAAATTGTATACATTTAATTTACAATACAAAACACTGTAAGGCAGTATAATATTATGTACGGTCAACGTCAAAACTAGCTTAACACTTTGTCATAGCAACTTTTTTGAACAAAATGATGAAAACTGTAAAACCAGTCAGTACTAACAACTAAAGTGTTAAGTTACTTTAGATGTTGACTGTACTGACAAACTGACTTTTTTACAGATTATTCCTAAAATATCCATACCAACAGCATGACGCATGAAAATCACATCATGCTGTACATGCAAAAATCACATGGCTACGTAAAAATAAAAATAATAAAAATTGATCTATTAACCCCATAAACATTGTACAGTACGAGGCACGTATCTTGAAATTTTTTCGACGGAGTGGGGATAAATTCGCGCATGTGCTCCCGATTTCAAGTTATATGCCTCGTGCTGTACTAGAAAAAAATCTACTCGTCACCAGATCATTTTCTCAGGCGGGAATCGAACCCGCGACCTATGGAAGTCCGGTCCATACATATTGCTATTACTAACTCGATACCATATTTTATGAAAATAAATTTTTCTTATCTTTTACTTTATCTTATTCATTTGTACTTTATACACGACTGTTCAAACTTACTTTAGTTTTTCTCATTTGAACCATACATTCGTCGCTAGGTATTACACTTGTACTATTATGTATTCTGTGGTATTACTTGCTTCAATTTTTGTTTTATACCACTTAAAGTGTATATATCCATACTGACTATAGCAAGAAAAACCACAGACCAGGGGGGTGATTTTGTAATTTTGTTGCAATCAACTCTAACAGAAATCGCAGTTACATTACCGCTTTAGTTAAGAACCAGGGGGTCAAGTCTGCTAATGTTTTCGTCAAAATCGTAGTTCAATGGTGTTTCAATGGTAATGCTTTTTAACACAGTTCTTGTTTCTTGAACCCAAAACTGAAACATATTGTGTTTCTTAAACCCAAGACGGAAACATATTGTGTCTTGTTTTTGGGTTTGAGAAACAAGAACTGTGTCAAAAAGCATTACCATTAGAACACCATTGAACTACGATTTTGACGAAAACATTAGCAGACTTGACCCCCAGGTACAGTACCTGGGGGTCAAGTCTGCTAATGTTTTCCTTGATTACGTAAAGCTGCTGCTAACAATTCTCGATTGAAATCGATTGAAAGCGCGGTTGCATTGCTGCTTTAAGTAAGATACTTGTCACATTGGTTCTTAACTAAAGCAGCGATGTAACTGCGATTTCTGTCAGAGTTGATTACAACAAAGTTACGTAATTACCCCTCAGAATATAATTAATCTACTTACGGCCGATTTCAATAACCTATGCTTAGTAAGAGATAGGCTTACTAAAGATTTGTTGCCTATTTCCTTGGACGAATTAGGATGTTTCTGTTAAATGATGGGAAATCACAACAGTTACCTAGTAACAGTTCCATAGTAGGCCTATCTCTTACTGAAAATAGATTATTGAAATCGGCCGTTAGAGTGCGACACAAACTGCATGCATTACGAGTATTTTATATAGGTATAATAAAATATACAACATGATGTAACGTGCATTCATATGCAAAAACAATAATCATAACTGGGGTCAATCACATTTCCACAATAATGTTCATTGAGTGGCGCGGAAACGTGCTAAGCACGCATTACTGCGAGGCACATAATATTATGGCCACTACGGGCAGGTTGCGACCTAAGCACTATTCATGTAACAATTGCAAAATGCTGCGCTACTTTAAAAAAAATTTATGACTAAGTAATTGATCTATTTAGCTACAACGAAATAGTAAAAATAAGTTTGGCATCAAAATTAACATGATCTTGTCAGATCCTGGGAAAATCAACTCTATCGCCTGATGCTAAAGACTAACAATCTATTACATAAAATTATATACAGGGTTGTTTGTAAAACACCAACAGGAGTAGATTACTAACACCATACACAACAACGTTTGTTCTAAAGACTGGTATACACTTTGATTAGTAAAGTGCTTAGTGTTTAGTGCACTGTTTAGTGTGTAGTGATTAGTAGGTGATGTCCCATACTGTTTAGCATACGCTGTTTAGTACAGGCTTTGTTGATATAAACTAAACACTTAACAGTCCTGTCCAGACGTGCTTAGTGCGTGTTTAGCTGCAAGTGAGGGGTGGAGGCGGGACGTGCGGGAGGAGCTACTCGCAGAAAAAATAGAACACGCTTCTAAACACTGTACTTCGCTCGCACTAAACACTTAACACTAATCAGAGACTGTTCGAACGTGTTTTTTGCTAAACACTAAACGAGCCACTCGCACTAAACACTAATCAAAATATATACCGGCCATAAGACCTTTCAAAACAGACGAAAAACATCGACTTTCCATAGAAATGTCCGCTTTGTATAAAAAGTCGGTAGTTTTTTTTTGTTTCGGAAAAGTCGTAGAACAAAATGTTGTTTATGATGTTAATAATGTACTCGTGCGAGGTTGTTGGTGTTTTATATTTAGTATGCGCCAGTTTAACAAGATTCTGATAAACATTTGCATATTTACCAATCAGATAATTTCATACAAAATCTCTTCCATTTTTAAATTAAACTAGAAGATTAGCGCTATCTGGAACCCGTGGAACTGCTACTATTATAATAAATAAAAACTGCTTTTAACTAGAACTGCATTATACACATTCATAAATAATAAGTAAACAATTCATACACAGTACAAGATAATGTTTAATGCAGCCATTTCATATTGATATAACTACAAGATATTCTTATCAGTTACTTAGTTTCTTTTACATTTTTGTGTGACCTTTAATTTATCTAAAGAAGCACCAATTGATTGATACCTGTTTTATGCCTTGTTGTATGCACTTGTGTACTTGTAAGTAATATACCAAATACACGATTCATAAACGTTATTTAAATTTTTTAATTAGTACATTTAGTTCTATGCGACCAAATATGAATAGTCTCTCAAACGGCAATCTTGATTTCTTGATCTTTGTTCCTTTTCTTGGACATCCTACACCCTGAAGTGGAAGCGAAAAACAAACAAATATGGCCGTTTTGACAGTATTCTTATTTGGCTCGCATAGTAATGACGCTGACAGCAACACTTATTTGCGTCGCGTTTATACGTATTTTTATGTGTTTTGTCCTAAAAACACTAATTGCACCCGAATTTATATTACTTATTTATTTAATTAATGGTCCCTCTAAATCGTACCTATTTACATCGTACCAGCTACATTCGCTTGTTATTCTTATCACAGAGAGCTTTGGAGTATAATGATCATTATTCACTTTTAATTAAATAACATCACATTTACAAAAAAGGAGTGAATTAGTATTTCTCACTATCAACGTGATAAAATGTTGATGTTAATAAAAAGATCCGAGTTCTACAATATTTTTCTTATAAAATGCGTAATAAATAATTTATTATGCATTTTTAATGTTCGTCGAATTTAATCAAAAGCCATAAAAAGGGTACAAAATAAGCCAGTGACATATTCTTAATTACGTTAATAATTAGAAAAGTTACTTTTTTAAATAGTTAAGCAGTAAAAAAGTGGCGTTGAATTTATGTTATTACTTATTATAACATGCCAAAAGACAAACATAAAAAAGTAATAGTAAAGTGCTCAAAGCTTTTAGATTTTAGTATATCAATGATACTATACTGCAATAAATCAAATTAGTAGCATTCCAAAATAACCTTGGACGAATCATTAATTCTTCCAAGAAAATAACGCTATCAGATTTCACTAGATACTGGATTTTATAAACAAATCCAATTCCATTAAGAACTGAAATCTAAAACTCGCCTTCGACAGTCCCTAAGCTAGTAATTAATTAGTACAATTTCGTTAGTAACCCGACTTTCAGGGTTTTTCAGAAACTTTTTCATCTGTAGACAAAAAATGTTCAAAAAAACTAAACTAGGTAGGATTGACTGATTTATCGTTCTGCCTTTTTAGATTTACAGGAAATAAAACAAAAAATATATAAAGACATTTTAAACTTATGAGTAACATATTTTTTTCAACAGAAACTGATTTTAATTATTCTGTATTGCACATATACCTTAAGTTTCATCATTTTAAGTCTAGAAAACTAGAATTCATTATATTGAATTTACAAACCCCTGACTGAACAATTTAAAATTCTTGCTTTAGATTAGAATAAATAAAATATTTTTTATTGAAATGTTTTTGATACAGTGTTTTCTGTCATTTATCGAATGTGCCACTAAAATAACCTAGTATATTATTCTCAAAGTAATAACGACTCATAGGCGTGTCTAAGTCCAAACTACGATCGTATGATTGCTCGAAGCAAAAAAAGCTGTAAAACTTGTTTTATTTTGATGACGTAAGTAATTGTACATCACACTACGTCATTAGACTTTTTTGTTACTTACGGGGCCACTTATACATGGTTCGGCATAACTTTATTGTAATGTTGGTATAAAGGACAACATAAACGGCTATTATTTTCCGATGATTCGGCCTCGTATTGTGTATAAATACATCTATGAGTTAAAAATGTACGTTTATGTAAATTTCAACAATGGAGAGTTTTTATGCCGTTGTTGTGTTGCATTGCATTGCATGTATATTATTTAATATACGAAACCTTTCAACACATACCTACTGGCCTCATTTCTCGTGATACGTTAGAAAAGAGTAGAAATTATAACACAATAGTAATGTCTATTCTAATTATACACCGCTTTCGAATTAAGATAATTACATTAGATTAGATACCTACATTGTTTGAATCAATGTAATAGTAAATTGATTTTACTTTCCATTCATAGTTCTTGTTTCAATATTGCTTAAACAAAAAGAATTTAATAACTGAACACAAACACAAATACTGCGTTCAAAAGATTTTATGTTATTGAAACCAAAATAAGTTTAAGGCCGTCCGTTATAAAGGCGGATATAGCACCAAAGCGAGCAGAAGTTTCTCACAACGCTAAATTGAATATTAGACTAACCCAGGTCGAAGCCGACGATGTTGTCGAGGTGGTAGTCGAAGAGGGCGTAGTCTCGCTTGTAGAGCCGGTACAGCTTCCGGACGAGGGGCAGCTCGAGCCGGCCGAAGTAGGCGCGCAGCTTGTCCGCCGTGCCCGACGTGCGCGCCAGCCGCGGCAGCCGCACCTGCGCCGCGCCCACCGTGTGCAGCGACAGCAGCGAGTCGTCTACTAGAGTCTCGTACTTACCTGCAATTTGAGATGATAAGGCTTGAGAAATGATGACGTTTTATCCACTGTACCACATACTTTAGCTTAAGCTCGGTCATGTCAAACTTACGGCCCATTACACTTTGACTGAGGCCCGATCAATTTTAAGAACAGCCTCCTAGTATGGTATTACTAACTCTTAAAACTTACCAGGTTTATGAATTGCTATAGTTACTTCTCTTTCTTGCTGTATAGCAAATAAAAGAGACGCATTGGTAGACATTCAGATAATTAATTGGCAAGTTTTAAGAGGTTGTAATACGGGGGCTGATGCGGCTGCAAGCGTGTCTCAATAATATTCCAATTCAAAAGTAACACTTTGTAAATGAGTTTTAATTGTCTTTATAGTTTGTTTTTGTGGCCCACTGATTCTACGGTCTATATGCATTTAGCCCACCAATGATTTTGAGTTTGACATGGCTGCTTTAACTATTGAGATCACGATAGGGCAAATCAACGAAGCCCCATGTAATTAATGATGCACAGGCGTTGCGGCCGAAATCGGTCAAGTTCATCAACACGATCATACAATTCTCAATGATAGTCACTTAAAATAAACGAGGTTGTTGAATATAACAATAGAGATTGATTGAAATAATAGAAATTGGAGAGATATGGGAAAGAAGGAGCATATCACAATATGCTTCTTCTACTTACTTCCACAGAAGTTAAGTAATTTTCTGACACTTTGTGCTTCATCTCTAGACTAGAGTGACAGTAAAGCTGAATCCGAACATGCGTGGGAGCGATCAACAATGAATCTCAATTTCAGAAAATTCACACAACGTTGTTTATATGACGTCCAAATGTGGACGGTCAAAGCTCGAAGTCTGCACACCATACGATGCATAAATTATTATCATCTTGTTTATTTCTCTTCCTTTTTATATAAACCATAATTATGTAAAAAGCTCATTTCGGGTAAGATTAAAAGCTATGCAATTATGCGATAGAGGCAGCGGGAGATACAGTCATTCACGGTTATGAATCTACTCTCGAGTGGTAATTATATAATTTCCACGTATTTAGAACCTTTTCTACAAATTATCTACGACGCCAAGCCGCCATATAAAATCCATAATAATATAATATAAAGATGACGTAAGACCATCGAACCAACGACGCAAGAACGATTCGGAGAAAAATGTTTATACGACAAAAACGTTGGGGCGCGACCGGCGCCGGCGCCGGCGGCGGGGCGCGGCGAGGCCAGTATTTTTAAATTCCGTTTTAAAGTTGAAATTACCGCGTTTTTAAAATGTCATGTTATCCTACAATAAGTTCATCATGAAAAAATACGAAAAAAGACATAAAAGGTTCTAGATCTCATATCCAATCCGATACCACTGGCGACATCCAACGTATTTTCAATTAAATAAATTGTTGAGATGCCGCGCCGCTGTTAATTTTTAATTGTTCCAGCACTACTGGAGTAACAGTAACAAAGGATTATCCCAATTTTAGAAGTGATGTGATATGGCTTGTGGACCGAGAGGATCACACATATTTCAATAGAATTTGTAGGCAGGCATATAATTCGATTGAGATACAATCTAAGCATTAACAAATTAATAAACTACTTAATGTGCATATTTGTCATATGAGTTGACACACTTTGTGACCAAAATTTTGCAATAAGTAATAATATTTATTGTGGTCAATTTAAACTTAAACTGTCGATTACGAGAGTTCAAATAATAGAAATACAGAAAGAATGTGAGGTAGTACATTGCGATATGATCTCTATAGGATTTAAAAAGTGTACTACCTAGAAGAGAAAGTTAATTAAATGAAATAAATCTTTTCTTTAGCAACATTGTAGCACCTATTTACGTTTGACGACAAATAGTTTAAATAATTGTGTAAGAAATCTTTATGTATTGATCAAAGTTGATACTTTATTAGGTCTCGGAACTTGCAGACGTTAATTTGACGTAACCGCCGCCGTCGTCTGTTGTAAATGTTATGCAGAAACCGGTTTAGTTTAAACTTGACCATTGACGTTGGTCCCAGATTTATGGCTGTCTGGCTTTAATTGGAAACTACTAAGATTCAGTCAAGCCGGTTTCTAAAAAAAGACCCCACATTTTGTTAAATGTCATGAAATGTTTTAGCACCAAGATTGTAGAGATCATTAGGAATTGTCATGGAATTAAATAAAATCTAATTTTTCAGTCGTTAACGACAACATAAAAAATATCAAAACTCTAGTCATTTTAATGTTTTCCTCATACACGCTTTGATCACAAAATATGTCTGTGTTGCAAATTATTAATGACAATTAAATCTCACTTGTTAGTGTTTATTATTGTTCAGTTCTACAGCAATTTTTAGTGAACCTCATAGTCTTAACATTTCTGACGTAACATTTTTGCATTCACGTTAATCAAAGATAGCACTTGACCTTGCAATGTAGATTCTTAAAATGTTCCAACAAAGTTTTAAGTGCAAATTCTGAAGAACAAAATACAATTGGTTTACTGATAAATTACCTAAAACACTGACAGTTTTTTTTACAGTGCGACACAGACACTCTTCTAATCTTTTCACGAGTGATTGGGCAACCATACGTTTTTCGGAAGGGCGGACCGCGACATTCGGCGTTACAACATACACTACGACCGACGTAGTGTCGTTGTGACTACGACACTCGAAGGAAGACCACGTTCGTCGCGTCGAGCGGGAAAGAAGGGAAAGACGTCACACGTCACTCAGAGCAACTATTTAGTAATCTGTGCTCAGAATCTGTGGTTGTTGGTAATCATGTCTAAAAACTTTTGTTTTTAGCTAACTGACTGTACAATATCTGTCGTTTAAAGAATCTGTAATTTACAGAATCAGCCATTTACCGAAAAAAGGGTAAATACAGCGTCGTTAGAAGATCTTTGTTTCCTTCAAATCCCGTAACCCACTTTATTTATTCAGTTATTCAAAAGGTATTTTGTGAAACAACACATCTTTGAATTATTTGAATAACTCTACGTATTTTTAATTTCCTGTAAATTATATCTTTGAGAGTAGTAAATATTGCTAATGCCACACAATAGCAAAACACGTAGTTAGGTATAATATATAATATGACAATATTAACTATGAAGGCCATCGTTATGATGATGATTAAACTGAATTAACTGACAGCCTTGACTACGTACATTAACATAAATGACAATAAATCAAAAAGCAAATGTTGATGATATGAGGAACGGCCGTTTAAACATAATCAAATGGCTGTTGGTGCGAACAACTTTTATAAGCACCTAAATTACACAAGGAATTTTTTTTAAAGATTCGAAATAATACAGACAATAGCCTACTGGGTCCTTAGGTACCGCATGTAACAATGAAGTAAACTGTGGTACCACTAACAAATAAAATTAGAAATATTTATGTAAGTAAGATTTTAATCAATTTCAAATTTTTTTTTGAACATTTTCTTACAAACTACTTTCGATGCTGTTGGTTGTACAAAAACCGGTCAAGTGCGAGTGGGACTCGCGCACGAAGGGTTCCGTACCAAAAAACAGCAAAAATCACGTTTGTTGTATGGGAGCCCCCCTTAAATATTTATTTTATTCTATTTGTTGTTATAGCGGCAACAGAAATACATCATCTGTGAAAATTTCAACTGTCTAGCTATCACGATTCATGAGATACAGCCTGGTGACAGACAGACAGACAGACGGACAGCGGAGGCTTAGTAATAGGGTCCCGTTTTTACCCCAAAGGGTAAAAACGGTAAAAGGTACGGAACCCTAAAAACATGTATTTTTGTCCTCATTACTAGGTAATAAACAAAACTAGTGACTGTGAGCTGTAGACCTCACTGACATTTTTCGAATTGGCTGAAATATGTTTTTTTTCGGATAATTTCGAAAAACTGAATCTACAAAAATACACATATACTTAATTATCGCACGCTCACAAAATTTCAAGAGAATCGGTTGAGAAATGCGACCTGTGGAGGAGAACAGACAGAACATACGAAAGCATTTTTGCTCAAGCTGAAACGTAGACGCTTCGCTCGCGCTTTACGCTCGCTCGGTCAATAATAAAATAAAAACATTTTATTTCAGACAGTGCGATATCCATGTGATAAGTTAACTATAAAATTGCCAATCAATACAAATATTCTGATAAATAATAAAACAGAATTAATAAATAATACAATCACTATTTAATTAATAAAAAATATAAAAATAAAATTAACATTAAAATCATAACTTTATCAATATTTTTTTATTTGGATTAATAACCTAGTAAACTTATTGATTTAATTTTAGGTAGAGTACCTAGTTGGTTACTAAGTTCTGTAACTATGGAAAACATGAATAATACTAAATTTACAAATAATGCTACAATGAATTATATACCAAATGAAAGCACAAATATTTAAGATTATCATGTATTAAAATTATTCGAAATGACCGCCTCTGGCATGAATACACGCCTTTAGACGACGAGGCCAGTCATCGATGGCAGCACGAACTACCACCATATCCAATTCTGCGACTGCCTTGAGAATAGCGCGCTTAAGAGAGTCGAGATTCATGTGGGGCTTAGCACATGCTTTCTCCTCAATAAGTTGCCATATGGCATAATCCAGAGGATTTAAGTCTGGGCTGGAGGATGGCCATTCTTCCTGCGCGATAAAATCAATTTTGTTAGCCCGAAACCATGCTTGTGTAGATTTTGCTTTGTGCGCAGGGGCAGAGTCCTGCTGGAAGACCCATGGCTGGTTTTGTAATAAAGTGTGGCTTAAGGGTTTGACAACAGGTTCCAGAACGGTATCTTGATAGACTCTAGCGCCAGTTTTCACACCTTTTTCACAGAAATGAACCTTACTTAGCCCTGAATAGGACACCCCCAGCCAAATCATCACTGATGAGGGGTGGTGACCTCGTTGGACCCTCGGAGCAATCATGCTGGCTTCTTTACTATTCTTAGCGTATACTCTATCATTTTGACGGTTAAAATTTTCTTCGACTGTGAAGATTTTATCATCAGTAAACAAGATTTTTCGATGGCCGTTTTGTGCGTACTGCTTTAGTAGAGCGCGACTTCGTGCTAACCTCATAGCCTTCAATCGTGCGTTTAGCAGATGGCCCTTTCGTCTACGGTAAGCGTGAAGCCCAAGGTCATCATTGATATTTTTTTTAAGGGAACTTCTCTTCACAGTCATCTGTATTGCCAATAACTTTTGCTTCCGGACGGGATTTCTCGTGATTCTCGCCTTCACTGCCTTGATCACAGCTGGTGTCCGAACGGTGCGTGGTCTTCCTGATCTTTTTCGGTCATCGACGGTCAAGGTATTACTGTACCTATGGATAGTGCGATAAATAAATTGCTTGTTGATTTTCAACTTTTGTAGCAACTTGAAAATCATATTCGGTGGCTGCCCACATTTGTGCAGAGCAATTACAGCGACACGATTCTCCTTCAACCCCCATTCCATGGTGAAATAAACAAAATATGATATACGTGTGGTATGGAATTATAGCTTATAAAACTGTCAATAATATGTCATTTTTATTTTTTCTTTTCATTTGTTTTAATGGCCAGTAATCGATAAAGAAACTCAGTAACAGAACTTTTGACCAACCTGTGTAGAATAGTTTTTTTTTTTTTATTAATATCAGATTCACCAACGTTTGAGTACATTATTACAATACCTTAATTCTTAGATTATTAATTATGAGCTACATGTAACAAACAATTAAAGGCAAAAATACAACATTCAAAAATTACGTATCTCTTAATAAAATTTTAACAAATAAATATTAAATTTTTCTAAAGGTAATAGTTTAGCCGCACTACGAAATTGATGATGATGGAATATTATTACAATTTAATAAGTACTTAGGTATTAAAGAAGACAAATTAAGGTAAGTACCGACAGCATTGTTCTTCAAATTCCTTGAGCTCTAGACGTCGTCGTAAAAACTAAGGTGGGTACTTATATTATCGCTTCAGTTTCACATCATTAAGTATTGTTTGGTATTGTTCTAAGTAGGAAAATATTTAAGGCTATTGTTAGTAAAATAATAATAATTAAGCTTAAAAATTACGCTAGTGACATAATTACGTACTAACTGCATTACCTACGCGTCGGTCGTTGTCGTTGTGTCAACCTAAAGAGCTCAAATCTCTATGGGACTCGAAAACAAAAAAAAACTACAAAGATGTGGTTTATTAATTGCAAAGTAGACAAATAAAATATACTATTTACAGCAATATCAAAAAATAATACTGATGAATTGATGATATCCCGTCCTTACCTATCAGATAGTCTCGACAAGAAAAGATGTAATACACTTTGTCCTGCTTAACCCCACATTAGATAAGAAGCAATGATCCATTCGAGAACGGATCTTTAATACCGATCAAAATGACACTAATTCTCTTCAATCTACAACACTATGGCTATTGATAACAGCTGAATGACTTACTTAATGTATGTATGATGTAACTGTTTCTTAATACTTGATAATTCAATTATTACTTATAAATTTATCCGCCGTCAAACAATAATGTCGCTTAATGCACTTTATCGGCAAATAACTGGGCAAAGGTTAAACATGGGTTAAACCTACTCTTAAGAAAAGTAGGCTGTATATACAGAATACCTAGAACTAGTATCTGCCCGCAACTTCGTGCGCATGGACACTTTTTATCACATTTTTTTTTACCCTGTACTTTTTATTATCCTCAAAGCTATCCCAGAGTTAAGAGAGATATATGGAAAATGTTATCACGACAACGTTCATCAGCCATTTTTAATGTCCCCACTGCTTGGCACAGACCTTCCTTATCCTATTAATATTATAAATGTGAAAGTTTGTGGGTTTGGATGTTTAGATGTTTATTCCTCAATCACGCAAAAACTACTGAACGGATTTGTTTGAAATTTGGCACACAGGTAGTAGATAGCCTAGATTAAAACATAGAGTACTTTTTATCCTGATATTCCCACGGGAACGGGAACCACGCGGGTGAAACCGCGGGCGGCCGCTAGTATCCTACTAATATCCTACTAATATTATAAATGTGAAAGTTTGTGGGTTTGGATGTTTAGATGTTTGGATGTTTGGATGTTTGTTCCTCAATCACGCAAAAACTACTGAATGGATTTGGTTGAAATTTGGCACACAGATAGTAGATAGCCTAGATTAAAACATAGGATACTTTTTATCCCGATATCCCTACGGGAACGGAAACCACGCGGGTGAAACCGCGGGCGGCCGCTAGTAATATTATAAATGTGAAAGTTTGTGGGTTTGGATGTTTAGATGTTTGGATGTTTGTTCCTCAATCACGCAAAAACTACTGAATGGATTTGGTTGAAATTTGGCACACAGATAGTAGATAGCCTAGATTAAAACATAGGATACTTTTTATCTCGATATTCCCACGGGAACGAGAACCACGCGGGTGAAACCGCGGGCGGCCGCTAGTTATAAATATGAAAGTTTGTGGGTTTGGATGTTTGTTCCTCAATCACGCAAAAACTACGGAACGGATTTAGTTGGAATTTGGCACACAGATAGTAGAAAGCCTAGATTAAAATATAGGATTCTTTTTATCCCGATATTCCCACGGGAACCACGCGGATGAAACCGCGGGCAGCCGCTAGTGGGTTGGATAAGGAAGAGGAAAATAAGTGAATCGACTTAAATTCTGGAAAGTTAAATTTAATAAGAAGCATCCATCATAAAACTATGACTTAAAGAAATCAGTAAAAAAACCTATTAATATTATAAATGTGAAAATTTGTGGGTTTGGTATGTTTGTTCCTCAGTCACGCAAAAACAGCTAAACGGATTTAGTTGAAATTTGGCACACAGATAGTAGATAGCCTAGATTAAAACATAGGATACTTTTTATCTCGATATTCCCACGGGAACGAGAACCACGCGGGTGAAACCGCGGGCGGCCGCTAGTTATAAATATGAAAGTTTGTGGGTTTGGATGTTTGTTCCTCAATCACGCAAAAACTACGGAACGGATTTAGTTGGAATTTGGCACACAGATAGTAGATAGCCTAGATTAAAACATAGGATACTTTTTATCCCGATATCCCTACGGGAACGGAAACCACGCGGGTGAAACCGCGGGCGGCCGCTAGTAATATTATAAATGTGAAAGTTTGTGGGTTTGGATGTTTAGATGTTTGGATGTTTGGATGTTTGTTCCTCAATCACGCAAAAACTACTGAATGGATTTGGTTGAAATTTGGCACACAGATAGTAGATAGCCTAGATTAAAACATAGGATACTTTTTATCCCGATATCCCTACGGGAACGGAAACCACGCGGGTGAAACCGCGGGCGGCCGCTAGTAATATTATAAATGTGAAAGTTTGTGGGTTTGGATGTTTAGATGTTTGTTCCTCAATCACGCAAAAACTACTGAACGGATTTGGTTGAAATTTGGCACACAGATAGTAGATAGCCTATATTAAAACATAGGATACTTTTTATCTCGATATTCCCACGGGAACGAGAACCACGCGGGTGAAACCGCGGGCGGCCGCTAGTTATAAATATGAAAGTTTGTGGGTTTGGATGTTTGTTCCTCAATCACGCAAAAACTACGGAACGGATTTAGTTGGAATTTGGCACACAGATAGTAGAAAGCCTAGATTAAAATATAGGATTCTTTTTATCCCGATATTCCCACGGGAACCACGCGGATGAAACCGCGGGCAGCCGCTAGTGGGTTGGATAAGGAAGAGGAAAATAAGTGAATCGACTTAAATTCTGGAAAGTTAAATTTAATAAGAAGCATCCATCATAAAACTATGACTTAAAGAAATCAGTAAAAAAACCTATTAATATTATAAATGTGAAAATTTGTGGGTTTGGTATGTTTGTTCCTCAGTCACGCAAAAACAGCTAAACGGATTTAGTTGAAATTTGGCACACAGATAGTAGATAGCCTAGATTAAAACATAGGATACCTTTTATCCCGATATTCCCACGGGAACGGGAACCACGCGGGTGAAAACGCGGGCGGCCGCTAGTATGTAATATGTACTTCCTTGATCTTAAAAGTCATGTACATTAACGAGCTAACATTTGACGCAATGAACACCGCGTGTGTGTGTACGTACGCATTGTTTTTTTTTTGTTTTTCTAGCTCGTCTTGAAAATATCAAGGTTGTATAATAGGAAAATTTGAATTGATTTTACGCGGATACATAACAGTTAAAATATTGTTAGGGTTCCGTACCCAAGGGGTAAAAACGGGACCCTATCACTAAGACTTCACTGTCCGTCTGTCTGTGTGTCACCAGACTGTATCTCATGAAGTCATGAACCGTGATAGCTAGACAGTTGACATTCTCAGATGATGTATTTCTGTTGCCGCTATAACAACAAATACTAAAAACAGAATAAAATGAATATTTAAGTGGGGTCCCATAGAACAAACGTGTTTTTTTTTATTGCTGTTTTTTGTACGGAACCCATCGTGCGCAAGTCCGACTCGCACTTGGCCGGTTTTTTTTATTGATTCATCGCTAACAGCAGGTGAATCGATCACACGTGTTTTCAGATTCGCTTGCCTAGTCAGAAATCAAGAAGTATTGCAACATACTCGTACAAAGTATTTGTGAAAACGAGTTGGGTCATTATTTTTTTTTATCTAGGTCGAGATGTTTCGTAGGCGGCCAGTGCAAACACCATCTCCGAATTACACCGAATCGGTAGTAGTAGATAATTATATGATTGCGACATTATTTCAAGTATTATTATTATTAACACTATGAAATAGTCCAAACTGTCTCATTATATAATTGAAAATTACAAACTTAATACCTAAATTTCGTTTTTATAGTTAAGTATTACTACTAATATAATATTTAAGGCTTGGTGGTGATGTATGAAAAAAAAAACTTTTGTATTTTTTATTTTCATACTTATGTAAGTCTTTTTTGAAAGAAAGTCTTTAAACTTATACCTAAATAAGCTTTGTGGGAAATATAAATTGACACTCCCAAACTCTCATGCTGTGTCCAGACATTTGCCGCAAACGCCAACACGAACACAAATGCAGACAAATCACAGGCGGCAAGCGCTTGTAAACCTACACAAACCAAGCCAAACACCCCATCCACACGGTTTTTTTTTATGAGTGATAGACAAGCGCTTGACCGCAGGGCGGTGTTGCGATCTACGATGAAACGCGCTTGCCTAGAAATAACCTATTCGCGACTTAAGGGCCGCCTAGTCCTACTCGTACGCAAAAAAAACCGCAAATCGATGTACAGCAAAGCCGTTTGGTACACGTATACTTGAAGTAAAAACAAAATTTTGGACCCGCAGTTCTTAAAAATTCTTCTCTTAGGAGAGGAGTTATGGTGTCATCTTTTTTTTGTATGGAAAACAAATTTTCTTTTTCTAAAACCTATCGTGCATGATATCGAATGAAAGGGCTTGCTGAGCCGGTTCTAAAAATATATCACATCATTATATTTCAGCCAATTGTCTTAAATTAAACCAAAAAACATTTTCAAAACATACCAAGTTTGGGCTCCTTCAGATCCGATGTGGTTAAATTATTTTTTGTAAAATATACCTTAAGAGTTACATAATATCCTCATATCAAATCACAAGAAAGTAATTTTGAAAATATCTAAATTTAATATTTTTTTCTAATTTTTGCCCAAACTTACGTTTGTATGGGATTTTTGGAAATTGATTTTTGGTTTAATTTAAAACAAGTGCTGAAATGTAATTATGTGATATATTTTTAGAAACAGCTCAGAAAGCCCTTTCATTAGATATCACACACGATGGTTCTAGAAAAAAAATTTTTTAAATAATTATTAATCACTTTGTAATAGCTTTGTAATCATGAAAAATTAAAAAAATACTAAATATCAATATTTTTAAAATTGCTTTCTTGAGGTTAGATATGAGAATATTACATGTCATTCATTATGAAAAATAATTCAACCATATTGTATCTGTAGGAGCCCAAACTTGGTATGTTTTGAAAATGTTTTTTGGTTTAATTTAAGACAATTGGCTGAAATATAATGATGTGATATATTTTTAGAACCGGCTCAGCAAGCCCTTTCATTAGATACCATACACGGTAGGTTTAGAAAAAAAAATCCCATAAAAAAAAAGATTACACCATATATAGCTCCTCTCCTAAGGGAAGAATTTTTAAGAACTGCGGGTCCAAATTTTTGTTTTTACCTCAAGTATACGTGTACCAAACGGCCATTGATTTTGAGCTCGTAGAACGACCACTACCCAGATTAAACACAGACATATGGCCGAATACTCAAACGCTAATTAACTTTGAGGGGCTCTCAAACGTCGTCCGACAAAGACAGCATGCTGTTTGAGAGCCGCTCAAAGTTAAGTAGCGTTTGAGTATTCGGCCATCAGGCACCGAATGCCACCCTCTAGTGGTACGGATAATAAAATTAGGAGCTAATCAGATTTTTCATAAGCACCTAGTCAAATAAATAAACATACTCAAATTACAAGAGGTACTTTTTTAAAAGAGCTTTATTTCCCATTCTCGATTCGCAAGGGTCGGTCATGGGATGGGTGACTAAAAATTTATTATCTCCAGCTCCTCCTTCGGAAGGCACGTTAAGCCGTTGGTCACGGGTGCATTTGCAGTCGTTAACACCCACCAATTCGCATTAGGCCCGCGTGGTGGGCTATGGCCCATTTTCCTCATCCACCCACAAGGAAGGCCTGTGCCCCAGCAGTGGGGAATCAAAAATGGCAGATAGTCAAACCCATGAGCACTCTGAGAAGACAAAGGGGAAAAAGATGACTTACCAACTAACGTGTACTTGATTAGACAGGGGTGGCAGAGGCTGGAGATGGGCTGCCAGTGCTCGTTGCTGGTCACGTCGGCCAGCTCCTCCGCCTTGCTGGTCAGGAACAGGGCGAACTCCTTGAAGCTCACGTCGTGCCCCAACTCCAGGGACTCGTTCGACGGGTTCGGCCGGAAAGTCTTTATTATCCGCCGGCCAACTCGATCCTATAGATGAATTATTATGTTATAGGTACAAACTTGATGAAGTACTGTAAGTAGCTGCAAAGTTGACATGCAACCTGTTTCAGGACAAAACACGAAAAATCCTTCAATGATTGAAGCTTCCTACAGTGAATACTGTGTCAGAAACATTTTATTTTATCGGACGACATTCTAAATACAGGATGTCGTCCGACATTATACATTGCGGCAAACATCTTGACGCTCTTTCTCAGGGTTGCAAAAAATCATGATTTTTTTATTTTAATCAAAAAAATCTGTTTTTTTTTAAAAAATCGTGATTTTTTTGATTAATTTGATTTTTTTGATTATATTAAGTTTTGCGGCAACACCGCCAAAAAAGTATGTCACATTGACCAGAAAAAACGATTTGAGTTTTAAGTTTCGAGTGTTTATCCTACTAATATTATAAATGTGAAAGTTTGTGGGTTTGGATGTTTGATCCTCAATCACGCAAAAACTACTGAACGGATTTGGTTGGAATTTGGCACACAGATAGTAGATAGCCTGGATTAAAACATAAAATACTTTTTATCCCGATAGTTCCACGGGAACGGGAACCACGCGGGTGAAACCTCGGGTGAAACCGCGGGCGGCCGCTAGTTTATTTATATTTCCGAAAATTTAATATCTGTATCTGTCTGTCTATGCTACGGGCATTGCATGTAATGAATGAAAGTACCTAATCATTATTGTTATATTTTTACTGACACAAAAAAATCTAATATTTGATTGTTGGTTTTTATTGCGATAAATAACTTGTTTACACCTATCAAACTTTGTATTAATAATTTAGTACTGTTTTCGAACATTACGGTTGATTAATATGCCCTCCCAGCGTTTAATTAATTCTTTTTTTGGATTTTGATTTAAATCAGTGATTTTTATTTAAAAAATCATGCAATAAAAATCGTGATTTAAATCATGATTTAAATCAACTTGATTTAAATCATGCAACCCTGCTCTTTCTACGGAGTGGAGATAAGTTCGCGCATGTGCACTTGCGAGCGACCAATAGCGGGCGCACCTCTCCCGCCGCCCGCGTATCTCCCCGCTACGCATACTCAAAATACGCGTTCTGCGCAATCTCCACCCGATTTCAAGATGTTTGCCGGCTACTGTAGCTGTAAACGTAAAGAAAAAGAGACTACGCAGCAAGCGCCATAACTGCTGTTTTGCTTCCCTTTGGGAGTTATCGAAATGTTTCTGCAGAAACGCCTTTCATTCTTTGTAGACTACAGGCCCATGTCAAAAATGGATGGTCACCAGGTGACGTATATAGGACGATATAAGAGCATAAATTAATAAGATTTAGCACTATGCCGTCACTTGTAAGCTGTCCAACTGAGTGCTGGTGAGAATCCAAAAGTGCAGGTAGAGTGAGTACATTTTGGTCATATATTTTTGTACAGTTTGTTGTATAAGAAAGCGCGCAGTGCCGTAAAATAATGGTGCGCCACAAAGTCTTTTATTTTTATTTTCTGTCAATTTCCAGGGTAAATTTGGTCATTTCATTCTGTACGGCATCAGTTTCATACTGTTTCAATACAGCTTCTAATCCATTATCCCGCAACGCCGTACAAAAATCATGCGACAAGGGGAAAAAATCGAGGGTCGGGGGGTGATTTGAAAAAGTACGGCTTCGGTTCCAAAACATTATCTAGCACTCAAAAGTAGTATTAAAAATAATGCCGTTAAAAAATTATGTTCATTTGAATGTATTTCATGATACACTTGATTTATAAAGCTGTAAAATAATTTGACTCTGTACGGCAACTATTTTTTTAACATGATATTGAAAAATACAATTGTTATATAGTATTGCCGTTCAAAAGAAACTGTTCTAAAAAAAATTATAGAGAAATACAAAAACTGTTTTTTTTTTTATTATTGCAAAAGTTTAAATATTCATAGATTAATAAAATATAGCAATTTTCTATTTTTTTTTGTCATGTTTTAAATAGTATAATTTATTTATCTTAATAAATTAGGAAAAAATTATGCCGTACATTTTAATGAGCCGGAAACTTAATATAAAGCAACATAATCATATTAAAGTGTTCCATACAAAAAGAAACGAATGAGACCGTTTTCTCCTAAACTATGCATTATTAGAAAAAGTGGTCCTATTAAAAAAGTCTTATAATTATGATCTAAATCAAAGTGCCAGAAACGAAGTTGATTTTTTTAAATCCTATTTCCTCTAGAGCCGATTTTTTCCTACTGTGCGTCCGTCTCTCACAACTATAGAAAGACCAGTACACATATACTAATCGAACTATGTGTGAGCGAGCGCAAACGAACATCTTACTCGGGTCCAAGCTTCGTTATATGGATTTTTCTTACATTTCGTTCTATGGATTTTTCCTTGAGTTTTTTTCCCTACAAACCTTTGGACCAACGAAAATGTACGGCATGTAAAAAAATATTATCTATGCATAAAATACTTTCAAAATAAATTAATTTTATGTTGTACGGCGTTGCATAATGCATTAGAAGTTGTATTGAAACAGAATTACACTGATTCCGAACAGAATGAAATTACCAAATTTACCCTGGAAATTGTCAGAAAATAAAAATAAAAACCGACTTTGTGGCGCACCATTTTTTTACGGCACTGCTGCGCGCTTTCTTAATATTTTTCACAGGGCTTCAATTACCGTTAAAAATTAGTAACGTTATCGATGTACTTGCATCGATAACGGTAAGAAAAATTTAACGTTAAAATAAATAACGTTATTAGTAACGGTAAAATTGATAACGGTAAACAGAATAATAACGTTATTTTTTCGTTCCTTGGTAACGTTATGAGCAGTGGCGTGCACAGAGATTTTAGACAGGGTAGGCACGGATAAAAATATACCAATTTTATCACTGTTTCGGTATCTACCAACCTATACTGAACGAAATCCAAACATTTTTATCATCTTGATTGGAAAACAAAATGCATAGAAAACAATACAATTGGTTTGTGTGTACGTACACAAGCTGTTAGCCAGTAATAATTAATTATAATAAAACTTTTTATGAAAAGAACGAGGGGCATTCATAACCTACCTACCATTTTTTAAACCCAACCCAACGCATCTTCCCTTTGCAATCAATTTAATTAAACTTTATCTTCAAAAGATAACCTTGATAAAGCGGCAATTTTTGATTTATTTAAACAAACTTTGCCAGCATAGGTCTCGCATGTAAATTATTGAATTTTTCACAGTAAGTTAACGAAATAATTACTTACTTAACTTAAAATAGTCAATTACTTGCGCCAAGAAAAACAATCAAAACAAAGCAAAACTAACTGCAAACTAAAAAACGCTACTCTCTGCAATGCAATCATTACGCGGTCGGGTTGCAAATAAGCAGTGCCTCCAAAACATAAACACGCGCATACATTTTCACGCACACAGTCACACTTTTGATGTGTACTACACGAGATTCGTTCTATGAAAAAGAAGCAGCCCGTAGTACTGCTTATGGACACGCGGTAAATAATTGGCGCCTCTGTCGCCCGGCCGATCGTTGGTTCTTGTAATTTTTGGTTAAAGTGAATTGAAGTTAGTCTCAAAAACCACAAATAGATGGCGCTTAAACTAATAGACACGGAAAGCCGAAGAAGTGCTGTGCACGATGAAGGCCCGAACAAATTATCGGACGCGGCTTACTGCCGCGGCTGATCTGAGGTGTGCAAACTATCGGATGTAGTAGGTCGCGGACGAAACCATAGACTAATATGACGTCATCGGACGTCCGATAGCTATCTGGCACGCAGGATGTTATGAGAGCGTGCACACTTATCAGCCGCGGCAGTAAGCCGCGTCCATAAGCCGCGTCCGATAATTTGTTCGGACCTTGATGGGTCATAATAACTTTTTAATTACAAGTAGTTTACAAATAATAGGGTAGGGAATTAGGGACATATATTTATGGGACTACAGGGTATGCAGTGCTTATTTGCATGTATGGAGTGCACGCCACTGGTTATGAGGGAACATGCATCAATTTTTTTTTGTATAAAAATCAAAAGTATAATGCGTGAGAAAACCAACTGTAATATGAAAACTTTTCTCTTGCGTTTTTTAACACGTATTTATTAGGTTGCTTTCTCGTTTGTTTGTTTGTGTGTTTCTCCACAAAGTTTGCGAACGATTTTATCCTAGCTTCCCGATGAGCTAGAGACTTGAAACTTTGAACATAGGTCAGAACTGGAAGGAAATGCAATATTATGGTATCATTGAGATGATCTGATGATGAAGCCGGAAGAAGGCCACAGGAATTATGGTTCTGCATCAGGTGTTCCAGACCTTCGATTTTTATACCTCAACAAAAAATGCTCATCAGGCTGAACAACTTTTGTTAAGGCGTTATTTTTATATTCCTTATAGTTTAGTTGGACCATTATGGTTCTGCATCAGGTGTTCCAGATCTTCGATTTTTATACCACAATAAAAAATGCTTATCAGGCTGAACAAATGTTGCTAAGGTGTCATTTTTATATTTTGTATAGTTTAGCTGGACCATTATGGTTCTGCATCAGGTGTTCAAGACCTTTGATTTTTATACCTCAGCAAAAAATGCTCATCAGGCTAAACAACTTTTGTTATGGCGTTATTTTTATACTCCTTATAGTTTAGTTGGATCATTACGGTTTTGCAAAAAGTGTTCCAGATCTTCGATTTTTATACCACAACAAAAAATGCTCAGCAGGCTGAACAACTTTTGTTAAGGCGTAATTTTCATATTCCATATAGTTTAGTTGGGCCCTTATGGTTCTGCAAAAAGTGTTCCAGATCTCCAATTTTTATACCTCAACAAAAAATGCTCATCAGGCTGAACAACTTTTGTTAAGACGTCATTTTTATATTCCATATAGTTTAGTTGGACCATTATGGTTCTGCAAAAAGTATTCCAGATCTTAGATTTTTATACCACATCAAAAAATGCTCATCAGGTTCAACAACTATTGTTAAGGCGTTATTTTTATATTCCTTATAGTTTAGTTGGGCCATTATGGTTCTGCATCAGGTGTTCCAGATCTTCGATTTTTATACCACAACAAAAAATGCTTATCAGGTTGAACAACTTTTGTTATGGCGTTATTTTTTATTCCTTATAGTTTAGTTGGCCCATTATGGTTCTGCATCAGGTGTTCCAGATCTTCGATTTTTATACCACAACAAAAAATGCTCATCAGGCTGAACAATTTTTGTTAAGGCGTCATTTTTATATTCCATATAGTTTAGTTGGACCATTATGGTTCTGCAAAAAGTGTTCCAGTACTTCGATTTTTATACCACAATAAAAAATGCTTATCAGGCTGAACAACTTTTGTAAAGGCGTTTTTTTATATTCCTTATAGTTTAGTTGGACCATTATGGTTCTGCATCAGGTATTCCAGATCTTCGATTTTTATACCTCAACAAAAAATGCTCATCAAGCTGAACAACTTTTGTTAGGGCGTCATTTTTATATTCCATATAATTTAGTTGGACCATTATGGTTCTGCAAAAAGTGTTCCAGATCTTCGATTTTTATACCACAACAAAAAATGCTTATCAGGCTGAACAACTTTTGTTAAGACGTTATTATTATATTCCTTATAGTTTAGTTGGGCCATTATGGTTGTGCATCAGGTGTTCCAGATCTTCGATTTTTATACCTCGACAAAAAATGCTCATCAGGCTGAACAACTTTTGTTAAGACGTTATTTTTATATTCCTTATAGTTTAGTTGGGCCATTATGGTTGTGCATCAGGTGTTCCAGATCTTCGATTTTTATACCTCGACAAAAAATGCTCATCAGGCTGAACAACTTTTGCTAAGGTGTCATTTTCATATTCCTTATAGTTTAGTTGGGCCATTATGGTTCTGCATCAGGTGTTCCATTTTCCAAAATCAATTATAACCTAAGTTATGCCCAGGCTTATCAGCTATATAACAAAAAAAGTTTTGTTCAAATCGGTGCAGTAGGTTAAAAGTTATGCACGTACATACAAACAAACAAACAGACAAAAATTCCAAAAACTATTGTTTTGGGTTCAGTATCATGTACTTAACATGTAGCAATTACTTTTTGAAAAAATATTGAATGTACAGAATTGGCCTCGTTACGATTTTATTATATGTATAGATTCTTGTGGTAGTACAAAAAAGGTTTTAAGTTGCAAGAGACATGCACGGCCGGCAGCGGGCGAGCTGGCAACGTCGCGTAACAGAAAATAATGATACTAATTACCGGTAAAAATAACGTTATTTCTTGTAACGGTATCTAGTAACATAACCATATTATAACGTTAAATTAATGTTATGTTACCTGGTAACGTTAAAAAAAATAACGTTATCAAGGTATCATATTGAAAATAACGTTACGTAACATTATGTTTACTGTTAATTGGTAACGTTATAAAGCCCTGATTTTTCATGGATGTATCGATGGTAAAAATGCCGTACAAAAATATATGACCAAAATGTACTCACTCTACCTGCACTTTTGAATTCTCACCAGCACTCAGTTGGACAGCTTACAAGTGACGGCATAGTGCTAAATCTTATTATTTTATGCTCTTGTATCGTCCTATATCGGTCCCCTACTTTTTAACATCTTCATTAACGACGTAAATAAATGTTTTCATAATTCTAAATTCCTCCTTTTCGCCGATGATACAAAAATTTTCACAGTTGTAAAATCGTTAGAAGATTGTGTTGGCTTGCAAGAAGATTTAGATCGATTAGGCAGATATTGCACTGATAACAAATTATCTCTTAACATAGATAAATGTTGCATAATTTCTTATTGTAGGAAAAAACATCCAATGGTTTTTAATTATAAATTTTTTGATCAAAGTCTGAAACGATCGACCGAGGTGAGAGACCTAGGAGTCAATCTGGATAGTGAACTATTGTTTTCGTCTCATGTAAATAAAATTACCGCTAAGGCCTACAAGATGCTGGGTTTTGTTCTAAGGCAAAGTGTTGAATTTACTCATATTAAAACCTTAATGCTTTTGTATAATACTCTCGTTAGATCTCAGTTAGAATATGCATCGAGTGTCTGGAATCCACAGTATTCAGTATATATTAATTCTATTGAAAGGATACAGAACAAGTTCATTAAAAGAATTAAGTACAAGTTTAGAAACTTCAACGCTGAGGATATTGTTCCCTTTACTCTCCGAAGAGAACATCATGATCAATATGTATTATTGGGGCGGAAGGGTCTGGAATGGCGACCGCGCACCGAACGACGCTCCGTGGGTAGGCCCCTGACAAGGGGGACCGACGATCTGGTGAAGGTTGCGGGAAGCGACTGGATGCGGGCAGCGCAGGACCGATCATCGTCGAGATACTTAGGGGAGGCCTATACCCTGCAGTAGTGCGGCTGATATGATGATGATGATTTTAATTTTATGAAGTTAAATAAAGCAGTTTTAACATCATGAAACTGTTCCATTGTTACAGTGTTTCACACATCAAACCTTTTCTTTAACTTTATGGAATAAGTAGTAATTCCACTTAACTTTGGTATTGAAAAAAAAAATTGATTAAATGAAAAGAACCGATCTCCAACACAATATCTGCATTGTAATAATAATCAACCATAATAAAATTGATAATATTATTCTCTTGTTACTTAATAGTAAGTAACTGTCTGACAACAGAATAAGTATGTTTATGCATATTTTTATCAACATTCACCAAACAAGATGATATATAATACTTCTTTTAAACAACTGGGTACTTGTTAAATAATAGATAATAGGGTCAAAGACCATAAAAGTAAATAATATTGGGTAGAAATCGATTCCATTTCATTTCAATCAACCTTGTAAGAACTTATACCTACATCACTATAATAATAATAATATTAATAATAATAATTCTTTATTTCAGAATACAAGGTTCCATAAATATAATGGCAACTAAAAAAATGCCATTTGTATTAAATAAAATAATATAAGTAAAAACTACTACCAACTAAAATTATTTACAAAAATATAGGTGTTGCCCGTCTATTTAATAAACATTTTCTACCTACAATCAAAAACTATTTAGTCAAAATTAACATAATAATACTGTTATGATGAGGCCATGAACTAAAACTTTAATTATTACTTACTTCTATTATTAATCAATAAATTTCAATATGAAATTGTATGCAATTTATAGAGAAAAAAAATAAAGCTGTTACAAATTCATACCTGAAAGTATTTAGCACTAGGAGCGTCTCCTTCCAACTTATTTCTGAATGCCGACAGCAGCCTCTCAAAAGGGTTCCTCGCGATGATCATCTTGTGGAAGTTGTCCAACATGTAGCTCCTCCGGTCCTTGGGGACACTGCTCAGGTTCCGGAACATACCGGGGGCATGTGCCATGTGTGCCGGTATAGAAAGCACATCTGTGCCGTTCCACTTTCCTGTCAGTATCATTAATATTCTTTTCCAGTTTGTGCATGCTACCTGTTAAACATTTAATTAGCTTAGTAACCTTACACAGTAACAAGGTGAAAATCAGCCATCTGCAGATCCTAAATTTTTCAAGGTACCTACCTAAATTAATAATTTACAGGTATTTAGTTCCTATTGCTGTGAAATCCTTGTTAGATCATAAATTACTCATCTAATAAAAAGTGACTGTATAGCAATGTAAAAATTCATATGCCAAATGAGACTCATTAAAAAATGCTTACCTTGGGGACATAACAGTACAGAAGCTTATGGTTTTCATCAATTAATATGTGTTCTAGTTGATTATCTGACAGATCATCCAAGGTATAGTTGGTGTTAAATCGGTTACATATTTCTTGAATACGCTCTTGCCTCGCCAAGTTCAAGGACTGGGTCAACTCCAACGAATGTTCAGTACTCAAGTTATTGTCAAATTCATCACTCACAAGCCCACCAACACAAAACAAGACACTCGCAATAAACAAATCTAATTTAGGAGCCCTCATCTCTGGCCGTGGTAGTCACACATTAAAATAAAAACAAAAAGAAACTTTCTTTGAAGTCGTACGAACTTTTTAGATGTAGGGCATCAAGCGGAACAGTTTCTGCGTAAAGTCTCATAACATAAATGAACTGTACTTTTAAAACTTCTTCAAGTTTTCATTGATGAAATTGTTTTAGCTAAAATTATTGAGAAACTTGCTTTTCTATTTATTTACCGAAATTGTGTGCTTAAAAAACGTGAAACACAACCACTTCCTACGAATTTGACAGATACTAAATTGTTTTTTTAATCCTGCAGTGTTGCCAACAAGATATTTTGAATTCCGCTTAGCAAGTTGGTATTTTCAATTTTCCGTCAAAGTGATATACTTTTCAATCAAATAAAATACCGACTAGAGATAAAAGGAAGTGAAATTATCTTAACTAAAAACACGTGGCTGTTGCATTACAAAAGTATCTAAGTGTTGTCATACAATTACATAACAGTAATAACAAAGAAAGTCATAAAATACTTTCATGAATCTCATTCATAATAATCATAATCATTTATTTATTTGCTTCAAACATGGTAATTAAGTTGGAAGGTAAAAATAATTTGTACATCATGTTTCGCCTATTACTAAGCATGCAAATTAACACAGTCTTGTTAAAATTAAAATGTTAAATTATTATATGTCAAACAAAATAAAAAATACATTTGAAGTGTCTGGATATTGGATTAAAAATATGTAGGGATTGTTTACAATTTAAATTACAGCTAAGTAAATCTTTTATTCAAAAAATCCTTAATGTCGTAAAAATTTTCCGTCAATAGCCACTTATACATACAATTTTTAAAATGAATAATATTTAATGATTTCAGATTATTTGGTATATTGTTAAACAATTTTACGCACATAGTGAGACAACTCTTAGAATACTGTAATGTATGAGGTGTTTCTTTTAGTACCAACCTATTTGGATTTCTAGTATTTCGGGGAAATATTTCACATGCTCTCGTAAATAGTTTTATGTTTTGCTTAACAAATACACATACTTCAAATATGTAAAGCGATGGCAGAGTCAGTAAGCCCAGACGCGGAAATAACGTACGACAGGATGTAAGTGGAGGAACACCACATATGGCTCGTACACATTTTTTCTGGGCAATAAAAGCTCTGTTGACATTTGTAGTATTACCCCAGATTATTAAGCCATATCGTAATAAAGACATCACATAGGCATGGTAAGTAGATATGGCTGTTTTAACATTTGTAACATTTTTGACTTGTTTCAGAGCATACAAGAACTTATTAATTCTAATACAAACATTATCTATATGAGTTTTCCAATTTATGTCACGGTCAACTGTTATCCCTAGAAATTTTGTCTGTTTTACTTCGTCTATTTTAGCATCCTTATAATGAATGTCAAGGTCAATATTCTTATGATTATTAAATTGAATATAGTTGGTTTTAGTCAGATTTATTTTTAAATTATGCATGTCAAGGTAATGAATTAAATTATGCATAGTGCGATTGATGTCAATTTCGTGTTCGTTAGTTGTACAATTTGTATTATCTGATGTCACTACAATAGAAATATCGTCTGCAAATAAAATGCATTTATGGTTGGTTACCTGCGTAATGTCGTTAATGTATAGTAAGAATAAAACTGGTCCCAGCACGCTGCCTTGGGGTACGCCATATTCATTGCCCTTGTATGTTGATGAGTACGACTCAACTTCGTTATTTTTATTTAATTTATTAATAACAACACACTGTTTCCTATTATCAAGGTATGACTTTAACCACTCAAAAGCAGGTCCTCTTATGCCGATGGCTTCAAGTTTACCTAATAGTAATGGGTGGGAAACGCGGTCAAAAGCTTTAGATAGGTCTATGAAGAGAGCAGTGGTTAGGTATTTTTTATTAATACTTGTTACCACCGTATCTATAAGTTTATGTATAGCTAACGTTGTCGATTTATTTTGTTGAAAACCATACTGTTCTGTGTTTATAATATTATATTTTTTACAAAATTCAATTAGTTGTTTGTACATTAATTTTTCAATTAATTTCGACAGTATCGATATAAGTGCAATGGGACGATAGCTATTCATATCATCAGAGTTTCCTTTTTTAAATATCGGCTTTATTACTGTTTGTTTTAGAACTTCAGGGAAGATACCTGAAGAAAAAGATAAGTTGATCAAATGTGTTAAAACAGAAACTATATCGTCAATGCATGTTTTTAAAATCTTTGTACCGATTTCATCGTATCCTACTGAGTTAGTGGGTTTTAAAAGCATTACTTCCTTTCTAACTTCAGCCTCAGTCAAAGGTTTTAGGAAAATTGAGTTTGGAATGCGTTGTTTATTTGCTATTTTCCTAAGATTATCACTGTGGGCTACATCAGCAGTGAGAAAATCATTAAATGCGGTAGCTATGCTTTTTGGGTCTGTCAGGATCGATTCATTGTTTTTAATTTGATCTATATAGTTACTAGACTTAGAGATATTCAATTCATTTTTTATTAAAGTCCAAGACGCTTTGCATTTATTTTTGCTTCGACGTATAAAGGCTATATTTGAATTTTTTTTCGAATTATATATGCATGTTTTTAATATGTTCGAATATTTAATATAGCTTAACTTATTCGCTATAGTTTTGTTTTTGTAATAGTTATAACGAGCTTTACGTTTATTTTTACAGCTTATTTTTAGTCCCTTTGTAATCCAGTTTTCCTTTCTTTTTGTCAGGTTTATTTTGACTCTTAGTTTAGGAAAACATAACTTATACAATAAGGTAAAAAGCTCATGGAAGTTATTAAAACTTTTATTAAGGTCGGTCTCATTGTAGACATGTGACCATGAAATACTGTTTAAATGATTCCTGAATTTCTTAATATTTTCTTGGCTTAAATCAGTTTTATAAATGTAATAAGACTGAACCTCACTTTTTTTATTTTTTATAGGAAAACTTAGAAGTTGGGATGTTTCATGATCAGAGAGATGAAGCGGTAAAACTAAGGCGGTCGGGTCCTTAGTGTTGCTTATTATATGATCGATACATGAGAGTTTCCGAGTTGGTTCTTTAATGTGTGCCGTTAAGTTGTAACTTTGTAATAGATCTTCCAGATGTTCAGTTACTTTACTTTTTTGCAGCGTATTTATATTTAAATCACCAGCTATAACTATATTTATTTTGTACCGATATTTACTAAAAATTTCATTCAATAAGCTGTCCAGTTTATTCAATAATATATTAGGGTCCGATTTGGGTGTTCTATAAAGGCAAATTATTACAAGTTTGTGGGCTAAAATCTCTATACCACAACATTCAAAATTTTTTTGAGATGCGTATTTTTGTATATATGTCAGTTCCCTACAGCAAAGGCCTTTACGAGCCAATATAGCAGTTCCACCTCTTTTTTGATTTCGAGAGAAAGCAGAAATCAGTTGGTAATTATGAATTCTTACATAGTTTTCCTGGCCTGACTCTATGAAAGTTTCGGTCAGACATATGACATCTGGGTCATATTTTTTCTCTGATAATTCTTGAATTGTAAGATCTAATATTTCTTTTTTTGCCAAAACACTTGCAATATTTTGATGAAATACTTTAAAACTCTTAGTAGGAAAATTCTCTCTAGTCTCGAAAAAAATCTAAGGTGTTCTGTAATGTAGGAGAACTTTGAATTGCCTGCGTGGCGCTTAAAACACTTTCGGATTTTTTAAAAACCTTAAAATAAAACGGTATCGTACCTCTTTTTGGAAGGTCTGTGCATTCTGTGTTTACAGTATTAGCGGAATTACTCATGTTTTTATTAGTCAGTCTATTGTTATTATTCGTCAAATTTCGTATATTTTTAAATGTCAAAAATTGTCTCTTATATTCATCATAGTCAATACAAGAATTAATTTTGTTGCAGATAATGTTTATGTCAGGGTTATCAAAAAAATTATAATTATTGTAATTGGAATTAAAGTCAATTATATTACAATTGTCAAAATGTCTAGTCCATAATTTCATTGATTTATACAGTTGATAAGATATTTGTTAAGACGGGGAGCGATCACCGATTGGTACGTGGCACATTGAATATCAACCCAAAGCTGGAAAGATCTCGACTGATAAAATCAACAATTCGACCATTGCCGGCCCATATTCAAAACCCCGAGAGCTTTCAACTCGAACTCCAAAACCGCTTCGAAGCCCTTGAGAACAGCATAGATGTGGACGATCTAAACAACATGGTGGTGGATGCTGTCCGTACGGTAGGGTCCAAGCTCTTTAAGACCCGCCGTCCCAAGATAAAGAAACTCTCCGACCACACACTCCTACTCATGGATCAGAGACGTGAAATGAGGCTCCAGAGTTCAGTAGATGCTAATCGTTATCGGCAGCTTAATAGACAGATATCTAAGTCTTTGACGAGCGACCTTCGCCAATTTAATACGAATCGTATTAAAGAGGCCATCGAGCGGAATAAAGGCTCCAAAGTGTTTGCGAGAGATCTGTCTATTGGGCAAAGCCAGATGACGAAGCTGAAAACTGACGACGGACGCATCATTTCATCAAAGCCTGAAATCCTGAGGGAGATCGAGAGCTTCTATGGGCAGTTATATTCCACGCAGACACCTGTTGAAAGCAAGGCTAAAGACCCCAGAGCCAAGCTTACCCGACACTATACCGAAGATATCCCGGACGTCAGCCTGTGCGAGATTAGTATGGCTCTCAAACAGCTGAAAAACAACAAGGCGGCGGGTGACGATGGAATCACTACAGAACTTCTGAGAGCGGGCGGTAAGCCGATACTCAAAGTCCTCCAGAAGCTCTTTAATTCCGTCATCGTCCAGGGCAGAACGCCAAAGACATGGAACATAAGTGAGGTGATCTTGTTCTTTAAAAAGGGTGACAAGTCCCTCTTAAAGAACTATAGACCCATCTCGCTTCTGAGTCATGTCTATAAGCTGTTTTCGAGAGTCCTTACGAATCGTCTCGCTCGCAAGTTCGACGACTTCCAACCTCCCGAACAAGCCGGGTTCCGAAAAGGCTTTAGCACCATAGACCACATCCATACGCTGCGGCAGGTTATACAGAAGACTGAGGAGTATAATGAGCCACTTTGCTTGGCGTTCGTGGACTATGAGAAAGCCTTTGATTCGATTGAAACCTGGGCGGTGCTGCAGTCTCTCCAAAGGTGCCAAGTGGACTATAGGTATATCGAGGTGTTGAGGTTCTTATACCAAAATGCCACCATGACGATCCGAGTACAGAACCAAAACACAAATCCTATCCAACTGCAGCGTGGTGTGAGACAGGGAGACGTTATTTCTCCGAAACTGTTCACAGCTGCGTTGGAGGACATCTTTAAGCTCTTGGACTGGAAAGGACTCGGCATCAACATTAATGGCCAGTACCTAACACACCTTCGTTTTGCCGATGATATAGTCCTTATGGCTGAGACCATGGAAGACCTGAACACAATGCTCGAAGATCTCCGTAGTGCTTCCCAAAGAGTGGGTCTTAGGATGAACATGGATAAGACGAAAATTATGTCAAATGCCCATGTTGTACCCTCTCCAGTTCATGTTGGGAACACTACACTTGAAGTTGTTGACCATTACGTATACCTAGGACAGGCAGTCCAGTTAGGTAGGTCCAACTTCGAGAAAGAGATCTCTCGTCGAATCCAACTCGGGTGGGCAGCATTCGGGAAGCTTCGAAAAATCTTCGCGTCCGACTTACCTCAGTGTCTCAAGACGAAAGTCTATGAACAGTGTGTGTTGCCAGTGATGACCTACGGCAGTGAAACGTGGCCGCTAACTATGGGTCTCATAAGGAGGCTCAAGGTCACTCAGCGTGCAATGGAGAGAGCCATGCTCGGCGTTTCCCTACGTGATCAAATCAGAAACGAGGAGATCCGCAGGAGAACTAAAGTAACCGACATCGCTCGAAGGATTGCTCAGCTGAAGTGGCAATGGGCGGGACACATAGCGAGAAGAACCGATGGCCGTTGGGGCAGAAAGGTTCTGGAATGGCGACCGCGCACCGGACGACGCTCCGTGGGTAGGCCCCCGACAAGGTGGACCGACGATCTGGTGGAGGTCGCGGAAAGCCAGTGGATGCAGGCAGCGCAGGACCGATCGTTGTGGAGATCCTTAGGGGAGGCCTATACCCAGCAGTGGGTGTCGTGTGGCTGATATGATGATGATGATACAGTTGATTTTCATTGAAATGTTGATTGTTGTGTACAGGGACAATGTAAATAAGTGAATCAGCCAACATATTAACAGCAATACATAGATTAGAATGGAGCAAGTTAAGATCATTATCATGGGAACCAAAACATAATATTACAACATCATCTTGAGACAAGTTATCTGATATATTTTTACAATGCTTTATCATTTCTGTGCTTGTGGCACCAGGTAGTATTGTTGCCGTAGTATTGTATCTGTCATTCCATTTCCCGGTTCTGGAGTGTGATAGCATCGCAGATAGTCCTCTTAGTTGTTCATCCCCCAATATATGAATTGTACGTTCCTTTTGCAACCGAAGGTGATGAGATCTTCTTTTTTTGATAGGTGAAAATATGCTGTTTGCTTCATCTAATTCTCCAGCATTCTGCTGACTTAACTTTTGTCTAAGATCAGTTATTTCTTTATTTAAGATCTCTATTTTCCACATTAAATAATTTCACTTACGTTTCATAAGATTCTGGTCGTCTACCTCTACTTCATCGGGTTAATCGTACTATCTATCTACGTATGTAAAAAATGGCAAGGCATGCTACTGCCTGCCGTTTTTTTTCAGGTAAAAATATATTTTTTGAATGGTATTGACAATATTTTCTGCACTTTTTTCTTTAATTTTGATTTTACCCCACTCATCACGCTGAAAACCTACACAAACATGCCAAAAACGGTTAATTTTAGTCACAACTGTTCCCGAATTCGTTAGCCGTCAAAATGAGTGTTTCGCAGGTTGTCTGGTTCGCAATGAGCGGTTTTCAATGACAGATTAAAAAAAAGGAAACTATGAGTAGATGGCGTTGTGCAAAAGTATGATGTCAATGCCAACTTGTTAACCCTGACATGACAATGTTCAAAAATATCTATCTAAAGTCTGTCCATCCTTACTTGTCTTATTTAGTAAACAGTTTTTGACAGTTGTCAACGTCTTTTAAACTTAAATCATTATTTAAAAATATGTTAGTAACTTTATGAAATTGTTGTTAATTTATTAAAAATTTATTTCGTAATCTATGTGTGGAAAACCATTTGTTGTATTTTATAAATGATTATTTCAATAAAGAGTTGGGTGAAGATTGTTTACCATATAAGACAAGTAAGGATGGACAGACTTTATCTTGTCCAAAGAATAACACTGCTTCATAAAACACCTGCAGATCAATAAATTCAACAATCTCTCTAAGAATCACATATAATAACCACAAATTTTAACTTACGTGAGCGTTGTAAGCATGAATCGGACCGTGCGTTAGCGCACTCATTATGCTGTAAGCGTGATTCGGAACGCGGCCTTAGAATTTTCGCAAGTTTTTTTGGCATCATAAAGTGAGGAAATTAGAAAAAAAAATTAAAAAAAATTTTTTTAAAGCGCTCATTTGTCTCGCAGTTATTTTCTTCCGTAAGGCGGTGGTCTGCAACAAACGCCGTAGGTCGCGTCCGGCGTAACGCTGTACGCGGCCTACGAATGCTTACTATGGAAATGTACTAGTGTGGTCTCTCACGCACGCCTGGGACCCTATTTTTGAATCGCTCGGATGGCGTCGAGCGCTCGTTTCGACTGATTTTCGTTCGACAAATCAACTCAAATGTATGAGCTGTCGAACGAAAATCGGTAGAAACGAGCGCTCGACGCCAGCCGAGCGATTCAAAAATAGGGGCCCTGACGCGGCGCACGGACGCCGTGCGCCGCGTCCGTAGGCCGTACGTCGCCTACGTAGTCATTTCGGAGTATTCGGGCGTACACGGACGCCGCGTTTTTGTCGCGCGGTCACTCTGGAAATGGTGAAATTTAGGAAATTTAGGTAGGAACAAGACGCAGTACTAATATAATTAGTTCAATGAAACATAGTTTCATTTTATTATGATGCCAGCAATAAAAACGATGTGTCGAAACACAAACGTTGGGAAGAAATAAGCTTGGTTGTTCGTCAACCAGGTGAGAATCAATTTTATTCACTTGCGTAGGTACCTACCTATTTTGTTTTTGTATTGTGTAGGTACCTAGGTACTTTGTTTTAAGGTTTTGTATTTATTTACCTTGCGTAGGTACTATGTGTTAAAAATCTACTTAATATTTAAGTACTGACATTTATGACTATCTTCACTTTGATAAGTACCTAAAGTGAGTAGCAGTGCAGGTCATCCATATTTTAATCGCTCACGTGCGTTTACATTGAGCGTATGCGAAACTTAAAAACAGTTCCGAGTGACCATCGCAGTGACCCAGACGCCGGACGCGGCTTCCAGCGTCACTACCGGCGTTTGTTGCAGACCAACGCCTTAGTGCCACTGACGTCCATTATACAAGTACGCGTACGCGTACTTGTATAATGGACGTCAGTGGTTTGTGCCTAACCCTAAGGCTGGCCCCAGACCTACCGGTTCCGTTTCTTTGCTTTGCTGTGCTACCTTGCTTGAAAGACCGCCGGCCAACCAGGGTAATTTTCAATCTATCGCATTTTGGGACTAGAACAAATTGGCAAGATAGCCATTAGCTTGGTTTTATCAAATGTCATCGCCTGGATTGCGAAGTAGGAAGCTTTTAGGAGATATGCCACCCTGAACATGGACTCCGATCGTTAAAAATAACTCGATCGCTTATTTATACAAGATGTTTGGTAAAGCCTCATAAAACTGAATATGGTAGATGGGGACCATAATAAAACTGAACAACTTTTACTATGGGACCAAATCTGAAATCGCGAAAAAAAATGAACTGTTTCATACATTTTGATAATTTCGTTATTAATTTTTGTATAAAACAGCAGTTTTTTTTTAAAACGAAAACTAAAACTTCTCATCGCACCCCAGACGACGATATTTGATAACACCAAACTAATGGCTATCTTGCCAATGTGGTCTGGTCAAAATATGCGATAGATTGAAAATGAGCCTCTTGGCCGGCGGTCCATGGTAGAACAGCAAAGCAAAGAAATGAAACCGGTACGTCTGGGGCCAGCCTTATCCGTTAAATCTGATGGGAAATCCATTAAGTTGGCAACACTGTATGTTGCTGTGTTAAGCCTCAATTACATACGCCGATTTAGCTTCCTTACTGGGGATCCAATTTCAGATTGGAAACGATGCCCCGAATTGGATCCTAGTTGGGGAATTTAAGGGTTGCCTCCCTAGCCAAGGCTATATAGGTAAGGCAAATGAAACTTTGATCATGCAGCCAAGTCTTCAGTGATATTTTTTTCTTTAGTTTGCATTTCTGCGGGTGTATTATTACGGGCACGTAATTTGGCAAGACAAAAGATGCGCAGCAGCTACAAACACTAAACGCGGTGCATCTTTTGTCTCATCTTTGTTTTGCCAAGTTATATGCCGGTACCTATATCACATTATAAGTAACCCCTAGATGATCAAGCATGGCTCGTCAATAATTTACATTGCATTACCACCACCACTACCATTTGAGTGCGTACCAAAAATTCAAGATGGGGGCCAACTTTTTTGTTTTTGGCCTGATTTCGATGAAACTCGGTTTTTGGTATTATTTTGGCAAGAAAATAACAACTCAATTTTTCAAATAATAAAAATCCAAGATGGCGGCCATCTTTTTTGTTTGTGGGCTGATTTCGATGAAACTCAGTTTTTGCTACTATTTTGACAAGAAAATAACAACACAATTTTTCAAATACTAAAACTCCAAGATGGCGACTATCTTTTTTGTTTGTGGGCCGATTTCGATGAAACTCAGTTTTCGCTTCTATGTTGACAAGAAAATAACAACACAATTTTTCAAATACAAAAATCCAAGATGGCGGCCTACTTTTTGTTTATGGGCCAATTCCAAAGAAACTCGGTTTTGTTACTACTTTGACGAAAAAATAACAACGAAATGTTGAAAATAATAATAAAATCAATATACCAGCCAACTCTTTTATTTATGGGCCAATTTCTCAATTTTTCGATTTCGATGATGATGATTATTGTTACTATTTAAGTAGTTAGTACCAAAACCCAAGTTTTATTAAAATCGGACCACGAACAAAAAAATAGTCCACCATCTTGGATTTTTAATATTTTTAACATTGCCTTGTTATTTTCTTGTCAAAATAGTACCAACAACCGAGTTTAATCGAAATCGGCCCAATAGCAAAAAAGTTGGCCGTTATCTTGGATTTTTGAACATTTTTAACATTGCGTTGTTATTTTCTTGTCAAAATAGGACCAAAAACCGAGTCTTATCAAAATCAGCCCAAAACCAAAAAAGTTGACCGCCATCTTGGATTTTTAGTATTTAAAAAATTGAGTTGTTATTTTCATGTTAAAATAGTACCAAAAACCGAGTTTCATCAAAATCGGCCCACAAAAAAAATGTTGGCCGCCATCTTGGATTTCTTAATATTTTCAATATTGCGTTGTTATTTTCTTGTCAAAATAGGGCCAAAAACCGAGTTTTATCGAAATCGGCCCAAAAACAAAAAAGCTGACCGCCATCTTGGACATTTAGTATTTGAAAAATTGAGTTGTTATTTTCTTGTTAAAATAGTACCAAAAACCGAGTTTCATCGAAATCGGCCCACAAAAAAAATTTTGGCCGCCATCTTGGATTTCTTAATATGTTCAATATTGCGTTGTTATTTTCTTGACAAAATAGGACCAAAAACCGAGTTTTATCGAAATCGGCCCAAAAACAAAAAAGTTGACCGCTATTTTAAATTTTTAGTATTTGAAAAATTGTGTTGTTATTTTCTTGTTAAAATAGTACAAAAACCGAGTTTCATCAAAATCGGCCCACAAACAAAAATGTTGGCCGCCATCTTGGATTTTTAATATTTTCAACGTTTCGTTGTTATTTTTTGTCAAAATAGTAACAAAACCGAGTTTCATTGAAATCGGCCCACAAACAATAAAGTTGACCGCCATCTTCTTTATTACAGAGTTCTAGTGGCCTTTTTCCGTTCGGCTTCATCATCAAACCATTTCCTTTCCTATCAGAGTACTCATCAAAACCTACCTTTACATTTCCGTTAATAGTGAAAACTCATTGTTTAATCTATGTACAATAATGTTATTGTCAAGTACTGGTGACAACCCTAATCAGTAAAATCATGTCCTAATAGGGAGGAAAAGCGCAATTTTATCCCGATAGGTGGCGTCTTGTCGTTGGTACCGAGCCGCCTCAAAGAAACTGTCAAAACATATGGGAATCTCTTGGAGTATTGCACTTTTTAATTTTATACTGAGAAAATGCCGCATTGTTATGCATGTAACTTGTAAAATATTGGAGTTCATTGATTTCCCAGTAACAAAAAAAATAGTGGGCAAAAAAATATAAAAAAAAATATGCTTTTTCCTCGATTTTCTCCTTTGCTGAGCCTGAGAAACATTATAAATCAAAAGGAATGTTTCATGAATTTGATGAAGCTTCGCCAAAATAAAACAACATTTGAATTATAACAGCTTTGTTCTTTAATATTTCAACCTCAGCAGTTTCTAACATATTTATAACTTGGATGAATTTGATAGGTATATCAAATATGGAATAAGCCCAATATTGGGGCCAAACAGAGAATTAATAGAATTTTATATGCCAGAGTCATTCAAGAAACTTAGAATAATAAAATAAATATGATAAAACGGTTCGTGTAATTTTGGATGGTATAGAAATTCCAGTACAGAAACCTGAAATTACTATTGCACAGAAGGCATCATCAGGCAACTATAAACACGGAAATTCACACTCAGTTGCTTTGTTAAAATTTAATTCATATGCTTCTAATCTGAAATAAAAAGATTACTTGTAAATCTTACACGAAATTTAAAGAAATGTAATGCTTGTTAGCAATTTTTTGTAAGTTGCTAAAAACTTTCTTGCCTGTTGTTTTGGCTTTTCTTTTCCGTAATTCTTATTTTATATGAGCTAAAGTTAGCATAAAATACATTGTTTGTCCGCAAAACCGAAAAAAATACAATCTAAGAAAGTAAAATCACGTAATACACAGTCAAGACAATATAAGCTCAAACTGACAATTGTTCCAAAGACTGAGCGCCATCTGTAATTCACTTTGCCTTCGCCTCCCCATTGGGGCATAGTGTGATCGCTACATCCAATTTGGGTTCCTAGATTAGATCCCCAGTAAGGAAGCTAAATCGGCGTATGTAATCGAGGCTTTAAAGAAAGACTATAAAATAAAATTGGTCTCGACTGGTAGACTAAGCTCCCATTGCATGAAACCTTACCTCACAAGGTGGAAGAGCAGAAATGTGTTGCAGTAATAGATATTACTTAGGAACACTGGATTTTAGTGGGTTGCCATCGCATATCCTGGAAGAACATATTTTTTTTTTCGTTTTCGTACCGCTATTTTGATCGAAAATTACATCATGAGGTGGAAGATCGAAATGTTTACCCATCGAAAGAGAAACATTTGGAGGTCAAAACCCGCATGGGTTGCCAGCCCCTACCCTGGCAGGTTTCAAGGTCAGCCAAGTTTTATGAGGCCCAAAAATGGGGTCACTTACCTCATCAGGTGGAAAGATAAAATTGATGCAGATCGATAGCCCTCGACGTGCCATTCATGAATATATAGGGTTGCCTGCCTTCAGCCTGGCAGTTTTTCTGGTCAGCCACCTCAAACAATCTATATCAATATCTTGGAAAAACGAAAAAGTCATGTAAAGATGCTATGATCGAGGGCAAACCCTGATATTAAATTAAAGTCTACGCACTGGCAGCCTTGCGCCTATTATGGAGTTGAAATAATAGGGTAAGTGCACCAGTTACGGACATTTTTCATTGGTATCTTCAAATATTGAAAAAAGTAATGTAGCTGTTTAACGTCATCAGGTGGCTCGATGAAACTGATGCAGATCGATAGCCGTAGACGTGCCGTTCATGAATGTATAGGGTTGCCTGCCTTCCGCTTGGCAGTTTTTCTGGTCAGCCACCTCCAACAATCTATATCAATATCTTGGAAAAACGAAAAATTCTTGTAAAGACGCTTTGATTCGGGGTATATTTAATACAAACCATGGTATTCAATTAAAATCTATGCACTGGTAGTCTTGCGCCTATTATAGTGTTGAAATAATAAGGTAAATGCACCAGTTATGGTCATTTTTCATTGGTATCTTCAAAATATTGAAAAAAGTAATGTAGCTGTTTAACCTCATCAGGTGGCTCGATGAAACTGATGCATATCGATAGCCCCAGACGTGCCATTCATTAATATATAGGGTTGCCTACCTTCAGCCTGGCAGTTTTTCTGGTCAGCCACCTCAAACAATCTATATCAATATCTTGGAAAAACGAATAATTCTTGTAAAGACGCTTTGATTCGGGGTATATTTAGTACAAACCGTGATATTCAATTAAAATCTACGCGCTGGTAGTATTGCGCCTATACGGTGTTGAAATAATAGAGTAAAGGGACCAGTAAGTGGTCATTGTTATCTTCAAATACGGAAAAATGTATGTGTTTTAGCGTTCTCATACCAGAGTGATAATCTTATACTAAGTATAACTTATTTTGATATTATAATTGTAAAAAATATACAGAGTGTAGTGCCGTGTGCGTGCGTGTGTGCAGAGGCGAATGGTGCCCGATATTATTCCGACAAGTTAACATCAAAAACAAATTTTCACACAGTTGTTTTTTTATCATAAGAAGTATCACAACCAATATCGGAATTATTTTCAATATTTTCATCCACATTAATAATATCGTTGACGTGTAAGGTAGGCTAAGGCTATGCTCCTCGATGGGGATATAATTTAGAACTCTTACTAATATTACAGGAGGGGGACATATTTGAGCTGAATCCTACTATCCTTACTAATATTACAGAATGCGAAAGTAAGTTTATCTGTTTATTTGTTACGCTTTCACGTCTTAACTAATCAACCAATCATCATGGCATGTCAGGGGTACAGAAAATGAAATAGAGTACCCATCGTTCAGGAAAAAATTCACAGATCTCATGCACCACATGACTTTCAAATGGCATTGGAAATGATCTTCAGCAATAAATAATAAAACGAACTTATAGGGAGGAATATTAATCCTTACTTAATATTATAAATGCGAAAGTCCGTTTGTTTGTTTGTTTGTTTGTTACGCCTTCACGTCCTAACTACTGAACCGATCGTTATGAAATTTTGCATATACGTTGTCAGGGATACAGAGAAGGACATAGGGTACTTTTCATCCCGAAAAAAAGTATAGTTCCCGAGGGATAACAAAAAACCTTTCCACGCAGACGAAGTCGCGGGCGAAAGCTAGTATTATAATATTTTTCAAAACTTGTTATAGTAAGTAATTGTTAAATGAAAATAAAGACGTTCCAATACTACTTCTATACTACCTACATGCTAACTAGGTACAGCTTTGTTGTATGAACATGCATATATATTATATTTTTCAAATTAGTAAATATTTACAAAACAACAGAATTACAAACAAAAATATACTTAATGAAATCCCAAACTATTTATCGACAAAAACTCCTAATACGTAAATCCAGAAGCGCGCGCCGAGACGCTCAAACCTACAGTTTAAAGTCATCTTAACTCCTAAAATAATAATATTTTTTTTTAATTCGAAAAGCATCCGGAGATATAATCTACCTCCATAAGAAAATGTAGATTTTATGTAAACATTATTACTATTAAGACTAGATGTTGGGTACATTACGGACTCCAAAAAAATGACCCATTTAGAGCATTTTTTTAAGTTTAAAAGATAAATGTATGACTTTTTTGGTACATTGTAGGCCTTGTAAATACAAATATTTTGACATATCAATGAACTATATTGACCTAGAAATAACGGAAATATTGGCATGTCCCACTTTTGCCAAAAACAGGGCCCTATACAGATGCGATCGAAAAAACATTTCCAATGTTAAAAGTAAGTACTTTATAGCTATTTTTTACCTACCGAGGGATAGAAAAATAACTGTTTACGAAGATAAAGTCGCGGGGGGCTACTAGTAATCTTTTTTAATATATAAAAGAAGATACTGATTGGTGACTGACATATCAACGCACAGCCCAAACCGCTGGGTCTAGAGACTCCAAATTTGACACGTAGGTTCCTTATGAGGTCTAAGGGTGCACTAAGAAAGGATTTTTCAAAACTCACCCTCCAAGAGGGTGAAACGGGGGCCCAAAATTTGTATGAAAGTTCCTCAGTTTCGAAGCTAGGATCTTCAAATTTTGTGTTTAGGCTAAGGATTAAATATAAATATAAATTGTCTCAGCGTTTTTAAAAATTGTACTCCTGAAGGGGTGAAAAGAAGGATGAAGTTGTGTAAAGAAAAATCCTTCATTTACGAAGTAAAAATAGCAAAATTTATTATTTAAGCTTATGGATGGAAATCTAACGCAACGTATATCGTTATTGTTAGTATTTTGACCCCTATGGGGATGAAATGGGGGTGAAATAGGGTAAAAAACCCAAAAATCGATATGGATGTCGTTATTAGGGTTTTCTAGGATGACGATTGCGAAAATAACATTTATTTTGAAGTCCAATACGGTGGACATGATTTAACCCCTAAAGGGGTGAAAATGGGGTTCAAATTTTGTATGGAAAAAGAATATAAAATCGAAATTACAACTTTAAACTTCGCTGGAGCACGTCTAAAAATTGCAATAAATAAGCAAACAAATTATTTTGTGATTTTGAAAATCAACCCCTTAGGGGGTAAATGGGGTAAGTAAACATAAAAATCGATATGGATGCCGTTCTTGAGGTTTTATGGGATGGTGATTGCGAATATGACAGAGGGAGAGGGAGAGGGAGAGGGAGAGGGAGAGGGAGAGGGAGAGGGAGAGGGAGAGGGAGAGGGAGAGGGAGAGGGAGAGGGAGAGGGAGAGGGAGAGGGAGAGGGAGAGGGAGAGGGAGAGGGAGAGGGAGAGGGAGATATCTGGACCTAATTCTGATTATTGTAATAAACTAGCTTCCGCCCGTGACTTCGTCCGCGTGCATATTAGAGAAAATCCTTACGGAACCTACAACCAGGATCCGACCAGCCGTTTTTACGTCATTTGGCGGGTCCCCACCAAGCGCGCAGCCTCGTGCGAGGCCCGCCACACGCGGCAAACGTTGTGCCTCGCGAGCTTGGTGGGGACCCGCCAAATGACGTAAAAACGGCTGGTCGGATCCTGGTTGTAGGTTCCCTAAGGATTTTCTCTATTATGCACGCGGACGAAGTCGCGGGCGGAAGCTAGTATTATTATAAAATTATGAAAGTTTCGATGTTCGTTACTCAATCACGCAAAAACTCTAATTATTGCTTTTTCTGTGGCAAAAACGGCTCAATGGATTTAGATAGGGACACAGATTGTTGAATTAAAATATAGGATACTTTTTATCGTGTTTTGATTGTTTAAAAGCTAAAATCCTGAGAAACCAAGTATGCAATAATACTTTTTATTTAACTGGTTAATTTTTGGCAGGGCAGTGATGTTTTTTTTAATTTCATACATTTTAGTTACAAATTATTAGTTTTGGAATGTGTTCATCAAGGCCTTTAATTTTGTAATCATTGCAAAAAATAAATAAATGGTGTCATGCAGCTGACATATATTATTGTCATTTTTCAAAAATCTATTGTTAGTGTCGTTTGGGGTGATGTAAGGATTCTAATTTAACGATACCTCTCACAGCCAAATTTGTTCAGGTGTTTTGATGTTATAGTGAAATAAGAAACTCACATACATAATACATCAAACCCGAACACAATACACTTTTTTGGATAGTTGTGTAATAAAAATGACTTACTAACTCTGTTAAATAATCCTAAATATCACCAAATAAAAGTATTTACTTCAAATCGTCAAACTTTGTATATTTTTACGACATTAATATTCCAAAATTTAATATATTAAAATTTTTACATTTTTCTAGCGAAGTGTCAATTAAAAGCTATGCAATAATCAACCAGTTGTAAGAAAGAGAAGATTTTGTGAACTCCCTGGTTTTGAATAAAAAAAAGTATGTACGTGATTTTGTATTTCCTTTTTATGTACATTTTTTACAATTGTAATATCAAAATAAGTTATACGTAGTATAAGATTATCACTCTGGTATGAGAACGCTAAAACAGATACATTTTTCCGTATTGGAAGATAACAATTACCACTTACTAGTACCTTTACCCTATTATTTCAACACCGTATAGGCACAAGACTACCAGTGCGTAGATTTTAATTGAATACAACGGTTTGTATCAAATATACCCCGAATCAAAGCGTCTCTACAATAATTTTTCGTTTTTTTAAGATATTGATATAGATTGTTTGAGGTAGCTGACCAGAAAAACTGCCAAGCTGAAGGCAGGCAACCCTATATATTCATGAACGGCACGTCTGGAGCTATCGATCTGCATCAGTTTCATCGAGCCACTTGATGAGGTTAAACAACTACATTACTTTTTTCAATATTTTGAAGATACCAATGAAAAATGACCATAACTGGTGCATTTACCTTATTATTTCAACACTATAATAGGCGCAAGACTGCCAGAGCGTAGATTTTAATTGAATACCACGGTTTGTATAAAATTTACTCCGAATCAAAGCGTCTTTACAAGAATTTTTCGTTTTTCCGAGATATTGATATAGATTGTTTGAGGTGGCTGACCAGGAAAACTGCCAGGCTGAAGGCAGGCAACCCTATATATTCATGAACGGCACGACTAGGGCTATCGACCTGCATCAATTTTATCTCTCCACCTGATGAGGTAAGTGACCCCATTTTTGGGCCTCATAAAACTTGGCTGACCTTGAAACCTGCCAGGGTAGGGGCTGGCAACCCATGCGGGTTTTGACCTCCGAATGTTTCTCTTTCGATGGGTAAACATTTCGATCTTCCACCTCATGATGTAATTTTCGGTCAAAATTGCGGTACGAAAACGAAAAAAAATATATGTTCTTCCAGGATATGCGATGGCAACCCACTAAAATCCAGTGTTCCTAAGTAATATCTATTACTGCAACACATTTCTGCTCTTCCACCTTGTGAGGTAAGGTTTCATGCAATGGGAGCTTAGTCTATGGACTGAACTAGAGTTCTACGAACTATAACTCCAACCCCATCTGTGTCAGATTCAGTTAACAAAGACAAAGTACCTACTTACTAAGTGCAAAGAAAGACTCTCTCGAACAAAATCTGCCCTGCCAAAAACGAACTAAAAAGATAAATAACAAGGTGTCATTACAGTCGGGGGTCGAGAGAGATTTATTTAGTTTTGAAATGTGCTCATTATGGCTTTTCATTTGATGCCCATATTGTAATAATTAAAGTAAAAAAAAAATTCACATTTGAAAATAGCGTCCTAAAGTCGCCATATTGACTTTTTTCAAATATAGCCAGTGTCACTTGGAATGATGGAAGGATTCTAATTTCTTACGATATCCCATAAACTTAATATCCACTGGAATAGACGAACAGAGTTCGCTTGACTGCGAAACCAAAAGTGACATGAGCCAGTGTTTGTAAATATGTAAACGTGTGCGTGAATTTAGACATGCACTGAAGTTCATTTTAGGTTGTCGATAACCATAATGTATTATTGCTCTAATGAATAAAACACAAACAAGATTTTGAACAATTTTATTTAAATAATTTCTCAAGGTCTCCTTTGAGGCTCCCTGCTTATTTATTTATGACATTTATCCAGTTTAATTTAATCACTGGATTTACAGTAAAAAAACCTGGAAATAATTGTTAAATTAGTACTTAAAGTTGGTATAATTTACTATGTGAAAACTATCGGTTACAAACAGCTTTAAATAAAACTATCAGTGTTCACAAAGACAAACAAAGTTATATTGGAAATCATCGACATGAGTATCGATATCGATAATTTTTGATCAATATCTACGCCTTATTTTCTCAAGTTCACGGACATAATATCTTTTTATCTAACACATAATGTTTAGAAATCAGCCTTTATTTAGGAAATAGGCATTTAATAGCATCATATTAGTATATAACTTAGTGTGTTTGGGAATATATTCAACTAAAATATGAATTATGAAAATGGTAATAGTACAATCATATTTACCTGTGAAATGAGTGTTTATTTGGGTTATTGTCGTAAGTAACATTACAATCCAGTACAGAACACGACACTATTATTGATTTATATAGCTTTGAGAGCCAAACCGACCCGATCGCGATCAAAATTACAAAATAATCTTGTTGACGCTTTTCACCAAGGTGATAAACGATGATAAATGAAGTCAAACCAGGTTCAGCTGTCAGTTTTTTTTTACTCTTTCTCGCACATCGCATAAGCCGTAAGAATCGGTTTCGCACTCGCACCTTTGTCCGTCTACTTGAGCATAGCGAAAAATTTTCTAAGTCTATGCGATATCCATAGCCTTCTTCATTTCCAAGCCGTGAACATAAGTTTGGCAACGTCTGTTACTGTCAGTTCGTGGTCATGTCGTCCACCAGTCTCCATACTAAATGTATGGGAATATTTCAATTTTAAGAGGTCGATATTTTTTTTCATAGTAATCGTGTGAGGTTTAAAATATGAAAATGATTTAGTTCTTTTCTTGAAATGCTTTGTATATTAAACAGTAAGAAAAATATCAATGTTAACCAGGAAAAAATGGCTGTCAAAGATGTCATCTTTTTTGTTGATTTTCTTCAGCAGGGAGTTGATAAACACGCCCTCTAGCAATAAATGATATATCATTAGAAAGGTTTTTTAAAGACAAATATTTGCTTTTAATATACTTTATATCAATTGTTAATACTTTTGGAGTTAAAGGTTATTAAAGTATAAAAGTGGTTTATTGTCTTTGGGAGTTGATCTACCACACCTATTGAAATGAATAATATATCATAAGAAAGGTTTTTATATGACAATTATTTGCTGCAAACATACTTTCTATTAATTGTTAGTATTTTCGGAGTTTTAAGTCATTTATGTTAAAAAAAATTGGTCAAGTTTAGAGCGTTATAACTCTCAAAGTACTAATAGTTGACGTTTATAGTAATACAATAAAATGTTTCAAATTTAAATACCTTTCCAATGATGTAAGATTTATTGCTAGAGGGGGCTTAGATCAAAATGCTCATCGTACTAAAGGACCCCCGAAAAGTTCAAATAATTTGACTCAAACCTTATGTTCTAATAAATAAATAATAATAATAAATATAAAACTTTATTGAAATAATCTTACATCACAATTTACAACTAGTTTAAACATAGATAATATAGGAAAAACAAATAATAAATAATTTTTAAAATAATTTTATACTATGTGCTTGACCACATGCGATGTTGCCGTTCTGCTCAACTTCAGGGCTTGGAAGATATAGAAGGCTATGCGATATCCCATACATCCAAATCCGTTAAGCCATTTAGAAGTTATGGTGGAATAAATAAATTCACATACGTATGAACCCTGAACCCATACACACTCCTTTTTGGGAAGTCGTGTAAAAATAATTTCGGGTACAGTACGAGGCAAATATCTTGAAATCGGGTGGGGATTGCGCGGAACGCGTATTTGGGGCATACGTCGCGGTGTGGGTCGCGAGCGGCGGGAGAGAGGCGCCGCTATTGGTTGCTCAAAAGAGCATATGCGCGAACTTATCCCCACTCCGTCGAGAAAATTTCAAGATATATGCCTCGTACTGTAATCACTGCTTGGTACAAAATGACGTAAGTATTTTATTCTGTAAATTTCTTTGCAATACATTCTTGACTGAAGTTGCAGTGGATTGTAATCGTGGATCACAATCCACTGCAACTTGTCTAGTATCAATGTAATCCCATTGTAAATCAGATATTGATGTTAATGTAAAAGCAAGTTAATTGCTTACTGAAAGGTGAAAGTAACATTAGGTACATACTATTAATTAAATAGGTAGGTACCTAACTAACCTAACCATATTATGCAGGTATAAATAAATATTTGATGAAAGACAAACATACAAGGTGTGAAGGAATTTGCTTTTTTATTTGCATTACAATAAAGAACTGACCTAAGTAGGTATGTAGGTACTTATACTAAAGGTAATGCTAAACTGAATGGATAAGTCTATCACACTTTGTTTCCGCCACTTTTTGCGAGTTTTTCAGGAATATTGTTCTGTAATGATAAAAAAAATAGTTACCAAAGCAGTATAATCCTCCGCTTACCTGCGATCGTGTACATGGCACTGGAGTTTGACCATATCAACCGAAAATGGAAAGGGCGTGGTGTGTTACTATGCCCACGGAGTTTTTACCATAACAACAAGACCATCTTGTACAGTGGCTCTTCTGTAGAGCTGTAGACTTCGCGTTTTTGAACGCGCGTTGGCTGAACTATGTATGATTATTACCCATGTCTCCGCCATTTTGGATAATTTCGAAAACTGCATCGATAAAAAATCTATATAATTATAGAACCTGCTCATAAAATACAGTTTAGGTTAAGCTTCGTTTCGTGCACTGGTGTCATATACACGATCGCTAAGCGAGAGTTAGACTGTTTACTTACCCTCAGGTGCTGTATGTAACAAACTTGGTGATATTGGTGTATTAAAGCAAACGCTTCTTCTGCAACTTCCAATTGACGTTGTTGCCATGCAAGAACTGCTAGACAAGCCCATAGGGTTTCATCTTCCACAGTTCGACACAGCTGCAAATATAAATTATTAATGCCGATGCTTTTTATGTTTTTTTCATGAAACTAAATTATTTCTTATGCCTTGAAACTTGACTTTAGAGGAATCTCTTAGAATGCAAAATTTAGGTACAGAATTAAGCTATTTTACCTGTAAAGCAGGCTGCCACATGTTGGCAGCTACGTGCTTCAGCAGTTTCTCGGGGAAAACTGCCACGGAGACGTGAAGAAGTGATCCATTTCCTCGACATACTCTTGCAACACATTCTTCGATACATACAAGAGTAGGATTACGACCCAATTCACTGTTTAGAAGAAAAATCTTAATTAAATTTCATCTGATGCTCTCAAGCATCAATGCGAATCGGCTTGCTTGTAATGTGACATAATTAACAACGAAATATCTATAACCTTATTTCCTTAGTAACCGTGGTTAATGTTAGCCAGTCTGGTTGAGTGGCAGCTCTTGGGCAGCACCAGGCTACCACAGAGTTTGCTCGAAGTCCTACTAACAGTTCAGTTTCAGCGCTCCAACAGATACTCAGTATTTGAGAACCTGTTGTGTGATAAAACGTGTTAATTTTATGGACTCTGTCAACTAGGAGAATTTAGAGAATGCTAACAAACACTCATTACTCTATATTTGACTGACTAACTCACCTAATTTGGAAAACTTTGGTTTACTGTCTTTCACAGTAACAACGTACAAATCTCTATTATAGTCTAATAGGGCCAGTTGCCGTTCACTGATAGGGCCCGTTTGACTTAGAGCAAGAGTGGACACGGTCATCTTATGGGAAAGTTTAGTCACTGCATTGTCTGCAGAACTACGAACTATCAAGCCAGTCGGTAAATCAAAAACGTGTATGACTGAAAGGAAAATAGCATTGAAAACAAAATATACCCATCACTAATATTTTGTTTTGTATATAGAAATAAAATTGGCATAAGACAGTATAACATTGGTTACTTTTCTTGTCTGTTTGATCAATAGCCGCCAAAGCATCAGGGCCCAAAGACACGGCGGCCCTGCCCAACGTTTCGGGCCGCGCGCCCCATCGAGGGCTAGCAAGGAGTCTTCCCATATAACTATACACCGAAAGACCAGCTCTTTCTACTATGCAAAGACATCTGAAACAAAAAGATTTTTAGTTTTTAACTCACTCACACATTAGCAATTAGACCCTTTTCATTGCATTAAAACAACACAAGACCGCGATATATCAAAATTTTCATTTTTATGTTTTGTTCGCGATACTTTACCTTTCTGATAGTAAAATCATGCTGATGGTCCCTTCTTTCAAATCAAACGTCACTGGGGTATTCCATGAACTCAACTTGTGTATGAAGCACTGCTTCACCGTGGCGATAACCAAGTGATTGAACCCCAGGACGATCTGAATCACTCTATCTGGATAGTCGAGCTGATCGCTTTGGTCGGAGACTATATCCTTAATGGAGATTACCTTCCGCCCTATTTGTGTGCATGCATAATTTTTCCAGGTGTGTTCTCTAAAAAAATTAAGAGTTTTTAAAGAAAGAAAAAGAGTTCGTTACTCCTTCACGTCTTAACTATTGAACCGATCATCATTGAATTTTACATACACGTTTTCAGAGGTACAGAGAAGGACATAGGATACCTTTTGATCCAGAAAAAAATACTGTTCCCGAGGGAAAGCAATAAAACTTTCGAAGACGAAGTCGCGGACGATGGCTAGTCTTGTATATATTGTTGTGTCCTACCTGTCAATAACGTGTGCAAACAGCACGTGCCCATTGGCACAGGCCGCTGCCAGCTGCGTGCCGTCAGACGACCACGCCACGCTGTAGATACTGCCCGTCGCGGGCCTGTCCAAGCAGTGGGACCACTGCAAGTTGCAACACAATGGCCATGTTTTACAAAAAATGATGATCCTAACTAGTCCCAAGCAGGGCTATACCATCTATCAGTAATGATACAGTTTTTTTTAAAGAAGTAGGTAAATAAAAATAAAAATGATCACCCCGTTAGCATTGCAGAGCCTTATAAGGTTGTAGCTGCCGATCACGAAAAGATCTCCTGCGGGAGACCAGCTCACACTCGTGATGGCTTGATCATGTTTTATGCTCACTGATATTTGCTGGCCAAATGTATCCCATATCTAACAAACAACAAAGTTAATATTGGTATATTGTTTAATCTACTATACACAGCTAGGTACATACCTACATTAAATAAAAAATACGCACCTTTGTTAATCCATCTTCAGAACCAGAAATTATTAAATTGTTATTAGCATTCCATGCACTGCAAATGATAAGACCATCATGTGCCTTCCACTAAAACAAAAAGTAATATGATTCTCAATATGTCAGTTATTTGAAATGTTGGTACTATTAATAATACCACCTGGCGTAAAAGACAGGGCCTAATAGGTACATTACCTTTGTAATTTTATTGCTAGAATTCAATTGCTTTATAATTAAGAAGTTGCTTTTACTGTACAATATAGCACTGCTGTCGGGGCTCCAGACAGCACTGTAGCAGGGCACATCGGACTGAACTATCGTGGAGCGGAGAAGACCGTTCCTCGACCAAACTTTTACAAATCCATCTTCTCCAGCTACGAACAAGATCATGAATTGAAAATATACATAGGTACTAAGGTTCCTTATCTAATCATTTCCCTACAGATTCAGTAAATAAAGCCATAATACTGAAATCCGTCAATTCAATAGTAAGTTAACAGTTACCTATAAGCAAAAGTGTGTCAACCCACAAGCATGTACCACCATATATGCAAAGCATAAATAATAAGAAACACTTACTTGAAGAGTTCCTAGATGAAAATAAACACGTACAAGCCGTGTGTATGACTGAAACATGGCTAAATAAAGAAAAACTCAAGACTTTAAATTTAGACGGCTTCCAAATAAGATCTCACTACTGCCGTGAAACTCGAAAGTTAACTGAAGGAGGAGGAGTATGTATCCTTGTCAAAGAAAACGTAGAATCAAGACCAAGGGAAGATATAGAAAAATTAACAATAGAAAGGGTCTTTGAAATAAGTGCGGTTGAGATTATTGGTGCTAATCTATTAATTATTAACTTGTACTGGCCTAATAGTCAAAAAAACAGAGACATATTTATGGGAAAAATAGAAAGCCTTCTCAAATTATTATCATTAAAAGATAAATCAAAATCAATAGTGATAGGAGGCGATTTCAATGTGGATTTCTTGGCTAACAATTCTACAAAAACGGTTCTAAAAAACTTAATGTTAACGTGTAATTTTAACCAGTTAGTAAAAGAACCTACGAGAATAACTTCAACGTGTTCTACGTGTGTCGATCTATTGTTCACAAATTTCTCTACTCCTGAGAACCTTTTAAAAGTACAAGAATTAGGTTTCTCTGATCATAGAGGAGTGTTTCTTACCATACCCGTAAACTTAAAACCCCAAAATAAATTTACCGCAATGAAACGAGTATTCAATAAATATAATATGAATAAATTTAAAAAAGAACTACAAAATATAAATTGGCCTAAAATTCTTATTCATAAAAACAATATTAACGAAAATTATAATGCTTTCAATGCTAAAATCCTACAAGTACTAAATAAAAGTATTCCTAAAATACTAACAAAACAATCACATAAAAAAATCAAGAGGCATATTACTGTCGGATTAAAAATATCTAGTAAAAATAAACGTTTATTAAAATCATTAAAAGACCAGACTAAAAATGAAACCATTAGTAATTACTACAAAACTTACAGTAAAACTTTAAAAAAAGCTTTCCTTATGTCAAAAAAAATAAATAATGCAAAAATATTTATAAATTCGAAAAATAAAAGCCGAGCTATGTGGCACATAATTAAAAAAGAAACTAATCAAAAACGTCCCGATATCAATCAAAATTTAGTTTTGAAACATAACAAAACACTAATAAATAACGCAAAACAAATAGCAAATATATTCAATACTTACTTCACAGAAATAAATAATACAAGCAATGAAACCGGCGATAAAAACATTGGTGCATCAAACTCTGCTCCTAACTCCCTTTATCTGAGAGAGGTTGATACCAAAGAAATACGTGAAATAATAAAAAAACTCAAAGTTAAAAGTAGTTATGGGATAGATGAAATCCCTTCAAGCCTGATAAAATTATGCATTGAAGAGTTAATCGTACCGGTCACCCAACTAATAAATCAGTCATTCCGAGAGGGTCGCTTCCCAGACGCCCTAAAAATATCTTTAGTAAGACCCATCCATAAGAAAGGTGACAAGACAGACCCAGTTAATTATCGTCCCATAGCTTTATTGTCCACGTTTGCTAAAATCTTTGAAACTGCAATGGCAAATAGACTTTACGCTTTCTTTGAAAAATATAAAATATTACACGAAAGCCAACATGGGTTCCGGAAAAACAAATCAACTACTTTAGCTATATATAAATATATACAGAAAATTTTAGATGCAATAAATAATAAAAAATATGCGATCGGTGTACTACTAGACATGAGCAAGGCGTACGACAGGGTAAATCATAAGTTTTTATTGGAAAAATTATACGGGCTAGGAATAAGAGGAGTTGCTCATGATTGGTTTAGTTCCTACCTTAAAAATCGTTCACAATACGTTGAAATAGAGTATACTAACTTTAATACTGGAAAAATTGAACGTGAAAGATCAGAACAAGCTGCAGTGTTGGGTTCCATTCCTCAGGGGAGTGTTTTGGGTTGTATTTTGTTTCTAGTATACATTAATGACTTGCCGTCACAAATTGGGTTCTATAGTGTTTCATTTGCGGATGACGTTTCGGTAATGTTGTCTTGTTCAGATACTTACACATTAAAAATTGATTTAAACTTAATATTTAAAAATATAACTAATTGGCTAGATAAAAAGGGTTATTGTAAACTCGTCCCTGAAGATAATTCGTCATCAGAAAATCGATAAAAAAATATATGTAAACTCGTCCCGGGTAGCATTTTAAAAATAAATTAGCTTTTAATTATTTTTATCTATTGTAAACTCGTCCCTGGTGATTTTGTAAGGAATTTTCGTATAGACTGCAGAAAAATCAAACACTCAACATAATAAAATCATTATTTATTTATTTTTAAATCACATTTTGGATAACACATTTAATATATAGGTACTTATACACCGTCATTTTGTAGTCGTTTTAATTAGCTTAAGGGAGTGTTCTACTAATGAAAATAAACATTTTTGCCAAAGAAACATGGGTCGAAAAACGACAAAAAATTTTGACTTCCCCATACAAATACAATGATTTAGCTGTCTAGTTAGTATGGGAGGACCAACATTTTTTGTCGTTTTTTGATCCATGTTTCTTGGGCAAAAATGTTTAGTTTCATGGGTACAACACACCCTTAAGTTAATTAAAACGACTACAAAATGACGGTGTATATGGTGTAACAATGTACTGATTAGCACATATATAACTAGCATATGAAACAAAAAAATATAATATTATGGTTTAGTCATATATAATTAAAAAAATCGCAGTCTTAATGATAAAATTCACAAAGGTGTAACAATGTGCTGATTGAGTTAAATCTTAATGCCATGAAACAATAAAATAATGATAATAATGTTAATAAGTTATATTTATCTAATGACCACCGAAATATTTTTATATTTAATATTTGCGCAAGCGCATTTAAAAAGAGATAATAGCGTGCAAGTCGGCTGCCCTACGCAGAAGTCAAGTAACTCTTAAAAAAAAAATCTGTTAAAGCAAAGCAAGTCATCATCATCATCATCATATCAGCCACACGACACCCACTGCTGGGTATAGGCCTCCCCTAAGGATCTCCACGACGATCGGTCCTGCGCTGCCTGCATCCACTGGCTTTCCGCGACCTTCACCAGATCGTCGGTCCACCTTGTCGGGGGCCTACCCACGGAGCGTCGTCCGGTGCGCGGTCGCCATTCCAGAACCTTTCTGCCCCAACGGCCATCGGTTCTTCTCGCTATGTGTCCCGCCCATTGCCACTTCAGCTGAGCAATCCTTCGAGCGATGTCGGTTACTTTAGTTCTCCTGCGGATCTCCTCGTTTCTGATTTGATCACGTAGGGAAACGCCGAGCATGGCTCTCTCCATTGCACGCTGAGCGACCTTGAGCCTCCTTATGAGACCCATAGTTAGCGGCCACGTTTCACTGCCGTAAGTCATCACTGGCAACACACACTGTTCATAGACTTTCGTCTTGAGACACTGAGGTAAGTCGGACGCGAAGATTTTTCGAAGCTTCCCGAATGCTGCCCACCCGAGTTGGATTCGGCGAGAGATCTCTTTCTCGAAGTTGGACCTACCTAACTGGACTGCCTGTCCTAGGTATACGTAATGGTCAACAACTTCAAGTGTAGTGTTCCCAACATGAACTGGAGAGGGTACAACATGGGCATTTGACATAATTTTCGTCTTTTCCATGTTCATCCTAAGACCCACTCTTTGGGAAGCACTACGGAGATCTTCGAGCATTGTGTTCAGGTCTTCCATGGTCTCAGCCATAAGGACTATATCATCGGCAAAACGAAGGTGTGTTAGGTACTCGCCATTAATGTTGATGCCGAGTCCTTTCCAGTCCAAGAGCTTAAAGATGTCCTCCAACGCAGCTGTGAACAGTTTCGGAGAAATAACGTCTCCCTGTCTCACACCACGCTGCAGTTGGATAGGATTTGTGTTCTGGTTCTGTACTCGGATCGTCATGGTGGCATTTTGGTATAAGTACCTCAACACCTCGATATACCTATAGTCCACTTGGCACCTTTGGAGAGACTGCAGCACCGCCCAGGTTTCAATCGAATCAAAGGCTTTCTCATAGTCCACGAACGCCAAGCAAAGTGGCTCATTATACTCCTCGGTCTTCTGTATAACCTGCCGCAGCGTATGGATGTGGTCTATGGTGCTAAAGCCTTTTCGGAACCCGGCTTGTTCGGGAGGTTGGAAGTCGTCGAACTTGCGAGCGAGACGATTCGTAAGGACTCTCGAAAACAACTTATAGACATGACTCAGAAGCGAGATGGGTCTATAGTTCTTTAAGAGGGACTTGTCACCCTTTTTAAAGAACAAGATCACCTCACTTTTGTTCCATGTCTTTGGCGTTCTGCCCTGGACGATGACGGAATTAAAGAGCTTCTGGAGGACTTTGAGTATCGGCTTACCGCCCGCTCTCAGCAAGTCGCATCTACCATTTTTTTTTTATTAAAATTCAGTTTAATTCGGGAAATATGGCCAATAATTTGTTTAAAGAATCTTTTTCCATTTGCAAAATCTACGCTCAAACATAGTACATTTCCCGTTTCTAACTTAAAAACAAGCGAGTCTTATCAAGATACTTGTATTCAAAATAGATTAGCAGATATTTGATTTCTATGTATTTATTTTATAGTATTAAGGACTATATTCTATGGCTCTATGCAAAGCTGAAAACAAGCATCTACTAAAAGTACAATAGAGAATCTAAGTTACTTGTTTATAGCGTAGAATATTATTGGCAAATCAATACATATTTATACGCAGAAGCTCTCCTGTAAAGTTTGTCTGGAATGAGATACTTGGATTTGGTTTAGGGCAGCCGAAGTGCATAACAGGTTTATGCGTAAAGGCTGGCTGGAAGAGGTAGGGGGGGACGGAGTCTGCCACGCGGTATCTTATTTATTACTGTATCTTATTATGATCTTTCAACGCTTCCCGCTCTCCACACCCCTCTCAGTAGATGCGTCCATCTATCATGGCGTGGCATTGATAAACATTTACCTATTTTAAAAAAGTACCAGGGTTACATAAATCTAGAGAAGGGTAATTTTTATATCCCGAAGAAAAGGAAATGATAAAAAATAGTTTTAAATGTAATGTACAAGGGTTACATAAATCTGAGGATCTCATAGCAGTCAAAAGGCGAAAAAACTTCACTGCTCCCCGCATTCCACGAATCCCCCTTCAGTAGATGCATTCATCCATCTTGGCGTAGTCAAAATTATTACTTTGAAATATTTATTAGCGGCCAACTTGCTTGCTAACGGTACTTCTTGCAAATATGATATAAATCAATAATAGGGACGAGTTTACTATACCATGTATGTACCTGGGACGAATTTACAGATACATTTTTTTATGAGGGACGAATTTACTTTCAATGTATGGAAGTTTTCAAATCGTGACGAGTTAACATACGGGACGAGTTAACAATAACCCGATAAAAATAACCTACAATTAAACCTTAAAAAAACTAAATTGCTCCAATTTAAACCATACCAAAAAGCCCCTCTGGAACTAAAGTACGACTACAACTCAACATCTATAGAGACTGTAGATTCTGCCACCCTATTGGGAATAGAGATCGATACTCATATAACATGGAAACAGCATATTCAAAAGTTAGCTAAGAAATTATCATCCTTAATTTACACACTTAGTCAATTGAAACGAGCTACTAACCAAGATATTGCACTTGCAGCTTATTACGCTTATGCACACTCGATACTGTCCTACGGAATCATCCTATGGGGAAACTGCACAGATATCCAGGAAATCTTCGTCCTTCAAAAGAAGTGTATTAGAATAATATGCAATATAGACCAAATGCAGTCATGTAGACCTTATTTTTGCAAACTCAAGGTACTTACTCTCACTTGCTTATACATTTTTGAAGCTTGTAAATTTATAACTAAGCATTCTGATCTATATTCGCCGCGAAAAGAGATAAGAAGAAATAACAGATATCAGAACATACTAAAACTACCATTCTCAAATTTAAGATTGCACTCGTCCGCTCCCCATTCAATGTTAATAAAAATATATAACCACTTACCCAATGAACTGAAATGTATAAAAGAAACAAAAAAAATTGAAATGCAACTTAAGACCTTTTTAATTAGTAAATGTTATTATTGTATGTCAGATTTTTTTAATGATAAATTTAATTAGAATCCATCGTATGTTATTATTATGAAATGAAATATCTAACAATAATGATGAATTAATATAATCCATATAATATAAACTACTAACTGTATAAATCTTTTTACAAGTAAAATAATGATAATTTTAAATAGGTAATAAAGTAAATAAGTAAATAAATGTATGAAATACTAATATTAATAATATAATATTATAGAATTTAAGTCACTCATTCTGCCAACACCCTTGCAGGGTGTCACATGTACTAATTAACTTAAATATTAACAACTTTATACCATGTGACTGTGCAATAAAGAAATTATGTAATTTCGAGAATATGGACATGTTTTTAGTTATTTCAGAATCATATTTGTTATTTCACTTATTTGCATTAAAATAATTAACAAAAACTTAAATTTTCATTTTTGTGGGTTGACACACTTTTGCTTATTTGCGTCCCTGAAGTTATATCGATCAATAGGACGACACTACTTACTTACCCGGGGGTGTAAACATGATTGTAGAGGAAATATTACTGACTAGCTTCCGCCCGCGACTTCGTCCGCGTGAATATTAGAGAAAATCTTTAGGGAACCTTCAACCAGGATCCAACCAGCCGTTTTTACGCGATTAGGCGGGTCCCCACCAAGCGAGCAGCCTCGTGCGAGGCAAGACGTTTGCCGCGTGTGGCGGGCCTCGCACGAGGCTGCTCGCTTGGTGGGGACCCGCCTAATCGCGTAAAAACGGCTGGTTGGATCCTGGTTGAAGGTTCCCTAAAGATTTTCTCTAATATTCACGCGGACGCGAACGGGATATCTATTAATATATCTGGACCCAATTCTGACTGTTGTAATAAACTAGCGCGATTAGGCGGGTCCCCACCAAGCGAGCAGCCTCGTGCGAGGCAAGACGTTTGCCGCGTGTGGCGGGCCTCGCACGAGGCTGCTCGCTTGGTGGGGACCCGCCTAATCGCGCTAGTTTATTACAACAGTCAGAATTGGGTCCAGATATATTAATAGATATCCCGTTCCCGCTTCTTTACACTTTTCCGTTCCCGTTCGCGTTCGCGTTCCTGTTCCCGTCCCCTGGGGCTGAATCATGTCCACCGTGTTGGACTTCAAAATAAATGTCATTTTCGTAATCACCATCCCACAAAACCTCAAAAACGACATTCACATTGATTTTCATGTTTACTTATCCGATTTACCCCCTAAGGGATGATTTTCAAAACAATAAAATATGTGTTTGCCTTTTTATTATTAGACGTACTCTCACGAATTTTAAAGTTGTGATGTCTATTTTATATTATTTTACCATACAAAATTTGAACCCCATTTTTAACCTTTTAGAGGTTAAATCATGTCCACCGCGTTGGACTTCAAAATAAATGTGATTTTTGCAATCACCATCTCATAAAATCTCAAGAACGACATCCATATCTATTTTTATATTTACTAACCCCATTCAGCCACTAAGGGGTTGATTTTCAAAATCACAAAATATATGTTTCTTTATTTATTTTTAGACGTGCTCCTACGAAGTTTAAAGTTGTAATGTCTGTTTTATATTCTTTTTCCATACAAAATTTGAACCCTTTCACCCTTTTAGGGGTTAAATCATGTTCACCGTGTTGAACTTCAAAATAAATGTTATTTTGGCAATCGTCATCCCAGAAAACCCCAATAACGATATCCATATCTATTTTTAGGTTTTATTTTCTCCATTTCACCCCCATTTCATCCCCATAGGGGTTGAAATACTGCCAATAACAATATACGTTGCGTTAGATTTCCATCCATAAGCCTTAATTATAAGCGATTTTTACTTCGAAAATGATGGATTTTCTTCTAAACACAACTTCATCCCCCTTCATTCCCCTTCGGGGGTAGAATTTTGAAAAATGCTGAGACACGTATTTAATAATTTTCAATCATCACCAAATACAAAATTTGAATATCCTAGCTTCAAAACTGAGGGACTTTCATACAAACTTTCATCCCTTATTTCATCCCCTTAGGGATGCATTTTTTAAAAATCCTTCCTTAGTGGATGCCTACACTGTATAAGGTATCTGTGTGCAAAATTTCAAGCCTCTAGGTTCAGCGGTTTGGGCTGTGCGTTGATATCTCAGTCAGTCAGTCAGTCAGTCAGTCAGTCAGTCAGTCAGTCAGTCAGGACTTTGAATTTTATATGTATATATAGATTTGTAGCGGAAATTCTAAGAAAAGTTCAAAAATAACTAAAACACTACTACCTGTTAGAAGACCAGCGCCATCAGGGCTCCATTGCGCCGTGAGGCACGCACCTTGATGAGCATTAAAAATTTTTTCAATCCGTCCATTATGATTTACAATACTGAACCTAGGAAAATAGATATTAGGCAAGTATAGCACATACTTTCTTCAAAATATTATCATTTTATTATCGGAAATATAATAAATAAATGATTGGACATTTTCACACAGCGCCATCTAGCCCCAAACTAAGCAAAGCTTGTAATATGGGTGCAAGACAACTGATATACCTACTACATATATACTTTTTAAATATATACTTATTATGCATAGTAACACCCAGACCCGTCACAGAAATAAAAATTCATCATTTCAATTTCTGCTCAGCCGGGATTTGAACCCGGGACCTCTTGCGTGGTAGACCGGCATGTTGACCACTGCACCACTCAGATTGTCAATACTGAACTGTTTTTTTTATTAAACTAACCTTCCGTCTGCAGAAGATACTAAAATGACATCATGTTGATGTTTGCTGGTACCAATGTTCAGTTTAGGAAAAAGATGCATCCCAGTTGGATAAAAATCATCAGAAAATGTGGTCACAACCATGCATTCGCTATTTACTAAATTCCATTTCAGAAGCTTGTGATCATCCCTGGAAAATGGTTGAAAATAGTAGGTACTATTATTATAGTATACTTACCTACCACAATGAGAGTGACTTTGTTTTAATTATTTGTTAAATCGGTAAAGTGTCTCAAGGCGACGACTACACGCATGTTAAATACTGTGATCCATCGCCATTAGCCTTGGAAAGTAAACTATTGAACATTCCATACACATAACCAACTTATCATGGTTAAAATTTATTCTATGTCGCTGGACCACAGTATTTACCTACCATGCGTGTAACCATCGCCTTATAAAGGTTTGTATAAAGCAAAGCACCACTGACGTCATGACGTCAGTGATAAAGCATAGACTATTTTGCAGACCATACAACAAGTAAGTGGTAGAATATGTAACAAATCTAAATTCATTGAATAACTTCAAGTTGGAAACAGCAAGAACTTACCCACATGAAAACACGTCCTCAGTATTATTCCAACTGACGCAAACAACAACACCGACATGTTTTGGTTCTTTAAAAGAAGATATTTTAAGTTTCATTGTTACAAGAGAGACCTATTTCGTTAATAACATCCATGCACCAGCTTTTACTTGAAGTTTCCAAGTTTTGTTTTGTTTGTTGTTGTTATAATGTATGTAACCATGGAAACAAATGAAGCATACTTTTGCGCTACTGAAATGGCGCTCTTTCATTTCACTTAGCAGATTGTCTATGGCAACTGCGTTCAGCTTTTGACATAATTTTGAGTTTGACATTATTTGCATTCCAGCAGGGTAATCGCTGAGTCACCGACCGCCATAGATTATAACCACAGAAGATAAAAAAAAATTGAACATTACAAATAAATGAGGGCTTTTCAAAATGACAAAAAGCTGTAGGCTCGATAGATGGCGTTGAAAAAAATAGGGGATTCAAAGTGTTTTTTTTTTCGAAGAGTACTCACGTAGGCAGGCAGATGTAACTGACCTCCTTGTATAATAGAGGTCAGTGCAGTACATGCTTACTGGCCGGTTGGTTGGCCGTTTATTTTTAAAAGTCAATTTTGACTTCCCTCTTACCATCAACGCCATCTAGTGAGGCAAATAGTTACTTTTCTTTTTTTTAAATGTCAATTTGAAAACCCCTCATTACTATCCATGGTTATGTATACTGTGGTGATCAATGACTGTGATTGGACTGCTGTCAAATCAAAGTCAAATTTATTTTCTCATTCCATAAATTTCAATGGGTTCTAGCAGACCAATCTCTAAGGCGACGGCTACACGCGTGTTAAATACCGTGATCCATCGCTATAGAGTTAACCATGGAAAGTATCTTTTACGGAATATTCAATATTTTACTTTCTTTGAGACAATAGAGGCGTCCTCTAGCGCTAAGCCGACAGTAGGAAAGCCAAACTGTTTAAGAATTGTTCACCAAAATATGCAAGGCTTTTCTGCCAAAGATTTAGAAATAAGCTTATTCTTAAACTCTGAAGATATTGATGTGTTATGTGTTACTGAGCATTGGTTGAAAAAGCACGAATTAATTTTGAGTTTGGATAATTATAAAGTTGTTAGCTCACTTAATAGGAAATCTGCTATAAGTGGGGGTTCACTTATTATTCTACACAATAGTTTGCAATGTATAGAGCGCAAAGATGTAGTATCCCTCTCAATTGAACGAACCATTGAGTTGTCTTGTGTGGAACTTGATCAAATAATTATAGTATGTGTATATAAACCCCCCCGGGCCAATTACTCTGACTTTGAGTCCACTATGGAGGAAGTCTTAAAAATAACTTGTAGGAAAAATAAAAAAGTCGTGATTTGTGGAGATTTTAACGTCGACATCTTAGATCCTAAATTAGCTAAGTTGTCGAGTAGGTTCATAAACCTATTTAAATCATTTAATTTGCTACATACTTTTAATGAACCAACGCGAATCACACCCACATCGGCAACTTGCTTAGATAATATTTTCTGTAACTGCAATGTACTTGAAAAATCAATTTTGAATTGTATTAAGTCCGACCATAGTGGACAATTAGCCTCTATTGAGCACCATAATGTTCCGTCTAAAAGGAAAATAATGTGTAGGCCAATAAAAAAACACTGTATTGAAAAATTCAGAAACAATGTCACAAGTAAAATTGAAACTTTACCCGAACCAAATTTTGAAGCCAATAACTTATATAACCATTTATTTAGCGTAGTCCAAACTGAATTTAGTGAAACTTTTCAACAAAAAGTCATCAAATGTAATGATAGTACGAAATTTAGTGACTGGGCCACACCCGGCATATATAAAAGCAGAAGGAAATTATACGAACTTTATGCAGAGAAAGCTACTTCCTGTGATCCTAACTTCATTGAATTTGTCAAGAAGTATTCACAAACATTCAGAGAAGTTTGTATTCTAGCAAAGTCCAAGTACTTTTCAAATAAAATTAAATCATCTGATAATAAAATTAAGGCTACTTGGAACATTTTTAACAAAGAAACGGGCAAATCAAAATCCAATATAAATTCCTTCTGTTTAAAAATTGGTGATCAAACTGTTGAATCTGACGATAAGGTCGCTAAAGTCTTTGAAGATTTCTTTGCTCGAATACCAATAGAAACAACCAGTACTCTTAGTGCTTGTCCCAACATCGCTGTCTCCCTCCTAGAGTCTAGTGTTGATAAGCGCAAGGAAACCTTTTTCTTTAAATATATAAATAGTGAAGATATTATTAAATCTTTTAAAACAATTAATGTCAAAAAAACAGAAGATCTTTGGGGCATGTCAACAAGCATTATTAAATCAATAATTGATATACTAGCCCCTTACTTGGCTTTTATTTTTAACAAATGTATTGATGAAGGGGTCTTTCCTAACTTAATGAAAAATAGTAAATTGATTCCTCTTTTTAAATCTGGGGATAAAAGTGACCCAGCTAACTTTAGGCCAATATCTATACTACCAGCGCTTAGTAAAATATTTGAAAAAAATATATATTCCCAATTACTAGATTATTTGACATCCAATAACATTCTTCATAAAATCAGTTTGGATTTTCCAAAGGTAAAAATACTACTGATGCTGGAATTGCACTTCTCAAACATATTTTTGTCGCTTGGGAAGAAAAGCAAGATGTAATTGGCATTTTCTGTGACCTTTCTAAGGCATTCGATTGCGTTGATCACCAAACACTATTAAAAAAGCTAGAACATTATGGTGTCTCTGACAAATCAGTTAGCTTTATGAAATCGTATTTGTACAATAGGACTCAGAAAGTAGTGATTAATAGAACTCAATCTACTGGAGCCCCCACCTATATGGGTGTGCCACAGGGATCAATATTGGGCCCATTGCTCTTTCTAATTTATATAAATGACCTTCCCAATTACGCGAATAATTTATGTGAGACAGTACTATTTGCGGATGATACTTCTTTAGTTTTCAAAGTAAACAGAGGTAACAACTGTTCGGACGAAGTAAATAGTGCCCTCTCGAAAGTTTCATACTGGTTTAATAGCAATAATTTAGCACTTAACCCCAAAAAAACTAAATGTGTAAAATTTTCATTACCTAATGTTGAGCAGACAAAATTAAATATTAATTTAAATAACGATGAAGTCGAATTTATTGAGAGTACAAAATTTCTAGGTATTACACTAGATTCTCGACTGCAATGGGATCCACATATTGAAGCCTTGTCAAGTAGACTTAGTTCAGCAGCATTCGCTGTTAAGAAAATAAGGCTTTTAACTGATATTGAAACGGCAAGGTTAGTATATTATAGTTATTTTCACAGTGTAATGTCTTATGGACTGCTATTGTGGGGCTCAGCTGCCAGTATTGAAAATATTTTCGTACTCCAAAAAGAGCTGCTCGCGCCATATACAATCTTCGGCGAAGAAATAGCTTGAGAGAATTGTTTAAAGAAATAAACATCTTAACTTTGGCAGGCCAATACATATATAAAAATTTAGTTTATGTAAGGAAACACTATGATTCATTTGCTAAGAACAGCAATATTCACCAGTTCAATACAAGAAATAAAGATAAACTTGCCGTTCCAAGATTTAGGCTTGCAAAAACTAGAGGTTCATTTATGGGGAAAGGCATAGCCTTTATTAATAAAGTTCCACAACAATTGATTGATCTTCCTTTGCATGAATTTAAAAACCATGTTAAAAAAACGCTCATGGGTAAAGGTTATTATAAAGTAGATGATTATCTTAAAGATCAAAATGCATGGAAATTATGTAACACATAACTTGCTACTATAAGTACTTTGTTGAAGTAATATAATAAGTCTATATTGTTGCCAATAATCCTGTCACCCTGTTGTATTGTAATTATCTGGTAACGATATATTCAAGTTTGTAAATATCGTTACTTATGGCTGTTACAGCTGATAAGTTTCTTGCGCCCGTTCTTCTTGTCAGCTAAAAAAGTCTGGAACTGGTGGTAGGAAAATATAGACGATTCAAAAGTACTTAATAATTAAGTTTATTTGAATAAAGCTTATTTGACTTTGACTTTGACTATGGTTAAAATTTACTCTATAGTGATGGATCACAATATTTACCGTGGTAATTACTGTGATGCATCAGTATTTAATCAGGGGTTTATTTCATAAAAGAATGAAAAATTACAGTAATTTACCCAATAATGGTAAATTCTTGTAGTAAATTTACCCCCTGATTAAATACTGAAGGAAGGATCACAGTATTTACCACGCGTGTAGCCATCGCCTAAGGCCCTCCGCTGCCTTGAGCGGGACACGCGAGCGGGGCAACATAGGTTAGAGCTTACTCATGCACTGCGCAAGCATCTGTCCGTCAAAAACCAGCAATCTATATTCCCGCGCCGTGTACCCGCGGCGGGATCCCGCTTAAGGCAGCGGACGGCCTAAGTCATGGGTCATCCATAAGGCTAAGTTCATATGACCGCGCGGTGCCGCGCAGCACTGCCAACCGCGCGGCTCAAGATCACAAGATCATACTAAACTGTGTTATATCGTTTACATTACCGCGTGGTGCCGCGCGTCGCCGCGCGGCGCACTGTGCACCGCGCGCAAGATCTTGTACCGCGCCACAGCCGCGCGGTGCCGCGCGGTTCAAGATCTATAAACCTGCATTGACCCGTTCAGTTGAGCCGCGCGGTTTGAGACGAATGGATCCATTTAGTTAGAAAAATGAGTACCTATCGAAGACGAAATTTCTATCGCTTATCTACGATTACGAAGTCCAAAAAAGAAATGCCGTTTGGAATCTTAACTCCAAGGACTATTCAAATAAATTATTAAAGATCTGGGGGCTTACCATCAGCAAATAAGAAAACGTTCAGTTCAATAGCAGGCCTTAAACAAAACTGCTTAAGGCCTGCTTTCATACTAATCGTTGAGGTCGTAGTACGAAAAAGTAAGGCGGTTCAATATAAGTCCTGCTATAAGAGCTCATAGTAAGGCCCAAGGTCTTGGGAAGATTAGTTTTAATTTTCTCCTATAATAATGATTCTGAAGAAAAAAAGAAAACCTTGTGCAAGTTTAATTTACAAATTAGTTGCATTTCTTTGTTAAAATAACTTTGTATAAATAAATAAATGCATAAACAAATTTTTCCTCCGCGTCCATTCTCAGTGATTTTGATGCCAGACTGCCGCGCGTGCACGCTATCATGTAAATGCTCCTACCGCGCGGCGACGCGCGGCACCGCGCGTTCATATGAACTTAGCCTAAAAGAGTAAATAAATTTTAATCATAGAAACCGCCATGCGCATTACCAATTGGCGGGGATAGTACTAAAATAGAACTTCAATATTACTTACCTGCCGTTGTTTTAAAATGTACTCTATGGTAGGTAGCCGATGACTTAGCGGTTAGCCTGTTGGAATGCATCAATTGTCAAAGTCAAACAAACTGTCAACAGTCAAATGTAGGGATGTTCGATCCGGGTACCTTGTATCGATATTCTGAATCGCAATGGATCGTAATCCATTGTATCGATCCATGGATCGATCCATTAAAATTGATACGATTTTTTGGATCGATCCAGTATCGAATTAAATGTTTTAGAAAAATCGAATTTTTGATCACACTTTATTATGAACGTGATATTAGGTACCCAGTGTATTTAGTAATGTTTAATAAATTAATAAAATATTTTAAATGTTGCAAATATTTGCATTTTAAAGTACGCAAAAATAAAATTAAAAGTTGCTGGTTGTCAAAGTGAACAAAACGTTTTAACGAAGTAAAAATTGCTCTCAAACTAAACAAAAAGCAATCTAGAGTGCGTTTCATCGGTTATTACCTATGGCGTTATGTTGGTACCTACCCAGTAAATTTATTATTATTGCGATGGAATAAGGTTCAAAATTGAATAAATTTCCGGGATACCTACATAACGCCATAGGTAATAACCGATGAAACGCACTCTAATAGTTGTGACGAATTTGATGGTACATTGAAATATGATATGGCAACAATTGATAAGAGATTTTTTTTATAAAAAATATGGATCTCTTCTCCCGCTTTACTATCGTATTTATTATATTTTATACGAATTTTTCGATCCGATCCGCTATGTATGTGTATCGATCCGCCAAAGGATCGAATGCTATTGTATCGATACAAAAATCGAATGGATCGTAACGCATTGTATCGATCCACGCAAGTATCGGATCGGATCGAACATCCCTAGTCAAATGTCAAAATTCTCACATGTGTTTTGCGTAGGGATGTTCGATCCGGGTACCTTGTATCGATATTCTGGATCGCAATGGATCGTAATCTATTGTATCGATCCATGGATCGATCCATTAAAATTGATACGATTTTTTGGATCGATCCAGTATCGAATTAAATATTTTAGAAAAGTCTAATTTTTAATCACACTTTATTATAAACGTGATTATAAGTACCTAATGTACTTGTCCGTCAGCCATTTTAATGTCCCTACTGCTGGGGCACAGACCTTCCTTACCACGTGGGCCCAATGCGGATTGGTGGATGTTAACGACTGCAAATTCAGCCGGGATCAACGGTTTAACGTGCCTTCCGAAGCACGGAGGAGTTCTAGCTAGATAATAAATTTTTGGTCACCCATCCCATGACCGACCCTTGCGAACGTTGCTTAACTTCCGCAATCTCTGGGCCAGGCGCTAAACCACTGCGCCACTGAGCTCCTTAAGAGATTAATTTAACATTATTAATGTACTTAGTAATGTTTAATCAATTGATATAATATTTTTAATTATGCCAATATTTAAATTTTAAAGTACCCAAAAACAAAATTAACAGTTGCTGGTTGTCAAAGTGAACAAAACGTTTTTAACGAAGTAAAATTGTTCTCAAACTAAACAGAAAGCAATATAATAGTTATGACGAATTCAAATTCGTCAAAAATACCATCAATGGTACCTTGAAATATGATAATGGCAACAATTGATAAGAGAAAATTTTATATAAAAAATATGGATCTGTTTGCCTGCTATACTATAGTATTTTAAACAGAGGAAAAGATCAAGTTCAAGTATAACTACTACGGTAAATACTTAATACGTTTTTTTCGATCCGATCCTCTATGTATGTGTATCGATCCGCCAAAGGATCGAATGCTATTGTATCGATACAAAAATCGAATGGATCGTAACGCATTGTATCGATCCACGCAAGTATCGGATCGGATCGAACATCCCTAGTTTTGCGTTGTGTGTGCATGCGATTTCTTTAATTTCTCTCAAATAATTATTTTGAGTGATAATTTCATTTGCGAATTGGATTATTTTTGCCTTATCATTTAAGTAAACTATGTCTGATGTACCAGACCTTAGTAGTGATGAAGAAAACTATGATGAAGATGATTGGCAAGAGATGGAAACGAGTAACACGTTGGTAACCTGTTTATTTTGTACGGACGTTTTTCCTTCGGTCGAAGCGGCCTTTAACCACTGTGAAATCGTTCACAAGTTTAATTTGAATGCTCTTAAAGTGAAACATAACATGGATTGCTACTCTTACATCAAAATGATCAATTACATCAAGACACACAAGCCCAAACCAGAGGATGTTATGGTTTTGTCTAATAGCCCCTGGGAGGACGAAATGTACTTAAAACCAGTTGAAAATGACGAATGGTTAATGTATGACTTTGAATCATTGACTGAGAAGCCAAATTCCCCAAAAATCTACCATGCTAATGTAGAAAATGGTTTAGTGACATTATCACAAAATCACTTCATTGAGTTGCAGAGAACAATACAAACGTTAACTGCACAATTAAATGAGAGTCAAACGCATCTTCAAATGGCCAAAGAAGATATTAAGAAAATGCAGGATTCTATGAAAAACATTGTTGAAGGTGGACTTTCAAGTAGCAATGGTGACAATAAAAGTAGTACTATAATCAATTGTGTGTCAAATGTTCCGCTGGAAGATGACGAAGGCTACTTTAATACTTACGCTCATTTTGGAATTCATTATGATATGCTGTCAGATAAGGTTCGAACGGAAAGCTATAGAGATGCCATCTTAAACAACAAGGATACCATTAAAGATAAAGTGGTCTTAGATCTGGGATGTGGTACAGGTATTCTTTCAATGTTTTCTGCTACCGCTGGCGCTAAGAAAGTGTTTGCATTGGACCAATCTGAGATAATATACCATGCCATGGATATAATAAGAGAAAATAATTTACAAAATGTAATTAAAACAGTAAAAGGCAGATTAGAAAATACAGATTTGGAAGAGAAAGTTGATATTATTGTGTCTGAATGGATGGGATACTTTTTGTTGTTCGAAGGCATGTTAGACAGTGTCATATATGCGAGAGACAAGTGTCTGAAACCCGGTGGACTGCTGTTACCAAACCGGTGCAACATCAGCCTCACTGCTAGTGGTGACACAGACACACACGGCAAGCTGATTAGTTTTTGGTCTGACGTTTATGGATATAAAATGAATTGTATGAAATCTGAAGTGGTTAGAGAAGCAAGTGTGGATGTTGTTAGTTCTAAGCATATAATATCAGAAGCATTCATAATTAAAGAAATTGATATCATGACGTGTGATATAAGTGTAATGGACTTTACGTCAGACTTTCAACTTGTTATTACTAAAGATGGTCAGTTGACCTCGCTAGTAGGTTATTTTGATACTTTCTTTGACCTTCCCAATAAGGTGTCATTTTCTACGGGACCAGAGTCCACAGCCACACATTGGAAGCAAACTGTATTTTATTTTAGAGATTGTAAACAAGTAAAAAAAGGGGACATCTTACAAGGCACTATCATCTGTAGTAGACAAAAATCTGATGCAAGGGGATTATCAGTTCAAATTAATATATTTGGAAAGAACCATAAGTACATCCTTAGTTGAATGTGGTAGTAATATCCCAGAATAAATAATAGTCTTTAATAATAATGTTGATATGATACCCATTTGCTAAATAAGTATCATAATAATTATCATATAAAATACCCATACTATTAGTATAGACAACATATAAATTGCATTTAATGTAAGCTAAAATATACTATTTCAAAATACATTTAAATCTTAAGATGTTGTGCCTTTTACACTTATTGTTTTGTTGCAATTGTGTTATTAATTTTTAAATCTTTAATTCCCTACTACAGATAATGAAGTTCTTAAACATAATAAGTAATTATTAAAAAAAAAAGATTGTTCAGCTTGTGATCAGGTATCATTGTCAAAACAAGTATTCAGGTAAACCAAAACTTATATGTAAAATGGAATAATATATTTAATGTATTCTTATCTTTTTTGACACTTTTATATTTGTTGAATTAAAATACTTGGCAGTGGCAGCCATTTTCTTTAGAGTACGTTTTGTACTTATATTTAGTTTGGATATTTTGTTCCCAAATGAATAATATTTTTTTAATCTGTTACCAATTTTCCATCAATGTGATTGAACATGTTAGGTTTAAACATAACTTTCTTATAACACAAAAGGTAAATAAAAAACATTTCCTACGAAAATCTTTATTTTATTTTACATATATTTTACACATAACTAGAGGTGTTTTAATTTCTATTTACATAATGTAGAAATAAAAAGAAAGTTTTGATAAAAAATCAGTTTGTAAATTGAGATTTTTAGTTAATGCTTAGTTTTACAATAAATAGGTAGTGAGGAAAAGTTTTTATATTCAGTGAGTGCGAGTTTTTTCACCTTTAAGTAATTAGCACGGTCAACAACGAAAGTTACTGAAAATTTTAAGACTTATTATAGCTAGTCATATTAACTTTTTGACAAATGTTTCGTGAAACATGCGTCAAAAATTTTGCTTTGACAAAGTACTTAAGTGTTAAGCAACTTTCACTGTTATAAAGGTTGTTCTATCTCACGAAGTTCATTCGGCTATGAATGTTGGTAGGTGTGCACATGCACATTGTTTTAGTGTGCGTCTGCACGTTCTCGTATTACGCACACTATAATAATGTGCATGTGTACGCCTAACAACATTCATAGCCGAACGGACTTAGTGAGACAGAAATACTATAATATAAGTACCACAAATAAGTATTTTTATAGCACATCGAAATACCACTATCAATCAAGAGTGCTTTGGATAGTAAATGCTTATTTTTTACCTAAGTAACACTGAGTCCCTTTACATATTATGGAATGTGGGCATCTATTATATAATTAATGATTAGGAAAAGCAAAGTATGGTAGAATTGGCCTAGTGTTCAGTTGCAAGCTATTTGTACAGAAACAACAATTATATAACGATATCCATAAGGCTCAGTATGCTAGATTCTACAATTTTATAAAGCTATATCCCTCAATGAATGGCATTTAGTAAACTACATTTTTATATTAGGTAATTAAGTAAGAATACAGTACTTTTATTTAGTAAATATACACTAAATGCACAATATACAGAATTTGTTAATAGTTCTATAATATTTTAAATAGACGATAAATATATAAAAAAGATTAATTTGTAATTCTACAATAAGCGTCACCAGTTGGATTACATCTATCCTTACCTCCCTGAAATTATTTATAAATAGGGACCTAATATCGTGATTATGGATTCTTTTTTGTTTGATATTTAATGAAAATGGTCCCATGTTCCTAACAGGAGAACTAGGCCTTCGATATCTTACAATGTTTATTTTTATATTTGCGTGAGATATTATTATTTGCAATAAAGTTGGCATTTGTGGATTTACACTTGGCCTTTTGATATTTTATAGTAAATCATACAATTATTTAATTCCTCCCGCCAAAGATTTTTCTACAAGAAGGACGGTACATTTACTTTGGGTCCTTCATTACTTTTACCCTTTCTTTACACTCTTAGTTGCTCAGATTTTCAATTTCCTTCATTTTCTTTGCCCTCATCATTCACATTCAGTCTGCGGGCTCGTGAGTAGCCTCGCGTATCTAAATTACTTACATTTTGCGCGAAATGTAGGGTACCTTAATAGTCATCTACTTTGTAGTAGTTAATCTATTTCTATACCTACGGCGTTATTTGTAAAACATCAACAACCTCGCACGAGTACATTACTAACATCATAAACAACGTTTTGTACTAATTGTACTTACCACTTTTCTGAAAAAAGTAAAAATAAATCGACTTTCCATACAAACGTCCGAACAGCTGATCGACTTTTGTATGAAAAGTCGTTTTTTGTCTGTTTTCGGAAAAATCGTAGAACAAACGTGGTTTTTGGTGTTTTACAAATAACCCTGAATACGGAGAACCAGTAATTTATAATTTAATATGAAGTTTTCACTAACTATAACTATCCACCTATGCCTAAAATTTGAGATGGCAATTATTTAGAAAATAATTTCATATTAAATAACATTTGGTCTGGAATATCAAGATCTCCAATTTAATCGGAAACATTAAAATTAATAAGCGTATTTTTCATATGGATTAAGATTAACACTAATTAAGCTACTTTTATCAAGTTATCAATATTATTAAGTAATATACATTAATAATTAATTTATTTTTCCTATAAATAGTAAGGTTTTTCTTTCATCGAAGAGAAGTGCATGATTTTATGATATAAATTGTTGCTCCATCACCAGCATTTTTGATATAGAAATATTATACATAAATTAGCTTAGGTATCTATTTCGAAAATAACTTCAGTACGATTTTCATGATTCGAAACGAATACTAACTCGTAAGCTCATAGAATCCATCGCGGATCGATCATTTTAAGAACGTCTACGCTTTTAAAACGATTATCTAAATTGAGTGTCTATTCACATTTGATTTTCAGCTGAAATTAGGGCGATCGATAGTTTTCATAATGATATTAATGATTTTGGGGGGCTTTCGATTCGCAAAACGTCTATTTCGCAGAATATCACCCGTCGCAAAATGTCGCTTTCTCATAATGCCTCTTTTGCAAAAGGTCGCTTTCGCAGAATGTCTCTTTCACAGAATGTTGCTTTCGCAAAATGTCGCGATAGGGACTTAGAATATGAATCACTTTCAAAACATATATACCTAACCTACCTACTAAAAAAAAGTTTTTTTTTAAATTCATAGTAGTTAAACTTCTCCATATTTATGTGATCCAGGTACCTACTTGGTAGACGTTTTTATTAACAAGAAAAGAAATAGAAACCACTTCAATGATTTTTATTAAAACACGTAATTTTATTCCAAGTCCCTATCGCGACATGTTGCGAAAGCGAAATTTTGCGAAAGAGACATTGTGCGAAAGCGACATTTTACGAAAGAGGCATTTATGAGAAAGCGACATTTTGCGACGGGCGACATTCTGCGAAGTAGACGTTTTGCGAATAAGCCTTTTGAGGCTGCCCAAATATATCTGGTTTAGCGAATTACAACAAAGTCTTATGTTACAGTTACAGGACGTCTCCTTGCTCACTAGTTGTCTTCCAGACGGCGTGACGTCACGCTCGTGCGCACACAACACTTACAAGCTTCGCACACTTAGCTTAGCTTTTCTTTATTAGAGAGTTAAATACGTTGTAACAACTAGTTTTAACACTATTTACAAATGTGGCTAAATATTATTCTTCCGAGGGCGGCGGCGGGGGCTCGCTGGTCTCTCCTTCTTGTTTGGCGCGCGCTTCGGCGTCTGAAATCGACAATTTTTAATTTTGTGAAAATCACAAGATGTTTCTTTATGAATCTTAATTTACAAAAGAAGAGATTTTTCTCACCTTTCGTCGCTTGTTCTTTCCATATTTTCTTGTTATCGCTCAGACAAGCTATCCAAGGCTTCCGGATCTTGAATTTGGTGCTGACTTCGCTTCCTGAAACAAATTAACCCATTAGTTATGTCAAACATTGACCACACATCTAAGTAACTGTTAGACACGGCGCTTCTGCTACGACATAGACGCGACTCCTACAACTTTCTTCCACAACTAGGTACTTACAAAATGTTATAAAAACTGCTTTGTGGAGTGTAGGTACCTACAGTAAAAAGTTATCTTTTGTGTGCTGCGGAATTCGTCATCACACAGACAACTTTATTGAACTTGGTAAAAAAGGTAGGTAATAACTGATAAGATATTTAAAGTGATGAGGTGTGAAAGTAAGAAACAAAGGTTAGAAGTTATTTAAACCTAAGTTTCAGTTGAGCAAGCAACCGCCCGATAAAGGAGCTCGATTGCGCAGTGGTTTAGTGCCTGGTCCATGCGGAGCTTAAGCAAGTTTTGCAAGGGTCGGTCATAGGATGGGTGACCAAAAATGTATTATCTCGAGCTCCTCCATGCTTCGGAAGGCACGTCATGCCTTTGGTCCCGGGTGCATTTGCAGTCGTTAATACCCACCAATCCGCATTGGGCCCGCGTGGTGGGTTTATGGCCCATTCTCCTTATCCATGCCTTTGGTCTCGGGTACATTTGCAGTCGTTAATACCCACCAATCCGCATTGGGCCCGCGAGGTGGGTTTATGACCCATCCTCTTTATCCATGCCTTTCCCGGGTTCATTTACAGTCGTTAATGTTAATACCCATCAAGCTACATTGCCCCGCGTGGTGGATTTATGGCCCATCCTCCTCATCCATGCTTTTGGTCCTGGGTGCATTTGCAGTCGTTAATACCCACCAATCCGCATTGTGCCCTTGTTGGCCTGATCCATCCATAAGGAAGGCGTGTGCCCCAGCAGTGGGGACATTTAAAATGGCTGATGTCAAAGCAACCGACCAGCGCTCTCCTCGTTGATGGGCTCCTGTGCGGGCGCGGGCGGCTTGGGCGGCTGGTGCAGCGGGCCCAGCACGCACTCCAGCATGTCGGCGCACACCGCCATGCTGGGCTCCACGATGAACTCGATGAAGCCGATCTGCGACTCCGCCACCAGCGTGTTGTTGCGGTCGCACAGCGGGCTGAACGGCAGCCCCAGCTCGCGCTCCTTGTCGCCCTGCAGGAAGAACTCGTCCAGCAGGCTCATTGTCCACCTGTGGTGGAGGTCCCATCTCTGCAAACAATTTATACATATTTAAGGAATTTCGGAGGAAGCATGGACGCATACGAAACTTTAGAGATCTTTATTCGACAATGAGGATCAGCGACAGGTTTGAATCCTAAAGTTTTATTGTTATTAGGTATATAAAACACATCAGAGCTATGAACCCTAGAGAAAGATTTTGTTGGAATCCGTTTAGAAATGGTTGAGTTATAAGGGTTAAATGGCTGCACTACATATTCGCCAGTGATCGGCACAATTTATCGTACGTTGATGCTTTTGAAATAACCTCTTTGAAGCATTTGTTACAAAACCGGCAACGTACGATGAATTGTGTATGAATTCGTACATAAAGAAAATGCCAGGCTCAATGCAATATGTGCTTTATCAGTTTATCACGTACGGTACGACGTAAGGCTCGGACGTGGTAGATGACGTCATAAAGACCCCCAAAATAACAGCGTTTTAGCTCGTATAACTTCTGAGGTTTAAGAGTTATATATATAAGAGCATAAGCTTTCTAATAAGCCACTAAACAAAAATCGTCGTTGATCTTCATTTTGTACAAAAATATTTAGGTGATATTTATGCCATTAAGTAGGTAGGTACTCTTTTTGTTTTCAATATTATGTTTAAGTACTTAGGTAGGTACATTTAGGTGTGAAAGAATGTGTTACCTTGGCAGGGTGCGAGATATCACAGCAGTGCAGCACCAGCGAGGCGGCCTTGGACTTGTCGATGGTGGGCTCGGCGAGCGTGAGCAGTGAGCGCATGTTCTTCAGCTGCTGGAAGTGGAAGGACATGTCGGTGGCCAGCACCATGTCGATCACCAGCGTCCGGAACTCGCGGAACTCGTCGCGTGACAAGTTCTGCACGATGTTGCAGTCTTCCTCACGCATCATTCTGGAACGTGAAAACTGATGTAAAAAGTTGATCTATATAATTATATCATTTCAGTTGTGTCTCACTCACCGTACCACGATAAAGATTAGACTTGTATGATTTATAGACTCAGTCATAGTATTAAAATAATAATATTAAAATAAAAATAAAACTTAGGCTTAAAGGCCGCCGCGCGTCATCTTCGGTTCAAAGGTTCCCATGATACCGGCTGCGTTGCCGCGCTGTATTGCCACGTTGAACTAACCTATGTCCTAGTTCTCAGTCATAGTAGTAGGTATCTACTAAATATTGCGTTTCTACTTAGGTTACCTACACATCTTTTTCGCAATTTCTACTTTTCCGAAAATAATTTTGTAGCTGATGATCGATGATACCTACTACTTACGAGAAACTACCGTTATAACACTACATGCATCAACGTATATAGGTAGGTAAATCTAACAGCAGTTTCTCGTAGAACTTATGTCAATGTGTTCGCATCGTAGGTACTTAGGTACAAGGCATACATAAGTAATGTATGCCTTTCAGTTTCAGTACCTATGATGCGAACACAATGACATGACAATGTACAAGTTGTTTCGCTAATCATGTTGATTAGTTAGGTAGGTATCCAAATCATAATAACTATTCAAGATGTGTATTTATGTAGTTGAATAGCGGTTGAATTGAATTGAGCTTAAGCCTCACAAGTAAGTATAAGCTTTATGTTTGCTTGTTCTAGCGCGAGAGTAGCGAATGATTAATTACCTACCAAGCAAGATGTGGATCTTTATATCGGTCTAAATTCAATTGGATATCTCTATATCCATTTATTAATATTAATTTCAATCCCTAAAATATGATAATGTATCAACGGTACCTAACCTTTTAACACCAAGCTAGCACTACTTATATTTTCATGATTTATCCAAAGACGTATACAAAATAAAAAAATAAAAAAAAAACCCGCCTGCATCAAAAGACAAGTGAACTGAAAAGACGGAAACAAGGTTAAATATTAAAGGCAACATAATAACATGCAGTAGCTGTTCAGTTTCATGGACTGAACACATCCTTAAAATTTGGAGAGTGGTTAAAAATGCTCCTTGTATTACGGTTATGTTATACCTTTTTGAAATCCTTATGATAGGCTCTTTAATTGGACACCCATATTGCAGTATTCAAAGAAAAAAAAACTTTTTTTACTTCCTCTAATATGGCACCGTACAGCTGCCATGTTGGATTTTTTTAACGCCACTTACCTAAGAACACTTGGGCTAACAAGACAAATGTAACGATATATTATACATAGAATCCGTTAAGCCGTTTGAAAGATATGAGGTAATAAATAATTGACCGAGCGAGCACGAAGTGCGAGCGAAGCGTCTCTGCTTCAGCTTGGGCAAAAATTCTTTCGTATGTCTGTATGTTCTCTTCTACAGGTCGCATTTCTCAACCGATTCTCGTGAAAATTTGTGACCAGGTTCGAAAATTAAATGGAATTTTTTTGTCGAGTCAGATTTTTTTAATTTTTCAAAATGGCGGAGATATGTTAAAAAAACAGGTTTTTCGGCTTATATGTAAAAGAAACCTATTGCAGTCCAGCTTTCCGGCTCTGTCTTTTCTCCTCTACAGGTCGCATATCTTAACCGAATTTCGTGAAATTTTGTGGGCAGGTTCGAAAATCATATAGATTTTTTCAAGTTGAGACAGTTTTTCTAAATTTTTCGTAACGGCGGAGATATGTAAGAAAAATGTATTTCAGTCCGGCTTTCTGACGCTGGATGTTCTCCTCTACAGGTCGCATTTCTCAACCGATTCTCGTGAAATTTTGTGAGCCGGTTCGAAAATAATATAGTTTTTTTTTGTCACGCCAGTTTTTGGAAATTTTTCAAAATGACGGAGAAATGTTAAAAATACATATTTCAGTCCGGCTTTCCAGGGCTGTCTGTTTTCCTCTACAGGTAGCATTTCTCAACCGATTCTCGTAAAATTTTGTAAGCAGGTTTGAAAATTGTATAGATTTCTTATGTCAAGCCAGTTTTTAATTTTTTTTCTAAATGGCGGAGATAATGTAAAAAAATCAAATTTCAGTCCGTATTTCCAGCGCTGGCTGTTCTCCTCTACAGGTCGCATTTCTCAACCGATCTCGGTGAAATTTTGTGAGCAGGTTCGATAAATATATAAAAAAAAATTGTCGAGACAGTTTTTCGAAATTTGTGAAAATGACGGAGATATGTAAAAAACCATATTTAATTCCAGCTTTCCGGCTGTTTGATCACCTCTACAAGTCGCATTTCTCAACAGATTCTGGTGAAATTTTGTGAGTAGGTTCGATAATTATATATAACTGTTCAGTCAAGCCAATTTTTCCAAATTTATGAAAAAAATACTCACCCATTTTGAAAAAATTATCAAAATTAGAAGCACCATCTAGCTGCAATACTCACGCATGTACCTACTGTGTCCTTTGAAAACTTCATGGCGACATTTTATTTTATTTTTTCGCGAGGTCTACAGCTCACGGAGCCACTAGTATTACAAAAATAAAAACATACAAGATACGCGCGAAAAACAGAACCTGTCCTCGCAGTCAGGTAAAAAAAGTAGGTATCTCCCTCTCCCCCCCTCTGGCTCTCTCCCTCTTCCCCCCTCTGGGGAGAAGATCCCCGGATCCCCCTCCGAGCCTACTATTCAGGCTCTACAAGGGACCGGGGGCGGCGAGAGACAGACGGAGTGGCTTCCTGCTAACTGACCGAGCCCAGCATACCAGAAATGGTGTACGTAAAGATTGTATTTCCTCACTATAAAAAGTAGGTGTCTACTAACAGCCAATTAGGCAGTGTTTGTATCACTTATCCCGGCGGGTGGTTGATAGCGGCGTGATGGATGGGGCACATTGATTACACCCGCTGATACTGTGTTGACACTGGTGACAAATCTGCCCGGTCGGCCCCGGGTCATTACGCACTTTTTCCGGCTAACAATCACAACTGGAGGCTTTGATTATCCTGTTCTGTTTCCAAATACATATTACAAATAAAGTTGCTAAGATATGAATATGCATAAAACTACCTATGTTTACTTAAGTACTTATTTTAATACCTAATTGATCTCTAAAGTTGTTTTACAACGCTATTACAATACTTACGTCATCTTTCAATTAAACTTAGGGCTCAGCATAAATAAAACGTTCTTTGAAATGAAAATACTTTTGTTTGAAAAACGAACAAAAGCAAGATGAAATATTATTAAACAAAGTCCCTCGCCGCATCTGTTTGTCTGTTTGCGATAAACTCAAAAACTACTGAACGGATTTTCATGCGTCTTTCACTAAATATAATAGTGATTCCTGAGGAAGGTTTAGGTGTTTGTTTTGTTGTTGTGTGTTATAAGTTGAGGTTTATTGTGTAAATTGGTAGAAATATGATGATAATTGTAGAATGTAGAAACGGCAAAAATTAAGCCGACAGGGAGTTTGCATCGAAAACGCTGATAGCTATAACAAAAAAAAATGGTAATTTTTCCTCTTTTATTTTTTATTTATTTATTTATTCATGAAAAAAACAGCATTTATATAATAATTATAGGGTAAAACTAGAACAAACATGAATTTATCAGTTTTCACAGATAGATTTGGTCTACAAAAATCCGTGTGATCCGATGACAGGAACGGGACGGAAACAGACTTTTGGAGCGAATAGGTGACGACTGTAAGGTATTTGTTTTCTTTTTGGGTAAGTATTGTTGGAAGGTCGCATTTGGCAAAAAAAGGAAGGAAACGAAGCGAAGCGAGGGCGGGTCACTAGTTAAGTAATAAAATTATACTCCATATAACTATATCCCAGCAATCCGTTGCACGATCACCGTCTGTCCCGACAATTTGCATTCTAATCAAAGGCAGCCGCCGCCCTCGAGCCAAGGAAAACTGTTATTTTTTCCCGCACTTAATTACTGAGACGCGGGGGTATTGCAAGTTTTAAATCTAGCTACTTTTATCAAATACTGGTCTTTTTAAACCATTGAGAAAACAAAATTCCATCCTAGAAAAAAACAACTCTTCATTTGTAGTTTGTAGGTTAAGGTACTCAATGTGTTTTTTTTTCTCTTTCCATTCCATTCATGATAAACAATTAAAAGAAAAAAATAATGTTATGTAGCATTGCGTTCTCGACGTCCACGAAACGACAAAGGCTCGCAACCACTAACCTACCTACTTAAGTATTTGACCAAAACAACGCAACCTATTAGATTTTTGGTTGTAGTTACGACTTACGAGCTTACTATGAGCTCTTATAGCAGGACTTATATTGAACTGCCTTACTTTTTCGTACATTACCTCAAAGGTTAGTTCGCATGCAGGTCTTAAGCAGTCCTGTTTAAGGCCTGCTTTTGAACTGAATGGTTTCTTATTTGCTGATGGTAAGCCCCCAGCTCGCTAGTTACTCACTAGCGAGCTGTAACCTTAATTAACCCGCCTTTATGACGCAATCATACATAACGGGCTCTTCCTTACTAGCAAAACTCAGTGACACAAACCTGAACGCAGCGCTGATGTGGTGGTTCTCCAAGACGGCGCGGTCGTTGTAGAGCAGCGCCGTGTCGGAGCCGGACATCACGTGGAAGTTGTTGGTGGTGCCCGTGTGCTCGAAGTCGTGCACCACCGCCGCCACCAGCGTCGCGAAGATCTCCAGGTCTGATAACCAGTTCTGGAACACGTCAACAAAATGCTGATAGTTTTTGCTTTTAGAAAGAAATAATCTTCGATCAAGAATACGATGTCCGGTCTAGAGTCTCAAAAACGGCACCTCGAAGTAACGCTCTACTTTAAAACTGGATTGTTATTTTGGACAAAGTATTATCGTCCTTGTTTTTCAGACGGTGTCACATTTGTTCGTGAAGCGTTATTTAGGAATTTTTAATCAAAGGAAAGAATACATAAATAGAGCTGCAACACGTCGGCCGCATCAAGGTTTTTTTGGTACGGGTTGTAGTACTTACTTACTGTAGCCATGTATACCATCATAGCCTTCTTTATTTCCAAGCCATGAAGTGAGCAGAACGGCAACATCGCAAGTGGTCAAGCACGTAGTATAATAATATTCTTTTATAAATTATTATTTCTCTTTCCTATATTTTATCTATGTTTAAACTAGTTGTAAATTATGATGTAAGATTATTTCAATAAAGATTTTATATTTATTATAATTATTTATTTAAGAGGACAAGGGAGGTTTGAGTCAATTTGTTTGACCTTCTCGGGGGTCCTTTAGTACGATGAGGATTTTGATCTAGGCCTCCTCTAGCAATAAATCATTGGAAAGGTCTTGAAATGTGAAACACTTTATTGCATGACAGAAAATGTCAACTATTAGCTCTTTTAGAGGTATAAGGCTCTGAACTTGACCAAATTTTATAACATTAATGACCCAAAACTCCGAAAATACTAATAATTGATAGAAATAATTTTAACAGCAAATATTTGTCATATATAAACCTTTCTAATGATATATTATTCATTGCTAAAGGTGGAGTAGATCAAAACCCATAGACAATTAACCAGTTTTATACTTTAATAACCTGTAACTCCAAAAGTATTAACAATTAATATAAAGTATTTTCACAGAAAATATTTGTCTCTAAAAGACCTTTCCAATGATATATCATTTATTGCTGAAGGCGTGTAAATCAACTCCCTGCTGAAAAAAATCAACAAAAAAGATGGCATCTTTGACAGCCATTTTTTCCTGGTTTTACATTGATATTTTACTTATTGTTTAATATATAAAGCATTTCAATAAAATAACTAAATTATTTTCATATTTTAACCCCACACGATTATTACGAAAAAAAAAATCGTCCTCTTAAAATGGAAATATTCCCATACATTTAGTATGGAGACTGGCCGACGACATGACCATGAACTGACAGTAATAGACGTTGCCAAACTTATGTTCGCGTCTTGGTACCAATAGAGAAGGCTATGATACCATACATCATAGGGTGGTACAAAACTGCTGACTCACCATGAGCCCCGTCTGACACAGCATGTAATGCACGGTCTGCGCCACGTCGGCTGCGTGCAGGTTGTTGTGGTACGGGTTGTGGAACTTGCAGTAGCCCTCCTCTATCCGGCTCAGAAAGTTCTCTAGGATCGTGGAGGGCACCTGAGGAGAAAAGGGAAATCATCACTAGCAAATATTGAAATAATTTGTGGCAAATGAAAATCTGCTTCTGAATTATTTCGTCGTTTCGACAATAAGACGAAGGAGAGCACGACGAGTGCTGCTCGTATCCAGGAATGAGAACTGACATTCAATAGCGTAAGGCAGTGGTAGAGGTATAAGGATAGAGTTTATACTATAGAATCTTAGCTTTAATCTGTAAAGGTGAATTTTCAACATATTATGTAGGTACTTAGCAATCAATAAATTTAAGGATGCGGCCTTGAAGGATATGTCGCCTTAGGCCACTACAATGTTCCCACATGAAACTTTGTTAGTGTTTAAAAATCATTTTTGAATGCGCCACCACTAAGTTTGGGAGCTGTTTTGTTAGATATAAATTAGTACGAAGTTTCGACAAAGTTCGCAGCAACGTATAGCAAAAGTTCTGCTGAAGTTTCATACGTTTAAAGAGGATATAATTTTGTTTTCAAAGCGTGTCTATATATACCTATATGTCGCCGTTTCAATATTGAGCTTTAGGTTACTTTCAACAGAAAGCTTTTTGATATTGACCAATAAAATTTGTAGGTACCTAAGTAAAGTTAGAAAAGTGCAAAGTTCTGTGTTGTTTATTGTGAAAACTGTGCCTTTAACATTATGCAACTAGTTTAGTAGGTACCTATTGCTTAGGTGATACGTTTGAATGTTCGTATTGTTGCATGTTGTTAATTAAATCATCGTAAAGTTATCTTTATTTCATAAAAAATACTTTAACAACAGAACTTCTGCGATGCTCGGGAATGCGCAAAAAATATCTGAAAGTTCACAAATTACAGGCAGGGGCTATTAAAACTTCATCTCGACTTTTAAAACTTGATGAAAAAAGTCCAAAATCATATCTTCAACAGGGCTCCAAATTGCGCACAATGAAGTTTAATTTAATCGTAAGCTAGAATATGTCCGGTGTGAGGGTGAGTATTGTTTATTGTTTTGTGAGAAGTCAGAACCAAAATCCACCTGTGTGTGATCTTATTTCCTAGTTATTTTCTTTTATTGTTATTTCTCCATCACCTTTTCTTTTATTGTGTGTAATTTTACTAATTACTGTAAGTGGTACTATCTGCCGTTGTAATTAGAAAATAATAAATAATAAAATAAATAAATAATAATAATAATAAGATTCCGGGAAGGCATTTTCAATTATAAAGTAATAGGCGTCAGAAAGTATAATTACTAAGGTCTTCATCCAGATTGGAAATAAATTTTCTGGGAATCTAGTCAAAATGGTTTACAAAATTTTATGATCAAAAAAGTTTTATCACAGAAGAACAGAGGCCCTACTCAAATGGCCAACTTTCTATTCGTTTGTACGCTACGCTTACTATTAAAACTTTAAAATAAGCAGTAAACTATAAAATTACGTGCCGTAAGCTTGTCGATTCCATACAATACATCGAAGTCTGTGATTTACATACGATTGCGACATGTCATTTAATTAGTGATGTACAAAACTCGAGTCGTCGAGTTCTACTTTTGAAGACTCGACTCGGATTGGCAGGACTCGGTGAGCTCAGTAGGCTCGTAAGCCCGAGCCTAGCCGAAAAACGAGCTCTCTGAGCCACGCCTCGAGGCTTCAAAAGAGTTTCAAGCCTTCAAAAGAGCTCGAACCTATTAAAAGAGTTCGAGCCTTCAAAAAAGCTCGAGTCTTAAAATGAACGCGAGCCTCATAAAAAGCTTAGAGTTCATATTTATGACTTTAATATCTCCGTAAATAATAATATTTATAACATATTTGCTCGTAAAGGGTCTCTTATTACGCCAATTTCAATATCGTATTGTATCTCATTACGAACTTGTGCGGTAATGTAAAGTAAAACGCACGGTTTATCAAGATGCTTCGTCTAAAACGAACGGTACTTTTTTAAATCTCAGCAAAGAGTTTTTATATCAGAATCTTTTCTGATGCGTCATGTGCGATTGACCTCTTGGTCAACATTTTATGAATAAAATTTACTTTATATAATTTTTTTTTCAATAATTTTTTTTTTCAATTTTTGAATATGGGTATCAAATGAAAGGCCTTGATGAGCACATTCCAAAATAATATAATGTGTCACTAAAATTTAAGAAAAAAATATTTTTTTCGATTTTTGAATATGGGTATCAAATGAAAGGCCTTGATGAGCACATTCCAAAATTACATAATTTGTCACTAAACTTAAGAAAAAAAAATTTTTTTTCAATTTTTGAGTATGGGTATCAAATGAAAGGCCTTGATTAGCACATTCCAAAATTACATAATTTGTCACTAAAATTTAAGAAAAAAATTTTTTTTTTTCGATTTTTGAATATGGGTATCAAATGAAAGGCCTTGATGAGCACATTCCAAAATAATATAATTTGTCACTAAAATTTAAGAAAAAAATATTTTTTTCGATTTTTGAATATGGGTATCAAATGAAAGGCCTTGATGAGCACATTCCAAAATTACATAATTTGTCACTAAACTTAAGAAAAAAAAATTTTTTTTCAATTTTTGAGTATGGGTATCAAATGAAAGGCCTTGATTAGCACATTCCAAAATTACATAATTTGTCACTAAAATTTAAGAAAAAAAATTTTTTTTTTCGATTTTTGAATATGGGTATCAAATGAAAGGCCTTGATGAGCACATTCCAAAATAATATAATTTGTCACTAAATTTAAGAAAAAAAAAATTTTTTTTTTCGATTTTTTAATATGGGTATCAAATGAAAGGCCTTGATGAGCACATTCCAAAATAATATAATTTGTCACTAAATTTAAGAAAAAAAATTTTTTTTTTCAATTTTCGTTTTTTACTTTATTGTTGTTTGATTTCCTCACAATCGAAGTGAAAGGCAGAAAAATCGACCGATATAAACTTACAAGTGTATCAAAATTTCATCATTATGGAAAACAAGCAAAAATGCAAAGTCCGAGTTTTATTTATTTCCTCGCAAATATGTTATAAAACGTCGTATGACATACGTGCGCTTTGATAATTACAGCCTCTGCTTTCTTGTAGCCCTCGCCTACGGCTCGGGCTAGCAATATCGCCTCAGCTGTATTTTCAACTTACCGCACTTATATCATAATGTACTATTACAATATTATTAATTACGGAGATATTAAAGCCGAGCCTATCGAGCTCACAGAGTCCTGAAAATCTGACTCTAGTCTTCAAAATTAGAACTCAAAAAGATGAATGTCTTATGTTATAAAGAGCACCGTAGATGCTTAATCTATTGTGCTTTAGTTCTACTTATCCTCATTCATCAGCAGCCCATCACAACTAGTGCGCCGAAAAAGACTCGAGTCGTGAAAAAGCCTCGAGATTGACTGAGCTCTCCAAAAATGGACTTCGAGCCATTTTCGAGCCGTGAAAATGGCTCGAAGTCGGCCGAACTCTGAAAAAGGCTCGAGCGCTAAAAAAAACTCCCGAGTCGTCGAGCTTCGTACAAACGAGGCGAGCCCTGTAAAACGACTCCGAGCTCTGGACAAAAGGACTCGGAGGACTCGAGTCTTGTACAACACTAGATTTAATCGTCTATTGCTCATATTTAAACTTTAAAAGTAAGCGTAGTGTTCAAACGAATGGAATGTTGGCCATTTGAGTAGGAGGGCAGACATTTTTGGGGTATGTAAATTTTTATCGCTGGCAGTTAGGGGGCGTCCATTAATCACGTGATGTTTTTTTGGCCAATTTTTAACCCCCCCCTCCCCCCTTCAAAATCACGTGTATTTTTTTGGTACAAAAATTTTCAGTACGAATATGTCGCGGTGGGCGGGGAAATCGTCCTGGTAACGGTGAATCAACAATCACACACAGATTTCGGTTAAAAGTCACTCGTTTGAACGAAAAAATTAATACACGTGATATCTCACTACACCCTCCCGTCCCCCCTTGTGATACTTCGTGATTTTTGCAACTACCCCCCCCCCCCCCTTTCGAGGCTCACGTGATTAATGGACGACCCATTATATCGTATCTTCATGGTATATTTTGTTTCTTCTTACACGAATAAAAGTAGATAAGGCTCGGTTGTTTTGCTTAGCAGATAAACGAAAACATAAATTGTATGTATCAGAAGAAAAGATGAACAGAAAAGTCACATTGCACAGTAAGTATTAGAGAGAGAAACAATTTCCGGGATTTCTTTGTAAATTTTTCAATTACTCGCCCTGGTCTCAGAGAGGCAAGGAACGGAAACTTCGGGATAAGTTGCGAACTGACAAATTAGATTAATGTTCCGGATGAATCGCAGTTACGCTTCCCATTTATCCGCAAACATGAAGAGGTTCTACTATTCTTTGCTTTGAAGTATTTTTCCGCCGGTAGTCTGAAAAAACTCTTGTAGAAATTCAAAAGCGTGATTGGAACTGTAGCTTTAGCAAAAGAGTAGGTAGTATCAATATATTCAGGTGGTGTGGATGGAATGTTTCTGCTATAATCTACTTGCTGTGTCGAAAAATGGTTTGTTTGTGTCAGGCTGCTACGAGGCAGTACCTTGAACTTGTGTGTCATCCCGTAGCGTTTGAGCAGCTCGTAGCCCAGGTACTTGACGTTTACCCCGCAAGCTGCCTCCTGCTCTATAGCGCGGTCATTTTATTGTTTGTGTCAGCCTGATACGAGGCAGTACCTTGAACTTGTGTATCATCCCGTAGCGGTTGAGCAACTCGTAACCTAGGTACTTACTTGACGGGTACCCCGCACGCTGCCTACTGTTCTGTAGTGCGGTAATTTATTGTTTGTGTCAGCCTGCTACGAGGCAGTACCTTGAACTTGTGTATCATCTCGTAGCGGTTAAGCAACTCGTAGCCCAGGTACTTACTTGACGGGTACCCCGCACGCTGCCTCCTGTCCTATAGGGTGGCCATTTTATTGTTTGTGACAGCCTCCTACGAGGCAGTACCTTGAACTTGTGTATCATTGAGCAGTACGTAGCCCAGGTACCTACTTGACGGGTACCCCGCACGCTGCCTCCTGTCCTGTAGCGCGGTCATTTGATTGTTTGTGTCAGCCTACTACGAGGCAATACTTTGAACCTGTGTACCATCCCGTAGCGGTTTAGCAACTCGTAGCCCAGGTACTTGATGGGTACCCCGCACGCTGCCTCCTGTCCTGTAACGCGGTCATTTGAATATTTGTGCCAGCCTGCTACGAGGCAGTACCTTGAACGTGTGTATCATTCCGTAGCGGTTGAGTAGCTCGTAGCCTAGGTACTTGACGGGCGCACCGCACGCCGCCTCCTGTCCTGTAGCGCGGTCATTTGATTGTTTGTGTCAGCCAGCTACGGGACAGTACCTTGAACTTGTGTATCATCCCGTAGCAGTTGAGCAGCTCGTAGCCCAGGTACCTACCGGACGGGTACCCCGCACGCCGCCTCCTGTCCTGTAGCGTGGTCATTTAATTGTATCAGCCTGCTACGAGGCATTACCTTGAACTTGTGTATCATTCCGTAGCGGTTGAGCAGCTCGTAGCCCAAGTACTTGACGGGTACCCCGCACGCTGCCTCCTGTCCTACAGCGCGATCATTTGACGGTTTGTGTCAGCTTGCTATGAAGCAGTACCTTGAACTTGTGTATCATCCCGTAGCGGTTGAGCAACTCGTAGCCCAGGTACCTACTTGACGGGTCCCCTCACGCTGCCTCCTGTCCTGTAGCGTAGTCATTTGATTGTTTGTGTCAGCCTGCTACGAGGCAGTACCTTGAACTTGTGTATCATTCCGTAGCGGTTAAGCAGCTCGTAGCTTAGGTACTCCGCATGCTGCCTCCTGTTCTGTAATGCGGTCGTTTGATTGTTTCTGCTAGTTGAATGTTTGTGTCAGCCTGCTACGAGGCAGTACAATAAACTTGTGTATCATTCCGTAGCGGTTGAGCAGCTCAAACCCCAGGTACCCCGCATGCTGCCTCCTGTTCTGTAGCGCGGTCATTTTATTGTTTGTGTTTTATTGCGTTTACGAGGAAATAAGTTTCCTCGTGGCCAAATTAGTTTAGCATTTTAATTTGGCCACAAGGAAACGGGGTCAGTTGATTGTTTGTGTCAGCCTGCTACGAAGCAGTACCTTGAACTTGTGTATCATCCCGTAGCGGTTGAGCAGCTCGTAGCCCAGGTACTTGACGGGCGCACCGCACGCCGCCTCGTGTAGGGCGAACACGTCGAACGACCACTCGTCTAGAGTCTGGAACAAGACAGTAAATACATTTAAAAGATTATTAAAAAGAACCAGTAAACTAGAAAAAAATTTATCGGAAGACGATTGAGAGTGGTCGACTTAAGGTGATTAGTATGCTCAAGTGGCGCCCTCATCTTAATTAAATTTATTGCTCGCTGTATCAAAAATTCAAACGTTGAGATTAAAGTCAAGGTTCTATGGTTTATTTACAAACAATAAACTTTATAAAATATAGTTCGTCGTAGTAGTAGTAGTAGTAGGCAAAAGAGCAAAAAATGTCCACTTTTGGCACTTTTGCCTATTACTACTACTACTACGAACTATATTTACCCGACTGCAAGAGGGTTATGTTTTTCGCGCGTATCTTGTAAGTATGTAAGTATGTTTGTTTGTATGTAATATTCTTTATTACCTCATATCTTTTAAACGGCTGAACGGATTTCCATGATTAACATATCGTTAGATTTGTCTTGCCAGCCCAAGTGTTCTTAAGAAAGTGACGTTATAAAAAAACCAACATGGTGGCTGCACGGTGCTATTATACGTAGTGAAAAAAAATTTTTTTTTAGAATACTGCAATATGGGTGTCAAATTAAAGGTCTCATTAAAAGGATTTCAAAAAGGTATATCATGATTGTAAATGATTGTAATAAATAATAACTAAAAAGAAAGAAATAAAAAAATAAATTAAAAACCCTCCTGCATAAAAAGACAAATCAACTGAAAAGATGGAAACAAGATTAAATATTAAAGGCAACATTATAACATGCAGTCGGAGGCATATAATATAACTCAAATCATTCATAATGTCACTTTCTTTATCATCATCATCATCATCATATTCAGCCCACATCAACCCACTGCTGGGTATAGGCCTCTTCTCTATAGCGCCATTCCTCACGGTCCTGTGCCAGCCTCATCCAGTGAGATCCCGTCAACTTGACGATATCGTCTGACCATCGGGCCGGTGGTCTGCCCACTGGCCTTGTTGCTCCTCTTGGCCACCACTCTGTAACTGCCTTGGTCCACCGTCCGTCATCCCGTCTAGCCAAGTGTCCTGCCCATCTCCACCTTAACCTCGTTATCCGCCTACCCACGTCTTCGACCTTCGTTTTTTGTCGAATTTCGACGTTTGGTATACGGTCAACAAGAGAGATACCTAACATAGAACGCTCCATTGCTCTTTGTGCTACCTTAATTTTGTGCATATTCTGCTTAGTGAGTGTCCAAGTTTCAGCACCGTAGGTGAGGATAGGCAAGACACATTGGTTGTACACCTTGGTCTTAAGGCACTGTGGGAGTTTTGATTTAAAGACGTCCTCAAGTTTACCGAAGGCAGCCCACCCTAATCCGATGCGTCTTTCGATCTCCTTCACCTGCGCTTCTCGATCAAAGGACAAACGATGTCCAAGATAGACGTAATCGCTGACCACCTGTATGGTGTCATTACCAACGGTTATATCTGGTATTCGTGTAGAGCGATTCGTCATGATCTTGGTCTTGGACACGTTCATCCTAAGACCAACCCTCAGGGAAGCTTCGTGCAGTTCTGCGAGCATATGCTGGAGATCGTCGACGCGTTCGGCGACGAGAATAAGGTCATCCGCGAATCTCAGATGTGACATGCGCTCCCCGTTAATGTTGACTCCACTCTCGCTCCAATCCAACGTCTTCATTATGTCTTCAAGAACGTTAGTGAAAAGTTTGGGCGAGAGATTGTCCCCTTGGCGGACACCCCGGTCTATAGACACGGAGTTGGTGTTTATGTGCATGCGCACCTGCATTGTCGCGGACCCGTACAGCTCCCGGAGGATATCCACATATCGCTTGTCAATACCGCAGCGATGGAGAGAGTGGAATACTGCCCAGTGTTCGACGCTGTCGAATGCCTTCTCATAGTCGACGAAGGCGAAACACAAGGGCCGCTCGTACTCTTTGCACTTTTCCATCAGCTGCTTGACTGCATGGATGTGGTCCATTGTCGAGTATCTACACCGGAAGCCAGCTTGTTCGACAGGTTGGTATTCGTCGAGGGTGGTAGTCAGACGGTGGCACAGGACCTTGGCAAACAGTTTATAGACCTGAGAGAGGAGGCTGATGGGGCGGTAATTAGTCAATTTAGACTTGTCTCCCTTTTTGTGAAGGATCGCGACCATAGCTTTCTTCCAGGAACCTGGTGTAACCGCCTGGGAAAGAACGGCGTTGAAGAGTTTTACAAGAACATTTAGTACAGGCTCTCCGCCTGCCTGAAGCATCTCAACATGCACCCCGTCTTCTCCAGATGCTTTCCCACGTTGCATTTTGCCTAGAGCGTACTGCACTTCATCTGACGTGATCAGAGGTAGATCACTCTCCTCACAGCGCTCCACAGGTACTGCTCTAGGGTCCGACGCTTCTGTTGAGTCCGGTTCCGATGCTTTGGACGCGTATAAGTTCCCGTAAAACTCCTCAACAATTCGTATAATATGGTCCCGATCCGTCACAATGTTTCCGGCACTATCCGCGAGCTTGTTTATTTCCATTTTGTTTCTGTTTAGCTTCTTTTTGAAGACTTTTGGACCCCTATTGTCTTGGATGGTTTTAGCAATAGTCCGGGTATTAAAAGCTCTGATGTCGGTGCGGATTGCCTTTTTGATAGCCTTATTCATAGCATTAAGCTCTCTCTGGTCCGATGTGGAGCTGTTTTTCATATCTCTTCTTTGGGATAGTAGAGACAGAGTTTCGGGTGATAATTTCGCCTCTTTAGGTGGTCTTACCCCGCCTATGTGCTTCTTGGTGGTTTTTGTAAGAACGTTGCAGAGCGTATCGTTTAGTGAGTCCACACTCTGGTTCTCTTCCATTAGCCCATCGAAAGAGTTCTTCAGTTCAAGCTGAAATTCCTTTTGCAGGAATTTATAGCTGTGTGGGTCATATTTTGGGCTGGTTGACTTTAGCAATTTTACTCTTTCTTTGTGTAGGTTATACCTAAATGTGGTTCTCACCAAGCGATGATCGCTACTGGTTTTGAAGCGACTTAGCACAGAAACATCGGTTACGTTCGATTTGTGCGAGCTGAGTATGTAGTCAATTTCATTTTTCGTCCTACCGTCAGGGCTAGCCCAGGTCCACTTTCTCGAGGGGCGCTTTTTGAAAAATGTGTTCATAGCGTAGAGATGGTGGTGCTCGAGAAAGTTAACCAGGGTTTGCCCACGTGGATTTCGACTACCCAGCCCGAATTGTCCAACTGACGTCTCATTTTCTTCGTGCGGGCCTATTTTCGCATTAAAATCGCCCATCACTACTGTGTAGTAGCAGGGGTTCTCACGAATCGCTCTCTCCACATCCTCATAGAAGGCCTCTATTTCGTCGTCCGGATGGTCTGAAGTTGGGGCATAAACTTGTACGACTTTGATGGCATACCGTTTACTCAGTGTCAAATTAACATAACAGACTCTTGTGGATACACTCGTTATGTTTCGGACTGCTGAGTAAAGCCTTTTGTGGATCAAAAAGCCGACACCGCCGTAAGTAGAGTCTTCGTGACCTCTGTGGTATAGCAGATGGCCACTTGCCAAGCGTGTAAGGTCTTCACCTTGCCTCCTTACTTCAGACAATCCTATCAAGTCCCATTTTATGTACTGGACTTCTTCTAATAGTTCCGAAAGCCTTTCGTTGTTGCTCAGTGTCCTTGTGTTATAGGTAGCCAGGGTCAGTGTTTGGCAGCCGGATCTCTGCCGGGGATTCTTCGCACCCTCTGCCCCGCCGGAACCATAGCCGCTGCCGTAACTAGGAATAGCGGGGCTGCCGGGGACTAAGGGCCGTGGTTGTGTTGTGCTATTCATACTTTTTGAGAAGGGTTTTTGGCCGTAAACGCCACGCTGGCCAGGCGGCTTGGCGTCTTTGTAGGAAGAGGAAAGGAAAGAAAGGAGAGGGAAAGGATCTGGGCTTGGTAAAGGATATTTGTGAGTATGGACAGGAATAGGATTAGAGGATACTACTTTCTCGGAAGACTAGGTATGAGTCAGTAGTAGCTCGGGAAGCCGGGGTCGCGTACCCGTATACCCTATCAAATTTACCGGAAAGGCAAACCATTATGAGTACCCCTGACTTGACTTTCTTTATGCATGCCTCCAACTGCATGTTATAATGTTGCCTTTAATATTTAATCTTGTTTCCATCTTTTCAGTTGACTTGTCTTTTTATGCCGGAGGGTTTTTAATTTACAAAGTTTATTGTGCAAAAAGTGCCAAAAGTGGTCACTTTTTTCTCTTTTGCCTACTACTACTATAACGAACTACATATATTTTACAGGTTATAATTTGTAGGTAAATAAACTATAGAACCTTAGCTTCAATCTCAACGTTTGAATTTTCGATACATTATGTACTTAGCGAGCAATAATTTTATTTAAGGTGAGGGCGTCACTGTTACGAATCTAAATCGCCTGATTAAGTATGATAGAGTTCTTCGTTGTTATAGAATCTGTAGATTCATCAATTTGCTATTTAGAACAAAAAAAGTCTTTCAAATAATCTCAAAATAAATACACTTTACCGTTATCAACTTCAAATAATAAAACAAACCCTGCTTATCGGGAAACTTTCAAGAAAATTTTGCGGCAAATTTCACAATAGGAGCAAATAAAATATGAATTCCGCACAACTCGCTGATTGTGCACAATGACAAAACTTACGTAAACAAACGCAAGAGAGTTATAATTAACCTTATTAAGCTGAGGGCAACTCAAACAGGGAAGTCACACAAAGCCGCGGGCCGCAAAGACACGCGTAAAGGCTAACCAAATAAAGAGGCCCGTTGAGTGCGGAGCGGAGTACGCATACATGCCACAAAATATGAATAAAGTCCGTGACACAGAAGGAAATTTACTCCTGGGTCTGTGCTTAGCCGTAAATAGCCTTTTCTGCGCCCTGTGCGAGTTTCTTAACTGCGCCCTTGGTTTTTTTAGAGCAGACACAATTTTGTGGAGGGCCGAGTTTAGTACTTTTGGACCAAAGAAAATATGCTCAATAGTCAGGGGTGGCCCGAGTAAGTCTATATGAAAGAAAACGGCCGCGCAGCGCTATTTTTAGTTAGTTTTATTCACTAATCTTGTGTTAGCTTATGCATATTTTACATGCATAATTCATTGTTTTAATTAAAATTATCTTATGGCAACACTAGAAAACTGTCCGATAGTCCGATTTGAAGTTGGCAATTTTAAAAATATATGTCAGATTGACTTTTTGACATCGAGCGCGATTAATTTTGCATTTTGCATGAGCCGAAAGGAAAAACGAAAAAGGGCTGAAAAGTATACTAATATTGCTAATTGAATGATTGTTAACTCCATATTAAAAGGGTGTTGGCTGAAGTATTGTTTAATTTTATACTTCAGAAGTTGGAAACATTAGGCTACGTGCCCATGCTGCGGTCTTCCCGACAAAGGTCAGAGTTTTGTGTGTGAAATTCATGGTGTTTATCTACACAAATTACGGCTGCAATAGCAAGAGTACACGGCAAAAGACTCAAAGTGAAACTTCACGTACCTATTTACATTAAAAGTACGGCTAAAGTACCAAGAATTCACTTGACTCTCCAAGCAAAGTCTCAAAGTAAAACTTTACTCATCGCATTTAAATGTGGAAATGAAGAGTGAACAAAACTTTTCCAAGCTAGAGAATAGAAAAATTGGTGACACATATGAGCTATAAAACTAATGAAGAGACACCGCTACTGGTGATGTCAGGCCTCAGGGCATGCTACAAAGCAAGAGTGTGGAGCCAAGACTTAAGCACAGGCGGCGAGAGGCTCAAATAGCATATAGTTCTATTGCTGTTACCTACTATTTTCTTTGACTTATTGGTGCCTATAATTTTTATGTATATAATACTTTCATAATTTTGATTTTTCTGCCGCTATTTTCCATGCTGTAGGTACTGATAAGGAATATTGTTTGTTGTAGTACCATTGGATACTTTATGTTGTTGTGATATAATTTTATTGTCTTTGTGGTGTAGCAGTGAAAATTAATATCTTAGGTAGGTACTAATAAGAAAAAAAAAAATCTTTCTTCATTTATTATTTTGTGAATAGTAAAAGTGTAAAAGGAAAATCATTTAGAAAAGAGATACAATTTAGTTAATAAATTTATTAACTTCCACATACAAACATTGAATTGAATTGAATTTTTATATTGTCATTCATAATACTTACATGACAAGTTATTGGAGTGGAATAATTATATCAAATTTTAACTTTCAAGTAAGTATAAGTAAGTTAAAAACTTTAATTTGTAAACGCTAACATTAGCTCTTGAGTTTTTCAAAGTTTATAAGTGATTTGATATAAGTGTATAATTAATTATTTATCTTTTAGTGAGGTGATAAACTTTATTTTGTAGAATTGCCAACACTAATGTTGGTTTGCTCTGAGTTTCTTGATTACACAATAATTTGCGATGGGGAAATCTAAAAGAAAGCCACGTGATTTGAGCGAAAGTAGTAGTACCTCTAGTTCGACTTCAAGTGATAGTCGTGCATCCAAGCGTAGGAGGCGACGTCATAAAAGGCGATGTAGTCACAAACATAGGTCTTCTGACATTAGGAAGCACCACTCACGTGTCGATAGGGAAGAAATTAAAACACCTCCTTTAATGTCCAATCAACAAATTTTATCAGATAATGCGAAGAAAACGTGTGATATCCAGGATGCAAACAATGTTGTTGTGCATAGTAGTTCAGGGCTCTTGAACAATCCAAACTTTTGGGCTCAAAATAATTTCCCAGTAGCCTTTAGTGTAGTGCCCGAGTTTGACCCTAGTAACAACAGTCAAACAATAGAAAATTGGATAAATAAAGTCAATGAGTGCGCACAGATTTATTCTTGGAATGATCGTCAAATATGTCATTATGCACTTCCTAAATTAATGGGATTGGCCAAAAAGTGGTATCAAGGCTTGCCTTCGGTCTTGTATACGTGGACTGAATGGACCCAAAAACTTAAGTTAGCTTTTCCATCTAATGAAAATTATGGTGATTTGTTGACATCGATGTTAAGGTTGCGCTGTAAATTTGGTCAATCATTAGAACATTATTATTATGATAAGATGGCACTAATAAATAAATGTGAAATTGTGGGTACCAAAGCGGTTGGCTGCTTGATTCATGGGATTGACGATAAATTTGTGCGTATGGGCGCAGGTGCGTGCATGTTTAATGAACCGGAACAAGTCTTAAATTATTTGAGGACTGTTTCTCAGCATGAAAATAATACAATGTCTAGTAGTAATCGCAATCGTAATAATATTAATGTGAACTATAAGCAGACCAATAGGGCAGTAATAGATAATAATAGACTGACAGATAGTAGTAATATTATTAGATGTTTCAATTGCAATGAAATAGGACACATAAGTTTGAAATGTAATAAACCAATAAAAAAATGTAATCTATGTTTTAAGTTGGGTCATGATACAAAAGACTGTCGCAGAAGAAATACAGTTGTTAATGAAGATACAAGTAAAAATAAAATTACGGAACAAAGTAAGGCTGTTATGTGTATTAGTAATACTAATGAAACTGGTAATGAGAAATACTTTAAAGATGTAAAAATCAATGACATTACTTTAAAAGGATATATTGATTTAGGTAGTAAATGTACTTTGATCAAGGAATCACACGCAAGACACATATCCGTTAGTAATAATTGGAATCGAGATAGTTTACCGATTCTACAAGGGTTTGGAAATTCGGCGGTTAAGCCATTAGGTAAACTTAGAGTAGTCTTAAAAATAGAATCAGTAAGCACTGAAGTTGACGTTTTAATAGTAGAAGACCGATATTTACAAACGCCGATTTTAGTAGGTCAATCATTTACAGAAAAACCCAATGTTGTACTTTATAAAACTAAAGATGAACTACTATTCATTCCTTCGCCCGATATAAATGATGATGATAGTAAGGTTAAGATTTACGCAGATAAGGATTTGACTATCTCTCCTAAAACTACTACCTTTGTGGATATATTAGTTGAGGGCGGGTATACTGGTGAATTTTACGTACAAGATAGTTTTCGTGCTGTACCAAATCATGAGTATGTTGTTCTATCTGGTTTATTTAAAAGTGTTGCTGGCCTAGGATTCTTATTATTCAGAAACTTATCAAACAGTGAAATAGTTATACCTAAGGGTAGTTTATTAGCCAGAGGTCTAAAATTTAAGGAAACTACCACTGAGTACATAGGTGTCACCACAGAAACTAAGGATTTCGAACCTTTACCTATTGCAAGTGTAAACATAGGAACAGATGTCACGGAACAACAGCATATTAAATTATTAAGTTTATTTGAAAAATATAGGGAATGTTTCGCTATGAATTTAAGTGAGTTAGGAAAGACAAATCTAACGGAAATGGATATTGTATTGACAGACGAGAGACCTATAGTATACAATCCATATCGCGTATCTCATAGTGAACGCGAACATTTACACAAAATTATTGAAGAACTACTGACGAATGGAATCATTCGTGAAAGCACGTCTAATTATGCTAGTCCTGTTCTCTTGGTTAGTAAAAAAAATGGTGAGAAGAGGCTATGCATAGATTTTAGGGCTTTAAACCGTAAAACACTTAAGGATAAATATCCTTTACCTCGGATCGAGGACCAATTAGATAGGTTAGGAGGGAGTAAGTTTTTTACTAGTTTGGACCTCTCTTCAGGTTATTATCAAGTACCTATGAGTGAATCTAGTAAAAGGTACACCGCATTTGTCACTCCAGGTGGCTTATTTGAGTTTGAGCGAATGCCGTTTGGCCTTGCTAACGCCCCAAGTGTCTTTCAGCGAACCATTAATACTATGTTAAAAGGTAATAAGAATCAAGATTTAGCTTTAGCCTATATGGATGACTTGTTAATAACTTCTACTACAATTGAAGAAGGACTAGAGAAACTTGAGAAAGTCTTTCAGTTGTTGCGATCAGCTGGCTTAACATTGAATTTAAAAAAGTGCGCTTTCTTTCAACTCCAAATAAATTATTTAGGTTATGAGATTAGTTCTCAAGGAATTCGACCTGGTGCTGAAAAAATTAAAGCCGTAACGGAATTCCCTTTGCCAAAAAATGTTCATGAAGTACGGCAATTTGTCGGCCTTACCAGTTACTTCAGGAGGTTTATCCAAAATTTTTCAATGATTGCCAAGCCCCTAACTATACTCACCAAGAAAAATGCTCCGTGGTGTTTTGAAGCTCCCCAAATAAGTGCCTTTGAAGAACTAAAATCGAAGTTAACGTCTAGACCTGTCTTGGCGTTATATGACCCGCAAGCTGATTTAGAAGTCCATACTGACGCCAGTAAGATAGGAATTGGTGCGATACTTTTACAAAAAAATAAAAATGGTGTGTTGCAGCCAATAGCATTTTACAGTCGTCAAACGACCACTGATGAAAGTAAGCTGCATTCGTATGAGCTAGAAACGTTAGCAGTGATAGGTGCTCTGAATCGGTTTAGGGTATATATTTTAGGTAGGACCTTTAAAGTCGTCACTGATTGTGCAGCTATTCGAAGTACAATGACGAAAAGAGATTTAGTACCTAGGGTGGCACGTTGGTATATAATGATGCAGGAATATGATTTTGTAGTCGAACATCGTGGCGGAGATAAAATGAGTCATGTAGATGCACTTTCACGCAACCCAGTTGATTCAAACTCACCAGAAGTAACTGAGGTTGTAGACATATTAGCTATAGATGATGATGCTTGGTTGCGTACAGTGCAGGAACAGGATTCAGAAGTCCAAAGAATAATAGCAATTCTTAACGATCCAACCACTAAAGATGTGGTAGAAGTTCATAAAAACTTCACTGTAAAAAACGGACGTTTATATAGGGTGTCGACGAACAAGTCTGGTGACCTAAATTTGAGATGGGTAGTTCCCAAGTCAGTTAGATGGCAAATCGTTCGTATGAATCATGACAATGCCGGACACTTTGGCTTTGATAAAACGTATAGTAAAGTCAGTCAAATTTATTGGTTTAAAAAGATGCGGCGGTTTATTAAAAAGTACTGCAGTTCATGTTTAAATTGCGCTCATAATAAGTTGCCAGGCGGTCCAAAAGAAGGACTTTTGCATCCCATACCAAAACCAAGCAAACCCTTCGATACATTACATACAGACCATTGTGGTCCGTTTCCAGTTAGTAAAAAGAAAAATTGTCACATTCTCGTTATAGTCGACTCCTTTACAAAATTTGTTTTTATTAAACCCGTTAAGAATGTTAAAAGTAGCACAACAATTCAAGTCTTCAAGGAATACTTCTCTCTTTTCGGCATACCTAGGCGTATAATTTCAGATCGTGGAACCAGTTTTACTAGTAAAGAATTTGCAGATTTTATACATAAAAGGGATATCAAACACGTGTTAAATGCGGTTGCCTCTCCCAGAGCGAACGGACAGGTAGAGAGGTATAACCGAACCATTATTGATGCCCTTACGGCGGCAAATCACAATCGTCCAGAAAATGAGTGGGACTTAACCATACCTCAAGTTCAATGGTCCATAAATAATACAGTAAATAAAGCTACAGGTCGTTCTCCGTCAGAACTACTATTCGGTGTTCAAGTTACAGGGGATTCTGATAGTTTAATGAATTCTATTGTGTCGGAAGGGCATAGTCTTCTAAATCGCGATGAAATCCGAATTGAGGCGGAAGCTAAAATACAAAAAGACCAAGACAAACAAAAAATATATTTCGATAAAACTCGTAAAGAACCTACGCAGTATAAAATAGGTGATTTAGTTCGAGTAGAAAAAGATATTCGTACGGAATCTGGCCATAGTAGGAAATTGTTGCCTAAATTTGTAGGACCATACAGGGTTTCAAAAGTTATTGGTAATGATAGATATGAAATTGAGGATACTGCTATAACCAGAAAGGAGGGAACAAAAGCTTACAAAGGAGTTTATGCAGTTGACAAACTTCACCCCTGGTTAGTTTTTAATCATGATGTGGTTTCAAGCGACTCAGAGTAAATATAATAATGTGTTATAGCAAGAACAAAGATTTAAGTTTATTTAGGTAGTCATTGAGTTTCTTTTTTTTGATTAAAAGTGAATAAACTGAGGATGGTACTAAAAGGACAATTAAAGAGTGATGTCGATTGTGTTTTATGTTCTTAACTGTTGTATTGTTTCTGGTGAATATGATATTTGATATTATATAATATTTGCGTAACAGATGTATCCTAAAGAAATACAAATAATCGAAATGTAATAATCGAAATTTAAAAAAAAGAGAGACTTAAGACAAGCGAATATAAGAACATGAATGTTATGAGTGATGATGTTAATTAATTAGGTACCTACATAAAGCTGTGATTATAGAATCTACTTATGTTCAGTAAATTTTTATAAGCATATTAGAGAATTGGAAAGAGTGAATCGCTACAGGTGAGAGTGCCGGTAACGATAGAGATATTTTTTTTAAAGTGAGTCGGTACGGGTGAGAGTGCCTGTAATGAAAGATATTTTTTAAAAGTGAATCGATACGGGTGACAGTGCCTGTGACGATGTTTAGTTTTAAGAGTGAGTCGCTACAGGTGAGAGTGCCTGTAACGATGTTAGTCCTAAGAGTGAGTCGCTACAGGTGAGAGTGCCTGTAACGATGTTAGTTCTAAGAGTGAGTCGCTACAGGTGAGAGTGCCTGTAACGATGTTAGTTCTAAGAGTGAGTCTCTACGGGTGAGAGTGCCTGTAACAATGTTAATTTTAAGAGTGAGTCGATATGGGTGAGATTGCCTATAGCGATGCTTAGTTTTAAGAGTGAGTTGTTACCAGTGAGAAGTACTTGTAACAATGTTTGTTTTAGAGAGCCGCTACGGGTAAATAGAAGTATCTGTAGAAATGTTTAGTTTTAATAGTGAGACGGTACAACTGAGAGTACCTGTATCAATGTTTAGTTTTGAACTGAAGAATCAGCAATGTTTAGTTTTTGTTTGTGTAATGAATGAGAGTATAGACTATATTAGTGATGTTTTGTAAGAATTTAGTTCAAAGAGCAAAATAGTTCTCAATAAGTATTTGTTTTTCATGAGCTCTTTGTACTTTTTTTTTCTCTTGTTTTTTTTTTATATAAATAGCAACACGGGGTCGCGTTGGATGTCAGGATTAGCCGAATGTTAGCTTATGCATATTTTACATGCATAATTCATTGTTTTAATTAAAATTATCTTATGGCAACACTAGAAAACTGTCCGATAGTCCGATTTGAAGTTGGCAATTTTAAAAATATATGTCAGATTGACTTTTTGACATCGAGCGCGATTAATTTTGCATTTTGCATGAGCCGAAAGGAAAAACGAAAAAGGGCTGAAAAGTATACTAATATTGCTAATTGAATGATTGTTAACTCCATATTAAAAGGGTGTTGGCTGAAGTATTGTTTAATTTTATACTTGTAATCTTGCCAGTTTATGGTAAAAAATGGCCGCACTTCGCGATTTTTAGTCAGTTTCATCCACTTATCCTGTAACATTGCTTGTTTATAGTAAAAAAAAAACGGCCGCACAACGCGATTTTTAGTTGGTTTCATCCACTAATCTTGTAATTTTGTTTAAATATGGTAAAAAAACGGCCGCGCAGCAAGATTTTCAGTCAGTTTCATCCACTAATCTTGAAATTTTGTTTGTTTATAGTAAAAAAAAAAAGCAGTCACGCAACGTGATTTTTAATCAATTTCATCTAGTAACCTTGTAATCTTGCCCGTTTATAGTAAAAAAGGCCACGCAGCGCGATTTTTAATCAGTTTCTTCCACTAATCATGTAAACTTGCTTGTTTATAGTAAAGAAACCGGCCGCGCAGCGCAAATTTTAGTCAGTTTCATGAAGTAACCTTCTAATCTTGCCTGTTTATAAGAAAATCAAACGGCCGCGCAGCGCGATTTTTAGTCAGTTTCATGCACTAACCTTGTAATATTGCTTGTTTATAGTAGGTAAATAAAACAGCCGCGCAGCGTGATTTTTAGTTAGTTTCATATAAAAATATAAGCCAATATTTCGCGCCGGGGCTCAAGAATGGCCAGACTAGGTCTATTATTTAATAGTCCTTGTCTGGCCATTCTTGCGCCCCCCAGAGTCCACGCCCTGTGCCTGGGCACCGGTGGCACACCCCTATTTACGGCACTGGGTCCGTGAGCTCTAGACAGAACTACGTTCTGGACGTAAGCTAACTGGCGGCTTCCAATGTTTTTTTTTATAAAATACAATATTTGTCTACATCTCTAAACAATGATAGCCACACGTTTGGGTAAAATCCACTTTGACTGTGATTGCTGTGCAAAGTGTAATATTTTGAGAATGCAATATTTATTTTGCGAATGTAATATTTTGTAAACAAAGGTTTATTTCATGCTCCCCTTCACTTGCTGTATGGGAGCCCCCTCATTTCTAAATTTTCCTGACCCTAGGTCAGCAAGACACACCTTTGGTGCAAATATGAAAGTGCTTTCAATAGTTTAGCTGCTAGAGATTTATGACAGACGACGGACACGACACATGAGTGACAGCAATAGGGTTCTGTTTGGCCCCTTCGAATACGAAACCCTAAAAACCCTTCTTCTCGTTATAAGTTCTCTCAATTAGGGTTTGCGAATCGATGGCGCTTCTTTGATATTCACGAGTGCTTGTAACAGTCTAGACTGAAAAAAAAATTTGAATTTTGAATCATATTATGATGTCAAAATGTGATCTATTAAAATGTCTTTACTTTACATTCACAATTTTTATTTCCTTCCTCCTAAACTGTACCTATATAATGGTTAACCCTCTTCGTGCTAAGGCTACAGATCAAAACCTAACGTTATAATGCATTGAACAAAAATGAGACAATGATAATAAACTATTATTTGTGTTTCTTGTAGGTACCATTTTATGTAAGGTAAAAACTATATTCTCCCTCCCTCTGATCCATTTATCGACAACATGATGGCCATAGAAAGTGCCCTATATTATGCAAAGAGATTTTTATCGTGTGCCCCAGTAAATTCATCACCATAACATTTTATGTAGCGCTTCAGAATACCCGAGATTCATATTTTTATAGCACGGAGGTTCAGAAAGCTTGTTAGCCGATGCTTTTAAGGAAATATGAGAAATTTTACACTTTGTCTTGTGTGCAAGCCTTCGCAAAATATAGGGGTTTCTGAAACTAAAGGAACTTCTCGGAAAATATCTAAAGCAATTAGATAAACAGATCAGTTAAATTGCCAATTAGTTCAATTCATTCATTCTTTTGATATTGTTTGTTAATTCAAAGGTAATGTAAACAGTGTGTGTAGTTTTCAATCAAGCGCGTAATAACGCAGAACACATGCAGCATGCAGCCTGTAGCCGCACTAATTGGCGACAAGCGCACGACCGACGACGCACCTAATTGAACATTCCAGTACCACATCGGCATTCAAACACTTTGACGATATCTACACGCGTTTGTGTTTTGGACATGGTCCTACATTGACGTAAAGAAACCTAGGTAGACCAAAACAGAAGGTAAGACCAAGAAAATACTGGAAGCATGATGTAGCAAGTTAGGTATAAGAATTTGTTCTAACTTACATTCTAACTTTATCCGTAGCGGGTTTATGGAGATTACATAGCATTCGAGAGTACCTAAGGGGATCCATTGTGGGTAGGTAAAACCTTTATTACTGCCACTTGCCACTTGTTCTTTGTAATGGAAATTCTTCTCGTATGAAGGCCTACAATTTCTAAGAAGTTTACGGGTACTTTTCCAGTGTTTGAAGCCGATTGAAAACCTATTTGGAATCCTTAGAAGTCCTCGATTTATCGTTTGGGAACTTTTAGATTAAATGTTTGGTAAAATGTTTGCCACAATACGAGATTACAAAAAAAATATGGTAATATCCAAAAAGTGGTGAGGAAAATGGAAAATGGGGCTGGGTGGCGCAGTGGTTTATCACCTGGCCCTGCGATTGCGGAAGTTATACACAACTTTCGGAAGGGTCACGGGATGGGTGACTAAAAATTTATTAACTCGTGTTCCTCCGTATTTCGGAAGGTACCGGCTGCATTTGCAGTCGTTTACACCCATCAATCCGCATTGGGCCTGCATGGTGAGTTATGGACCATCCTCCTTACCCCATAAGGAAGGCCTGTGCCCCAGTGGGTTTATTAAAAATGCCTGATGTAATGAATATCGAATTACTAACCTTTAAAACCCGAACAACATCTTGTGGGAACTGCATGAGGGCTGTACTCGTGACTCTCCTGTAGATCCTGTCGACGAAGATGCCTGCCCGGATCGCGTGCGCCACCGATCTGAACTTCGGCTTCTCGTCCGACTTTCTCTTTGCCGTCGCCAGCTGCCTCGTGAACGTGGACGCCAGCCATTCCCGGACCTCAGGAGGTACAGCATCAGGCTGAACTTCCGACAACTCATCGTCTTCATCCGCTAACCTCCTGCGCACAACCCATACAAAATTAAACACTATCCAATCCAAGGCCAACAAAAGCTCAGAGACTTAAGCGTACGCGACGCAAGCTTCGACAACACGGTCCCTAATGACATTAGCATGTTATTGCTTCGCTCGAAACAAATTGATCTTAGAATCAGCCAAGTCCGTTATTGCGATATCCGAAATATCCCATCGAAAGCTGCGAAGCTGTAAGATTAATGAAGAAATATAGTTTACTTCGGTCGTTCGTTATTTCTTTATTTTTTCTTAGAAAACCAACAGAATTTATTCTATTACATTACTTGACAGTACGAAATATTTTCTTCTATAATGGATAAGAAAAGAATGTAAAATATTTTGGAAGAATGCTTCTTTATTATCCAATTCTTAAATAGCTAGGTCTATCTATCTTATTTCTAATAAGTAGTAAATCTAATAAGTAAATTATTTAAATGTTTACCTATTTATACTATCATCAAATTCTACAACTATTTAGATCTAGTTGATTTCGTTTAGTAAGGATCTATCATTGATAGTTTGAATCGAGTAGTTTAATGTACTCTTATTCGTACTCTTCTAAATTATTAAATTCTAGAAGAAAAAAGGTCATATAATTAAAAAGTGGATAAAAAAATAAGTAGGTATATATGAATGTATTTAAAAAATGAATTGTTGAACATAACATTGTCATTTTAATGAAACCATATCACACGGACGGAAGACTCACGTAACAATAAGGATATGAGAATACAATATGATATTATGTTTAATTTTGAAGTTCTTGTTTCGTTTGTAACTGTTAAAGTCACAAACCCTAGAAAAATGTAACGTTTAAAGATAATTAAAATGAATAAGAAAAGTCTTGATAGATGGGAACATGCTTAGTTCAATAATAACTAGCCTATTATTTGGGGATATTTACATGCAGCGTGCTCAAGGAAGATTCACTAATAAAACACATTGCTTTCCATCGAATGGCTCTGAATGCAAGAAAATAATTCTAATAGAGCGAATAAAGTCTTAGTGGGAAGAAAGTGTTCTGGGGTGTTTTTATTTATAGCAAAGTTACTGTGTGTATTTCAGTGTCCGACTAAAGCTATGAACTAGCTTAGTTAATTACTTTGAACAGAAAGCAATGTCTCATAGCTGAATCAAAATACAACAAAACAAGCAGGTTTTGTAAATAAATGCACAAGATCAGGAGTGGTCCATTGCTACTTGAATGAACTGTGTAGTGATGGATTTGGTTAAAGAGTTTTGTCAAGTAACAATGGATCTAAAGTAACTGGTAACATCGACACACCTAAACACCAGGGTTGGAGCCGACTGCTGCCTCGCCACTGCCGGTCTAAAATAAAATACGTCGTCATTGGGACACAGATCGGGAAACACCTTAGGATTCGGAAGGTCACCACAAACAACACTTATATGAATGACCGGCTAGTTATCAGTTCGGACAAATTTCAGTTAAACAATATTATCATCACATTTCCAATAAATAATAGCAAACTGATTGACTAACCGGGCAGTTTTTGATGTTTATAAATTTACATTTTAAATAAATATATTGTGTATACTTATATAAATGGCAAAAGGTTTTACAAAGTGCAAGAAACTGATAAAAGTTTGATTAAGTTTAGATAGATAAATCATTAAAAAACTTGACGGAGATTATTAATTCTAATTTTGTAAATAATATTATAACCAAATTATAATTCCGTAAATAATAAATGAATTGTGCTCAAATAAAAAGAAAGCAAACACAATAGTGTTGGGTTTGTCTAGACAAAAAAAAGTTACATGCCTAATAGCGATAGATAACGAAATAGTAGGAAGAAGACGAGGCACAGGGTAAAACCACACACTTGACTAATCGAATCCTAATCTAAACGTTCAAAGAAAACTAGTCTACATGAGAACAAGTTAAGCACTGCTACCTGATAGATATAGTGTAGCACCAGGTGATCGTAATTTGGCATAACTTTTTCTCATAACAGTAGAGGTTACAAGAAATCGGATCATCTAAAATTCAACAAAGTCGCCCTACCAGCTTGGAAAGAGTATGTCTCCAAGCTGGTAAAAGCAGCACAGGAAGACGGGGAAAGACAGTCTAAACTACCAGTAGGAGAGGAAATTGAGATAGTTCAAACGAAGCTCAACAGAACAGAAAGACCTAATCGCACAGAATGGACAGAAGGGAGGCGCGACTACTTGGCCATTGTCGGCGTTGTTGTAACGGTATTAACTTTGCTTCGTTCGGTTTCTCTACCGAGCATCTCGCCCAGCAGGGGGTGCGCAGGCGCCGCGCGTGGAGTTGCGTCTGCTGAGCGCGCGCCGGCTCCGCGTCTCTCCTATCCCTGCGTTAGACAAAATCACTGGCGACGCGACGACGACGCCCGCTCGTCTCGACAACCATCACACATCCTACAATCTGGCTTGCGTAACCCGGCCGCAAATTCATCGAGATCAAACCAAAATATCAGTGGAATCTAACACAACATAAACTCAATGTCGGAGTCATTACTATTACGAGCAAAGGCGGAACTTTGAAAACGTGTATTACTGAAGCTAATGGACGACATTTTGGAAGGCCTCAAAGCTTGATTAATTAAATAACCGACTTATTTGTGAGGATTCGTTTCCTTCAATGTTAGAACTTCAAAGGTATGGAAACCTTTGAACATTCTTGATTTGCTTCGTTTCACGGTATATTGAAATTGGTTTAAATTGTAAACATATGCGAACATGTGTTCGATCTTCATCAGAATGGTCTTGCGGAGTCTGACCAAAAGTAATAATTTGAGATTGTTGAGAGAACAGTTTTTTTTGAAGTAGAGTTATATTTGGTAGTGCTAGTTTCCCACTTTGAATATATTTACGCCCAAACTAAAGGCATACTTATATACAGGGTGCAAAAAAAAGGTTTTTGGAGGGAAAGTACCCTAAAAATTGATGATGGCTTATTGAAAGGAAACATTTCCCCTATCGATTGGTATCATAATGTACAGAATGTTATTTTTTCGGATTTTAGCCCATTCGATTCCTAGGCGACACAGGGCTATTTATTAAAAATCTTTGAATGCAGTTTTAATTATTTTTTTATTAATCCTTACTAATATTATAAATGCGAAAGTCCGTTAGTTTGTTTGTTTGTTACGCCTTCACGTCTTAACTAGTCAACCGATCATCGTGAAATTTTGCATACACGTTGTCAGGGGTACAGAAAAAGACATAGGGTACCTTTCATCCCGAAAAAGAGAACTGTTCCCGAGGGATAGACAAAACATTAAACACGCAAACGAAGTCGCGGGCGGCTTCTAGTAAAGGAATATTTCTTTTCAGCAAAATTTGCCATCACCAATATTTAGGGTAGGTACTTTTCCTCCAACTACTGTCTTTTTTCCACCCTGTATTGTATATTTAATTTTAAACTTTGCCACACGGAGGGAAAAAAGGTAGGTAAGTACCTTAAATATTTTTAAGGCTCGGTTATGTCATTTTATGTCATAACATTTGTCTCTGTCTTATTCTTTACGTGTAAAGAGTATGTAAAATAACCTCACTTCTGCACTTCTTCGATGTTTTTCGTTGTTTTTTCATCATTATCTTTCTTATTTATTAATTATCTTTCTTGAATAAAAGTAAGTGGAGCTACTGCACAGTACGTTAAAGTATATTTCGATATAGAATACAATACGTTTCCGCTATAATTTACGCCAAAAATATGAACTTACGCAAGCGCTTTTGATGATATTCTGTTTTTTTTACAATCATACTTATGTGAGGTTTCTACGCAATTTAATACGATACATTATATATCGTAATATTTAAATTTTAAATGTTTATTCCTTTTGTTCAAGATGCTGTGTTACTTAGGAAAAAATATCCAAAAGAGTAACTCTTTCGGTCGGTATCGTATTTTTTAACATTTGGTAGGATCGGTTTCTGGTTAGGGCAGGTGATTTTTCAAAAATCATTGAATGCAGTTCCAATTACTATTAAAATAAAAATAATGTCTCCTTTATTAAAACTTGCTACATTACTTCAATATTTAAGGAACTTTCCCTTCGTATGGCAAAGTTTTTGGACACTCTGTGGATATTTCAATCAAAAGTAAATTTTAAACGGAAACAATTTTTTTCTTTGTTCTGTGGGAAAAACCGAGGTTTCCTTAAATAACAAATAATAGGGTGACCGTATGGGAAACGGTTTGATGGTCAGCAGTGGAGGCAAAAGTTTATTGGTTAAGAGTGCATCGAGCGACCACTAGCACCGCCAATCAAGAAAAAATCATTACAACGAAATCAAATTATCAGTGCAGTAGGCCCACCACTTGCTGCTTATACCTATACTGAGCTTGGCACATTTTGGCATCACGCGACAATGCGCAACGTGTATCCATGTGTTTATTTCCTTTTTAACCGACTTGAAAATGAGGAGGTTATCTATTCGTCGCGTATATTTTTTTTTTATATGTATGTATACTGATTACTCGAAGACGGCTGAACCGATTAAAATGATTCAAACGTTATAACATGAGGTGTGTTCCCAAATTGGTTCCATTTTTTGAAATTTTGAAATCGGTTTAGTAGTTTTCAAGTAATCTTGAAAAAACTTTCGTTTTCGTTACCATTTTATATGAATTCAGGCGGATTTTCAACGATTATTTTTTTGTTTATGAACCGATTTAGATGGTTTTTTTTTGTTTGAAAGAAGACACCTTAAGGATGATACCATATTAGTTTCATTGGTATAGATAGATTTTGAAGATACATGAGGGAACTACTCAAAATCAAATAGGAACTGTACAGTGATTGAAATATTGGTAGTTTTATGACAATCAAAAACAAGTTAAGTACTTATTTATTGTCATAGACTTTCTGGACTAAGGTTGAACTGCGAAGGCCCAACGGAACTCTTGTGGAAATTGAGTTATTCGGGGTATACCATTGAAAAATGTGAAACATATAATGTTTCACATTTTATTATATAAAATCATCGCTTACATACCAACCACAAAAAAAAAGCTTTTTATTTACTTATTGTATTGTTTATATTCTAAAAGCCCCACCCGACTTCAAGAGACGTGTTTTAATTAATCGATTTTAGAGTTGTTTTTTAATGTTTTTGAAGGAGGTTGTGCTTTTTTATGTTTTTGTATTTAATTTTGTGTATCGTCGTGTGGTCATTTTAAACTTCTTAGGACTTAATGGTTTTTTTTTGGTAAGCATGTAGCGTTTAGTTTAAATTATATAATTTTGGAAGTGACCAGATCGGGGCTTGGGACACTCCACGAAAATCAAAGAATGGGGGTATTTTTTTTTTAATCATATTAATTATAGAGATACTTGAATAATAATCAGTAACCCAATTAGGAAAGGTTTTGAGGTTTGCGCAAAAAAAATATGGCAAGCTGACTTTACGATTTCCATATAGAAGAAAATATCTGTAGGCAGGTAATTCTTTTTATAACGCAATCACATGATAAAACGCCGTTGATAAAAAATTTCGCCAGCAGTTAATAACCGGAATGTTCATAAAAACAAAGAGGGTGATGAAAGGCGTCCCTGTTCCTTGTTCCAAACATAATAACTTATGCGAGGTAACAAGGCTTTATTTATTTTTCATAAAAAACATTTATGAGATAGGTAGAATGAGTCCTACGCCCGACAGCGCTTGTATAAGGGGTATAATGAAAAACATTTGATAACCAGCGGATTAATATTATTGACTAGCGGCCGCCCGCGACTTCGTCCGCGTGGAAAGTTTTTTGTTGTCCCTCGGGAACAATATTTTTTTTCGGGATGAAAGGTGTATGTCCTTCTCTGTACCCCTGACAACGTGTATGCAAAATCTCATGATGATCGGTTCAGTAGTTAAGACGTGAAGGCGTAACAAACAAACAAACAAACAAACAAACGGACTTTCGCATTTATAATATTAGTAAGTACAAACGAACACAAAATACATGTAGGTACATAAGTTCTATAACAAAGATTAAGAAAGCTCTGTTGTTATTCTTTTATAAGTACAAAAAAATATATATTTTTTATTAGACGGCCTTCGTGAAAGCTGAGTTAATAAAAAATGTAAAACTCTTGCACTCGCCAAAATACATACCTAAGCTGTTTTGAGCAATGTTGATGAAACAAAGCTTATGAACTGAGTTTGTTTCGAGCAGAGTACTTGACGATTACATCTCAATTTAATTTCAGTGCGCTATAATAAAAAGATGCGGTACGTAATGGGATTTCTGATAGCTTCTCTGAATAACTGGCGACATTTTGTGAATTTTAAGGAATACTTACATGAAATTAATATATTCCTTTTAGATTGCTATCTACAGGATGAAAGTCATGGCAATTATAAACTTAAAGCCCTTTTTCCATTTTGATCAACTAAACCGATCAACTAGTTGTGCCGAATGAGACCCTGTTTGCGACTTTATTCTAATCGAATCATCTATTTGACTTTTTAATCGACTTCCAAAAAGGAGGAGGTTCTCTGTTCGTCTGTATATATATATATATTTTGTGTATGTCCACCGATTACTCGGAAACGGCTGGACCGATTGAAATGATTCAAAAGTTATTACATTAGGTACTCCCAAGTTGGTCCCATTTTTTAAAATTTGGAAATCGGTTCAGCACTTATCGAGTAATCTTGAAAAAAGCATGAAAATAGTATGATTTTGTGTGAATTACCTCGATGATAATGGTCGTTTACTGCTTTGTTAGTGAACTGAATAAGATAATTATGTTTTTGTTGGAAGAGGGATACCTATCTGTGTAGTTCTTTAACCGACTTAAAAAAGGGAGGTTCTCAGTTGGACCCGTATGTATGTATGTTTCTTCGCAATTATCTCACGTTTGGCTAAGCCGATTTTACTATCTAAATAATATATGTACCAACAAGGTACATACTAAAAATAAAAAAATAAAAATTGTTTAAATAAAACAAAAAACCGACTTCAATAGACGTGTTTTTATTATTACGAATATTATTTCTTGCTTTTTAGAGGTAGGTTTCTTGAAGTCGGTTTTTGTTTTTTTTAAACAATTTTTATTTTTCTATTAAATGATGATATTGACATTTCATTTGAAGTTACAAACGGAACAACTAATGATAGCACAATTTTTACGGTGTTTTTCTAGTGGGAGATAAAGAAAAAGTACCAGTATCACATAAATCTAGAGAAGGTTAACTTCTATAAATATTTTCAATAAAAACGGTATCCCAAAACTTTGCCACACTGAAAGGCCTCATTTTGATTTTAAATATAATTGGCGCTAATCTAATCGCAATATTGACAACTTTCGGACAAACATTTCTTAAAGTAAATTCAAGGTGAAATAAACATAAACAATCACAAGAAGTCATAAACAAAAGAGTACCCATGATGCCATAAAACATTAAGGTAACGATTTATTTTATTTTAGGAATATTAAAATAATAAAAAAAATGATTGTTTTTAGCATCCGTACCTAATTTTTGTTACTTATAAGACTTGTACTATTATTTATTCTGTGTTATGAGTTCTTGTGATTTCACCTTAAATTTTTATCACTTTGATTTAAGTTTTTTTTTATCCAAAAGTTATCAATATCGCGTTTAGATTCTTGGTTTAAAAGATTTACAATGGCTTCAATTTCACTCTGTATATGTTACCGGCAATGTGTATTCTCCGGCATTGTATACAATGCCTAGGCATTGTATACAATGCCTGAAACGATCAGGCAATGTATGAAATGATATTCATTTTATACATTGCCTAGGCATTGTATATGTTACCGGCAATGTGTACTCTCCGGCATTGTATACAATGATTGATATTCATTTTATACATTGCCTAGGCATTGTATACAATGCCTAGGCAATGTATAAAATGAATATCATTTCATACATTGCCTGATCGTTTCAGGCCACCGGCAATGTGTAAAATAAGTTTATTTCTGTTGTCTGTTATAAAAAATAACCTCGAAATTTAAGGCTCACGCTCCGCTGCGCTACGCGCTCGCCTTAAATTTCTAACCTAACCTACAGGAGTAAAGCAGTTTCGGTTCCAAACTCAATAAGCCGCCCTCGAGCCCCCCTCGAGCCCCCCCGAGCCCCCTGAGCCCCCCGAGCCCCCCTCGAGCCCCCCTCGAGCCCCCCCGAGCCCCCCCGAGCTCCCCTCGAGCCCCCCGAGCCCCACACGATCCCCCCTCGAGCCCACCCCGAGCCCCCCTCGAGCTCCCTCGAGCCCCCCCGACCCCCCTCGAGCCCCCCCCGACCCCCCTCGAGCCCCACTCGAACCCCCTTCGAGCCCCTCCCTCGAGCCCTACCCTCGAGACCCCCTCGAGCCCTCCCCTCGATCAAAATCTTTTTATTTTACACATTGCCTGTGGACCAGCAGGCATTGTATACAATGCCTAGGTAATGTATGAAATAGACAATAATATTCATTCTATTTCATACATTGCCTAAAAGGGCCAGGCATTGTATACAATGCCTGCGCTTCATACATTGCCGGTGACATATACAATGCCTGCTGGTCCACCGGCAATGTGTACAATAAGTTTATTTCTGTTGTCTGTTATAAAAAAATAACCTCGAAATTTAAATTTCTAACCTAACCCGGGACCTCCAGGAGTAAAGCAGGTTCGGTTCCAAACTCAATAAGCCGCCCTCGAGCCCCCCTCGAACCCCCATCGAGCCTCCCCCCGAGCCCCACCGAGCCCCCCCGAGCCCCCTCAAGCCCCCCCGACCCCCCCCCCCGACCCCTCTCGAGCCCCCTCGAGCCCCCCTCGAGCCCCCCTCGAGATCTCCCCTCGATCAAAATCTTTTTATTTTACACATTGCCTGTGGACCAGCAGGCATTGTATACAATGCCTAGGTAATGTATGAAATAGACAATAATATTCATTTTATTTCATACATTGCCTAAAAGGGTTTCATACATTGCCGGTGACATATACATTTGATATTGACACATTCATTTGTAAATTTTTTGCTTATCAGGATTGAATACTAGCCCAGATGATTAATTTACAGTGTTTTTATTATTTCATGGCATACCTACTTTGCAAATTGTTGTAAAACTGTCAAAGTAACAAACAGGAGCCAATTAGTACGAAGCAAAACACCGTTTTCCCATCACAGGCATAAAATATTAACAGGTAACTCGGTAGTTACTGTCCGTTAATTATGTAACGGCTGTCTGTCGATATTATTATTCAAGTCCGAACTTTGAACAATGATATCCGATACCTCTACCAAAGTTAACTAACACAGGATTGAATATTATTTATTTTATTAAGGGGCTTTATCTTTAAAACGTGATAGCAATGAGAAACGGGGGTGAGACCGATTTGACAGATTAGGCGAAAAAAATGACAAAATCATTTCGTAAACAACCATTATAGCAATTAAAGAGTAGGTTTCTGAATATTATATAATACACGATTCTGAATATTGATGTTTTCACAACTAACATTGTTTCTAAATTAAGTCAAACTTAAAAAAATAAGAGGTATTTTTGAAATTAAAATTTGTCGTGTCAAAATCTTTGATTCGTGTTTCTAAGATATAATGAAAATCTTAATTTCAGACCCGTAGGATCTTTCAGCAACCTATGGCATTACACCAAAAAGTGATATTTTTTCAAAAGACGACGTAGACAATCTTCGAATTATTATTACTTACATTGTTTTTTACTCTACTGCCAACAACATACCTAAATAATATACATGCTTACATTATGTGACAGTCTTTAGTACTTCGCATCATCCGTTAAGCTAGAGAGATTTCTGCAATGGATTTGTCTTGGAATAGAAACCCAAATGTCACGTGACGTTATATCTCGATAATTTGAATACGCAAATCAAGTAAAATAAGAACACTGATCTTATAAACATTGGTTGGTCCCTTTCTGACGAATACAAGTGAAGTTTTGATTAGATATGTAGCTTCCAAATCATAAAGAAGTTTTGATAAACATAATAATTTTACAACGATTTATTGTGTATAATTGTCTATAGATGAGTCATTGAGTAAATTTTCCTCATATTATTATCATTAAATAATAAAACATTTAATTTCCGTATGTAATCCCTCAATTTATGAACCTTAATGAACAGTTAAACTTGTAACGTAAAACCGCATTGGTAATAAATAGAGACCGGATTATATGCAACATAAAAAGCCCAAAATATGCATGCAAATATGCAAGAAAAATAGCTAAAATATGCACGAGGATCCATAAAAAGGGCCAAAATAGGCAACATGAAATAATAAAAACACGTTTTTTTATTCTTAAAAATTACAATTACTCAACGATAACAATCGTATTTGCGAAAATATAAATTAAGTACAAAATTTATTTGATATTAAAATTTAACTTTAAAAATGTATAGGTACGACTAAGTACCTACTGTTAGAAATGTTCTGAAAAGAAATTGTGTTTATTATCGAATATATTTTTGTAAGCGGAAAGGACCGTTCTACTCGTTCCACTGAGGCATGCACTGAGGTGACTGGGCAGAATTTAAGTTTGAGTGCCATTGTTTGGACATATTATACATTTGAACGATGAACAAGTTCGAGCGTAAATATGCATTATTTGCAAATTGTTTGCCAAAATATGCAACTGCCACAGAAAAGGGGTTAAATATGCTGCATATGCAATATGCATTTGGATATAATCTGGTCTCTAGTAATAAAGCTCTGACGCCGGAATGAGAGTATAATTAAAGCTGCCCAAATATGTGGAGGATTATTAATTTTAATTTCTGTTTGTTCGGCGGCCAATATCAGCTCTCCTTTGTAATACGTATTAAGTGATTATAGTTGGGCAAACAAGCGTAGAATGGCTACTAAGGATTTTGATGGGTTCAATAAATTGGTGCGTTGTAAGCGGCTTAACTCATAACTACACGAGGTAATTTCAAAGTGTTTAATAGGTACAGAACAGAACATTATCTAGCCACTTTATTAAAATAATTATCTTCTTCCACGTGGTCAAGGGATAGTCAAATTTACCATTGCTTGGATGTATGAAATGTCACATAAAAATGATGGTTTTCAAATGGTTTTTTTCTTTTGGTACTTAATTGCAATGAGTTTCTTTTACTGCTAATGATCAGATAAATATTGACTAAAGGGCTTGGTTTGATTATACTCGGTTTGAATGCGTAACAAACTTCAAAAACAACTTTTGCATTTATAACATTAATAAGATATATATTATTAAGGTGCATATTTCGAATAACGTTTGAGTATACCGCAACCGATCATCATGAAATTTTGCATATTCGTTGTCAGGGGTACATACAGAAAAGGATGTAACGTTGTGTTCTGACAATTTCCAAGTTAAATTTTGGCGCGGAAGCGCAATGGTAGTTTTCAGTACCTTACAGGAATTGGCACCTCCCCTTTAACGTCATTGGCGGATGTGTGTAGCAGCCGCAACTTTAATAAATGTCTTTTCGAATTTTTTAGTATATGAATAGGGTTTTGAAATTAATAAACATTGGAAAACAGAACAAAGTCTCTCAATATTCGCTTCAGTTTTGCAGATAATTTGACGATAGAAAATGGCGCGTGCGGCGTGTCATGATTTCGACCAATACGAATGTAAGATTCTTGATTTCGACGAATAGCAACAACGCCCAATAGGAAGGCTGATTTTGGAGCCGCGGTGTTGCCATTTCGCGTCACATTCTTCTATCTGACACTTTTAATGAAGTTATGCGCAAACACCTTTTTGCAGATTGAAGCGTCGAGTGACAGTTCTTTGTGTTTTGTCCAAAAGTTTTATAGTCGACAAATGCACAAGTATTCGTTTCTGTAGGTTAAATTTTATTTACAAAAATATTTGGTCAATTTTTAATTTCAATTCATAGTGGGATTGTGGAAAACGAAACGTTTTGGAAGGAGTCTCGAGGCGGGTTCGGGCAACCCCAAACCCAAACTTCAGTTTTTCAGAAAAGAAATGTCAGGTTGATTTGTAAAGGATTCATTTTGGAGAGAGGCATTTACATTTTAGCCAGGAAAGCGACTGAGGTCGCAGTTAAAACCCATGGTGGTTATTTTTTGATATCAGGTGAGTCCATAATCTATTTTTTTGATCCGGCATATCAGAAAATGTCGGAGCGTGTTTTTCATGGGATTTCTCGAATTTCAGGTGAAAGCCGTTCGATTTTATACCTACCTACCTCAGGCATTTGAGTCGTTGAGAAATATCGAATCGGGAGGCGGGAGCAGGTGGTTTAAAGATCAGCTAAACAGGCTTCTGTTCAGCGAAAACCTGGTAAGAACAGCGAGCATACTATCCCACGCCACGCCGCCATGTTGCCTGGCCACAACGTTTGGACTTCTATTTTTCAGTTGGCTAATCCCACACGTTTGTTTCAGCATTGGGAAATTCAATTATAGTGTTCCGTTTATGTTTTCAACGAAATTTGTCACCCTTCTGGGCTGTCCATCCACGGCCACGTCACCGGCCTGAACAAATTGCTGTCCACCGAGTCCTAATTTCATTCAGGACTCACAGGAGCATTAATAACTAGAAGTTGTCATCATATCGGACACATGAGGTCGGTGTTATCGGACACATGAGGTCGGTGTAACTTTCAATACAATTTAGCCCTTTTAGTGAACCGTGGTATCTCCATGTAGGGCTCGGTTTCTCGACGTAGAACTGTAACTTTTACCTATTGCGGCCCAACGCACACCAACCAAATCGTACCCATGTAAAGCGACCCCTATCGCTAAGCTAGTATTTAGATTTTTTTTTCCTTTTTTTTGTAAGGTAAAACCAAAATTTATTTTTTTTCAATATAGACCATTTCAACCCATACCATTTTTTATTTTTCTTCCCTTTACATTTAAATTTAAATTTTCTTTGCTCCGTGGCTCTCATCGGGCAGTATTCTTAGAGAACCACGTGGCAAGGACATAGGATACTTTTCATACAGACAAAATAACTGTTCCAGATAGATAGAAAAAATATGTGTCCACGCAGACGAAGTCGCCAGCGGTCGTCAGCTTAGAATAATTAGACCGTCGTCGTCAGTTAGGACCCAGCGGACCGTTGACCGTACATTCCTTGTTTTAATAAAACAAGGAATGTACGGTCAACGGTGCGTTTCCGGCTTCCACGACAGGGGAATGATATTCAATCAAAGCTCAAAGCTTGCTTAGGTTCAAAATAAGTAACAGATTTTTGACAGTTTTGTATAACATCATGTGCTGCTCACTGTACGTACAATGACTAGGCTCAAGTAGAGCGGGCCGCGTAGTAATTTCCCCTCTGATAATATATTTAAGAGTCTTCATTCGCCCACCACCGAACAGGACAATTGCTGTAGCGAGATAACCTGAATTTTTCAACATAAATTTCTGACTTCAAACGTTGGTACAATTTTTACTACAGAATAATGTAATGGCCTTATTAATATTAGTGCAAAACTTAGTCTTATTTAAGTGATAATTAACAGCTTTCCTTAGTTTCTTACTTACACATATAACTTTACTCGTAAAGATAAATGTTCTGTAAAGTCAGTGAGAGTCAAGAACGGCCGGTCAACCAGATTACATGGCGTGCGGCCGTGAATATTTCAGGGCTGCGGTCGGCCTTAATTAACCTGACTCGTGTTTTTGCTGATGAGGGTGCCGGTAATGTGCCCTGTGCAACCCTGTACCAAAATTGCTACCATTACAGCCGCTTGTTAAGTTTGCGAACAAAACGTGTTCAGTGTAAGTCACGTTGGTTTGTTCGTGCGTGTGGCGTAACGTAACGTTAGTGTCTTTTTACACGATTGCCCAAAAAAGCAGAGTGTATTGTCTTCAGTTCAGGGTTCAAAACGTGTTCAGTGTAAAGCTAGGGTTTCCTAGGATGACGTTCTATGCCGCTAAATTACGGCCGTAACATGACGGCACCGTCATCCTAGGAAACCCTAGCTTAAGTCTGTTTGTTTGGTCGAGCGTGTATCGTAACGTAACGTAACGTTAGTGTCTTTTTACACGACTGCCCAAAAAAGAAGAGTGTATTTTGTTCAGGGTTCATGTATGTTTGAGACTTTCTTTATTCCTCTATAACTTCGAAATGGCTGAATAAATTTGGATGTGTGATGTACCTATCGTTGAAATCCTTATATCACCCTGAGTGACAGCACTGGCTCAAAAAATCTCATTTAAGAAAAAATCTTAGTCAAAAGCCTTGATGAGTCTCAAACTTGAAATGTATAAAACACGATCTGGTTTATTCTGGGTCCGAAGATATATCGAAATGGTTTAGTGTTATTTCTGTACAATATTTGATTTGTTTTTACAAGAAGTAAAGCTTATTCGGAAAAGTCACGATTTCGATTTGGCTTTGATGATAATAGGTTTTGTTCAAATATGCTTGCTTGATTGTGTTTGTGTCTTTTGTACATATCGCTGAAAGCTCATTGCTAAGCGTTATCGTTCGTAAATAATCAGTCAATACCTAATTTAATTACCTAGTATTATTTCTGCAAGATTACTCTGCAACTTTGATACCTACCTACTTGTACTATGACATCAAATACAATAGGATGAGTATCTGGTGAGTTTGATACGCAATAATAATTAAAGCTAGGCATTTCATCTACAACTATTTCGCATTGACTAAGAATCGTAGTGCGTTCAAATTCATTAACCTTGACGTATGAATAATGATGACTCTAACTGCTCAATTTATCTTACAAGATTGCAGACTATTACTTGAGTACAAACATTTAGTACCTAACTAATGTCAATGATCGTTGTTTTGTTAAACATAGCATCTATTTCTTATTTTAATATCTCCAAGAATTTCAAAGAAGATAAAACTAATTTGCTGATAATAGAAATGAGAATACATTTTAAACCAATTTCAATTCATAAAAAGGCACGACCGAACCGTATCCAAATTCATTCCGTTGATTGTTATCGAATGAAAGAGAAATGCTCCGACATCGAGATAAAAGAATGAAAGCAAAAAAGGTATTAGTGAAAGCTCCGGTATAGGTCTACAGAGCTTCGAATTAAGCTATATATTTTTTGTTAGTGCTTAAACTTTTAGCCACCGTAAACCGTATAATGGTAGATTTGGCATCTGAAACATAAAAGTGATGAAAGGTTTTCTCTCTTCGTGGAAATGTTTCAATGAATTCGATTTCGCTTTACAAAAGGTGAAGCTTTTAAAAATAAGCTTCTCAAATATACAAAGTCATTTGGAGGTAAAACGAAATTAATTAGCAGAAAATTTCCCCTTTTAGATATTTTTTGAAGCGGTCTTTGAACTTTGTACCTACTTTAATGTTTGGTCGTTCTTATTTTTATATAAGAAGATATCTTTTCATATAAACTCATGATCATCATTAATAAAACTCCTCTAATGATTATTTACGTTCATTGAACTTATCAATTTTATAAATACTCGTAAAAGACTCGAATTATATCAATTTATCATCAAAAGATTTACTTGTAAATATTTTTGTAACTTGCATAGGTACATACATAATGTATCAAGCAAAACAGAGTGTGTGTAACACATTGTGGCTAAATATTTTTGTAAAGCGTAATCAAACCTTTAACCGGACCTTATCAAAAGCAGTGGAATCAAATAACTTCATACATACTTGGTTTCGTCGATGTAAACAGCTTCGAGCACTTTCGCCGCATATTGTAAATTCTTTTGTAGTGTCTCTGCCGATATTTCACCTCTGTTTAACTGTCTTAGGAGATAGCGTAATCTGAAACAAAGAGACGGGGTCTATTAATATTAGATTTAAACTGGCGTTCTGCCAAATAGGGTCGAGACAAGGCCCGCCAAACCAGGCAGTGGCCCGCCAAGTCATTTGAATTTGCCCGCCGCCAAAGTTGTGGCCCGGCGCCGCCACAGTCTATAAAATTTTACCCACCTGGCAAATTGGGCCACCCTTGGTCTAGACCACGTGTCACCAATTAGTTTCGTAGGTGTCCGTTTTAAGAAATGAAATGACCATCGCGGTCCGCACAACATTTTTTGTAAGTTCCTGTGTTCTTGCGGTCCGCACAAAATGGGTCGGCAGTCCGGATGCAGACCGCGGTCCACCATTTGGCGACCCCTGGCTAGACCGTTTCTTTTTAATGGTGGCACTGCACGTAAGTACTGGTTTACGCGTTAGAATTATCGCCATGTTGGTCCAAATATTACAGACAAACTCTTCATCACACATGGACGCGAAAAGCTTGTTTGCGTATTTGCCAAGTTTGTTGTACGTAAATAGTAAAATAGATAAATATTATCCATCTAACATTAACATGGATGGTCGTGTTTTGACCTATTGCAAATACTCGAATGCGAATAGCTATGTCGACAGTGTACCATATGGGGAAATTAAAAACTAGAGCTTTCACGATTAAGAAACTATCGCAATTATGAAATTTTATAATCAAATTTTTCTTTTATATTTTTCGAATACTTATAAATAAATAAACAAGTGCTTGTAATATAAAGGAATTAAGGGATAAGACAAAAGATATTATATAAAACCAAAATTGATTAGTACTTAAACAAGTATATTCAATATTATTCAGCCCGAAAAAAACCTTCCGGATGACTTCGTCATTTTCATAAAATTGTCACTTTCCTAACTTGTCTCATTTTTAACTCGGCTCTTTACCTGGTTACAAACAAAGAAGTAGGAAGCAACCCACTCAAATGGTACCTACAGCGAGAACAAATTAAACAGCCCTGCCAGCTGTCGATCGGGCCGCTAGTGTTGTGACACGAACATTGACAGACATAACAAGGGCAGTTAAAACAATGATGCACACAAATATGTACAGTTCACAACAGAAGTAGTTAGTTAAAATGTACAAATCACTTTGGAATTCCGTCTGATTCTGATTATGAACTCTTCTAGGCATAATGATACGTGCAATACCTATGGTCAAGCCACTCTGATGTAGATAGTGTGACTCTTATTTATTACTTTATAACTAGTGGCTCCGTGAGCTTGTAGACCTCGCGATAAAATAAAATAAAATGTCACCATGAAGTTTTCAAAGGACACAGTATTCGCAGCTAGATGGTGCTTCTAATTTTGATCATTTTTCAAAATGGGTGAATACATGGTTTTTTTCAATGATCAAACGAACTTACCTGAAGTGAATTAGTGAAGTTCGATCCTAAATATCATCGAAAGAGAAAGAAATTTTATTTCTCTCTCTCTCTCTCTGGCGCTAAACTACGTGCCAGTTGGTGCAAGCGTGTAGCAGAGCTACTACATGACATGTGTAAACCTAAATCTTGAGACGAAGATGGGACAATTTGTTTGAATTAGGTGAATAAACTTAGATTTCAAATTTTTACGCAATGTCGATCTAATCGGTCTGCAAAATACACGCAAGTTTTATGTGGGAAAACAAAACCAACTTGAACTTAACGGGCTGAATTGAAAAGGTCGGAGCAAATGGCAGTATCTGTATCCTTTCAGCACACTCTCGGCTTCGTTCGACGCCGGCAATATGCGGTTGCTATCGGTTACTAGCGGGTGGGAAGAATCCACTTTTAAAACGAATTCGAATTTAAAAATTTATAGCGTTTTTTCTGATTTCTTTTTTAGGGTTCAACAGACGACAGAAATAACTATCTTAGCGCTATCGCACACGGACGGGTTTATATGGAAGCGCGCACACGAAGCGACGCGGTCGTCGTCGATAACTTTTCATACAAACCATGTGAGAGACAAAAGTTGCCCGTATGCGGTGTCGCTTAACACCCCCTAAATTACTCCCCCTTAGAAACACAAAGAAGGCTAGATAAAGTTTTAACCGGCTACACCTAGTATTAACGGAGAGCAAATCGGTTACACATAGTTTTAACCAACAGCTACCGGCTACACCTAGTTTTAGACGGCTAGTACTAGATGCAGACAGATACACCATGACTTTTATTTATAAGAAATAAAAATAATCAATTGAATAATAAGTATTCCAAAAAACTAAAAGTTAACAAATTGAAAGTAACTATCTTTGTCGACGAACTTAAAAAATAGCATATTTTTAAAACTAAAAGAGAACAATGACAGGAAATAATAAAAGCAAATCTATTAAGGCTCGTAATATACTTGACTCCGAAACTAATGGCGAAATAAAAAAGGGCCGTCGGTATTGTACAAAACGGTCTTCAATAAAGCAATCAATATTGCTCATTTCGTAAAGAGCCTTCGCGAGCATTCGCTTTCCTCAAAAAAAAGCAGGAGAAGAAAATTTTTACGATCATTTGGAGTCGTTATTATTGCGTTATTTGTATAAAAAAAACTTATGTTACAAGCTTAGGCCTAAATACGCTTTGAAAATAACTGGCGCCACTTATAAGAACTAATTAAATTATTTAGTTATTTTATTAACTCTCAGTCCGAAACTGGGTACTTATTGTCTATATTGTTTTTAATTTCCATGATTATTGACGTTAATAGAATAAACTATGTCGGAGTATCGGAGTCGCAAAAATAAACAGGTACATGGTATAAATCCCGACATAGTTTATTCTATTAACTTATTGTCTAATTTCAAAATCTATCGCAATCGCTTTCAGATGGATGTGACACATTGCTGAGTACATTTCTTTGGTAAGTATTTTTCTAAAAAGAAGTATCAATGTATCATATCCTGAAAGCGATTGTGATAGATTTTGAAATTAGAAGATAAGTTAGTATTAGAAAAGGTAGACTCAAACTCCCGAGTGCCAATGGGGAATGTCCGAAAAAAAACAAATTGGCTGAATATTTTTCTATAGGTAGGAATAAGGTCCCTTAGTAATAGAATAAATTTTCATAATTTTCGACTTCGTGAAAAAATTTCAAAAAATCAAAGTCTCTTCGACTTCACAAATGTATGAAAGTAACAGCAGAATGGAGATTGTACCTTTGCCAACACCTGCCACAACCACAACATGGTATTAAAAAAAAAATTCAAGACAAAATGTCAAAACTTTTTTTTTAAATACGTGTTGTGTTTGTGGCAGTTAGCGGCAAAGGTATAATCTCCATTCTGCTGTTACTTTCATACATTTGTGAAGTCGAAGAGACTTTGATTTTTAAAAACTTTTTTACCCAACCGAAAATTCTGAAACTTTTTTCTATTACTAAGGGACCTTATTCCTACCTATAGAAAAATAATCAGCCAATTTGATTTTTTTCGGACATTCCCCATTATGTATATTGCCAGAGAAAAAAAATGATGAAAACGGCGGATTTTTTGGGCCCATAATTAGAAAAAAAATTATTGTGTTGAAATTATACAATTTATGTAAAGTTTGATTACTAGACATAAAGGAACGACTAAAGGTGCGTAACTTCAGCTAATTTTGAACCTTGTGCAGTAGGTACAATACGAGAAATTCGTATTTTCTTCTTTTTCGTTTTTATTTTTTTTCTCTGAAACTGATTCGTATTCTCAATTTTCACATGAAACACATCCGCAGACCATATTCAATGTGTCGTAAAAAAACTGGATGCATATTCCACACCGTGCCGCTCACTAGACATGAAATAAAACACCTTTCGGCACCTTTGCAGCTGCTAAACGTCGGGAAAATAAAAAACCAAACCAATCACCAAAGTACAAAACCACGCTATAGTATCCGTTAATAGTAGATTATACAACAAGTGAATAAAAAGGGAATTTAGTTCGAGGGACTTAGTTGGATCCCGAGAGTAGCGAAGGATTCTAGAGTTGAATCCAGAGCGTAGCGAGGGATTCAAAAGTAGAATCCTGAGCGAAGCGAGGGATACAAAGGACCGAGATGAATTTTTTTTTAACGAGTTGTGTACTCTACTTTTTACCATTGACTGCGAGAAAATAAATAGGTACCTATAATAGCGGTACTTTATACTTAGTTAGTATTTATAGTTGACCATTGCTGGGGCACAGGCCTTCCTTATGGGTGGGAGGATGGGCCATAACCCACCACGCGGGCCCAATGCGGATTGATGGGTGTTAACGACTGCAAATGCAGCCGGGACCAACGGCTTAACGTGCCTTCCGAGGCACGGAGGAGCTTGAGATACTTAATACATTTTTGGTCTGGTCACCCATCCCATGACCGACCCATGCGACCCATGCGGGAAATTAGAAGTTTTCCAATGACATAAAACAACCACGCTAAGAGAGAGATTACATGATCAGTCTGGCATCAGTCCATTTCATCAGTCTGTTTAGACTTTGTCTTTTTGCAGACTGAATATCGTACCAGACTGATGGAATGGACTGATGCAAGACTGAACATTCAATCTCTGTCTAATAGATAGAAAAGAACCCAAAGATAAGAAGACACTATAAAGAACCTAATAAAATATGGCGGGATATTTTTTTTTTCTTGAATTTTATTGTGTAACTAAGGCTCTATGGAATAGCTCCATAGCCAGCCAGTAGGTATAGGTACTTTTTTGTACAAATTCATGATGCGCGCTTGTTCCAAATTCAAATTATTTTTATTCACTCGGTGAATAAAATCGCTTATTATTCACTCTTATCGTTGAATTAAACGCACTTTTTAGAGTGGCGATGGTAAAATAGTAGATTATACAACAAGTGAATAAAAAGGAAATTTAGTTCGAGGGACTAATTTGGATCCCGAGAGTAGCGAAGGATTCTAGAGTTGAATCCCGAGCGTAGCGAGGGATTCAAAAGTAGAATCCTGAGCGAAGCGAGGGATACAAAGGACCGAGATGAAATTTTTTTTTCACGAGTTGTGTACTCTACTTTTTACCATTGACTGCGAGAAAACAAATACCTAGCAGTACTTACTTATAGTATTTATGGTTGACCATCAGCTATTTTTAATGTCCCCACTGCTGGGGCACAGGCCTTCCTTATGGGTGGGAGGATGGGCCATAACCCACCGCGCGGGCCCAATGCGGATTGATGGGTGTTAACGACTGCAAATGGAGTCGGGACCAACGGCTTAACGTGCTTTCCGAGGCACGGAGGCTTAGAGCATTTAAAACGGAGGAGCTCAAGATAATACATTTTTGGTTACCCATCCCATGACCAACCCATGCGACCCATGCGTGAAATTAGAAGTTTTCCATTGACATAAAACAACCATGCCAAGAGAGAGATTACATGGTCAGTCTGGCATCAGTCCATTTCATCAGTCTGTATAGACTTTGAATTTTTGCAGACTGAATATCGTACCAGACTGACTGATGGAATGGACTGACGCAAGACTGAACATTCATCTCCCTCTAATCTCTAATCGATAGAAAAGAACCCAAAGATAAGACACTAAAAAGAACCTAATTAATTTTGGCGGGATATTTTTTTCTTTAATTTTATCTATGGCTCTATGGAATAGCTCCATAGCAGCCAGTAGGTATTGGTACTTTTTTGTACTAATTCATGATGCGTGCTTGTTCCAAATTCAAATGATTTTTATTCACTCGGTGAATAAAATCGCTTATTATTCACTCTTATCGTTGAATTAAACGCACTTTTTAGAGTGGCGATGGTAAAAAAGTGTTTTATTTCATGCTATCTTCTTGCCGGAAATTGCGGACTGTCCTGCATGTATTATTATGAAATTTTATTATTTTGATGTACATTCATACATTACATATTATTTAAACGTAGCATTTTCTAACTTAGTATTTAAAAATAATACCATCCACTTGGTTAGTCTGTCTGTCATCATCACAAATTCTCTCAGGAACGCGTGGACGAATCATATTGAAAGCCTCAAGCCTAGAACTATGAAAAATCAAGTTTTTAACCGACTTCACAAAAAGGAGGAGGTTCTCAATTCGATTGTATGTTTTTTTTATTGTTGTTCGCGCATATCTTCGTCATTTATGCACCGATTTTGATAATTCTTCTTTTGTTCGATTGAGTTTTCTTGCGAGATGGTCCCATTTAATTTTTTTTCAAATCGGTTCAGTTGTTTTCGAGTAATCCTGAAAATACTATGATTTTGCGTCAACTAACATGACGACTTTGTTATTTATGAACTGAATTAGATGTTTCTTTTTGTTGGGAAAGGGGTACTTTTAATGTAGTCTTTTTAACCGACTTCAAAAAAAAAAGATTCTCTCTCAGTTTGACCTGTATGAATGTATGTTTCTCCGCGAATATCTCACGTTTGGCTGAGCCGATTTTTCTACAATAATATACCTATAATAATATACCTAATATAGAAGGTACTTAAACTTAAAAAAAAAAAAGTTTTTTTTTTTTTTTTTTTTTTTTGAAAAAAGAAATATATGTAGCTTACTTCCGCAAACAATATATGCAGGATGCACCGCCCGCCCGCCCGCAATAATATGCACATGCACACCACAAAATATCAATGCACAATACCTGCATTTAGCAAGAGAGCAACACACCTTGCACCTTCACCAATTAGGCTACTCTACACGTGTTTCGCCCCAACCCGGGGCATCCTCAGGAGTTAGATCGTGCGTAAACCAACACCGAAAAAAGTAAGTAAAAAAAGTTTTAAAAACAAAAAACCGACTTCAAAAACCTGCCTCTAAAAAGCAAGTAATAATATTCAAATCATTAGATACGCATTATTGGAGAGTTGGCTAGCAATGAAACGACAGTTATAAGTCACGGTCCGTTTATTACTAACTGTCTGTACAATGCATCGACAATATATGTATATGTATAGATACGATACAAACAAACACTACACTCCTCCAGCGCCACTTGAGCATCTGGGGACAATATACAACATTGGATTAATAATGTACTATAACTAATAATTTACTTTCTTAAGGGCAGTATATTGCAAATTAACTTATTTTTGATTCAGTTTTAAACAATCAAGCATTATTTATTTTGAGCAGATAAAAATATATGTTGTAGTTTCATAATCGAACTTGATCATTTTACGGTTAAAAACACGATTTTCGTATTTTCACTCGACTATAAAAATGTGCAAAGACAATGAATATTTTCATTGTTTTTTGAATAATACTTAAAGATTATAAATCTCTTACGCACAAATAATATATAGAAAAAAAGGTAATGACATATAGCAGAATATTTTACGGTTACTTTTTCAAAAAGTGACTTTATGTTTATTTAAAAATTAATATATAATTATGTAATAAAAATTATGACGCCGTACTGAGGACGGTGTTTCGTTGGTGGCCTCACTATCGGCCTCAACAATCGGCAGCACGGACTCGGTGCCAGAACTAGGCCTTTCAGCACAACGAAACTCCTCCGGATCAGTTGATACTGAGTCCTGCGCCTCGACCCACTCGTCCTCTACTTCTTCCCTTTCTTCTCCCCCCACATTATTATCCGTGTCAATGGCCTCGGGTTCGGCTGGATACGCTGAAGGCGAGAGTGCGGAGTGCGAAGGGGTCGCGGTCGTGGAGGGCAGCGGCGGCACGGGTCGTGTGGGTGGCGGCTGCGACGCTGGCAGCGGCGACTCGCACCTTGTACATGGATTATCTTCCGATTCCGTGACAAACTCATACCTATCTAGTGAAACGCCCGTGTACTTGCGTATCTGATCTATGTGGCGTCGACAAACAACATTATAGTCACTCACATATATGTCATACAGACGGTTGCCCAAAACATCTCGAATGATGCCTAGGGTCCATGTATATTTTCTCGCTATGTACCACATTAACCACACTCGATCACCAATAACAAACTGTCTACTACACTCAGGTGCAGCCTCGTTAGGATTATTATTTCGGTGCGATGGCATAATTAAATCCAACCTTGACCGTAACGGTCGTCCAAACATAAGTTTTGCCGGTGACACACCGGTAGCACAGTGTGCTGTGTTAGGCCCTCCGCTGCCTTGAGCGGGATCCCGGCGCGGGCGTCCGCTCCGGGTGCTGTTTCCTGTATTTTCATAGAGCAGCGCTGCGTGTGGCGGATTGCCCGCCGCACGTGGCGCGGGCGACGAGCACGCTCGCGGGTCCCGCGCGACGGGTCACGCGAGCGGGGCTGTTTCTTGTATATTCATAGAGCAGCGCTGCGTGTCCGAGCCCGCGACGGGCTATTTGTCCGCGACGGAGCACGGCGCGGGTCCCCGCGACGGGCTGTTTGTCCGCGACGGAGCACGGCGCGGGCCCCCGCGACGGGCTCCCGCACCGTGTACCCGCGCCGGGATCCCGCTCAAGGCAGCGGAGGGCCTTACGGTATTCAAATAATAATCCCAACAGCCTTTCGTCTAAAGCTGCCTCTGACAACGTTTCGTTCAATAAACATCGTATCATTTTTTTACACGTCTTTACTGAATTTTCAGCCGCCCCATTGCTTTGTGGGTGGTAAATAGGCGATGTCACATGTTTAATGCCATTATTTGAACAAAACATGTTAAATTCGAGTGATTTAATTTTTACATCGTTGTCTGATACGATCACGTAAGGAATACCAAAAACAGAAAACAATAATTTCAATTTTCCTATCAGCGCTCGAGTTGAAGTACCGGAACTCATACGAATGCATTCTAACCATTTAGAAAAAGCGTCAATAACAATAAGGTAATCGCGGTTACCGATCGACATATAATCAATGTGTATACAGTAATACATTTCGATGGTGTATACGTTGCCACGCGGCGGCGGGGCGCGGCCAGCGGGCGGGGGGCGCGCGCGCTGGCGCCGCCTGCACTCGGTTACACGCACTGCATGACCCTATGTACCGCTCGATCTCGTTATCTATTGAAGGCCACCATAGTTTTGATCTAGCAATATTTTTCGTTTTAACGATACCAAAATGACCGGTATGTAGTTCGCTTAGCATTCGCTCACGATATATCGTAGGTATTACAATTCTGTGCCCACGAAACAGACATCAATCTTCCACCTCTAAATCGAGCTTACATTGGAAATATGGAGAAATTGATGAACATTTAATCTTACGCGGCCAGCCTTTATTCATGTACTTAATTACCGTTTGTAAAGTGACATCTTCCGCGGTAGCTGTTTTAATGTCATCGAACATTATTGGCGAGACGTTAGCATCTAAAAACTTTAAATGCGATAATGATAAATCGTTATCACGGTCCGCTCGCGCGCCGGCGCCGGCGGCGTTGCATTGTAGTGACTCATCACAAGTTGTTATGCGCGAGAAATAATCCGCAACAGCGTTTTTGTCACCTTTTATATATTCTATTACGTAATTATACGCGGACAGGAACAAGGCATATCTTTGCAAACGCGACGCTGCCATTATTGTTATGCCGTTCTTTTTTCCGAAAATAGATAACAACGGTCTGTGATCAGTCCTTAATATGAAAGGTACTTGCCGCCCATACAAATATTGATGGAAGTGTTTAACCTCCCAATAAATTGCTGTAGATTCTCGCTGTACCTGGGAGTAATTGCGTTCACTCGTAGATAGGGAACGCGAAGCGAATGCCAGCGGGCGCTCAACGCCGTCGCTTGCGCGCTGCGCGAGCACGGCCCCGAGCCCGGCCGGCCCGGCGTCTACCGTCAGCACGAGCTGGGCGGCGGGGTCGAAGTGCGCCAGCACCTTATCCGAAGCCAGCTCGCGCTTCACCGTCTCAAAAGCGCGCTCATGCCGTATGCCCCACTCCCACGGTGCCCCGGCTCGTAACAATTCATGCATAGGACTTAAATGTGACGATGCGTTTGGAATAAAATTACGAAAATAATTAACTACGCCTAAAAATCTCTTGACTTCCGTAACATTTGTGGGACGGGCGGCATTTACTATTGCTTCGATTGTTTTTGAACAAGCCCTTAGCCCATTTTTGTCAATAATGTAGCCTAAGTATGTTACACTATCTTGAAAGAAAACGCACTTATCTTTCTGTAGTCTAAGCCCCGCATCTCTAAGCCTAGATAGTACTTTATTTAGTCTATCCAAATGAATTTGCTTAGACGGTCCCGTTATGCAGACGTCATCGAGCCAACAGCTGACTCCTTCAATGCCTACTAAAAGCGACTCCATTGTGCGCTGGAATATAGCAGGTGCATTCGCTAAACCATACACTAACCTTGTATAGTTAAATAATCCTTTAGTAGTACTGATTGTTGTTAATTCCTGGGAACGTGGGGAAAGTCGTAAAGTTACGGTGTTATTTGTTATTTTATGTTATTTATTACTGTGTGTTACCTTAATATAATAGGTTAATATCTCTATATAGTTTAATACAATTCAAGTACAACAATTATGGTGCTCCCTTGCTCTCCGCTTTCAGGCAACCCTGAAAATCAGCGTCGTGGTGCAGTCACTATGTACCTCGACACAATGCTGAGTGGAAGCCTTTTTGGCACATGCTTGTCTTAAGAATAGTTTTAAGTTAATATTGTTTTTCTTATGTGCTAAATAAATATATTCTATTCTATTCTATTCTATTCTATTAAAACAAATTGATTATATGCGTTACTCAAGTCAATTTTTGAATAGTGCTGTCCGTTACCTAAATTAGCTAACACTTCCTCTATGCGTGGCATAGGGTACCTGTCGATGTGCATGTCTTTGTTAAGTGTTAAGGAATAATCACCGGCTATTTTAACTTTGCCGATGCCTTTCAAAACGGGCACTATCGGGGTACCATATCTAGAAAAACTTACTGGCACAAGTATTCCTAAACCTATTAATCTGTCTATTTCCTCTTCTACTCGCTCTTTTAATGCGAAAGGAACCGAGCGCGGCTTAAAAAACTTAGGTACCGCCTCTTCTTTCAACCGTAATTCAACCTCAAATTTATTGAACGTTCCTAATTCATCGCTAAATAAATCGGTGTAGGTATTCATGATTTCCGTTACCTCGCTCGAACACTGACTGGATACAGTACTGATATTATTATTAAGGGTAGTAATACCTAAATTAAATTTTGCCATAAAATCTCGGCCTACAAGGGGCGGGCCCCCATTTTCAACGACATAAATTTTAATTTTATTTGAATCATTTAAATACGTCACCGTTGTTTCAAAATATCCTAACGGCGAGATTTTATGGCCATTGTAAAGGCAAAATTTTAAATTACACTTTTGTAAATAAAAACTAGAAAAATATTGTCTGTATAATTTGTCAGATATAACTGTTGTTCCCGAGCCCGAGTCGAGTTCCATTTGTAACTGTACACTATTTATAGATACCGGCAGTAAGATTGGAGAATATTGAACGTACCTTAAATTAAAAACTTCACATTCCTTACAATTTTGACATCCACTTTCCTGGGAATCTTCCACCAAATTGTGCAGGCGTGATTTATTTGCCCCTTTTCCAGTGCACACTTTCTTCAGATGCCCCTTTTCGCCACAGACTTGGCACCTATAGTTCCTATAACGGCATTTGTCGGCTTCGTGGCTCTTCATGCCACACACGGAGCACCTGCGGCCCCCGCGTCCATGATCAGCTGCGGGCCTCTGTCCGCGCACTTGGTATACGGGTTCTTCCTTTATGTGCGCCGACACCGATCCCGTGGCCGCCGCCCGGGCTTGGCGCGCACTCGCCGCCTGCTGTGCTACTTCCAGTGCTTTTGCGAACTGGAGTGTGGCTGCGTCTTGCTCGAATAAACGGTCACGTTCGGGTCCGACGTTCATGCCCAGCACAAAACGATTTACTAAAAGCATGTCTAGTGAACTGCCGAAATCGCAGTTCACTGCGAGTCCCCGGACACGCGCCGCCCATCCCTCGACGCTTTCTCCCGCACTTCTTTTCGCCTCGAAGAATTTTTCCCTGTCGGCGAACGTACACCTTTTTGGAGAGAAATGCTTGTTGAGCTCTGCAACTAACTCGACGAACTCAACCACTTCTTCTTCGGATGCACAAGATTTGTCGCCAATCGGTATGTTTCATCCGACAAATGAGTGAGTAATAACGGTCCCTGTTTATCTGCCGCAACTGAATTCAGCTTGATATACTGCTGCAGTCTACCATAAAATATCTGCCACTCCTGAGTATTGTGGTCGAAAATGTTGATATTTCCGATAAAAGCCATGATAAATGATTCCAATTTTTTTTATTTTTACGCGCGGGTATCTCGTCGCCAGTGGAGAGTTGGCTAGCAATGAAACGACAGTTATAAGGCACGGTCCGTTTATTACTAACTGTCTGTACAATGCATCGACAATATATGTATATGTATAGATACGATACAAACAAACACTACAATTATCCTTTTTATAATAACAACACCTCTATTGAAGTCGGGTGGGGCTTTTAGAATAAAAAAAGGAAGTTGTACTCCAGCCCCACCCGACTTCAATAGAGGTGTTGTTATTATAAAAAGGATAATGCGTATCTAATGATTTGAATATTATTTCTTGCTTTTTAGAGGCAGGTTTTTGAAGTCGGTTTTTTGTTTTTTAAAACAATTTTTTAGTCAACTCATCAAAAGATAGGAGTACTTAACAGCACTTGTATTTGTTTTGTGGTCTGTGCTTAACAGGTACTACTAAATGTGAATTTGATAAATACTAGCGGGGTGAGTTCGCGTTTGTGACGTTTTTGATCATTTTTCGAAAAAGCTGAAATATAACAAAAATAAAAACCAATTCAAAGCTGAATCGACAAAAAAATCTATATAAATATCAAACCCATTAACAAAAAATCACGGCAATTGGGTGAGAAATGCGACTAGGAGATTAGACGGACCAGCCGAACCGGCATAAAGCAGTTTTGCCCAAGCTGAAACGAGAAGCTTCGTGCTTGCTCGATCAAAAAGGGTTTTGCGTGGTGTAATGGGATGCGACCTGTGCCCCAGGAAAAAGAACATAAAAAAAACCGGCCAAGTGCGAGTCGGACTCACGCACGAAGGGTTCCGTACGAAAAAACTGCAAAAAATTCAAATTCAAATTCAAATTCATTTATTGGTCCATAAATATGGGTATAACAAGATTTTACGTAGAGAATGGTTTAGTACAGCCATATTTCACCTTATGGTATATGAACATAGGTAAATACATCTTAACATGCTAAAATATTAGAAATTTCAGAATTATTTATTATTATTATTACATTATCATTAAACTTATATCAAATTAATTACAGTCATAATTAATAAAATTATAGTAAGCAAATGCAGAATGTCAGTATTTTAAATCTAGTACTTATTACATTTTTTAAGTCATTCCTTACATTGTATCTATTTTATTATTCAAAAATGTTCTTATGTCATAGTAAGCTTTTTCAGCAAGAAAGCCATTGAGCGCAGTTTTAAATCTTTTATTGTCATTGATCGATCTTATAACCAATGGGATTTTATTATAAATTATAGGCGCCATGCAGTTTACACTCATTCGTCTAAGAAGAGTTTTGCACCCATGAGCTACTTTTAGTGTGCCTTCACGACGACTACCTATAGGGTTCATTTCAAAATTATTTGGGTTATTTCGAACAAAGTTTGCTATCTCAGATATATACATAGACGGCAATGTAAGAATTTTATACTTACGAAAGTAGGGTTCACATGAGTCATCTTGCATTAGACCAAACATGGATCTGAGACATTTTTTTTGAGATTTAAAGACACTTTCCTTGTCGGTAGTGTTAGCCCAGAACATTATCCCATATCTCAAAGCTGATGCGACGTATCCGTGATAAGCTGTCAAAAGTGTTTTAACACTAGCAACCTTCCTCAATTTGTAGAGAGCATATGAAAACTGGTTTAATTTCTTTATTAAAATGTCAATGTGAGGTTTCCATGTCAGCTTATTATCTATAGTCAAACCTAAGAACTTAGTAGTGTCCACTTCCTTCACTGAGTTTCCAGAGTATTCAATGTCAAAATCTAGTGGATCGTTATTCCTTTGCTTAAAGTTTATCAAATGTGTTTTCGTCAAATTAATTGTCAAATTATTTAATGTCAGCCACTTGATTAAAGATGTCAATGTATTATTTATGTCAAATTTAATATTATTTGAATGGTCATAGGTAAATAAAACAGTACTGTCGTCAGCAAATATAGTCATATGATGATTGGTCACATTAGGAAAGTCATTTATATAAATAATGAAAAGTAGAGGACCTAACACACTTCCTTGTGGTACACCATAGCATACTGACCTTTCTTTCGATGCATAAGTAGTGTTAACACCAGTCTCAGCATCAATTCTATTTATGTGCGTAATTTGTCTTCTATTACTTAAGTAACACTCAATTAGTTTAAGGGCGTTGCCTCTTACACCATATTTTTCCAGTTTGTCAAGTAGTGTTATATGATTAATATTGTCAAATGCTTTAGTCATGTCCATAAATAAAGCCAGAGTGGGCTTTCGCTTGTCTACGTTACTCACAATTTTTTCCAAAAATTCGTACATTGCCATGTTTATCGATTTATCTTTTCGAAAACCATATTGGTTCTTTGAAAATAAGTTGTTAGATTCAAAGTAATTATTAAATTTTTTATATATGATATATTCAATAATCTTTGAAAATATAGATATTAATGCAATGGGACGGTAGTTCCTTAAAAGTTTTTTATCGTCTTTTTTAAATACTGGAATAGTAATTGTCAACTTTAATATGTCTGGGAATGTTCCTTGTTCCAAACATAAATTTATAATATAACATAAGATCGGTGCTATTATATTTCCGACTGCCTTAATACTCCTAGTAGAAACACCGTCAAAACCTACACTATTTGTATTCTTAAGTGAATGTATAGCTTTGAGAACATCAAACATAACAATTGGCGTAAGGAATATAGAATTCAGTTGACTATGCGGAACAGAATTTGATTTTGGCCTATGACCATCAACAGTTTTTATTGATTTTGTAAAAAAATCATTAAATGTGTTCGCTATATCTGTCGGTTCAGTTATCTCTAAATCATTACTTATTACACTGGTAATGTGTTCCCTAGGTAAGTTATTGTTATAGTTATTAATTATTTTCCACGTTGCTTTAGACTTATTTTTAGACTGGGTTACAAAATAGTCATTCTGTGCCTTTTGAGTGAGATTTATTATCCTTTTGTACCGTTTGGTATAATTATCAAAAGCTGATTTATTAGATGTTGTTGGAGAAAGGCGATATTTCCATAAGAGATAACAACGTCTTTTACTGCATGATTTAATACCTTTTGAAATCCATTTAGGTTTGTTCGTAGTGGAAATTTTCACTCTTACTTGTGGGAAACATAACTTATAAAAAAGTGTAAAGAGGTCGTGAAATGAGTTGAATGCACTATTTGGACAGCTTGTTTCATAAACTTCGTTAAAACTTAGGCTTTTCATACAGTTGGAAAACTTTATTATATTATCTGGAGAAAAATCTCGCCGGTAAGTGAACCAATGTTTTAGTCGGCATGATTTTTTGACAGGTATCTTAAGAGTTTGGGCAGAGTGATCAGAAAATGCTAACTCTATGACTTCCCCCTTTGCACCGCGAATATTATGTATAATATTATCCAGACATGTTTTACTGCGTGGTCTGGTGGGTTCGTTAAACTGGCATTTCATATTATATTTGGATAGTAGCTGTTTAAAGTCTCTAGACATTTTATTATTTGTTAACATGTCAATATTGAAGTCACCGCATATAATTAATTTATAATTGTTCTTGTCACTGAGGGAGTTTAATATTTTTTCAAGTCTAGTAAAAAATAGAGTTATTAGTTCTAATTTTGACCGAGGGGGTCTGTAAATACAAACTATGTAGAGTTTGTGTTGTGCTAGTTTTATTGCCGAGCATTCTATTACGCCAGGTATTGATTGGTTGATTATACTAGTTATATTTTCATATTCATGGTTGTTCTTAATAAGAATACAAGAGCCACCTCTACGTTGTTGTCTGCAGTAGTAGGACGCTAAATTGTAATTAGTTACATCAAGGCGATGCACGTCACTTACCATCATGTTGTGCTCAGTTATACCTACAATATCTATTGGAGTTCGTGCATCCTTTAAGTTTTCTAAATTAATCATTAATGTGTTCGATTTTGTTATAAGGCCGTCTATATTTTGATGAAGAATGTATAATGAATTAAATACGAAATAAATGATCAGATGAACTGTAGTTAGACTTAGAATTGGTCTCAATGGCTATATTGCAGTCAAGTTTTGAAGTAGTCAAAGGAAATGATTCTAAATCAAAGCGCATTTGTTTCATTATAGACTGGATAATGGTTCGTAATCCAAAGTTATTTACTCTACCTGTCGAAGTTGAAAACATTTCATAAGTCAAGTTCACATTCGAGTCATAAAAATATGCATTTTGATGATTTTGTAGTTCTACATAGAGTAAACTATTAAATAATTCAATTTTATAATTATGTATGGGTGCTCCTAGTACATATGTAGGGGTACAGATTATTATGTTAGTGTAGTTAATTTCTTTAATTAAATTTCCAATTGTATTTATAAGTTCAATACAATTAGTATCTTTTATATCGGTATCGCCTAATACAATTATACAGTAGTCGTCTATAGTAAAATTTGATAATTTGTTTTTCAGGTTAGTTAGAAGTTGCTTAATTCTTATATTAGGTAGTAGGTATCGGCAAAGATTAAATTCGGATGAGAACGTATTTTCGATAGAGTGAAGAGTGCCTGAGTAATATCTATTACTTAGAATACAAAGTTTCCTTTTAGTTTTATAAATAGATTGTTCAGGTATAATCTTAGGGCAGGTAGACGAAGGTTTATGAGAGTCCGATTTGGTTTGATTTGTTGTTGACATCTCGTGATGCAGCTGGCAGTCATCAAGAACAGTTTCTTGAGAAAAAGGGCTCTTCCTTGGGCTAACTACGTTGTCATTGTCAGTTTCAGGCTGCGTTGAAAAAGATCTTGATGCAGTTGATGGAGTACCACGCTTGGTTTTCTTCTTTTTTCTTCCTGATATTGGAGTATTATTGGATTGTTCTATGCCGATCTTTTTGTAATTGTCAATAGTTATAAGGCTTTTGTTGAGATCCATCTTTAGTCGATAGTTTTCACCATGTAAGTTTTCTATCTCTTGGTGTGCACTTTTCAGCTGTTCGTTAGCGTTTTCTAATTGCTCTGAAAGTATTTTTATTTTTTCGGATAGTTCAGTGATATTCAGAGATTCATTTAGAGAACCATTTGGTAAACTCATCATAGTGGCATCAAACAAAGACTCCTTTGAAAGGTCGGTTAGTGAAGAATATCTTGGTGTTGGTCCTTGCCGGTGGTGTACTCGCTCGGTTATGTTTTCTGTGTCGAAGTCGAAGTTAAATTCACAAGTACTGGTAGCGGTATTTTCACCCATTGTAGGTATGTAAAGTTCTGATATGCTTATTAGTTTTAATCGTAACTGTTTTAAGTCAGTTTTTAAGTTGATTTTTATTGTCGATTTTTTTTATTATTGTATTAATTATGTCAAGTATTATTCAAAAAATAAATAAAAAATAAAAATATCTAAAAGTAAAAAGTCGGTCGACTTGTAGGAGGTTTGAACCCGTGCTTTCACAGTCTCTTAACTCATATAAACTGCAAGAAAAATAGTCGCACACTTGTAGGTTTGAACCCGTGCTCTCTCGCAGGCACTCAATTCGTCTAAGCTGGGCTCCGTGCCACTTCGCCGCGGCTGCTATTACTGGCATTGACAAATTATTAAGTCACTATAGTCCGATCATACCGGTGATACGATGGGCGGGGCTTAGAGGTTGTGTTTAGCCAATCAGTACACTTTGTGTCACGCCACTGTTGGTCAACCGTTCAGTTTTTGCAAAGATTTAAATTATTCGTCACTTTCACCAAATTATTATATGATCTTTTTATCACACTTTCTGCTTGTCGTATTTGGGAACACTTTTTGCTGAATGTTTGTGTAAATAAGTCACTGCTTCACAACTATTTTGGTTGAAAACTGTTTTTTTAGGTATTGTCAAATATTTCACTAAATACTTCACGGATTTTGGAGATAACATTCACAGTGGTTATTTAAACTATATACTTTAGGATAAATATCAGCACAATGATTTTAAATAACTTTTACTATTTTTCGCAAGAGATAAACACGGAGCTGTTTGTTTACTTCCAAAGCGCCATCTATGTTTTTTTTTTGAAAAAAAAAAAACACGTTTGTTGTTTGGGAGCCCCCCTTAAATATTTATTTTAATCTGTTTTTAGGGTTCCGTACCCAAAGGGTAAAAACGGGACCCTATTACTAAGAACTCCGCTGTCCGTCTGTCTGTCTGTCTGTCTGTCACCAGGCTGTATCTCAAGAACCGTGATAGCTAGAAAGCTGAAATTTTTACAGATGATGTATTTCTGTTGCCGCTATAACAACAAATACTAAAAACAAAATAAAATAAATATTTAAAGGGGGCTCCCATACAATAAACATGTTTTTTTTTTGCTGTTTTGTACTCGATATTAATAACGACGATAGGTAGACAGTTAAAATTTTCACAGATGATGTATTTCTGTTGCCGCTATAACAAAAAATACTAAAAACAAAATAAAATATTATTTTAAGGGGGGCTCCCATACAACAAACGTGATTTTTTGCCGTTTTTTGGTACGGAACCCTTCGTGCGTGAGTCCGACTCACACTTGGCCGGTTTTTAGTATTTGTTGTTATAGCGGCAATAGAAATACATCATCTGTGAAAATTTCAACTGTCTACCTGTTGTCGTTATTAATATCGAGCAAAAAAATGGCAAAAAAATCACGTTTTATGTATGGGAGCCCCTCTTTAATATCTATTTTATTCTGTTTTTAGTATTTGTTGTTAAGTATAGCGGCCACAGAAATACATCATCTGTGAAAATTTCAACTGTCTAGCTATCACGGTTCATGAGATACAGCCTGGTGACAGACAGACAGACGGACTCCGGAGCGGAGTCTTAGTAATAGGGTCCTGTTTTTACCCTTTGGGTACGGAACCCTAAAAATGGGCGATGTACCTAAAACGTAGTGATTATTTCCTCTGTGGATGTACCTACATAGTAGTATAGTCTGTGCATTGGATACCTATTTTTATGATACTTTCTTTTATTACATAGGTACATTTAAGTCGTTGTAATTCACGACTTAAATGTATTACAAAAATTACTAATAATTACTATTTGTTCCAGACGTAGGTTAATATCCAGTTTGAATTATATTTATTTGATAAAAAAAGTATTTAGTGTGATGTAAGATTGGTACGACGACATCTATTATGTGATGTGAAAAAATGACGATGCATAACCTCAATGAAACTTGTTACAATAACAAAGAACGTAGGTCTCATAGCGAGCGTATGCTTATTATTTTATCAAATTTTTATTTTATTTTAAACAACTGGATATTTAGCTTTATTAATCCAGCAATGATAATAATAAACTAGTGGCTCTGTGAGCTGTAGACCTCGCGTTAAAAAGTAGCTCACATTCATTGTATGTTGTTTAAAAACTATTCTAAAGGATGTCGCCACCCTTCTTTCCCACCACGAGCTTTCCAAAGCACGTAGCAGGTACGTGCTGTTTGGTATTATTGAATTATATATATACGCAGCAAGATAGCGATTCTAATTTTAAACATTTTTCGAAATGGTGATTTTTGGTAAATTTAGAAAAACTGGCTAAACTAAAAAAATCTATATAATTATCGAACCTGCTCACAAAATTTCACGAGAATCTGTTGAGAAATGCGACCTGTAGAGAAAAATGGACAGCTGGAAAGTCGGACTGAAATATGTTTTTTTTTACATTTCTCCGTCATCATGAAAAATTTCAAAAAACTGGCGTGATAAAAAAATTATATGTAATTTTTGAACCTGCGCACAAAATTTGACGAGAATCGGTTGAGAAATGCGACCTGTAGAGGAGAACATCCAGCGCCAGAAAGCCGGACTGAAATAAATTTTTCTTACATATCTCCGCCATTACGAAAAATTTAGAAAAACTCTCTCAACTTAAAAAATCTATATGATTTTCAAACCTGCCCACAAAATTTCACGAAATTCGGTTGAGAAATGCGACCTGTAGAGGAGAAAAGACAGAGCCGGAAAGCTGGACTGCAATATGTTTTTTTTACATATCTCCGCCATTTTGAAAAAAAATTAAAAAGTGGCGTGACAAAAAAATTCTATATCATTTTCAAACCTGCTTACAAAATTTCACGAGAATCGGTTGAGAAATGCGACCTGTAGAGGAGAACAGACAGCGCTGGAAAGCCGTAAAACCTGTATTTTTAACATATCTCTGCCATTTTGAAAAAATAAAAAAATCGGGCTCGACAATAAAATTCTATATAAGTAATTTTTTAAACCTGTTTACAAATTTTCACAAGAATCGGTTGAGAAATGCGACCTGTAGAAGAGAACATACAGACATACGAAAGAATTTTTGCCCAAGCTGAAGCAGAGACGCTTCGCTCGCACTTCGTGCTCGCTCGGTCAATTATAATCTTAATATATAAAATCGTAAACTGAATGACTGACTGACTGACTGACTGACTGACTGACTGACTGACTGATCTATCAACGCACAGCCCAAACCGCTGGACCTAGAGACTTGAAATTTTGCACACAGATACTTTATACAGTGTAGGCATCCACTAAGGAAGGATTTTTGAAAATTCCATCCCTAAGGGGATGAAATAAGGGATGAAAGTTTGTATGAAAGTCCCTCAGTTTTGAAGCTAGAATCTTCAAATTTTTAGTTTAGGCTGACGATTGAAAATTAATAAATACGGGTCTCAGCGTTTTTCAAAATTCTACCCCCGAATGGGTCAAAAGGGGGATGAAGTTGTGTATTAAAGAAAATCCTTCATTTTCGAAGTAAAAATCGCTAAATGTATAATTTAGGCTTATGGATAGAAATCTAACGCAACGTATATTGTTATTGTTAGGATTTCAACTCCAAAGGGGATGAAATGGGGGTGAAAAGGGTTAAAAAAAACCTAAAAATAGATATGGATGTCGTTATCGGGGTTTTGTGGGATGATGATTGCAAAAATGACATTTATTTTGAAGTCCAACCACGGTGGACATGATTTAACCCCTAAAGGGGTGAAAATGGGGTCCAAATTTTGTATGGAAAAATAATATAAAATAGACATTACAACTTTAAACTTCGTAGGAGCACATCTAAAAATAAATAGGCAAATATATATTTTGTTATTTTGAAAATCAACCCCTTAGGGGGTAAATGGGGTGAGTAAACATAAAAATCGATAAAGATGTCGTTATTGGGGTTTTCTGGGATGACGATTGCAAAAATGACATTTATTTTGAAGTCCAACACGGTGGACATGATTTAACCCCTAAAGGGGTGAAAATGGGGTCCAAATTTTGTATGGAAAAATAATATAAAATAGACATTACAACTTAAAACTTCGTAGGAGCACATCTAAAAATAAATAGGCAAATATATATTTTATTATTTTGAAAATCAACCCCTTAGGGGGTAAATGGGGTGAGTAAACATAAAAATCGATAAAGATGTCGTTATTGGGGTTTTCTGGGATGACGATTGCAAAAATGACATTTATTTTGAAGTCCAACACGGTGGACATGATTTAACCTCTAAAGGGGTAAAAATGGGGTTCAAATTTTGTACGGAAAAAGAATACAAAATCGAAATTACAACTTTGAAATTCGTAGGAGCACGTCTAAATATATATTTTGGGATTTTGAAAATCAACCCCTTAGAGGGTTAGTGGGGTGAGTAACATAAAAATCGATATGGATGTCGTTTTTAAGGTTTTATGGGATGGTGATTGCGAAAATTAGATTTATTTTGAAGTCCAACGCGGTGGACATGATACATATGGACCTGGACCTGGACATGCACATCCAAGGAACGGGAACGGGAACCGGAACGGGCACGGGCACGGGAACGGGAACGGAACGGAATGGAACGGAACGGAACGGAACGGGAACGAGACGGTAACGGGAACTAGAACGGGACGGGTACGGGAACGGGAACGGAAGGGGTACGGGACGAGTACGGGACGGGATCGGATGGGAACGGAACAGGAACGGAACGAAACGGGAATGAAACAGGAACGAAACTTGAATGAAACGGGAACGGAACGGGAATAGAACAGGATGGGAACGGGAACAAGAACCGGACGGGAACGGAACGGGAACAAGAACGGGAACGTAAGGCGTACGGGACGGTTAGGGGACGTTTACGGGACGGGAACGCAGCGGGAACGGAACGGGAATGGGAACGGGAAAGAAACGTGAACGGAATGGGAACGGAACGGAAACGGAACGGGAATATAACGGGACGGGAACGGGAACGAGAACAGGATGGGAACGGGACAGGAACGGGATGGGAACGGGAACGGAAACGGAAGGGGTACGGGACGGTTACGGGACGTTTACGGGACGGGAACGCAAACGGGACGGGAACGGAACGGGAACGGGGAACGGGAACGGGAGCGGGAGCGGGAACGGAAACGGGAACTGGAAGCCTTGTGCGAGGCCCGCCACACGCGGCAAATGTCTTGCCTCGCGAGGCAGCGCGCTTGATGGGGACTCGCCTAATCGCGTAAAAATGGCTGGCCGGATCCTGGTTGAAGGTTCTTTAAAAGGATTTCGTCTAATATCCACGCGGACGAAGTCGCGGGCAGAAGCTAGTAAACTATATCGGGATTTACACCATGTATCTGTTAAAACAATATATATTGTTAAATCTTAAAGCAACGTGGCTTTTCCGGACGGAAGCCGGGTTGCTCTAAAAGTTAAATGGACGACGGCAACTTGGAAAACCATAAATTTTGGGTTATAGGACAACGACATACCATTTCCAGATACCGAAAGACTTTTGAAAACATTTTATTTAAATAGGTAATTATTTTGAACACAGAGGATACAATGATACATTGATTACAAAAAGACTAAAAAATTGCAGTAATTTATTTTGTTGTATTGGCTTGGTATCATACAGTGTCTATTTTCAGCTTGAAAGTCGCGTTTTTTTATAAAACTTTGGTTTTATAATTAAGTACTCGTTTATAATTACGTTTTTTTTTCCAAATTTATAAAAAAATACTCACCCATTTTGAAAAATGATCAAAATTAGAAGCACCATCTGGCTGCAATGCTCACGTACCTACTGTGTGCTTTGAAAACTTCATGGCGACATTTTATTTTATTTTTTCGCGAGGTCTACAGCTCACGGAGCCACTAGTAATAGTTTTATAATTTGTCGAACTTATAGGTGCGATGAAGGCACTGACCCATCTCGTGGATAAAATAAAAACCCAGTAATCGCTACGCGCATGGTGTAGTCGTCACCGAACCGTGACCGCGCTATGACCTCGCGCCTCCGCCTCGCCGTAACCGCGCCATCGTTGCGCCACTGATCCGCACGGGTCCGCAGAATTTGATCAACGACCGTCGATAGCGGATAATAAGCGCGTTGTTAGCCGGAGGCGAGGAGCTATCTGATCTAAACGACTTGTATTATTCCCTCATAATGGGACTGATCAATCTTCTTAGCCTTCTTAGGCTTGTTAGTGATTCAACTTGAAACTAGGTTCAAGAGGACAGGACATAGTAGATTAGCGGGAAAAATAATCAATGAAAATGTATTTTACTTTTTTTAAATTGTAAAATTCTCACAAGGAGTTCTCTATCTATACCACGTTGTTCAAGTATACTCAGTCTGACTGAAGCATCGCGTCGACCTACCTGGTAATTAATTTGGCCGAATCCTTCCATTCTGGCCGCTGACGGACGTGATCGAAATCAGTTCGCATTATTAGTCCCTCATTGGAGGGTTATGGGCAGTTTGACGAAGGTCAATCGCCGACATTTTCATGAGGTTGTTTCCAGACTTCTGTATTCCTTCTTCAAGACTAGTGTACGACAATCAAGAAACATGGAAATCAATGTTTTATGTTACCTTTATTCCAAGACATTTTGAAAGTTCATAAATGTTTAAAGCTAAAGTAAAGTAAATCAATTACTTATTTAATATACTCATCAACTTTGTTTATGGATACATCTTACAGGTGTTATTTTCTAACAAACGAGGTCATTTTGAAGCCTTGGTTTTCTGCCAGGGATGTACCGTGCTGTGATCTGATGATTGCCATCCAGGGAGGGAAATATTTTTTTCTAGTCAAATCGAAAACATTGTTATAATTTATGCTCAAAGTTTATTATGTTGAACGACTTGAAAGTTAAAATGTTTGTATTATTTACCGATACAACAAGTTAGTTTTAACGACGACGTCTGAAATGGTAGGGGTGAATAATTTTTTTCTAGTATTTTTCAAGTATTCTTTAAATAAAAATAAATGTCTAAAACTCAAAACAAGTTTTAGCGATTTACTTATTTGTTTAAAACATGATTGCTCTATTGGCCTGATTAATAGACAACTTTGGCAGCACCAGTAGAAAGGCAATTATAATTAAAGACATCGCAGCGATAACTTACAGTACCATGATTGCAATTTTCCACTTTAAAATTTCACAGAAGTCCTTAAAAAAACCGGGAGCAGTTAACTGTTTCCAATCTAATTCCCGCTTTCTGCGCGCCAAATCAACCGTCATAATTGACCCCATTGCCTTGGAAATTGAATTAAATGAAAATATCCCAGTTGTCGTTGGAGAGAATGGTAATTTTTCCAGAGTGGGTAGTAACAGTAATGGGAATTATGGAGAAGGTTCTGCAGATCTTGCAAAAAAGTAATTTTTAGGACTAAATTAGATGAACTAATATAAAAATGGTATGAAGTAAATCCCAAGCGAGGGTAGAGTGTCATATAATAGGTTGATAACTTGTTAACTTTGAACTTTCTTTACATTTACTATTTAATTTTACTTACTATGTACTATGGGCAACAGCGTCGCTTAACCAGTTAGCAACAAAATTCGTGTGCGCGCGTATCGCCCCTGCACGAACAAAACGTATGTTGAGATGGCGCGGCGTGCAAGCGATTTTAACCTTAGGAGTGGTTAAGCGACGCTGTTGCCCATGGTACCTTGAAGTCAAAACAATTAACATAACAATTTACTGGAAACAATACCTATCTACCACTTAGTGACCCACAAGCCACAGCAATCTTCGGAGTAACATTTAATTATCAACAGTCAATTATGCACTCAAATAAATTTAGCTGTACCGAGGCTTTTGTTCCATGGAGTCCAAGTGATTAAGCTCTTGAACGCCATAATAGGAGTTTGAGAAAAGTAATTAAAATAATTTGCGGCTGCAGCCGGTCGTTTTCTTGTTCTTTGGGCAGTATAAGTTACACGCGGTAATAAAAAGAAAAATGTTATCCTTTTGTGTGCAATACTTGTGATTTATTTGGGCTTGAGGTGGGTAATGTTCCTGTTCTTACAGGTAAATAATCCACATTATTTTAAACTTATTTCTTTTTTATTGTGTTGTTTGTCTTTATTGGTTTTGTTTTTATTTAAATTGCGGATATTTTGAGGATTATACTAGCGGTCATTCTATTCTATGTGGATATGTTGTTTTTATTTATACACAAATAAAATATATCTACTTTTCAACCTCTACATAGATGGATAAACTCGTTAGATGACAGTTATTATAAACGTAGGTATTCTATGCAACAATACCAAGGAAATTATACGTACTTGTACTTATAATTTCCTTGAACAATACCTACCGGCCATTGTTGTTATGACACGGCCAGCCTCCTTATTACATAACCACACATAACGCTGTTGCTAACAATTCTCGTTTGAAATCGATTCAATTTTTTTGAAATTAGTGGCCGCCCGCGACTTCGTCTGCGTGGAAAGTTTTATCCCTCGGGAACGAGAAATTGTTAGCAACAGGGTTACGTAATCAGGGGGCAGTAATCCAGGGTCTTGTTTCACAAGTGGTTGTATAGGTGTGTACTCACCTAAGTGCGGCTTTGTCGCAAGCGTCGGGCGTGTCGACGGCGGGCAAGTGGTCGGTGTCGAGGTCGAGCTGGTCGAGCTGCTCGTCGGTGGGCGTGGCGCAGCCCTCGGGCTTGCTGCGGCTCGACGACCGCCGCACGATCGTCAGCGCGCCTTGTTCTGTGGACGACCAACTTTATCTTAGGGTGCCTTCATATTTAAAGTATACAAAACCTGGAAGCACCAATTTTGTGACATTCCAACTGCGTTTTCTAATATTGCATGATATTGCCTGACGCCTCTTATATGAAGACAATCCTTCCTGATCACGCTGCCTAAAAAACAAAATGTCTACGAAGCAAAATGCCTAAAATTCATGTCTAAAGGGCAAAATGTCTACTAAGTAAATTGTCTAAAACGCAGAATGACTTAGCCTGATGATTAAAAAGGTCTAAATTGTAAAACGTCTCGCATATTATCCTGGTATAAACTTCTTTATCTGCTTGAAATACGTACGATGTTCATTCATTTTGCACTCTAGTCATTTTACGTTTTAGTCATTCTAAATTTTAGCCATTTTGCCCTTATAGTCTTTTTGCTTTTAAGGCAGCGTGATGAGGGAGGGTCGTATCGACGAAGATTTACTGTCTATGGAAGGGAACTACTACTGATATTCTTTGACATAGAGCGGAAATTACTAAACGTGTCGTCTGTCTGTACTATAAAGAAATATCGTCGCATCTTCATGCTGTAGAGTGTCGATATTGCGTATTTTCTGATACAGTTCTTTACGAGTGTGAAATATTATTACGAAACATGTCTTTCAGGCGACAGGGTCCTTATTCTAAATATTTAAATCATATGACTATTATATAGGACTTTAGAGTGTCTTCATTGTACATAATTTACTCGCATGTACCTACGTTATCGAATGGCATATTTGAATCATTGATTTTGGTAGTTGCTTTCGTTACTTTAAAGTTTATATGACATGCTTATGTATGCCATGCTTCCATGCTTATAATTAATATAAATAACATAAACTTGGCTTTGTGTGATGTTGGAACAATCGACCTAACCTTAGAATAATAACACCTAGAACGATAATTCTCTACAAAGCGCACTGTCAAAAGTGAGGCAACTAAAACAGCCAAAATGGCGCCGTTTTCAGATTTTTATTGTCAATTATTACAAAATGACACCGAATAAGTACAAAACAGTTTAAATTTCCCTACCTTACAGTTTAAAGAGATTACTTACTATATTATTGGATTTTAGTTAGGATTATGTAACGTATGAAGGATATAAATCTGAATAGTGAGCCATTTTGGCTCTCACTTTGCATACGCGGACACGGTTTCTAGGTGTAATTATTCTAAGGATCTAACTAAGATGAGGTGTCGACTGTCTGGAGTTAAATGTAGGTTTTTTGGGAGAGGTTAAGGTGATAATTATGTGGGAGAAAAAATAAAAAGGTTGCCTGTCAACAAGATATTAAAATTTGTTCGTTATGCAACTCCTGTTGTTGACATCATTTACAAAATGTTGTTCTGATAAATAAACGGTTGTTAAAGAAAAGCCTCTGTTTATTCCATTACGCTGATGCGCTGCCCCCTGCTAACCCCTGCCCCTCTACACAGTCTACACTGCACAATGTATAGCAGCCTTGCTTATAGGCTAGGTACTCTATAATGGCTGAGTACATACAGTGAATGCAATCTCACATCGTTGGTCGTATGCATACAATTTGATGTATATATATGACTAGCTTCTGCCCGCGTCTTCGTCCGCGTGGATGTTAGAGAAAACCCTTAGAGAACCTTCAACCAGGATCTGACCAGTCATTTTTACGTTTCCCGTTCCGGTTCCGGTTCCCGTTCCCGTTCTGTTCCCGTCCGTTCCCGTCCCTTTCCTGTCCCGTTCCCGTACCCCTTCCGTTGCCATTCCCGTTCCCGTACCGTTACCGTCCCGATCTCAATTCCGTTCCCGTACCGTTCTCGTCCCGTTCCGTTCCCGTTTCATTCCCGTTCCGTTCCCGTTCCCATTCCGTTCCCGTTCCGTTCCCATTCCGTCCCGTTCCATTCCCGTCTCGTACCCCTTCCGTTCCCGTTCCCATTCCGTTCCCGTTCCGTTCCCATTCCGTCCCGTTCCGTTCCCGTCCCGTACCCCTTCCGTTCCCATTTCCATTCCCGTCTCGTTCTCGTTAACGTTCCCATCCCGTTCTCGTCCCGTTCCGTTCCCGTATCGCTCCCGTTCCGTTCCGTTCCTGTTCCTTCCCCCTCCGTTCCCGTCCCGTGTCCGTTCCTTTCCCGTTCCCGTCAAGTTCTCGCTGCCGTTCCGTTCCTGTTTCGTTCCTGTTTCGTTCCTGTTTCGTTCCTGTTTCGTTCCCGTTTCGTTCCCGTTGTCTTCCCGATACGTTCCAGTTCCGTTTCCGTTTCGTTACGTCCCATACCGTTCCCGATTCGTTCCCGTTCGCGTCCCGTTCCCGTCCCGTACTCCTTCCGTTCCTTTTCCCGGTACCGTTCCCGTCCCGTTCCTGTCCCTTTCTCTTTCCCGTTCCATTCCCGTTCCGTTCCCGTTTCATTCCCGATCCCTTCCCGTTCCGTTTCCGTTCCGTTCCGTTCCGTTCCAATACGTTCCGTTCCGTTCCGTTCCGTTCCCTTCCCTTCCGTTCCGTTCCGTTCCGTTCCGTTCCGCTCCGCTCCGTTCCGTTCCGTTCCGTTCCGTTCTCGTTCCTGTTCCTGTTCCTGTTCCCGTGCCCGTGCCCTTGCCCGTTCCCGTTCCCGTTTCCTGGATGTGCATGTCCAGGTCCAGGTCCATGATGTGTCATGTCCACCGTGTTGGACTTGAAAATAAATGTCATTTTCGCAATCACCATCCCATGAAACCTCAAGAACGACATCCACATCGATTTTCATGTTTACTTACCCCATTAACACCCTAAGGGATGATTTTCAAAATAACAAAATATGTGTTTGCCTATTTATTTTTAGACATGCTCCTACGAATTTTAAAGTTGTAATGTCTATTTTATATTCTATTTCCATACATTTGAACCTCATTTTCAAATCATGTCCGTCCACCGTGTTGGAGCTCAAAATAAATCTCATTTTCGCAATCACCATCCCATAAAATCTCAAGAACGACATCCATATCGATTTTTATGTTTACTCACCCCATTTACCCCCTAAGGGGTTGATTTTCAAAATGACAAAATATATGTTTGCCTATTTATTTTTAGATGTGCTCCTACGAAGTTCAAAGTTGTAATGTCTATTTTATATTATTTTTCCATACAAAATTGGAACCCCATTTATATATTTATTTATATTTATATAATAGTGGGCACCCCGCTATTAAATCGTTAAATCATGTCCACCGTGTCAGACTTCAAAATAAATCTCATTTTCGCAATTACCATCCCATAAAACCTCAAGAACGACATCCACATCGATTTTTATGTTTACTCACCCCTATTTACCCCCTAAGGGGTTGATTTTCAAAATCACAAAATACATGTTTGTTTATTTATTTTTAGACGTGCTCCTACGAAGTTTAAAGTTGTAATGTCAATTTAATATTTTTTTCCATACAAAATTTTAACCCCATTTTCACCCCTTGAGAGGTTAAATCATGTGCACCGTGTTGGACTTCAAAATAAATGTCATTTTTGCAATCGTCATCCCAGAAAACGCCAAAAACGACATCCATATCTATTTTTAGGTTTACTCACCCCATTTACCCCCTTAGGGGTTGGTTTTTAAAATCACAAAATATATGTTTGCTTATTTATTTTTAGACGTGCTCCTTCGAAGTTTAAAGTTGTAATGTCCATTTGATATTATTTTTCCATACAAAATTTGAACCTCATTTTCACCCCCTGAGGGATTAAATCATATCCACCGTGTTGGACTTCAAAATAAATGTCATTTTTGCAATCGTCATCCCAGAAAACCCCAATAACGACATCCATATCTATTTTTAGGTTTTTTTACCCCTTTTCACCCCCATTTCATCTCCGTAAGGGTTGAAATACTAACAATAACAATATACGTTGCGTTAGATTCCCATCCATAAGCCTAAATTATATATTTAGCAATTTTTACTTCGAAAATAAAGGATTTTCTTCAATTCACAACTTCATCCCCCTTTTGACCCCTTCGGGGGTAGAATTTTGAAAAACGCCGAGACCCGTATTTATTAATTTTCAATCGTCAGCCTAAACACAAAATTTGAAGATCCTAGCTTCAAAACTGAGGGACTTTCATACAAACTTTCATCCCTTATTTCATCCCCTTAGGGATGGAATTTTCAAAAATCCTTCCTTAGTGGATGCCTACACTGTATAAAGTATCTGTGTGCAAAATTTCAAGTCTCTAGGTCCAGCGGTTTGGGCTGTGCGTTGATAGATCAGTCAGTCAGTCAGTCATTCAGTTTACGATTTTATATATTAAGATTTGAATATGTATTCTTTAAAAGTTATAACTAAACAAACTGTAAAACACTTATAAAACTTGTGACCTCCAGAAGGTAACAAGTTTTATAACACTCTTACTACTTTTTGAATAACGGAATGAGGGAAAATAAAATTGTTTGTAACTCGAATTCAATACTTTCTATTAAATGTTTTAGTTTCCTATTATAAAAAAAAATCATTCAAGTAAGGTGGATTAGTATTGTGTTGAATAATTTAAATAACACTACTATGAATTTGCCGAATAAATAACTTTCTACATTTACTTTCCAACATAACTAGAACTATCAAACCAGTCTTAATTGCTGTCACAAACATACAAAACAGTAAAAAACAACCAAAATACACGTGCACGCAATGGAAAACTGGCAAGTGTTTGGAGTTTCTCTAATAAAAACAGCAACTAAGCGAGAGGCACACATTCGCAGCGTTCCGCGAAAAGGCCAGCGAAATTGTTTTTTCAACGGCTCGCTATCTCCCAAGAGTAGTGTTTCCACTGTTTGCTAGTTTCTGTTGACTTTGCCTGTCGCCATGGTGACCCAAGGCTACGTTGTCGCACGTTGTTGTGAAGGTGTAGCCATACTCAGTAACGGTCTTGTTGAAAAAACTGTTTTTTCAACAGTCGAGTCACTTTCTGTGGAATTCCGCTTATAAAATATTAAAGTCTGTAACACTCAGAAATAAAGATGCTTTCTATGGTCAAAATAACTTTCTTTTTAATTTTTGTCACCCATTCCATAACCAGCACTGGGGAAAGTTGATCCTTAGCAATCATAAAGTGAATGCGCTAACCCACTAAGCCATAAAGCTCCTCAATTCGGTCAATAAGAACTATTCAATTGGCCAATAATGGCAAAAATATCCGATCTCCTGATGCAAATTGCTCGTGCATCATGAAACTCCTAATGAGATTGGCGATCCAGACCGAATCCTAAATAGCTCCGAATACCACTTTGAATATTTCAACAATGTTGTGCTTCAATCCGGTCGATATTTTCATTCATTTAAATACATTCGCATGCAATGTTACCTGATTTGAATTTTTCTAATCTTCATAAAATTATCGAAAGCATCTTATTATTGCAGAATACGAAGTCAATTGCTTAGGGGTTTTAAAATAACTGCAATAGAACAAATTAATACTTTTTACGATTGGGTTGAACATTGAGATAAAACTCTTTATAGCTTTTTAAAATTGAGATTTTTGCTTTCACAATGCTATTTTTATACAACACTTAATGCAATAGAACAAATTAGTACCTTTTTCAATTGGGTTGAACTTTGAGATAAACTCTTTATCGTTTTTTAAAATTGACTTTTTTGCATTCACAATTTTATTTTTATACAACACTAAATAATATACTTATCAAAATAAATACGACTCGCACCAAATCAATTCTCGAACGGGAATCGAACCCGCAAACTTTTGGATTTCCGGTCCAATGCTGTGACCGCTGAGCTACCGAGTCACTAGTGGCATCGTCGAATTTCTTCTAGTATATCCCACTTTTACGCTGTAAGCCAGTTTCATTTCACCAATGTGTGGAATTACCTCGCAATGTAACGCCTACATTACCACGCAATGTAACGCGTACAACAGGCCGCGCATGCGAATGTATGCTACACAGCTGCATGCAGCCGAGCTGAAAGGAAACGTTCATGTGCGTACTCATGAGATATATCGAGTGATAACGTTTTGAACCCATTGTTTGTTACGAAATACTTAAAATATTGGTAATGTTTCTTTGGACAAAAAGTAGGAAATAACTAATAAAATAAGATTTCATAAAAAAATGATATTTTTTTTACTTTCACCTTCAATAACTTCCTAGCTATTGGTTTCCCAGGAATAGTCTAAAGGACAAAAATGATCCTGATGATGGGCGGAATACGTGGACTTCGGCTTCGTTGAAGGTCTTGTTACACACGTTATAATTGGGATGTTGACTAATGAATAAAATAACGAAATACTAATAAAAATCGTAAACATATTCAACTTTTAGAGTAGCTTGTATACCTCTTGGTTTTATATATTGCATATTATTTGTTTTATGACCCTTCAAAGTTGTGTCCACCCAACTGTCCATTCCATTCCATTCCAGTCCATTTAAGAAGTATAAAATTTATTAAAATAAATGATACCTTTAATTAATTCGTAAAATGTATAGAAAATTTGTCTAAGAAACCATTTTGATAAACACAATATTTAATATAGCTGCCGAACAAATTTCCTACGCGTTGCATACAAACTACTGAGGCGTGACGTCATAATTCAGTAGCCGTTAGTATGGAGCGTTTTTGGGCGAGTCCATTTGTGTGCATTTCACACTGTGATATCTCGGGCAGTTTTCAAGCTAGCGAAATAATTATTTTACCAATGTTTCTTTTTTTGAGAGGTAATTTATGTAATATAAAATTAAAAAAGTTGTCAACATCCCAATTATAAGTTATGTGCTTGTATTAGTTTGCGTTAAGTCTGAATTATATAAAATCCCATTTTTTTTTGTTCTGTGAATAAATCTATGGAACAAAATGTGGTAAGTACTTCCATTTTGAGAATCAATTACGAAAAGAGATCTTTCTAAAGAAAGACCGATTGCTTTGACAGGACTTAAATGTCCATCCATTTGTGAAGACTAGAATTACTAGATAGCTAAAAGCAACATTGCTATCAAATACTGATGTCTAATTTAGTTTTCGTTTTACGATTTAGTAATAAAGTTACAAAATAATTCCAGATTTACTTGCAAAGAAAAATAATATGATCATGTAACGCTTTAATAAGTACTTACAGAAACGCGTTTCATAAGCGTTGACAAAGATAATAAAGGGATATGGGACAGATATTACACGAACGAGGGCACATGGACACATGTGACGCGCGGGCCCGGCAATTCAGGAAGAGGGATAATATTTGTTGTATTAATAAGCGTACACAAAAACCCATGGCTGAACATTTACTAATAAAAGTCGGAATCTAAATATTCCAATTCTTACAATAGTTATTTATTTTTAGCATTTCATTGTAAACGTATTCAAAATGCTTAAAAATACAAGTAGTTTCAGTTAATGATTGCCATTGCTAATGTATTTATTTAAATTACCAATTCTCATAATTGTAATCTTTATTTGGAAATTCTTGTTTTCTCTATGATAAAAAAAATCTGCTTCGATTTCAGCGAAGGATTTTAAATTAAGCTGAATTCTCGTACTGAAATAAAAGATGAAATCATTTCTAAAAAAGCATAACATGATTTATATCGGGACGATGAAATGTCTTTTGTTATTTTATTACCCACTAAAGCTACGTCAAGTAACATTACAAAAAAAAGTAATTGTTTGAATCAAGTCGTCGTTAGGTTCTGATGAGACGACTCTACGACGACATTGTGAAGTTTTTTAATAGTCTAGGTAGTATGTTATACTAAATAATATGCAGGACTTTTTTCAAAAAGTTCTTTTCGGCAACTTTTTTCATAATCTAACCGATACTGTGAGGCTGCTACTCCATGCTTATGACGAAGCCCTTAAAAGGTGTGTCTTGAAACAGAAACTTTCACGTTTACGTTTGATGGTAGTTGAATTGAAAATAGAAGCGACTCGGTGAAGACATACCAATACCCCACCTTCATTTTACCCATTGTTTAGGCAATAAACAAAATCTACGATGCCAAAGCATGCATGCATCATGATAAATACACCGTATGTCTTACAACAGCTTCATATTTTCCACACACGGTATTTTTTTAACCGACTTCAAAAAAAGGAGGAGGTTCTCAAGTCGTCGGTATTTTTTTTTTTTTTATGTATGTTTTAACATAGCTTCGTCAGTTGTTACCCGATTTGTACAATTCTTTTTTTATCTCAAAGAACATAGTTCGTGTGTGGTCCCATAATTTTTTTTCAGAGATCTGGCTAGTAGTTTTCTCATAATCCTGAAAAATATCAATTATTTAGCTCGCCATCGCACGAGTTTTTATGGAATTTCGGACATAACATCTTTGTTTATGAACCGATTTAGATGATTCTTTTATTATTTGAAAGGGTATACTTCAAGAATGGTCACAATTTAATTTCATCGTTATTGGACTTCGAACTTCGAAGATACACAAGGGAACTCCTCAAAGTCAAATAGTATATGTAAAGTGATTTAGGTTTTGGTAAGTTTATGGCAATCCAAAACAAACCAAATCATGGTTTGCCATGCAACGTTCTGGACTAGACTTGGACTACGAAGACACAACGGGACTCCTCAAAAACAAACAGCGTAAATTTGGAAATTGAGTTCTGGGCATTTTACCATTGAAAAATATAAAGTTAAAAAATATTTACTCACTGCGCTTACATACCTACCACTAAAAAGTTGAAAATAAAAAACCTTTTAAAAAAAAAAGAAAAACCGCCTTCAAAAACCTGAAAACAAAAACAGCTTAAAAATTAAATACCTCTAAAAAGCAAGAAATAATATTCGAATCATTCGTTACACATATCAATATTAATAAAACACGTCTAATGAAGTTGTCCTTCAGCCCCACCCGACTTCATCAGGTTTTTGAAGGCGGTTTTTCTTTTTTTTTCCGTTCCAATTAGTAAAACATGTAGCCCAAAGCTACGATACGTCACAGAAATTCATTCATTAAATTTTATTTAAAAATGTGAAAAGCAAATTTTAAACAATACGAACGATTTGCCGTTATGAAATATTAATCAGAGGCACAGAACCGTGTTCGTTACAGAATTCTCGTGAGTCAGTGCATTTAATTCTCATCCGCGCGAGTAAAAGCTTACAAAGATATTACAATGTGAAATTAAATTTATCTGTATAAGTACAATATTTGCAATACGTGGACAAAGACGTAATATCTATATATATAAAATTCAAAGTCCTGACTGAGTGAGATATCAACGCACAGCCCAAACCGCTGAACCTAGAGACTTGAAATTTTGCACACAGATACCTTATACAGTGTAAGCATCCACTAAGGAAGGATTTTTGAAAATTCCATCCCTAAGGGGATGAAATAAGGGATGAAAGTTTGTATGAAAGTCCCTCAGTTTTGAAGCTACGATCTTCAAATTTTGTGTTTAGGCTGATGATTGAAAATAAATAAATACGTGTCTCAGCGTTTTTCAAAATTCTACCCCCGAAGGGGTGAAAAGGGGGATGAAGTTGTGTTTAGAAGATAATCCTTTATTTTTGAAGTAAAAATCGCTAAATTTGTAATTTGGGCTTATGAATGGAAATCTAACGCAACGCACATTGTATTGGTATAATTTCAACCCCCATGGTGATGAAATGGGGGTGCAATGGGGTAAATAAACCTAAAAATCGATATGGATGTCGTTATTGGGGTTTTCTGAGTTGACGATTGCGAAAATAACATTTATTTTGAATTCCAACACGGTGGACATGATTTAACCCCTAAAGGGGTGAAAATGGGGTTTAAATTTTTTATGGAAAAACAATGTGAAATAGACAGTATAACTTTAAACTTCGTAGGAGCACGTCTAAAAAGAAATATACATATATATTTTGTTATTTTGAAAATCAACCCCGTAGGGGGTGAATGGGGTAAGTAAACATAAAAATCGATATGGATGTCGTTCTTGAGGTTTTATGGGATAGTGATTGCGAAAATGACATTTATTTTGAAGTCCAACACGGTGGACATGATTTAACCCCTAAAGGGGTGAAATCGGGGTTCAAATTTTGTATGGAAAAATAATATTAAATAGACATTGCAACTTTAAAATTCGTAGGAACACATCTAAAAATAAAAAGGCAATTTTATATTTTGTTATTTTGAAAATCATCCCTTAGGGGTAAATGGGATAAGTAAACATGAAAATCGATGTGGAAGTCGTTTTTGAGGTTTTATGGGATGGTGATTGCGAAAATGACATTAATTTATAGTCCAACAAGGTGGACATGATTTTAACCCCTACAGGGGTTAAAATAGTGTTCAAATTTTGCATGGAAAAAGAATATGAAATAGACATTACAATTTTAAAATTCGTAGGAGCACGTCTAGAAATAAATAGACAATTACATACCTATTTTGTAATTTTGAAAATCATCCCTTAGGGGTACCTAAATGGGGTAAGTAAACATGAAAATCGATGTGGTTGTCGTTTTTGAGCTTTTATGGGGACAGGGACGGGGACGAGATACCTACTAATATATCTGGACCAATTCTGATTATTGTAAAAAACTAGCTTCCGCCCGCGACTTCGTCCGCGTGGATATTAGAGAAAATCCTTAGGGAACCTTTAACCAGGATCCGACCAGCCGTTTTTACGCGATTAGGCGGGTCCCCACCAAGCGCGCTGCCTCGCGAGGCAAGACGTTTGCCTCGTGAGGCGGGCCTCGCACGAGGCAGCGCGCTTGGTGGGGACCCGCCTAATCGCGTAAAAACGGCTGGTCGGATCCTGGTTAAAGGTTCCCTAAGGATTTTCTCTAATATCCACGCGGACGAAGTCGCGGGCGGAAGCTAGTATTTTAATAAAAGGCTCGTACGTTAGTACATATGCATATTGTTTCGAAAAACATGTTACTTACTGGTTAACAAAAAATTACAACTTTCACTGTTATTGATGTAAAATAAAACTTTAAGCTCTAATTCAGCGTTATCTCTAATAATGTTGCTTTTTAGGGTTCCGTAGCCTAAACGGCAAAAAACGGAACCCTTATAAATTCGTCATGTCTGTCTGTCTGTCTATCTGTCCGTCCGTATGTCACAGCCACTTTATTCCGAAAGTATTAGGATTACACAGTTGAAACTTGGTAGGTAGATGTATTCTGTTAATCGCTTAACAATTTTAACACAAAAATAAAAAAAATAAAAGATAAAGGGGGGCTCCCCATACATGGAACACTGTGAAAAAAAAAGTTATTTTTGCAGACAAAAAATTATAGTGGTATTAAATATCGTATGGTATAAGGTAACTACGGAACTCTACGGCGCGTGGCCCGACACGCACTTGGCCAGTTTTTTCTGTAAAATATAACATACGTCGTTGGGATTTTCTAATTTCTGCATATGACGGGCATTAGGCTTACGTCGCCGACGGTAATCACAAGTTATGATTCAGCATATTCCTACATAATTAACATTCGAGGGTGAAACGTGAAAAAATAAGAAAATTAAATTATTCCCTCAACAAAAACTATTTTCAAGTTCAGGACCTCGGGGGCAACTACATTTTCACACTCATTGGCTTCGAAACAATGGGCCCTTGGGGCCCAGAGGCCAAATCCTTTATAAAGGAACTCTCCAGACGTCTTTGCGAGGCCAACGGTGACCGCAAGGCTGGCAACTTTTTCGTTCAGAGATTAATGGCCGAATACTCAAACGCTACCTAACTTTGAGCGGCTCTCAAACAGCATGCTGTCTTTGTCATATCTTTGACATTTAATGCGACAGGACGACGTTTGAGAGCCTCTCAAAGTTAATTGGCGTTTGAGTATTCGGCCATAAGCCTCGCCATTCAAAGGGAAAATGTTGCCAGCCTTCTGGGCACTATGCCTCGTGGGGGTGTTCTGGAGGAGTTGAGGATTAAGATTTTTAAATAATAATTTTAATTAAAAAAATAAAGTTATTAATATACAGTAAAAAAGGTTATGTATAAATTACTTCTGAAAACTGAAAAATATAGAAAAAAATAATTATTATCCTAGCAACTATATTGAATAAGTTATTCTATGAATTGGTATTTCTATGTATAACGGACACAACGTGACAATCGAATCATACGCGGCATCAGACAGCCGATACATCATAAAGACTACGGAAATCGTAGCACGTAGCAACCCTTACTACGACGTAACGTGAGGCCAATGTATGGAGATGTTTATTTCGCTCCCGAGGACGGCCGGTCGATTGGTACTCAATTGTGCCCTTACAAGCTACGATTAGAGGGCATACTTCGAATAACCAACTACATGATAACGGGAACTTATTAGCTCAGGAGTAGTCCAAAATTAATTGAATGACCATTGGATTATCGCGATTCTTTTAATGCCGCAGTCAATTTAATTATAAACTACTTACGAAAGAAACTTTATGTTAAAAAAATTAAAAGATTGAAACACAAAATAATCATTTTCAGGAATATTACTATAGCTACACATACAGAGGGCTTATTACAAAAATAATCACAATAGTCGAACGATATTCGTTGATAGATTTACTTGATTTTTAAATCTTATTCATGAGTTAATTAATGTCACGGAGTGGACGAATATTGTACGTTTGTCGCGATGGTTTTTTGTAATAGGCTCTCTGATCTATACAGTTATGTTCTAAACACAAAACATTATGTTTTTTATTCAAGGATAAAAAATAATACACAAATGAAAAATATCATAATGCAAAATGGTATTTTATTTAATGGTAATATTTAATCTGATAGCATATTTAAACTGAAAATTCATATCTGCTACGACCACAATGGTAAAAAGGGTAATCACATTATTACAGATTACATAAATTTCCGGGTTCCGTTCCCGATTGCAGCAGTCAAACATTTCAGTATAAATATTATATTTTCTATGAATAATACAAATGGGTCATGCAATACATAGAAATAGGTAGAATGGTGACACATAACATGTAAAAAGAAAACTAAATTAATACAATTTCAAGGTAATAAAAAACGACACTACACCTAGTAAGAAGGTTTTACAACCAGCGAACTAAAATTTATGGAACAAGCATTTTGCTCAAAAAAATGGCACCATGTACTGCCTGTACGTGATGCCATTTTTTGAGCATTTTGCGTCGTTTACACCATTTGACTACACAGAGCGTCATTTATAAGAAAATCTCTCTTTCTCTCTTTTCTTTAAAATACAAACTGCAATTACTGTAAAGAAGGCTGGCCCGACATAATGCTGCGCGGGTTATATTCTGTGCCCTTGGTGGCATTTTTAGGGTTCCGTACCCAAAGGGTAAAAAACGGAACCCTATTACTAAGACTCCGCTGTCCGTCTGTCTGTCTGTCTGTCTGTCTGTCACCAGGCTGTATCTCATAAACCATGATAGCTAGACAGTTGAAATTTTCACAGATGATGTATTTCTGTTGCCGCTATAACAACAAATACTAAAAACAGAAAAAAAAATATTTAAGGGGGGCTACCATAAAAACAAACATGTTTTTTTTCCGTTTTTTGGTACGGAACCCTTCGTGCGCGAGTCCGACTCGCACTTGGCCGGTTTTTTTTAAGTTATATTTGTTTTCAATTATTACACTTCCATAGATTTTTAAATTTGAGATTTTTGCATTCACAATGCTATTATTAATACAATACTAAATAATATACTAGAACAAATACGACACACACCAGATCAATTCTCGGACGGGAATCGAACCCTCGAATTTTTGATATCCGGTCCAATGCTCTGACCGCTGAGCTACCGCACTGAAAACTTTTGCATTTTCTGTGCTACTTATATGTGTGTGAGATGGTTTCAGAAATGTATATAATCACGTTTTTTTCCGTGCTCAATTTCTATTCTGTTATATAGTGGCATCGTCGAATTTCGTCTAGTATATCCTGCTCTTACGCTGTAAGCCACCGTTATTTCACCAATGTGAGGAATTACCTTGACATTCGATTGAAATATCTTTCCAGATATTTTGACAACTGATATTTAGTACTTCCATAGATTTTAGTTCGCTGTTTACAACAGAGGAAGTGTGACGTGCAGGTGCTAGTGATGAACTAAACCACTTGAAAATGATGATGAAACGTGCACTAGTGGCTAGCGACTATTGCGATTTATTTTTTAATTTTATTGTTTGTTTGTATGTGTTCAGTTTATATGTTTTTAAATATTTTGCATTTCAATTCGCTAGCCATCCGTCAAGAGCTGGGCAGTTATATTGACTTAAATAGTTGACTAGTTTAAATCAGTCTAAAGTATAGAAATAAGGCAGGAATTAGATATTATTTAAATAGCATAAAGTCTAATTAACTGCGCAATGTTGTGGAGTGACTAAGATAGGAATCGATTCATTTATTGTGATTTGAATGTTTTCACCACACGGCGAAAATCAACCGTGTAAATGGCAATTCTGCCTAGGCCGCAGGTGCCTGAACAAAATTATCTGATCCGGTGGCCGAAACTGGAACCACGTTATTACATATTGTTACCAGCTAGGTTACGTTACAACATAACTACATAGACGACAGCGACGCCATCACCTGCGGTTCAATTTTGGAAGCGACTTGCTAGGGGTGAATTAAATCGACCCATGTAAATAGCCCATAACTGAACTCTGTTTGGGACAACCATTTACTGTAAATACATTACTGTTGTGTATTCTGGCTTGGTTTTGGGCATGTTATGAGAAGGTATGAAAGGCATGTTACTATTACATATGGATGTTGAGGGCTGGAAAGTAAGAGGAAGACCGCAGAAAAGATGGATAGATTGTGTGCGGAACGGAGCGGATGAGGAGATGACGAGTGCAGGAAGGAATGAAGGACGCACTGCACCGGCCCCAAATAAATTGGGAAAAGGGTAGGGGGGATGATGATGATTCTGTACTTATCCATATAATTGTATCGTTACGTCTCTTTTTGTCAGTATAAGAAATGTAACTGTAGTAATCGCAATAGCCGCTATAGAGCCGTGCTTACTGGGGGTGTGGTTGCGGGGCGCGGGCGGCGGCGGCGGGCGTGGCGACTCCTCGCGCGGGGCGCCCGCGCCGCCCGGCGGGCTCGCCACTGCAACACCAACCACCTTATTATATACACCTACAGACAATACGAGAACACTGTCACTCTTATTGCCCAATAAGGCAAAACATTACAAAGCACCCAAGATCATTAATGGCCTCTCCAAACAATCGCTGATGTTTTTTTGTTTATAATCGGTACAATCATCCATAATGGCGTTTATTCCGTATCGCCTATCATCGGTGAAGACACAAAGATAGCTGAATTCAGTCGTTTATGATTCCAGACAATCGTGTGAGTCGGTAAACGTCTAGCATCAGCGATTGCGTGGACGTGCCAAATTATTATAAACTTTTAATACTTTTGCCGTGTAAATAAACCAAGTGGCGGTGGAGCGGATTGCAAGAAGATCGTAAATTCAAAATTAGGGCCGTCTGTACTTTAATTTCTTCAAAAGATAATCAAACATCTTTATCACTAGAAACTACATTGGATTGGCACAACATTTTTCAAGATAGATAGTTTATTTTTAACTCTCGATTGGCTTAGACAAAACCTTCTACTAAGAACTCCTAGAAAACTAATATTTCATTATTAAATTAATTCCTTCCTCAGGCAGTTTAAGATGATATTCCTTTTAGTGTTGTATCTACTAGTACAGTATAAGGAACTTTCTAGTTGTATATCATCATCATCATAAGCCTCTTTGGGTCCATTTCTGGGCATAGGCCTCTCCCAAATTCTTCCACTGAATTTGAGAGAACTGTATATAATTGATTGGAAGTCCTACTGGTGAATGTACTAAAGTGGTAATGCTAAAAAAGGTACATATTATCACATAACACATATTATAGTTATCATTTACTTAAATGCCGAGTGTTAGTAAGCTGTGAGCGTTGTTTCACGTAACCATATTTACCGAGCGGCGGCAGGAGGGAAATAAAAGGTTATATGTTATTTCTAATATTAGTTTAGTTTGTGTTTTTCTATTATTGTTTGACTCTTACATAACAGTTATAAAATTTTCAGTTTAACTAGGTAGGTACCTTTACCCATAAATACATTAGAAACAAATTATTGGTCAATAGCTTTTAAAATAAAATAAAAAAACTGAACAATTTTCTTCATAGCCCCGATTTTAGAATTCGCGAAATACCAAAAGTTTACAATACCATTAAATGCTCCTCAGAAGCATAAAATACATTATCGAACAAAACTTGAAATCATATTAAGGGGCCATATAGGAAAACATGGTTTGCGCGGGCCATATTTTTATATTTTAAACGTAAAGTTGTAGCTACAAAAAAACATACGACAAGCTAGAGAGATTATCTAGTAGCTACAAGTATTAAATTGCGTATATACCTCACAGATGATTGTAAATAAAAATCAGAATATCATCAAAAGCGCTCGTCGCGGGTCATATTTTTGGCGTAAATAATAGCGGAAACGTATTGAATTCTACATCAAAATACACTTTAACGTATTGTGCAGTTGCTCCAATAACTTTTTTCCAGAAAGATATACATACATATATATTAAGTATATTGTGCTAAAGATTATGATGAAAAAACAACGAAAAATATCGAAAAAGTGCAAAAGTGAGGTTATTTTCGAAACGAATGATTTCGCATAACGGAGCCTTAAATTGCAGACACTAGAAATCCTATCTATTGGCCTGTCAGGCAAATCCAGATAGATGGCATGTCTACGTCATAACCGGTTAGTTCAATAACTGTAAGCTGTTCGTTAGCTCCTATTACAAAAGCACAAGGTTGAGAATACGTTGAACGCAGTGCATTGAATATGCATGCGGTGTGCAGAGCTCGAGATGGTTTCCTGAGACATATTGTGCGGTCGGACTTTAGATTGCGATAACTATGTAACAAGTTTAGTTTATAGACAATGGGCTATTTAGTGTTAAAGGTATTTAGCAGTAGAATAAGTCAAATGACTTGTCTTTATTCTTAGATATCTCTTGGCATCAAACTCTTTGATGCCAAGCTTGGGCTTTCGTAGCATTTTAGGTTTTTATCAGCTTACATATTGTGCGGTCGGACTTTAGATTGCGATAACTACGTTACTAGTTTAGTTTACAGACAATGGGCTATTTAGTGTTAAAGGTATTTAGCAGTAGAATAAGTCAAATGACTTGTCATTATTCTTAGATATCTCTTGGCATCAAACTCTTTGATGCCAAGCTTTGGCTTTCGTAGCATTTTAGGTTTTCTATAGCTTAAAAGGTGTCAGTTTTTACTCACATTAGTGAAGTAAAAAATCACGGTTAAATTGAGTTAAAAATACTTCATATTTAATTTCTCGTAATTTATTTTGTTTTATTTTACTGCTTCGTTGAGCTTAACATTAAGTAAACGAATTGTATTCTTACTAACTATACTTAGACTTATTCAAGTTTGATTCAAAGGGACGTGCATCTGAATTGTGTGGCAAAATTTTAAATCAATTCGAATCAAATTGAAACTTATAGGGGAGTTAATATAAAATTAAAAAATTGAAGCAAAAAATAAAAAATTCTAGAAAGTGAATATAGCTTTAATAACCGGTTGCAATAGAAGGCATAGCATAGATCTCAGAAAGCACCATATCTGTGTTAATAATTTTCATTTTAGAATTTAGTTAGGAATTTCTAACATCGGTTGTTATCAAAATGATTAATTAACACGGTAGAACAAAACGTACCTCGACTCAGCCGAAGCACGTTACACCGAACATTTCCTTTAGAGCTGAGAATGAAATATTAAGTATCCAGAGGCAGCCGTAAATCCTCCCATTATTAATGCAATAACGTTTCGCCTCTTCAAACAACGCCAACTCTGCAGCGCGTTTGATGCCCCATAAAGTTAGAATTGAGTAATGTATTGCGTACACTTTGTTTTAATTCAGACGTGATAGTTTTCAGAGAAACCGATGTAAGTAATGAAGTTATACATAAACAATAAGATCCGGACATGGGTTGTACTTGATAAATTACTTGTATTCGAAGTTGTAGTACTTGAAACAGCACAGTCATTAAATGGTGTATCAAAATAAAACATAACGCTAACGCTGTCCAGGAGAACACACACACGACACACACACACACACACACACACACTTTCATATTAATCATTCACACATCCATATTTATCAACTGTGAACGAGGCATAGGATTTTCGCATATGGGACTTTGCTGTGGATATGTAAGTGTATCAAAATGATTGGGGTTGTATCACATTAAATTATCTAATATTAATTCAAAGTAAATTGAGCTTTTAGAGACAAATCTATCTATAGGTATACCAAAAGTAAAGCCCATTTATTAATCGTGTTTATACAACAATGTAGTTTTGATTAATAAGTAAGGATTAAACTATGAACTCTTCAAAATTAAAATGAAAACTAAGTATGAAATTTTCAATCGTGTTGTAAAGTTTGACGTGATCACGTGACGTTGTAAATACCGTATCAAATGAACCGTTTTTAACGAACGTGTCGCTTTTGTCGGCAGTCGAGTGTCGCGTTGTAACGCATCAATATCGCGATGTCGTTAGAGCCGATATATTGCATAAAATACTACCTACTTACTTGATAAATACCCGACGTGCGTCACAGGACACAGGTTTAATAATGTTTGGATACAATAGACTTCATTTTACGACAAGAGTTTAAAGTTAAAAGGCCATTGTTGATCATTCATTTCTCTTATTTTTCTAAGCAGTTGGTCGAGGTGAGGCAGCGCCTGAATATCAGCTTGAATTATTCGAAAAGCAATTTTTTATCGACAATGTTACGACTCATGACCGAGTGCTGAGATGACCATGCTCTCTTTTATCATTTCTGCGGTGGTATCGTGTGAGGTGGGTCGTTACGTTCCCTCAAATATGGTTGAGCGAAGCGATGGCTGGTCCATGCGTCATGCTCGTGGACGGGTACTGACAGTGGGAATGGGTCTGCTTCTGACTATCTGTCTTAAGGCATATTGAATTGTTTGTTTTTTTTTCTTATAACAGCCTAGACTAAATAATAACTTCTTGAATTTGGCATGAACCCTGTAAATTGATTAAAAAATATGAAAATCATTTAGAAATGAGCTAATTATTGTTTAATCTTTGTTAATATAAAGTCTGGAAACGATATACATATTTGTAAATATCGTTCCATCTGATAAAGCTGACAAGTTTTTTGCGCCCATTTTTTCTTGTCAGCTAAAAGACATCATAATTGCTCATGCTACACGCTCGATATTTATCGGCAACATTTATCCCGATATATATCGAGTAATATTTTGGATCGGCTGGGATGCTACACACTCGATATATATCGGCGTCATTCAGTCTCCATTTCTCACACTGGGTAGACCATACGCGTACAGGAGCTAGTCAGTGCCAGCCTGCCAGCAATGAGTGATAAGATAATATATCTAAAATTCTAAAGCTTCTGTTGCTAATGTTGCTATCATAATGGCTTTGAAATTAAAGAGACGTCTGAATAGAAAAAAATGGACCAAATATTGGCTTTCTTTTTTTGTAAACACTCAGCAGCTGTTCGTATGCCTTGCTACTTTTCACTTTATTAAGCCACTAACCAGAAAATTTAATTTAATTAATCAAATTTTTTTTTTGTGGCCATGAGTTCATTTCTTGAGACAGAATGACGATAAATATCAACTCCAAGACTACACGCTCGATATCTCGATAATTATCGCGCGATACTCGATATAGATCGTGGATTTCTGGATTTTTAGAAATCTGACGATCTGTATCACGATCCGTCGATACACTGTACTACACAGTCGATAAATATCGTGATCCTGGATCGAGATCACGATAAATATCGAGCGTGTAGCATGCGCCAATATTGTATACATTATTTATTAGATATTTTATTTGTACACAAATTAAATTAAAATCATTTTTTCTTCCTTTTTCCTTTTTATTTGAAACTGGCAACATTCTTCAAACGCTGTCAGTCACTCGGTGCGGAGTGGGGAGGAAGAGAATAAATACGGTGTCGGAGGGCAATGTTGCTCATTCGGTGTTGGTTTACGCACGATCTAACTCCTGAGGATGCCCCGGGTTGGGGCGAAACACGTGTAGAGTAGCCTAATTGGTGAAGGTGCAAGGTGTGTTGCTGTCTTGCTAAATGCAGGTATTGTGCACTGATATTTTGTGGTGTGCATGTGCATATTATTGCGGGCGGGCGGGCGGTGCATCTTGCATATATTGTTTGCGGAAGTAAGCTACATATATTTCTTTTTTCAAAATAAAGAATATTTTACTTTCACTTTTAGTGTCAATAGTGAATATTCAAACATGACGTGTGCCGTATTTAAGTTATTTATTTGAAAATCTAGGTACTCTGTTTTAGCTTACAACTGACACATTGTTTTTATCCAAAAGACTTGTAACACAGACGTTCGGAGCGCGATCGCCCTACAAAATTAGATTCAAAACTTCTTTAACAGCCGTTCGCAGATGTTCCTATGAAAACTTTTCACGTTTCTGCGCCAGAACTGATTTCAAACTATTTTCAGATATTTGACACAGCGGTATCTTTTCAAAAGTTTTAACCTACCTACAAGGAACAGGGCTTCAGAAGTTGAATAAGTATTGTATTTTCTTTTTCTTATTTTACAAATAAGTTACAAGTTTTCTATTATGCTTTAAGTTTCAAAATTATGTATTATTTCTAACTATTTCTGTCTGTCTTGCGTATTTAAATTTTTAAATTAATTTAGAAAATTTCTTAGACTATTCGGTATAGAGGATCACTACCCCTTTTATTTTAGAGAATATGAAAATGTCTGCAGGTACTTACTAATAGAAGGCAATGCAAATAAATTACCTGTAACAAAATAATAGAGACATTAGTAGGACAACAGCAAAATGAAAAAAAAAATATAGATAATGTAATTATACCTAGAGATATTCCTTAAAATTAACTACAACTTATAAAAAAGTTATATCTTATACCACTACATCAAGGCTAAAGGTTCTAATTAATATTTTAACTCCAATGCACGTCTTTAATAGTAGTTTATGAAACTGACACATAAAGAGGGGTATTAAAACACGAGTGTGTGTTTAAAAACCGAGCCGTAGGCGAGGTTTTTAATAGTATCACACGAGTGTTTTAATACCTAGTTATGTGCAGTTTCATACACTACTTTATCTACACTCATACATTTGGGATTGAACCTACTAAATAAACGATCAACGTTAGAAAAGAGAGAGAGACTTTGTTTGTATTAGCAAGGTACCTACCTTGTAATAAGTCAATTCCTTAGCTGCATCTAAACTAAAATATCGGGCAGAGTAAATATTTTTTCACATTTTAAAGCAAGAATAAAAAACCTACAAAATTCAGTAAGTATAACAAAATGTAAAAATTGAAATCAAAACTTTATCGGAAATGCTTGGCGCGCATTCCATTAGAAAAAAAAGATCAGTGCATTTCAACAAAAGAACTAATCGCACTAAAGTCATCGATTACCATAGAGTTCATTTTAATCATGAAAAATATGTGGGAAAATATCGTTGTTTTTTTTTAATGTTACGGCACTGCCTTCTTTTTGGATTTGCCCTGTATCGTAATGAGAAAAAAAGTTATTTTATGATGCAGTTGACTGCATCGTAATGAGTTTATTTTTTAATTTTACCTATCCACGAAAATAAAGTACGTATTTATATTACCTTTTTTGAATTCATATTTGGAACATTACGTTGTGAGTGTAGATAAAACAACTTTTGTATTTTGTGGACAATAAGTGCTAGTAGCAGTCACACGAAAATAGAAAAACGAGAAGCCATAACGGCCGTAAAAAGCACAATCAACCTCGGAGATCTGTCTTTATTAACGTTTGTGGGATCAAAATAATAAACATGATGTTCAGTCCTCCAGATGGAAAACTAAATCCTAGTTTTCGCCGCGCGGGGGCGTGATTGCTCGGCGCCCATAAAAATGCCAATAAAGCTTGGAGTGTGCCCCAAGTGGCACACAAAAATTGGATTAAAGGTTACATGTAATACCTAACACGTGCTAAAAATAAATAAAACTGTGACAAAAAGTATTTTCATGGTTTCTCTTTTTTTGTCGATTTATCTGTATAGTGATTTTTCCAGTTTTTCAAGAGTTATTCGAAAATAAAATTTTCAGTACTTTCGTTTTTATTGAAACTGTATTAATATTTGGATGAATTTACTTTCATACTTCTTAAATCATTTGCCCAGAAAAAAATAATGAAGACTTGAATGGAACGCTTGCCTCTCAAAACTTGCGTAGTTGTAACGAAGTGTTCGGAGTGCGAAGCGTCCCCTAGGGTCTCGAACCGAGCCCTGACTTGAGTTATGGCCTCCAGATCTATGTACGAGTAATAAATATTCCCTCGGGACCCTCGAAGCTGCGTGTCCCATTAGACAGACAGACACACGTCTAAGTTGAGATGTCAGTGGCAAATTGTACTTCTTTTTCTAGCATTACCATTGAAGGCTCTAAAAAGTAAAAAAATGAAGTTGTCCAATATTTTTTTTTGTAAGAAAACCTAACACGATGTTCACGATGTTGACGATGTTCATGAAGTTTTCAGTTTCAGTTATACAATAACCTAAATGGAAAGATAATTATGCTACACTATGTTACACTGTGCAATAACCGTAAAAATCTGCGAGTTATTTATTTTTCTTATCAATAAACACAAAAACCTCATGATTCAGTTTAATGACTCAGTAAATATCGTAGCAAAGCGCTATTTCTAAAGTTTACCTTTACAAAAAGAACCACATATAAACACTGAGAAGGACTTTAGTATTAATCTAGCAATGTAGTGAAACTCGTAATTCTCGTTAGTATCGTATTCCTTGCAAATTTCCTAAGGAAAGTGCTAATTGGCATTGTATATCGGAGAAAGTAAGGCAAGCTGTGTAATCATGGCGAGTTCAAAGTTTAACGTGCATAAGAAAAAGTAAGGTGCAAAATCATTTTGGTTCCAAATCGATTGAAAAGATAGAGATAGTAATATGTTCTTCATAAATCAAATACTATAAATACAATAATATTAAAAAATGTGATAATATGTATATGTCACCGGCAATGTATGAAACGCAGGCATTGTATACAATGCCTGGCTCTTTTAGGCAATGTATGAAATAGAATGAATATTGTTGTCTATTTCATACATTACCTTGGCATTGTATACAATGCCGAGGGGGGCACGGGGAAAGCTCGAGGGGGGAGGCTCGAGGCGGGCTCGAAGGGGGTTCAAGGGAGGCTCGAGGGGGCTCGAGGGGCTCAAGGGGGGCTCGAGGGGGGCTTGAGGGGGGCTCGAGGGGGCTCGACGGGGGCTCGAGGGGGCTGGAGGGGGGCTCGAGGGAGCTCATTGAGTTTGGAATCGAAGCTGCTTTACTCCTGTAGGTCCCGGGTTAGGTTATAAATTTAAGGCGAGCGCGTAGCGCAGCGGAGCGTGAACCTTAAATTTCGAGGTTATTTTTTTATAACAGACAACAGAAATAAACTTATTTTACACATTGCCGTTGGCCAGCAGGCATTGTATATCATTTCATACATTGCCAGATCGTTTCAGGCATTGTATACAATGCCGGATAATACACATTGCCGGTAACATATATACTGTATTATTTTGTTTTCGTGAATACGTGCTTCAAGTCGTAAAAACCACAATCAAGTCTACGTAGGAAATAATAGTGGTACAAGCACAGGCATATACGTAAAAATGTAAGCTTAAATAAATTTTAATACAGGTGTTAAAACAATAAATTTAAGCAGAAAACAAACAGTTTTAAGTAACGATTTTGAAGAGTAGGTACCTAAAGTGTTGAATAAACAATGCTTCCTCCGATTTACGAGTCTAGATTATGCACAATTTATTGGGAGCGGTGAAAATAAACTCCCAGCTCATTAACGACGCTTAACGACTTGGCAGCTCGTTTTACTCCCTGACCTTTACGACACACGTCACGTCAGATAAAATTACGGTTTTATTTCTTTATGCAAAAATACAATTCGTTTTACTTTCTACCGTAAGACAAACGGGAAAGAAAAAATCCCTATGACGCAGTGCCACGCAGTAGTGTCACGGGAGTAATATAATAAGTCTAGGTCAGGGGCAAAAAATGGAAAATTTTACAGTGATTTTCTCATGAATATTTTGGAGGAAATCTGGAAAACAACTGACTTAAAAACGGCGGTTAATTATTCTATTATTATTTTTTTCATTTTAATTTGTATTAGACATACTCAAGTTTCAAAATGTTGGATTTTCCATGTAGTGTAACACAATTCGCGCACAAGATTAAGGGGCCAATCTGTTGGGAGTGAGGGCACAATTTATGGCCGACCGGAGAATCTAATGATCTCTGATAATGTGCGGACAAAACTTATTGTGTTTGGAATATAAGAACTATAATAAGAACCACAAAATAACGTCGAAGGTTAGTTCACTACGATGTCGAAGACTAGCATAAAACTGTGACTTTGAGCACATGTTCGTTTCAAAGAAGTTTTAAATATGTGTTTCGATTTTTTTTCTTAAAAAGTTTCTACAGTATTGGCAACGGCTGTGAATAGATCACAGCCCTTGCCGATACTGTAAAAATTTTTTTACTAGAAAAAATATTTGATATAGCCTTTTGGGGAAATCTATACATAAAACTCATTCTACTACCGTACATAAGAGGCAGGTAATTTTCTCCCAAGCAAGAGAAGAGCTAACATGTCAAACATATTCTCAGATTTAACTTATGGTTTTTACTTATTTGTAATACATCGATATCTTATTCCTAATCAATTAAAATCAAAAGTGCATAGGTACAAAGAGGAATTTTGATGTTGATAACACGTACGATAAATTAATAAAAATACAACGTATGGAATTTCGATTTCACTGATATCCCTGAAAGAAAACAGCAGCAGCGTAACGTAAATGGTTTTGAAGATACTTCAGTCGTAACGTTCACCATGGCAACGGGCAATCCATTTGAGATATCAGACACCAGTAGGTATAAAGTTTCACTATACTTGTGATCCCGGCGCCATATCACAGAATATAATTAATACTTAACGTAGTCAATTTCCAAAGCCATTCGACGAAATTATAATATTATTGTTTTCGTGATAGTAAGGTTAGTAATTAGTAGTACATATTTTTAAGTTAAAATTAATTAATTAATTATCTATTAAAAAACCGCATCAAAATCCGTTACGTAGTTTTAAAGATTTAAGCATACATAGTGATATAGGGACAGAGAAAGCGACTTTGTTTTATACTATGTATGTAGTGATTACTTCGACATATGTAGAGCTGCTAATTCTGGCCTATGTAATAAATAAGTATAACCTAAATGTCTAGAGAGATATCACGTGTATTAATTTTTTTCGTTGAACGTGTGACTTTTAACCGAAAGCTGTTTGTGGTTGTTGAGATTATTTTGTACCAAAAAAATACACGTGATTTAGAGGGGGGGGGGGGGGGGGGTTAACGTAAAACCTCACCATGTATCACCAGGCGGGGAATTGATCGACTGATTTTTTATGGGAAAATTTAAGAAATGAGGTCTACTGATAAATACCTAGGTATATTGGTAATCCGTGACTTTCAAAATAAATGCACAACTATTTTAATTACGCGAACGAAGTCGCGGGCAAAACCTTGTATTTTTAATATAACCTTAACGCGAAGCACTCACTAATTAAGAACAGCGTTGATTACGTTTCAAATTAAGTTTCATGAAGTTTTGCTGGAAATTCAATCTGATTGCTGGAAAGAAATCAAATCACAAGTAGGCTACTGCTCCTTTTCTTGATAAAAAGCAAACGACTAGTTTCCGTTTTAATTAAGGTGCCCTACATATTAATTTCTTTTGCGTCACAGGCACATTAGAGATAGAATATGTTTTAGTACAAGCACACCCCGGACACTCCATACAAGCGCCGCGTTTCAACTACCTATTTACACAGACGCTATACAGTGACGTTTTTGCACACGCGCAACTGTGTGCGTGAAGTCTGGGGCTATTGAATGAGCACACGATTCGGCACACGAACTCGCGCGGTGGGGTGAGGTAATTTTTGATTGTGGGGCGGGACGTAGTTTCCTTTCTGTACAGCAGTACTTATATCTATTTTGTGACATAAGTAAGTACAAATATTTGCGTTTTTTAAAACAGGGATTTGAGAAGTGTAGAAGGCAACTAAGTTTTTTAATCATATCGTTCATAAATAACGCTCATTGCGCCGCAAGCAGACGCAGCCTCGACATCCGCACTGTAACAGCCGCATTTCCGCTCTTCCGCCCACGCGTATTCTATTTACAGATCGCACAATACGCGGAACGCATCCTTATAATGTGCAGGATAATTATGCTGATTCACAAATCGTCCTCCAGTCGGCGCACTACCACTAACTTGGCGCTAGTGTAGATGTAGACCTGTCATTTTGTTGTTTTCTAACACAGAAAAGAACAAAATGTTTTCTATGTGTTTGTTATAAATTTTTGCATGTTCGAAGCGATTTTTCGTAAATATTAAATTTTCTTCCAATACATTTTGGTTTTCTTAAATATTTAATTCGTTTACTCTCTGACTTCCATAATAATTATTTATTAGTACCAACCATTTTTAGGTATAACTTAAAATACAAGTACAAAGGTCTCCAGCAGCAGTAGCGTTACCAAGCGGGATACATTTTGTGACATCCCCCCATTAGCTGGAGCTTATCAGAGATAAATATTTCTTAAGGATAAAACAGTAGTGGTGCACTGTAAATCAAAATTTTATTTCTTTTCGAGTTGATGTTGTTTTACGTTATAGTACGACTGGTTTAATTAAGTCTTGTGATAAAAAGTATCGTCGCGACTGACACCGACGTTATAATACAAAAAATAAAGTCAGTTGGTGCTAGTTACAAAAACCATTAGCTTCGTGTATCAAATCATGGATGACACTTAAAATTGTCTTTCATATTACTTTCTAGTTTATACTCAAAACATCTTACTAATCCTACTATCCTACTAATATTATAAATGGGAAAATCTGGATGTTTGGATGTTTGTAACTCAATCACGTAAAGATTTGGATGAAATTTGACGCACAGATAGTTCATAGCCTGAAATAAAACATAGTATACTTTTTTATAATGGTTCCCAGGGATTTTCCAATTGTCCACGGGGACGAAGTCACGGGCGGAACTATTACTAAAAATATGCAAGTTTTGATGTTTACATGCTTGTTACTCAATCACGCAAAAACTGTTTAATAGATTTTGATGAAATTTGATACACAGATAGTTTATGTAAGCCTGGCTTAAGACATAAGATACTTTTTATCCTGGTCAAAGGTTCCCCGCGAACGTAGTCGCAGACGGAAGCTAGTATAACCATAAGTATGAACGAGTATAAAAATATAAAAGGATCTTTTCGTATTAATTTAGCGCGTACATAAAGATGTTTAATGCAGATAAACAAATTGGTACTGGGTGGTACGTGCTAATAAACGATGTCTGTGTTTTTGTGGACTTTTATAGCATTGCGTGTGCTTAATTGAATACTTCCAAAATGGAAAAATGTACTACCTTTGTCGGGAAGCTCTTTAGATGGCTATCAAATTGTTTTATTTTTAGTGCAAGGTCCCGTTTGTTTTCAGAAATGTATGACGTTGAAATACCAGGGGGGCTACTCAAATGGCCACTTTTCTATTACTACGCTAACTTAAAGCTTAAAAATAAGCAATTAAACGATCAAGTCACACGTCGCAAGTTTATGTAAATCACAGACATTGTTGTATTGTATGGAAATCACAAGCCTACGACACGTAATTTTAGATTTTATATGGCTTATTTTTCATTTTTAAGTTAGCGAACGAATAGAAAAGTGGCCATTTGAGTAGCCCCCCAGGGATTCCACATCGTACTTGTGTGTATGTTACGGCTAATACCCGAAGTGCGGCTAAAACTAGGTGTAGCCGATAGCTGTTGGCTAAAACTAGGTGTAACCGATCTGCTTTATTCCTGTAGGTCCCGGGTTAGGTTAGAAATTTAAGGCAAGCGCGAAGCGCAGCGGAGCGTGAGCCTTAAATTTCGAGGTTATTTTTTTTTAACAGACAACAGAAAAAACTTTCTTTATACCTATCCCATGCTGCACCTAGTTTTAGCCGGCTTCACCTAGTATTAGCCGCGAGCAAATCGGTTACACCTAGTTTTAGCCAACAGCTAGCGGCTACACCTAGTTTTAGCCGGCTAAAACTAGGTTTAGCCGCACTTCGGGTATTAGCCGTAACATGTATATTAAGTATTAAGTACTAGCAGCTAGCCCGCGGTTTCACCCACGTGGTACCCGTTCCCGTGGAAATATCGGGATAAAAAAGTATCCTATGTTTTAATCTAGGCTATTTTCTATCTGTGTGTCAAATTCCAACTAAATCTGTTCAGTAGTTTTTGCGTGATTGAGGAACAAACATCCAAACCCACAAACTTTCACATTTATAATATTAGTAGGATACGAGCTTAGTAATTAGTAGAGATACAGAGATAGATGTGTAATTCTCAACAGGGATTAATTAGTCGAAGCTTATGCATCTAATAAATGCTTGATTACGGAAAACTAGTTCAATGGTGATTGAAATCTATCTAAGTACTTTATTAATCAAAAACTCCAAAGCTACGTCACCGTGTCGTGACTACTAACTACGATTTAGTGAAATTAGAATTCAGTTGTTTGCAATGAAATGTTATTCGGATAAATAATTTATAAAAAAATACTAGAAAAAAACCGGCCAAGTGCGAGTCGGACTCGCGCACGAAGGTTGCCCTATCAAAAAACGGCAAAAAACACGTTTGTTGAATTAGTCGCGTAGCCAGAGAAAAATTACCTTCGATAATACTAAAAGTTTTCGTTTTTGCTGAGTGTATAGATTATGTGCATTGTGAGCTATTGTTGAAAAGTTAGAAGTTTTATGCCGGTGCTTTAGGTATAGTTTAGGTATTTCGTAATATTTCGTTTAACGTAATATATATAGAATTAAAGTTTGAAATGTTGATTGTTTCATAAAAAGAACTATGTTATCTTCATGTTGTAAAATATTTAGAAAGTTATTATGTGTGGAAGTGCGTAATCATAATCATAATCATAATCATAATTCTTTATTTGCGTAAAACACGGTGAAAATGTTCTTACAATAATAATGTGCACATGTTTTGCCCTTAGTAAAGAAGCATGCAAATTTTTACAAGTATGTCAATTCTTAAAATCTAATAATTGTTTTATGTCATAAAAATTATGTTGATTCAACCACTGGTATAATTTAAATTTAAATACATTTAATGTCAATTTTTTAAAGTCATTTGGAATTTTATTATAAATTCTTACACACATGCTCAGACAATTTTTATTATACTTTGCTGATATCGGTACTTCATTTAATACTAGCCTATTTGGATTTCTGTGCAGTCGGGAACTTACATCAGATACTTTTTTAAACAGTCCTAAGTTTTTATGTACAAAAATACTAACTTCATAAATATACATTGATGGTAGTGGTAGTAAGCCTAAACTCTTGAACAATGGTTGACACGACTCGTCTGGTGGGATTCCACAGATGGCTCTAACACACTTTTTTTGTGCAATAAATGCCCTCTTATTATCGATACCGTTGCCCCACAGTAATAATCCATACCGCAAAATTGACTCCACGTAAGCTCTATAAGTAGTAATGGCCGTCTCTCTATTAGTAACATTTCTCACTTTGTAGAGGGCGTAAACGAATTTGTTTATTCTTTTTGCTAAATTTTCTATGTGAATCTGCCATTTCAAGTGTTGGTCTATGATAACGCCTAAAAATTTGGTGTGTGAGACTTCATTTATTTTGGCAATGTTTAGTTTAAAATTAAAATTTTCTTGATTAGTTTTATTAAATTGTATAAAATTTGTTTTATTTAAATTAATGACCAAATTATTTTTCTTAAGCCATTCAATAATGTTGTCAATGGTAGTGTTAATGTCAATTTCATGGTCTTGAATCGTAGATTTTTTTTTATTAGTAGTCACAATTATAGAAATGTCATCCGCAAATATTATACATTTATGATTGGTTGCTTTTATTATGTCATTTATATATAGAATGAATAAAATTGGACCCAGAATGCTTCCTTGTGGGACCCCTACTTTATTATCTAAGAATTTAGAAGAATGTGAAATAAGTTCACTTTTAGTAATTTTACTTATAGTAACACACTGCCGTCGGTTTGTCAAGTATGATTTTATCCATTTAAGTGCAGGCCCTCGAATTCCCATAGATTCTAACTTTTTAAATAATATGTCATGCGAAACAAAGTCAAAGGCTTTCGACATGTCAAAAAATAATGCAGTCGTTAAGAAGTTATTATTAATTTTCGTCAAAATATTGTGTACTAATGTAAATATAGCTAGCGTGGTTGACTTATTCTTTTGAAAGCCAAACTGTTCACTATTAATTAAATTGAATTTATTGCAGAAATCTACTATCCTTAAATACATACTCTTTTCAAAAACCTTAGCTAGAGTTTGTATAAGAGTTATTGGACGGTAGTTATTAACATCGCTTTTGTCTCCCTTTTTATAAAGAGGTTTGACAATAGATAACTTCAGCACCTCTGGAAAAGTTCCAGATGAAAATGATAAATTGATTAGGTACGTTAGAATGGGTGCTAACTCAGAAACACATGTCTTGATTACTTTTGTACAAATACCGTCATGTCCCACAGAAGCTGTGTTATTTAATGAAGTCATTATTTTCTTTACCTCTGCTTCTGTTACAGGGCATAGAAACATTGTGTTCGGATGAATTGGATATTGTGTATTGTCATTTGTCAGGGTATAATTATTTGTCAATTCTATAAAATGTCTATTAAAAGCAGTGGCTATGTCCGAAGGATTTGTCAGATTTTTATCTGTATATATAAAATTCAAAGTCCTGACTGACTGAGTGAGATATCAACGCACAGCCCAAACCGTTGAACCTAGAGACTTGAAATTTTGCATATAGATACCTTATATAGTGTAGGCATCCACTAAGAAAGGATTTTTGAAAATTCCATCCCTAAGAGGATGAAATAAGGGATGAAAGTTTGTATGAAAGTCCCTCAGATTTGAAGCTAGGTTCTTCAAATTTTGTGGTTAGGCTGATGATTGAAAATTAATAAATACGGGTCTCAGCGTTTTTCAAAATTCTGCCCCTGAAGGGGTGAAAAGGGGGATGAAGTTGTGTTTAGAAGTTAATCCTTCGTTTTCGAAGTAAAAATCGCTAAATTTATAATAAAGGCTTATGGATGGAAATCTAACGCAACGTATATTGTTATTGGCAGTATTTTAACCCCTATGGGGATGAAATGGGGGTGAAATGGGGTAAATAAACCTAAAACAGATATGGATGTCGTTTTTGGGGTTTTCTGGGATGACGATTGCGAAAATGACATTTATTTTGAAGTCCAACACGGTGAACATGATTTAACCCTTAAAGGGGTGAAAATGGGGTTCAAATTTTGTATGGAAAATTTATATAAAACAGACATTACAACTTTAAACTTCGTAGGAGTACGTCTAAAAATAAATTGAGAAACATATACCTATTTTGTGATTTCGAAAAACAACCCTTAGTGGCTAAATGGGGTGAGTAAACATAAAGATCGATATGGATGTCGTTCTTGAGGTTTTATGGGATGGTGATTGCGAAAATAACATTTATTTTGATGTCCAACACGGTGAACATGATTCAGGACATGATTCGGGAAGCGGAACGGGAACGGGAACGGGAACGGGAACGGGAACGGGAACGGGAACGGGAACGGGAACGGGAACGGGAACGGGAACGGGAACGGGAACGGGAACGGGAACGGGAACGGGAACGGGAACGGGAACGGGAACGGGAACGGGAACGGGAACGGGAACGGGAACGGGAACGGGAACGGGAACGGGAACGGGAACGGGAACGGGAACGGGAACGGGAACGGGAACGGGAACGGGAACGGGAACGGGAACGGGAACGGGAACGGGAACGGGAACGGGAACGGGAACGGGAACGGGAACGGGAACGGGAACGGGAACGGGAACGGGAACGGGAACGGGAACGGGAACGGGAACGGGAACGGGAACGGGAACGGGAACGGGAACGGGAACGGGAACGGGAACGGGAACGGGAACGGGAACGGGAACGGGAACGGGAACGGGAACGGGAACGGGAACGGGAACGGGAACGGGAACGGGAACGGGAACGGGAACGGGAACGGGAACGGGAACGGGAACGGGAACGGGAACGGGAACGGGAACGGGAACGGGAACGGGAACGGGAACGGGAACGGGAACGGGAACCCAATTCTGATTATTGTAATAAACTAGCTTCCGCCCGCGACTTCGTCCGCGTGGATATTAGAGAAAATCCTTAGGAAACCTTCAACCAGGTTCCGACCAGCCGTTTTTACGCGATTAGGCGGGTCCCCACCAAGCGAGCAGCCTCGTGCGAGGCCCGCCACACACGGCAAACGTCTTGCCTCGCGAGGCAGCGTGCTTAGTGGGGACCCGCCTAATCGCGTAAAAACGGCTGGTCGGAACCTGGTTGAAGGTTTCCTAAGGATTTTCTCTAATATCCACGCGGACGAAGTCGCGGGCGGAAGCTAGTCGTCAATATTAAGCTCTGTTACGGTATTCACAGATTTATCGTTACAAATTTCATTTTGGATTACCGACCAAGTTGCTTTGCATTTGTTTTTACTATTTCTAATAAACTTTATATTTGAATGTTTTTTGGATTGGTAGATGCATTTTTTAACACTTTTGAATATTTTAGATATTTATTTTTATTTATTAGTGATTTAGTTTTATAGTAGTGTAGGCGCAGATATCTTTTTGTTCTGCAGCTGTGTTTTAGACCTTTGCTAATCCACCTTTGTTTGTTTTTATCTACGTTATTTATTTTTATTTTAATGGTAGGAAAACATAGGTTATATACATAGATATAGTATATTAAAAAGGGGTAGATGCGCCACCGAGCGACCGGGTGTAAGGGATAGATATATTATGACGTCAAAATATGGGGCTGCCATGATCGCAAAAAAAATACCCTAAAATGTAGTTGGAATCGTTACAGTACTTGAATTCCGTAGTGAGTGAAAGTCAACATTTTGACTCGCTAATTAAACAAAGTATTGCAAGCGAAATCGCGAAAATAAGTGGTCCCGACCGCGACATTAGAAATGCCTGTGAGGTACAGACAGACACTGCCTGCTCTGTACCGCTCTAGGTTTTTCAAATTAATAATGTCGTAAAAGCCTGTGTGTTTCAGAGCACCGCTTGCTCTGTATCGCGCGGGGTTTTTCAACTAAAAATTTAATAATATCACCCTAAAAAGCCTGTAGAACACAGACACTTTGAGCTGTGATCCACAGTGATTTTCTAAATATAAATACCCCGAGCGATACAGACGCGTAAGGCACTAAGTGTCGTGAAACTTGAATATTAAAACTAAAATATCAAATCTCTCTTATCAAAAGAACTTTTAACTCGTTAAAAAAACATGGAACGAAATTTATTTTTGATAGGTCCTTTTAGAAAGAAATCCCCAATATACAGCTGTTTTTAACGTAATTTGCAAAATTTCTCGAAAACGGCATAGCACAATTTAACTTTACATCCTTTTTTACAAAGTGTGTGTAAAGGGAAAGGAAATGAAAATACCATACGATAAATAATTTTAATTGAGAGTTTTACAAAAATTTATATTTTTATTAAAGAAAAGTATTTTGTTAGTTTTTCGCAATTTCCGAGCGCAATAACTAACAGCCGAACGTTATTTCATTTTTTTTAGTTCGTTTTAAGGCGCCCTACTACCCACTACTAGCGCCACCAATACATTTATTTTTATTACTCGTTAACTAAGTCAAAATTAAAAAAAACTTAAATCATGCCCTCTTAAATCGTCTCTAATATTTTTCGAATAACTCTTCAACAGTTTCAATTCTTTCTGTAAGATTTAAAATCCATTTTTGGTCAAAGTGGCCACTTTTGGCAAGAACGGATTTTAAAACTTACAAAAAGAATGAAAATTGTTGAAGAGTTATTAAAAAATATATATAGACCATTTAGGGGGCACGATCTTAGCTTTTCTTAAATATTTACCTGGTTTACAAGTAATACAAATAAATGTATTGGCGGCGCTAGTAGTAGGTACTACGGCACCTTAAATATGTATTTTTGTCTTTTTTGTAATATTCTTTATTTATAACCAAAATATTGATGAAAAAAGAATAAACTGAAATGAAAAACACATTAAGTATCACATTTATATTATGTCAGATTAGTGATACTTACTATGAAATATAACTAGGTTTTGTTTATTAATTATCCAAGAAACTTGAAAATGCGCACTATCGAACTACCGCCCGCGACGTTCTTAGGAACTAAAGTCTGCTATATTTTAATCCAAGTTAAAAAACTATATGTGTGCCTTTCATTCCAATCCATCTTTAGCATAACCTGCCATTTTTATGGGTTTGAGAGAAAAAAAAAACATTTTAACATTTACAATAAATAAATATTAATAGTAGGATAAACAAACGTTAATGTACAGACACACTTTTTTTACTGTTTTATTATATGTAAGGATAAGGATGTACAGACACACTTTTTCTACAAATCAATTCGTGTGTACTTATGCCAATTCTTTTTTCCAGTTGCTTCTATCCATTTCTCACGAATTTTATCTTCCGTCGGAAATCTGGAAAAATCAAATCGCTTGAAATTCCCTGAAATATGGGGTAATTTTTGGGGAAAAATTTCTGTATGGGTAGGCATCCGGAAATCGATTTATAAACCTACTGATTTTAGTGGACGTCAATGCTAAGCTGGCTTCTATTACGTAGATTAATACGCAATTTTCCCGGTTTGCATGTCAAATGTTTCCGAGGTTATTTTTAGAAATAATTTTTAGAGTTTTCCTATTTATCAGGTTTTTCATGATATAACTAATGATTTAGCTCAGAAACTTGGTTCCTGTGAGGTTTGAGAAAGAAATACGTGATCAATATATAGAAAACAGTGTACTTACGCATGAAATGTAACACCCGCTTCTTTTCTTTATTTGTTGCTTGTGCAGCCAAATTTTGAACACCCCACCATTTTGTTGGCTAGACACAAACACTACACATTCGATTTATAATAAATTTTATGTATAAATTAGGTAGTAATCCACAAAACCTTTAATTTCTTTGGCACTTTTGACATAACCTCACTTGTTTGTTTTGCCTAGTTGAACTGTGCCTATAACCCGACCATGAAAAAAAGTCCGGTCGGTGATAGAGATAAAACATGAAACTCTTCTTTATTTCCTCCTATAGGAATCTCAATAAGACGATCTCGCTCTATCAAAGCATGTCAGACCCTTGGTTATATAACAGGCAAAGCATTTCATGGAAACTCGAAAACGCTTTATTTAGATCTCGTTCAGAGTATACATCTGACCAAGAAAGACTGTTTAAACATTCTTTGAATTTTAAAACATTGTCCTGACCATAGTCTCTTCTATAAATAAAATAGGACATTGGACAACTGTTGTTATTCAGTGTAGAGAAACTCAATAATTGAGCTGTCTCGTGATCCGATAGATACAGAGGCAGCACTGCAGCATTGGCGTCCTTGATGTTACTCAGTATCTGGTCGAGACAGGACTCCTTTCTTGTGGGTACATTGATGTGTATTTGCATATTATAGTTGCAACATAAATCATGCAAATAATGTGTGTCATGCCCTTGTTTCAAAATATTTATATTAAAGTCTCCAGCTATTACAATTTTTGTGGCAGAATTGTATTTTTTTTGTATATCATGCAGGAGCTGGTTTAGTTTACCTAGAAAAACATTAGGATCAGATTTTGGCGTTCTATACAGACAAATAATTATTAGTTTCTCTGAAGGTACTTCAATGCCACAAGCCTCAAATGTTTTTTCCGATGCATAGCGTTTCACATTGGTAAGTTCTTTGAATATCATATTTTTTTTCACCAGAATACATGTTCCTCCTCGCTGTTTATTCCTATAAAAAGCAGTCGCTAACTGATAGTCAAAGATATTCAAGAACTTCCCTTTTCCCTCTTGTAAAAATGTCTCAGATAGACATATTACGTTTGGGGAGTTACCTAATTTATGTTGTTCCAGTAATGTAATTTCTAGTATTTCCTGTTTCGATAATATGCTAGCAATATTTTGATGTAGAATTCTGAAAGCCGTTGAGGGTTTTTTTGATTTATTAACGAAAAAAATTATTTTTGTCTATTTTAGTAAAATATTCAGTGATCGTTTTTTGCTTTTTTGGTTTGGATAAGATTTCATTAAGTGTGTCAGAAAGAAAGCCCCCTGACTGTCTTTTAAAATAGTATGGAATTGTGCCTTTTAAAGGGTGTTCTACAGATAACGGTTTTGAATTAATATCCAAAGGCTTACTACTACCACGATCAATCAATTTTTTTAACTCTTTAGCATTTAAATATTTATTTCTGTAGTCAATAAAGTTTAATGTATGTTTAATTATTTTACCAATTTCAAATAGTTTTGTTGATTTGCAATCCATAAAGTGGCAATTTTTATATTCAGAGCATATATTTTTTAAACAGTTATTTAAATCGTTTACATCTATATACATATTTTTCATTATATTAAGCACCATAATATCATTATTAGTAAATACATTAAGAAATTTTCGTAATTGTGATAGAACACTTTTTTTGTTAAAGTCATTTTCACCGATACATATTATTATTGTGTCCTTTTCTTTAGGTTGAAGATTTTTGCAATTTCTTAGTACCTCCGAAGTTAATGCATAAGGCTTCGTTTGTGATGTAATAGCATATGCTTCATGTGTTGTATTTTGGCTAGAATGCGCCAAAACCGATGATAGGCCAACGCATCGTTGTGTACTGAAGATAAACATCCTTTTATAGTTATCTTGCCTTTGAGTTGTCCTTGTATTAGAGGAATGTACTTGAGAGTCGCTTTTCAATTTGTTTTCTAAGGTGTGTATATATTTATTTAGATTTACTATTTGATCAGATGTCTCTTTTACTATCGCTTCCAGTTCTGCGATTCTGCTCTTTAGGGTTTTGATATTTTCTTCAAATATAGTATTTTCGAGTCTAAGCATTGGTCTCGGCGGTGTAACAGTCGGATGTATCTGTGATAGTCGAGTGATGTGCCTATTTTTCTTTTTAGTACTGCTACATGTTATTGATGGTGGAGCATCCTTCAATGAGCCACAACAAAGAGTCTTCAATACCGTATTTTCCGTGGACAGTTTGTTTATTTGTCTGTGTAGCTCACTATTGTCTAATAATACGTTGTCTAGTTCATTTTGTACAATTAAAAGTTCTGATCTAAGTTGATTGATAGTGTCCTTCATTTCTTGGGTAGATATGATATCGGTTACCGTGTAATCCATACTTTTAGGTAAATCACAAAATCACTCTTTTGTATTCGAAAAAAATTTTAAAATTTCTGAAATCTTATTTTAAGACTTTCAGTGGTTAGATATACCTACCAGTTCAACAAAGTTTAGAAAGTTAAGTGGTGTGCTTCTTTGATATTTTCATTTTTCCTTTATAACATACGGAATAATGAATTAAAAATTGATAAGATCGCTCTTACAATACCTTTTCAATGCACTTATATACTACACAAAAAATTAGAAACATACATAATGTGGGTTTTGTTTAAATTACGGATAAATGATTGCGCTAAAATACGAATTATACGGGACGCGCGAGCAGGTGCATGCAGGGGCCGCTGACTGCCACGCGGCGCGCGGGCGGGCGCGGGGCCACAAACAATAAGCTACTCACGTTGCATGGCAATAAAGTACAATTTCAAATTATTGAAATATAATTGCGTGCCTGATATTACAAGCACCTACGAAGCGCCACTCTTTTTGTAGCGTAATCGATGAAATTACACAGAATACTTATAAAATAAAATAAAGCTACCTACCGACCTACTAAATAAGCTGATCATAATTGTTTTTCTAAGGTAGTTTGGCGAATCAACTTTAAGGCACTCCTTTCAGAGCATTTTGAAACAGAAAACAAAAATAAATTTATTTGAATTTACAAGAATTTATATTCGAATTTATATCATTTATCTAATTTTTAGATTTTAAAGGTGGCCACGAATGGCCACGATGTTCGACGTTTAGTTTTTGAGATTTTAAAATAATTTGATATTAAACAGCCACTTGAAACTTACGTCTATGTCAGGCAGTACCTTTCTTTTCTTTATACATATTACGATCACTGTATTGTTTACAAGTATAATTGAATTGTATAAATTATTTATACCTACATAAAAACCTTCGATCAAGTATATCCTAGATAACGCTTACGAACTAAAACAGTATGCAAACATGGCACCTCAATAGCGTCCCACTTACAAACTTGGCGCTTATCTTAATATATAAAATCGTAAACTGACTGATCTATCAACGCACAGCCCAAACCGCTGGACCTAGAAACTTGAAATTTTGCACACAGATACCTTATACAGTGTAGGCATCCACTAAGGAAGGATTTTTGAAAATTCTATCCTTAAGGGGATGAAATAAGGGATGAAAGTTTGTATGAAAGTCCTTCAGTTTTGAAGCTAGGATCGTCAAATTTTGTGTTTAGGCTGACGATTGAAAATTAATAAATACGGGTCTCGGCCTTTTTTAAAATTCTACCCCCGAAGGCGTCAAAAGGGGGATGAAGTTGTGAATTGAAGACAATCCTTTATTTTCGAAGTAAAAATTGCTAAATATATAATTTAGGCTTATGGATGGTAATCTAACGCAACTTATATTGTTATAGTTAGTATTTCAACCCCTACGGGGATGAAATGGGGGTGAAAAGGGGTAAAAAAACCTAAAAATAGACATGGATGTCGTTATTGGGGTTTTCTGGGATGACGATTGCAAAAATGACATTTATTTTGAAGTCTAACATGGTGGACATGATTTAATCCCTCAGGGGGTGAAAATGGGGTTCAAATTTTGTATGGAAAAATAATATTAAATGGACATTACAACTTTAAACTTTGAAGGAGCACGTCTAAAAATAAATAAGCAAACATATATTTTGTGATTTTAAAAACCAACCCCTTACGGGTGGATGGGGTGAGTAAACCTAAAAATAGATATGTATGTCGTTTTTGGCGTTTTCTGGGATGACGATTGCAAAAAAATGACATTTATTTTGAAGTCCAACACGGTGGACATGATTAAACCCCTCAAGGGGTGAAAATGGGAATCAAAATTTTGTATGGAAAAAAAATATTAAATGGACATTACAACTTTAAACTTCGTAGGAGCACGTCTAAAAATAAACAAACATATATTTTGTGATTTTGAAAATCAACCCCTTAGGGGGTAAATAGGGATGAGTAAACATAAAAATCGATGTGGATGTCGTTCTTGAGGTTTTATGGGATGGTGATTGCGAAAATGAGATTTATTTTGAAGTGACACGGTGGACATGATTTAACCCTTACATAAATATAAATAAATAAATAAATGGGGTTCCAATTTTGTATGGAAATATAATATAAAATAGACATTACAACTTTGAACTTCGTAGGAGCACATCTAAAAATAAATAGGCAAACATATATTTTGTGATTTTGAAAATCAACCCCTTAGGGGGTAAATGGGGTGAGTAAACATAAAAATCAATATGGATGTCGTTCTTGAGATTTTATGGGATGGAGATTCCGAAAATGAGATTTATTTAGAGCTCCAATACGGTGGACATGATTTAACCCCTAAAGGGGTGAAAATTAGGTTCAAATGTATGGAAAAAGAATATAAAACAGACATTACAACTTTAAAATTCGTAGGAGCCTGTCTTAAAATAAATAGGCAAACACATATTTTGTGATTTTGAAAATCATCCCTTAGGGTGTAAATGGGGTAAGTAAACATGAAAATCGATGTGGATGTCGTTCTTGAGGTTTCATGGGATGGTGATTGCTAAAATGACATTTATTTTGAAGTCCAACACGGTGGAAATGACACATCATGGACCTGGACCTGGACATGCACATCCAGGGAACGGGAACAGGAACGGGCAAGGGCACGGGCACGGGAACAGGAACGGGAACGGGAACAGGACGAGAACGGGACGGGAACGGAACGGAACGGGACGGGACGGGACGGAACGGAACGGAACGGGAATGGAATGAGAAAGAGAAAGGGACAGGAACGGGACGGGAACGGTACCGGGAAAAGGAACGGAAGGAGTACGGGATGGGAACGGGACGCGAACGGGAACGAATCGGGAACGGTATGGGACGTAACGGAACGGGAACGTATCGGGAAGGAAACGGGAACGAAACAGGAACGGAACGGCAACCAGAACGGGACGGGAACGGGAAAGGAACGGCACGGGAACGGAGGGGGAAGGAACGGGAACGGAACGGGAGCGATACGGGAACGGAACGGGACGAGAACAGGATGCGAACGGGAACGGGAACGGGAACGAGAACGGGACGGGAACGGAAGGGGTACGGGATGGGAACGGAACGGGATGGGAACGGAACGGGTACGGGACGGAAACGGAACGGGACGGAATGGGAACGGAATGGGAACGGAACGGGAATGAAACGGGAACGGAACGGGACGAGAACGGTACGGGAACGGGAACGAGAACGGGACGGTAACGGTACGGGAACGGGAATGGCAACGGAAGGGGTACGGGAACGGGACAGGAAAGGGACGGGAACAGACGGGAACAGAACGGGAACGGGAACCGAAACCGGAACGGGAAACGTAAAAATTACTGGTCAGATCCTGGTTGAAGGTTCTCTTAGGATTTTCTCTAACATCCACGCGGACGAAGTCGCGGGCAGAAGCTAGTTTTTTACATGATCACCTCTTATTTTGTACAAACTCACATTTTATATCACTTATTTTGCACAAAATAAGCTTATTTTTTACAAAAATACATTTTTTATCACTTACTTTGTGCAAAATAAGCACCCAGTTTGTAGTGGGACGCTGTTTGAGGTGCCATTTTTGAGACTCTGACCGGACATCTAGGGTATTCTTGATCAAAGATAAAAGTAATCAAAAATTAGGGGACACCAGGGTAACACTAGAGAATATAGTAACTCCAGAGAAAAGAAAATAATTAGAGAATACTAGCTTCCGCCCGCGACTTCGTCCGCGTGGACATTCGAGAAAATCCTAAGGGTACCTTTAACCAGGATACGAAGTATTCTATGTTCTAACGTCCTGCCTCGCTAGGCAGTACGCTTGGTGTGGACGTACCTCGCTTGCAGGCAGGGCGTTTGCTACTTGCGCTTGAGGATGCGGCCCGACATCGCACTCGGTCGCTATAGTACGCGCTTACCAGCCAGAGGCCTGCTGCGCGCAAGGCACATTCACACCAAGCGGGCTACCTAGCAAGGCAGGATATTAAACTTTTTATCCAGGTTAAAGGTTCCCTAAGGATTTTCTCGAATGTCCACGCGAACGAAGTCGCGGGCGGAAGCTAGTAGTATAAAATAATACAATACTTAGAAAGCGGGCTTAGATTTTACTGCATTCACGTGCATTTTTTTTCTGAGAAATTACAAAAGACAGACCCCAAAACTTGACACTTTATTGTTTACTTTTAAGCCATTGACCATTTTACCGTGACAGATGTGGGAACACCAGGTCCAGGTAGTCGTCGTTCTAACAGTATAGTTCCCAAAAGATATTGTTACAACGAATTCATCGTAAACTCTTCTTAAAAACTTAAAAGTCGTATATCTTTTGATTGAGTGAACCGATTGCAATGAGATAAAGACTAAATTACTTCGCAAAATACATAGTATATTTCTATGTAAACATCATTACGATTAAGTTAGCGCTTTTTAAGTTATTAGCGCACAAATATACAGATAAACAGATAAACAGATAAAAAGGAGACAACCCTAACGGCGTCAGAAGAGATGAGCGCTACGCGATAGAAAGAGAGAAACCTTCGAGGTGAATATAACTGTAGGCGCTGTAGCGGTGTGCGATCTGAATTGCGCCTTATTAAGTCGTAGCAAGAGTCGCTATTTAATTAAATAATGTTGCAGAATGTGGCTTCTGTACTTGTACTATTATGTATTCTGTGACGGTGAGTGTTAAACTTTTAGTTTTTCCTTGGAAAAATCGAGAATTTCAGCTCTCTTAGTATTTACGGAGTAAGCAAATATGCTGTTTCTCCTATTTATAAGGGTTTTTCTTATTAATGTCAATCATTTACGGCTAGAACCACGGTAGGCAATGTTGTAAAAGGCTTCTCGGGCATTAGTGACTCAAGTTTGCCTAGCCCTAGGGTTGTCACTACTTACTCAACGACAGTAAAGCGGTTTGGAGGGCAGTCTATGTTTACTTTGTTTAGTTATTAAATAAAAAGATATACAGCTATAAAAATAGAAAACAATCTTACAAAAGTAATTATAAATGTTTAAAGGTTTAATAGTTATAAAAAAATAAATTCAAAAGAAAATAATAAATTCAAAATAAAGAAATTAAAACAAATCAAATGAAATTAGTTTAGTCCTGTGAATTTAGTTGGTTTACGTCCGGATTTACCCATTTTTATTGAAATTATAGTAAGTCTTTTAAAATTTGTGTTTTTTTCCTATTTGTGGCAAGTTGGAAATTCGTAGTATGCTACAAATTTACTATGGAAATATTTACTGATACTGCTCAAAGTTTGCCTGCTTGTGCCCAACTTCGCCTGCTTGCCAGAAAAAATATTGATGCTTATATGTGGTAATCCATGCACATCTCGATGGTAACGCAATTTGTATGGCTCTATAATTAAGACCAGTTTTTAAATGCGGCTCGTATTTTTGCTTATAATCTTCTAGGCAAAGTTGGGATAATTTATCACAACTTTGCCTACGACTTTTTTTCTAAGTTTCTGGAGATCAATCTAACAGCCGTTTCGGCGTTATGAACCTTAAGATATATGGCATACATCTCCAATTCGCGCCTTAATGTAAAAATGGACACAGATAATAAATACTTGAAGAGATATTTAAAAAAAAACCTTAAATTTCGTGCAAAGATGCAGCAGTTTACGGTATTGATCAAAGTGTTTAAACCAACTAACTTGTCTTATTTATCTATGTAGCTGCCTACATCTGTGGCTAATTTCATAAAATTACTGTCGTTTTTTAGGGCCTTCTATTTTGTGGCAATTGTATAAATTAGGTAGGTAGGTACATTAGTTAGAGAGCTAGGTAGATTAGAGTCGCACTATCCATACTAATATTATAAATGACAAAGTCTGTTTGTTTGTTTGTTACGCCTTCGCGTCATGAATACTGAACCGATCATCATGAAATTTTACATACACGTTGCCAGGGGTATAGAAAAGGTGATAGGGTTTTATCCCGAAAAAAGTATGGTTCCCGAGGGATAGCAAAAAAACTCCACGCAGACGAAGTCGCGGGCGGCCACTAGTGGAATCATAATAATATCATTTCGGGATAAGAGATAGGTCAGATAGGAGTCGACACGTCTTGTAAGTAGCCGAGCGTACAACTTGTAAGTAAGTAGGTAGCTGTAGGTAGTGTAGGTACCTTCATACACTTCGCGCGCGAGCATAAAGGTGGCGACTGACCTGTAACATTTCATCATAACGTAACGTTACGTTACGACGAAATGTTACAGATCAGTCGCCACCTTAATAATAATTTATTCTTATTTATGGCGCGAGTGGGCCTGGGGCCCTATATTTTTTTTTGAATCACTCGACTGGCGCCGAGCGCTCTTTTCTATTGATTTTCGTTCGACATTTGACTCAAATGTATGGGATGTCGAACGAAAATCAGTAGAAACGAGCGCTCGACACCAGTCTAGCGATTCAAAAATAGAGCTCCTGGACTGGCGGCCGGCCGCCGCGCCGCGCCGCCGCGCGCCGCCAGCGGCACCGGACCGGCGCGGGCGGCCTGTAGCGACAATACTACATATTTTATCCATTTTTAAACAAAAGCCACTGTATGTATTTTTCAAATTTTTTGTGTAGTATATAAGTGCATTGAAAAGGTATTGTAAGAGCGATCTTATCAATTTTTAATTCATTATTCCGTATGTTATAAAGGAAAAATGAAAATATCAAAGAAGCACACCACTTAACTTTCTAAACTTTGTTGAACTGGTATATCTAACCACTGAAAGTCTTTAAATAAGATTTCAGAAATTTTAAAAATTTTTTCGAATAGAAAAGAGTGATTTTGTGATTTACGCACTTCCACACATAATAACTTTCTAAATATTTTACAACATGAAGATAACATAGTTCTTATTATGTAACAATCAACATTTCAAACTTTAATTCTATATATATTACGTTAAACGAAATATTACGAAATACCTAAACTATACCTAAAGCACCGGCATAAAACTTCTAACTTTTCAACAATAGCTCACAATGCACATAATCTATACACTCAGCAAAAACTAAAACTTTTAGTATTGTCAAAACTTCTTTATGAAATTTAATGTCCCACGACCGGACTAAATGGGAGCCCCACTCAAATATTAAAGTGTTGTTATAGCAAAAAAAGAAATACATCATCTGTGAAAATGTCTACTGTCTAGCTATCACGGTTCATGAGATACAGCCTAGTGACAGACAGACGGATAGCGGAGTCTTAGTAATAGGGTCCCGTTTTTACCTTTTGGGTACGGAACCCTAAAAATGGACTGTGAAATGGAACACCCGTAGCATATCCCGTCCCGTCTGAGGTGCTACGGGTGAGTCGATTATATTAATTATCTTAATATAAAATAGCATGCCTAAAATCTAAAAATTCAATAAATTTTAATGTTATTTACTATCATTATTTTCATTCATTGGTACGCTTGTGCTGCCTGCGTAATTTGATATTTCCGAGGGTCGATTTGGCAGGCGATTTGCTGATAGATTTTAGTCATTAGGTAAGCACTTTTTATCGCCAATATCGTTTGTAAAATTGAATCACCATCTCATTAAAATTAGGTTTGTGATTAACTTTACAAGCAATTTGTCGATAAAAAGCGCTAATTGACTAAAATCAACCAGCAAATCGCCACGTCAACCTGTGTGTGACACATTAGTTCACGTAATGGTGGACTCTAAAATAGATAATACAAATGAATGTGCTAATCCGGCGGGTAATTAAATGTCACTCGTCAGGTGATACGGCGAGATCAGTTTGCTGATTTTGTTGAATTACCGTTTGGCGCGCAGTGTGCGTTCAGCTCAATTGTGAAGTGATGCTAGGGTTGGTAGTTCTAATTTTTGTACTCATAAAAGTTTAGTTTTTTTGTTATAACGCAACGTCAATTGTTACTTACTAATATTATAAATGCGAAAGTCCGTTTGTTTGTTTGTTTGTTACGCCTTCACGTCTTAACTACTGAACCGATCATCGTGAAATTTTGCATACACATTGTCATGGGTACAGAAAAGGACATAGCGTAACCTTTCATCCCGAAAAAGGGAACTGTTCCCGAGGGATAGACAAAACATTAAACACGCGGACGAAGTCGCGGGCGGTCGCTAGTTGTTAACTAAATGTTATTTGAGTGCCTGTAGAGCACAGTTAATAAGTGATTTATCCTACTGCTTGACAGCAGCATGACACAATCATACGATAGAGTTGTATGCAAAAAACACTTTTATTATTAACTAGCTTCCGCCCGCGACTTAGTCTGCGTGGACATTCGTAAAATCCCTAGGGCACCTTTGACAGGGATAAAAAGTCTAGATAAAAAATCCTATGTTTTAATTCAGGCTATAAACTATCTGTCCGTCAAATTTCATCCAAATCCGTTCAGCCGTTTTTGCGTGATTGAGGAACAAACATCCAAACCAGCAAACTTTCAGATTTATTAATAATATTAGTAGGAAGTAGGATTAAGGATAATTATGAATTCATCAAAATGTTTGCTATAAGTTATAGGTACCTTTATAACATAATGTTAAATGTTTCAAGTACTATGCGCGCCAAATAAGAATAGTATCGACAACTTCACGGCACTGGACAATTTTGTTACTGCTTGGTAGAATTGATAACTTCATAATGTATAGGATGTGCATAAAAAGAAACAAAATATATAAAAATATGACTTTTATTTTTGCTGGCATCGATCAGCATGGCAAACGATCATTTGATTTTTTGCTAGCAGTACAAAATTGACCAGTGACGTGAAGTTGTCGATACTATTCTTATTTGGCACGCATAGTAAGTATTAGGTTGTTAAGTCTGTGGTGACCCTAATTGATCCCTGTTTATCCCGAAGGTCTCTTTACATAGGGCTACAACAAAATGTTTAACGAGTGCTGTGTGGATCTATACCATTAGAACACAAACATTTACACTGTGTGATTACGTCTATTTTTTTACTCTAGTTTATGTACAGTGCAAACATAATTTTTACAACTTCGGATTGGATTTTGTAACCTTTTTTTTTATAATAAATTGTGGCAGATTATAAACAAAATTAACCATCAAAAATTATTTAATCCCTGTTTTATTTTTACATGCATACTATCATAATACCGTTACATAACATTACATATTACAAGATAACCTGAGATTCACTATCAAATACGGGCTTTTCGACACATACCTACACTCAATATAACAGTATGTCGGACTCTTTGAATACCATCAATGAATCTATCTTTGCAAAATGGATAACGATTATATGGAGTAGCAAGGACGTTGTCAACGAATGTCCTGGGGTCAAGTTTGCTAATTGATTAACGTTAAAATCGTGTTTGAATGGTATGCTTTTTGACTCATTACTTGTTTCTTAAACCCAAAATTGAGACACAATGTGTTTCCGTTTTGGGTTTAAAAAACACAATGTGTTTCGATTTTGGGTTTTAGAAGGCGGTTTGATAAGTCCACGACTTTGAAGAGAAGAAATACTTTGTTTTCATAATTTATTTATGCATCTTAAAGAGAAACTCTTTAGGAATCTTTATACAATTTTTTTTCAAATTCGGCAAAAGATTATTACTCTTGGAAACAAAAAGTTCAAGCGACTTTTAACTTTTCTTAATGACCCTGTCGACCTTCACGGGGCGGCACTCATGACATCAAAACTCATCGAATGAACATGCGAATCCTTCCTATTTTCTAGATTTAGCCCACTGAGATTTTTTTTCCTACCAAACATGAATAAATGTCTTGGCGGGCAAAGATTTCCATCAAGCCAAAAGGTAGTGTCTGAAATGGGCCCTCATTTCAGTTAACACAGTTTTCAGGCGATGAAAGAGAAAATAATGGGATAAAGAGGTAGGATCTTCGTTAGGCTGAATACGCAGAGCTACAAAAAGATTATGTAGGGAAATAAAACAAAATATGGCGAAAAAAGATGTTTCTTCTTTACAAAGTCATGGACTTATCAAACCACCCTCGTATTCAGGTCAGCGGTGACGCGCGTCATATGCGGCAATTTAATCAGCCAATGTGCCGTTATCACAACGACATTACGTACTAACGCATACAAAACTGATATGCGAGTTTTCTCACACGAATAATGAATTAATAATAACTTTATTACACACCACTAAACATTTAAGACAAAAACAGACAAAATTGATCTTGTTTTTGTCAACGTGGTTCTTTTATCTCAAGCTTACTTTCTTTAATAGAAGTAGATAAATGGAAATGCAAAGTTCTTTATTGCTTTAATATTCTTTAAGAATAGTCTGGTCAGTATTAATTATTTTGTGCTTGAACAAGATAATGAGACTTTTTTAAAGTTGAACACTACAAATACTATTCTTATTAAAAGCGAGTGGCAAAGCGAGTGTAATTAACAAGTCGCCATAATATTTCAACAAGATGTTGTGAACAAAGAGAATTCGCAATAGGGAATATGCATAAGTCACCGATTTTGATAAATTTGAGCTTGATCGTTTCGGACACGTATAAAAAAAACACGATGAAACAGGAAAATAAAAAATAATAATGTATTATTTTAGTTTTATCACACAATGAAATCAGGGAAAAATAACGATTTTTTTCACTTTCGAATATAATGAACTTAACAGTCAGATAGAATATCGAATAACAATAATTTTTTTGTATGACACATATGTACTTAAACGCAAAATTTAGGGAGATAATTGAAAATAATTAAAAATTCTTGGCTAACTCCATAGTAAACGCGCGCCTGAAACGTGCTATGTGACGTCATATTTCATGTCCGTTTTGTATGGAGCGTTTTCGGCGATTGCTGCAGCCTGCTGCATGTTAACTTCAAGTAACTATATCACGAGAAAAAAACGCAAGAAAAAAGTTTTAATATTACAGTTGATTATCTCACTCATTATACATTTGATAAAAAAAAAATCGCAGATTTCGCAGTTCCCGCAAGAATCGGAGCATTGAAAATGAATACAAAAATTTACGAAAAATCTAAATCAAATCAAAAGCAAAATCGTATAATTTTTCTAAGGTATACTAGGTACCTTTTTATTTTTACGATCGATTGTGACACTCGGCTGCGCCTCGTGTCACAAAAGTGCCCCTGACTGCTTCTACGCGGCTGAAATATTATTAACCGATTCACAAAAATCAACTAATGCACTTCTCGTCTGCTTCCGCATCTTTCAATACCTCTACCATGACGATCGGTCAATAATCATAGAAACTACATCACATTTTATATACCGAAATACCCGTTTTTCTACAATTCCAAATCTAAAGGGACCACCTACAGGTCACAATAATAAACCGAATTAAAAAAAAAACGCTATTTTGTAGCTAAACTAATACCCTAGGACCCTTTTTTCATTTTTTCTTAAATCGGTTTTTTTCTCAAAATATTTACAATTTAGTAAACAAACACCCCCCAAAAAACCCGAATTTTTCGAAATTTCAAAAAAAGTTACCATCCGATTTTCAAAATTCAAACGTTCACACGTGTCTCAATAAATTCCTCAACTTTTGGTACTATTCCCATCTCGATCCTCCTAAAATCCTCGGAACTATGACCAAAAATACGTCTCAGGCGATTTGCATTTAATAACCATTTTCAATGGTAAAATTTGATGCATATTCCCTACGTTTTTATAATAGATTCTCTATCACGCTCTATATATTTCCTTCTATGTTTTTGTTTCAGTCAACCCGTTTTAATAAAAACAGACAACGTGAAAGTTTATTTCATGCTTTCTAGACTCATAGAGCATCAAAATATTTAACTTTTTAATATATTTTTATTCTTGTTTGGATTATTCTCAATATTTCCATGTTGATTGTACGCGGCGCACCCTCACGCACGCCGATTAGACGACGGGAGTCTCCAATATTATGACACGTGTTATTACAGCGCCGTCCGATATTGCTGTTCGCCGCGACTGTACACGGAACAAAGGGTTGTCACTTAAACTAAATAGCTGGACAACGCGAAGAAAGCTTTTTAGGCAAAGAGTACTGGAAAAGGTTATTATGGTAAAAGGGGTCAAAGTACCGATACGAACCTAATAACGAGAACTGTTTCGTTTTTTATGTTGAGTAAAACTATCGTTTTTACAAACTTTCCTTGTAGAATTTTCTGCTCACATTAAACACTTCTACAATATCGAAGAACTGCTACAACTCGGTAACCATCAAGTTTTGACCCCTGATTCATGGGCTTGATTTGTTGTTAATGACCTCTAGTATAACCCCTTTCAAGGAATAGGTCGAATTCCCATGTCACCCTGTTTAAATATTAAAAAATAAAATGCACTGTCACAATGGCTTCAAGATTCCAGCTAGTTTGCTCAAAAACGACAAATTATGCAGAATTTAAATTAATAAAGCCCCTAGAGAGAGAAAATAGACAACATGGCCTTTTAACTGTACAAAAACACCTTATAAAAGTTGCTGTACAAATGTTACGGTTAAACTCGAGCGCAGCGCCCCTGGGGCGCGCTGTCACCGTCCAAATTATATTTAACTTATGGCCCTTGGGGACCCGCGGGATTGGAGTCATTCCCAACACTTTGCAATTCCCAGACTGGTCATGACTCATGTGTAAAGTAATTACTTATGTGGCTTAATTACTTTGTAGTTGCTATTAATCCACTCAAACTATTAGGTATGCACTCGGTCTTATAGTACATTACATAGTAGGAAATGGAGCTTAAGTTATCTTTTAAAGTAATTTCCAGTTAAATTTTATAGCAATGGTGAAAAAATTATGCCATCTCCCTTCTTCCATGGGACAACCAGACGCACGAATCTGCGCCACCGTTTTTTGGCGGATATTCCAAAGACTTTTGCTTAGCGTTTTGCTTCAAAATTTATCATCCGTAGCACTCTAGCTAGAGAGTGAAACTCCTTGCCTGAGGCTGTGTTTCCCGATAGCTACAATCAGAGGCCTTCAAGTCTTCTAGCCAAGCGCGTTCTGTCGTAGATCACATCATCGCTTACCATCAGGCGTGATAGCGGGCAAGCGCTTCCCTATCTATCATTAAAAAAATCCTATTTATGAGATACAAGTTGGCAGGATTTTTATTACCAGTGAAAATCCTAAGTAAAATCCTTTCTATAATGAAAAAGTATCGATTTGGACTTATAATTTTTTCACACCACTTAAATGCGTTAAAGGCACAGATTACATAAATTGTATAAAATGACATTAAAAACTTGATACCTACCATTATTTTCCACTAAAAACATCCATTTATTTAATCTAAGTTTATGTCTAAATGGAAATTTGAAAGTAATTTGTTATGCAAAGTTATGTAGAGATGGAAATGAGATAAATCAAAGTTACGTAATTTGATTGAACATAAATCTCGGGATGAGCTATTTACAGCACTCCTGTAGAGTACCTACTTAGATAGCACAAATTGAAAATAAGATCTGTCAATAACATCTCGTACAACTCGCGAGAATATGTCACGTACAAGAAAAATGCGATGTATTTACCATCCGCGTTTCAGTCGTTATGTATCGAGTAGGCATCGAGAGGAGAGGGGCAATTTGGAAAAGGAACGGCCTATTTACGGCCCCACTCAACACCACTCCTTGCCGCGACAGATCAAATATCTTACAGACACGACTTCCTACTCAGTGTGGAGAGAAACTTAAATAAGTGGAACGCAGCACTGTTCTTTAAAAGAAGCACTATGTTGTCTTTTATCACTCGGCAGATAAATTCTATCAGCAAGCCAATGCACATTTAAGAAGGTGACAATAAAAACTCTAATCACCATTAATAGAGCTGGAAGGGAGGGAGTAGATGCACAGATTGTACTGATAAATAGGGCTTCGAATTGCAATGAAAGCTCAGACCGCAAAATCGACTATGAAGTCGTAAAGGTTTTAGCCTGTTTTAGCACAATATTTCTAGCACAAATCTAATTCCAAGTAACATAAGTCTGTAACTGATCTTATAACTCTATACCGAAGCCGCCGGGAACCGTCTCGACCTGAGTAAGTACAAATTGAACTCGTCGAACCACTTGCCAGTTCTAATTGCGACTAAACTCATTACCCGGTGCGACTGCGGCGCGACAAATCGACCCGCAAAAATTCGATTCCTACCTTTGATGAGAACATAATAATTTTATTGAAGACTAGCTGTTGCCCGCGACTTCGTTCACGTTGTGGTTTAAAAACAAAACAATGTTCATATTAAACGGACAAAACTATTGTTTTGGATTAAGTATAACGTATTTAAGATGTAGTAATTACTCTTTTAAAAATATATTGAATGTACAAAATTGGCCTCGTTACGATACTGTTTTTGCCTATCTCCTTTATGACATCATCATCATCATCATCATCATATCAGCCACACGACACCCACTGCTGGGTATAGGCCTCCCCTAAGGATCTCCACGACGATCGGTCCTGCGCTACCTGCATCCACTGGCTTTCCGCGACCTCCACCAGATCGTCGGTCCACCTTGTCGGGGGCCTACCCACGGAGCGTCGTCCGGTGCGCGGTCGCCATTCCAGAACCTTTCTGCCCCAACGGCCATCGGTTCTTCTCGCTATGCGTCCCGCCCATTGCCACTTCAGCTGAGCAATCCTTCGAGCGATGTCGGTTACTTTAGTTCTCCTGCGGATCCCCTCGTTTCTGATTTGATCACGTAGAGAAACGCCGAGCATGGCTCTCTCCATTGCACGCTGAGTGACCTTGAGCCTCCTTATGAGACCCATAGTTAGCGGCCACGTTTCACTGCCGTAAGTCATCACTGGCAACACACACTGGTCATAGACTTTCGTCTTGAGACACTGAGGTAAGTCGGACGCGAAGATTTTTCGAAGCTTCTCCAATGCTGCCCACCCGAGTCGGATTCGACGAGAGATCTCTTTCTCGAAGTTGGACCTACCTAACTGGACTGCCTGTCCTAGGTATACGTAGTGGTCAACAACTTCAAGTGTAGTGTTCCCAACATGAACTGGAGAGGGTACAACATGGGCATTTGACATAATTTTCGTCTTATCCATGTTCATCCTAAGACCCACTCTTTGGGAAGCACTACGGAGATCTTCGAGCATTGTGTTCAGGTCTTCCATGGTCTCAGCCATAAGGACTATATCATCGGCAAAACGAAGGTGTGTTAGGTACTGGCCATTAATGTTGATGCCGAGTCCTTTCCAGTCCAAGAGCTGAAGGATGTCCTCCAACGCAGCTGTGAACAGTTTCTGAGAAATAACGTCTCCCTGTCTCACACCACGCTGCAGTTGGATAGAATTTGTGTTCTGGTTCTGTACTCGGATCGTCATGGTGGCATTTTGGTATAAGTACCTCAACACCTCGATATACCTATAGTCCACTTGGCACCTTTGGAGAGACTGCAGCACCGCCCAGGTTTCTATCGAATCAAAGGCTTTCTCATAGTCCACGAACGCCAAGCAAAGTGGCTCATTATACTCCTCAGTCTTCTGTATAACCTGCCGCAGCGTATGGATGTGGTCTATGGTGCTAAAGCCTTTTCGGAACCCGGCTTGTTCGGGAGGTTGGAAGTCGTCGAACTTGCGAGCGAGACGATTCGTAAGGACTCTCGAAAACAACTTATAGACATAACTCAGAAGCGAGATGGGTCTATAGTTCTTTAAGAGGGACTTGTCACCCTTTTTAAAGAACAAGATCACCTCACTTATGTTCCATGTCTTTGGCGTTCTGCCCTGGACGATGACGGAATTAAAGAGCTTCTGGAGGACTTTGAGTATCGGCTTACCGCCCGCTTTCAGAAGTTCTGTAGTGATTCCATCGTCACCCGCCGCCTTGTTGTTTTTCAGCTGTTTGAGAGCCATACTAATCTCGAACAGGCTGACGTCCGGGATATCTTCGGTATAGTGTCGGGTAAGCTTGGCTCTGGGGTCTTTAGCCTTGCTTTCAACAGGTGTCTGCGTGGAATATAACTGCCCATAGAAGCTCTCGATCTCCCTCAGGATTTCAGGCTTTGATGAAATGATGCGTCCGTCGTCAGTTTTCAGCTTCGTCATCTGGCTTTGCCCAATAGACAGATCTCTTGCGAACACTTTGGAGCCTTTATTCCGCTCGATGGCCTCTTTAATACGATTCGTATTAAATTGGCGAAGGTCGCTCGTCAAAGACTTAGATATCTGTCTATTAAGCTGCCGATAACGATTAGCATCTACTGAACTCTGGAGCCTCATTTTACGTCTCTGATCCATGAGTAGGAGTGTGTGGTCGGAGAGTTTCTTTATCTTGGGACGGCGGGTCTTAAAGAGCTTGGACCCTACCGTACGGACAGTATCCACCACCATGTTGTTCAGATCGTCCACATCTATGCTGTTCTCAAGGGCTTCGAAGCGGTTTTGGAGTTCGAGTTGAAAGCTCTCGGGGTTTTGAATATGGGCCGGCAATGGTCGAATTGTTGATTTTATCAGTCGAGATCTTTCCAGCTTTGGGTTGATATTCAATGTGCCACGTACCAATCGGTGATCGCTCCCCGTCTTAACAGCGTTGATCACAGTGACATCATTGAATATTTGCTTTTTCGTCGACATGATAAAATCTATCTCATTTCTAACTTTACCGTCCGGACTGACCCAGGTCCACTTCCGGCTTTCCGGCTTTCTGAAGAAGGAGTTCATCATAAAGAGGTTCTCCTTCTCCATAAAGTCAGCCAGCATCTGGCCTCTGTCATTCCGTTGCCCAACTCCAAATTGCCCCACTCTCAGCTCATCACCGCATCGTTTCCCCAACTTTGCATTGAAGTCCCCCATCACAACAGTGTAGTGGGTTTTGTAGCTATGCATGGCTTTAGAGATCTCCTCATACATAGCCTCCACTTCGTCATCTTGGTGTGTCGAGGTCGGTGCGTAAACCTGTATAACATTCAGCGAACACCGTTTGGATATTCTGAGTATTGTCAATTTCTTTATGACATAGCGTAATGAATTGTACCTAAGATTATAACTCGGGTTACTGCCAACATATCACAAAAAGTTTTGTTCAAATCGGTGCAGTAGTTTTAAAGTTATGCGCGTACATACAAACAAACAAAAAATCAGGCAAAAAACTATTGTTTTAGGTTCAGTATCATGTACTTAACTGTAGCAATTACTGTTTTGAAAAAATATTGAATGTACAGAATTGGCCTCGTTACGATTTTATTATAAGTATAGACTATACGAATAGTTTATTTAATCTTTATGTTGATATTATAGATCTTGCAATAATGGAATAAAATGCCGATTATTTATGTCGAGTTTATCGCTAATGGGGTATTGAAACGGAGTAACGGCAGGCAACTTAGTGAAATTAGGTTCGCGATTAGATTTTACAAGCAATTGTCGATAAAAAGCTCTAATGCCAAGTCGCTCCAAGTAAAACCCCGTAATGGGAAGATGAATTATTTTATACTAGCAAATCTGTCCCATTTTTAGGTTGGGATTTGTAAATTTTTTAGCTCCAATTTTTTCCCTTTATTTACCTTTTAAATAAAAAGTTATGCTCAGATCAGTCAGGTTATAATAACTCAAGGATAATGTGCTAAGTAATAAATATAAGTAAGGTTAACCCGCATCAAATGGTCCAATCCGGGGTGGAATCAAAGGTGACGTTGATGGGTCGGAGATACCCTGGATATTGGGTTACGATGATAAGGACTGCTGTAGGGTTAGGGGAAGCTGCCAAAACCACAGATTTCTTTGAAAACCACGATTATAATGTTTATACCTGACTCAATAACAACTGACTCTCGTACAACAAAGACTCGTAACAAAGACTCTCGTCTTAATAATGTGTGCCTACGTTTTATATCTGAAACTTACCAATCATTAACTGAAATGATGAAAAGACAATTTCATTTTTATAAATCAAAATAAAAAAAAAACAAACTTAGATAGGCAGCTAATGGCAACCTAACAATAATCCTACTAATATTATAAAAGTGAAAGTTTATGGGTTTGGATGTTTGTTCCTCAATCACGCAAAAACTATTAAAAGGATTTGGTTAAAATTTGACACACAGATAGTAGATAGCCTGGATTAAAACATAGAGTACTTTTTATGCCGATATTCCAACGGGAACGGGAACCACGCTGGTGAAAACGCGGGCGGCCGCTAGTAATGTAATATTTTGCGAACAAAGGGTAGACTATTTATTTATGTATCCTTAAGTGATATAAATAGAGAACTGATATATCAATATGGCGTGTAATTAGCTAATTGTGTGTAAACACCATGGTGTATTGGACGATATTAATTATCTATTATTGTTACTCGAAATATTTGTACAAGGATTTCTATTGATTAGGTACCTATTACAAAAACGGAAGGAATATTTCCTTCATATTTTAGGAGGTGTACCACAAAGTATTTATAGATCGTATCAATAAGTGATTTAAAATATAAAGTTCTCAAATTCAGTTATACATTTTTTTTTAATTATTTTAAATTGGAATTGGTGCATTCTTGATGTGAGCTAATTTTCAGTTTACAACTAATAAACAGTTTCTCAATTTAGTGTAAACGGGTTTATCTAGATGTTCTATCAAAATTTAATATTTAGACGACAATGACGTGGGTAGCTCAATTTTCTTTAAATATACTTACATCGGATACTTTGTCGTAAAAGAAAATCTTTTTGTATTTTTATGAAAGTTATTATTTTTCTACTCATGCTTTCGAACATTAGGTTAAGAGCCTGTAATGATAGATGTAAGTTGGAAAATAAATAAAATAAAAATAAAATAAAATTTTGGTAAGCCCAAAATATTAAAGTTTCTTTTTCGTCCATGTAATTGCTGAAGGCAAGCCTATTATTTGTGACCAGTTACGAATGAGGAAAAAATTATCCTTGTCTGAAACCGGTTTAGAAAGAAGAATTTTTCTTCTCTCCACGAAACAGTGGTTTCGTAAAAGGAAGAAAGAAAATTCTACGACATCTGTATTTCTTCTTGCCACACCGGCTGGTTTAGACCACGGGTCAATTTGTTTACCGTAAGTCATGAGATTGGCTCTATTACAAGCTTCTTAAAAAGGTGGGTAGCTAAAATATAATATAATAATCTGCAATGTATGGTATTGCCTTGTGTAATGACTGCACATTTACCTCACGAATAAACAGAGTACCTAACTTTTTCCTGGGTTTCTTGAAGCATAATATCACTTAAATATTTATTATGAAAGTTGTGTGTGCTAAAGGTGTTATTCAGTAGCTTCGATCGACACACCAACGATCTGTAAAGATGTATCTGACATAAACTTTTATTGGCCTTCGCAGATCCGAGTGTTCGAATAAACTTATTTTATGAAAGATAATCCAATATCTTCCTGATTCTTAAAAGCAGAAACTTAGAAACTTTATGTGGTATTTACACGAGTGACTAAAGCCGGACGACTTTTGCCGCACGGCGAAAATCGATTTTGTAAATGGCAATTCGGCCTAAGCCGCAGGTGACTGAACAAACTTATCTGATGCGGTGGAGAAAACTGGAACTTCGTTATTATATATTGTTACCTAGGTTACGCTATGGACTACATAGTCGACAGCGACCTGGGACCCTATTTTTGAATCGCTCGGCTGGCGTCGAGCGCTCGTTTCTACTGATTTTCGTTCGACAGCTCATACATTTGAGTTGATTTGTCGAACGAAAATCAGTGGAATCGAGCGTTCGACGCCAGTCGAGCGATTTAAAAATAGGGCCCATGTGATTCAATTTTACAAGCGACTTGCGACTAAGGTCGACCGACACAGGTGACTAAAATCGACCTAGAAGTAGTATGCTATTAAAATATGTCAGATTACTTAAAGTAAAGCGTCAGCTAAGCTAAAAGTAATTATGTTATGGGGTATTTACATGGAGTGACTTGGCAGGCGACTTTAGTCAATTAGGGCTTTTTATCGAGAATCGCTTATAACCTCAAATTTAATTTTAATGTGGTAGCGATTCGATTTTACAATCGACTGTCGATAAAAAACGCTAATTGACTAAAGTTGCTTGTCAAGTCAACTCGTGTAAATACCACCTTAAGCTTAAAACATACACTTTTTACTTTGAAACGTTTACAGAATGAGCGAAGAAAATATTTAATTATCATTTATGCGAAGGAGCTTCAAGTAACAATAAAAATTTAAATACATTCCTAATTACGTATCTTTCTACCAACGATATAAGTAAGTTAATACCTTACATACTTTTTAACTAATTGTTGTGATAACTAAATCTCTTATACCTACAATTAAAGCTTCATTTTAAAAGAGATTTCGAATAAAAATTTTGCAGTAAGGTAATAAAAAGTGAATTGCAACGTCTCGAGCCACACCGTCTGTGCCATTGAGCTGCGTGGGCAGGTTTCATTGCGCTGTTTATACGCGATGAACGCTCCACCATTTAATTAAAATTAAATAGCACATCATGAATACCACAAATGTTTTAAATCACTTGAATAAAAACGAAGATTTCAAAAGCTTATGACACTTAACTAACCCCCACACGCACTAGACTAATAGGCATAGCCAAAGTTCTATTGGGGCTTACACAGTATGATTTTGAAGCCAAACACAAACAGATGATTAGAACAATATATAATAAATATTGGGAAAAGGATAATATAGCTATATTAGCCGTAAAACTGATGGCCGCTGGGGCAGACGAGTTCTTGAGTGGAGACCGCGTATGGGCAAACGTAGTGTGGGACGTCCTCAGACAAGTTGGAGCGACGATCTTCGCAAGGTGGCTGGCAGCAAAAGCTGGATGAGAGTAGCCACGGATCCTCGTCAGTGGCGTGCACTTGGAGAGACCTATGTCCAGCAGTAGACGATTGTAAGGTTGGTGATGACGATGATGATAATAATGTTAATTAGCTCTTTTGGTGTTATTCACGATGTTATCAAAAATAAAATCTAGAAATGTATTTCGCTATTATTCATTTTGAAAATTACGAAAAAGTTAAGTGTGTAGGATAGGTAGAGAGTATACGAGGTTGAATAAATTTTGTTTTATATTCGTCATGTGAGTACCTATTTCACCACAGAGAAAGGAATATTATGTATCTACTTCACGATTATTATTGGCATCGATATAAAACTTTATCGATTTACATTATTATTTTACTCTTAGAGCATTTAATGTAAGATTTTACTGAACAAGTTTGACAGCTAAAAAATAATCAACACAATGTGGCTTTCATTACGTGCGGGCAACATTTTCATTGTAAAATTAAACTCGATTCAGCCTTCAATTACAAGTCCCGTCTAGGCCGCAGGTAATTCATTACTGGACCTGGGCTCGGCAATGGAACGTACAATTGACCACAATGACACACAATGTTACGAGTTTTCTCTGCCAACTTTCATTACGAGTAAACTAATACAAATGTTCAGCAACTTTGTACAAATTGCCATTGGAATTTTCTCACAAAGATACCTACTGTGTATTTTAAAAAATTAGCAATATCTGATTTCGACTACCTAATTGACTACTAGCTTAATTTTACTTACCTACTTTTATAATATCAAATACCTAATTGATCCTACTAATATTAAAATGCGAAAGTTTGGGTGTGTGTTTGTTACTTCTTTAAACCTAAAGGGCTAGACAAATTTGGATGAAGTTAAGTACACAGATAGATTATAACCTGGATTAAAGCATATAATACTTTTTCATCTTGGTCTAAGGTTTCCTAGGTTCCACGCGGATGAATTTGCGGTGGCTGCTAGTTAATCATGTGCTTTGAACGAAAGCATCGATTTGAAACAACTAAATATAGGTAACTATTAAAGTCAGGTGATATAAATACGATAGAATTCTTGTAAAAAGATGGACAAAACTATGTTTTTATAGAAGAAGTTGTTGAGAAAGGAACAATGACAATATTATGCCAACTGGATGACCAAATCGTCCGCAAATTGCCAGTGACGGTACCGGTAGGCACTGAGTGTATGCGAACAAGTTGTCATGGTAACATCACGTGGTAACATTCTTACATTTGATTTGTGCGAAAACGCTTTGAATATTCGGCCAATAGCTAATTTGGTACTTCGAGCGACCTCCACATTGTCGGATTGTGTCAAATCCTCGAGTGGTGTTACAATTGAGTTTCCTTTTCAAGTCTTGGTGTGAAAGGAATTGATAAATTATACATACCTATAAAATGTGTCTTTGTTGCGAAATCATAATGGAGTTATGTTGTTATTAAGCGCTAATAAAATATGTTAGACTAGACAAAAGTTTTGTAGAATAAATAATTTTAATTTTAACACCAAATAATATTATTTAAAGAGCAGAGTTAACGAGGTTTGCAAAAAGTAAAATGCGATATGTGATATTTGGGCTCGTATTACTTATAGAATCAAACTCAAAATCAAATCCATGTTTAAATACAGTTAGAAAGGGTTGGCGCTATATGCGATGAAAAGCATCATTCCTTTCTAAATGTACTCAAGCAGAGATTTGAGTTTGATTCTATAACAGAGCCTTAGTTCAACATTGACTCAAATACTTAGCTAAATAAGTGTATTGTGTCTCTGTTATTGTTAAACTAAGATGATGCTACCCTCTGTGTAATAAGTACTACACTGTGGTGGAGCAAATAGTCTGTGCGGTGCGGTCGTAACCGCCACAATGCGGTCCGTAGTTGGCGCCCTGGGCACGTACTATGGACATGGTCCGGACGTGCTGCAGCGTACACCCCATATATGTTCTCATTTACTTATTTATTAAATAGGAACGAAATATTATCATAATTATTACTTTGCATTTGAGAAGATGAAATATTTTTGTGGAAACCTGAAGCCTAGGTGAAATCTGTGCGCCTATCCAAAAATGTGTTTTGGGATAGGCACACTGTTTATGCAACGTGTTACAAAAATACCCCTAATGCCGAATATGTAGATAGGGACCATCAAACTGAACAACTTTTACTATGGGACCAAATCTGAAATCGCGAAAAAAAAAATGAGAAATTATTTGTATGAAACAGCTGATTTTATTTTTAATGGTGATTTAAGGAGATTCGACTTTTGAGATTAAATAAAAGTAAGACGCGACAAAACACCTGAAAACTTATCAAAACTTAAACCCGATTTAAATTAATCTTAGAATAATTTAAATTAAACACTCAATTTAAATCCTTTTCCTTGTGGTGCTGACAAAATTAATCGGAACTTTAATTAGTTTTCGACTTCTAACAAACGGGGTCTAAAATTAAGATAATGAATAATTGCGGAGTAAAGAAAATTTGACTTTGTTAGGAAATGAGTTATTAAAAGAAATAAAAAAATACCATTACATCCTACGCAGTGTGAAATATTATGATATTTAATTTTAATTCACTAAACTGATAAACAAAACACCGAGAATGCACTAAAAAAAATCATAGTAAAGAGAATTTCAAGTTGATTTAGAAATATGTTGGAGTACATGTCACGAATCGGCGATAAATTCCCGGGGATTTCGCAGGTTGTACCTACTCTACCTACGTACTAAGCTGCCATAAATTACCTTTAATAAGGTGAAATTGAGAAAAGCGCTACTTGGCATATAACTGAAGAAAAATGGAGATGTGAGGACTGAATTACACTACAGTTTTCTTTTAATTTTGTATCAAAATTTTGTTCAAAACTGTAACATATTAATCTCTGTAATTAATCAAATTAGTTTAATAATACCTAAATAAATAACCATTCACAAAAAATGTGACAAATATAAATTATTTTAATTTACGTTTCCTGCCATGATTTTCCTCTACAAAAAAATGTTATTATTTAGTTCTATTATTCATTTAATATTATTTCGAATGTGCCAAAATTACTTTACTAACTTGTTACAAAATTGTTGTGAACATAAATTCTATCTGAAGTCTTAAAAGCCATTCTAACTTTGTGTTTCATAATCATAATAATATCTGTGGTTTTCTTGTGTAATTGTATCTTGAGACAAGGGTCGGCTAGCCGTACATTATTTAATTTTAAAATAATTAGAAATAAGTTGGGTTTTACAAGGTTTCTAACTAAAACTTTAGAAAGACTTTTTTAACTATTCTTTATAACAATGTTTTATGATTACTAAACAAAAATTGCAAATTTCCTCTGCCACATGAGCTTTATCTAAAGCCTTAGAGCAAGACGGGCTGGGACGAAGCCGGCGTTGCTCGAAGTCTAAAGGGATGTCTTTAACCTTAAAGCAACACCGGCTTCGTCCCGAATCTTTCACCATAGAATAGATATAAGTAGGTACTACCGTACAGAAAGGAAACTCTACGCCCCGCCCCACAATCCCCACCGCGCGAGTTCGTGTGCCGAATCGTGTGCTCATTCAATAGCCCCAGACTTCACGCACACAGTTGCACGTGTGCATAAACGTCACTGTGTAGCGTCTGTGTAATAGGTTTGTCTATTAATGGGATTGCTTATAGAAAACAATCGTCTATTTGCGTCTAGGATTGTCTCATCATAGTTTTCCACACAAAAAAAACAGCCATGTGATGGTTTTTCTATTTGGCTTTATAAGGTTACTAGCGGTCGCCCGCGACTTCGTCTGCGTGGAAAGGTTTTTTGCTATCCCTCGGGAACAATACTTTTTTTCGGGATGAAAGGTACCCTATGTCCTTTTCTGTACCCCTGACAACGTGTATGCAAAATTTCATGACGATCGTTTCAGTAGTTGTGACGTGAAGGCGTAACAAACAAACAAATAAACAAACAAACAAACGGACTTTTGCATTTATAATATTAGTAAGGATTACCAAACATCCTGTAGATATGTTGATAATATCGTGCTGAGTTAGGTGGATGGTTAATAGTATTTCGTCTTTATTTAGTCACTTTACTGTGGTGTCTTAAGTCGGGATGAAGGCAGACGTGGTTGTCGGCAGGACCCGGAGATTTAGCAGCCACTTTGGGCACAGATTGCAAAGTTTGCTTAGATATTAAGTTAGACATGTACCGCTAATAATCGCTTCTGTTCCAAGCGAGTCAATGTTTATGCAGCTGTTATTCGTCAATATTTTTTTTGGAATAGAAATATTATCACGGGTATAGTATTAAATTATGCTAGTGGAAATAATGTTGAATGCTATATACCTACGTACCATGTCGAACCTAAAAATGTTGTCTACATTAATTTTGGATAGAAAAGCACAATGTTTTTCTACATTTATAACGTCATCTGTGAGGTTTAAACGTAATTTAATATTTGTAGCTACTAGAGAATCTTTTGGCTTGTGCTATTATTTTTTGTGGCTACAAGTTTACGTTTTCTATATAAAAAAATGACCCCCCAAACCATGTTTTCCTATAATGAACCCTCAAAACCGTCTCAATTTAGGTACAACATCGACAGCAGCTTCCAAGACCTACAATACCTTGGACGAGTGCTCGCTTGCCGGAAAGTGCGCCGCGCCGGCCGGACTTAACGACCCCTGCAACTCAGGGTTGCCAGATTGGTTAGAACTATTTGAAAGCCTGGCTTTCACATTTTACTTTCGAATAATTACACAATTTATTTAAACATCAGTAGACATAAAAATTTAAAAACAAATTTTAAAGTATTTGTTATAAAAATCAACAATTATTACCTAATTTTGAGAAGCCAGTCAGTAATAAGTACCTATTTACATAAAAATAATACAGAATCCACAATTAAAATAAATAAATTACATACTTATATATGTTGAGGACAGGCTAGCCGAAATTCAGTTTTCGGAAAATGTAAAACTGCATTTTCCAAAAACTGAATTTAGAAGACGGAATTGACATTGGATTGAAATGTGAATTTACCAACCCTGGCACTACGTCACATGAATAAGTGCTATGTCAATATTAGATACCAAATCACCATCCTGAATGTATTTTTATTCGCTATTTCCTCACCGTTTATATTTTTTTATCGCCTTTTAATATCGTAGTTCTTTTTTAGGGGATTTCATGGAAATTGCATTTTGCGTCGGTTCCGAGTATGATCGCCACTTTAGGGAAAATACACTATTGTTTTATATTGTTTTGTTGTTTTGACATTCTAAAGTATGCGTGCTACATGCATGTTTTAACGAGCTGTATATGTGAACTGACTCAACAAAAATTATAATCCATCTTAGACTTTTCACACGAAACAATTTCTATTGATTTCAATTTGCAATTCATTCGCATTTAAAAGTCCGATCAAACTCAGCTGTTTTTCTAAGCCTGAACTTGTTAAAGTTCTATAAAATAGTTAAAACGTTTTGCAAGATATCTTTGAGCTTCAGGTTGATACTGGAATTATTCTCGTATTCTCGTCGAACGAAATTCTCGTTTCCTTTGTAAGCTAGTAAGTCTGACAGGCTGACGTAGTTATGAATTAACATTTCAGCGTTATAACTGTCCAGCCTGCAGCCAGTGGCTTTATTCACACTTTTATAGAGCTATAAAGTGACATTGAAAAGCGCACATGCTCGGCTAGGGAATAAAACATTTATGCATTTGTGTGTATTGTCGTAAAGCGTTGATATTGCCTTTTTTTTTTTTTTTATATTGAATGGGTTTGCTCTTGACCCCAGTCTTGCCCAGAAAGCAAAGACAGGGTCTACGATGGAGCGAGCTTGCCCAGAAGGTGCTTATTCACTCTGGCCTTGAATAGAGTCAGGTTGTATGCGCTCGGAAACACAGACGCCGGCAGGGAATTCCATTCCATAGCTGTGCGCATTATGAAAGATGATGAGTAGCGTTTGGTACGCAGAAAAGGTATATCAACTAAGAACGGGTGGTAACCTGCAGTGCGTCTGGATGTCCGATGGTAGAATGGAGAAGGTGGAATGAGTTCATGCAGTTCTTGAGCACACTCACCGAAGTACAATCTATAAAAGACCGATAGGCAAGCAACTTTTCGGCGGTGAGCTAAACTGTTAAGCTTAGCTGCTACCAGTTCTTCATCGCCTATTAATCTCTTGGCTCTGCGTTCCACCGAGTCCAGTGCAGCAAGTTGATATTTCGCCGAGCCATCCCATAGGTGGCAGCAGTACTCCATGCAAGACCGGACTTGAGCTTTATAGAGAGTTAAAAGCTGCCCAGGCGTAAAGTACCGCTTGACTTTATTTAGGACGCTCAGCTTCCTAGCTGCAGTTTGAGCCTTGGACTCGATGGAGGTGCCGAAGTTGAGATCAGAAGATAACTCCATGCCAAGAAGCTGGAGAGAATCGGTTACTTGAATAGATGTACCACGGAAAGTAGGAGTTAAGGTAAATGGACTCCTTTTCGCGGTGAACAGACATGCCTGCGTTTTAGAGGCATTGAAGCTGACGAGATTTTCATCACCCCATTGGGAGACGAGACTTAACGTCAAGTTCAATCGCTCAATCATGGCCTCTCTCATTATTTTTACCTCATCTCCACCGGTATTCGCGCTGGACAGATATCTCTCCATGACGGTACTGTCGTCCGCATAGCCAACAATGCCCGATATTAGTAGGTCATTGATGTGTAGCAGGAAAAGCGTCGCAGAGAGCACCGACCCCTGAGGAACTCCGGCATCAATCGCCATGAGGTCAGAGGAGCAGCCGTCAATGACTACTCTGATCGACCGTTCACTCAAGAAGTCGGCTACCCAGCTACAAAAGCCAGCAGGGATTCCGTACGCTGGAAGCTTGCTCAGCAGACTTGCGTGCCAAACCCTGTCAAAAGCCTTTGAGATGTCAAGCGAAACAGCAAGTGCTTCGCCGTGTTTCTCAATGGCCTCGCCCCAGCAGTGCGTCACATACACAAGAAGATCCCCAGTTGATCGACCTCGGCGAAAGCCATATTGACGATCACTGAGGAGATCGTTATCCTCTAGGTATGTGAGCAGCTTACCGTTCAGTACTCTCTCCATAACTTTACACAGTATGGAAGTGATGGCGATAGGTCGGTAATTGGCAGGGTCGGCACGACTACCCTTTTTAGGTACTGGTTGCACATTGGCAAGCTTCCAAGACTTCGGTACGGTTTTGGACAGAAGGGAAAGGCGGTACAGACGCGTCAGTACAGGTGACAACTCAGGCGCACAACACCTCAGCACTCTTGCTGGTATGCCATCAGGACTACTGGCCTTATTCACGTCTAGATTAAGTAGGACTCTACGGACCTCTTTGTTGTGTATTTTAATCTCCTGCATCGAAGAATTACAGCGAGGTAGGGTTGGTGGTTGTGTAGAGCCAGTATCCAGACGCGAATTACTCGCAAACAGAGTGGCAAATAGATTTGCCTTCTCAACTGCGGAGTGAGCCAGCGTCCCATCGGGCTTCTGCATGGGAGGCAATGTGGGACGGCAGAAGTTAGACTCGACCGACTTCGACAAGGACCAGAATCGCTTACTACCCGGTGGATAGGATGCGAGTTTCGCCCCTATGCGGCTGACATGGTCGAACCTAGCTTTACGCAACACCCTTTTGCAAGATTTTGCGGCTAAATTAAATGCTCTCTTTTTGGCGCGGACTCTTCGCACTCGAACCTTACGATCGCGGGCTTGCACCCAGGCTTGGTATGCAGACTGCTTACGAGCTTCAGCACGAGCACAGTCTGCATTGTACCATGGTCGGGCTTTGTGATCGAGCGGTATGTCGGAGAATGGAATGAAATATTCCATTCCCTGCCGAATCACATCAGCAACCACATCAGCAGAGCAGGAGGGATCTCCTGAAGAGAAGCATACTTGTCGCCACGGGTAAGATGCAAAGAAGGTACGCATCTCGTCCCAATCTGCCGACTCGTAACGCCAAACTCGTCTCGTGCCCTTTGGACTGTCATCCGGAGGCGAGTGGTTCGATACGGATTTCACCACACAGTGATCGGATGTACCTAGGGGAGCTGAGACCGATACCGAATGTCTGTGTGGATCAGTTGTCAGCAGCAAGTCGAGGCAGTTGGGTGTATGGTCAGCGATATCTGGTATCCGCGTTGCTTGATCCACCAGCTGAGTGAGATCTAGCGCTAAGGCGAACCTTCGCGCCTCTCTCCCGGCATGGTCAGTTTTCTGGTATGGGAACAGCCACTCCTTGTGGTGGGCGTTGAAGTCCCCCAGAAAAACAAGCTCCGCCGTTGGATATCGCTGAAGTGCAGCGTCCGTCGTCTCAATGAGGTGTTCAATGAGCTCAGTTGTCTCCTGGTCACCGCTGTGCGACCGGTAGACACCGACGTAGATCGATTTTTCTACCCCAGTGTCCACCAGGAGCCACAGCACGGAAAACCCTGACTTCTCAAAGCAACGGAGACGCCTACAGCATAAGTCATCGCGAACGTACACACAGACCCCTGCATGTTTTTTGAACTTATGTTCAAGAGTGTAGCCAGGGTAGTTGAGGTACGCCGCATCCGATGGTGTTGCTATCTGCGTCTCCGTTAAGAAGAATAGGTGCGGCTTTTCGGTCTCGAGGTGGTGATGGACCGGATCGAGATTTGAGTGCATACCTCGGATATTAGTGAGGTGCACTTTTACTGGGAGGAAGTGCCGCCGTTGTTTAATCTTGTTCTTCTTTCTTTGCTTTGACATTATAAGTTATAGTGATTTGTGGGGGATAGGATAAAAACAGTCGAGGCACTGCTTATTTAACCCATATTAGTACTTTTCGGCTCAGCTGATCCGAGGGGGAACTCGTTTGGAGACTGCGGGGACGCCCGAACCCCCCCGATAACCCATTTGATTCGTATACATTGTTTTGTGGCTTTTAAAAATGTAAATAAATTAAGGATACTTAAGCAATTTAGGCATCGACGATAACATTCATTCATAATTCTTTAGATCGACATTTTTTTTTGCGATCTGATTAAAAGAAGGGTAGAATAGAAAGCCTAGGTCATAATGTTTTTTCATGAAAATCTGCCTTAAAGATTTTAATTGCGACAATTTTAATCCATTTTTTTCTTGATTACGTCAATATTCAATAGTTGTAATTATTTTGTCTAAGTCATCTATTAAGAATCGCAGAATCTAAGAAATAGCAATCTTTACTAAGTATTGACTATTGTTTATATTATTATTCGTTTTAAACTACTCACATTAATAAAACAGAACAGCAAAACATATTAAAGATACGTTAATTATATTTCAAACTATACTTATTCTAACCTTTCTAACTTTAACACCGATTATAACTTTTTAAATGTTGTTTATCGCTATATAATCCTAGTTACTTACCCACAGGAATGGATTATACTAAGTGGCGACATTATAATTTATACCGACGTAATCCTCTTCCATAATACCTCGCTGGGCTTTAATTGCCTGGGACTTCGGTATTGCATTCGGCTTTAATAACTCCACTGCTGGTGCACAGGCCTTCCTTACGGGTGCTGATTCGTGGGTGTTAACGACTGCAAATGCAGCCAGGATCAACGGATTAACTTGCCTTCCGAAGCACGGTAAAGCTCGAGATAATAAATTTTTAGTCATCCATCATGACCCACCCTTGCGAAAGTTGCTGAATATCCGCAATCGCAAGGACAGGGCAAAACCACTGCGCCCCACCGAGCTTCTCCTTATTTTTTATGGTATTGGATTACAATACCAATATCTTTTTTTTAATGTTTAAAATAATAATATAAATAATAATAACTAAAACTTCTGTGATAATGCTTGTTTCAATTGTATTTTATTGAGAGTTTTTATTAATAACTTCTATAATATACCCAGAGTACTCCTAAATGTTACACCTAAATTTTGCAGTCGAAAGCTTTGCGCATAGGTTTTGCAAATGGTTGTAAGTTGATAAAACATTATTTACTATGCTACTACGAAAAGTTTTTGTTGTAAAAATTGCTAAAATAGCTCACCACAGATCATGTTTACTAGTTATTTAAAGTTAACTGAGCTTACGACTATTTAAAATGAAATAAAAAACAGAAATTTTACACAAGTTTATTCTCATGTAGAGCTAAATTCTTTTCCCTCAAAACGTTGACTCGATGTATTCACTCAGAGTTTAAATTCTTGATTGCGCCTCAAAATGTTGAATTAACAGAGTCTATATATAAACTCCTAAGGAGCTCGTTGGCGGAGCGGTTTAGTGCCTAGCCCAGTGATGGCGGAGGTTAAGCAACGTTTGCAAGGGTCGGTCATGGGATGGGTGACCAAAAATTTATTATCTCGACTCGAGCTCCTCAGTGCTTCGGAAGGCACGTTAATCCGTTGGTCATGACTGCATTTGCAGTCGTTAAAACCCACCAATCCACATTGGGCCCGTGTGGTGTTATGGCCTATCCTCCTTACCACCCATAAGGAAGGCCTGTGCCCCAGCAGCGGGGACATAAAAATGGCTGATGGATGATATATAAACTCCTGGCCCGGCCAAGTAGACCTCATCGCAACACTTAGTTTGATTTAAAACCCGATATAATCTCGAGCTATTTATTAGTGCCTTTGACAAGTATTATTAAATTCTTTAACATTCGTCGGGAAACGCTGATTTGGGACCCAATTGAGCTAATTTTCAACGATAAAACCAAAGAAAAGTCGTTAGTTCGTTACCGTTTCAATTTTATCTACAGAAAATTATTTTGTTAAAATTTTTGAAAGCTATACCATACAGGAAAACTAGGACGCCAATCTTATACAATTTAAATGAGAATTCTAAATATATACCAGAGATATTTAGGTAGATTAACCCAAATGACAACGAAACTGTTTTGGTTTTATCGTTCGATTTATAGCGCGATTGGGCCCCTGGTAATAAAAATAATGATGGATCCCCTCTTTTTCCTGTATACCCTTGGCTGTTTTCCTTGAGGGTTCTGTTCAATTGGAATCATACTATAATCATTTAAGAAAAGCAAAGTCCGAAAGAAATACATAACTAATACCTTATATAAATTGGTTTTTGTCAGATTTTGCAAATCTGTTTGAAAAAATATTTTATTTTCCAATCACAAGGTGTTAATGTCACGTTTTAGGTTTATAGCGTATAGAGTCAATAACATAATGGAACAATCGGAGCTCCATATAAAAGTGATTCTAGATAGGTAATTATAATAATTCATTTTACGACGACGACAAACCCAAAGATTGTTCGTTTAAATGACGTAAGCAGCAGAATTTGACCTTTTTGATTCTAATAAAAACGAATGAAAAATTTACTATCGAATGATTGCTAACAATATTAATTGGTAACGATTAAGAAACACATAAAGAGCTAATTGATTTAGCTCTCGAAACATTCAGTCGATGACTGCAAAACAGTTTCTAGTGCAAATTGAAAATGGTTTTTACTAAATATATTTTGTTCGTAAGTAAATTTCATATTCTTTTTACTTTGTAATGAGAGTCAGTCGGGCATGCCATTGTGTTCTTGTTACATTAGGTATTTTTTCAACGGATTTATGTCTATGTTAGAAAGTCTTACAAATAGTGTACACAGATTGTCCTCATCGATATAATCTACGACTATACGAAGACGTGCAAATTAATCAACCTGTGAAAATGTTCATTTCACGTGGTCTAATATACCTACAGCGTGAAATTTTAATCATTTGGTTCCCGCCGTGGGGTGGTTCCACTCATGATTACAAGCAATTTTTACAATGGGCCCAACTCTTGTCCTCGCAAAAAAAAACAACTGTTCCATACAAAAGTGCAGTACCTACTCGACCTTAATGTATGGAACAGTTGTTTTTTTTGCGAGCAGGAGAGTTGGCCCTATATTAAAAGTTGCTTGTAATCAGGAGTGGTGCCACCCCACGGCGGGAACCAAATGATTAAAATGTCAGCATGGCTAATGCTTTTTTTCAGCTTACAGTCCTTTTGTTCCTGTTAAATAATCTAAACGCTTTATCCGATTCTGACCCAGACGAAGCGGATGACGTGGCCGATCTCAGTACGTGAGAATTTTCAAAAATATTATTAAACAGTAAATTTGTTCTGTTATTGAATGATTACTAAAAATGTATTGTACATTTTAGTGGAATCACTGGCTGATTTAAAAGAAATGGGAGAGTCTTCTTCATCAGTTGAAGATAAAAGAAGTATGTGGCGAATGGTATTATAAGTTTTTTTTTGATCCACCACGGGATAGTGCTTGGCCTTCCTAATGTTAAGTAAAGATAAGGTCGAAAGCGTTAACGCACTACACCTGGAATCCTCACCATTGAGGAAGTGGCTATCTTACCTCAGTTAAATTGTTGTTAAGGTGAAAGACTTAGGTAAGATGGTGTTAGCTAGCTAGGCGGACTTGAAATAAGCCCTACCACCGACCAAACCGAATACAAACTGTACTCCCCTCCTGGGAGTCCTTGGAATCGAACTCGCCACCTTGCACACGTGTGGGTGAACCACTAGACAGGTATTATTATAATAGTCGTTTGTAGCCGTAGTTATAGATGCGTACGTTAATATTCGAAATTAATAATATTTTGGTGCGAAAAAACTTGGACGCTCACTAAGCAGAATATGCACAAAATTAAGGTAGCACAATGAGCAATGGAGCGTTCTATGTTAGGTATCTCTCTTGTTGACCGTATACCAAACGTCGAAATTCGACAAAAAACGAAGGTCGAAGACGTGGGTAGGCGGATAACGAGGTAGGTGGAGATGGGCAGGACACTTGGCTAGACGGGATGACGGACGGTGGACCAAGGCAGTTACAGAGTGGTGGCCAAGAGGAGCAACAAGGTCAGTGGGCAGACCACCAGCCCGATGTTCAGACGATATCGTCAAGTTGACGGGATCTCATTGGATGAGGCTGGCACAGGACCGTGAGGAATGGCGCTATAGAGAAGAGGCCTATACCCAGCAGTGGGTTGATGTGGGCTGAATATGATGATGGTGAGGGTGGTAAAGTACGTATGAGTACCTTATTTAGAGCGCCGCCCGCACAGATTGCACGGGTTTCTTACCTACCAATTCATCTTAGTTGTTATTTTTATATATTTTGTATAGTAATAATTTCAACCTAGTTTTATGTTATTTTAGCCTTGAAAAAGTATTTCAAAAATATAGGTAAGTGTTCATTTTGATTTTAATTGTGTATAAGTAAAAATGTAGATATTTACTACTTAATTTTAAACAATTACAAATATAGATTAAAATAATATTATAAAAATTGTCTGAGTGTGAAATGTACTGTATTGTATGATCATAATTTTGTTTGTATTTTTGACAACTTTCTCACTGTCATTCTTTATTTCTCAGCCAAAATGCAGGCGAAGCTTATATCAAAAAAACACAGTAAGTACGTACATTACATAGTACATAGATAGTAGGTAGGTAATTATTGCCCATTGTTCCTGTTTGGGTCCCATTCAAGTTCAAACCGAAGTTGCCACCGTCTGGACTGCGAACTTGAATTAAATGACTTAACAGCTATTTTCATTAATTCTAAGCTCAATTTATCAGCAGTTTTCTGTATTTTCATTTTATTTTATAACCATCCAAATAAGATAAGAATCTCAAAAATTGTTTTTTATTCTCAGTTTTTTTATTTTTTATTTTCTATGTTTCCTTAAACAATTAAAGGTTTCCGTTTGAACTAGTTTTAAAAGTTTATTAAAAACTTGATTAAGAATTCAGATTTCAGCTAATTGAGAATTGTTTGCTTCTTTAGGGCAAGAAATGGAAGAAGATGGTAAGTAATAATAAAATTTTATTTAAAAAAAAATTACTAATTTCATTCAAGTAACAAAATAATTAATTACATTTTATGTAATGTGACGGTTACTAATTTTCAGACAATCGACAACTTAACTTTTTTGATAACATATTACAAAATCTAAAGAAAGTCAAAATTAGCAGGTCAGTTCAATTAATTGTATTTTTATTTTCTGATTTTGTGTCAAAATATTTTACTAAACACTTTTTATAGCTGTTTGTTAAATTACTTTTGAGTTTAGCTGGAATTTGAACGTACTTACGTAGGTAAGTACTTAAAATTTATAAAAACTTTGTATGTACTATTTTATTTTTTTCAGAAAATCCAACAGTCATGCTCGTGTACAAAGGTATTGAAAGTGGTTTGAGAAAGAGTTCATTCTTCTTAAATAAAGTTATATTATATTTGCTGTTGAGTTGTTCATATTTCAAAGTTGAAGTAAATAAACCTTTAAAATACGTGCTAAGTAAATACTTTTTGGTATTTATTTAGGTTTTTTAGGATCTCTCGTGAAACTCGTCCTACTAATATTATAAATGTGAAAGTTTGTGGGTTTGGATGTTTAGATGTTTGGATGTTTGTTCCTCAATCACGCAAAAACTACTTAACGGATTTGGTTGAAATTTGGCACACAGATAGTAAAAAGCCTAAATTAAAACATAAAATATTTTATATCCCGATATTCCCACGGGAACGGGAACCACGCGGGTGACACCGCGGGCGGCCGCTAGTATAACATAAATAAAAAAGGAACTAAATCTTTCAGTCACATCAATTCCAATAACTGGCACTTCTTATAAAAAACAACACCAAAGTGTTCAGTTCAGTGGAACGTAAGAACGAACAAAGTGTGAACATTTGTTACTTGTTGACAAATCGCTTATTTGCCGTATGTAGCGGGGGCGTAAACACGTCTTTTAGGGCTTTTACATTTCCTCTTGAAAATGAACGCGGTATTTGGAAGTCTGATTTGTTGTAAAAAGACGTACATTCGAATAAAAATGTAAGCATCGGCCTCAAGTACCTGTACACTTTAGTACTATGTTAGCCCAATATTTTCATTACTACAGCTTGCTGAACAAGCGCAACAGTGAGTGTGACATAATACTAAAGTGTTCAACAACTTTTGGATTAACATTTTAATTCTAGTTACAAAACCAGAGCTTTTTGTAGCTACTGTATGATGTGATGACAAAGTTACCCAAATCTTTAATAACCAATTAGAAAATATTACCGTAACTTGAAAAATACTTTTTTAAATATGTGATTAAAAAGAATACATTATTTACAAAAAAGCTTTTAAAAATAGAAAAACCTCCTTTAAAACCCTAAAAATAAAAATAGCTTCAAAATCAAATAGCTCTAAAAAGCTAGAAATAATTTAAAAATCACCAATATGCATTTAAATTTTAATAATAAACGTTTATTGAAGTCGGGCTAGATGGAGGACAACTTATTTTTTATGCTAAAATCCCCACCCAACTTCATTAGACGTTTTTATTAAAATTGAAATGCGTATTGGTGATTTTAATACTATTTATTGCTTTTTAGAGCTAGGTATTTGATTTTGAAGCTGTTTTTATTTTTAGGATTTTGAAGGAGGCTTTCTTTTTTTTAAAAAGCTTTTTCAAAAAAATATCAACTTATTCGGTTCATAAATTAACAAAGTCGTCAAGGTAATTAACGCAAAACCATAGTATTTTCAGGACTACTTAGAACTACTAAACCGATTTGAAAAAAAATATGGGACTTTTTCGCAAGAAAATTCAATCAAACAAAAAAAGAATCATCAAAATCGGTCCATAAATGTCGAAGATATGCGCGAACAACGGTAAAAAAATACAATCGAATTGAAAACCTCCTCCTTTTTTTGAAGTCGGTTAAAAAATTGATTCTAAAATAAGATTCATCGCTTCGTTTGTTTCCGTTGTCATGAATACCTAATTGCATTATAGAATCGTGGTAATAACAAGAAATATCAGACATTTTCTCTCGAGCCCCATCGCATTTATATTCAGTTTCCTGCAATGCAATGTCTAGAAAATACATTTTGCATCGGACGCTCCGGTTTCAATCCGAGATGTAAATACCTCCGCTCTAGTCGGCAGCGTTCAGTTCAGGAATATTTTATTTTATTTTATTTACGAAACCAACAGCGTTACCCAAAAATATTTATCCTTACTAATATTATAAATGCGTAAGTCCGTTTGTTTGTTTGTTTGTTTGTTACGCCTTCACGTCTTAACCACTGAACCGATCATCATGAAATTTTGCATACATGTTGTCAGGGGTACAGAGAAGGACATTTTTTCATCCCGAAAAAACATACAGTTCCCGTGGGATAGCAAAAAAACTGTACACGCAGACGAAGTCGCGGGCGGCCGCTAGTGCTACATAATTTTAAAATAAAGACCAATAACAGATTTCCATTACACAACTATAAATAAAAAACCGAACAAACTAGAAACAATATTATAAAATAGTTTCTATTTTAAAATAACTTGTATTTTTTAATGACGTAGAAACTTAAGCATTTATTTACTTACTAGCGGTCGCCCGCTTCTTTGTCCGCATGGATATCTTTTGTTTTAATCAAACTATTTGTGTGCCAAATTATATCCGAATCTGTTCAGCCGTTCTTGAGTTCTAAATGGTGTACATAATAAGACTTTGTTTTGTGTGACCTATTTAGATAATTCATCTATGCGCACTATTATTCAATAGTAAGGCAGTTAAAAATTAGACTTTCAAAATAGTAATAATTATAATAAAACACTTTACAAATACACAAATACAGAACACATAGTAAACAGGAAAACACAATTAACAGAACAATAGCATACAAAAGACCGTAGGTAATATTTCCCATTTCCAAGATTGCATTACAAGAATCCGATTTAGTATCAATTCATGAAATACAATATCTCAACGCATACCTAAAGCTGTCCCGACGGCCGCTCCCGGTCCCGAGTCCCGACAGTTCGGCATTCAGGGGTTTCAGGAGCGACGCGAAAGTCGGAGTAAATGGAGTTCACATTTCGACGGTGATATTTTTCCTAACACAATGTCACGATTCGAGCAAGTTCTTGTCACATCAAATTCAGTTATATGGAATGCAGACGATCGTACTACGAGTATAGTGGACAAATGCAAAGGAAATTGGACAAGAATTTTCAAGATTTCATCCTATAAAACAGACATAAACAGCCATGGTGTCAATTAGCGATGCGCGATTATGAATGATCATTCGATTATCTCAATCATTCGATTAATTCTAATGACCATTAACATGTATTACTAATTTAGTAGTGTAGATATTTTACTTTATTGATTTGATACTACGGCAATACTGCGGTACGTTAGTGTAAAAGGAGGAAACTGCTATGCCATTGTAAAGGTCACATCGGTTTATTAATGATGATGTTAAAAAATCAGAAATAATTTTAAGCATCAGATTTAATAACTCCTAAGTGCAGTGTCACACATTTCCTATTCCCTGAAGCAACGATGTATTGGAAGGTTTTGGAATAGCCATTAAACGATTGGTGGCGACCGAAAGAGCGGGTGGGTGGATGCAGGTCTCCGGCCGGTTAGACATACATATACTCTGCACTGGAACTTCCTACGTAATGAAATCTTGAATGATCAGTTGACTTATCGAAGTTACCATTTGTTGTCAAAACATGCACATTTTACGTTGTTGACATTGTCCACTTATCCCTGCATATATACTCTGCATATTTAACAAAAATAGTAAAGTACCTACCTAGAAATAGTAAAGTACCTACCTAATTTAATTTTAGACATTTGATGGGCACTATCCTGATTCAAAGATTTTTAAGTTTAAACAAGTTTTAACAGCGATGTAATTATTGTTTTAAAAAATCGTAAACATAAAAATACTCGTAAATAAAAAGAGTCGGTGTTTGAAGTTCCATGGTTTACTGAAATACCCCGAACAATGAGGGTTTTTCAGTGACATTTAAAAAATAAAAATAATAACTATTTGCCTCACTAGATGGTGTTGATGGAAAGAGAAGTGTTAAAATTGGCTTTTAAAAATAAAAAGCCTAAAAATAAAAATAAAGAGGTAAGTAAGCGCTCGCTGGCTGACATCTGCCCAGAGAGAAACATTTTAAAGTTAAGCCTCGATTACATACGCCAATTTAGCATCCTAGCTAGGAACCAATTTAGAGTTGCCACCCGTATAAATAAGTTCAATTTTAACAGTAAATTTGCACAAATAACGGAAAAGTCAACATTTTTTATGATTTTTTATTTTCTATTCTCATCTACAATCTTAAACAATGTTTACTTTTTCGTTAAAGTGCTAATTCAATTTTAAAATCGATGTTATTGTACAATATTTTATTATATAGTACGGGTGGCAACCCGAAATTGGTTCCTAGCTAGGAAGCTAAATTGGCGTATGTAATCGAGGCTTTACAACTGCCTGCTTACCTGAGTACTCTTCGAAGCTTAGTAAAAAAAATCACATTGACACATACATTTTTATCAACGCCATCTATCGAACCTACATTTTTTTGTCATTTTGAAAAGCCCTCATTGTCGTAACATGACTCCACTTTGAAACGTGAAGATTAAATTCTGAGAAAAGATTTCATTATTTTGCCCTGTCGTTGAAAATAAAGCGATTGAAATTACTGAGAAATTATTAAAGAAATTCTGTCTAAGTGAGCTTGTGCAGATGATGGAGTGGCCTCTTGGGAACAGAAAATAATGCACCAAGAAAATATTATAATAACCTTGGCGATACTTGTTAAGTCTTACGACCATCCAATGTGAATCGCAACGAAGCCATCACATTAGCGAGGAAAGAAATTAATGTTTATTTTAAGAAAATAGATTCATCAGTTTCCCGTCGATAAATTTCCATAATATATAACAATTTAACTCATCCTACATCATTACCTAATTAAATAAACGAGAATCCACCCAATCTTTCAAAATGGGAATTATTTAATTGGGTGACTGGAAATCATTAGGACGGGGGCGACTGTTAATGGGATACTTAAATACTAAACCTGGCAGCGGTTTACTTTTTGGGCGACTAAATAACTAAACGGGCGACAAACTGTGGATTACAAAAATTGTTTAAAAAACAAAAAGAAGAAGTCGGTTTTTTGTTTTCTAAACATTTTTTTTAGTGTAAGTACCTTCTATACCTATTAGGTATATTCTTAGGTAGAAAAATTGGCTCAGCCAAACGTGAGATAATCGCGGAGAAACACACATACATACAGGTCAAACTGAGAACCTTATTTTTTTGAAGTCGGTTAAGAAGACTACACTAAAAAAGGTATCCCTTTTCCAACACCAAAAACTTCATCTAATTCGGTTCATAAATAACAAAGTCGTCAAGGTAGTTAATGCAAAATCATTGTATTTTCAGGATACCTGAAAACTACTGAACCGATTTGAAAAAAAAATGAGACCATCTCGCAAGAATACTCAATCGAACAAAAAAATAATCATCAAAATCGGACAAAAAAATAATCATCAAAATCGGTCCATAAATGACGAAGATATGCGCGAACAACGATAAAAAAAAGAAACCTCCTCCTTTTGATGAAGTCGGTTAAAAATACGTAAAATGGGCGACTACATGTGGAAGATAAATAAATTAAGTGAGCAGTGAAAATTCTAAATGAGTGACAAAAATACTGAGTGGGCAACTATTATACCAAGTAGGTAACTATTAAACTGATTTAAGCTGCCCAACATGTTATTTTCTTCACCTTTTGATGAAGTCGGTTAAAAATACGTAAAATGGGCGACTACATGTGGAAGATAAATAAATTAAGTGAGCAGTGAAAATTCTAAATGAGTGACAAAAATACTGAGTGGGCAACTATTATACCAAGTAGGTAACTATTAAACTGATTTAAGCCGCCCAACATGTTATTTTCTTCATCATCGTTATCATCAGCATCATCTTGATTAGGATAATACGATTCCCTTTTAGAAACAAAGGATTCTGCCCTCACAATTATTTGATTTTTGATCATTTCTGTTATTATGTTCTTGTTTTTATATTTTACAGTCATGGAAACTAGGTCCAAATCTCCTGGGTAAGTATAATACCACATTGTGTCTAGTATAAAATTTTAACGATCATTGGGTCTTTATTATTCCTTAGCCACGCTTGCGGAAAATATCTGGAGCAAGTGCTTTTCTAGCATGAGTCATAAAGTAATTAATGAAGTTATTTTAATAAAATTGTGTCTATCTTCTGCAATCTATACTAAAATTAAAGTGGCAAAATTAATTCTGTTTATTTATTTTTAAATCTAAACCGCTGATCCAAGATTGATAGATTTTGATAAATAAATAGATCAGACCTTGAAAAAGGACATTTTATTCTAGAAATTCCAAACAGACCGACATATCGTATACACATATTTTTGTAAGGTATAAAGCGTAAACTTCAACAAGTTTCAAGGGTTGAGCTTAATCTAGCACTCTGAAGCCGTCAGTTGGAGCTCGGCAGTTAAATTGAACCAGGTTAGGAGTGAATTGCTCTCAGTACTTAGTTAAAAGCTTAAGCCCCGGCGTCGGGCGAAGCCCAACTGATAATGTCCTTATTTACATAAGACTTCAAGGTGTAAGTTAAGACAAGGGAAATAGTACCGTTGGTGCCATCAATTTACAATTTTAATAGTGACTAGAGGCCGCCCGCGGTTTCACCCGCGTGGTTCCCGTTCCCGTGGGAATATTGGGATAAAAAGTGGGATAAAAATTTTATGTTTTAATCCAGGCTATCTACTATTTGTGTGTCAAATTTCAACCAAATCCGTTTAGTAGTTTTTGCGTGATTAAGGAACAAACATCCATCACCATCCACAGTAGGATTAGCTGTTCAAAGTGGAACTGCAAAGCTATACTGTAATATTAATATATATGAGAATAAATATTAAGCTGATAGAGGTATGTACTGAAAATCACCTCTTTGTTAAACATTAACCCCCTTACTAATAAAGACTGTATAGCAGACTAGCGGCCGCCCGCGACTTCGTCTGCGTGGACAGATTTTTTTGCTATCCCTCGGGAACTGTGCGTTTTTTCTGGATAAAAGGTACCCTATGTCCATAGACTTATTATATTACTAGCGTAAGGACACGGTCAACGTCGCTACGAAGTGACGCCAGTTGGTTGGCCCTAAAATTTCAATTTTAGGGCCAACGCGATTCAGTCACCCGCGGAAGACTATGGTAGACAGACGGTGACTGACGTGACATAAAAATGGCGAATGGCGCATTTGTAGATTGCAAAAATTATGATGCAAACGTTAAAAAGTTACACGGAATATCGTATCATCGGTTAGTAGCTTTACATTATTTTTATTACGTGTCTAACAATTTTAATAAATTATAAAATATTTTACTATTACTTGTTATTGTTCGAGGCAATAGAGATGGGCCATCATGACTCAAATGAACTCGTTCACTTGAAGATCTTTATATGGATTCAAATGAACTATGTAGTTCACTTGAGTCCATAAAAAGATCCTTAGTTCATTTAGTTCCATAGCTAGTTAACTCAAAGAACGAGAATAAACGGAAAGGATAGATTACGAACACTGCGTACAGAAATGTCTCCTATGAAACATATTTGCTGCAAAAATAATTATCTACATTACATTCCAATTCAAGTAATTACAGATTGCCTAATGATCTAGTGCGTAAAGAAATATGAAGTTGCATAATAGTTATTTATGCAACTGTACTATAATGAGGGGTATTAAAACACGAATATATCACATGAGTGTTTTAATACCTAATTATGTACAGTTGCATACAAGACTTTATCTACACCCAATTTTTTTTATTTTTTTATTATTTTTATTTGGGAATAAACAATATTAATACATATGGATTAAAAACACCCACGATATTTATATACACCCATAATATGTATCATCTATAAAGGTGTTGACTTTGACTTTGACCTTCCATAATGACGAGGAGGGGCCTCGTCATTATGTCTTCCGCGAGAGTGTTATAATGTTGTACTGAATTTCATTATGCAACGCTGAGCGCGTGGTCGCGCGGCACAGCAGGGATACTGTAATGGTGGCAGTAAGCTAATCGTTGCAGAACCTTTTACAGAGGATTTAAAGCATGGGTGTAGATAAAATAACGAAAACAGTCCTCCTAAAAACGTAAGAATATGCTCTGCTCTTTTTATGACACGGATGTCAAAAGCTGGACTATGGAATAACTGAACTCAGAAAACGAAGCTCCTGCCTCCCATAATCATGCAGTACTAGCGGCCGCCCACGAATCCGTCTGCGTGGAAAGTTTTTTGCTTTCCCTCGCTTTATGTTTTAGGAGGAATTTGCATGTTAATAATCAACCTTGACAATGTAATTATTTAGTTGCATAAGGATTAATATCATGATACGATTGTCATCATCTTCCGATCAATAATTATTTTAGAAAAAAATATATACTGTGGCTTTCGTTTCATTATTCCTATTTTCATTGGGATCTCTAATTTTTTTTAGATAAAATACTGCTAATGTTACTTGCTGATAATTTCAATAGGTGAAAGTTTTATAAAATCTGTTCAGTTAGTTTTTGAATTTTTGCATTACAAACAATCAAACCAACAAACAAATCTTTCCTTTTTATATTTAATAATTTATAATATTAGTTTAGTATAGCTGTGAAAAAGAACAAAAACATCTAATTTGAAATAAACATGTTTGAGATTTTGTAATGCTTACGCTTTATTTATGGCCTTAATACCATCGAAAAACTGATAAAATTACCATTATAAAAATATAAAAAAAAGTTAAAAGTACTAGCGACCCAAAGAGTCAGATGAGTGAACTTGTCCTTAACTCCAATTGAACTAAGTTGAATTTGAATTGAATTAAGTTCACTTCAGGAATCTTTTTTGCCCACCTCTAATATGGCAGTAGTTCGAGTGGGATCTAAAAGATGTCGCTGATTTTGCTTGTATGAAAGAATCATAAAGCAAATATTCGGATGGGCTCATCCTTCCTTTTGAAATCATTGCCTATGTCCTTTTCTGTATTGCTGACTACATGTATGCAAAATTTCATGATAGTTGGTTCAGTAGTAAAGACGTGAAGGCGTAACAAACAAATAAACAAACAAACAAACGGACTTTCGCATTTATAATATTAGTAAGGATGTATAGTTACACAGTGTTTTGTCACTTTCTTTTCAATGTCAAACTCAAAAAGTTTGACAGAGAGTAACCATTGTGTAACTATACATCTGCTATATAATATTTATTAGTAAGGGGGTAAGTCCAACCATTTTTAATGAAAGGTCAACGCTTTTTTTGGTTTGATCCCTTAGCCAAAGTAAAATTTGCATCGTCGTTATCACTTGGTTTTCGAAACAATTTCGAAATTATCGAGGGATATCCTTTGGCAGGGTGAACCTTTTGAACCCTTAGATAATTTTAAGAAGGATTGATCTTGGATTTTGTATGGGAGGGAGATATACTTAATACAATTCTTTTTTTTTGTATGGAATTTGAACATTTTTTTTTCAAAACCCATCATGTGGGATATCGGATGAAAGGTATTTTTGACCTGATTCCAAATATATACAATATTATTACATTGCAGCTACTGGTTTAAAAAAAATCAGAAAATCATTTTCCAAACATACTAAGTTCAGGCTCTTGCAGGAATAAAATCACTGAATAAATTCTTAAGAAACATACGCCAAACAACTTCTTATATACTTAGTCTTATCTAACTGGAATTATTTTGAAAAAAAAAATACATTTTGAAATATACATTTTGAAGTTGAAGTACTAGAATAAAAAAAAATCCAAAAAATACCTAATGTTAATTTTTTTCAAAAACGTTTCCAAGATGTTAGAAAAGAGTATATTACGAGTTATTGGAGTATGTTTTATAAAAAAATCATTTAGTGGTTTTCTTCCTGCAAGAGCCCAAACCACAGAATACATAGTCCCAAACTTAGTATGTTTGGATTTTTTTTCACGAAACGTCGTATATTGCATTTTTATGTCGTGAGCAAATGCAACTATTTCGTGACACTCGAATCTTAATACGTCAAATCCAACATGTTTCGAAGCCAAGCGATAATAAAAATTTGTAAATGTTACTTTTGCTAGGGAGGCAGATAACTAGATTTATCTAATGAATTTAATTGATTAAAATAGAACATGGGTCGGTACTTCTATTGCTAAGTGGCAATGTCAAAAGTCCCATCAATTTCTCATCTCGGATATTGGTGGATTGGATTGGGGCGTAATCCGATTCTCCGCCGTTCCTCCTACAAGTTTTATTGAATTTGATTGGATATCATCTCCTATTGTAAATTTGTGATGGATTTGGAACACCATTTTAGTCTCTACGGACGAAACAGGGAATATTAGTGGGTTTATTTATTTTTCTAAGACATTCTACTAAAAAAACTTCAAAGTTTCCATTTTCCAGGATGGATTTTTTTTGTTGCCAGTTTAACTACTCAAACCTTGACTTCCCAACCAAGACAAGTGTTTTTCCAGACAGAATATATTCTCTCTGTTATTACATTTTGTACTTAAAAATTACATTTTCTAAAAGTGCTTTTGATTACAGGCACAACTGCAAAGTTTTTATTAGACAACACGTTATATTTAGGCAGATTTTTTTTAATGGCTAATTAGAAAGCTAATGCCACCATATGATTAACTGTGTAAATTTTTTTACGATACCTTTTAAACCTAAGAAGTTATAAGAGCGAAAACACTGATTTTTCGGGTGTCCCTATGACGTCATCGCAACGGACGCGAACCTTATGTCGTACGTGATAAAGCACATATTGCATTGAGCTTGGCATTTCCTTTAAACCCTTTTAACTCAATCATTTCTAAACGGATTTCAAAAATTCTTTCACTAGGTTTCATAGCTATCAAAATGTGTTTATATTATATCAATAAAACTATAGGATTCAAACCTGTTACTGATCCTCATTCTCCCTTTGGCATAAAATTAATATAACAGCAGTAACGCATCTTCACACAAACGTCCGAATCAGTGCGCGCTCACTGAAAAACATGTCGCTAATAGTACCTACATAGACATACTAAGCAAGCAAGGTTTGTAGTGCAGCCCAGCAGCCAGCCAGTTATGTAGGTCGGTACCACAGAACACTTTATTTCTGTCTTTTGAGGTCGGTACTGTGTCACGAACACACGACCCGGCCTCAACCCGAACTCAACTCAAACTCAACTGCAGCCCACTCCTTGAAGTACATCGCTTACAATTTCGAGTTTTATACACATTAATAAGCTCCGTTTTATTTTGTCGATACAACTGCACACGCCCCTCGGTCAACCTGAACTCAACTCGAACTCAACTCAAACTCGACTCAAACTCAATCCGTACTCACCTAAAACTCACCTGAACATTACACAGGAGCTTATTAATCCATACTAATATTATAAATGCGAAAGTAACTCTGTCTGTCTGTCTGTCCGTCTGTCTGTTACGCCTTCACGCCGAAACTACTGAACCGATTTGGATGAAATTTGGTACAGAGGTAGAGTAGAGCTCGAGATAGGACATAGGCTACCTTTTATTGCGAAATAAGGGTTGGAAGGGTTGAAATAGGAGATGAAAGTTTCGTGGGTACCGTACAGTGTCTGGAGATGCGGCCTGCGTTCTGGCGGGCACCCCACCATGGGATAAGGAAGCAGAAGTCCTAGCGGAAATTTATCATTATAAAATAGATGCTAGGGAACGAGGAGATCGACCTGTGCAAGAGGAAATTAGTAGAGTACGCGAAATTGCGCAAGAAGTAACACTACAGAGGTGGTCCGAAGACCTGGCTGTAGCAAGGTACGGGACACGCATTATAGACGCAGTACGTCCTGTCTTAAATAACTGGATAAATCGACGGTATGGGGCTCTAACATTCCACCTAGTGCAAATGATAACGGGACATGGTTGTTTTGGCAAATACCTGCACCAGATCGCACAAAGGGAAGAGACTTCAGAGTGTCACGCATGCGGCGCTGCTGAAGACTCGGCGCAGCACACCTTGGAAGTGTGCGCAGCCTGGAGCTCGCAGCGCCGTGCGCTCATGGCCACGGTGGGTGGGAACCTGTCACTGCCCAGCATTATCAATGCCATGCTGGACAGTGAGAGGTCATGGGAGGCCGTAGTCTCCTTCTGCGAGGAGGTGATGACGCAGAAGGAGGCTGCAGAGCGGGAACGTGAAACTGACGCGCAAGCGGGCCCGCTCCGACAAAGAAGACCCGGGAGGAGGCGACGACAGTTCGCGAAAAAGGGGATGAAAGTTTGATTGTACCACATAATAGAGAAACTTCACAGAAGTTATGCCACTATCGTATTTGTTTGGTACCCATTTACATACTTTTACACTTCGAGATTATGTTGTTTAATCGACTACCATAAGTAAAATTGACTAAACGAAATTCAAGATCAGTAATACAAAATCCATACTAATATTATAAATGCGAAAGTAACTCTGTCTGTCTGTCCGTCTGTCTGTTACGCCTTCACGCCGAAACTACTGAACCGATTTGGATGAAATTTGGTACAGAGGTAGAGTAGAGTTCGAGATAGGACATAGGCTACCTTTTATTGCGAAATAAGGAATGGAGGGGTTGAAATAGGGGATGAAAGTTTGATTGTACCACAGAATAGAGAGACTTCAGAAGTTATGCCACTATCGTATTTGTTTGGTACCCATTTACATACTTTTACACTTCGAGATTATGTTGTTTAATCGACTACCATGAGTAAAATTGACAGAACGAAATTCAAGATCAGTAATACAAAATCCGAAAGTAATGCGAAAGTAATTTTGTCTGTCGGTCTGTCTGTTAAGCTATCATGCCTAAAATACTAAACAGATTTTAATGAAATTTGCCACAGAGATAGAGTAAAGCTTGAGAAATGACACAGGCTACCTTTTATTACGAAATAATGGTGGAAAGAGTTAAAATAGCGGATGAAAGTTTGTATGAAAGTCTGTAGGTGTCAAAATAGGGAATGAAATTTTATGAGAGGAAAAAGCGGGTCAGCGCGCTTGGTAGTGACCCGCCTAATCACGTTAAAACGGCTGATCAGATTTTGATTAAATTAAAACATCGAATACTATTTATCCTGGTTTAAAGTTCTCATTGGATTTTCTCGAATATCCACGCGGACGAAGTCGCGGGCAAAAGCTAGTGTGTCATAAGTAAAGGCCGGATTTGCGGTGGCAGGAATACAAACTTGTTAGTGATTACCTAAATATCGTAAATGTTTTTATATATCGATGTTTTGAAAATATTTTTGAAGTGGAACTTCTTTGATCGCGTCTGTATTTATTTTTTATATTTTACCAAGGAGGATGTATTTCTTAAAAATTTGACATACTACTTCACTCACTTTGACTTTTGCTATCTTTGCATCAAGAAAAACTGCAGTGAATTCTATTATTTATACATTTCACGATTTTCACTTTTCTTAATGTAGGTAGGTAATTTCTACTATTTCTGACAGTAAGTCTATATATCACGTTACAATAATTATAATTCTTTTATCGATAAAAATTACACAAATAGATAATCAAGTTGTCCACGCACTATTAAACGTCATTTTATTCGTGCTACCGCAAATCCGGGGTCTGGTCATAAGACTCAAAATTGTAAGCGATGTATTTCAAGGTGGGCTGCAGTTGAGGTGAGTTTGAGTTGAGTTCGGGTTGAGGCCGGGTCGTGTGTTATCGTCTGAACGTAGCCGAACCGCCTGCCCGCGCCGCCAGCCATCGCGCCTTGCTGAGTTTACCAACAACTAGTGCTCCGACAGCAGCGACGTGCGCCCCGGCGGCCGGCGGCGACGGCAATTATCGAGAAAAGGGCTTAGTTGAGATACTGCTTTAGCAATATTAACTGTGCTTCCGGTTGATGAAACAAGTCCCGCCATTGTGATCACACCTTTGTATGATCTGTACACGTGTTTCAGGAATTAATGTTAAACTCATACAATGCCTGAATGTTCCTTTATGCTACTGAAGCAGGGGAAGTAGACTGTATGGTAAACTGGTTAGCTTTGTTCGTTACGTTACCTTAAGGAATAGGGTATAATAATTGTCGTCGTTTGGTAATCAATTATGGATTACCTGGGAATTATGGAGGTTTCCAAAACTACTCTTGAAAACACAAACAACATACTGACAATAGCACGCAATGACGAATCGACTACATAACTGAAATAACAATATGAATGTGAAATTGATTTCAAGTATTGAAATTAGTATCTTATTTTTGATACAATTCCAACCCAAGAATGTAACGAAATTGTACGAAACAACTGAAGCACTTACAATATGCAAAACGAAAACTGCATTCCTTATTCCACTAAATTCAGTTTAGTACTCGCGAAGTATAATTCCACAATATTCTAAAATTGCAACACGGGAATCCTATAGTAGACTGCTTAATGATTGCACCATTAGGAAAACACCGCATTGCGGCTCCTGTAGGAACCCATGGCTCATGCAAATACAGCTTTAATATTGAAATTGCCATGGGAATGCCATGGATTTATGTAGGGGACTTTCAAATTATCGCGTGCTGTTGGCTGTTAGAAATAACTCGCGTTCTGGGGTTCTGGGTAAACTGTTTGTTATGACTTCTTGCAACGTTTTTAGTTTTAAGTTAATATTGCTGTTTTGAATATCGTTAGTTGTAAAGTGAAATTGTAGGAATTGTAAACTAAAACTAAAATATTTGCATAATGGCCAGTCCTTAGGGATAATGAACTACTTATATTTAGCATGGTTAGATCTTTAATTAAAACTTTATGTAAAAAAATATCCAAATTTTGGTAGAATTCATGAAATTGCATGAAATATTAAAACGACAAAATGGACACAATACAAATAGCATTGTGAATGTAAAAATTTCAAATATAAAAACAATAATTACGATTTATTTTGATGATACTTTTTATTTCTCAAATGCTGTTATATCAACTTTATAAAAAGCGAGCATTTTTGTTTACCACTAAGAAAAACAAAAGAAGTTGATAAAATAAAACAAAAGAAAGGTGAGGAAGTTGATTAGTTCCCAGTAGGTACGACACACGAACCTTATTTTTCTCAGATTATGTTCTCAAAGTTTATTCCACTTCCTAACTAGAGTAAACGATGCCGTTCGCTTCACCGCTCGGATCAACTCAAAATACAACGTCCACATTATTTACTTTTCGAATAAGAGATAGAGAGGGGAGAGTGGGGGTCCTTCGAGATCAAAGGCGATGGTCCCGTCTTTGTGCGACGTAATTTTGAGCAGGTGTTTTTGTAATGAAATGGCAGAGCAGCGGAGACGTACACGAAATTGTCAAAACAAGGATATTAGTTTTACAGTTGTTTATAATGGACTCCTGTTAAAATAACGACTTAAATATTCTTTGGAACTTGTGGGTGAAATAATCGTTTTCTTACTTCGTTTATGTGTCTAAATTACTTTTTTGTACTCACAATTGTTTTTAAGATGAATCAGTTTTGTAAGGTAATGTAAGGAAAAGACGACCCTTGCGTAATGTTTGATAAATGAAAACAAAACTAGATAACTCTTAAAAAATATCTATTTTAAGACATTGAACCAATAAAAAGTTTATTCACACTTGCATAGATTCAGTAAAGATTAGTAGCAACGCCTTTATGGGTTTCGCCAAAAATACTTCCCTTCCCTACTTTATTAATCAAGTGAATAATCGTGTCGCATAATACTACTAAACAAAAGTGTATCATAAACCCTGTATAAAGCTCTGCAGTGAGTCAGAACTTCAGGTTATGATTAAATTGCCGAATAAACAAATAAAACTAAACTTCGGAGACACCAAAACTACTATATTGTGCTCCGTAAACGATTAATTTCAGCAAAAATTACCTCGTATTGTTTTAAAATTGTATTGTAACCATTAATACTGAGTAAATTACATCATCAAAAATCTTTATTAATCGCTTTTGTGAATGGATCTTTAGACGTACAAAACAGTAATTACATCAAAACATTTATAATTAATGTGGTAGCATTGTTTAAGAATACAAGAACAAAACATGTCATTAAATTAACAAACGGAGCTGAATTAATTTTACTCGTCGTTAGCGCCGCGAAATAACAACGGTGAACTCTTTGCGAGTTTCGTTCGTGGTAATAAATGGAGACTTTTGACATTACAAATTGAGAACCGCAGGACGAATAACGGACCCCTAACGAGGGATGACGAGGAAACGGTTACTTTGCACAATCCTTGAGATAATTAATTTATAATTTTAATCTCGTTCAAAATTAGATGGAAGCGATATAATGGGCTTGTGTTCAGTTATAACTTCTTTGGTTTTACATTATACACAAAGTGAACACTATTAAGGAAAAGTCATAAAAACATCGATACGATTGCTATCAAAGTCAAAGTCAAAATCAAAGTGTCTTGATTGAAACAAACCTAATAAATTAACAAATTTTAAATCGTCTATATTTTCCTACCTTCCGTTCCAGCATATAGACTCTCCAACATATAGACTTATTATATTACCGAAATTATTGCGTTCCAGACTTTTTTCAGACTTTCTTTATTTAATTGTTTGTTCCGGAATTTTACTGTGCCATCTAAGTATGTTTATTTTATGTTACTAATTTATTGATGACTGTTGCCTACAGTACCTCTCCCATCAAACGTGTCAGCAAGTTATATCGTCCCGTCAAAGTTTCCTGTAAACCTCGCGCCGCGCCGTCTCGTCGTGACTCGTACGCGGAATCACGTACGATAGAAGTTTCGGCATGTTTCGGCTCGATGCACGTGCACGCTACGTGATGCACAATACACCAATTTGAACACTGAATATGACGTAACGAGACTTTATTCCATACACGTTGGGCGCAAACTTTGCAATAGGGAATGTCTGAAAAAAAATCAAAATGGCTGAATATTTTTTCATTGGTAGGAACAAGCTTCGAAAGCTTACAGAATTATTTGTTGTGTGAAAAAAATATATTAGGGAATAATCTATCTATCTTAAATTCAGCTGTACTTCCGTACATTTACGAAGGTTTTAATAAAAAAAAACACATTACCAAAAATTCTGAACCTTTTTCTAGGGAGCTTATTTCTACCTATAAAAAATATTCAGCCGATTTTATTTATTTATTTTTTCAGACATTCCCCAAGATATCGTGCATCAGCGGTGCACGATATCTTGGAGACACATGGTATCGCTGACATGGAATCGTAATCGTAACCAAAAACTAGAGGTTCATTTATGGGGGAAGGCTTAGCCTTTATTAATAGAGTTCTACAACAAGTGATTGATTGATCTTCCTTTGCATGAATTTAAAAACCATGTAAAAAACGCTCATGGGTGAAGGTTATTATAAAGCAGACGATTATCTTAAAGATCAAAATGCGTGGAAATGATGTAACACATAACTTGCTACTATAAGTACTTTGTTGAAGTAATTTTATAACTCTATGTTGTTGCCAATAATCCTGTCACCCTGTTGTAATTATCTGGTAACGATATATTCAAGTTTTTAAATATCGTTACTTATAGATAAGTTTCTTGCGCCCGTTCTTCTTGTCAGCTAAAAAGTCTGGAACGGGTGGTAGGAAAATATAGACGATTCAAAAGTACTTAATAATTAAGTTTATTTGAATTAAAGCTTGACTTTGACTTTGAAAATTGTCATCTTGAAATACTGGCTTTGCTCCTCAATGAAGTGCTGATGCAGAAATACGAATCTAATTGTGAATGCTCAAACTTTTGCCCAAAAATCAGAATTTCTTCAGTTCAATAAACTAATTACCATTAAAACCTAGAGCAACCCAGCTTCCGGTACGAAAGCTTCGTTGCTCTAAGATTAAAGCTATCTAATTCAAAACTATCTTATTTAGTGCTTCAGTTTAGTTAGGTTAAGGAAATATTAAATTTCCCGGACTTACAATTTTCCAGAGCTTGTGAAATTCCAAAATGTTTCGTATATTCCATGGATACTGGAGTTGTATTTTATTATGATTAACCACAGCTCGAGAAAGAAACTGGAATTGATATGATACTAGCGGCCGCCCGCGGTTTCAACCGCGTGGTTCCCGTTCCCGTGGGAATATTAGAATAAAAAGTAATCTAGGCTATCTACTATCTGTTTGCCAAATTCCAACTAAATCCGTTCAGTAGTTTTTGCGTGATTGAGGAACAAACATCAAACATCTAAACATCCAAACATCCAAACATCCAAACCCACAAACTTTCACATTTAAAATATTAGTAGGATATTACGGACCGCTAAGCTATTAAAGCTTGAATTTAATTTTTCCGCAAATAAAATTTTATCACTGTGCCCTTGTGGTTACGTACGTTATATAAATACTAGTGGAAAGAAAAAATAAAATTGACCCTACAATGATACAGTTGGTATAGACAGTTATATACTTAAAATAGTGAAACTAGAGAAGATATTTTGTACTAATACTAATAAAGCTGGGCCTCTACTAAAGGTCTATTTGTTTTAGGATTTCAGGGAATAGTGAATCCCTTTTACCCAATTAAATTATGTTATTTGCTTTCACCTATCATTATATGAAAATAAATAATTAGTGTGAAGAAAACCAAGATACGCAGTATAACACTGTTCGAAACTGGAAGTTTTGTTTTTGTAAAATAAGGTGATAATTTCTCACGATATACTTCATACTTTTTAATTTAAATGTTACCTCTTTTAGAATAAAAAGAGTTAGAAAGAATTTGTCACCTCTCCAGCACGAAAAGGGCGCTTTTGGCGCGTAAAAACTCGCAGCAAAATCGACTTTTTGCTGCGAGCGTGAGGCAAGGTGCTTTTTTTTATCTAACACCAACTTATGAAATAAAAAATAAAAAGAAATAGAGTGACAAGGATGATACTTGTAAAATTGATATGTGGGAAAAGGATAGATAGAGTGCTTTATGTTGTCATACATGAGTTAAAAAGTTCAAAAAATAAATTGCACGGATATACCAAGGAAAAAAGAAGGTTGATAATTCGAAATAAAGAGTATGGACGAAATGAGGTCGCATGTATGAAATAAATATAAAATAGGACAAAATAATTAAATTTATTAACAAATTAGTGTTTTATTGTTATAATGAAATAAATAAGATGGTATATTAATAAATAAGAGAAAAACACAACGTTATGTATAACAAAACGACCGACGGGAATCTACTTTACTCTATGAATAATTTTTTTCAGCATAGTTTTGATCGAACTATTTTTGTGATATAAGAACCTATTGAAAAAAAAATAGTGCTTCCAGAGATGAAGATAGTTGTCTAATTCCAAAAGAGTTGAGACAACAAGTTTCTAATGCTGAATTTAGCTTTTTACTAGGAAAGTCACGTGAAAATTTTCTCGCTGGTCGAGGTGAAAAGTTGTATGTTTTACACAAGACCAAAATTTTGTTCTGCCTCGTGCCTTTAAATCACTCACTGTGCTCGGTAGTCTATATTAGAATACTCGTTACGCTCGTGATTCAATTCTAGACTACTTCGCTAGTTCGTGATTTAAAGTCGGCACTCGCAGCACAAATTGATTTTGGTCACTTGTATAACAAATTACTATTTTATTATCATTCTCAAAGTGTGGAAACAACAACCGATTTAAATCCGTCACTCAAGAGAACGTAACTACACTGACAATCTGTTTAAGAGACTGTATGGAATAATTTATAACCTTGTTTCAAGTTAAATAGATTCTCTGTTCGTGGCTGAATTTAGTCCTAGCTAGTAAGGAGTAATAACATGTAGGTACCAATGTCCCTTAAATACAGAAGATTCGAAACATGTGTCAGAAGTTAAGAACGATGATAAAGAATAAAAATGTGTTAAAATAAAGCATAATGGAAATGTGAGAATGCAACTAAGTGGAGCACGTATTCTTGAAATGAATTTTCTCGTCACTAAACGAGGAAATTCGTGACAACACAACGGCGAAAGAGAAATGACGTCGACTTTCACGTGTCTTTGTACTGCGTGGTACAAGCATACAGTCATGTGTAGAATATTTGGATATTTGTTTTAGAAAGCTAGCTACTGTCTCTTGTGTTACCACCCGCTAAGACCTTTGTAGGTATAACTATTCAAGAATTGAGAGACACTTTTTACGTTTTCGTGATGTGGGTTATCAAAAAGCTCTTCATTAAGCAAAAGCGTTCGTCTTAAAAATATACATACAATTTAGGTACCTACTTACTGAACATTTACTTTCTATCTAATCCTCCTTTTCCATGTGACTGATTTTGGGTGGTCAAATGGTCATCCTTGCTGAGTTGATTAGGGTCATAAATGGGAGCGTAGCTTTAAAATATTCACACGTCTTTCGAGGCAGGGCAGGATCTCAAGATTATTATTTCTGTGCACTCATCCATTTAATCTATATATTTTCCTCCCAGCTGGGCTTGTTGCGAAGCTATATTCTCCTTATTAAGTGAGCGATAATTTTCATATTTGCCCCTTACATGTATTTTTTTAATTATCTCTTAGCATTTTTGTAGCAGAAAACATCATTTGGCCAACTTTATAGGTTGACTAGCGGCCGCCTTCGGATTCACGCGCGTGGTTCCCGTTCGCGTGGGAATATCAGGATAAAAAAAAATTATCCTATATTTTAATCTAGGCTATCTACTATCTGTGTGCCAAATTTCAATCAAATCCGTTCAGTAGTTTTTGCGTGATTGAGGAACAAACATCTAAACATCCAAACACACAAACTTTCACATTTATAATATTAGTAGGATTGTCACATTTGATAAACTAATTTTTTGTTATTGTAGTTGCTGAATGTTACATAACTCTTTGAAATTTTGCCCGTAGTTTATTAGTTCTTAACCATTGCATAAAGGTATATAAATATATAATATCACTGGCAAGAAATCATCTTATCTTTACTCAAAGCCGATCGTTTGAAGATCTTAAGTCTCTCGACGCAAAAGTAATATGCCAGAAGTCGCCAGGTGGTCAAGATTCACTAGTAAATTCCAATTTCTGTTTCTAGACCAATCTTGTTTCTGCAGGTAAACTATTTTAAGTTCAGAAGTTATTTGGATATGTAAATAGTATTTATTTGCCATGTAGCTAAAAGGGCAGTTCTCTCTTGACGTACCTATGTACTTATTAATTATCTTTTGACTTAAAATCCGGTTTGTAAATCATAATGTTAATACAGAAATTTAATATTATTTCGAATATACTAAAACTAAAGCGTCTTGTAAAAGCAAATAAAGAAAGTAAGATAATAATAGGATTTCGGAAAGAAATGCATACTTACAGTGATTAAGTACTTGATAATAATCGCAATCAGGCCTAACAAAGTATTTCTACTGCGAAACCACGCAGATGCGTTCGTATAATATGAGTGTTTTATTTGCAGCTGTTGGATTGTCAAATGATTGATCGAAGCACGCGCGAAGATCTCGCAAAATATGTCATTCTATCAACGCTCTGCAGAGGAACAATTTTCCTTGTATAATTAAAATATGATATTGAATACAATTTAGAATGTTGAAATTGATATTGTGTGATATATATAATTCAGTTTGTCACCCAAGACAGAAGTTCATTTTGATAGAATCTTTCAAATATCGGTGATAGGTGTTTCCTAATAAAATTGTATTTTATGGTGGAGGTGCACTTCAACATTTTCTTGCTCAAACAATGAACTTTTACGCAATTGAATAGTTATAAATTGCTCAAAACGGTGCTAGTCTGTCAACTAGTAGTCATTTTTTCTTTTTCCGGGATCTTGACAAATCAATAACAGCTTTGATATAGTATAAAAGTATGCGTATACGCTACCCTGAAGGGCGCAGACACCCCCGTCCCGAGCAAATGGAGTTATGAGATAATGCGTTTTATATTTGTCTCCGAGTGTCGAACATTCGGGACATCGCATTTAATATTTATTTTGGGATGGCTTTGATTTATCGCCAGTGGAGCTGAAAATGTACCTACGGCTTTTTATTACACTAGCTGTTGCCCGCAATTTCGTCCGCGTGGACAACTGAACACTGAGTCCAAATAGTTATATCAAAAACCAGAGTTATACTCTAGATTTCTGAGCGGCAAAATCAATAGTTAAGTTTTAATGCTGCTGTGTTATATACTCACTTATAATTTTATTGGTTTTTGAAACTGCTGGAAAATGAAAAATAATGATAGATATTAAAAATGATGAATCTTCGAACTTGAATAACTTGGCTTGGATCTACTTTACACCTTTTGTGCCATATTAACTATTGCTTCAAACGGCTACTATCATTTTTATCTTGATAATTTACAGAAATAGCCCAAAAAATATCTCCTTTTCAATCAATTTTGACGCACGCAGCTTGGAAATAACTCGAATGTGTGACAATCCAATCCTCGATTGCCTCAAAATTATGTCATTTTATTTCAACGGAAAGAAGGTTTGCCGTATATTTTTTATCAGGCACTTCTATATAGTACTAATAGAAATATAGTACATGACAGTATACCTTCGCCTAGTGACGATTTTTTTTTTCTTTATTACTAGTATTTCTTAGATTTACTACTATAAATCTGCTTTTAATATTCTAAAACAACTGTAATGTAGGAACGTTGGAATTAAAATTTAGTATGAAATTTAAACTTTTCTTTAAACAATTTTGACTAAACAGCTTTAATTTTAATAGTTTAATAACCTATTACTAATGTAGATTTGATTTATTCATTGATTTAATGAATAAATAATAATATTCATGTTGTAAACTATATTGAATTCCACTGATCTCTCCAGCTGTTACTCGCTTGTTCCGCTAGGTGGCGCATGTATGATTCCACGCTCGAGAAATAACTAAAACAACAGATTATAAACTCATATTTATCACAATAAAATAATATATACTAAAACTAAATATTTTAATTATTTATATTTGGTTATTTATAAACAATTAACATTTTATCGAAAACGTAAAAATAAAAGGTACTTAAAGTGTTTCTACTTACCACCAGAGGGAGTATGAGTAATTTGTACTACCAAATAATTCGAAAATACTTTGTAATATTGTGTCTATCACAATAAAATTATGCATAATAAAATTCAATGCTTCTTTAATTTTTAGTTAACATATTATAAAAGGATTAAACTTTATTAAAACCATACCTAGATTATTTAGAAATGTGTGCTACTCGTCACCAGGTGGCGGTTATAGGTTGTGTTCGTGATATAGAGATGGCGGTAGTTTGTATAGCAATCAGAGCCACTTAAGGAATTATTTGGAACTATTTTCTTGCTTACTTTTTTGTTACAAAGATTTACAGAATGGGAGTACGTTGGATATTGTATAGATGGCGCTTTGATGAAAACCCAATAAAAATTATACAATTGGTTTGGTTGAATCAATTTATTATCCTCTTGTATTACAAATGCATCAGGAACGAGTAAAATAATACACTTAAAAAAGACTACAATAATTTACAGACAAAGAGTTACTTGGAAAATCATAGTAATATGATTTTTCAAACAATGGAAACTAGTAATCTGTTTTCTTCATTTTTCTTCAGTCCTTTCTGTCATTTTCATATGGTTTTCTGATCAGGAGTGACTCTCCTCATTGTTGATGATGTGTAGATAGCATTGATGTTTCCAGACCATCATTACAAGCCATAAAGGGAATGGTACTCTGAAACATCAAAATGAAGGAGTATAGAAATTGACAATTATTTCAATTTTAAATTTTTCTTTAAAATACTACTTAAATCTGAGTATGTTTTGGTTCTATTTTAACACACTAATGGTACTAATGATAAGTAAACTGGTTTGAGCAGAATCTGTTACTTAATCAGTTCACAATAACAAAAATCAAGTTTTGAGATTTTCACCGATGATCAATATTACTATTTTTCAAAAAGTTAATTGTTATTATGCTTTAAATGTTGAAAGCTTATGATATTTGTATATACTACATTAATACATTAAATCAACATAAGAATTGTCTTAAAAGATTCTTTAGTTTTTGAGTATTTCTCAAAAATAAAATTTTTGATGATAAAAACATTGAAAATTTAAGTCATCTTAGAAATGCTTAGAACTTTTCTAATTGATAATCAATTTCTAATGTTGAAGCTAATCTGATCTATACAAAGTGTCCTTATTATATTGATGTGTAAATTATTTCTTAAAATGCATGAAAATATTATTAAAAATAGGTTAGAAAAATGACTAAAAATTGTCATTTTTTAACAAAGACACTTTTGAATGGATAAGAAATTACAGTACAAAATACTAATTTATTACCTGTTTTATTGTTGAAGCATCATAAATGTGATTAATTCTGTTATGGAGTATCAAATCCTTGTAGGTAAATATTTTCAAACTGTAGTTTTCACAAAACACTTGCATATTTTTCCTGAAACGTATAGAAACCTTGCTTTAGTACATAAAACCAACAAACAAACGTTAAAATGATACACTTTATTAAAGAATTTATGTAACTTAGTCAATTAAATGTATTTTGTTATTATTTTGTATTATCACAGAACATATGGTAAAAATTTGTTGTATAGAGAACTTACTTTTAGGATGAAAGATATGTTTTATTTATTTAATCGATGCTCCAATTTGTAAAGGTTTATGTTAAAATAAAATATTATAGGTAAAATACGTATTGAGTTAGAAAAGCCAAGTCGACATTGAACCCTGTCCAGTATTTAATGGAGGTCAGTATTGACAATAGACAAAATTTCGGTCTTACCATTCGAATTAAGGCTGTCAAAATTTGATATGGTATCTATGAAATACGTTACGTAAATAATATTTTAAAGAAAATTACCAATACTTTGTTTTAAATGCATACAATTGATATTGTATCATAATATAAGTCATCTCATACAAATTGCAACTGATGGAAAACGATTTGGACTGTCGAATGGAAGCGAATGCTTTGCAAAATAGCAATCTCCAATCTATGGATACTAGTAAAGTACGTTGAAAACAATATTTTATGTTTTTTTATTGTTTCAATAAGTAAAAAGTATAATGTAGTGAAAAAAATAATATAATAATTATTTTAAGAATATGATTGGCAACCCTACGTGTCAAAGTATTTGTTCTGTTTTTTTTAGAGACCAGCAAATTAGTCTTGCCATTCACTCACATCTGCCTAGAATATGTAAATGTTGCTCGCTTTTTACTGATTACAACGATTTGGGGAAATTTATGAACTTTGGTACTAATATTGTTGAAAGTTCAAATGATGATAAATTTTAAAAATTGGGTGTAAATTGATAAAAAAAAGGATAATTATAGTTAATATTGTCCTAATGAACACATTGTATAATGAAAGAGGACTGTCGAGTAAAGATTAAATTACTTATTTACAAAATAACGGAAATAGGGAAAATGAAATAAAAAATAAGGGTTTTCAAAAGTTGTGTAGTGTCACTCTATTATTTATGTATTTATCCATATATTATTTTAATATTTATTCATGTATTTAAGTTTTTTTATATTTGTAATTTTTTATTTTGCCTTTTCTATTAGATAGAGCTTTGAAATTGTCGGACATTGTTCGGGATCTAGTTTAAAAGCATTTTTGTTGTATTTTTGTCTTAGTTCCTGGATTTGAAATGCAATAATTTAGCCACTAGGAATTTATTTATTATAAAATAAATAATTCACTGTAGGGTAAAAGTATGGGAACACTGAGCATTGTTGGGAAAAATCGTGAGAACAATGGGGGAATCCCCTGGGAGTACGATAGAGAAATAACGGTTTTTATGTTCTAGAAGATTCGGTGGGTTTGAGTATTTATAGGACTACCGATCGTTGCTCTAGGTCAGTTTAATTTTAACCTCCGAGAAGTAATAATGCTGGAATTACTGCATAAACGTGTTTAGAAGTAATATTATTTTATTAGTGGAATTAATGTTTAAAAATCGCGTTTTAAGGACAGCCCTTGTCCATAAGTTTTTATTGTCGTTTTTAAATATTTTACGTATAGAAATAACTCGTATTTTGTAGGTAGGTAAATTCATTGATTTTATGGTAAGCAATTTATTATTATATTTGTTCAAAATTTTGTTTTGAAATTGTATGCTGGTCTGTGTTTTGATGGAATGTCTGGGGGTGATTGGCAATTCTGGCCAGATTGTCATGATGCCTTGGATGGTTCCTGAAGTTTGTGCAGAATAACTGCTCTGTGCTGGTCTGGAAATGTCTCTCTTTTGAAAAAATGACGTTTTCCTTGATGTTAGAGATGGATTTTCTGTACAAGGTTTTAGTGTCAAAATACCGAGCAGATTCAGTTAAAATCAAAACTTCGAGTAATTTTTGTTTGAATTAATTTTTGTTTCTCATAAAGCTAGAAATTGCTTATTATAAAGTAGGTAGAGAGAGAGCTTGACTTCGCGGTCTCGACAAAATCGACGATATTTTGTTTTAGAAGACAAGTTTTGAGCTCTTCGCGTCGCGAAAAGTGTTTTCTATTTTAGTTTGTGCGGTTCGCGAATAGAAAAGTGTTTTGGTTTTTATTTTGTAATCAATTCAGGTGACGGAAATTTGGATCGCGATGATTCCGTTCGTAGCATCTCCAAATAAAGCCTGAATTTCGTGTCGCGTGTGTATAGTGAAAAACTAGCCAATTTTCTAGAAAATTGCCTGAAACATAAATTTTTCATATTTAATGTCAAAAATATCGTTTATTACATGTTGTTGTAAAAAGCGAAAGGAAATCATTAAAAAATTACCTAATGCTTGGTTAATTTATTTTTTTGAAGAAATGAGATTTATTCAGGCTGTTTCTAGATAATAGCAAAAGTGAATTTCAGTGGTTTTCAGCAGCTGGGAAATTATTTATTTACCAATAAATAATTCGGGGTAAGTGTAGTATGTAAGATTAGGATATGATCGATTTTTGGACAAAATCTCTGTTCATTTTCTCTTTAAAATTTTATTGCAACGCAATAAATACAATTTTACAGTATGATATTAATCTTGGTATTGATTGTCCAGAAATCTGTTCATATAATACTAGGGAAATTTTTAGGGCTTATTCAAAGTTGTGTGTGTTATGTTTTATGCTTTGCGACTAATTTTTCAGACTCTTTAAATTTCATAAATTAAAATTTGTGCTGGAGAAAATTTTAACTAGAGAGTGTTATTCCATGTCTAAATTATTTAAATAGTCATCATTAAACTGAAATAGTGCTATTTTGGAAGATCCATTTCTCAATAACTACAAATTTTAAAGTTTCATAATGAGAATTCCCGCTGTGCTATTTTACTTCTTAAAATCTATTTTTTTGGAGCTTTGTATGAATTTGTTGTCGCTGTTTTTATGCAAATAATTTCTTTATATCTAGTATAAGCTAGAATAATTGCTAGTAATTTGAAATAATCAAATTTGAGAATAAGCGATAGCCGTTCATACAAGACTTATTTTCTTAAAATGTGATTTATTTTGCTTTTATTATTATAATATTTATGCAAATATAGTCACATACACCATACATTACTCATGCACATATAAAGTAATATATTTTGTGGGCATTAATGGATTCGAGTTTGGTCGATCAACTTGGTCGAAGAAGTTCAGGAATTACATCTTGAATTTCATTTTTCTGAGTTGATTGGAGGGTGTAATACTGTTAAACTCATATGATTAGCTTTCTTTTATATAGTATTTACTATAATAATTATCAGAAAGTTGAAACGGCTAACTTTGAGTTTGACGGATTTCATCGCTTTAAATTCATATTTTTATAAAATATGATTTATTTTGCTTTTATTATTATAATATTTGTGCAGATATTTTATTACACATATCACACTATTCATATACACTCCTAACAATACATATAGTGTAGACTTGAGTGGATTCAGTATTTGGTCATTCGACTGAAGCCGATGAAATCTCAAGTTGAGGTAATGAATTGTTGTGTAGTTTCTGTAATCAGGTACTATTGGACCTGCTGGTTGGCACTTAATTACAGAAATGAGGTAATGCTGAGCTGCCATAATTTATAATAATAATATTTAACTTATTGAAGTCTATCTGGGTCTATGGTCCAAATATGATTTTAATGCATCAGTTGTTTTATTTTAGGGTTCCTTGAATGGTTTCCTAGTTCAGTTACGATGTGTGCTTATCTCATCGCTAAGTAAATCTTTTGTGTTTATTTTAGTTATGTGGTACATAGTATCAGTTAATACTAGGGCCATTGAACGATAATCAATTTGATTGTTTGTCAAGGGTTTTGGTGTTCTCAACAATTTGATTAGTAAGAGTCTAATATTTATGAGATGTGGAGGTTTACCTAAAGGCATAACTCTGGGTTAGGTTGACCGACCACCAGAATACCTGTGTAAACTGACATAATCATATTCTATTCTAGGACTGTTACTAAACAAAGGACTAGGCCAAGATATTCTGTTGAATTTCTAGGCTTTAGAAACTGTTCAGTTATAGTTTTGCTTTGCGTTGCCTTTAATCAAGCCAAGTCCCTTGGGATAAAAGACAAACAAAGTAACTCATCCCCACCCCGTGTCAATTTTATATTGAAACCATATTTGGATTAATATTCCTATGACTAATTTTATTAGTGATGGCTAAGCTCATAACAGCGGTATTGGTTTGAGTAAAAAGTGAATATTACTCATAGAGTATTATTTATCTCTGACAAAACCTTGTCTATTCTTATCCCTACCGTTCCTTTGAGAATGCCTGATTTATATTTGAAATATAATATAAATATTTATTTTGTTCAATAATGGTTTGAACAACATTTCCAGTTTGACTGTATGCTCTCTCATATACTGCAATTGCTGTGTGTCATACAGATTAATTCTTCACATAAATACATCAACACTTACAACAGTGGTTTGAGTCAAATCACTTTAATTTACTTTATCATTCTCTGTTGAGCATTAGCTTGATGTATGTTGAGTCTTAGCCAGTAGTTAAATTCTTTGGATACTGAGAAATCTCAGTGGAGGAATTTAATGAATGCTTCGCAGTGACTGCATGCTTATGTTTAACCGAGAAGTTACACAATACAAATCTTATTCTGACTGACGGTTGAGTGCACTACGATTAAGTAGATTGTATTCTTGTCTTTCATCACTAACGATGAAATTGACCTGAAGATTACATTTTGAACAATCTTGGTAGCGCAGACTCCTTTCTGTTCAGATGAGATATCACTAAAACCTCGTCTGTTCGCAGCTTGGCACACCAACACTTGTAGTTCCTTGGATACGTTCTGTATAGTTCTATCTAAGGGCTACATAATCATTATCTGTATGACTACATAGTGGCAGTAAGATGGGACAACATCTTTTGGATTGGAAGTATTTTCATCCAAACATATTTATTTGAGAAATCAGATTTTCTCATTCCATCTAACCTATTCCATTTTGTATTTGATGCATCATGGTTAATGCTAAAAAATAACTTTTGTGCTTAATCGCACTGGCGTGGATTGGAGAGCCCTTGGGGATTGGTGGAAGATGGGCTACCAAAATCAAAGACTGATTTGGTCTGGTCTTTGATGTTGGTTATAATTTTCCTAATATCCTTTCATACTATCTACACTAAACAATACTTATACAAAATTACTTGTTATACTATTTATTTATTATTTATATGTATATTTATTAGTTATAAGATGTAAATTCTATGCAAGCGTTTCTGAAATCACTAATTTATTTTCTTTTAAACTTACCTTTAAAAGATTTTGGGTTGCTGAATTAATTTTACACAACGTAGAGGTCCTACTACTTAACGATCACTTTATGGCCATAAATTTAATTAAGTTTATTTTATCTTTAATAGATAAAGCTTTTACTTGGTTTCGATGACCAAGATTAGTTGGGTGTATTTATCCCTACTAATACACTCGGTGTCATGGTACGGATAACCCGTATGGTACTTGTACACTCCTATTGCTTGAGACCTGGATTCATGTCCCCGATAGGTAGCTAGGTATATAGGTACTTAGTTACATACATAGTTATATAGGTAGATAGGGGGGGGGTCCGTTACAAATGTCCGGCTGCCCCGTTGTCCAGCTGTCCCTCTGTCCGGCTGTCCGTCTGTTCTCCTCTGCAGGTCGCATTTCTCAACTAATTCTCGTGAAATATCGTGAGCAGCTATTTATATAGATTTTTCGTTGATTCAGTTTTTCGAAAGTTTTCAAAATGGCGGAGATATGGGGAAAATAGTATTTCAGCCATTTCGAAAAAAGTTCAAGAGTCTACAGCTTTACAGAGCCCCTAGTTTATCAATAATAAATTGAGTCTTCGAATATTTTGTCCTAGCTCGTAATATTTTCCTGAAAATTTTGAAAAACTGGAAAATGAGGCACTTTTCAAGAGGGGCAGGGGTGACGCGGTTGCGGGAGGGGGTGAAAGAGTTGTGTATTATAATTGTGTTAACACTAACACAGCAGCATTAAAAATTAACCACACCCCGGGCACTCCATACAAGCGCCGCGTTTCAACTACCTATTACACAGACGCTACACAGTGACGTTTTGCACACGCGCAACTGTGTGCGTGAAGTCTGGGGCTATTGAATGAGCACACGATTCGGTACACGAACTCGCGCGGTGGGGTGAGGTAATTGATTGTGGGGCGGGGCGGAGAGTTTCCATTCTGTACGGTAGTACTTAATTATATCTATTCTGTGACTTAACTATTAATTTTGCCGTCTTTACCTATACCTACACATTGTAATCTAGAACGAATATGCTATTATCATAGAACTGCAGAAATGGAACAAGTTTTGGATTTAAAACGTCTTTTAATGAAATTTCAGTTTAAAAAGATGACAGTTTGAAATGAGTTTGATAGTTGTATGAAAGTAATTTAGTTTGAAGTAATTTTCATTTTATAAAACAGAGGTAAGTATACCCATCAAAGTCTAGAAATTTCCTATCTAGCTAGCTAGACTAATGACTCTTAAACAATTTTTGATGAAATATTTCAAATTTTTAATTGAAAACAAGTTTCAAGAAAATGGTTGAAGCTGCAATAAGTTAAGGCGGTTGTATGAGTGAAAGTAGCGTCCTCAGAGCTTTTTATTTAATAAGTTATTAATAGAAAAAGACTTTAATATTGTTTATCGTTCACTTATTCACTTTTAACTATTATTAAGTATTAAGTTTTTGGAATTGTTACCACATTCTTGCGTTGTATTATTATCATCTAGAGAATTGAGTCCTTATAAGAGCGCTGTACCCGAGATACAGTTATAACTAGTTCGGGTGCAGATGTCATTTGTTTGTTTCAAAGATGTTTAGTTCATTTAAGTATGAGATGTTTTAAAAAGTTTTGTATTTTTATGTCAATAAATATTTTTATTATTTTTATTATCGTGGAGATTTTAGGGTCCATGGTCTAGTATTTTTAGAAGGTATCACTACATGCTCTCGTAGTCATTCGTAGAAGTAGATAGCAAATGTGTTAAAAACGGCCACTTTTAGCAGTTTTGCTATCTACTTCTAGCAGTAACTACGAGGGATTTTAACGATACCTTCTAAAAATACTAGACTGTGGGCCCTAAAATCTCCACGATAAACATTTTAAAAATTGTATATTAGAATTATAATATTAAATATAATTCACCGCGGCGCCACTTTCGCTCAGGGTACCACCTTAAAGTTTAACTTTGAGATACTTTGTAAGGAGACTTCAAACCGACCACAGACATGTGATGAGCGTTAAACGCCTGACAAAATAAGTAAGTATTTATGATTAAAGGGTTAATGACTGCGCTGCGCCGTGCTCACCCAAATCAATTAGCAACACAACGAGAACCCGCCCGCCCCAGCCAGTAAGTTCATTATGTTGCGGGTACTCCGCGCCCGCCCTTAAAGGTTTCCATTTGATTACCTTCACATTTACACCGATACACAAACTTTTGTCTCAATTTTAATATAAAATCTTATTTTACATCTGTTGCTTTATTCTTAACTAAATATCAAAACCAGAAAAAAGTCAAAAGAAATTAATAAGTGCGACCGCATCTGTAAGCCAGACAAATTCGCATTACCTATTCGACTAGTGGAGTCGAGATATTAAGGTTTTCGTAATCCTAATTACCGAGCTAAATTAGTGAATATCTAGAAATGAAATACGTCAACATAAAATATTATGTTATTCCACATTATGTTTTACAGTCACAACAATTTAATCACAAAAATAAAATTACTGGCACATTTTGGAAATGGAATTACAGAATTTGTACGAAACATATTTTGAACCTGTGAAACTAGTGAAAGGTTATCTTACCTTTTTGTACTGAAAGCTCGAACTGCACAATTTTAACTCTAACAATCAGTATACCTATTATTTTCGTAATTCTTTAACTTACTTACGAAGCGCCACTACCCACCCAAATGCTTACCTGAAAAAAACAGAAATATAGTTTTTAATATTATTACTTTTGTAAAGATTAATGCACTGATCGATTTTTTCAATTACACTAACTTATTCATTGTTCACTATGAATGAATCAAACGCATCATTCATAGATAATATCTGATATCATGCAGTGTTTTAAATATTGACATCAAGGTTGAAATTCAATAGTGTTTCTGAAATGGGTGACGGCATGTTTTCAAACATCGTAGCCACATCCTCGTTATAAAAAGAACTGATATCGTTTCCTGCTTTCACTCACCTAGGATAATTTAGCATAACAGGTACGTATATGTGATTTTTTTTTAAATTATTATCAATAGGTATATTGATTGTTTCACCAAGAAAAACCAAAGCAGGCTACGACATAATCTAAATAGTTCATTATGAGCCACTTTTAATGCTGGGCTTTTAGAATGAGCCATAACAATGCGGAAAATTTTGACAGTCACTGATTTAACTAACCACTAATCTTCTGGAAGAGATGTAGTGGTCATAATCTCATCCCGCCCTGTGTCCAAATTCCTCCCACATAACGAGAGCCAAGATCTTTCAAGAGGAAAGCAAAAAGCGACTTATAACTATTTATTCCATTTTTTTATTATATTCCAGTGATGTGGAGAATATTTACGATATGTCTGGCGGTTCTCGTAGTAAACGCCAAAGATGATCATATACACCCGACTCAGGATTGGTGGGAGACGGCGGTCTTCTACCGTATCTACGTGCGGTCCTTCATGGACAGCGACGGTGATGGCGTCGGGGATCTCAATGGTGACACCTATATTTTAATCTAATAATTATATCTATCCTACTACTTCAAAATCTTGTTTATTGAGGTTTTCATTCGTAATTTTATCTTCTTCTTCACTCTTTTGTGGCTCTACCATGAGTTGTTGCAAACTTTTTTAACCGACTTCCAAAAAGGAGGAGGTTCTCTGTTCGGCTGTATGTATGTTTTTTTTTTTTTTATGTATGTCCACCGATTACTCGAAGACGGCTTAACCGATTGAAATAATTCAAACGTTATTAGATCAGGTTTGTTCCCAAGTTGGTCCCATTTTTTGAAATTTTGAAATCGGTTCAGTATTTTTCAGGAAAACTTGAAAATACTGTCGTTTTCGTTACCATTTTATGAATTTGTACGGATGATCGACCATATCTTCTTTGTTTATGTACCGATTTAGATGATTCTTTTTTTGTTTGAAAAAGGACACTTTAGTGATGATATCATTTAAATTTCATTGTTATTGGACCTTGGATTTTAAAGATACACAAGGGAACTCTTCAAAATCAAATAGAAACTGTGTAGTGATTGAAATATTGCTAGGATTATGACAATCTTAAACAAATTAGGTATCTAACTATGGTCAAGGACGTTTTGGACTAGACTTGAACTGTGAAGGAACAACGGAACTCCTTAACAACAAACAGCACGAACAGTGGAAATTGAGTTTTTAGTGGTATTACACCACGCAAAAGTGTGAAATATAAAAAAAAATACATAACATCATCGCTTACATTTACATAATACCTATACATACTTTGGGTAAAAGGTAAAACTACCTAATACAGAAGGTACTTACACTGAAAAGAAAAAAATAAAAAATTGTTTAAAAACAAAAAACCGACTTCAAAAAACCTGAAAATAAAAACAAAATTAGCCTTAAAAATTAAATACCCCTAAAAAGCAAGAAATAATTTTCAAATCATTAGATACGCATATCATTGTAATTAAACACGTATAATGAAGTCGGGTGGGGCTGGAGAACAACTTCTTTTTTTATTCTAGAAGCCCCACCCGACTTCATTATACGTGTTTAATTACAATGATATGCGTATCTAATGATTTGAAAATTATTTCCTGCTTTTTAGGGGTATTTAATTTTTAAGGCTAATTTTGTTTTTATTTTCAGGTTTTTTGAAGTCGGTTTTTCGCTATCTAAATCTATCGGATCAATTGCTCATAGTCAATACGAGTGAATAAGAGAAAATTATAGTTTTCGATAGCGAAAAAAATTGCCAACAACTCATGTAGAGCCGCTGTAGAATCTTTAACTGATGCGTTTATCATAAAGTCTATCTTTAAATCTGTCAAATTTTTCAGGGGTCACCTCTAGGCTAGAGTATTTGAAAGAGATCGGCGCGGACGTGGCGTGGTTGTCGCCGATATTTAAGTCTCCCATGCACGACTTTGGATACGATGTGTCCGATTACTACACTATCCAGCCCGAGTATGGCTCTATCGAGGACTTCGAGCATCTGCTCAAGAAAGCCAACGATTTTAGTAAGTATTACTTAAATATTAACTAAATTGTTATTACTATCAGAATAACAATTTAATTTATCAATGCCCAAGCGGACGCCGGCGCCCGGACAACAGTAGAAAAGTATATCTTTTTCCGGGCGTTGATGGGTTAAACGGAATTTGCAATTTGGGCAGTTCTTCAAAAAGCCAATGAACTCGAGAGTGTTATTATTATTCATTCTCCCATCCATTACGTAAATTTATGCATTAGACTCAGAGGAATCATCTAAATTTTTGACGCACGCAAATCTGACACATCACTTTATCGACGCAATTTAAGGTACCTTTTTGAATTTGTTTCAATTTTTGTTTCTGATGTTTCAATGGCAACGAGAACTGGGTTTGAAGTAATATTACAAATGAACTTTTTTGTTAGAAGCAGGAATTGTTTAAAGAACTTTGAATTTAATTTTGATGTTCTATAATTCCTCGTTCCATTTTTCCCTCTAGATGTGAAGATAGTTCTAGACTTCGTGCCCAACCACACAAGTAACGAAAGTGAATGGTTTCTGAAGTCGGCAAGCCGGGACGAGTACTACAGTGACTGGTACATCTGGGAGAACGGACACATGGGCCACGCCGGCGAACACCAGCCGCCCAACAATTGGGTAATAGTTACAATCCGGTCAAGATAACTCGGCACCTAACCGAAAGCTCTCCTTTTCTCCTTGCCTCACGCTACCGTCGTAAATTTTTTGAAAATTTTCGATAGATTATCGATAATATCGCTAACAAGTGTACTAACGCTACTGGCATGACGACGGTGGTGTGAGGCAAGGAGAAAAGGAGAAGGGTCGCTTTCGCTTAAGATGCCGAGTTAACTTGAGCGGGTTGTACTCTTTATTCTGTATTACAGAAACAGGGTTTATAGAAATTTTTTCCTCGCTTACTATTAATTGAAAACAAATATTTTCGTGACGATTATCTCCGACTTTGCTGAACCCTAGTAAGTACGGTGCCTTTTGCCAATTGCGTGTTTAGATATTTTATAAGAATGTGTTATTTTAATTACTTTTTTTTTCAAATGGGCTATTTAAAATCTATGTACGAGTAGGTATATAAAATTCATAGTCATGACTGACTGACTGGCTGATATATCAACGCACAGCCGAAACCACTGAACCTAGAGACTTAAAATTTACAGTGTATGCATCCCTAAGAAAGGATTTTTGAAAATTCAACCCTTAAGGGGGTTAAATGGAGTACTAAAGTTTGTATAAAAGTCCGTCAGTTTCGAAGTTAAGATCTTAAATTTTTGTGTTTAGGCTAACGATTAAAAACTAATGTTTACGTTCTTAACCGTTTTTGATATTACTACCCCCAAAGGGTAGAAAAGGGGGATAAAGTTGAGTATGGAAGGTTTTTAAAGTAAACTAAATTAATCACTAAATAAATTATTTAGGCTTATGGTTGTAAGTTAAAAACAAACAAGCAAACAAATATTTCGTATTTTTTTTTAAATGAGCCTCATGGGGTTAATGGTGTAAAAAAATAAACCTAAAAAATATATGGATGTATTTATTGGCATTTATTGGCATTATGGCATTTATTTTGAAGGCCTATACAGCGGACATGATTCAATCCCTAAAGGGTTGAAATAGAGGTTCAAATTATGTATGAAAAAATAATGTAAATTAGACATTTTGACTTGAAACTTGTAGGTGATACATGAGTCACAGCAGTGTGTTGGCTTGGCAGCTTCCTGCACGTGGCAAACTTCCTGCCTCAAAAGAGGCAGCACGCTACGTAAAAACGGTTGATTGGATTTTGATGAAATTAAAACATAATACTTTTTATCCTGTTTAAATGTTTTCTCAAATGTCCACGCGGACGAAGTCGCGGGTGGAAGCAAGTATTCATATAATTTGTATACTTACCTAGATAACCTAAGCAGTCTATTGAAAAAAAAAAATAAAAAAAAAAACCCTCCTGCGTAAAAAGACAAGTCAACTGACTGAATGGAAACACGATTAAATATTAAAGGCAACATTATATAACAAGTAATGTTTATTATATAATGACAATAATGTCACTATCTTTATGCATGCAGTCGGAGGCATGCATAAAGATAGTGACATTATGAATAATTTGAGTTATATGCCTCCCTGACTGCATGTTATAATGTTGCCTTTAATATTTAATCTTGTTTTCATCTTTTCAGTTGACTTGTCTTTTTATGCAGGAGGGTTTTTAATTATTTTAATTTATTTTTTTATTTATTTCTTTTTAGTTTTTATTTATTACAATCATGATATACCTTTTTGAAATCCTTTTAATGAGACCTTCAATTTGACACCTATATTGCAGTATTCTAAAAAAAAATGTTTTTTCCACTACGTAGGTATAATAGCACCGTGCAGCCTCCATGTTGGTTTTTTTATAACGCCACTTTCTAAAGAACACTTGGGCTGGCAAGACAGATCTAACGATATATTAATCATGGAAATCCGTTCAGCCGTTTAAAAGATATGAGGTAATAAAGAATATTACATACAAACAAACATACTTACAAGATACGCGCGAAAAACATAACCCTTTTGCAGTCGGGTAAAAAATGGATTTGAAGAATTATATTAATATTCAAATCGTAAATTCTAAGTCTCGGTAATGTTCTCAAATAGAATTAAGTACAGAAACTACACATCCAAGCTCAACATAGTATCACAGGTATATATATAATGTGCCTAATAGTAGTTTGTGATAGTATGCTATATAATCCAGTAAAATTGTCGTCTGAAAGTACGGGGTACCCTGCGTTAAATCCGGTAGTTCTGATTTTTTGCAGACTTGTTTATGATGTTGGCCGAATGAATAATCCAAGTTTGTGACCTCAAAAGCCGATCGCAACTATGTCAAAAATCGAAAAAAACTTTTCGGATTTTTGGCGATTAGAACCTTGAAGGACTAGTTTTTGATAATACTTTTTCAAAACGTTTTTAAAGTAGACTATATTTGCTTGCTACAATATGAGACTACAATTGTATCTGTATACCCAATAGTTTCAGAGATAAAGCTTTTCAAAATTTATAATGTTTTCGACCTCCGCAATTTTTTGTAATACTACAGACGACTTAGAAATCCTCATTGAAACCAGAGCTTTTGCTCTTCATCCATGCCTTTAGTGGTTGTGACTCGACAGCCTGCTTCTTTGGCTTAGGGAAGAAGCGAATGATGTCCATTGTCCAAAACAATCCAGACGTCGAAAAGGAAGCTGCGATTTTTCTCGACAGCAAGTTCATACGACGATCCAGATACGGACGAACCTCAACTGGGACCTTCCAAAATGGCTAAATTAACTTAATTTTTATTCGAGGTTTGAAAAAATTATAAATTTTGAAAGGCTTCATCTCGGAAACTACTAAGTCTACAGAGACAATTTTAGTCTTATATTGTAGCAAATTTAGTCTACTCTAAAAACGTCCTGAAAAGGTACTATCAAAAACAAGTCCTTTATTATTTTAATCGCCAAAAAGCCGAAAATTTACGCGGTTTTTTGATTTTTGACTTAGTTGCGTTCGTCGCTCGAGGTCACAAACTTGGATTTTTCATCGGGTTAACATCATAACCAAGTTTGCAAAAGATCAGAACCACCGGATTTAACGCAAGGTGCGATGTATAATTTTACTGGGTTAATAGATGGAGTAAATTTAAAATAAATCGATGACGTGAAACCACATCAGTGACTGCAACTGAATCTAACCGATAAAGCCTCAATTTTAATGACTAGCAGGGGTGATTTCGAAATGAGTTCGACATTTTCCCACAAACATTACCATAGTTAATTATCTAACCTGCCAGTATGAATTGTTATTTTTTATTTTTCCAGTGTTACATGTTCATTTTTAGTTTGTATTCTGTATTCACTGTCTCATGGATATTGACTAACGTTTTTTCATATTCTAAACACCTTGTTTTAGGTGAGTTTATTCAGGAAGAGTGCCTGGACGTACGCGCCTAGCAGAGATCAGTACTACCTTCACCAGTTCGGAGCGGCCCAGCCTGACTTGAACTACAGGAACCCCGTAGTCGTAGAGGAAGTAAAGGTAACTACATTTTACGTTCAAAGAAGAAAAATGGAAATAATTATGTCAAGCTGTTATTTATTATTGTGGCTCATTACTACTCTCAATATTTAGACTCTTGAAATAGAGTAAGTGGATTTTGTTATGTTTCTAAGTCGCCTACAGGCATGACCTTAAGTTTTGTTGAGTATGTACCATAACCAGAGTAAGTTAAGCCTGTCTTTTGTTCAGAACATCCTAAAATTCTGGCTGGAGAAAGGGATAGCTGGTATGGTGCTGAACTCTGTGAACCACCTGTTCGAAACGGATAAGGACAACTTCGGTGGCCGTTACCCTAACGAGCCGATGACGGGCAAGCCGGGGCAGAGGCCGGACGACTACGGCTACCTGGAGCATATCTACACAAAGGACCAGGAGGAGACTTATGATCTAGTCTCGCAGTTCAGGGAAGTGTTCGATGCCATCTCGATAAGGGATAATATGACCAGGTATTTTGCGCTTGACGCAAGTGTTATGTATTTTTTTACTGATCTGAGATTAGAGCTATTCTTTTAGTACAAATGTGGTGGTTGATTGATAACTTCCGTCCTAGGTTCTCGACCGATCCGGTTGACGATCTCTGTGGTTCGATCCCCGGTTTGGTAAAAGAAATCGAACTTTTCAATATTAGTTCAGTTTGGGTCTTAAAGTTACCACCGTTCTCTCTAAGTGCTTTAACCATGGAATAACCACTTTGGAATCGGAGCAATATATGTGATGTTGTACAATATTTTAAATCTAGTAATATTTTTGAGGACCACATAATAAAATGCGAGTATTATGTGCTTCAAATGTTTTGTCTTTGATGAGATTAGCAGCAGCTAGGTACCTACTTGGAGTATATATTCTATTTCATTTGGAATCAGTTCAATTTTAAAATAAAAAAAAATATTTCAGCCTTTGCGATGTTGTTACTAAGTTAACATAAAAATAAACGAATAATTATCTCTAAACTGTTAGGAAAACACATCGTTCATCTATCGAAGGGAAAACAATATAATTATATTCCACAAAACGTAAGATGTAAGTGGGCCCAACAGGCGCTCTTGTAATATTCTGTTTCACTTTTACCGCAGGGTAATGATGACACATGCGTACACGAATATTAAAAATGCAGTGCGGTATTACGGGGAGGGGATCCACCTGGGGGCGCAGATCCCCCTCAACTTCGCGCTCATGGAGAAGTTAAATAAGTACTCAGACGCGAGGGACATCAAGCACTCGGTCGACCGCTGGCTTACCTACAAGCCACTGAAGAAACCGGCCAATTGGGCGGTAAGACACCCTCATGATGTTATTGATATAACTAACGGTCTAACCGCGGAAAATAACAAGTGAAGATCGAAAAAGTTTGAACTATCAAACATAGTAAATGTTTGCAGTAAAGTTGGTCATACTTTCTTTACAAACGATATACATTATGAAACATTTAATGTTACGGTATGCTCGTTTCTTAGGTGGGTGACCACGACCGAAGCCGCGTGGCGTCTCGGTTCAGACCGGAGCTGGTGGATGCGTACAACATGCTCGTGCTGCTCCTGCCGGGCATCGCCATTACATACATGGTAAGTAATGGCTCCAAGTCGTCAATCATTAAGTCATAAGTGCGGTTATTATTGCCAATCAATTAAATTAAAGCAGATTTATTGCCTTTGTTAAAATTGTTAACAATTTGTAGGCAATAAATTTTGCTGTGTTAAATAGAAGTAGTGCAGGATCTTTTTTTTATGCGCAAGGGATAGTGCTTCGCTTTCCCTTACCTGATGTTAAGTGACGATAAGGCCAAAGGTTCCCGGATTCCTCATCACTGATCAACTGGCTATCTAGATACCTAGCTGCCAGAACACAACAATTTTTAATTTGTTGTTATGGCGTCAGACTTAGGTAAGATGGTGGTAGCTAGCCAAACGGATTTGAAATAAGCTTATCGAATATAACGAACTCGTCGTTGGAGGTAACAATAACTGAAACACGGCATTCATTAAAAGATGTGTTTTGATTGTTAGTTTCGCTTTTTTAAGTGCAAATACTTTAAAATGCCATAGGGAGAAGAACTCGGCATGATGAATGGGTTCGTCCCATGGACTGAGACGAAGGATCCCCTGGCGTGCAACACCGACGACCCCGTCAATTTCATCGAGGTGTCCAGGGACCCGGTGCGCACCCCCTTCCCCTGGAGCAACGGGAAAAATGCTGGCAAGTTAATATAGCAGGGATGAAACAGGAAAATTATTGGTAGCTAACTTTCGCTGTTGCGCGCCGTAATCTGGGCTGTTATTTTCTAATATGCAACTTCACTGTCAGTGATCCTTTCGTCGAGTTTCTGACAGTCTGATGTCATAAACCCATTACGAAATCACTAGGCAAAATGCCATAGATTCCAGACAGTTTAACCAGTAATGGGAATATGACACCTGCCAGACAACGCAGCTTCAGCGTCGAACTGGATGCTGCAAACTTTAGAGAATAGTATAGAGCTGATGTCTGGTCTGTTTGTCAACAACTGTCTTACATTTATTATATTCATTTTGCGCACACATTTTTATAAGGACCCTCTACCTCTTCACCCAACTTTTTGTCAATCGCAATACATTGAAATTTTTAAGTTTCATTTGCGATTGTCGGTCGTGATCGTAGTATCGAGGTATTATGCCAATTGAATATTGACAACATTTAAGCAAATCCTGTTTCATTCTGCGCCGAAAGTTTTGGTGATAGGTATGACTTTGTTTTGGCATTATACATTATGTCATGAAGACGTGTGGAAGATAACATCAGTTGATATTATAATTTATTTAACACATCTCCTGTATATTATATGTTCTTCTAATACATTCATTGACCCAAGATTCCTCAAACTGAAATATCTAAAGAAAGGTAATGCGCAGTGAAGAGTGAAAACACTTTCGGCAAAATCTGGAGGCCAAATTAGGTTGCTAGAAAAATGAATTCTGAGAATTGTAAACTGCGAATTTTCCTTGTCCGCGACTATGAACATTTTGACGTTTGTAGGTACATTGTTTCAGTTTCAAAAACAAAGAAACAAAGTTGTTTATTTGCTATAAATGCGGTAACAAGGTTGATTGTTCAAGAAGCAATGACATTTGCCAGGGTTTTTTATTCTCTGTAAATTTTACTTGTATGATTATTTTTTGGAATGACGATGCTTAGAAACTATTCACTATAATTTAAAGGTGACGAGCTCCGTGGTCAAGTGGTTTGTACGCCGGTTTTCATGGTGTCGCCGTTTCTGAGGTCCCGGGTTCGACCCCCGGCTGGGTCAATTTAGAAAAACCGGCTAAGTGCGAGTCGGACTCGCGAACGAAGGGTTCCGTACCAAAAACAGAAAAAAAACACGTTTGTTCTATGGGATCCCCCTTAAATATTTATTTTATTTAGTTTTTAGCAATTGTTGTTATAGCGGCAACAGTAATACATCATCTGTAAAAATTTAAACTGTCTAGCTATCACGGTTCATAAGATACAGCCTGGTGATAGACAGACAGACAGACAGACGAACAGCTGAGGCTTAGTAATAGGGTCCCGTTTTTGCCCTTTGAGTACAGAACCCAGAAAACGAACTTTTTGTAGTTCCGCCGTTGTCGCTGATTTCCCTAACATTTTAGATACTTTGGAATCACTGCAACGTTTGTGATGTTGTCTAATACTTATTTATTTATAGGTGATAATCATCATCTTGAATAACATTTTATCTCAAAGAGTGAGAATGAAAATATTAGATATTTAAAAAAAGAAAAACTGTCTGGCTTCCCCTAGTTTTAAGCTGTGAGTTTCAGTTCCCCCATATTGATCCCTCGCCCGATACTTGACGGTGGCGATACTTACGTAATGGAAAGGTCATAGTCAGCGGCGCGGGCGTGAACGCTGGTTGAGGCATGTCAAGCCGCGATGCCATCTGGACAAATGCCACGTCGACAAAATCGGCCACTAGATACCCTTCATCCAGAATAATCAGTGCTCGATGGGGTGCTTCGGTTTATCAAAGATGATCGTGAAAATCAGTGGTGTCTGGCATTTAGGAATCTATTCTTCGTCTTCTTTAAATTCATACAAAAATTATCTTGTTACCTTAGCAAAATGGACACAACAGAAATAAGTAATACATATTAAATAAATTTTGCATAACATACCTACCATTTAAAATAGACACTGACTACATACATAAATATGTACGTTTACGCGATCTACCCAAACACTTCCCAGTTAAATCGCTCCTAAATCAAACCAATATTCTGGATTCCTAAGCTATCTTTGGCTCTCCAGATATGCATGTAGGCCGCGGAAAGAGGTTACATACAAAATCCCATAATCGGATAACATAGCGCATACATTACGCCCCGCCCCGCCCCGCCTGAATTTACATCGCTTTCAAGAAAGCTACACGAATTCTCTGGTAGCTCGAATAAAGTAGAATCCATTTGACGATCCTTTAACCTTAAAAGGTTTTTATTATTCGTCCTGAATTTATTATTCGATCGGCCACGACAATGAGAACTGAGATGAAAATAAAGACTGGAATTGTTCTGAGAAAAAGTACTTAAGAAAACCAAGACAACGATCGTTTTTATGAATCAACTAGATTATTTCACTCAAATTAAATAGGTCCTTTCTAAAACTTGTTAAATATTGTCCCTTTATAGGTATTCGAAACCTTTATAACAGGGAAGATGCCCGCGCTATTGTTGGCAAGGCACTGAAATAATAAGCTTTCTAAGATAAAAAAAATGAGATTTAGGTATACTTACCAATCATACGATGTTTAACGTACCTATATCACAGAATCCTACTAATATTATAAATGTGAAAGTTTGTGGGTTTGGATGTTAAGATGTTTGGATGTTTGTTCCTCAATCACGAAAAAACTACTGAACGGATTTGGTTGAAATTTGGCACACAGATAGAAGATAGGCTAGATTAAGACATAGGATACTTTTTATCCCGATATTCCCACGGGAACTTGAACCTCGCGGGTGAAACCGCGGGCGGCCGCTAGTACTTAATAGCTATACTAGGTAGGTAGTAAACAAAATGTTTTTAGACACTCTTCCTCGTCCTGTATTATTTTATTAAAATCCTATTTGCAGCTATGGATTTGAACAATCTTAAACTGCGAGATGGTCTCACGAACTTAATGATATATCTCTACTGGGTAAATTTATATATTATATGTTCAGGGTTCTCTATGGCGGATCAGACGTGGCTGCCGGTGGCGGACGGGTTCGAGCAGGTGAACGTGGCCATGCAGCGGTCGGCCGTGCGCTCCCACTACCAGGTGTACCGCGCGCTCACCAACCTGCGCCTGCGCGCCGCCTTTAAGTACGGCCGCATGGAGTCGCTGGCGCTCAGTCCTGATGTGTTCGCGTTCAAGAGGTCAGTATCGATTAGGCAGACTGACACTAAAGCACAGACCACAAGTTTGTCAACCAACACTGACCAACGTGACCCTGCTAGTTACCATCAATATAACGATGTAAAGTCGCTACCGCCGGCCGACTGGACTTAAACCAGTGAAGATCACTTGTCAGGATCTATTACAAAAAATATATGGTAGCGATTATCAGACGATATTCGTCGTTTGATTGGCAAAATTTTAGACCTTAATGTTACGAAGCGGAACGAACTTAGATAATTTGCCGGTATTAAGAGAAGGCCCATAAACTGCATACTTCTGCAATTCTTACGGCCTGGCCACGCAACAGAGCAACAAGCGACGCCCCTAGTAAGAGAAAGCTAGTGACAGTCTGAGGGAGAAGTATTTCGATGCACCGCCGGTTGTTCTGTTGTTTGGCTAGGTCAATCTAATCGAAGCGAACTTCCAGGTGGTATAATGACGACACGTACGTGATCGTGATGAACGTGGGGCGCTCGTACCAGGTGGTGAACCTCACCGCCTTCGACCTCATCTTCGGCCAGCTCGAGGTCGAGGCCAGCAGCGTACTCTCCTCCAGGACTTACAAGTAACACTACCACCACTATGACCCGTACTTTGGCCACGTTTTCATCTTCAAAAAAGCTTACATAAGAAGTGTCCCACAGCCTGTCAGACAATAGGTTACAAGTGTTAACTAATAGCAAATGCACTGGTAACAGTTTGTCAAGCGTTCATAAGCTACTGCCTGACAGGATGTGGAACACGTCTTGCAGAAGTTTTCTTGCAGGTGAAAATGCGGCCTTAAACTTTAGTGTTACAATCCATATAGTGCGCCTAAATATACCTACTTATAGCAAGATTGAGGAGCTCGGTGGCGCAGTGGTTTAACTGTCGGTCACGGATAGGTGACCAAAAATTTACTATCTCGAGTTCCTCCGTGCTTCGGAAGGCATGTTAAGCCGTTGATCCCGGCTGCATTTGCAGTCATTAACACTTACCAATCCGCATGGGGCCTGCGTGGTGGATTATAGCCCATCTTCCTTATCCACCCATAAGAAGGCAGACAGGCAGGCCCCAGCAGTGGGGACATTAAAAATGGCTGATGACGAGCAAGAATTTGGCTCTTTTTTGGTCGGGGCAATCGTGAGTTACCTCCTACTCAGAACAGACCACATTAAAAAAGAACGGTTGCTTTAGGGATAAAAAAGATCATAGGCAACATACATTTTCCACACACCTCATCATGAACAACTAACGTTTTGATGTTCTTTCCACAGCGACAACATCCCAGCCAGTTTTCTGGATTTGGCGGCGGACGAAGCCTTGGTCCTCCGCATGCAAGTTTAAGTTTTATCCCCTTGTTAACTAAATAAAGTTTTTTTTTATACTTGGCTATTGTTTTATTGGCAATTGAAATTGTCTCCCTCCGGGAAACTTAGAATTTAAATGAAAACTAAAATTAGGATTTTATGAAATTTTTATTTCATAACTTAAGATGTACTGAAGTAGTTTCAATAACCAGCAATATTAATAAACATGTTTACACAACAGGGCACGTTTCTTTATCTGAAGAGTTTTGTTGTGTTTAGATAACTACAGGTCACGTTTAAAATATCTCCATAAAAAATATGCCAACATTGTCTTACGAGGAATAGTTTAATTTAAAAAGTGTAACTATTCCATCGTTAAAAACCTTCATTAGGATAAGAATGATTAATAATTTGATATAATAATTATTAATCAGTATCGAAATGAATACATGTAACTGCATTCTATCGTGACAACAAGTATAGGAAATGGAAATTTCCAAATGGAAATTCAATGGATTGTGGTCAATGAGCGATCAATACAGATCGCCCTACGTCATTAATAGTAACGAGTTGTTGTTGTGATGACGTCACATTGATAACTTTAACGGGTTTGATAGTGGTCAAGTGTAATTGATGTTTAATTGTCCGATTTATCCAAGTCATGAATCGCAAATATATGCGAAATGGAAAATTAAGTCTTTAAAAACCACATTTTGTATCATGTCACGATATTTGTTAAGCAAAAGAAACATAATTTCATTACTACTTGAAGATACAGTTTCTAGAAGCAAGTGGTAACAGTGATCAACATTACGTGAGACAGAAAAATAAATGTTACATAACGTGACTACCGCCAAGTGTTTGTCAAGTTGTTTTACATACCCACAAACAATGATAGACGTTCATGGAAGATTTAGTTATCAAGCACCCACTCGGATAACTGATAAGACTCCACAACGGTCAACAAATGAAAGTATAAGTAAATTTAATTTCCTCAGTTTTCTTAGAGAAACTGGTCAATTTCATAATGAAGGCGGTAATATTTGTGATCCTCTTGGCCGTTTGTGGAGACTTACAAAAATCGTCAAAGAGAAGGAGCAGGAATGGTGGATGAATACTTTTTTTATCGAATCTACCCAAGATCTTTTGCTGATAGCGTTTGGGACGGTATTGGAGATCTCAATGGTAAGATTACTTAAAATATTTTACCCATTTATAGATTTTACTAGCGGCCGCCCGTGACTTCGTCTGCGTGGAAAGCTTTTTGCTATCCCTCGGGAACGAAACATTTTTTCGGGATGAAAAGTACCCTATGTCCTTCTCTGTACCCCTGGCAACGTGTATGCAAAATTTCATGATGATCGGTAGAGTGGTTAAGACGTGAAGGCGTAACAAACAAACAAACAAATAAACAAACAAACGGACTTTCGCATTTATAATATTAGTAAGGATTAGGAGAATATCTTTCAATAACATCGTGTAACAGTTTTTCACTCACATTGATACTAGAAGAAATTGGTCTTACATAATAATTATTTATATTACCGCTGTGAGTGTGTTTATTGGCCTAGGTACACGTTATTTCCCGTTTAGGCGGAACAAAATGGTGCTTAATAGAGGCTTATTTTTAAGTGTGGTCGGATTTACTACATAAATATATATAAAATTGATTTATCAAGGACATTAAAATTAGAGAAAAATGTAATCTAAGCAAATTGGCGAGGTGGGTGTGGTTCGCGTTGGTTCATTAATTTTTTTTTGTAGCAAATTAAATTATTTAAATAAGTTTATGAACCAACTCGAGCGTAGGATCTAAGATGTCGACGTTAAAATCCCCACAAATCGCGACTTTTATTCTTACTAGAAGTTACTTTTAAGAATTTCAACATAGTGGATTTAAACTCAGAGTAATTCACACTGGGGGCTACATACTATAATTATTTAATCAAGTTCTACACAAGACAACTCAATGGTTCAATCCATTGAGAGGGATACCTATCACATCTTTGCGCTCTTTACATTGTTTATTTTATTTTATTTATTTGGGATAACAAACAGTTGACACAATTAATACTATATGACTATAAATTATTACATTTCCAATTTAACAATCGTGCAACCCACACGGCTATCCACGGATTAACTATCTCTATAACTATATTGTTATATATACTTATATAACTATATTGGGGACTTTGGACGGGATTGGAAATCGTACGATTTCGGATACGACATTTCCGACTTCTACGCAATCCACGACGAGTACGGAAACATGAAGGATTTCGAGACTTTAACCGCGAGAGCTGCAGAACTGAGTAATTCGATAACAATTTTTAGTAGGTACATACATATACGTCGACAAAGAGAAGATTCTTTCTGGATCTGAACAAACTTACATGTGGTAGGAAACAGAAATTTTAAACCTAAAAACGTGGGGCGCATTTTGTAATATTTATCATCCATATTGTCTTTAGCATGCGCCCTACGTTTTTAGGTTTACAATTTCTGTAGGGTTATAAAAATATTAAAAGAAAAAGTATTTTATACTTTTTAGTCTGTTTTTACTAGTCCGTTTTAATGTTTTTAGTCCGACTTTTTTGTAATAAAAACGTGTTTTTAAAAAAGTTTTTTTTCAGTAAATTTTTATTTTCTACTTTTTAGTTAACGAGCTAAGACTAAAAAATATATACCATCTCCTATCGGAGCACTCGTCAAGACGATTCTAACGAGCCCAAACTCGATGGGGTTGCATAGTTTTAATACAGAGTCCCAGTGGCCTTCTTCCGGCTCTATCATCAGACCCTGGAAACTTCCCAACAAAGTACTCATCAAGACAATTCAAACGAGACCAAACTCGATGGGGTTGCATGGTTTTATTATAGAGTTTCTATGGCCTTCCTCCGACTCCATCATCAGATCCTCGGACACTATTTCCCATTAAAGTACTCGTCAAGATGATGCAAACGAGCCCAAACTAGATAGGATTGCATGATTTTATTATAGAGTTCCAGAAGCCTTCTTCTGGCTCCATCATCAGACCCTGGATACTATTTCCCAACAAAGTACTCGTCAAGACGTTTCAAACGAGCCCAATCTCGATGGGGTAGCGTGGTTTTATTAGAGAGTTCCTATGGCATGGCCTTTCGGCTTTATCATCAGACCCTAAACTACGTCTCCCATTAGAGTACTCGTCAAGACGATTCTAACGAGCCCAAACACGATGGGGTTGTATGGTTTCTTCATAGAGTTCCTGTGGCCTTCTTCCGGCTTCATCATCAGATCAGCTCAATGACACCATAATATTGCATTGCCTTCCAGTTCTGGCCTATGATCAAAGTTTTGAGTCTCTAGCTCATCGGGAAGTTAGTATAAAGCGTTTGCAACTTTGTTGAGAAACACACAAACAAACAAACAAACGCGAAAGCAACCTAATAAAAACGTGTTAATAATAAACATCGATAAATTTTAATTACATACCTAATCCATACTTCGATAAAAATATTACTTTGATAATCAATACCATTGCATCATCGGTATAAAACCCTCCGTCTTTCGTTAAAAATCCGTTAATATTGTCGGATAATATACTCGATATAAATATTGTGGAATGACTTTTTCTTTCCCGATGCTTTTTCTCATAATCAACTATTTATTTTAGTTTTTATTGTTACTGTAATAAATAATTCATTTAATATCCTTTTGTAACGCTATATTGTATCACGAAAACTGTCTTAAAACCAAGTAATCTCCTTAATTTTATTTCCCACTCATTCCTGTTTCCAAGAGATACAAATCTTTTATAGGCAGTATAATGAACACATATTTTCGTATCCCCGCAGACATTAAAGTTGTCCTCGATCTCGTTTCGAACCACACATCAAACGAAAGCATGTGGTTTCAAGAGACTCTCAGAGGCAACAAGAAATATTACGACTCTTTCATCTGGGAGGACGGCGTCGTTGACAGCGAAGGAAACAGGCACCCGCCTAATAACTGGGTACGATATTTTTCAGAATCCTCTGAGCTTTATTGATTTCTTGCCTCTTTAGTTTTTGACTATTTATGTTTATCACGACTCGCTTTGTATTTTTTATGGAAAGCTCGATCACAGCAGGAAAACAGAAAATTTTATTTCTTTTTTTCACTTAAGTTTAATTAAGTCAGCTAAAAGTTGAAGAATGTTTATAAAAAGCAACCTGAGAACTGTACCTACAAGATTCACAATTCTAAAATAAGTAAAATGACTTTTGCCTCGCACGGCAAAAATAAACTTGCTTTCTCGAAAATACGGACGAGTTAATATCATTGGGGTTCCAATGAAACTTTAACGAATGTCATTGTTTGTAGCTGAGCCATTTCCGCGGCAGCGCCTGGGAGGACCGGGAAGAAGTCGGGAAGTATTATTTGCATCAATTTGTCGTCGGCCAGCCCGACCTCAACTACCGCAGCCCCGACGTCGTTCAAGAAATGAAGGTAATTCTTTGTAGTGCTTCAACTGTTTCGTTTTTGGATTTCGTTGATACATCAAGTTAGCTATAAGGTTTTTTTTTATTATTTATTTATTTAGGACAACCAACACAATAAACGCTATTTACATACCATACAACAGAACGTATGCTAAAGGTTACATAATAAGGCGCTATCGTACTTACAGGTTGCCACGGCATGCACTAAGATTAAGCTATTAGTAAGTAAAGACTAACTAATTACCAACTAATTACTAACTAATTAAAATATCGAAACATACAAATACTACTAATTTGTTAAGAAGTTGCAACTCAAAAATAATAAAAGATATTCATACAAGTTATGTTTGTTAAACAAAAACAAAAAGAAAACTTATGATCTTGACACGAATACGTTGGTTAACAATGATTTGAATTTGCGTGGAGGGTGATGCAAGTCAACATCAATCGAAGGAGATGAGGCAGATAAGCGTGACAGGCGACTAAAATGTAACTGCATTCTATTAATGGCGGAGAAATGACCCAGCTTGGTCTTGGAGCTCCTTTCTTTAAATGGTAGATATCTAGATGGTCGAGCTGATTTAAAAGGGACATTGAAATTTATTTGTTTTAATAAATCCGGACAATCCACGTAACCGTTAACCAATTTATAAAAGAAAAAGTGATCAAGCAATTGTCTTCGACTGTCGAAGCTGAGCAGTTTGAAATGATTTAAGCGTGAGTTATATGATGGGAGTTTCCTGGCCATTCCACCCTCATAGAAATGCAAACAACAGTCACTATTGACCTCTATTTGTTTTACAATTTTAAGGTCATCTGCGTATAGGTGTATTTGTGAGTGATGAAAACATGACGATACATCGTTGATAAAAATGTTTTTGTAAACCACTACAGTAAATTTTTGTGGTCTCAATATCTATATCATAGATAAACATTATCCTTTATTCTCATAAGGACAGATTCTCAAAAGGACAGAAGTACAGGTGAGTAGAAAAAGAGAAAAGAAGGTTTAACTTCTTTATTTTGAATAGCTTTTTTTCTTATTTTTCGTAATACAAAACATCACCAAAGTACCAGGATCTCATAAATACAGAGAAGATTAACTTCTAAATTTTTAATCACTTTTTAATTTATTTTCTCCGTAAGAGGTGACGTAGACAGGTTTTTTTTTACAATTGCGCTAACATATTACTATTGCGCTCGCACAGGCACAACAATAATGTTAGCGCGAGAGCGACAGAGATAAAGTACCTATAGACGGGTCATTGTACCAAATTCCTTCTGCTTTGCGTTAACCTTCTCTAAATTTATGCTACCCTGGTACTTTGGTAACGTAATTTAATTTTTATTTCAGAAGTCCAAAAAAAATTGAAAATTATTTATAAAACGGTACACGATTTTATGAAAATAGCGTATTTCTGTCTGTACGCACGCATGCGCAAGTTTCCTACTTAAACAAATTTGAAACCAAAATTTTGAGAATCTGTCTTTTTGAGAATCTATTAATTTTTGTGTGCAGCTGTACTTTTTTCAGTTTTTTGACAATCTGTCCTTTTGAGAATCTGTCCTTATGAGAATAAAGGAACATTATAAGATAAACTATATGCTTAAAAGATTTTTAAGCAACAAAACACAATTTACTAGCCACCCGCCCTCACTTCGCTTCGGTTCCTTCTTTTTTTACCAAATGCAACCTTCCAACAACACCCAAAAAGAAAACGAATACCACAGTCGTCACTTACATTCGCTCCAAAAATCTGTTTCCGTTCAAATTCTTAAAGCAATACTATGTATTGCTGTAAGCAATAGTATTGCTTTAAAATAATATATTCTAAAGAATCATGAATGCTATATAAATTATGGATCATCCTTATGGTGGTCTTTAATTTTGGTTAACCAAATTAAAAATTATAAGATTGATTTCAGAATATTATTCGCTTTTGGCTTTATATAGCCACTTTGTTACAAAAGGAGTTACCTTTGTTTACAAAGGAGTTTATGGGTTCAGAGTGGATGCTGTTAAGTGTCTGTTTGAAGCTGATAAACCACGATCCGAAAGACTGGACGTTGATCCTGGATCCCATGACTATCTTTCGCACATTTACATAAAAGACTTGAACGAGACTGTTTATATGGTTTATCTGTGGAGGGATGTTTTAGATGAGTTCAAAGAAAAGGATGGGATTCTAAGAGTCATGATGACAGAAGTGTATGCCACCATCCAAAATGTTGTTAGGTATTACGGAGAAGGCGATCTGAAACGAGCACAAATACCGTTTAATTTTGATCTCATCTCAGATGTGGATAGGTCGTCTACTGCTCCTGACTTCAATTTTGCTATTGAAAAGTTTTTGGCGTACAAACCAGTAGACAAACTTCCAAACTGGGTGGTAAGATACTTTTGCATCAAATATTGTAAAAACATCAGAAAGTTTCTCAACCCTGAAAGTTTCTCCACAAAGATTGCGAACGATTTTATACTAGCTTCCCGATGAGCTAGAGACTCTCCACAAAGATTGCGAACGATTTTATACTAGCTTCCCGATGAGCTAGAGACTTGAAACTTTGGACATAGGTCAGAACTAGAAGGCAATGCAATACTATGGTGTCATTGAGCTGATCTGATGATGGAGCCGGAAGAAGGCCACAGGAACTCTATGATGAAACCATACAACCCCATCGTGTTTGGACTCGTTAGAATCGTCTTGACGAGTACTCTAATGGGAGACGAGGACCAGGGTCTGATGATGAAGCTGAAAGGCCATGCCATAGGAACTGAATAATGAAACCGTGCAACCCCATCAAATTTGGGCTCGTTTGAATCAGCTTGACGAATTCTTTGTTGGGAAATAGTTTCCAGGGTCTGATGATGGAGCCGGAAGAAAGACACAGGAACTCTTTAATAAACTCGTTAATAAAACCACGCTACTCCATCGAGATTGGGCTCGTTTGAATCCTCTTGACGAGTACTTTGTTGGGACATAGTGTCTGAGGATCTGATGATGGAGCCGGAGGAATGCCATAGGAACTATATAATAAAACCATGCAACTCCTTTCAGTTTGGGCTCGTTTGAATCGTCTTGACGAGTTCTTTGTTGGGAAATAGTTTCCAGGGTCTGATGATGGAGCCGGAAGGACACAGGAACTCTTTAATAAAACCATGCAACCCCATCGAGTTTGGGTTCGTTTGAATCGTCTTGGCGAGTGCTCCGATAGGAGATGGTATATTTTTTTAGTCTTAGTTCGTTAACTAAAAAGCAGAAAATAAAAATTTACTGAAAAAAAAAACTTTTTAAAAAACACGTTTTTAAAACGGACTAAATTATTACAAAAAAAAATCGGACCAAAAACATTAAAACAGACTTACAGAATTTTCAAACCTAAACACGTGGGGCGCATGCTAAAGACAATATGGATGATACATTTTACAAAATGCGCCCCACGTTTTTAGGTTTAAAATTTCTGTAGATAGGGCTATAAATATTTACAAAAGAATTTATTTTTTTACTTTTTAGTCTGTTTGAATGTTTTTAGTCCGACTTTTTTTGTAATAATGTCCGTTTTAAAAACGTGTTTTATATATTTTTTTTTATTTAATGTACGATTTGAATACAATAATAAATTATTTTCATGTAAATTTATTTGTTACAGGCTAGTATTAGCTGCCTCATCTTTACCACTAAAGGGCTACGAAGCGTTAGTTCTAAAAGTCAATTAATAAAAAATATTTCAATTAAAATAAATAATAATAATTGAAATATTAACATATATTGTTTAATTCTTGTTTCATAGTATATTTAATTAGTTTTAACAAGTTAAAATAACTACTAAGTACATTATTTCTCTTTCGTGTCTGAAATTAATGCTTGTATTCAAACATTAAATATTGTCATGTTTTTGTGAAAATAGTTATTTGCCTTTGATTCCGCGTTTTTTGCATTCTTGGCTGTACTAATAGTACATTACTGACGCGGTCAATAATTACTGCATTGCTGGCAGCGCGATGATGATGGCCGATAGCGTAGCTTAGCGCAGGTCCAGGCCGTCACAGCGCGGTCAGCATTGCAGCCCTTGATGGCCAAGCTGGAATAAAGGCCGAGACCGGAGGTCGAGGCCTTTATAGCGCGGACAGCAAGGGCTGCAATGATGACCAAGCTTGAAGGCCGAGAGCGTAGTTAAGCTCAGCTTGAGGCCATCATAGCGTGGCCAGCAGTGCAGTCATTGTGGACCAAGTCTTGTATAGTGCTTTACTCAAAAATGTCAAAAAAGACCAAAATTACCAAAATGATAATTTTTGAATTTTTTGATATTTTTGACATTTTTTACATTTTTAAAATTTTTGAAATTTTTGAAATTTTTGTCGTTTTGAATTTTTTGACATTTTTGAAATTTTTAACATTTTTGACATTTTTGACATTTTTGACATTTTTGACATTATTGACATTATTGACATGTATGACATTTTTTTACTTTTTTGTCATTTTTGAGTAAAGCACTATACAAGACTTGGTCCAAAATGAAAAAAAATAAAAAAGGCAAGAAAGTCAAAAATATCAAAAAGGAAAAAAAGTAAAAAAAAATACAAAAACATCATCTACAACAAGACAACCCAACCCAACACAACAACGAGTGTAATCCCATTCATTATCTGCGCGGGTTATACAATGTACTTTTTTCACGAACTATGTTTGAAACAAAACTCGACAATAATGGATTCTCAAAGGAAATTGCTGGTGGCTAAAACTCGACAATAATGGAATCCCATACAACTTTGTTGCGTCACCATCGGAGGAGCACGGCAACCTCGACTTTGTTCAAAGAAGGTTGTCAAAATAATGGCCATATTACAAGCATTTTTGAGTAAATTAAATTTAATACATTTTTAAGAACATAATTCATTTAGAACAGTGAATTATTTTTTCTATACAGAGTTATTCAAACAATATAGAGGTAATTGTACGAGTATATAAAGAAATTCATTCTTAAATGAATTTCAAAACATTTTTAAATAACACAATTCATTTAGAACAGGTATGAATTGACTTATGAATCTAACTTATTTATGTTTTTCTTTTTCTCATCAAATTTTGGGACTCTCATTGTTTTAAGTACAAGTAACACATTTGTATTGAATTTATTAATTTTGAATTAAGTATCACCATATCTAAAAAAAAATTATCCTCGCTCGTGAATTGTAAAGAAAAACAATTTAAGGACCGTATCGAAATACTTTCAATCGAATTATTGTATTGTTTACGACGAGGACGGCTGTGCAAATACACTCATTATGGAGCGCATGCGCAGACCGCGACAATAATATAAAATTCCGCCAGTTTTTAAATAGATCGATCGCGAATCGGTATTGGCCAGTGCTCAAGTCACCTACTCAATAACCCAGACAGAAGTGATATTTTCTCCTGCTGTACTTTTATACCGAGTGAAAAGTTTGTAAGTGTAACTAAGTTAACTGCAGTGTATCCGTACATTACTGATAAGATTTGATAAGTAGTAGATTTCAAAACTAGCCTGGTAGTTGATTATATTCACTAGGCCGTTTGCAAAAGTTTGGGTAAAATAAAAATCATTATCTTCTATATTTTTTGTAAATTAGTACCTAAGATTTTACCATCAATACAAATATAAAAGTGCGAGCCTTGAACCATGCGCATTCACATTATAGGGCTATAATATCGCTTTTTCAACGCCAAAAATGGACGGAATAGGGGCATTTCAGCAACGCCAACGTAGACGTTTATAAATAAAAAATAAACGTTTATGTACAGCTTTATCGTGATTGGTAGGTATGGTAGGTACTTGAAAATATTTTCAAACCATCATTTTAAATTGAATACATTTTCTGACTATGAACTTCATAAGATGTGAATCTGAAAAGGTACAACTTTCGGGACAAGGAGTTATTGATGGTTCCTAAAACTAGATAAAATTACCTATCTAAAGAAAAAAGAACCAGATCTATAAGTACAACTAATATTTTTTATTTTATTTTTGAACCTGAAGCTGTCGAAATGTACAATTTGAGAAAATCGCATTTGAAGTTTATGGTCGTGAAAAATATACTTCTACTGTGAAGTTATGAAGTGATTGATATCAAGCTAATCTGATAACTAGAGACCGGATTATATGCAACATAAAAAGCCCAAAATATGCAAGAGAAATTGCTAAAATATGCACGAAAATCCATAAAAAGTTTTAATTTCGATATAGATACAAACATGTAATGTAATATGTACATCGTGAGATCCATACTCAGCATAATTACTTTCGTTCGTAAATATGAAATAATAAGACTAACCTGGCTCACAAACTTCTAGAAACCGGTTGAAATATCAAAAAGACAAACCTAATAGATAAATTGCATATAAGGTATTCGATGGAGAACTATGAAGATTATAGGCGTTGATCCAGTAATACTTATCATATCGTGATATTTTCGTCTATAAAGGTGACGGTCAGCTGAGACGGATTTGTTGGTTACCATCATGAGGTGAGAGTATATTTTTGGTGGTTAGACGAATTTTAGTATTGCCTTTGCATTATAAATAAAAATATAGCTAATTTTAAAATTATTTATAATTTCTCAAAACTAACTGTAATACCTTGTTTTACTTTGTCTGTAGGTATTGGATTCTACTGTCAGTTGTTTGCCTTCTGGCGCAAGCCACAGCTGAAAAGGAGTTGGATTGGTGGGAAACTACAGTGTTCTACCAAATCTACCCAAGGTCGTACAAAGACAGCAACGGTGATGGTATCGGTGATCTAATTGGCAAGTAACTACAGACGACAAAATACTGCTGTCAATTTTTTTATTTTGAAACCACTGACCGTGTTATTGTCATACAGGTATTACTGAGAATCTTCCATATTTGAAAGAGTTGGGTATTGGTGCAACATGGCTTTCCCCCATCTTCAAGTCACCTATGTATGATTTCGGATATGATATCTCCGATTTTTATGATATCCAAGATGAATATGGAACCATGGAAGACTTTGAAAATTTGCTTGCAAAGGCTAAAGAACTGGGTAAGAGTTAGAAGCACTTCTAGGAAAGTTTTTTATAGCTTTAAGTTATGCACACAATAAAATTTTGATTAAATACTTCAGATATCAAAATTGTGTTGGACTTCGTGCCAAACCACGGAAGTAATGAAAGTGTCTGGTTTGAAAAAGCTCTGCATGGAGATGAAAAATACTTTGATTACTTCGTCTGGGAAGATGGTGTAGTTGATGAAAACGGAAAACTTCAACCTCCAAATAACTGGGTTTGTTACTGATAACGATCTTTAGCTTTTACACTAATAAATTATAAGAATAAAACCGTACTGAGTGCATTGGAAAATTTGTTTCATCACCATTATTATGTGACATTATATTCAAAAGTCCAAATATTTTAGGTCAGTGTCTTCCGCAAGAGTGCTTGGGAATACCGTGAGGAAGTTGGCAAGTATTATCTGCACCAGTTTGTTATTGGGCAGCCTGACTTCAACTACCGCAACCCTGACGTGGTCCAAGAAATGAAGAACGTCATTAGGTTCTGGCTCGACAAGGGCGTCGCTGGTTTCAGGGTTGATGCCATTTCCCACTTATTCGAGGTCGACAAGCAATTATATGGTGGAAAGTATCCCAATGAACCAAGAATTGGACTTGATGACCCTGACAACTACGAGTCTCTTGACCATATCTATACTAAAGACCAACCTGAGACTTTCGATATGGTCTATCAATGGAGAGAAGTGTTCGACGAATATAAAGCTAAGGGTGGCTTGACTAGAGTGATGATGACCGAAGCTTACTCCAGCCCTCAACTGACGATGAGATACTTCGGTAACGGAAACGGACGGGAGGGCTCCCATATGCCATTCAACTTTGCCCTTATTGCTGACGTCAATAACAAATCAAGTGCGAATGAAATTAAGTACGCCGTGGACAAATTCTTGACCTTTAAGCCTATTGACAAGCTTGCTAATTGGGTTGTAAGTAAAGCTGCATTATTAGACTTTTTGCATATAATGATAATTATCAATTTTGAATGCTTATTAAGATATAAGATTTTATATTCCAGGCAGGAAACCACGACAACAAGAGAGTGGCGTCTAGATTGAGCCCTAAGTTAGTTGATGGAATCAACATGATTGTACTTCTTCTGCCTGGTGTTGCTGTTACCTACATGGTAAGTTTTTGTTACTTACACTTTTCATTCGATACTAGCTCGAGTAAGAAACTTAAAATTTACACTCTTAATTTTTTTGCTGATGATAAAATTTATATTATAAATAGGGTGAGGAAATTGGCATGGTGGACGGTTACGTCAGTTGGGAGGACACGGTGGACCCAAAAGGACGTAATACGAACGATCCCATCAACTATATTTATGCGTCCAGAGACCCTGAGAGGACGCCCTTCCAGTGGAACGCTGACAGGAATGCTGGTGAGATAATAATTCTTTTTAAGTGCATTGTAGTCAGTTTTCTTATATTTCTATAGAAGATGACAAAGAAAAAAAAACGAAAAAGAAAAAGTAATCTATTCAAAAATTTCAAAGATAAAAAGGTGCATAAGGAATTTATAAGTGCTTTTGGCAAAAATAAAGGCCAAGGACTTGCAAGGAGTGTAAACCTCAACAATCTTTTGTTAAGGGTTCTCAACGGCAGACAAGACCTGGTTGCCCGTGGCCGAGGGATATCAGACCTTAAACGTGGCGGTCCAGAAGGCCACGGAGCGCTCGCATCTCAACGTGTACAAGGCGTTGCTCCAGCTTCGCGCCCAGGCCGCCTTCAGATATGGACGATATGAATCCGTGGCGCTCAACTCTGATATCTTTGCTTTTAGAAGGTAATTTTTTTGAATAATTACGTTGAATAAGAAAAGCACATTGCGGGCTAGCCGGCATCATGGTCATGGTCAAAGAAACATAGCTTTTGTATATATTTATATATATTCTTCAATTCCAAATCAAAGAAATAAAATAAAATATTATGAGTATGCAAAATTTTATGTCTGACAATTTTTTTATCATCCACACAATTGTACCTACTTAATTTTAATTATCCGCTATATATACATACTAAATTTTACCAGGTGGCACAACTGTGACAACTACGTGGTGGTGGTGAACTTCAGAAACGAGGGCTACACCGTGGATCTGACCTACTTCGAAAACGTTGTCGGGGACTTGGAGGTGGTCCTCAGCAGCATCCAGTCTCCTAAAGCTAAAGGGTGTGTGTTCATTCAGTAATTAGTCATAATTTGCATGTCGAACATAATGAATTAATATGTATATCTGTCAATTTTGTACGTGAAATGTAATTTGTGATTTTTTATTATAATTTTACAAAAGTCTTTTTAATTTTAAATTTTTACAAAAATAACTTTTTTTATGCCTCACATTATTTAGCTAATATAAGTTTTATTTTATTTTCAGAACGATCGTGTCAGCTGACCGCTTGGACGTAGTCGGAAGCGAATCTTTGGTGCTTAAAGTGAAATAAACGATAACATGTACTTAACAATAAATGCTCTGTGTTTTTTTATTACTATGGGAGTTTTTCTGACTATTTTATTTTATAAAAAAATAACTTAATACGTGCTTATCAGAATTTAAAAAATTATACCTTTGATCGAGCAATTCTTGTATATATTTAATTTATATGTATTTAAATTTATTTCTGTAATCTCGGAAACGGCTCTAACGATTTCGCTGAAATTTGGGATATGAGGGTTTTCGGGGGTAACCAATCGATCTAGATTAGTTTTATGTTTGGGAAAATGCGTGTTTTCGAGTTTTCGTGCGTTTTTCTTTCGAATTTTTTTTTATATGTTCAAGTTTATATACATTCAATTTATTATATTTTTAATTTTCATTGTTTTTAGATAAGTTTAACCGTTAGTTATGTACCGTAACCGTAAGTTAGTAATAACCGAGCAAAGCTCAGACGCCCAGGTACTTGTAAGTTTAACTGAATAGTGAAACCGAACATACTTCTCATAATAATAATGGGCTTTCGATGACAAATGTATGGGTAAATATTACAATGGACCCTTAATCATTTTCATCCATAATTTTTATGAAACCAGTAAAGTTTAGTACTAAGGTTGATCTTCTAGAAGCCAATAAGAGCCTTAAACCAAAAGTAGCAACGAGTATATCTAATAAAGATTTCAAAATTGGAAGTCTCTGAAACACCACAAAGTTGACAGTATGGGAACACTTGAAGAGACATCACCATGTCATGATATTGGCTATTATTCTTTATAACTGTTTGAGGTCAATAAACAAAAACTTACATTACAAAAAAAATATTAAACGAGCGTTCCAAAACCACGTACTCGGATTAATTTCAGATTAACTACTTAAATGCAAAAAAAACAAAAATATTAAATGAACATTAGTTAGGTACACTGTATCCCATCCCATAACACTAACAAGATAGATTTTTAGGGTCCTTATGTGAAAAGGAAGAAACGGAACCCTTATAGGATCACTTTGTTGTCCGTCTGTCTGTCAAGCAAGACCCTTTATCTCAGGAACACGTGGAGGTATCGAGGTGAAATTAAAACCATATTACTCAAAGCTGCGGACCCTTGAAGCTGTGAAACGATAAAACTTCTTAGTTTACGTAAGAAAGATACGGCTCCTTTACGAGTATGCCGCAAAAACACATATTTCGACACTCTCAAGTGAATCAAAATTCATAGGGTACTTTTCGTTGACCAAGAACTATGAAATTTGGCAAGTAATATTGTCTTTTACTACAAGTACAGGGAAAATCTGAAACTATACATTTGTTAATATTATAAATGTAAAAGTTTGTGGGTTTAGATGTTTGTTCCTCAATCACGCAAAAACTACTAAACGGATTTCGTTGGAATTTGGCACACAGATAGTAGATGGCCTAGATTAAAACATAGGATACTTTTTATCTCGATATTCCACGGGAACGGGAACCACGCGGGTGAAACCGCGGGCGGCCGCTAGTTTGTAATTAAAATTGTTTAAAAAACAAAAAAACCGACTTCCAAAAACCTGCCTATAAAAAGCAAGAAATAATATTCAAATCATTAGATATCTATTGAAGTCGGGTGGGGCTGGAGTACAACTTTTTCTTTTTATTCTTAAAGCCCCACCCGACTTCAATAGATATCTAATATTTGAATATTATTTCTTGCTTTTTATAGGCAGGTTTTTGGAAGTCGGTTTTTTTGTTTTTTAAACAATTTTTTTTTTTTATTTGTAGTGTAAGTACCTTCTGCATTAGGTATATTATTTAGGTAAAAAAATCAACTCAGCCAAACGTGAGATAATCGCGGGGAAACATACATACATACGGATCAAACTGAGAACCTCCTTTTTTTTAAGTCGGTTAAAAAAGACTACACTAAGGTATCCCTTTTCTAACAAAAAAATATCATCTAATTCGGTTCATAAATAAGAAAGTCGTCAAGGTAGTTGATGCAAAATGATAGTATTTTCAGGATTACTTAAAAACTACTTGACCGATTTGAAAAAAAATTAAATGGGACCATCTCGCAAGCAAATTCAATCGAACAAAAAAAGAGTCATCAATATCGGTCCATAAATGTCGAAGAAACGCGCGAACAACGATAAAAAAAAAAACATACAATCGAATTGAGAACCTCCTCCTTTTGATGAAGTCGGTTAAAAACATAAACAGCTGTATGTATGTCCATCGGTCTATTAACACGCTTTATCTTGGGAACGCTTGTAGCTATCGAGTTGATATTAAAACCTTTATACTCAAGTCTAAAGTCTACTGAAGCTGTGAAAAAAGAAATTTTCTAATTTATGTAGAAAAAATATCGCCGTTTATGCCGCAATAACACATATTTCGACACTCTCAAGGAAATAAAAATTCATAGTAGGCTACTTCCCGCTGACCTAGAACTATGAAATTTGGCAAAAAATATCGTATTATACTACAAGTACAGAAAAAATTCTAAAAAATATAAATTTGTAATTAAATCATAAAAATATAGCCTTTGTTTAAGTACAAACAAATTTGTTCGGAACCCTCGGTGGGCGAGTCCGACTAACACTTGTCCGGTTTTTTAAAACTTACGAGGGGCATTTACTATTCATTTTTACCCACGACGGACGGAACGGAACGGTACCTTGATTACGTAAAGCTGTTGCTAACAATTCTCGATTGAAATCGATTGAAAGCGCGGTTGCATTGCGGCTTCAGTAAAAATAGTTGTCACATTAGTTCTTACTAAAGTAGCGATGTAACTGCGATTTCTGTCAGAGTTGATTGCAACAAAGTTACGTAATTACCCCCCGGAGGCGGTATATGCGTTTGGGGTTAGAGGTTGTGTGTGTGTGTTTGTATGTTTGTCTGTTACCATTTTCCTCGGAAACTACTGAGCCGATTTCGATGCAGTTTTTTGCATTCAAAAGGTTTCATTTCAGAGCAGGTTCTTAGATATGTTTCATGGTGGTAGATCACCAGGGGGTGCTGCAGCAACCAGATAAGTAAAGTTTTTCTATTATCATTTTCCTTGGAAACTACTGGGCCGATTTTAATGCGGTTTTTTGCAATCAAAAGGTTTCATTTCAGAGCAGGTTCTTAGATACGTTTCATGGTGGTAGGTCACCAGGGGGCGCTGCAGCAACCAAATAAGTCGCGCTTGGAAAGTTCTCAAAAACTACTCTCTTGATTTCGTTGTGGTTTTCTGTAATGGGTTTGTAGGTTATCGGCAATGGTTCTCAGATAGATTCTGATGTTATGGTGTTTAACCGCTAGGGGGCGCTGCAGTTATCATTTGCTCATTTATCTCCAAAGTGGTTTGACCAATTTGGATGCGGTTTTCTGTAATAGTTTTGTAGTTTGTCGGTGATGGTTCTTGGTGTTATGATGTTCAGCCGCTAGGAGGCGCTGTAGTAATCATTTTTCGAATGGTTTGACCGATTTAGATGCGGCTTTTAGAGTAGATGACGTATGAATTCTTTAAAAAGTATAAATAAAATAGCAAAATTAAAATTTTGAAAAGACTAAAATATGTTTTACAAAAATCCCTCGACTAAAACTGATGTAGGTTTTATACATACTTTATCCACCTATTCATAAATTACAAACGCAAGAAAAATCCGCAAGTCGGGGGCTGCTATTGCCATCTCTCTAAAGTAACTATAACTGAAAAAAAAATTTTTGTTCATTTGGGGGCAGGTAATGGCAGCCCCAACGGATTTTTCTTGCGTTTGTAATTTATGAATAGGTGGATAAAGTATTATAGGGGTTTAAATATCGCTTATTCAAGGCAAAACACTGATCTAATACCATTCTAATACGGATCTTTCAGCAACGGTAACGCAGACGTTTATGTACAACTTTATCGTGATTAGTACTTGACAATATCTTCAAAGCATCATTTTGAGATGAATACATTTTTGGACTATGAACCTCATAATAATGTTATGTGGTTTGTGAGTAAAGTCAGCTGACAAACACTGATCTAATACGGATCTTTCAGCAACGGTAACGCAGACGTTTATGTACAACTTTATCGTGATTAGTACTTGACAATATCTTCAAAGCATCATTTTGAGATGAATACATTTTTGGACTATGAACCTCATAATAATGTTATGTGGTTTGTGAGTAAAGTCAGCTGACAAACACTGATCTAATACGGATCTTTCAGCAACGGTAACGCAGACGTTTATGTACAACTTTATCGTGATTAGTACTTGACAATATCTTCAAAGCATCATTTTGAGATGAATACATTTTTGGACTATGAACCTCATAATAATGTTATGTGGTTTGTGAGTAAAGTCAGCTGACAAGTAAAATTGAAAATAACTTTTTAATTATTTTATTTGTATATAACTAACATGATAGAACAAAGTCCCTCGCTGTATCTATCTGTCTCTTCGCCGAATGGAGGTGAGAGTCTGGGATTTTATTTCTTTTTGGATGTAATTTGAAGATCGCATTTGGTAAAAAAGAAAGTAACCGAATTGAAGCGAGGGCGAGTCGCTAGTTTAAAATAAATATAATTTCACAAACTTATGTATTTTTTTTTATTTCTTTTAATCAATCAACAATGATGATCGTGTCAAGCGGGTTGATACATAATGTTTTCTCAAATATAGTTGAGCAAAGCATTAACTGGTTCATGCGTCATGCTTGTGAATTAGTGCTGCCAGTGGGAATGGGTCTGCTTCTGACTGCCTATCATAGCGTATACACCGTAAATTTTTAAGTATATCTAAAAATGAAAGGGGGATATCAGACTGATTTACTTCAGTAAATAGGTCTGATATCCTCCTTTGAGAAACGTGAAGTTAAAAGTCTTGATTCATCGGCAAACTCACAAAAGTATCAAGACGCGTGCGTAGATTCATTCTTTTCATTATTTAAGTAGGTAAACACGATAGTCTCTTTTGATTACGAGTGTGTTATTCTATGAATCAGCTCTAGATCCAGAAATTAGTAAAATTTTGGGATACAAACAAACCTCAATATCTTGACTAATTATTAAATATTGAAACTTTAACTGTACCTACTCGATTACAATAGGGATTAGAACCACTTAAAAATATACCGTGTATTGTATTGTACGAATCGCATTTTTTGTAACAGCCCAGACTGAATAATTTACTTTGAATTTAGCTTGAAACCTGTAAATGGATTCATTAAAATTTAGTTGAATGGAATTATCTAATTGAATAATGTTATTTATTTATTAATCTATGTTAATAATTGTAACATTATGAATGTCACGTCTGGAAACGATAAATATATATTTGTTAATATCTTTCCTTCCATGTGGTAAAGCTGATAAGTTTTTTTGCGCCTATTTATCTTGTTAGCTAAAAGACGTCAAAATGGAACTGATGATTTAAAAATGCTTATTATGTGAGCTTATTTGAATAAGAATTTTTCAAATGACATCAGGCACATGAGACCCAAAAGTGTATTAACATCATTCTGTTATCTATAAACACTTTATGTTACTAGAAGCATAAAACAGTAGCAACATTATTTTTTAACTCTTTCATTTAGCTTCAATTAATTATTGAAAAAAAAAACAAAAGCATATCAATGAAACTGACATCTTTGTCAGCGATTGCACAAGTGATTGCGCATTAAAAAAAATTACTGAAAAAAAAACTTTTTTAAAAACACGTTTTTAAAACGGACTAAATTATTGCAACAAAAAATCATTCTAAAAAAATTATAAAGGTCTAGTAAAACAGACTAAAAAGTAAAAAATAAATTCTTCTGTAAATATTTATAACACTATAATATTTATACCTACAGAAAATTTAAACCTAAAAACGTGGGACGCATGCTAAAGACTACATGGATGATAAATTTTATAAAATGCGCCCCACGATTTTAGGTTTAAATTTTCTGTAGGTATAAATATTATAGTGTTATAAATATTTACAGAAGAATTTATTTTTTACTTTTTAGTCTGTTTTTACAAGACCTTTTTAATTTTTTTAGTCTGATTTTTTGTTGTAATAATTTAGTCCGTTTTAAAAACGTGTTTTTAAAAAAGGTTTTTTTTCAGTAAATTTTTATTTTCTGCTTTTTAGTTAACGAGCTAAGACCAAAAATATACCATCTCCTATCGGAGCACTCGTCAAGACGATTCAAACGAGTCCAAACTCGATAGGGTTGCATGGTTTTATTACAGAGTCCCAGTGGCCTTCTTCCGGCTCCATCATCAGACCCTGGAAACTATTTCCCAATAAAGTACTCGTCAAGACGATTCAAATGAGTCCAAACTCGATGGGGTAACATGGTTTTATTAAAGAGTTCCTGTGTCCTTCTTCCGGCTCCATCATCAGACCCTGGAAACTATTTTCCAAGGAATAACTCGTCAAGATGATTCAAATGAGCCCAAACTGGAGATGCATGGTTTTATTATAGAGTTCCTATGGCCTTCCTCCGGCTCCATCATCAGATCCTCGGAAACTATTTCCTAATAAAGTACTCGCCAATCTCGATGGGATAGCGTAGTTGACCGAGCAAGCACGAAGTGCGAGCGAAGCGTCTCTGCTTCAGCTTGGGCAAAAATTCTTTCGTATGTCTGTATGTTCTCTTCTACAGGTCGCATTTCTCAACCGATTCTCGTGAAAAATTGTGAGCAGGTTTGAAAATTGTATAGAATTTTTTTGTCGAGCCAGATTTTTTTAATTTTTCAAAATGGCGGAGATATGTTAAAAAAATAGGTTTTACGGCTTTCCAGCGCTGTCTGTTCTCCTCTACGTGTCGCATTTCTCAACTGATTCTCGTGAAATTTTGTGGGCAGGTTCGAAATTCATATTGATTTTTTTAAGTTGAGACAGTTTTTCTAAATTTTTCGTAATGGCGGAGATATGTAAGAAAAATGTTTTTCAGTCCGGCTTTCTGGCGCTGGATGTTCTCCTCTACAGGTCGCATTTCTCAACCGATTCTCATGAAATTTAGTGAGCAGGTTTGAAAATGATATAGAATTTTTTTGTCACGCCACTTTTTTGATTTTTTTCAAAATGGCGGAGATATGTAAAAAAAACATATTGCAGTCCAGCTTTCCGGCTCTGTCTTTTCTCCTCTACAGGTCGCATTTCTCAAAAGAATTTCGTGAAATTTTGTAGGCAGGTTCGAAATTCATATAGATTTTTTTAAGTTGAGACAATTTTTCAAAATTTTTCGTAATGGCTGAGATATGTAAGAAAAATGTACTTATTTCAGTCCGGCTTTCTGGCGCTGGATGTTCTCCTCTACAGGTCGTATTTCTCAACCGATACTTGTCAAATTTTGTGAGCAGGTTCAAAAATTACATATAATTTTTTGTCACGCCAGTTTTTTGAAATTTTTTATAATGACGGAGAAATGTAAAAAAAACATATTTCAGTCCGACTTTCCAGCTGTCCATTTTCCTCTACAGGTCGCATTTCTCAACAGATTCTCGTTAAATTTTGTGAGCAGGTTTGAAAATTACATATATTTTTTTTGTCACGCCAGTTTTTTGAAATTTTTCATAATGACGGAGAAATGTAAAAAAAACATATTTCAGTCCGACTTTCCAGCTGTCCATTTTCCTCTACAGGTCGCATTTCTCAACAGATTCTCGTTAAATTTTGTCAGCAGGTTCGACATATATAGAATTTTTTAATTTAGCCAGTTTTTCTAAATTTACCAAAAATCACCATTTCGAAAAATGATTAAATTTAGAAGCGCCATCTAGCTGCGAATATACCTACCAAATAATACCAAACAGCACGTACCTACTACATGCAGTGTGGGAAAAAGGGGTGGCGACATCTTTTAGATTATTTTTAACAACATATAATTTGAGCTACTTTTTAACGCGAGGTCTACAGCTCACGGAGCCACTAGTTTTATTAAAGAGTTCCTGTGTCCTTCTTCCGGCTCCATCATCAGACCCTGAAAACTATTTCCCAACAAAGAACTCGTCAAGACGATTCAAACGAGCCCAAATTTGATGGGGTTGCATGGTTCCAATATTGAGTTCCTATGGCTAGGCCTTCCAGCTTCATCATCAGACCCTGGACTTCGTCTCCCATTAGAGTACTCGTCAAGACGATTCTAATGAGTCCAACCACCATGGGGTTGTATGGTTTCATCATAGAGTTCCTGTGGCCTTCTTCCGGCTTCATCATCAGATCAGCTCAATGACACCATAATATTGAATTGGCTTCTAGTTCTAACTTATGTTCAAAGTTTCAAGTCTCTAGCTCATCGGAAAGCTAATATAAAATCGTTCGCAAACTTTGTGGAGAAACAAACAAACAAACAAACAAACGAACAAACAAACAAACAAACACACAAACGAGAAAGCAACCTAATAAAAACGTGTTAAAAAAGAATGTCTGCCGGCTGTCAGTTAACTGGCAAAAGCGTTTTGTTACGTGCGACATATGCACAGATTTTCCGTTTGATCAGAGGGCTTACCATCAGCAAATAAGAAACCGTTCAGTTGAAAAGCAGGCCTTAAACAGGACTGCTTAAGGCCTGCTTTCATACTAACCTTTGAGGTCATAGTACGAAAAAGTAAGGCAGTTCAATATAAGTCCTGCTATAAGAGCTCATAGTAAGGCCCCTGGTTCTGGCTCATACATTGTGGTGCTAATCTGTATCACTAACGCAGCTAACGAAACGTGTTGGTCGTGGTACTGGTTTTGCTATTTAGTGTCGGGGTTACAAAAAAACACACTTTCAAACATAAATAACTCTTAAAACATAAATCTTCGTAAAAATCTGAATATTTTCTATGACTTACTATTTCCATGCCTACATTTTGAAAAAAACAGAAACGCTATACATTCTTTGGTTTTATTCTATGGGACTCTGCCGGACATCAGGCAATGTTCTTGCAACTCACGAATGCGCGTAGGCTATGAATGTTGTTAGGCGTGCACGTACACATTGTTTTAGTGTGCGTAATAGGAAAACGTGCAGACGCACACTAAAACAAGCGCATGTGCACGCCTAACAACATTCATAGCCGACGCGCGTTCGTGAGTTGCAAGCACTATACAATTTCGAAGTACATTCTATGTAATATTTCCATCGTGAGATCCATACTTGGCACAGTCACTTTTGTTGGTAAGTAGGAAATAATTAGGCTAAATTGGCTGGCAAACTTCTAGAAACCAGTTTTTGTAACAAAAAGATACACTTATAGAGAAATTGTTGATAAGGTATTCGATGGAGAAGTTTGAAGATTATCGTCGTTAATCCAGTAATTCTTATCTCCCATCGAGATATTTTCGTCTATAAAGGTGCGCAGACGGTCTACTGAGACGTATTTGTGGTTACCATTATGAGGTGAGAGTTTATTTTTGGTGGTTTGACAAATTTTAGTATTACCTTTTTAACATTGCTTTATAAAATAATATAGCCACTTTCAAAATTTTTTTTTTTCAAATAACTACAATCTCTTGTTTAGTTCATTCAAAAAAAACAATATTGCAAAAACAGGCTTTGACCGAGAGTCAGAGGTAGTAAAAAAAAATCTCTTGTTTAACTTTGTTTATCTTAGGTGTTGGATTCTACTGCCAATTGTTTGCCTTCTGGCGCAAGCCAGTGCTGAAAAGGAATTGGATTGGTGGGAGACTACAGTGTTCTACCAAATCTACCCCAGGTCTTACAAAGACAGCAACGGTGATGGCATCGGTGATCTGAATGGTAAAAAACTAGTGGCTTAAGTATTTGGTAGACTAAATACTGTTGTCAATTTTTTATTTGAAACCACTGACCTACTAATCATTATGTAATTTTCATACAGGTATTACTGAGAATCTTCCATATTTAAAAGAGTTGGGTATTGGTGCAACATGGCTTTCCCCCATCTTCAAGTCACCTATGTATGATTTCGGATATGATATCTCCGATTTTTATGATATCCAAGATGAATATGGAACCATGGAAGACTTTGAAAATTTGCTTGCAAAGGCTAAAGAACTGGGTAAGAGTAAGAAGCACTTTTAGGAGAGTTTTTATTTATAGCTTTTAGGCACACAATAAAATTTTGATTAATTACTTCAGATATCAAAATCGTGCTTGACTTCGTGCCAAACCATGGAAGTAATGAAAGTGTCTGGTTTGAAAAAGCTCTGCAAGGAGATGAAAAATACTTTGATTACTTTGTCTGGGAAGATGGTGTGGTTGATGAAAACGGAAAACTTCAACCTCCGAACAACTGGGTTCGTTACCGACCTTTAGCTTTTTCACATTATAAATATTAGACTATCTTATCTATATATAGTATATAAAATTCAAAGTCCTGACTGACTGAGTGAGATATCAACGCACAGCCCAAACTACTGAACCTAGAGACTTGAAATTTTACACACAGGTACCTTATACAGTGTAGGCATCCACTAAGGAAGGATTTTTGAAAATTCCATCCCTAAAGGGATGAAATAAGGGATGAGAGTTTGTATGGAAGTCCCTCAGTTTTGATGCTAGGATCTTCAAATTTTGTATTCAGGCTGATGATTGAAAATTAATAAAAACGTGTATCATCGTTTTTCAAAATTCTACCCCCGATGGGGTGAAAAGGGGGATGAAGTTGAGTATAGAAGATAATCCTTAATTTTCAAAGTAAAAATCGTTAAATTTATAATTTAGGCTTATGGATGGAAATATAACGCAACGTATATGGGTATTGGTAGTATTTTAACCCCTATGGGGATGAAATGGGGTAAATAAACCTAAAATAGATATGGATGTCGTTATTGGGGTTTTCTGGGATGACGATTGCGAAAATGACATTCATTTTGAAGTCCAACACGGTCGACATGATTTAACCACTAAAGGGGTGAAAATTGGGTTCAAATTTGGTATGGAAAACAATATAAAATATACTTTACAACTTAAAACTTCGTACGAGCATGTCTAAAAATAAATAGACAAACATATATATTGTGGTTTTTAAAATCAACCCCTTAGGGTGTAAATGGGGTAAGTAAACATAAAAATCGATATGGATGTCGTTCTTGAGGTTTTATGGGATGGTGATTGCGAAAATGACATTTATTTTGAAGTACAACACTGTGGACATGATTTAACTGCTAAAGGGGTGAAAATGGGGTGCAAATTGTGTATGGAAAAATAATATAAAATGACTTACGGCAGTGAAACGTGGTCGCTAACTATGGGTCTCATAAGGAGGCTCAAGGTCACCCAGCGTGCAATGGAGAGAGCCATGCTCGGCGTTTCCCTGCGTGATCGAATCAGAAATGAGGAGATCCGCAGGCGAACTAAAGTAACCGACATCGCTCGAAGGATTGCTCAGCTAAAGTGGCAGTGGGCTGGACACATAGCGAGAAGAACCGATGGCCGTTGGGGCGGAAAGGTTCTTGAATGGCGACCGCGCACCGGACGGCGCTCCGTGGGTAGGCCCCCGACAAGGTGGACCGACGATCTGGTGAAGGTTGCCGGAAGCCACTGGATGTGGGAAGCGCAGGACCGATCGTCATGGAAATCCTTGGGGGAGGCCTATACCCAGCAGTGGGTGTTGTGATGATGATGATGAGACATTACAACTTTGAAATTCTAAGAAGCATGTCTAAAAATAAATAGGCAAATATATATTTTGTTATTTTGAAAATCATCCCTTAGGGGGTAAATGGGGCAAGTTAACATGAAAATCGATGTGGATGTTGTTCTTGAGGTTTTATGGAATGAGGAATGCGAAAATAACATTTATTTTGAAGTCCAACACGGTGGACATGATTCAGCCGCAGGGGACGGGAACGGGATCGGGAACGGGAACGGGAACGGGAACGGGAACGGGAACGGGAACGGGAACGGGAACGGGAACGGGAACGGGAACGGGAACGGGAACGAGAAAGGAACGGGAACTCAAACGCGAACGCTCGAAAGCGAACGCGAACGGGAACGGAAACCGGGGACAGGAACGGGACCAAACGGGAACGGAAAAGGGTAAAGAAACGGGAACAGGATACTACTAATATCTCTGGACCCACTTCTGATTGTTGTAATAAACTAGCTTCCGCCCGCGACTTCGTCCGCGTGGATATTAGAGAAAATCCTTAGGGAACCTTCAACCAGAATCCGACCAGCCGATTTTATGCGATTAGGCCGGTCCGCACCAAGCGCGCAGCCTCGTGCGAGGCCTGCCACACGCGGCAAACGTTTTGCCTCGCGAGGCAGCGCGCTTGGTGGGGACCGGCCTAATCGCATAAAATCGGCTGGTCGGATTCTGGTTGAAGGTTCCCTAAGGATTTTCTCTAATATCCACGCGGACGAAGTCGCGGGCGGAAGCTAGTAATATATAAAATCGTAAACTGAATGACTGACTGACTGAATGACTGACTGACTGACTGATCTATCAACGCACAGCCCAAACCGCTGGACCTAGAGACTTGAAATTTTGCACACAGATACCTTATACAATGTAGGCATCCACTAAGGAAGGATTTTTGAAAATTCTATCCCTAAAGGGATGAAACAAGGGATGAAAGTTTGTATGAAAGTCTCTCAGTTTTGAAGCTAGGATCTTCAAATTTTGTGTTTAGGCTGACAATTGAAAATTAATAAATACGGGTCTCGGCGTTTTTCAAAATTCTGCCCCCGAAGGGGTCAAAAGGGGGATGAAGTTGTGTATTGAAGAAAATCCTTTATTTTCGAAGTAAAAATTGCTGAATATATAATTTAGGCTTATGGATGAAAATCTAACGCAACGAATATTGTTATTGTTAGTATTTGAACCCCTACGGGAATGAAATGGGGGTGAAAAGGGGTAAAAAACTTAAAAATAGATATGGATGTCGTTATTGGGGTTTTCTGGGATGACGATTGCAAAAATGACATTTATTTTGAAGTCCAACACGGTGGACATGTTTTAACCCCGTCAAGGGGTGTAAATGGGGTTCAAATTTTGTATGGAAAAATAATATTAAATGGACATTACAACTTTGAACTTCGTAGGAGCACGTCTAAAAATAAATAAGCAAACATATATTTTGTGATTTTGAAAATCAACCCCTTAGGGGGTAAATGGGGTGAGTAAACCTAAAAATAGATATGGATGTCGTTATTGGGATTTTCTGGGACGACGATTGCAAAAATGACATTTATTTTGAAGTCCAACACGGTGGACATGATTTAACCCCTCAAGGGGTGAAAATGGGTTCAAATTTTGTGTGGAATCAAATATTAAATGGATATAACAACTTTAAACTTCGTAGGAGCACGTCAAAAAATAAATAAGCAAACATATATTTTGTGATTTTGAAAATCAGCCCCTTAGGGGGTAAATGGGGTGAGTAAACATAAAAATCGATGTGGATGTCGTTCTTGAGGTTTTATGGGATGGTGATTGCGAAAATGAGATTTATTTTGAAGTCTGACACGGTCGACATGATTTAACCCCTAAAGGGGTGAAAATGGGGTTTCAATTTTGTATGGAAAAATAATATAAAATAGACATTACAACTTTGAACTTCGTAGGAGTACATCTAGAAATAAATAGGCAAACATATATTTTGTGATTTTGAAAATCAACCCCTTAGGGGGTAAATGGGGTGAGTAAACATAAAAATCGATGTGGATGTCGTCCTTGAGGTTTTATGGGATGGTGATCCCGAAAATGAGATTTATTTTGAAGTCTGACACGGCCGACATGATTTAACCCCTTAAGGGGTGAAAATGGGGTTCCAATTTTGTATGGAAAAATAATATAAAATAGACATTACAACTTTGAATTTCGTAGGAGCACATCTAAAAATAAATAGGCAAACATATATTTTGTGATTTTGAAAATCAACCCCTTAGGGGGTAAATGGGGTGAGTAAACATAAAAATCGATATGGATGTCGTTCTTGAGGTTTTATGGGATGGTGATCACGAAAATGAGATTTATTTTGAAGTCTGACACGGTCGACATGATTTAACCCCTAAAGGGTTGAAAATGAGGTTCAATGTATGGATAAGAATATTAAATAGACATTACAACTTTAACATTTGTAGCAGCATGTCTAAAAATAAATGGGAAAACACATATTTTGTTCTTTTGAAAATCATCCCTTAGGGTGTAAATGGGGTAAGTTAACATGAAAATCGATGTGGATGTCGTTCTTGAAGTTTCATGGGATGGTAATTACGAAAATGACATTTATTTTGAAGTCCAATACGGTGGACATGACACATCATGAACCTGGACCTGGACATGCTCATCCAGGGAACGGGAACGGGCATGGGCACGGGCACGGGCACGGGAACAGGAACGGGAACGGGAACAGGACGAGAACGGGACGGGGACGGAACGGGATGGAACGGAAACGGAATGGGAAGGGAACGGGAATGAAACGGGAACGGAAAGGGAACGGAATGGGAACGGGAACGAAACGGGAACGGAACAGGAATGGAACGGAAAAGAGAAAGGGACAGGAAGGGGACGGGAACGGTACCGGGAAAAGGAACGGAAGGAGTACGGGACGGGAACGGGACGTGAACGGGAACGAAACAGGAACGGAATGGGACGGAACGTAACGGGAACGGAATGGGAAAGAAACGGGAAAGAAACGGGAACGAAACGGGAACGAAACAGGAACAGAACGGGAACGAGAACGGGTCGGGAACGGAAAAGGAACGACACGGGAACGGGAGGGGAACGGAGGGGAAAAGAACGGGAACGGAACGGAACGGAAACGATACGGGAATGGAACAGGACGAGAACGGGACGGGAACGAGAACGGGGACGGGAACGGAAATGGCAACGGAAGGGGTACGGGAACGGGACAGGAAAGGGACGGGAAGGGACGGGAACAGAACAGGAACCGGAACCGGAACGGGAAACGTAAAAAGGACTGGTCAGATCCTGGTTGAAGGTTCTCTTAGGATTTTCTCTAACATCCACGCGGACGAAGTCGCGGGCAGAAGCTAGTTATAATATAAACCGTATTCAGAGCATTGGATAATTTGTTTCAACACCATATTATGTGACATTATTTTAAAAATTACAAATATTTTAGGTCAGTGTCTTTCGCAAGAGTGCTTGGGAATACCGTGAGGAAGTTGGCAAGTATTATCTGCACCAGTTTGTCATTGGGCAGCCTGACCTAAACTACCGCAACCCTGACGTGGTCGAAGAAATGAAAAACGTCATTAGGTTCTGGCTCGACAAGGGTGTCGCTGGTTTCAGGGTTGATGCCATTGCCCACTTATTCGAGGTCGACAAGCAATTATATGGCGGAAAGTATCCCGATGAACCAAAGACTGGACTTGATGACCTTGACAGCTACGACTCTCTCGACCATATTTTTAGTAGAGACCAATCGGAGACTTTCGATATGGTCTATCAATGGAGAGATGTGTTCGACGAATACAAAGCTAAGGATGGCTTGTCCAGAGTAATGATGACCGAAGCTTACTCCAGCCCTCAACTGACGATGAGGTACTTTGGTGATGGAAACGGACGGGAGGGCTCCCATATGCCTTTCAACTTTGTTCTTATTGCTGACGTCAATGGCGAATCAAGTGCGAATGAAATTAAGTATGCCTTGGACAAATTCTTGACGTTCAAGCCTATTGACAAGCTTGCCAATTGGGTTGTAAGTTAAGCATATTTAACATTTTTGTAGATAATGAAAACATAAATTTTAAATACCTAAGACATTAGATTTTATATTACAGGCAGGAAACCACGACAACAATAGAGTTGCGTCTAGATTTAGTCCCGAGTTAGTTGATGGAATTAACATGATTGTGCTTCTTCTGCCTGGTGTTGCTGTTACCTACATGGTAAGTTGTTGTAACTTACACTTTTCGTTTGAAACTAGCTCGAGTAAGAAAAGCTTAATATTTAAATTTTATATTTTTTTGCCAATCATACAATTCATAATAAAAATAGGGTGAGGAAATTGGCATGGTGGACGGTTACGTCAGTTGGGAGGACACGGTGGACCCAAGTGGATGTAACACGGACGATCCTATCAACTACATTTATGCGTCCCGGGACCCTGAGAGGACGCCGTTCCAGTGGAACGCTGACAAGAACGCTGGTGAGATACTAATACTTTTTAAGTGCATTGGAGTCAGTTTACTTGTTGTTTATAGAAGACGACAAAAAACTAAGATTTCTCAATCGATCTATTTAAACATTTCAAAGATAAAAAGGCAAGAAATTGCTCATAAGGAATTTATAAGTGCTTCTTAGCAAAAATATAGGTCAAGGACTTGCAAGGAATGTAAACCTCAACAATCTTTTGCTAAGGGTTCTCAACGGCGAACAAGACCTGGTTGCCCGTGGCCGAGGGCTACGAGACCTTAAACGTGGCGGTCCAGAAGGCCACGGAGCGCTCGCATCTCAACGTGTACAAGGCGTTGCTCCAACTTAGGGCGCAGTCCACCTTCAGATATGGACGATATGAATCCGTGGCGCTCAACTCTGACATCTTTGCTTTTAGAAGGTAAAAGTTCTGAATTCTGAACGAGTAAAGCATAGTGGGGGTTAGCAGGGCCAATGTTCAAAAGACTGTAGCTATAATAAGAATATCTATTCTTCAATAAGAAAGCAAAGAAATTGATCTAAGTATTTGGACCATTTCAATGGGAATATTATTAGTGTGCAATATTTAATGTGTGACAGTCTATGTATTTATCATTCTAGCAGTTGAAAATTCACACAATGGTACCTAATTTTCATTTTCCGTCATATTTACACACTAAGTTTTACCAGGTGGCACAACGGTGACAACTACGTGGTGGTGGTGAACTTCAGAAACGAGGCCTACACCGTGGATCTGACCTACTTCGAAAACGTTTTCGGGGACTTGGAGGTGGTCCTCAGCAGCATTCAGTCTCCTAAAGCTATGGGGTGAGTGTTCATATAATTATTTGTAAAAACATTTGCATATCGAACATAAACAATCAATATGGTATGTCTAACAATTTTAGGACGGGAAATGAAATAAGTTATTACTTTTCTAATTTAACGAACGATTTTAGTTTAGTCATTTTAATTTTAGATAAGTATTTACGAGTATAACGTTCCTTTGCCTCACATTATTTTGCTTTAATATAAATTTTATTTCATTTTCAGAACGATCGTCTCAGCTGACCGCTTGGACGTGGTTGGAAGCGAATCTTTAGTGCTTAAAGTGAAATAAACAATGTACTTATGAATAAATGCTCTGTTTGGTTTTTTATAAGTTACATTGGTCGTTTTTCTGTAAATTTTATAAAACCTGAAAGATATTACTTTATCTTAACTTATCAGAATTTACAAATAAGTAATTAAAATGTCTTAAGAATCAAACAATAAAATTTTTGGCTTTCCTATACTTATAGACTATATAATTTATATGACTGATTTTAAAAGTGATAATTTTACAACTCTTTTTCCCTTAAAACTATGGATCTTTCATTGTTTTTGGCACTTAGTAATACCCATGGGTCAAAATTCGTCAAAAAAATTTGATCCTCCTATACTAACTAATCAGCTAAAATTTTGTACCTATTAGTATGGGAATGTATTTTTTTACGTTTTTTGATCCACGTTTGTTTGGCAAAAATATTTTTCGTTGGTAGAAAACTCACAGTAGGTGTTTAAAACGACTACAAAATAACGGCCTATATATTCATTTAAAATACCTTTTATTTTTTAATCAAAGCCAATTTGGCTTTGATTAAAAAATAAAAGGTAACTATTTATTTTATATTTTTTATTAAAGATTAGACCAATTTAAGAAACTTATTTGAATATTTTAACATTTGCTCGCGTATTTATTTTTTTATAAATATATTTGTCTAGTGGATATGGTCAGCCGGAATGACGTCATTAGTGGCACGAAAGTTTAAGAATCCCTTTGCTATCTATCTACTTATAGAAAAAGAACGGTCAAGTGTCATTACCTGTCATAATGACTTATTGGTTGTTTGTAAACAAATAAGTTTTAGTTAATATTTCTTCTATTTTATTAATTTAATCCAGTTGTCCACCTACCTTCTTAATTTGGCGCAATAATTTTTGAGGTGGTAAAAATATAATAAAAATGCTTAGCAGTGGAAACTCAGCTAAAAAACTGTGTAAAGTCTGACACGCCCAATCTACCCAAATTGCGAAATGTATTGTGTCTATTTTGAATGTAGGCTACATGGATCAAATCGTAAATTCCTTGTGGACTGATAAATTTGCAGGATGACATAATAAACATTGTGAAAATATGTGCATACTTTTATTTCTATTTGCAAACATTTTATAGTAGGGATGTCGAAAAAATTACGATATTTTTTTCGCGATAAGTACATCGATATTTTTCGGGCGATATTAAATACTCTGATATATCGATAGATGTTTTTAAAATAATGTTTCCATAACATTTTTTTTTGTAATTACGTACCTATGGATTCTAATAGTCGACACTATTTTATCACTGGATCATTTTGATTTTTATTATTTTTTTCAACTTTTGAGTCTTATAAATCATAGTAAAATTCGTCAAATCGAGCCAAAATTTCGCGTAGGGGTTGATTTTGCTTCCCTTTTTGTTTTTCTATACCTTAAAATAATAATCCATTACTTAGTCATCATCCTAATTTTTTCTGAGAAATATTACCTATATCGATATTTTTTCACTTCCACCTTCCATCATCCCTAATGCCAAGTTCATTGTCAATTTTTTTTCTTTTTTTATTATAGCAGAGAGATCTGCATGTGACGACGTCATAGAAAGGTCATTTGAAGGTTAAAGCTTTTTATTGCATATCTTTAAAAATATTGATTTATTTTAAAATCTACATAATTAGTAGACATTGTACCGAAAGCTTATTCCTCGAAATGGTTTTGAGATTTCCGGTCATGTTCAAAAAGTTAGCAAAGAAATAGAGTGCACGCGCTGACCCCAAACAATCATAGGAGATTCATATACAGATCGATCGTGTATCGGTAGTGTCCAGTGTAGTCAATAAATAAGTCCAAGTGATAAATATTGTAAGTCTAACTGAAATAATTAAACCTAGCCTAGCTTAGGAAAGCGCTCATGGTGGAGTTTGACAGACTGATTGTACTCGATCACGTTTGTTAAGCAACGCTCGGTCCGGCTAGGTGTCGGATGGGTGACCGTTAAGTGGCATTACGACTGTGCACTTCCGTACTTCGGAGGGCACCTTAAACCGTCGGTGCCGGCTACTGTCATCTGATAACAGTCGTTAAGCCAAGTCAGAGGCCCTAAAGGCGGCTTAATAAACTCTAACACCGAGGTGGCCACTAATCCTGTAACGTTAAGTGAGAGAGTGAAACCGAACATCACTGCTGAACAGAGTTCAGCAGTGATGTTCGTCAATATATATATCGATAATATTTTTTATTAAAAACCCACAGAGCTGTAGATGACAAAAGTATGGGTTATTATTATGTCATGGACTCTTAATCATTTTATCTATATTTTTTATGAGATCGGTAAAGTTTACATTTAATTTATACTCAGGATGGTCTCCGTGAAGCCAATATGAGCCTTGAACCGGAGTCGGTAGTGCGATAAAAGAAGATACTGATTGGTGACTGACATATCAACGCACAGCCCAAACCGCTGAGTCTAGAGACTCCAAATTTGGCACGTAGGTTCCTTGTGAGGTCTAAGGGTGCACTAAGAAAGGATTTTTCAAAACTCACCCTCTAAAGGGGTGAAACGGGGGTCCAAAGTTTGTATGAAAGTCCCTCAGTTTCGAAGCTAGGATCTTAAAATTTTGTGTTTAGGCTAACGATTGAATAGTAATATACACGTGTCTCAGCATTTTTGAAAATTCTTCTCCCGAAGGGGTGGAAAGGGGGATGAAGTTTTGTAAGAAAATCCTTCATTTACGAAGTAAAAATAGCTACATTTATTATTTAAGCTTATGGATGGAAATCTAACGCAACGTATTTCGTTATTGTTAGTATTTTGACCCTTATGGGGATGAAATGGGGGTGAAATGGGGTAAAAAAAAACCCAAAAATCGATATGGATGTCGTTATTAGGATTTTCTAGGATGACGATTGCGAAAATAACCTTTATTTTGAAGTCCAATACGGTGGACATGATTTAACCAACAAAGGGGTGAAAATGAGGTTCAAATTTTGTATGGAAAAAGGATATAAAATCGAAATTACAACTTTAAACTTCGCTAGAGCACGTCTAAAAATAAATAAGCAAACAATTATTTTGTGATTTTGAAAATCAACCCCTTAGGGGGTAAATGGGGTAAGTAAACATACAAAAAATCGATATGGATGTCGTTCTTGAGGTTTTATGGGATGGTGATTGCGAAAATGACATTTATTTTGATGTCCAACACGGTGGACATGATTTAACCCCTAAAAGGGGTGAAAATGGGGTTAAAATTTTGTATGGAAAAAGAATCTAAAATTGAAATTACAACTTTAAAATTCGTAGGAGCACGTCTAAAAATAAATAGGCAAACACATTTAATTTGTTATTCTGAAAATCATCCCTTAGGGGATAATATGGGTAAGTATTCATAAAAATAGATATGGTTGTCGTTATCAGGGTTTTATGGGATGGTGATTGCGAAAATGACATTTATTTTGAAGTGCAACACGGTGGACAGATTCAGCTCCTAAAAAGGTGAAAAAGGGGCTCAAAGTTTTGTTGAGAGGTCAGGGATGGGAAGGGGTGTGGGAGAGGGAGAGGGAGAGGGAGATAAACTACAAATTTGAGGTCAATAAACAAAAACTTACATTACAAGAAAATATTAAACGAGAGCGTCCCAAATGCCACGGCGTCTCTGCTTCAGCTTGGGTTGGCTTGGGCAAAAAGTCTTTCGTATTTCCGGATGTGTCTGTCCGTTTATTTTCCCTTACAGGAAGGTATTGCAAGCTCTTAAAACTCGTCAGTTTTCTGAGAGGCTATCAACGAGTCTCTATCTCGCTGTATAGCAAATAAAAGGGACGCAATGATATCCATTCGGAAAATTAACAAGTTTTAAGTGCTTGGGGGCATTTTGCATTTCTCAGCCGATTCTAGTGAAATATTAGCAGGTTCAAAAATTAAGGCGGTTGTATGACCGAAAGTGGCGCCGCGGTGAATTTATTTTATATTATAATTCTGATAATTAATTTTAATAAAACTTTACGTGGAATTTTAGGTTCCATAGGCTAGTATTTTTAAACGGTATTATTATATTCCTCGTAGACACTGCCAAAAGTAGATAGAAAAATGTTAAAAGTGGCCATTGCTAACATATTTCGAAAAATGATAAAAAATAACAAACCATTTTTGTTTGTGAAGACTAAAAAGTTTATAGTTCAATATCAATCAAAAGATTTCTGGCCAATATTCGAAACTTTTAGAAATTTTGAGAAAAATTTATTCACTAATTTCGAAAAATTATAAAAATTAGAAGCACTATCTAGGTTAGATTAGATTTATTTAAATATAACCTGACCTACCCAACAGCACACTGCTTTTCAAAATCAGTTTCAACCATGTGGCGACATCCTTTAGATTAATTCTTAAACAACATACAATTTGAGCGAAGTCTACAGCTAACCGGGCCACTAGTACCTATATTTTTTAATGAACATTAGGTACTTATATCTGACTAACTGTGTCCCATCCCATAACACTAGATAGGTATATTGTTTTTTAATCTTACGGAGGGCATTTACTAATCATTTGGCCAGTCAGATTCATCAATTTCAAAGTGGCGAGTAACTAAATCCGGATTCCAACGAGTGTAAGAAAGTCTCACTGCGACCTGCTGTGCTGCGTGTGTGGAGATCTTGTCGATATTGTTCACGAGAAACGTTCCTGTGACCACATTTATGTTAGCAGTGAATCGGGAGGAGCTTAGATACATGTCAGTATTACCTTACCAACATAGGAAAATAAAAATACTTCTGTTCATGAGAGCCCTGGTGCAGTTACTTTTTGCATGACGTGACGACGGCTATCTAGTTAAATGCTATCGAGTCTGCGGCATCGGCATACTTACGAGTTGTTTGTATGCTATTGATAGCAATGTTCTTCATACATCTAGGCATATATCAGTAACGGATATAACTTGTGATGTAGGCTTCTGTTTAGTTTATCGTGACTTATCTTAGCAGTCACTTGACGTTTTTAACACATAATTTTGAATTTGATATGCTTTCGGACTTTAAACCCCGTCTTTTTTGTGATAATATTAGAAAACAAGTAAGAGTATAGGAAATATGAAAATTCTAGTTAAAATTTGCCAATCATTTGGCGTTTCAGTTTCAGTCAGTTTTCGATAATTATTTTATTGAACAGTATGGAGTATGAAATGAAAAAAAACCTTTGTTTTAAGATACTAGACAAAAAATCAGTAGGACGTTGACGAGATAAGTCAGTTGACTACTCAATTAAACTATCTTCAATTTCAGGAAGCGAAAGATAGTTTTAAATATATCGTTAGGAATGAAAAGAGAATACAATTTATTGGAATAAGTAAAACTAGTGCCGTAAAAAGCATTAGTAAAGTAACGCTCCGTGGGTAGGCTCCCGACAAGGTGGACCGACGATCTGGTGAAGGTCGCGGGAAGCCAGTGGATGCAGGCAGCGCAGGACCGATCGTCGTGGAGATCCTTAGGGGAGGCTTATACCCAGCAGTGGGTGTCGTGCGGCTGATATGATGACTTTAAACAAAACGGGCCGGCAAACAACTGAAATCGGATGATATTTTGAAAGCATCAAGAAAGTCATCACGGGATGTTGCAGGTGATAAGAGCTTCGTTGGAGAGGTTTCGTATCGTCTAAGATTATCGATGTTAATACAACAATCGCTATCTCCCATTGAGATATTTTTGTCTATAAAGTTTCGTAGACGGTTTATTTAGACGCTGTTGTGGTTATCATCATGAGGTGAGTAAAAGTAACTTGTGGGTGGTAGAAGAGTTATTATTTTAGTACAAACTAGAGAAAGTCTTATGAATGCAACAATTTTGTTGAGTTTTTATCATTTTGGATTAAACCAAATAAATAATAATCACTGTTTTTTTTGCTTAGGCGTTGGATCCTTCTACCAATTGTTTGCCTTCTGGTGCAAGCCAGCGCTGAAAAGGAGTTGGATTGGTGGCAGACCACAGTGTTCTATCAAATCTATCCAAGGTCTTACAAAGACAGCAACGGTGATGGAATCGGTGATCTGAATGGTTAGCAACTACAGATGAATAGTAGCTTAAGTATTTAGTAGACAAAATACTGCTGTCAATTTTTTATTTGAAACTGACCATGTTATTGTCATACAGGTATTACTGAGAATCTTCCATATTTGAAAGAGTTGGGTATTGGTGCAACATGGCTTTCTCCCATCTTCAAATCACCTATGTATGACTTTGGATATGATATCTCCGATTTTTATGATATCCAAGAAGAATATGGAACCATGGAAGACTTTGAAAATTTGCTTGCAAAGGCTAAAGAACTTGGTAAAACTCAAAAGCACATTAGGATAGTTTTATATTTATGACTTAAAGTTGCACATAAATAAAACAATTTGGTTTTTTACTCCAGATATCAAAATCGTCCTGGACTTCGTACCGAACCATGGAAGTAATGAAAGTGTCTGGTTTGAAAAAGCTCTGCAAGGAGATGAAAAATACTTTAATTACTTTGTCTGGGAAGATGGTGTGGTTGATGACAACGGAAAACTTCAACCTCCAAATAACTGGGTTTGTTGCTGATCTCAATTTCCTCCAAGATTATATAGGTTAAAACACGCCATGTTATTAAAATAAAACCAAGATTGCATATTATTTGTAATAACTTTAGGTCAGTGTCTTCCGTAAGAGCGCTTGGGAATACCGTGAAGAAGTTGGCAAGTATTATCTGCACCAGTTTATCATTGGGCAGCCTGACCTCAACTACCGCAACCCTGACGTGATCGAAGAAATGAAGAAAGTCATCAGGTTTTGGCTTGACAAGGGCGTTGCTGGTTTCAGGGTTGATGCCGTTGCCCACTTATTCGAGGTCGACAAGCAATTATATGGTGGAAAGTATCCCGATGAACCAAAAACTGGACTTGATGACCTTGACAACTACGACTCTCTCGACCATATCTATACTAGAGACCAACCCGAGACAATCGATATGGTCTATCAATGGAGAGAAGTGTTTGACAAATATAAAGCTAAGGATGGCATGTCTAGAGTGATGATGACCGAAGGTTTCTCCAGCTCTAAACTAACGATGTCGTACTTCGGAAACCGAAACGGACGGGAGGGCTCCCATATGCCTTTCAACTTTGTCCTTATCGCTGACGTCACTGGGAAATCAAGTGCGAATGAAATTAAATACGCTGTGGACAAATTCATTACCTTCAAGCCTATTGACAAGCTTGCCAATTGGGTGGTAAGTTAAGCATTATTAGAAATTTTTGCAAATAATTAAAATATCAATTTCGAATGTATACTTACCTATATTGTAATGATTTTATATTACAGGCAGGAAACCACGACAGCAATAGAGTGGCGTCTAGATTTAGCCCCGAGTTAGTTGATGGAATCAACATGATTGTGCTTCTTTTACCTGGTGTTGCTATTACCTACATGGTAAGTTCTTGTTACTAGCACTTTTAATTAATGGTTAAACAAACTTACCTGAGTGATGTTTGACCATAATTATGCTAGCCGTTGCATCCGAAGAGATTTATTCATTCACTATGTAGTCCACTCCTCAATGTACCGGGCAAAAAGCACAATTTCAGAGCTAAAAAAAAAAACTAGAACGAAACAAGTAAATAGTCACCCTCCCTCTATAGGTGGCGCCATTTCGCGCCATCTTGAATCATTATTTTAGAGCTTAATTTCGCAATACGTAATAGCTAGTGGGTTTATTTGCTTTATAGCAGATCAGGGCATGGGAGGGTTATAAATCTCTTCGGATGCAACGGCTAGCATAATTATGGTCAAACATCACTCAGGTAAGTTTGTTTAACCATTAATTATACTACGCCGTTGCATCCTCGAGATTTATTCATTCACTATGTAGGATGTTTAGAGTCTATTGCGAAATTTTCTTAAGGGTATGACAATCTAAACAAAATTTTGATTGGAACAAAAAAAATATTTATTGATCACATATTCATAGTAATCATAAACCGTAATAATTTATCATTAATTATTTACTATATACAGCTTCTGTAAAGTCGCTCTCAGGAAAATTGGAGGTTAAGTCCCGATTGTAGAATTTCGCGAAAACTAAGCTGTTTCCTGACCATCCGGCGCATTTTTTTATGAGGTCTATTGACAAACCATGGCGATAAGCTGCTGAGGTAGATGCATGGCGTGTACTATGTGCGGAAAATACCTCCGTATTTACCCCACTTTCGCCCATGATCTCTTTAATCCATCGACCTATTGTCGAAGAACTGGCATTATGAACCGGTTTTTTGGTCGTCAAGAACAGACGTTCAGTATCAGCAGAGGATCGAAAGTGCGTTGTAGCCTCCATGTACGCTAAGAGCGACTTTGCAGGGCAAACATCTACCCTATCTGGGAAAAAAGGTATGACCAAATTAGGCATAGCTCGATTTGGAGCCGACGTCTTTATTACGTCATTGATAACAATTTTGATGCTGGAATTACTAACTCTAATATTTGACAATCTTACTAGGGACAGTGTCTGGATTCGTTGTCCTGACGACAATGCGAGTAAGACTGCTGTCTTTCTAGTAATTTGAGATAATGTTAATCCTTCATTAGGGTAAAGTTTTGAAACAAAATCAAGAACAATGTTTGGGTCCCAAGTAGTCTGATATCTTGGAAACGTGGGTCTAGATCTAAATACACCTTTGAGAAATCTGACAACTAAATCGTTTTCACTAAATGTTTTGCCAAATATTAGAGCTAGTGCTGAGCGATAAGTATTTAAGCTTGAGAAATTAACACCATGATTAAATTCGTTTGTAAGAAACTGAAGTAAAACTGGTATATTATTAACATACGGGTCAATATTTTTGAAATTACAAAAAAGCCACCATTTTTTCAATGCAACATTGTATTGTTTAAGGGTGTTCGCTGAAAGTGACGAAATCATGATATCAATAGTTTCCGGGTTAAGTGAATATTTTAGGTAGGCCGACCTGATAACCGACATGATACCAGGGTAAGAGTTCTCCAACGTGGATGAGGTTGTCTGAAAGGAGACAATAACAATCTTTTGTCAGGGTGAAAATATATCGGTTCCCGACATGACAATGATTGAAATAACGGGAACCACGGTTGGCTAGGCCAATAGGGCACCACCATAATTCCGGTTGCCTTATCATTTACTATTTTTCGGAGGCATTTTAAGATTTGTGAAAAAGGTGGGAATGCGTAGAAAAAGTACGAACTCCAATCTAGTGTGAATGCATCTACATTAAAAGCCGATGGATCTCTCTTCCACGATACATATTTCTCACATTTGGCATTTAAACTTGATGCAAAGAGATCGATTTCTGGTTGTCCGAAGCTGACAACAATATCTTCGAATATCGTGGAGGACAGATTCCATTCGGTATCAATGTTTATGCGTCTGGACTCCTCGTCAGCCTCCGTATTTTCTTTAGATCTAATATACGAAGCAAAGACATACAGCTGCCTATCTTCACACCACTTCCAAATATCACGTGTTATATCGTTTAGATGATTATATTTGATACCCCCCATTCTATTAATATAGGAAATAGCAACCGTATTATCTATGCGCAACAGAATTTCAGAATTACGCTTATTATGAGCAAAACATTTGAGTCCATTAAAGGCTGCCTTCAATTCTAATAAATTAATATGGTCCTGAGTTTCGTCTAATCCCCAAAAACCGTTTGATCTTTCACCATTGCACATCACCCCCCATCCAGTTAAGGATGCATCTGAAAATATCTCGAGTATGTAATTATGGTTTCGAATTGGATTATAACACGTCATTATTTGTTGTTCCCACCAAACGAAATCTGAATTTAAACTTTTACCTAAAGTCATTCTACAGTCATAATTGTCATTACTTTGTAACAGTGCTAAATATTTTGATCTCTCAAACTGCTTTGTATGACCCCAACCATATGCAACAGCTGGACAAGCGGCAGTGAGTACTCCTAAAAAGGTAGCAAAATCTCTGATTTTTATACAATTTTTGGAAGAAATATCTCTGACAAGATCTAGTATTTTTGTTCGTTTCTTTATAGGAAGACCTAATGCCATGTTACAGGAATTTAGTTCAAAACCTAAAAACTTTTGGCATTGACTTGGCACTAGTTGACTTTTCGCGTAGTTGATAACGAAACCTAGATAGATTAATAAATTAACTGTTTCTGTAACGCAATTAAGGCACTTTTCGTATGAGTCTCCTATACAAAGGAAGTCGTCTAAATAATTGACAATTATAAAACCTTTACTTCTGAGAAACGATACAACTGGTTTTAGTAACTTAGTGAAAATAAATGGTGCCGACGAAAGTCCAAAGGGAAGACATTGGAATTCGTATGTTTTCTGATCAAATTTGAATCTAAGGAATTTTTTGGAAGATTCATGTATATTCACAAGAAAATAAGCATCTTTTAGATCAACACTAGCCATGTAACAACCTTTTGACATAAGCTTAGTAGCTGTCCTGTAATCCTCCATTTTGAAATGTTTAGTCTCGACAAATTCATTAAAATATTTAAGATTTAAAATAAATCTGTGACTACCATCTGTTTTAGGAATAAGAAAAATTCTGGACAAGAACTGACCCGGTTTATCATTACAAGGTATTATTGCACCAATTTGACATAACTTTTCTATTTCTAACTTTAAATTAATAGTTTCGGCTTTAGAAAAATTTGAATTGTTAGGTGTTGTCTCTTGAAATACCGGTTCAGTAAGCGGAATTTTATAACCTTTAACAATATTTAAAATAACCGGGTCTTTAGTAATCGATTTCCAACAATAGACAAAATTTTTTAGTCTACACGAATGCTCAATTACCTCTAAGTCTTGGGATTCTGCCTCGACCGTGTCTTTGGCGGAGCCTGGTAGCGGTCGCTCGCTGGAGCAGACCTTTTGGTGGGCTGGTAAGATGGTCGACTCTTGGCCCCGCCTCGTCTGTTCCCACGCTGCTGAGTGTGACGAGGTGGGCCTCTCCAGTTTCCCTGCTGAGTCTTCTTTGTAGCTGGAGTTTCTGCAGCTTGCACCTTCTTGATTTGGAGGCCTGACTTTTCAGCCGATTTCGATGCCTTTATTTTGTCAGAGAGATTTTCTCCAAATAAGAGTGAATCTCTGTTCACTTCTTCTACCAGGTCTTGAAATTTTTTATCAAGCGAATATGATATTAATTTCCTACGATTGACTGTACTTTCATAGTGTAAATCAAGTAACATTTGATTTGATTCGGAAAGTCTTTTGATGATATCCATCTTATCCATATCCTTGTCGATTAGGGATGATATAAAGCTTGTTAAAGCTGAAATCCCTAAGCCTAGTTGATTCTGGGCTTTCTCTAAGCGTTTGTCACGATTTCTAGTAGATTCAATCAGTACAGCTGCTATTTCTGGATTTAACTTAGGTGCTTTCACCAGTTGGAAGTTTTCAGGAACAAGAATTTTTCCAGTCAGATCTTTTTTCTGGTCTTTGTTTAAGCCTTCGCATAGAATACGCCCCCATCGTTTAGAGATCTCCTCTTGGATTTTTGGGCCAAAAATCTCCTGCTTTCCTTTTGATTCTCCCAGCACGTCTAGTATGTCAGCAGGCATGCTGGCTGATATTGGATCTACGACAGAATCATTAGTGACGCTCGTGACCGGAGCGGTTGCAGACGGCACTGGATCAACAGACGTTGATGGAGTAGCTGCTGAAATCGCAGTATCTGGAATATCGCATTTCTTAATTGCAGTTCCATTGTGAACGTCTACAGTATGTATAGACGAACGAACATTGGCATTCATATGAGGACTGGAGGCATCGGAGTCTGATAAGACTAATACTTCATTGGCTTCGTCATAAGGTGAATGTGCAGGGCTCCAATCACAATGGTTGCGGCCTGCCAAGAAAAAAAAATATTTTTCCGTCATGATCGCATCATGACTCTAATCTGGTAGATAACATTTTGACCGTGATCACGTCACGGTACATGATTTAAACATGACTACGATCGCATCGTAATACTAATGTGCACGACTATGATCGCGTCATAGTACCAAGGCACTCATGTAACTGGCAACATATGAACAATACCAAAAAAAACGCATTGGAAACGCGAGAACATTGGTTCTTAGAACTAAACTTATGAAAATGTGACATAGCAATACAATTATAATCTTTAACATTGTGTTATTTCATATTTGGATACTGCTTCAAATATACTTAATTGCATATTAAGCAAGGTCATTTATCTTACTTTAAAAAAATATCATAAGTGGGTAGTCTACGAGTTGCGACAGATTTTATCGTTATCGTAAATGAATCAAGCTAGGTCTTTAGTTAACGTATTATTTGTTTATTGATCTAATCTAGTTAACTTTTTATGCATTCGATGTAAAAACACACTGAAAAATATATTTTTTTTGTATCAAGAATAATGAAATACTAGTTCAAAACATTATTCAATACGTATTTATGAACTTAAATCAAATAAACAGGAACGGTAAACACTCACCTTCGCTGCTACTATCCGAATTTTCATATCGTCGCAGGCGTTCCTCGTATTTTCGTAACTTTTTCTTGATATGTTCGTAAGAATCCTTATGTTTACGTTTTCCCATCACACTAACTATTAAAATTATCACCAAACACGAACTAAACTATAACTTTAGTCTTTAAACGAAATTTTATAAAAATTTCCGTGCTATGATGCCCGCACAAAGAAAGTGAATGATTCAAGCAGTGTTGCCAGTGGCCGATAGTCAAAAGTAACACAAGACAGCTCAAAAAGTAACATTTTCAGGAAAAAAGTAACATTTTCTTATTTTATGTAGAAATCGACTCTACTGTATTATGATTATTGATAGCACACACAAGTCGACAACAAACAAATCAGAGTGGTTGGTTTGTTTGTTGTCGAGTGCCGTAAATAGCCCTTTCTGCGCCCTGTGCGAGCTTCTATAACTGCGCCCTTAGGTTTATTTAGATATTATTGGATACCCTACAATTTTGTGGAGGGCCAGGTGTAGTATTTTTGGGCCATAATAAATGCCCAATAGTCAGGGGTGGCCTGAGGCAAGTCTATAGTAACGAAATCGGCCACGCAGCGCGATTTTTAGTCAGGTTCATCAACTAATCTTGTAATCTCGCTTGTGTATAGTGAAGAAAACGGCCGCGCAGCGCGATTTTTGGTCAGTTTCATCCTGATAACCTTGTAATCTTGCCTTTTTATAGCAATAAAACGGCCGCGGAGCGCGATTTTTGGTCAGTTTCATCCAGATAACCTTGTAATCTTGCCTTTTTATAGCAATAAAACGGCCGCGGAGCGCGATTTTTGGTCAGTTTCATCCAGATAACCTTGTAATCTTGCCTGTTTATAGCAATAAAACGGCCGCGCAGCGCGATTTTTAGCCAGTTTCATTCACTAATCTTGTAATCTAGCTTGTTTATAGTAAATAAAACGGCCGCGCAGCGCGATTTTTAGTCAGTTTCATAATTTCATTCAGTCAAGGTGATAAAGTAATGCACAAGGAACTTGGTGTTGGTGGACCAATTATTATCTAATATTTTGGAGGAAAAATCTTTTTTCTTCAATTTCATTAGACGTTTTTGGTGATACTGGCATGTACGGATGTGTTGGAACGAGCACTAGGGGCGCAGGGGGAACTTATCAGGAGCAAACCGAACAAATAATTAGTCCTAGTGAGTCTGGCCATTCTTGCTCCCCCCAGAGTCTATGCCCTGTGCCTGGGCACCGATCGCACCGCCTCATTTACACCACTTCACAAAATTCCACTATTCTGCTTCAAACTTTCGGTTGGTTGAAGATTATTTAAAAAAAGTTTTGTCTTCAATCGAAGTTCGTGCTATTGCTATGTTCCTCATTCTTCAAGTGTGAAAAGGAAAAAGAAAATAAACGACTGACGACAAGACGGCCCAAAATTAAGTGTGTGTGCCATAGACTTATTATATTACTTGGTGTGTGCCAATACGAACGAAAACTTCCTTTGGTGCGTTCTGTCTCACGATTATTTTTTGTTTGCTGGAAAATATTTGAGCCTTTTTGATTAAGTTTCAAAAGTAACGTAAAAGTAACATTTTGAGTCGTGTAACATGGAGGTAACACGAGAGGGTCAAAAGTAACACAAAATGTTACAAAAGTAACATTCTGGCAACGCTGGATTCAAGATGGCGCGAAATGGCGCCACCTATAGAGGGAGGGTGACTATTTACTTGTTTCGTTCTAGTTTTTTTTTTTTAGCTCTGAAATTGTGCTTTTTGCCCGGTACATTGAGGAGTGGACTACATAGTGAATGAATAAATCTCGAGGATGCAACTCCATCAGCCATTTTTAATGTCCCCACTGCTGGGGCTCAGGCCTTCCTTATGGGTGAATAAGGAGGACGGGCCATAACCCACCACGCGGGCCCAATGCGGATTGGTGGGTGTTAACGACTGCAAATGCAGCCGGGACCAACGGCTTAACGTGCCTTCCGAAGCACGGAGGAGCTCGAGATGATAAATTTTTGGTCACCCATCCCATAACCGACCCTTGCGAACGTTGCTTAACTTCCGCAATCGCTGGGCCAGGCGCTAAACCACTGCGCCATCGAGCATCGAGGATGCAACGGCGTAGTATAATTTGATACTAACTCGGAAAAGAATTTTTTTTTGAGATTTTAGCATTCACAATGCTTTTTTTATATGTTATTCTAAATAATATACATGAAAAAATCAAATCGTCACCTGAGACTTTCAGAAGTCCGGTCCAATTGTCTTCCTACTGAGTTACCGAGTCACAAGTGGCATATCGTCGTCGTAAAGTGTCAGTGGGAAGAGCATTGGACCGGACTTTTAAAATTCCTGGGTTCAATTCCCGCCTGAGAATATGATCTGGTGACGCGTCGATTTGTTCTAGTATATTTTTTTTTACACTTTTGATTTCTTTTCTCATGATAAAATGCATATTAAAAATAGGGTGAGGAAATTGGCATGGTGGACGGTTACGTCAGTTGGGAGGACACGGTGGACCCAAGTGGATGTAACACGGACGATCCCATCAACTATATTTATGCGTCCAGGGACCCTGAGAGGACACCGTTCCAGTGGAACGCTGGCAAGAACGCTGGTGAGATACTAATACTTTTTAAGTGCATTAGAGTAAGTTTACTTGTTGTTTACAGAAGACTACAAAAATCATTGATTTTCCAATTTATTTGATAAAAAAGTAATCTTTTAAATAATTTTAAAAGGCTCATAAGGAATTTATAAGCGCTTCTTAGCAAAAATATAGGTCAAGGACTTGCAGGGAATGTTAAACCTCAACAATCTTTTGCTAAGGGTTCTCAACGGCGAACAAGACCTGGTTGCCCGTGGCCGAGGGCTACGAGACCTTAAACGTGGCGGTCCAGAAAGCCACGGAGCGCTCACATCTCAACGTGTACAAGGCGTTGCTCCAACTTAGGGTGCAGTCCGCCTTCAGATATGGACGATATGAATCAGTGGCGCTCAACTCTGACATCTTTGCTTTTAGAAGGTAAAAGTTCTGAATTCTGAATAACAGCTGTGAACGATTAAAACACAGTTAGGGCTAACAGGGTCCATGGTCAGAAGACCATGGCTATAGTAAGAATATCTATTTTTAATAAGAAAGCAAAAAAAAAATGATTTAAGAATTGGGACAATTTCAAAGGGAATATTATGAGTGTACAATATTTAATGTATGACAGTCTATGTATCATTCTAGCAGTTGAAAATTTATACCTATACAATATAGTACCTAATTTTCGTTTTCCGTCATATTTACATACTTAGTTTTACCAGGTGGCACAACGGTGACAACTACGTGGTGGTGGTGAACTTCAGAAACGAGGCCTTCACCGTGGATCTGACCTACTTCGAAAACGTTGTCGGGGACTTGGAGGTGGTCCTCAGCAGCATTCGGTCTCCTAAAGCTATGCGGTAAATGTTCATATAGTAATTTGTAAAAACATTTGTATGTCGAACATAATCAAACAATATGTATTTTTGAAAATTGATTTTCTATTTTAATTTGACTAATGATAGTCATTTTAATTTTTATCTAATATTACTTTTTTTGACTTTCAGAACGATCGTCTCAGCTGACCGCTTGGACGTGGTCGGAAGCGAATCTTTAGTGCTTAAAGTAAAATAAACAGGAATATGTACTTATGAATAAATGCTCTGTTTGGTTTTGAATTACATTGGTCGTTTTTCTGTCTATTTTATTACCTTATTTATTATAAACTAGGAGGAAATAACTTAATTTGTTCCTACTTATCAGAATTTACAAATAAGTAATTATAATGGCTTATGACTCAAACAATTAAATTTTTGGCTTTCCTATATAGACTCTATAACTCATATGTATGTTTTTAGAAGTGATAATTTAACAACTCTTTTTCACTTAAAACTATTGATCTTTCATTGTTTTTGGCATTAAGTAACACCCATAGGTCGAAATACGACAAAAAATTTGGTCCTCCCATACTAAAAACTTTGTATATATTAATATGGGAAAGTATGTTCTTTACGTTTTTTTTAAACCATGTTTCTTTGAAAAAAAATGTTTATTTTCATTGGTCTCTCACTCACCTTAAGTTATGGAAACGACTATAGTGAAAGTGAAAGTGAAATATACTTTATTTAAATAAGCTCACATAATAAGCATTTTCAAACCTCAATTCTTTTAGCCTAGCACCCTCTGACGTCTTTTAGCTGACAAGAAAAATGGGCGCAAAAAACTTGTCAGCTTTATCAAATGGAACGATATTTACAAATATCGTTTCCAGACTTTATATTAACAAAGATTAACAAATAAATAACATTATTGACCAAGCGAGCACGAAGTGCGAGCGAAGCGTCTCTGCTTCAGCTTGGGCAAAAATTCTTTCGTATATCTGTATGTTCTCTTCTACAGGTCGCATTTCTCAACCGATTCTCGTGAAAATTAGGAGCAGGTTTGAAAATTATATGGAACTTTTTTGTCGAGCCAGATTTTTAAAATTTTTCAAAATGGCGGAGATATGTTAAAAAACAGTTTTTTTCGCCTTTCCAGCGCTGTCTGTTCTCCTCTACAGGTCGCATTTCTCAACCGATTCTCGTGAATTTTTTTGAGCAGGTTTGAAAATGATATAGATTTTTTTTGTCATGCCACTTTTTCAATTTTTTTCAAAATGGCGGAGATATGTAAAAAAACATATTGCAGTCCAGCTTTTCGGCTCTGTCTTTTCTCCTCTACAGGTCGCATTTCTTTACCGAATTTCGTGAAATTTTGTGGGCAGGTTGGAAAATCATATAGATTTTTTCGAGTTGAGACAGTTTTTCTAAATTTTTCGTAACGGCGAAGATATGTAAGAAAAATGTATTTCAGTCCGGCTTTTTGACGCTGGATATTCTCCTCTACAGGTCGCATTTCTCAACCGATTCTCGTGAAATTTTGTGAGCAGTTTCGAAAATAATACAATTTTTTTTGTCACGCCAGTTTTTTGAAATTTTTCAAAATGACGGAGAAATGTTAAAAATACATATTTCAGTCCGGCTTTCCAGTGCTGTATGTTTTCCTCTACAGGTCGCATTTCTCAACCGATTCTCGTAAAATTTTGTAAGCAGGTTTGAAAATTGTATAGATTTCTTATGTCAAGCCGGTTTTTCATTTTTTTTAATTGGCGGAGATAATGTAAAAAATTCAAACTTCAGTCCGTATTTCCGGCGCTGTCTGTTCTCCTCTACAGGTCGCATTTCTCAACCGATCTCGGTGAAATTTTGTGAGCAGGTTTGATAAATATATATAATTTTATTGTCGAGACAGTTTTTCGAAATTTGTTAAAATGACGGAGATATGTAAAAAACCATATTTCATTCCAGCTTTCCGGCTGTTTGATCTCCTCTACAAGTCGCATTTCTCAACAGATTCTGGTGAAATTTTGTGAGTAGTTTCGATAATTATATGTTACTGTTCAGTCAAGCCAATTTTTCCAGATATGTAAAAAAATACTCATCCATTTTGAAGAATGATCAAAATTAGAAGCACCATCTCGCTGCAATACTCACGTACCTACTGTGTGCTTTGAAAACTTCATGGCGACATTTTATTTTATTTTTTCGCGAGGTCTACAGCTCACGGAGCCACTAGTTTTATTAGCTCATTTCTTAATGAATTTAAAATTTCTTAATCAATTTACAGATTTTAAGCTAAATTCAAAGTTTGAACTTGTTATTCAGTCTAGGCTGTTACAATAAATAATTTAAAAAAACCGGCCAAGTGCGAGTCAGACTCGCGCACGAAGGGTTCCGCACCAAAAAACGGCAAAATAACACGTTTGTTGTATGGGAGACCCCTTAAATATTTATTTTTAGTATTTGTTGTTATAGCGGCAACAGAAATACATCATCTGTGAAAATTTCAGTTGTCTAGCTATCACGGTTCGGGAGATACAGCCTGGTGACAGACAGAGAGACAGACAGACAGACGGACAGCGGAGGCTTAGTAATAGGGTCCCGTTTTTACCCTTTGGGTACGGAATCCTAAAAAAACATACAATTCAATATGCGTTAGGATAGGTAGTCAGATGGAGACCTATTCCCACTGGCAGCACCTGTTCACGAGCATGACGCATGAACCAGCCCTCGCTTCGCTCAACCATATTTAAGGGAACGTAACGATCCTCCTCACACGATACCACCGAAGAAATGATTAAAGAGAGCATGACATACTAAGGCTACCCATATAAAATAACGGTGTATATCACATCTATCTGCGCTCGCGTAAAAGTATTTTTTAGCAAATGTACCTATTGAGATACGTTCAATAGAATACTATTGTTCTTTACGGCAAGTGAAAATGGAGTGCACGCGCTGACCCCAAACAATCATAGGAGATCCCGCCAGTTCATGTATAGATCGATCGCGCATCGGTAGCATAGTAGAATCAAATACTATGTCGGTAGTGGCCAGTGTAGTCAGTAAATAAGTCCATTGATAACATTCTGGTGGTATTCTCATGTACAGAGTGATAAATATTGTAAGTCTAACTGGATTATTGAAACCAAACATTACTACACATAATAAAATATTCATTGACAATATTTTTTTTAAAAACCCACAGGGATATTATGACATGGACCCTTTATCATTTTCATCTATCATTTTTATGAAAACGGTAAAGTTTAGTTTTAATTCTAACCTCTCTAAAACACTACAAAGTTGACAGTAGTCTGAAAACTCTTCAAAAGACATCACCATGTCATGATATTGGCTATTAATATTAATAAACCGATTGAGTTTAATAAACAAAAGCTTTTATTACAAGCAAATATTAAACTAGAGTGGCAAAAGCACGTACATAGGTTGATTTCAGACTAACAAAAGTCACATGAACATAAGGTTAGGTACACTATGCCATTCCATAACACTAATATTGTTTTTTGATCTTACGAAGGGAATTTACTATTCATTTTGGCCAGTAAGTCTCATCAATTTCAAAGTGTCGGGTAGCTTAGTTCCTCCGGATTCCAACGAGTTTAGGAAAGCGTCACTGCGACCAAAATTGTTGTATTGTGTGTGGAGATTTTGTCGATATCGTTCACAAGAAACGTTCCCATTTGTGTTTGCAGTGAATCGGGATTAGCTTAGCTACATGTCAGTGTTACCGATATAAAATAAAAATACCTCTGCTCCTGAGGGCCCTAGTATACACTTACTATTTAGATGTGCTTCGTTAAGTATAACTTGACGATGGCATTCCAGCTATCTTTATGCTATCGAGTCTGCGGGATAAGAGTCGTTTGAAAGCTATTTAAATAAAACAATCAATTAAACAATCACTGAAAAATTGTGCCCTAGTTTCACATTACGCGGAAGAGATATTTATCTGTGTCATTCGTATTAGTGTTAAATGAATTGTTTCTTGAAGTTTATAATGTTTTAGTGTATCTTAGTAATTTGGAAAATGGAAGGCAGCCTCTTTACTCGGAGCGAGTTAATGGCCCGCAGCCCGCCGCCCACGCCCTCGCGCCGACCCCCTGCGCCCGCGCCGGCCCTACAGGAGGAAGAGCCCCCGGAACTTGTGTCCACTCCAGAGATCCAGAACTGGATGAAAACAATCGAGCAGTGTCTAAATGAGGTGTGTGCTATTTCATGCGAAGGCAAATTGAATACGGACCAAAAACTGAAGATTAATAATTTATGCCGAAAAGTTAGCCATGGGACATCTCAAATGGCCGTCCAATACCAGTCCCTTAAACAAAAAACTATTCAGGCTCACTTATCCATCCAAGCCCACAAAGAAAAACATGACCTTTCGCAGCGACTTAAAGACCTCAAACTGAGCATTGAAGAGTCCTCAAAACCTGTCGCGGGTTCAGCTTCATTCGCCGACATGGTAAAAAAAAGCCCTAACAACTTCATCCAGCCTAGTAACATAAATTCCGTTGCCATATATCCCACTGATAAAATGAAGTCAAGCGAGGACACCAAAATACTCGTGAAAAAAATTATAAGACCTGAAGAAATGAAGTTGCACGTGAGGAGTTTGCGAAAAACAAGAAACGGCGGTGTTATCATCAGCACCGACACCAAGGACGACATTAAGAAACTGAAGCAGACAGCACAACTGACGACCTCTGGCCTCACTGTTGATGAACCATACAAACGAAAACCAAGAATCGTAGTAATCGGAGTACCTGTATGTATGGAGGATATGGACGTTTATAAGTGTATTTTTCAGCAAAACTTAGCTGATAAGCTTAGTGGCCTTACACTCGAAAAGTTTTTGACTTCGATTAGATTAAGTCATAAGTCAGGTAGGAAGGACGCTGAGACCTGTAACTATGTAATAGAAGTCACTGCAGATATTCGAAAGGCCTTACTTACGAACGAGAGAGTATTTGTAAATTGGTCTTCGTGCCCTGTGAGAGATTTCACTCTTGTTACAAGGTGCTACAGATGCCAGCAGTACGGTCATGCTGCCAAGACATGCAGAGATGAGGCCAACACCTGCGGACACTGTGGCGAAAAAGATCACGCCATCAAGGACTGTTCGAAAAAAGCCGACCCACCAAAATGTGCTACATGCTTGTACTATAAGAAGCCCTCCAATCACAAAACTGGTGATGCTGACTGTCCAGCTAAAAAAATCGCCCAGCAAAGATATGTCAATTCGATAGATTATATAGGGGCCTAAAAGTATCATATTTTACTCTTTTTAATTTTCAGTTATGTAGTTTGATTTAATCTTGTCTTCAAATAAATATTTATCACTTCTGTTATTATATTTCAGTAATTTATTTTGTAGCATCAATTTTTCTAATCTTAAACAAAATGCACAATTTTTAATTTATTCTGTTCCAATAACCTTATTACTAATTTACTTTACCTAACAATTATAATACGTGCGCAAAATGAATCACAATAAATATTATTAATAATTTGTTAACTAACTTGTTAGCAATTTAAGCAGCACTGACTTTGACCTAGATATATTATGAAGACTATTGCTCTTTCTGCAAACGTTTTGTTATTTATATATTTTAACATTATTTAAATTGTACTTTGTTGTTTAATAATTTTAAGTAGTTATGTAAGTACTCATTTTGCCTGAAATACAGGTTAATCCTAGTTCAGGCACATTATATCTTTTTCCCTATATGTACATATGTTAAGAATAGTTGTAACAGTCTGATGTATGATTATTTCAATAAACATTTTATTTATTTATTTATTTATTATTTATTTATTTATAGCAATAGTCTTCATACGTCTAGGCATATATCAGTAACGGATATCAATTGTAATGTACACTTCTGTTTTGTTTATCATGGCTTGTCAGCTGTCACTTGATGTTTTCTAGCACATAACTTTGGATTTGATACGCTTTCGGACTTTAAACCTCTTGTCATTTTGTTTTTCGTAACTAATATTAGAAAACATGTGATGTACGATTAAGTATAGGATAAATAAAAAAAATTCTGGATAAAATCACGTTGTAATTTGGCATTTTAGCCAGTTCCAAGTATGCTCTGTTCTTTTTGTTCACTTTGTTGTTATACACCAACATTAACATAAGTATGATCTAGTTTTAAATGTGGCTTGTAAAAATGTCATTGTGAATGCAAAAATCTTATTCTTCTACACCCTTTTGCTAACACTCGTCAAAACATAACGGTCGGCAAAGTAATAGTAATCGGATGTTATTTTGTAAAGATAAGGATTAAGAAAGTCATCACGGGATGTTGCAGATAAGTGGTTCGTTGGAGAGGTTTCAAGATTATCATAATACAGTTATCGTTATCTCCCATTGAGATAGTATTGTCTATAAAGCCGCGCAGACGGTCAATTTAGAAGCTGTTGCGGCTATCATCATGAGGTGAGTAAAAGTAACTTGTGGGTGGTAGTAGAGTTGTCTAATTTTAATATTAACTAAACAAACTAATTGCTTTTGAATTGTTGAGCTTTTGTCCTTTTGCCAAATTAATAATATTCGCTGTTTTTTGTCTTAGGTGTTGGATCCTTCTACCAATTGTTTGCCTTCTGGCACAAGCCAGCGCTGAAAAGGAGCTGGATTGGTGGGAGACCACAGTGTTCTATCAAATTTACCCAAGGTCTTATAAAGACAGCAACGGTGATGGCATCGGTGATCTAAATGGTGAACAAAAATCATATTATCATACGATTAAATAAATAAATGGTGAAAAACTACAAACTACTAGTGCTTTAAACAGTTGACTTTTTACTTTAATTTTTTTAATCCTTATTACTCAATAATTATTTTTTATAATTTTATTGACGTACAGGTATTACTGAAAGTCTCAAATATTTAAAAGAGTTGGGTATTGGTGCAACATGGCTTTCTCCCATCTTCAAATCACCTATGTATGACTTTGGATATGATATCTCCGATTTTTATGATATCCAAGATGAATATGGAACCATGGAAGACTTTGAAAATTTGCTTGCAACGGCTAAAGAACTTGGTAAGACTTAAAAGTACAATTTGACAGATTCTTTTATAACTATAAGTTATGCATTTTAAATTTTGATTGTGTACTTCAGATATTAAAATTATCCTGGACTTCGTGCCGAACCATGGAAGTAATGAAAGTGTCTGGTTTGAAAAAGCTCTGCAAGGAGATGAAAAATACTTTGATTATTTCGTCTGGGAAGATGGTGTGGTTGATGAAAATGGAAAACTTCAACCTCCTAATAACTGGGTTTGTTGATAATCTTAATTTTCTTTAGGATTATCTAGATTTAGAATAGAAACACACCATGTGTATGAATACGTGTATGAAAATAAAACTAAGATCGTATACATTATTTGTAATCATTTTAGGTCAGTGTCTTCCGTAAAAGCGCTTGGGAATACCGTGAGGAAGTTGGAAAGTACTATCTTCACCAGTTTGTCATTGGGCAGCCTGACCTCAACTACCGCAACCCTGTCGTGGTCGAAGAAATGAAGAACGTCATCAGGTTCTGGCTCAACAAGGGCGTCGCTGGATTTAGGATCGATGCGGTCAACCACATGTTCGAAGTCGATAAGCAACTGTACGGTGGCAGGTATCCTGATGAACCGAAAACTGGAATTATTGATGACCCCGACCACTACGACTCTCTTGACCATATGTACACTAAGGACCAACCAGAGATGTTCGATATGGTCTATCAATGGAGAGAAGTGTTCGACGAATTTAAGGCTAAGGATGGCATGACTAGAGTGATGATGACCGAAGCTTACTCCAGCCCTCAACTGACAATGAGATACTTTGGGGACAAAAACCGCGAAGGCGTGCAAATGCCCTTCAACTTTGTTCTTATTACAGATGTTAATGGCCAATCGAGTGCTAATGAAATTAAGTATGCCGTCGACAAATTCTTGACCTTCAAGCCTATTGACAAGCTCTCCAACTGGGTGGTAAGTGGAGAATAATAAGTTACTTCTGCATATTAAAGACATTGAGAAATCCTAGTTTAACTACTTACTTTATTGCAGGCTGGAAACCACGACAACAACAGAGTGGCGTCTAGATTTAGCCCAGAACTAGTTGATGGAATCAATATGATAGTGCTTCTTCTACCTGGTGTTGCTGTTACTTATATGGTGAATTCTCGTGACTTTTAATGTAGGAAATATATTCATACAGACACATATTATACATTTTTGACTTCTTTACTAATGATATAGGTAATCTTTTGTATGAATAGGGTGAGGAAATTGGCATGGTAGACGGTTTCGTCAGTTGGGAGGACACGGTGGACCCAAGCGGATGTAACACGGATGATCCTATCAACTATATATATGCGTCCAGGGATCCTGAGAGGACGCCCTTCCAGTGGAACGCTGACAAGAACGCTGGTGAGATGCTAATACTTAGTACATTGTTAGTGGTTAATTCTTGAACAAAGCAGGTATAGAGTAGAGCACTTCTCATAAAGCTATTTTTTTCTGTAGGATTCTCAACGGCAGACAAGACCTGGTTGCCCGTGGCCGATGGCTATGAAACCTTAAACGTGGAGGTCCAGAAGGTCACGGAACGCTCGCATCTCAACGTGTACAAGGCACTGTTACAGCTGCGAGCGGAATCCACCTTCAGATATGGACGATTCGAGTCCGTGGCGCTCAACTCGGATATCTTCGCTTTTAGAAGGTACGTTTTTTAATTCAAAAGACTTTTAAACAAGCCCAAAAGAATCGTGAAAGTATAATAAAATTAACAATTCTGTCTTGTGTATAATGGATCTCAATAAAAAAAACATAAAGGAGATAAACCTAGTCGAAATTTATTTTTGTTAATACTTTTCGCTTTGATCGATTGAACATGCCGAGCAGAGCAAATGCTTATCTTCACCTATTTTAGACGATTTCTTCTTTTTCACTGTTTTATTAATATCCGTAGCTGTCAAATATTGAAGTTCTGGCTATGACATGACACAAATACTTATTGTGTAAGAACATGGATAAGGCAGATAGTAATATAATCATCTTCATAGGTAGTCGGGTATCTTATCTGAACTTTAGTGATATTCCGTTTGTGAACTCGTCAAACATGAGTGCATGTCTCAAGCACTCAGGGGGGCATTCCTATCACTGAGTTACGCAAGTTGTGTGATATTCCTCGTGTCGAGTCCCTTTGAAAGTTCAGTAATAAGCTTCTAAGCTCGGCTTAATAACTGTTTGAATTTAACTCTCCGTCGTGCTTGTTTAAGTGAAATAACTGTAGTGACTCGCTTTAAAAGTTGACTGGTTTAATTTTATGCTTTGCGTTGGAAATAAACATAGCATTGAGCTTGTTGTTTAGAAACGGCTTATTTGACTTTGGTATTTTTTTCATCAACAACGCCCGGAAAACGACACACAATAGATTTTCTATTGTTGTCCGGACACCGCCGGCGACCGCTCTGGCGTTGATGAATTAAACTTAGTCTTTAAGTTGCATTTGTTTTCAATATCCAAAAGAAGTGTTGCAAAAGCCAATCCTGGCTATAACATTAATACAACGATGGCAAACCATACACGCAAGATACCTTCATACGTAGGTATTAGTGGGTCACGTTGTCCCACTGTTATGTATGACGGTAGCTGATAGTGGATAGTGGAATTAGATCACAACAGAGTTTTCGAAAGATAATAACAGATCATAATTATTGTTATTTACACCCGGGTGTCTACAAAATTCGCCGGATAGAGTAATCACAACTATTATTGTTAATGAAGGAAACCGTCCCAATGGACCCTAGAGCGACCCGGACAAAGGGTACCGGTCAATTTAATTAATATGCTCACATGTTGTTTGATCACTGAGTTATCCAGCTTGGTTTAAAATGAGAACATAGACAAGAATACTCTATTTACTTACTTTAATAGTTGGTATTATTAATTTACAATACTATATTTAAATTTCAAATGATAGTCATGGAGTGGTACCGTACAGTTCCGGTTAAGAATAGGACTGTCCCATCTCATCCCGTGGGTATCGTAGAAGGTGATAGAGGGAAGTTTTAGGGACCCGGTGCAGACCATCGCACAAAGGGTCACTCGAATGGCAGCGAGGAAACTGTCAACAACACCATTCCCAAGGAGGGTTGGTGTCAGGCAGGCGGCCGATCGTAAAACTTTGCCAAAACCTAATGCAGTATGTATTACATGCTGCGCCGACCCCAATAGTGGTCGTTCTGCGAGCGCAAAATTTTACTTTGTGTAGACATAGCACTACAAATAAATTGGGATAAGGACAGGAGGATGATGATGAGTCATGGAGTGGGGGTGACATTTCAAAAAGGACCCAAATAAGCAGTTCTAATGAAGAAGTGCCATTGGGCTCAGCTAAAACTTCCATCTTTTCACCAGGTGGCACAACGGTGACAACTACGTGGTGGTGGTGAACTTCAGAAACGAGGCCTACACCGTGGATCTGACCTACTTCGAAAGCGTTGTCGGGGACTTGGAGGTGGTCCTCAGCAGCATTCAGTCTCCTAAAGCTATGGGGTGAGTGTTTATACAGCAGTGAACTAAAATCTATAGAAGTGTAATTACAAACAAATATTGCTTAAAAAATGGCACCACGACGGGGCCGAAAAGTACAACCCGCTCAGCTTTAGTCAGGTCAGCCACGCACCCGGTGACTGTCGTTAGTGTTCTTTTCAATGAATTGCAGTTTGTATTGTAGAGAAAAGATAGAAAGAGAGAGTTTATTAGAAATGACGTCTTTTATAGTCAAATCGCGTAAAAGATGCAAAGAAGGCAGTAAAAAGATGCAGAAAAAACGTATCTTATTTTTTCTTTAAAATATCTATGAATATACAAATGATGGTCGCTAATAAGCAACCAGTGTTCAGACGCTTTGTGCTGCATAATTAAATGACAACATTTTTGGCTCTATCCACTTAGTTGTACTTTTCGTGTGGTCCCAATTTTTGAGCAGAATGCATATTCCATAAATTTTAGTTCGCTGTCATACAGTTATGATCGGAAACTAGTTTATTGCAAAAAAATGAGATGGAGTTGCTGCCATAATTTGCGAAAGCCTCAATATTGACACTTCTGTCAGAAAATTTGATGTCTGTGTGGTGGTACTAGCGCTTTTTTAACAATACTTGAAACTTTTAAATCCTGTAACATGTTTTCTTGATACTGTCGTATCTCAATAAATTCTCGCAGCAGTCTTAAAATCGTGATGTATTGTTAGAAAAAATTAATCAAAATATCAATATTCATAGTGTACAATAAACTCGTAAACATTGTGAAGTGCTCTCATCAGTTATTTTACCGAGAAGTACGAATAAAAAAAATTCACAGATTTTACAGTCCCCGCAAGAATCGGAGCATTGAAAATGAACACAAAAATTTACGAAAAACCAAAATCAAATCAAATGCAGAGTCCTATTATATTTTTAAAGTTACCTAGGTAGCACCTATTTATTTTTACGATTGCGCGAAAAGCGCCCGCTGACTGCCTCGACGCAGCCGAAATAATACTCGTATTAACCAATTTTCAAAATTCCAACGAATGCACTTCTGGTCTGCTTCTGCATCTTTTAACACTATTACCATGACGATCGGTCAATAATCATAGAAGCTACATCACTTTTTATGTACGGAAAGAGCCGTTTTTCTACAATTCCAAATCTAAGGGGACCACCTACAGGTCACAATTACAAACCGATTTTCAAAACTGTTTCGCCATTTGATAGCTAAACTAATACCCTAGGACCCTTTTTTTAATTTTTTCTTAAGTCGGTTTTTTTTTCCGAAATATTTACAGTTTAGTAAACAAACATCCCCCAAAAAACCCGGAAGTTTTGGAATTTTGCAAAATTCCAAAAAAAGTTACCAGTAGATTTTCAAAATTTAAACGTTCACACGTGTCTCGATAAATTCCTCAACTTTTGGTACTATATTCATTTCGATCCTCCCAAAATCCTCGGAGATATGGCCAAAAATACATCTCAGGCGATTTGCATTTGATAACCATTTTCAATGGTAAAAAATTAAAACCAATATTATCTTTCGCTGTCCAAAATGTTTGAATATTTATTTCTGCTAATTGAAAACAAAAACTAATTACCTCATTAAGTATCTTGTACCAAACAACAGAACCAGGCTTTTACCAGTTAACGAATACAAACAATTTGTGTGTATTTATTTTCTAACTAGCGGCCGCCCTCGACTTCGTCTGCGTGGAAAGTTTTTTTTGCTATCCCTCGGGAACGAAACATTTTTTGGGATGAAACGTACCCTATATCCTTCTCTGTATCCCTGGCAACGTGTATACAAAATTTCATGATGATCGGTAGAGTGGTTAAGACGTGAAGGCGTAACAAACAAACAAACAAAGGATTTTAACACCGCGAGTCATTTATTTTTAGACATTTTATATACCTACTGACTGATGCCTGACATTATATTTATTTTATTTATTTATTAAGGTTAACAACAGCTCATGGATTTGTTATAAATATAAGTAAGTTAAATTACATATTGCATTTTAGTGAATCCAACAGTTACCACAAGTTACATTTTAGTTCTTAGTGAAACAATTTACAAATATCACAGAATAGATAATAGTACTAGCGTACAGAATTTGCACTCCGCAGAATCGTTTAAACAAATAGCGACTATAACCTCGATACAATAAAGTGCAATTCAGGTCGCACAGCGCTCCCTTCGCTCCAAAACATCGACTTAATAGTTGCCTCTCTTTCTATCGCGTAGGTCTTATCCTTTCTGATGTATGAAAATTGTCCTCTCAGAGGACGCCGAGCGCATCATAGTCGCGCGCGGAGTGACGGAGCCCTGCAAATATTGAGTCTACGAGCTAAAAGATATTAATGTTAAATTGATACAACGGATAATTTATTTTTTTGTGTTATTAATATATATTTTTTTTCATTTTCAGAACAATCTTCTCAGCCGACCGCTTGGAGGTGGTTGGAAGTGAATCTTTGGTGCTTAAAGTTAAATAAAGTAACAAATTAATGTGTTCAAATAAATGCTATTTAAGCAAATTGTTCTGATTTCATATCAATAAAGTTGAAACACATGTAGTATCTTTGCTACATGTGTCTACAGAGACGTCTACAGAGACGCAAGAAATAAGATCTCGTCATGACAACACTGTTATGACGAGATCGGATCAGTTGCTAACAAATTTTATTATAAGCGATATTAAATAAATAAAAAAAAAATGAATCGATTCTGATTGTCATAGGTACACCTACCTATTGTAATTAATAGCTCTTACAACCTGTTTTAAGGTGACGATAACGCTTTTTACCCGACTGCAAGGAAAGAGTTATGTTTTTTGCGCGTATCTTGTATGTATGTAATATTATTTATTATTATTTATCATTTATAATATCACAGCTAATAGGGAATATGCATAAGTCACCGATTTTGATGAAATTGAGCTTGATCGCTGCGGACACTTATAAAAACATGATGGAACAGGAAAAAAAATAAAAAAAATGTATTATTTTAGTTTTATCACACGATGAAATCAGGGGAAAATAACGATATTTTTTTTTCATTTTCGGATATAATGCACTTTACAGTCAGATAGAATATCCAATGAGAAATAATATTTTGTATGACACATATGTACTTAAACGCAAAATTTAGGGAGATAATTGAAGATTATTGGCTAACTCCATATTAAACGCGCCGAAACACACCTGAAACGTGATGTGTGACGTCACCATTTTGTATGGAGCGTTTTCGGCGGGTGCTGCTGCGCGCTAACTTCAAGTAACTATATCACGAGAAAAAAACGCAAGAGAAAAGTTTTAATATTACAGTTAATTTTCTCACGCATTATACTTTAGATTAAGATAAAAAAAAAATTGATGCATATTCCCTATTGCAGCCATTGGGCAATTCATCATAATCGTTTGTATGGAAATGTCTATAACTTATTAAAACAGTAAGTATTTGTGATCTGTCAAACCTCCATCGAGATTAACCTTTGAGATGGAGAGATATGAATTTGGCACTATTCATATATAGGGCTTCATTTGCGTGTATGAATTATGCATGGGACCTGCCGTGGCCAGATTCGAATATGCCTCTAACCGCCCCATCCCGTACACGTACATACATAGAGTACAGTTTCATCCATCAACTATTGCTTATTTTATAATAACCAAGGACAAGTTCCTTGTGTACATTCTTTATACTAATAGGTACATATTATAAATGTGAAAGTTTGTGGGTTTGGATGTTTGTTCCTCAATCACGCAAAAACGGCAGAACAGATTTTGATGAAATTTGACACACATATAGTTTATAGCCTGAATCAAGACAAAGAATACTTTCTATCACGGTCAAAGGTTCCCTAGGGATTTTCCTTAGGACGAGGACATTCCTTTTCTGCAGCTCAGACTTTGCTAGAGAAATCAGAGCATACCTATGACCAAATTCAATAGTTACATAGGTGTAACTACTGAGCATACCTATGACCGATAGTTACATTGGTGTATCTAATGAACATACCTATGACCGATAGTTACATTGGTGTAACTACTGAGCATACCTATCTATGACCGATAGTTACATTGGTGTAACTACTGAGCATACCTCTGACCAATAGTTACATTGGTGTAACTACTGAGCATACCTCTGACCAATAGTTACATTGGTGTAACTACTGAGCATACCTCTGACCAATAGTTACATTGGCGTAACTACTGAGCATACCTATGACCAATAGTTACATTGGTGTAACTACTGAGCATATCTATGACCGATAATAGTTATACTAAAACTTATTTTGTTACTGGCCACTACATTCATGTTAAGTAGGTTTTATTTAAGGAAAAAAATATGAACTATCACCACTGACCTTTATTATATAGAGGTCAGTGACTATTACCACAGTATATATATGAGTTTTTAAACTTATATAATATGTACTGTGCTATTACTCAAAGATGACCGGTGAGATGTGACTTATAAGCTAAAGAATCAGTCATATTTGTAAGGAAGCTTTAGGTTGTGTAAGTAGGTACATCATAGGGTCCCGAGGGAGGTTGATCTGACTTGAAACATGGAGATTATACCCACATAATATTCGGAGCATCGTATGAAATCAAGACGTAACTACTTATTTATTAATGGATAGGGATGTTTGAAGATTTATAATATAATACACACAACTATTTTGATTTTGAAAAATAGTGGATTTTAACCAAATTAAAATTGCTCATCAATCCAGTTAGGGAAGTAGTGTACTTTGTCATAAATAAATGAAATAAAATTAAATATGAAATAAGCTTTTGAATCTGAAAAAAATAAATGATTATTACAAATCCGAAAACAAAAACAAATGCATTTGAGATAATTAATATAGACGGGATCCCACCTGAGCTGCTACGGGTGGGTCGATTTTTCTAGTATTTTTCAATAATATTAATATTCTTAATATAAAAATAGCATTGTGAATGCTTAAAGTCTAAAAGTTCAATAACAAATGTGTTTCCTCGAACGTTTCATCTTTATCCAAACATTATATCACTTCGCCTCTCAAATTGATACAAGCCTTTCTACAGGGTTATTTGTAAAATACCATCAGAGGAGACGATTACCAGCATCATAAACAACAACATTTGTAGCACGAATTTTCCGAAAACAGACAAAAATCTACTTTCTATACAAAATGAGGAATGCTGATCGAGTTTTGTATGGAAAGTCGATTTTTAGTATGTTTTCAGAACAGTCATAGAACAAACGTTGTTGATTATGATGTTAGCAAAGAGATTGTAAAAAAAAACTAGATGTTAGTAAAAATTTACACCTGCGAAGTTGATGGTGTTTTACAAAATAATAACCTTGTACAACTACTAGTCTTGCTTATCTCAACTGGTTTCTGATGACTGCTACAATGTTTATTAGGTGTCGTTAGACCATCAGGCAGTAGGCCTGCCACTACCACTATATAATTTTATATTAATTATTCAACGTGTTATAAAATAACCTCTAACTAATGCCGAATCAAACTGAACATATTTGACTATGGGACCAACTCTACAATTTCATTCGTTTTGATATTTTCGTTATTATTTTGTTTTTTTTTTCGCAATTTCAGAGTTGGCAAACAAATATTGCTTAAAAATGGCACCATGGGGCCTAAAAAGTACAACCCGCTCAGCTTTAGTCGGGCCAGTCACGCACAACTAGAATAAATATTAATTGTTAGCTTGTTAGTAAGACCTTTAATCATAAAAGAGTTTATTTTAAGGTCTAAAAAACTGAGGTATAATGTAAGTAGGTTTTGTAGACGCGCGTAGGTGGGAATTATACGCAGTGTTTTCTCTACAAGCTAGTTTAGTCTTTGATAAATTTAACGTTATATTTACTTTGCGCTTAATATATTTTAGCTAGAACATATTTGGGACATTCTTATGTTGAGAATTCAATTATAAGTCTCGGCTCCGCAAAACTGTTCGTTATTTAGCTTATGTGTAGCACTCCCTCCGTTCGAACGTCGGATATTGAATTAATAGAAGAATATCAGGGATTGTGATGGTTGTAGGTTAATTTTTGGTATTTAGGATCTCAGCTTTGATTTATTGTCAATTGAGTATCATCCAATTACTTCTGGCATCATCATCATCATCTTCAGCCATTTTATAGTCCTCTACTGCTGGAGCACAGGCCTTCCTTATAGCCGGATAAGGAGGATGAGCCATAACCCACCACGCTGGCTCGATGCGGATTAGTGGATGTTAATGACTACAAATGCAGCCGGGACCAATGGCTTAACGTGACTTCCGAAGCACGGAGGAGCTCGAGATAATAGATTTATAGTCACCCATCCCATGACAGACCCATGCGAAAGTTTATTAACCTCCGCAATCTCTGGGCCAGGCGCTATACCACTGCGCCACCAAGCTCCTTTCTACTCCATCTCCTATTTACTTCTGGCATACCTAGAAATAATACGTATTATTTCTGATTCTGATATTTGTGATGGAAAATGATCTCACTTTAATGTGGAGCTCATTTTTCAATATTGACGACTCTGTATGAAATATGCAGGGAGAAAAAAGAAGCCCTTGACGAGTTTCTTGCCGGTTCTTCCCGTTACAAGGTCTCCCGCTTAGGGTTTGCGAACCGATGGCGTAGCTTTTATGACATTCACAAGTGCTTGTAACAGCCTAGACTGAATAAATTATTTTTGAATTTGAATTTGAATTTTGAGTCAAACTAACAGCAAGTATCTTTTATTCAGTAACTATATTTCAAATGCTTAGTTTAAATGTAAGTGGCTGATAAAAGGTAATCCAATGATAAAACTACCAACTGATTTTCATTATCGATTGCAATGTTTCATTACCGTTGCAATTTTCCATGAAAGTTTAAATTTTATGTCATTACCATCAAAGTAACATCCAATTCTACATTTAATACTTTCAGGTACAAATTAATGCTAAAATCACTAAAGCAGATACGCCGAGATCGGCGACGACGGAAGCTTCGCTGAACAAATTATGCCGACACAAATACTCGAGTTGTTTAGCTAACGAGCTTTGCTTAAATTAACTATAGCTGGAATCCGGGTGATACTATCGTTGGCAATAGTTTGAGGCTGTATTTAAGTATGTGTTAATTCAGATTTGCCAACTTCGATAGACTGTCTCAGATCTCACGCATCAACTTTGAGGCACCGGAAAATTTACTCTGTTTTGCAAATCTTTAGGTACTGAAGGTGTTGAAGAAATAAAATAGAGGTGAGTTTGAAATTTATCTAATTGCATTTTTTCCACTTTTCATTATTCTGATGATAATAAAAACAATTTTTAAAACAAGAATAGATCAGGATGAGCTAAAGTTAATTCAATTCCAGGAACGGTAGATGAGATTTCAAGCAAGCACTTAATTATTTTTTTCATATCAAAATTAACATACCAAGTGAATCTTAATTTATTTAAGTAACACTTTGTATTATGTTTTTTTGTTTGTAAAAACAAGCTTCTCTTTGATTAAATAAGTTTCCACATTTTCTTTTTGAACATTTAAATGCTAAAATGTTTTATGGTGCTAGCAATATTAATTGAAAGTTTTATGCCGCAGAGTTAGATGTAAGAAACTTCTTCCAAATTAAGCAAAACAAAACCTTAGTTAAAAACTGAACAGACCAAGAGGGCTCTCTTTATATTTCTTGTCTACCAACTAACGATCTTATTTGTCTAGACTCGGCTTTATGAGAAACACTCGACTGGATCAGGTGGACTGACCTTTATTTCAAACAAAAACACATTGCTCAATGGCCGGTAAAATATAAATTCATCATTATCATCATCATATCAGCCGCACGACACCCACTGCTGGGTATCCCTCCCCTAAGGATCTCCACGACGATCGGTCTTGCGCTGCCCGCATCCAGTGGCTTCCCGGAACCTTCACCAGATCGTCGGTCCACCTTGTCGGGGGCCTACCCACGGAGCGTCGTCCGGTGCGAGGTCGCCATTCCATAGCCGCCCCGCCCCAACGGCCATCGGTTCTTCTCGCTATGTGTCCCGCCCATTGCCACTTCAGCTGATCAATCCTTCGAGCGATGTCGGTTACTTTAGTTCTCCAGTGGATCTCCTCGTTTTTGATTCGATCACGCAGGGAAACGCCGAGCATCGCTCTCTCAATTGCACGCTGGGTGACCTTGAGCCTCCTCAAAAAATATCAATTACACACAAACTTAATGACAGATAATTTGGTATTTTTGGTTGAAACAATACGACAGCGTTTTTAGCTTTTTTCACCAACTGCAAACAATTATTTGTCATGAATTTGTGTGTTTATTAATAACAATTGATATTTTGCGAGGATGTGTATTTTTTTTTGTGGGAGTGGTGTTAGTGGTGCATTTAATGTAGCCTCGCAGTAATTTTATAACAACTTTGATTTCACGCTTTACTTACACGATTTAACCGCAGTTGTGATGTAATAACAGTTGGTGCTTACCTGAAAAAAAGATAAAGAAAATTTTAATTATTTGTTTCGAATCCAAACAAGTCAATATAATTTTATTTGTGAGACTTAAAAATACGACAGTAAATTTAACTTAACATATTATCAAGGAAAACTTAATGAAGTGGATGAAAGGAAAAAAATTAAAAAGAATGAAATAAAATAAACTTCGTTTCTGGAGGTAATGGGATGATTTAGTGGCTCACGAACTAATCAAGCCTGGCCGAACGGAAAAGTTGGGACGTGATGGGAATCAAAGTCGGCACCTTTCCAGGACAAATAAATTGCAATTGAGTTTGTTACTTACACTACAACTGTGTACAACATTAGATCAAATGAAGTAAAAAATAATTACGGCAGTCTTTATATATTTTCTTTTTAGGGTTCCGTACCCAAAGGGTAAAACGGGACCCCATTACTAAGACTCCGCTGTCCGTCTGTCTGTCTGTCACCAGGCTGTATCTCATGAACCGTGGTAGCTAGACAGTTGAAATTTTTCACAGATGATGTATTTATTGCCGCTATAACAACAAATACTAAAAACAGAAAAAAAAATTAAGGGGGGCTCCCATACAACAAACGTGATTTTTTTGCCGTTTTTTGTTCGATATTAATAACGACAACAAGTAGACGGTTATTTTTTTTAAAGATGATGATGTTTTCTGTTGCCACTATAACAATAACAAAAAATACTAAAATTTGAATAAAATAATTATTTAAGGGGGGCTCCCATACAACAAACGTGATTTTTGGTCGTTTTTCGGTACGGAACCCTTCGTGCGTGAGTCCGACTTACACTTGGCCGGTTTTTTTAAATATCAACCCGGAATTTATTCTTCTAAAGTTCTTCTAAAAAATTAATTTAGTTTTTGAAGAGAAATATATTTCGTACCTACTTCTGACAAAGACAGCGATGATACATATCTTTTTAAAATTGTTTTGTAACTAGAATTACAATATTTGATTTATTTATAAAATACTTTGATAAAATGAGTTACTTGTTAACACGTTGTTATTGGGTTGCTTTCTCCTTTATTTGTTTGTTTGTCCACAAATTTTATACTAGCTTCCCGATGAGCGAGACACTTGAAACTTTGAACATATGTCAGAACTGGAAGACAATGCAATATTATGGAGTCATGGAGCTAACTCTGACGGGAGATGAGGTCCAGGGTCTGATGATGAAGCCGGAAGAAGGCCACAGGAACTCTTTATTGAAACCATGCAATTCCATCGAGTTTTGGCTCGTTGATTCGTCTTGACGAGTACTCTTTTGGGGAATAGTATCCAATGGTCTGATGATGTAGTCGGAAGAAGGTCACAGGAACTCTTTAATGCGTGGGGCACATGCAAAAGACAAATTGATGATACCTTTCAAAATGCGCCCCACGCTTTTAGATTTAAAACTTCTGTATAGGGTTATAAATCTTACGTGAGAATTATTTTATACTTACTTTTTAGTCCGTTTTAAAAACGTGTTTGTTTTAGAAAAATGATTTATTATAATTTTTGATGACTGTATATAGACTTTTTCTGAAATTGTTTATCCTACCTAATATTAATAAAAAATGAGTAGGTAGGTACCATAGATGGAGTATGAAGATTCAGTCTTATTAAAACTTACAGAGACCTTTGAAAGTCGCTGTTAAGAGCTGTTTCCCAACATCATGACAACTATTCCCTTTGATTCCTGAAATAGAATTTTCATAGAGTTATACCGGTTTGTTGTGTCGGGTAAATCTATTTCCCAGAATGAACTGCTTTTTATGTTTAGTTAGCCTTAATTAAATACAATTAGATTAGGCAAGAGAAAAATTAATTACACCAACGAACAGCTAAATACGAGTTTTATCCTGAACTGAAAACAAATCTTTTAAATCCAGATACGATAAAATTTATTAAATTTGTACGAAAAAGTTATTTGCTAATGGAATTATTTTAGGTGATGGGTAGGGACTCGAACTAATACTCACTAAGACTTAGTATGCGTAGAATTTCAATCTTCAAATATCTTAGACGCTTACGTCACATGAATAACACATTTTTGTTTACCCTGTGCCTACGTCATAATAACTACATGTGGTTTGACTTGGGCGTAGCAGAGAGGGGCAGCTGCCCTCCCTTAGAAGAGCGGTCGTTCGCTGGTAAACTGCAATTCTGACGAGCTTCATAGCTTGCGACGCTTCTTATAAGACCTAAGGAACTAACAGGTTTGAAGGCTGGCTTGTGAAATCCAACAATACGGGATGTGATCTCTTTAAAATCGGTTACATATCATATCATAATAACTATTTTTATCCCAACTATTCTCGAGATAACTACGCTCGATTCACATATGTCCATAAGGCCTATTGCTCGACTCAACTACTGTTTAACTTACTTAACTTTGATTGAACTAAAATCAATTAAGATATGGGATGTTTCAACTATGTATGAAATGCCTTTAATGAAAGACTCGCCTACGGTTTATCAATTTATCAATAAGTTGAGGATTACACGCCAGCAAGTCGGTTCTGGCACTTTGCTTTGGAGCGATCGTAGCGAGCGAGGAGGAGGTTATGTTCCATTGCGACGAACAACGCACGAACCGAGCGAGCAAAGCGAGCGTGCCGTGGCAGCGGCCGGCGAAGTGCCAGAACCGACCTGCTGGCGTGTAACCCTCAACTTAACCCCAAATCAACAGTAGGTTCGTTCGTTAGTTGAATTAATCGTAGGTGACTCGTGCTGTAGGCATTTCGTTCATTAGTTATAACAAAAATATGTGAAACGATCTTTAGTTATTCTTAACAATAGTTCTTTTGGCTGTAGTTATCTCGCGAATAAGTTGGAATAGGTTTAGTAATCTAGGATTTCCTTTGTCTGCCCCCGCCCAATTTTAAATGACACTTTGAAAAGCCCTCATTGTTTCAGATTACCTTTATTACGAATACGAGAACAAAGAAAATAAAAACTTCTCTCAGAATTTCATAATCCGCTGATGCCTTAAAAGTGAAAAACAAACTCTTTGATGATTATATCATAATATTTCACAGAGAGATATTTAATTTAGGGGTTGAAGCCTCATTAGTATTCAATGGATATTCATGATTCACGGGTATTTACCCTTCTAATAACTAAATAATTACCTATTCTCTCAACGGGGTGACTGGATCATCAATAAATGATTACATATTTGGCAAATGACTGCAAATAAATATACATAATTAGTTATTTTCAGTAAATGCGTTAAATGAAGCAGTTTGAATAATGAATAATATTAATAGGTAGCTATTGAACAATCCATGTGCTTATTTTCAAAACGTGAGACTCGCAAAATTAAATCGGTATTTAAATAAAAAGCATCAAAGTGGATACCAAAGTGGTATGTACTTCAAAAATCAATAGGCTATTTGATTGTTGATTTGATTTAATTGATTGTAAATGTTCACTGAGAACTGTGTTTACCCTCAAAGTAGCATTGCTGTTAAAATATTAAAAGGCTCCACACACGCAACGAAACCACGAAACTTTAAAAGATATCAATAAAAAACATCTTAATTAGGGTAACGAATAAAGTATCGATTTAGTAACTTGAAATAAAATTCAAGCGTAATATTGTGTTCTAATATTACTAGCTTCCGCCCGCGATTTTGTCCGTGTGATCATTCGGAAAATCCCTAGGAAACCTTTCACCAAGATAAAAAAGTACCCTAAATTCATGCTATACGCTTTCTCTGTGCCAAATTTCATCCAAATCCGTTCAGCCGTTTTTGCGTGATTGAATAACAAACATCCAAACTTTCACACTTTTATAAATGCGAAAATCAGTTTGTTTGTTACGCCTTTACGTCTTAACTACTGAACCGATCATCATGAAATTAGATATATATATCATACACGTTGTCAGGAGTATAGAGAAGGACATAGGGTACCTTTATCCCGAAAAAAGTATTGTTCCCGAGGGATAGCAAAAAATCTTTCCACGCAGATGAAGTCGCGGGAGGCCGCTAGTATTAAATAGTAGGATAGTAGGATTTAAATGAAAAAAAGATTTGTTAGTAACCGTGATTATAGAAATACATTTTACAAAACTCATACATAATGATCGGCTTATATATACATACAACATTTAACTTACTTACAACTTACAACAACAGTATTACTAATGTATATTTTGCTGCTATAGTAATTTCTAAGGCGTAATGCATTGCAGCATTTTTTTATTTATTAAATGGGCTTACTCTTGGCCACATTCCAGAACCATAAGGCTAAGAAGAGGCCGAAGATGAAGCGAGCTTGCCCAGAAGGAGCCTATTCGCTCGGGCTTTAAATATCGCTGGGTTATATGCTTGCGGGAATACAGACGCAGGCAGGAATTCTACTCCTTGGCTGTGCGCATTAAAAAGGAAGATGAAAAACGCTTCGTGCGCATGCATGGAATGTCAACCAAATAGGGGTGAAACCCTGCCGTGCGTCTGGACGACCGATGGTAGAACGGGGATGGCGGAATGAGCTCATGCAGCTCAAGAGCACACTCTACGAAATATGATCTGTAGAACACCGCCATACAAGCTACTTCACGGCGGTGGGAAAGACTGTGAAGCTTAGTTTTTAATAGCGTACTATCCCCTATGAGTTTTCTGGCTCTGCGTATATACATGTATACGTGTATAGTAATTACTAGTTTGTAGCAAACGCTATTAATTATAATTATACTACCGTTGTTATGATCAGAGTAATTATATCTTTGCTAATTGGCAAATTATCCTTGGTTAAACTTAGTGAGTATGAGTATGTATTACGAAAACCATGTAACTAAAGAGATAAATACCAGGTTGGTCAAATGTTAAGCAACTTTAGCTGCATAACCCATGGTTAAATTTTCATCAGTGCATTCAAATGCAAATCTCAAGTATATTTACGTATTGCTTAAGATATTGCTGATTTGAATATAGTTTTGCATTTAATATGAAAACATGGTCACAGGTTAGATTTAAACCCACTTAGGTTCTAAGTTATATCTATACAGTGTGTAGGTAAGGGAACGATTCCGAAAAAAAGGCTTTTTTTCGGAATCGTTTGGTTCGGTTTGATTGATGATGTTTTTTTAGGCTTTTCATAGTAAGTGGGTCAGCTGAGTTATCATTTTGAATGGGAGTATATTTATTTTTTTCGTTTTTCAACCGCTGTTCCTTGGAGAAAATGGTTCAGTTTTAGCAACTCTACCATCTGCCTTTTTTTTCGGAAGTGTTCCTCTTACACCCTGTATATTCGTTCCTATAAAGTGGTAACCAATCCGCATTGAGCCCGCGTGGTGGGTTATGGCCGATCCTCCTTCCTTATCCCTCACAAGGGAGGCTTTTGATGTGACTGTGACCCAGCATCAAAAATGTCTGATGTGCAAGTGTACTTATGTTCTAAAAAATAACTACATAACATTATTTGAACACAAAATAGGAATAAGCTACTTCAAACATGTGTTTAAAAGGTCTACCACTATCTGACTTCGAAGCATCAGTGTAATAAAGTGATCATACTGCGCGAGCGCAACTGTGCGAGTGGTCAATTATCGCAAGTCTGGTGTGAACCCGCTCTGCCATATCTGGCGCCATATCTGCGCTGGTGTCTCTCTGACAGCTCACAGTATATCTTTACTTAGTATACTAGTACCTACTTCTTACATACCTGCTTATTACATTGAACTTGAGTACCGCGTTAAGCTTGATATCGATATCAAGTAATAGAGACTAGTAAAAAGAAATACCCTAGGTTAGACTACGGTAGAAGTTATTACATTGCATGATTGAAAATATTACCAACACCGACGTAGGTTTTTTTTGAATAGTTTCATAAGTTACAATATTTTGAAAACAAAGTATTTATTTATAAGTTTCTGATATTTTTTGTTAATTTTAGGGGTTGGAAAATTTTACCTCTGACGAGTTTTAACCTGCAACTCCCAAGAAGCCAAGAAGGCAGTCATTAGGCGTAATCGTAAATGTAATTAGCATTTATATTACGATGTTAGTATGTTAATGTATCAAGTAACACGGTCATAGGCAGATTATTAGTGTTTGTCCATTTTAATTTATCTACGATTGACAAATAAACGTGACCCTATAATGTTTTTTCAATTAACTACAAAAACATAAATGATTTGACGGTACCTATGTGATACAATCTTTGTATTAAAACAGCTTTGTTTTATCTCAGCTGAAAAGAGAGACGAAAGAAAGAGTTAAATTGAAATTCTAACTTTGAATAAATAAAACGTTTCAGACTTAGATGAAGAAGTGCAACGACAAACTGTTTTGAAGCGAAAAATAAATGTAAAGTTTCGAGCTTCTTAGACATTGGAAGTTACTCTCCACGTTCCCTTTTTATGAGTTACAAGCCAACGTGAAATAGTCTCCGCTTTGAAGAGCTACACTTATTTAAATTTGTTTCACCGCAATTTTACTTTTTCTTCATTTAAAAGAAAGGAAAAGACTAATGTTTATTGTTTTGCTGCGATACCGCGAAGTAGTGAATTTCTAAAGAATGCTTTTCTTTATTCTGATGATATTTTCGTCACTTACAAGTAACAAAACAAACAACAAAAACTGCTTAGTAATTTGTTACCAAAATTACTTTAAAGGTCAGTGCACGTGCATAATCTGTTATTTAATTAAATGTTTTTGTTTAATGGATTTAATAAAAATATTGACACTAATATACGCAAGATTAAGTTATTTTGTGCTAAGTACTACAATAAAGATACCGTAAAAATTTGTATCGAAAATACTACAACCTATTACTTTTTGAAAATTAAATGTTACGAGATGTCGATGCCAAGGCGTACTCTATCATATCACAAAGATAAATTATTGTTACACTATTCCTCTATTATGGAATGTTTTTTAACGTATTACGAGTAGCTTTCTGTAGACATTAGAAACACGTTTTAGAGTTTTTTGAACATAAGAAAAACAATAATTTCTCTCGAGCTGTTGTTGTCGCTATTTATAAACCAAAATCAATACCTAGATTGAGATATTATAAAAATACTTCAGACATCCGATCAGTCACGGCTGACGTTTGCGGCATATTTATCTTCATAAGATCACTTTTTTTTAGAAAACGAGCTTATTTCATGTAAAGTCTTAAAAATAAAAAAATAAAATAACAATGCCAATTTAGAACGTCTTGTGGAATCAAACAAACCTGTACTTTGATGAAAATAAAAATATTTTTTATTTTAATACAAGTTCTCGTTCTTGATGTTAATAATTGTCATGGTGATAGCTAATGCAAAGTCTCTTCGAATAATAAATCCGTCAATATTTTACCAATAACTTCAATGGGAAATGTCTGAAAAAACAACAAATGCCTGAAACATTTTTATACGTAGGAATAAGCTCCCTTAACACATATTGCAGATTTTTTTAAAAAAAGAACTAAAAGCATAAAATTACTTCGTTTTCGCAAAAGTGAAGAAGTAACACCTGAATGGAGATGATTCCTTAGCCACTACCTGCCACAACTATACCTCGCGCGACGAGTTAAGACCGCAGGGCAGTGTGGAGTGGGTATGCGCAATATTATTTTTTAATAACAAATTTCTACTGCGCATACCCCCTCTACATTTGCCGAGCGTTCTTAACTCGTCGCGCGAGGTATACAACACGTTATAAAAAAAAAACAATTTGACATTTTGTATCAACATTTTTTTAATACATATTTCGGTTATGGCAGGTGGTGGAGGTGCCCCTTAAAAATATTTCAGCCAATTTGATCTTTTTCAGACATTCCCCATTCAGATCGTCTTAAAATAGCTTCAGTATAATCTTACATTGACGAACAGAAAATGAACAGTCCCAGGGTTTTGTCCTACGTTTTTAAACCAGACAATAATGGACAATGGCCCTCCAATAATTACAAATGGCGTATTTTTTCATAATTAAAATGCGAAAAATACTTTCTCCACAATAAGAAAAATTATGTTCTTACGACGCGTAAGTAATAAGAAACAAAAGAATCAAGAAGGGCTGTTTCGTTTAGATTTATTGCTTTGTCGCTCGGTAAGAATAAAAAAAATACATAAAAGTACCAGTCGCACTAATAGTTTCAATTTTTGTCTCCAAAAGAGTATTTTTTTAGTTTAAAAAGTTAGACCTAGTGAAACACATTACATTTACGTAGACAAAATATTTGACATACTTACTATAATTTTGCATACACATAACTACATTATTTATAACCATAACTTAGCAGCAATCCTTTTTCCTGAATATGTAATGTAAATCCTTACTAATATTATAAATGCGAAAGTCCGTTTGTTTATTTGTTTGTTTGTTTGTTTGTTACGCCTTCACGTCATAACTACTGAACCGATCATCATGAAATTTGGCATACACGTTGTCAGGGGTACAGAAAAGGACATAGGTTACCTTTCATCTAGAAAAAACGTATAGTTCCCGTGGGATAGCGAAATAACTGTCCACGCAGACGAAGTCGCGGGCGGCCGCTAGTCATACATAAAAATGTCATAGTTTCTCAGGTTTCTCGCCATTAGTCATTAACTAAATACGTATAAAATATCAGATTTTCTACCACAAGTCATTACTAATGAAACTCGTTATCACATTGATCACACTTTGCGATTCCAGTTTGGTCGTAAATCCTACTAATATTATAAATGTGAAAGTTTGTGGGTTTGGATGTTTGGATGTTTGTTCCTCAATCACGCAAAAACTACTGAATGGCTTTGGTTGGAATTTGGCACACAGATAGTAGATAGCCTAGATTAAAACATAGGATACTTTTTATCCCGATATTCTCACGGGAACGGGAACCACGCGGGTGAAACCGCGGGCGGCCGCTAGTAAGGTATAATTATACTTGGTACCGGCGCAAGCGCATACCCATGTGACATGATGGGAATACTTTGATGAAGAAAATTAATGCAACATGTTTATTTCCTATTTTTGTATTCTTTCTGAAGAACGCCAAAAACTGACTTTTTGGAAATAGAATCCCACCAAAAACATTTTCATGTAAAATGTTGCCAAGATGAGACCATATGGTTCGCAGTGTCAAAAAGTTATCAGACCGCATGTAGGGCTCTACAGCTTTCTCTCTACACGCCCTAACTTTACAAGCCCATTCACAAACTCTACTACTTAAGCTAGGGTTTCCTAGGATGACGGTGCCGTCATATTACGACCGTAATTTAGCAGCGTAAAACGTTGTTTATGTAAACAATACGGCGCGGTTCCTGACGTTACGTTGTCGCCGTATTGTTTACATAGACAACATTCAACGCCGCTTTAATATTACGGCCGTAATATGACGGCATCGGTATTCTAGGAAACCCTAGCTTTAGTCAAAATAGTGTCTTTGTGCTTCACTTGGTCGTCATGGCGGCGGCACTTCCGTGCTCCCAGATTTGGTTTTATTCGCTTCACTACCTTAAAAGTTTGATGTTTATAATTAAACGCTAATGACAAGACAACATGTTTGAGTATTTGAAATTTCGAAATGTATTCAAATCATAATAACAGAACAAACGAATTTAAATAATTTTGTTAGGTAGTTAAGAGTATTAACTAGTAGTAAAAATGAGTCAATGCATTTCCTAATAACTTTTTAACGCGAGAATGTAAAAGCGAATTTTAGGCCTCAAATATAGCAGTCAGTTCTCGAAGAAGTAAGCATGAAACAATGTAAATATAAGTCAAATATTGCAGAAGTGCCGCGTCATCACCACCTCCATCATGCAAATCTCCGCTCTCAGTCAACTCGAGCGAACAAGAAAATTCATTCAAATGCAAAATCACGTTGTAAAATTCTATACGTTACAGTTATGTGCCTATTCTCTCATCTGTGTTTAAATATTCGTTGCATAATCACCGATTCAAAGAGATATCGCAATTAATTCTAGTGAATTATTCAAAAACATAATGGTTAGGTATTCGTAAAGGCGGTTAGTTCAGTCGAAGTTTACTTTGCTTTGTGAAAATTCAATAGCTTAAGTAAAACCTCTGTGTATTTGTATTACAAGGTTTGTACTGTAGATAAAGTTAATGAAATAAAAGTATAGGTAAGTTAATTAAAAAAAGAGTCTTTTAGGAGTTTAAATATTCCGGGCCAGCTTTCATATTACTTAATTGCATTATTACTTAAACCAAAGGAAAGTGCTAAATCCATGATTATTACAATTTACAATGTGTCTAAAAACAAAACAAGATAAGTCCGAAAATATGTTTAGAATAATAATGTTACTAAACGTTGTTATTTGCTGTAAATAATAAAAACATCTTTCTGAGATTTTAACTAAAACTATTTATAAAAGAACAAGCAATTCTGCAACAATATTCCGTTTCAAAGTGAGGAAAATGTAGAATTGAATTGATAAAATGGATTACTGAAAGAAGACTTCATTTTATTTTAAAAATGAATGTAAACTGCATTTAAAGATTTTTTTAAATATCGCATTATTTACTATACAAATTGATACAATACGTAATCATTTAAATTTGAATGTAAAATTTCATGGTCTTCCTTTTGTTTAAGATACTGTGTTACTTAACAAAAAAATATCCTAATGAGTAACCCTTTCGAACGGTATCGTATAAAAATATTTTTTTTTTCTAATTTGGTGGGTTCGATTCCTGGTTAAGGCATGCGATTTTTCGAAAATATTTGAATACAGTTCCAATTATTTTAAAAATCAAAATGAAGTCTTCTTTGAGTAAAATTTCCTATCTTCAATATTTGAGGTACTTTCCCTCCGTGTGGCAAAGTTTTGGGACACCCGGTATATGATTCTTTTACAATCCAAGCTCTGTGTCTCTGGAATAGTATCCCTGTAACAATCAGAAGTTCTCCCAGCAAAGACTCCTTCAAAAAGAAAGTTCATGTCTTACTCTTAGAAAGCTCATAGGTTATGTGAAATCATCGATATTTGTATTTCCTTCTTATATGTACTTGATAAAAATTGTAGATTTTTATTTATATATATTATATGTAGTACATTTATGTTTTTATATATATTATATGTATTAAATTATATGTTATGTTGTATTTATTACTATTTTACCTTATGTACCGCCTTCATTGATATCTGTTTCCCAAAGGTTGACTGGGAGGGAATGTTTTAAGCATTAAGTTCGCCTTTTGTAACATTTTTTAAATGTAAAATAAAGTTTGTTAAATAAATAAATAAATAAAAAATTAATAAATGAAAACTAAGCTTTTTGATAACATCCGAAGTATCAATCGATTGTGAAACATGACGTAGGCACTAGAAGTATTGAATGGACACATTAAAACGAGTGTGTTGCAATCGGGTTATGATAAATTGATCAAATGGATGTCGGTGTAAGCTAAACGTTGTTGATACATTAATTCAAAACAGTCAAGCGCAAACTGTTGTAAAAGGTTTTATTTTGTAATCAATCAAATATCTTAATTCAGCATTCATAAAAAAATAAACGCTCGTCACAAGTTTAACGCCCAAACATTAATTTCACGCAGTTAAACAATTCCTACGGAATATTTGAAAATTCCTGGTCCAATTTTACGGTTTACGGAATTGTTCCTCAGGTATAAAACAACACATTTACAAACACCTACGTAAACCAACTCAGCCGGAGATGCAAAACAAAGGCATAGGAAATGCGGAGGCGTTGTGTGCAAGCGTACGACACAATGAGGCAAAAATATCCAGAATGTGTTTCTCGGAGCTTTCTCGTACTACTCTTGTCCTCCTAGAGCCTGATGAATAGTAAAATTGAGTGAGTCGTTATACATTGCTCGCTTGTGAAGAGCTTTGTAGTAAATCTACGCTATAATAACAGTAATGTAAGCAAAATCGAGCCTTAATTCGCCTCAAAATCTCTACGTTGCACGAGGACAAGAACTTGAAACAACACTGTTTACGTATTCAATCGCGTTAACTTTAATTTGTTTAGTATCGGAGGAGCGTCGTCGTTTAGCGGCGTGAACGTAGAACTTCGCACGATCGTTATAAACATCGAAGTTCAGATAAACCCACAACATAAAACGTGCTTAACGCGATTCTGCTAACTATCGCTGAAACGAAATACTTAGCTGAAATTGCAAAACGAAAGGTTTCTTTTTGAGCACAAAAAGTAATGAAAGACTATGTTTTTGTTTTTGTATTAAAAAAAAAATTAATTTCCTGTTATAAAGTTCAATCCTATTAATATTATAAATGTGCAAGTTTGTGGGTTTGGATGTTTGTTACAAAAACTACTAAATGGATTTGGTTGTAATTTGGCACACAGATAGTAGATAGCTTAGATTAAAACATAGAATACTTTTCATTCCAATATTTCTACAGGAACGGGAACCATGCGGGTGAAACCGTGGGCGGCCGCTAGTAATATTACAACGATGTTCGTTCCATGATCGTTAATATCTTCATTAATTTAAAATTAGAATAATCTAAATATTACAATGTACTTTTCATAAAGTACTAATACTAATTTATTTTAATTTGATTAGTTTTAGTAAGTGCAGTATGCGGACCCCCAATCATAGCGTTGCGTAGTTGCGTACTCGATATGATTGAAAGTCGACGGCGCCGCGGGGCGTTGTCGAATAAGTGTGATACGTCATTAATCACGTCTCTGATTAATTGATAGCTGACGCTGGAAGCTTTTAAACGAGCCTACAAAGCTTCTTTTAAAATCTTGCAGCGTCAGCTTACAAAAGCTCGTATCGAATGTGGAGAAGATCAAACTTTTTGCCTGTTTGAACCACTTAAGTTATTCCAGGACCCTTCAGACCAATAAAACATTTTTTTAGAATCGTTTGAACGTACCCCTAACAGTGCATAATTAAAAAGTTACTGTTGAGTTTGACTATTTTTTACACCAATCAATACAACGTGTTAATGAATAAACGAAAAACCTCTTAGGTGGTGATTGTGCTCATGAATATGAACAACTTTTACTATGGGGCCAACTCTGCAACTCAACAAATAAAATCAGCTGTTTCATACAAGTTGTCAATACCTACTCGACCAGAATGTATGAAACAGCTGTTTTTTTTGTTGAGTTGCAGAGTTGGACCCATACCTAAGAGGTTTTGCGTTTATTAATTAACATGTTGTATAAAGTAGGTAAGTACTAACTAAATGATTAAGTTATGACAAGTTTCACATGTTACGTATAAGTTCCAGATATTATCGTATTTGACAGATGTTTCAAAGAAATTCTGTTTCATAAAAATGAAAAAAAAAAAAAAAACAAACGAGAAGTACCATCTTAGAACCCGTGAAACAGAGTAAGTCATATTCAACCGCGTAAGCTAGTTTCATGTTTAAAGAGATCTTTTTCTCAAGAAGATGCTAAAGCTGAAAAAGGCTTTTTACGTAAATCCAAATTGTGACTTAAAGTAACTAGAAAAAGGTTTTTGTAGCTGGTGTCATTGCAAAAAAGGGAAATATAATTATAGTAACCACATTATGTACTCGGTATCCGTTTTCTTATTTTCGCGAAACCTCTCGGACCCTTTGGAACCTTTTAGGCCTCTAAGTATAGCCCATATAAAGTTTCCTGCTTATTTATTCATTTTGATGGAACCCTATGTAAGTAAGATTTTAAGGAAAGGTTAAAACGTCAAGATTACATAGAAATGTTAAGATTTTAAACTAATAACTCAACATAATAATTCACTTTTAATTTACATATAGGTACTAGAGTTGATTTGGTTTTGATTTGTTTCAATTTTTATACTTCAGGATTTTTGATTAGCATCAAAATGGCGACGCCAATATCATAATGGATAATTTGTAAAAAAAAAACAAATTTGCTGAATATTTTTTATAGGTTGGAATAAAATAAGCTCCCACAGTAATAGAAAAAAGTGTCAGAATTTTCGGTTGTGTGAAAATTTAAGTGGTGGCAATGATTGTTATGTTATGTTATGTCCATTCTGATGTTATTTTTAGACATTTGTGAAGTCAAAGAGATTTTTTATTTTTTTTATTTTCACAAAACCGAATATTCTGAAACTTTTTACTATTAGGTACTAAAGGAGCTTATTCCAACCTATTATATAGACCATTATATTACCGACCTGCTGAAGTGTAAGCGTCAACTTAACCCCAAATCAACAGTAGGTAAATCGTTCATTAGTTCAGTCAACTTTAGGTGAGTCGTGCTTTATGCATTTCGTTCGTTAAATATAACAAAAATATGTGAGACGATCTTAAGTTATTCTAAATTAATATGATTTTGGCCGTGGTTGTCTGGAGAATAGGTGGAATAGGTTTAGTTATTATGATATGTAACTGTTTGGCACACATTGTTTATAAACCTGTTATCAGTGTAACTGAGGGCCTATAACAAAAAAATCACAGATTTCGCAGTTCTCGCAAGAATTGGAGCATTGAAAATGAATACAAAAATTTACGAAAAAACTAAATCAAATCAAAAGCAAAATCCTATAATTTTTCTAAGGTATACTAGGTACCTTTTTATTTTTACGATCGATTGTGACACTCGGCTGCGCCTCGTGTCACAAAAGTGCCCCTGACTGCTTCGACGCCGCTGAAATATTATTAACCGATTCACAAAAAATCAACTAATGCACTTCTCGTCTGCTTCCACATCTTTCAATACCTTTACCATGACGATCGGTCAATAATCATAGAAACTACATCACTTTTTATATACCGAAATACCCGTTTTTCTACAATTCCAAATCTAAAGGGACCACCTACAGGTCACAATTATAAGCCGATTTAAAAAAAAAAATCCGCTATTTTGTAGCTAAACTAATACCCTAGGACATTTTTTTTCATTTTTTCTTAAGTCGGTTTTTTTCTCGAAATATTTACAATTTAGTAAACAAACACCCCCCAAAAAACCAGAATATTTCGTGATTTCAAAAAAAGTTACCAGCCGATTTTCAAAATTCAAACGTTCACACGTGTCTCAATAAATTACTCAACTTTTGGTACTATTCCCATCTCGATCCTCTTAAAATCCTCGGAACTATGACCAAAAATACGTCTCAGGCGATTTGCATTTGATAACCATTTTCAATGGTAAAAGAATCACGATAGTCGGACGCAATTAGTTGTTCAATTTACTTGATATTGAACCTTATTTGTGGGTAAATAGGGCCACGTAGTGGGACAAACATCGTACGCTTATCGTGATGCTTTTTGGTAATAGGCCCTCTGATTGAGTAACAAACACACAAACATCTAAGCTTCTAAACACATTACAAACTTTCACATAATGTAGCTAGCAGCTGCCGCCGTAGTCACGTCACAGTATATTGCAGCTGCAAAGGTGTGCCAATAGGGAATGTCTGAAAAAAAAAACATTCCCTAGGGTTTTTCAGGGGATACAAACGCGGGCAGAAGCTAAAGACAAATAACACTCGTGGTATGAACGCGCGCCCTTGTATGCGCGATATCTCCTCATCGCATGTTCACGGGTGCCACTCATGTTAACCGTTGCTTAACTAACAATTTGACATTTTGCGTCATTGATGCTTTGCACTCTTATTCAGTCTTAACACAAATAAATGTTTGATATTTTTTATGTTTACGACACTAATTCATCTTTAGCACCAGATTTATTTATTTAAAATCCTAAGTTGTCTTTAGTAGGTACCAAACTAATGTTATTTTACGATTACTGAGGGCCTAGTGCGAGTTGATATTTTCACTTTTCACTATCGAAAACTATCGGATATCCTACTGCTCATAATCAATGCGAGTGAAAAAGAGAAAACGATAGTTTTCGATGGCGACCAGTGAAAACATCAATTCGCACTAGGCCCTCTGAATTGATAATATTGTGTCTAAATCGTTTAGAGTTTTAAAAGACAAAATTAAGTATAATTTGTCTGCCGTCTCTGAACCTACGAATTTATTTCTATTTAATCGCTTGTGAAGCAACAATAAAACTAAAACAGGTTGTGATAAATAGGCCATATTTACCTAAAGAAAGAAAGGAACAGTTTTATGAATTGGACCGGTTATTAAGGGCCTTTGGGTTTGACGTTTTACGTTTACCTTTTGGCTGTAAAAACCTATCAATGACAGAACTACTATGGAATCATCTTAAAAATGATTTGAAATCTTCTTCACCTGAAGAACAAAGTCCATCGTTAGCAAAAGATCATATCATTGCAAAAATGAATGCATTACTTGTTGAAAAATGGAATGATTTTGAAAACACAATTATAAAATGGGAAAACGAATTGTTGAGTTTGGACATAATGACAGAGAAAATTTTAGATAAGTCATTTCGATTTGATGTGAATAAGATTACTGCCTGTAATCCTGAAGACAAGTATTATAAAACTTAAACATTGCATTAAATGATAATTTGAATGAGAGAGAAAAAATCTTTGGGTTAGCTTTAATATTCTTGTTCGCTGGGCCAGGCGCTAAACCACTGCGCCACCGAGGTCCTCTTATGCTGTGTCACCATAGTTTAAAACCTACTTGGCTTAGATTAGCCGTCTAATAAAGGCTATACTTTACATAGAGATAGTGCAATTGGCCAGCCGCGCCCAGCGCTATTGAGACTCTACCACTTTGTGTAATGGCTCGCTCTAGCCAATTATACCACTACAGCTTGCTTAATCTATGACGCAAATGTGCGCGATTAAGTAATATGATTACATTTCATATGTATAAATTATATGCTGTACCTACGGAGGTTGTTCGCGAAATGAACTATTTGTATGTAAAAGTTTGTTAACTACACTCTATTACCATAATATATGAGTAGCTTTTTTAATACTTTATGGACATTTCATGATCATAGTTTTGAAATTGCCTATTTTATGATATAATTGAAATATTATGTAACTAGGGTAATGAAATAGTTTACATCTAAAAAAACTGTGCTATTTAAACAGTTATTTTGTACATTAATTACGAAGCCGTTTTTGTCATCATTTTGGCATCAGCCATTATATTGTCCCTACTGCTGGGGCACAGGCCTTCCTAATGGGTGGATAAGGAGGATGGGCGCGGGCCCAATGTGGATTGGTGGGTGTTAATGACTGCAAATGCAGCTGGGACCAACTGTTTAACGTGCTTTCTGATTCGAAGTAAGGAGGAGCTCGAGATAATAAATTTTTGTTCACCCATCCCTTGACCGACCCTTGCGGAAGTTGCTTAACCTTGACAATTGAAGGCTAATGTGCTAACTTAGGCGGCCCCCAGACGACACAATAATATTGCGCAATACTTAACCCTTTGTAGACTCGTGTGTAATTTTTTTAACTCACTACTCTAAGGTTCGGAACGACCAAGATTACCTACAAAGTCTGCGTTTTCCAATTGGAATACGAATAATTTAAACTTTACTGTTTTTTGAGAAGCTACCATGAACTTTAAAGTTCGTGGTCGTTCCGAACCTTAGAGTGAGTTAAAATTTTGTCACAAGAGCTGTTTACAAAGGGTTAAACATATTGAATATTAAATATTTACGATAAATGATGACAAAGAGGAGCTCTCGATGGCGCATTAAATGTAGACAGTTTTTGTGCAAGTATATACTTAAAAAGAAAAAATATTTAAGTTAATGCATTCGATTTCAGTGGTGCATTCGGTTTTAGTAAAGCTTCCGATTCGATTTTAATAACAAAATCATACTTAATTAAAATATTAAAAATAGTAATTATAAACTAAGTAGGTATGTTGGCATGATAATGTCGAAATATCAAAAAGGTACCTAAACTAAAAAAAAGGATATTTATATTTGTGTTAGTATTTTGCTTTCCCAAACCCTTCAAAAATCATCTTACATTTAAAACGTAGAATCCCCTTCGGAAATCATTTTACTTACATTTAAACACCTAGAGAGGATTTAGAAAGCAATACTTAACGTTCTTCTTGTCAGCTAAAAAAGTCTGGAACGGGCGGTAGGAAAATATAGACGATTCAAAATTACTTAATAATTAAGTTTATTTGAATAAAGCTTATTTGACTTTGACTTTGACTAACTGACTTTAAAATCAGCTACCAACCATGCAAACTAAAGTTTTAGTAAATATTCCAGCGTTTATTAAGTAAAAAAAAACCGCCCAAGTGCGAGTCGGACTCGCGCACGAAGGGTTCCGTACCAAAAAACAGCAAAAAATCACGTTTGTTGTATGGGAGCCCCCCTTAAATATTTATTTTATTCTGTTTTTAGTATTTGTTATTAAAGCGGCAACAGAAATACATTATCTGTGAAAATTTCAACTGTCTACCTATTGTCGTTATTAATATAGAACAAAAAAAAAACAGCAAAATAATCACGTTTGTTGTATGGGAGCCCCCTTTAAATATCTATTTTATTCTATTTTTAGTATTTGTTGTTACAGCGCCGCAGCGCCAACAGAAATACATCATCTGTGAAAATTTGAACTGTCTAGCTATCACGATTCATGAGATACAGCCTGGTGGCAGACAGACAGACAGACAGACAGACGGACAGCGGAGGCTTAGAGGTCTGTCTGTCTGTCTGTCACCAGGCTATATCTCATGAACCGTGATAGCTAGACAGTTGAAATTTTCACAGATGATGTAGCCGCTATAACAACAAATACTAAAAACCAAATAAAATAAATATTTAAGGGGGGCTCCCATACAAAAAACATGTTTTTGTCGTTTTTTGTACGGAACCCTTCGTGCGCGAGTTCGACTCGCACTTGGCCGGTTTTTTCTCTTTATAAACCCAAGTCCAATTACAAAATTTAATTTCCACGTTCTAAGTTTCAAATGCTGTCGAGCTGCAGAAATAGCTCAGAGCACAACAGTTTCGCTCGATTAAATACTAAAATGGCGGAATGTGACCCCAAATATGCAGAACCAACTTGTCTATAACCGATAGACGCAGATAGTCTATAATAAACACTGACGTCCATTCTTCGATCATCTAGTGTGTGGCCTAGAACCGGGGATAATACAAAAAAAAAATAGAGACTCTCTAGAGTATTAGTGTTTATTCTGAAAAGTTTCCAGTTGATTAAAACCCATACGTTACACACAATAAAAATTTAAAGTTTCAATTCATAATCAGTGTATTATTCCAAAACGACATTATCGCTAACGTTTCGAACTTATCGTGGTACAGGGAATAATAAAAAACTAACCGCAAAACATCATGATATTATCACTATCCACTAGAGAATTTACTTTTAACTCCTTGAATAGAACCGGTCCCCACTACTTCCACTTCTCACAGCATAAAATCTGTTTCAAATTAATTAAAATCTGTAGTAATTCATTATTAAATATCGCAATGACAGTAATCTTTTTACTTACCTAATTAAATTTTATCCATCATGACAATGACATGACATGTCAATATTCTCCTCTTATTTTTGGTTTGGGAATCAACTCTCTTCTTCAGGGAGTAAAGATTCAATGTTAAAGGAGTACTCTCCTCCTTTTGGTACTCTTTTTACATTATGATCTTCTTTTTCAAAACTTTGTAAAAAATAATAATTTTGATAAATAAAGTCAAAATGTTGTCTCGAGAATTTCTTTGGTTTCAGTTTTCAGTTTAAATTAATTTTAATTTAATATTTGATTAGATTTATTTACACAATTTGTAATGTGATAATGACTAGCTAGACCATTTGTGGATGTTGTGGATATGATAATAATTGTGCGGAGAAGCTCATGGTATAATGCATCACGTGCCCTGGCGTTGTTTCCAAACAGAAGGCACCCGAGGAATATTCGCGTGATTACAATGCTTATGGGATAGCCGTGCTCTTGTCCCCGGACATCAATACGAGGGCAACAGACCCTAAATTTTTACATGATGCTATTCAACGAGGATTTAGGAACCATTCACAATAACTTTATCAGTCGGTACACTACTTGCATACAGCAGAGCGGCAGACATGAAAATCGACCTATGTAGCGAAGACGTGCTTTCCGCTTTGTGTCTGTATTTGTTATTTGTACAATAAATAATTTACTACTGACGAGAAAGTGGTTAATTTCTATCAGCCGATACAAGTTGTGTCAGACAACCCATAAATTGTCAAAAAGACGTTCCGAGTAACTCCGAATAATTACGATGAGTAGTACGCGTGTTGTCGATTGAGTTGAGCGGAACTGTTGTTTGCATTACATTGAATTTACGATTAAGTTTGTTAGAAAAAATAAAAAGGTAAGATTTTATTTTAATTAGTTGGGACCTTAATGATTCAATTACTAGTGACCTATAGAGGCTCCCTTTTTAATATTATCCCCGATTCTAGGCCACACACTGTACCAGTCGCAGCGTCCATTATACAAGTACGCTGGACAGGCTATTGTCATGAAATGACAGCAATTTTTTGTGCCGATTTGAAAATCGCCATATTGGCGCTAAGAGCACTAGATTCTAATAGCAGTAGTGAGTGTACTTGGAACTAATTAATTCCAAGTACACTTACTACTGCCATAGTATAGGATCTACTGCTCTCAGCGCCACTATGGCGATTTTCAAATCGGAACAAACGATTGGTGACGTTCGCCTGTCCAGCGTACTTGTATAATGGACGTCAGTAATAATAAACACCATTGCGATCTAGTATTGCCACTTTGCTGTTTGTCATCAAAAGAAATAAAAATATCTGTCAAGTACCCCTTTTTAATATACTATATCTATGGTCAAGTAGGGGTTTTCAGGCTTTATAATAATTTTCCGGGGTTGTATGCATGGTACTCTATCTACTATATTCACCTATATATTACCAAACTGCCTCTATAACGGTACATATCATAACAGGACCAGACTATAAGACTAATTTTATGTGATCGCGCGGTGCCGAGCGTCGTCGCGCGGTAGGAGTATTCACATGATAGCGTGTGCACGCGCGGCAGCCTGGCATTGAGAATGGACGTGGAGGAGGCAATTCACTGAGAAACCACGCGACTCTACTGAACGGGTCGATGCAGGTTTGTGGGGCACCACGCGGTAATGTAGACAATATAACATATTTTCACAGGTGCCACAAGGGTCAAAGTTGGTGATTCAGTCAGCAAAAAGGAAATAACTAAAGTGGAACGGTTCAAGGTTCAATCATTGGACCGATAGAGTACCTGTATGTGTTAATGATATGTGCAACGTAATCTATGAGGACTCAGTATAGCAGTTTGCCGACGATACTTGCGTCTCGTGGCTGCCCATGCTGACACATAGACTAGCTACACGTCGCCGAGTGCAAAGTGCAACAAAACTTAGTGCAAATGGGCGCACGACGCCAGTCTCGTCATAAACTCGGAAAAAACAAAAGCAATCCATATCCATTCCTCTCACAATAAAACTCCTCACTCACACACCTTCTACCACTCCACATGTCTTGAACAGGCATGCATTCACAATAATAATGGACTAAAAGCTGGCACCGGAAATAGGTAGACAATTTACAGAGCGACGAAATCCCTCTAGTTAGTTAGCCATACTATCATTATTATCAGGACACCTCGCAGATTTTCAGTGGTGGGGATGGGAGTGGTTGAGCAACAAAGGGGCTGAAAAGCGATTAAACGTATACGATTTACAGAGCGTACCTTCAAAATGCGCGAAAAAGTGGTAATAAGTTAGCTCAATTTTTTTTCCGGAATTGATAACATTTCAAAAATTTTGCCCTGTGTTTTTATTTATTATTTAGAGATTACTGATGAAAACAAGATACACGTATTTTTTTTATTTTCCAAAATTTTTATTTTAAGTCATCATAATATTAATTTGAAAACTTATTCATTCTAAAAGAGCGTAAGTGCCGTTTGAAGGAATTCCAGTGGACTTGCCTTTGCCATATGGGTTAAAAACATAGAGTAAGATAAAAAAAATAGGGGTAGAGAGCCCTCTGGCGATTTTAAAACTTACTCATTTTGAAGCGCCATCTCTGATCGGCGATTTTCTTGTTTGTTTGTTTTTTTTTTTTTAGTACCTAATCTAGCAATCCTACCTACGGCTTTGTTCTAATTATCTTTTATAACATTCTAAACGCCGTGTTCACTAGTATTAGTATTTTTTCCGAAGAAAATAACTAACACATGAGAACGAACGTTTCAAATGTTATAAGAGATAACTAGAACAAAACAGTTAAAAACATAATTACAAAAGGGAGAAAAGAAAAGGACACAAAATTAAACAATTAAGTGAAAGAGTCATTATGTTTTTATTTAATCCTCTCAGTTTATGCCTAGGGATAATTTTATTCAAAATTGTTCATATTCTTATTTCTTAATATTTATTCATTCACAAACACGGTCAGGGTGCCTACTAGCGTAGTAGGTACCCTGACCGTGTTTGTGTAGTACATTAGTATACCTACCTAGTAGTATTAGGTATACTAATGTACCTACACAGTGGCGAAGGGTCCATACAAGACGATTCCCATTGGCTTACCTTTTAGAAATCCCACCCTACCGATCCACTATGCAGATTATAACACTTTTGTTGAACGGCTTACCTTCGCCATAATTTCACCCCTCGCCACAGCTATTAATTTTTCCCAGGTAAGTATAACATAATCTTGTTAAATGTAACCTATTAAAGAACACATCACTAACACTTAATAAGTATTGCTAGCAGTTTTAATGAAAATACATTTTCATCAAAACATGTTGCGCAGCCAGTAATTGATAACTGAATATTAAAACCATTCCAGTAAAATTATTCGTAAATAAGCAATTAATGCTTCCGCATAGAAAAACAGGAAGGATGGTGCAAGGTCGAACCAAAATAATTTAACTGACACCTATACGAAGTCCTATATATTATTACGAGATATAATACAATCATTTTACTTACACCCTTACTTTAAGTCTATAAAACGATTATGGAGCCAAAGAGTCCCGGAATTGAAACAAGTAATAATACTTGTTTTTTATAAAAAAAAAAAGAATTTTCATCATTTGCGGTTGCCAGAACTAAACTGCTCGATAGCTCGTACTGCACCTGTATCAGGATGACAACAGAGTGGGATGGGGGTGGGCTGTGATCTGAAAAAAAAATGTTTGTAATTTTATTATTAAAAATATTGTAGCTTATGAAATTGATGCATAATGAGGGCATTATGCATGATGTTTGCAGTTACGTCTTTGTAATTCTAGAGCGATGTTCATAACAAAACGTGTGCGTAAAGTAACTGCGTTTTACCTGCACGTAACGGTACAATTATTTTGAGAAATATCTACCCTTAATTTGCGTAAACAAAACTTACATGATATTTCTGGTATATGAAGACGAAGTGGGATGGGTTGGAATTGAAATGGGTCTGGAACTGGGATGGGTCTGGTTGCCTGAAAAAATATAACATAAAAAACTATATTTTCATAAACACCAAAATAATAATACAAATTTCTAATAATATAATTTTGTAATAATTTGATAAAAAAGATAAAAAGAAAGTATGAACGACAATTGCTTACAAATTCAATAAATAACAATAAATTGCTCTGGAAAAATATAAAACAAATAACTTATACTAAAAAAAATAATACACCTAATCAAGAACTTGCTCAAATTGGGACTACACCTGTTGATTCGGCAAACAAAATTAACAAATATTTTGCTAATATAGGCAAAGATTTAGCAGAGAGTATTCATTCAAATACTTCTCAAAATGACTTTAATAGTTACCTTAATAAAGTTCCTGACCAATGTCAATCTATGGCCCTACTAGATACTGATCCTGAAGAAATCAATTCTATAATAATGAATCTGAAATCTGATGGTGCACCGGGCTGGGATAATATTTCAACTAGTTACCTAAAACTTATAAGATATGAAATTATCCCTGTATTGACTCACTTTTTTAATCTATGCTTTAAAACAGGGACTTTCCCCACATTGTTAAAACAATCAATTATAACACCAGTGCACAAGGGTGGTGACAAAAATGACGTGAATAACTATCGTCCTATCTCTGTTTTACCAGTTGTATCAAAGATCTTGGAAAGGTTACTCAATACAAGATTAATAAATTACTTAACTACTTTTAATATACTATCACCAAACCAATTCGGTTTCAGAAAAGGAATATCGACTGAAGACGCAGTTACATCTTTAAGTTCCCTTATATCAGATCAGCTTGATAAAGGAAAGAAATGCTTATCTATTTTTATTGACCTAAAAAAAGCTTTTGACACGGTTTCAGTCCCCATCCTTGTGCACAAATTGGAAAAAATTGGAGTCAGGGGTACCACACTATCGATTTTTCAAGATTATTTGAGTAACAGAAAGCAGAAGGTTAAACTTGATCATCATACTAGTGACTATGTCGATGTGCACTACGGCGTACCTCAAGGTAGTGTACTCGGTCCTACACTGTTCTTGGTGTACATAAACGACTTATGCACTATGGACTTATTAAACGCAAAAATTTTCACATATGCGGATGATACTGCTATTGTCTTTTACGGGCCAAGTTGGAACGACGTTAAATTGTATGCTGAGAGAGGTATGGTTTTGGTTGCGAAATGGCTTAAACAAAACCTGCTTACACTAAATACTTCGAAAACTAACTATATCTGTTTTAGTATAAGAAATAAATCACAACCGGAAGAAACTTTCCATGTCAAAATACATGATTGTAAAGATGTACCAAATAATTTACAATGTTCGTGCCCGTCCATAAATCGCGTGAATCAAATAAAATATTTAGGTATAGTAATTGATCATAAATTATCTTGGTATCCACAAATTGAATTAATATCTTCTAGAATTAGGAAATTTATTTGGTTGTTTAAAACATTAAGATATGTAGTTCCAACACACACAAGCTCTAGAAATTTACTAAATGAAATATATATTGCACTAGTACAGTCGATAATAACTTACTGCATACCTGTTTGGGGTGGAGCTCATAAGACGCGTTTTATTGAAGTTGAAAGAGCTCAGCGAGCATTAATAAAAGTTATGTATTTCAAAAAACGACGTTTTTCTACTAAGGGTCTTTATGAAATTAGTGATTTATTGTCTATTCGTAAACTTTATATTGTCTATACAATAACAAAAAAACACAAAACTATAATATATGATCCGAACATAGAAAATAAAAGAAGAAAGGATGTTGTCATAAAGATGCCTACCACTAAAACAGCTTTTGCTAAAGTACAATACGGTGCAAGATCAGCTCGTCTGTATAATGAGGTAAATAAAATAATATATATTTACAATAAAACATTTCATGACTGTAAATCTACTTTAATAGCTTGGATCAAAACTCTTAATTATGATGAGATTGAATTATTATTGAAATAAATATAGTGAATTGTATTTTTGTAATTTTTAATGACTATTTGAACACACACACACACACACACACACACACACACACACACACACATACACACACAAACACAAAGTTACTAAATATTATTTTTGTTTTAATATACTTACCAGTAAGTCAATCTGAATTCTATTTAACTATTTTTTGTTTTTTTGGTTAAAAATTGCATGTACCTATACATATTCAAATGTCACATATTATGTTATATGAAGAGCAGAGCCTTCTGACACAAGTATTCTATGCTTAAAAGGAGACTCTGGCCACTTACTTGTTAATATGATATTTGAAGGTAAATAAATATTTTTTGATTTTGATTTTTTGATTTTGATTTCCGCGCCGGGGTTATAGTATCATTTGAAAGGCCTTACGAAACTCTACAAAGTTATATATATTTCAATTTCAAAATCAAGCGCCCCATTTTTAAAGCCCCAAAAAAATTTACGTGATGTTGCTTCAGTGGAAACGCACCCTTAATCAAGGAGGTAGTAATTTGATTCTACTATGGTACCTACCTAGTACCTACATAAAAAACTTACACGATGAATTGCCGGTAAGTGAAGGGAAGGTACTACGCCTACAGGCCTTATCCTGCTGGCGAAGGTGCTGGTTGCAGACCCCATTCTTTTAACTTGTCAACACATTTTCACTAACAATCTCTACCCAATCTTTAAAACTATCCGGGTCCTTATTCTTTTGTTGGGAAACGGTGGAAAGGAGCAACTGAAATAAGTAAACGTGCGAAATAAACACAGAAAAAGATTTTTGTGATATTGCTAAAGGAAAATTCTGACAATTAAATTTTGTTTTTGATAAAAAGAGTATACCTACCTTTATGAATGTACTCTCGCTAATGACTATTAGAAAATCATTGTCTATTCCCAAACCATAAACTGCTTGACAAGCATTTACGTGCTTGTCAAGCATTGCTTGACCGTTGAGGGAGTACTTATAAAAAAAAAATTGTATGAAGTAATGATCTTCGCCAATGAGAGATGAAGGCACTTCCTTTACAATAATGTCACTTAGTATAGGAGTGTCAAGAGTGTCCCCCCCCTGGTTAAAAAATACACTTTGACGTCAACCTGTCAACCTAATCTATGGACACTAATGACGTTTATTTGTTTATGTTTTGCTCGAGGCTGTTTTCTTTTATTGTCGCTATTTTTACCTTATTTTCAACAATAATAGATAAAAATATTTGTAAATTAGATTCCATAATTCATGTGTAGTTCCTGCCTGCAAAATTACTGTGATGAAATGCCCAAACAAACACTGTTTTACGTGAAAAACCAAAGTCTACACGTTCACACTGGTGTGTTGCTTTAAAGTTTTATGAAAATTGAAATTAATGCACTTCAAAACAAACTGTATTTATTAAACCAATTGAAAAATAAACAATATCTTTTTTTCTTAAAATAAATGTTTCGCAGAAAACTTCATTTTCAGCAGCATCATAAAGTATCAACTTTGGGAAGGTTGCGACTGTCTGCCATTACAAATCCTTCAGATACCTTGATATTATATTGCGAAAGTTGTTAAAATTCACTCAAATACAAATTTAAGTTAAAACTGTAACTAAAACATTCAAAACAAATCGAGCAAAGCGAAAAATATTTTGACACGTCTTGACAGCGACAACGTCGTTTTTGACAAAGACTTCTATGTTGTTTGTTACAACTATGGTTTTTTGTTTTTTTTTTAAGATAAAATCATACAACTTCATTTACGCAAAGGAATTTCATATAATATTCCTTTATCTTGATAATACAGGATTATTTCCACATATTTCGTTAAATAATTGATCAAAAACCCTGAAAAAATATGTACGATGTCAGAAATTGGAATACCTCGAAATGGTTTTCGATTTCAAGTACCTTGTAAAAAATGAAAACATGTCAATTGCGTGTATAAAGTTTGTCAATATAAATTCGTTTTGAAATTCATATTTCGAATTTTACGATATGAAAGTAGATAATTTTTTTACGGCAGAAGAAATTGGAAATGTCTGTTACTGAAATTGATATCGAAATGAGAGACGATTTCCGTCGTCCGGAGATAAGAAAAATTTAAAGCAGTTTTGGAAAAAATAATGTAAGATACTAAAATAATTGATATAATCTTTTTAATTAAGACTTTAGTCGACATTATACTCCAATAGAAGATTTTTTCTTAACTATTAATAAATAATACATAATATGTATATGTATACGCAGGTAATGTAATTGAACTATATTAATGTTGTAGAAAATCTTCATTATAAGTTTTTTGATTCACATTATATTTCATAGCAGCGATTTCTGTTTAATATTGCACGAAATTATTGTATTTGAACCCCTCCACCACAGTCACAGCTGACACGGCTTTTTGCGGTGTTTGTAGGATTTTTAGGGTTCCGTACCTCAAAAGCAAAAAACGTAACCCTTATAGGATCACTTTCTGTCCGTCTGTCTGTCTATCTGTCCGTCTGTCTGTCAAGAGCCTTTATCGTATCAAGTATCGAGCGTATATTTCGACTTTCTCGAGGGAATCAAATAGGGTACTTTCCGTTGGCTTAATAGCGTCTTATTACTGAAAGTATTGTGAAAAAAATAAATTATACATTGACTCAGATATCCTACTGATTCAAATGGACTGTGTCAGTTAATTTGATCGCGGCGCGCTGTGATCGTATAGCATTTGATCGGCATTGCGGCGACCGGTTACGTGCCGTATTTATAGACAGGGTCTGGCGAACACCGTGTGGTTAGGCCGTTACCTCATGGGACAACATAAGTTCAAACTTCGGTCATCTGTTTGACTACAGAAAGTACAGAAAGTCCGATGGCGTAGTGGCAAAGCGCATTTGAATCCGTATGAAAATCAGCGTCACAGATTTGCTGTGTTATGAAGACCCAATTCGGATGTTACTGATCAAAAATTAAAAAACCCGCCTGCATCAAAAGACAACTGAAAAGATTCAAATAAGGTAAAATATTTAACATGCAGTCGGAGGCATGCATTTAGAAAGTGACATTATGAATGATTTGAATTCTATGCCTCCGATTCCATGATATTATGTTGCCTATAATATTTAACCTTGTTTGAATCTTTTCAGTTGCTTTTCCTTTGATGCAGGCGGGTTTTTTATTTATTTTTTATTTATATCTTGATCTCATGATATACTTTTTTGAAATCCTGTATGATAAGCCCTTTAATTTGAAATCCGTATTGCAGTATTCAAAGAAAACATTTTTTTTAGCTTCCTATAATAGTACCGTACAGCTGCCATGTTGGTTTTTTTCTAACGCCACTTACCTACCTATATGAACACGTGGGCTAACAAGACAAATCTAACGATATATTATAGATAGATATACGTTTAGCCGTTTGAAAGATATGAGTTATTAAAGAATATTACATACAAACATACAAGATACGCGCGAAAAACATAACCTTTCCTTGCAGTCGGGTAAAAAAGTCTGAAACGGGTGGTAGGAAAATATACACGATTCAAAAGTGCTTAATTATTAAATTTATTTAATAATATCATAAGGTGACAAATAAGGTTTAAGGTTTCATTCACAAGTAGACTATTAGAAGTGAAAATAAATAGATTGTGAAGTTAATTCTGTACCAATAAGATATATTTATCTGTTTAATTATGAAGCACCTACGAAAGTACGTACCGATCGGTTTATTTATTGCTTCCTTTAATGGTCTCTTGTTTCCGATTAGTTGGAGACTAGATTCTTCGAATGACGTCACAAGAGATTTTATAGCACAAGATAGCTAATTGTTATTTAATGAAATACAAGACGCAAATAGATGGAATGACGCTACCTACTTTGATTGTCAATCGTTGAGAATAAATTTGCTTTATGTGCATTAAGAAATAACTGTCGGGACAATAGTATGTCTTTAAATAATTACATACATATATTTGTTATATGTAATTATTACATATAGGTAATCGACGACATCATACAATAATAATATTGGCCACCTACAGAATAAAATAAATAATAGTACAAGTACGCTGGTTGATGTTGATCGAATTTTACACGATTTTAGACCACAATTCTGACCCCACCTTACTTTTCCGGTTTATGGATAGTTAGTTACAAAAATAAGTGAAATCCCACCAAAATATTTTCATGTATAATGCTGCCAAGACCTCGTACTGTCAAAAAGTTATTAGACGTCATGTAGAGCCAAGATTCTAACTCTAAGCTTCTAACTCAAGAAGCCTTAACTTTCAAAAACTCTAAACCTGAGTCATAATATGTGGCTTGGCCATTTCGCTACATGAAAACGTTTCTGATAAACAATTCTTGTAGTAACGAAACGGCCAAGTCACATATTTTGACTAAGGTTTAGAGTTTTTGAAAGTTAAGGCTTCTGGAATTAGGGCGCATAGAGTTAGAAGCTTGGCTCTTCATGACGTCTGATAACTTTTTGACAGTACGAGGTCTTGGCAGCATTATACATGAAAATGTTTTTGGTGGGATATTTATTTTTGTTAAACAAAGCTTTGATACTCAAAGAATTTCAGATTTACACAAATGTTTAATGCAAGAGCAACAACAATCCTCATCACTGAGTATAGAAATGAAAAAGAATAATATTGTGATGTCTGAAACAAAAAGAATAAGTTTAATCAATAGATTCAGCACATAATACTTTGCATAAAAAAATCAAAACTTTAATGATCAGCTTTATTTTGACGGATTAAAACGCTTTAGAGTTTTTGAGGGATCACTCACACCTACAAAACATTTCCATCTCACAACTTACAAGACCGCCTTTCACTCACACGTAAAAATGCAGTGGTCCCGGGTACGAGTCCCAAGAGGGAGGGTACATTTATTGTACTCGGCTTGGTTGGTAGTAAGCCTTATTTCAAGTGCTCCTGGCTACCAAAGTCTGACGCCATAACAACAATTTAAAAATTGTTGTGTTCCGGCAGTTAGAAGTAAGATAGCTTGTTCCCCAGTGATGAGGATTTTGTGTGTAGTGCGCTTACACTTTCGGCCTTATCAACATAAGGTGAGGTGAAGGCCAAGCACTATATCCCGTTGTGGATATAAAAAACCGGCCAAGTGCGAGTCGGACTCGCGCACGAAGGGTTCCGTACCAAAAAACTGCAAAAAAACACGTTTGTTGTATGGGAGCCCCCCTTAAATATTTATTTTATGCTGTTTTTAGTATTTGTTGCTATAGCGGCAACAGAAATACATCATCTGTGAAAATTTCAACTTTCTAGCTATTACGGTTCATGAGATACAGCCTGGTGACAGACAGACAGACAGACGGACAGCGGAGCCTTAGTAATAGGGTTCCGTTTTTACCCTTTGGGCACGGAACCCTAAAAAACAAACGATATATTGGATTGGGTATCCCACCACTTGAATATTTCTGCAAATTGTTCACAACTTCCTTCGTAGCGTGATTTGCGCCGAGTAGTTTACAATATTTCTACTCCTTCCCAAATCGCGGAAAAAGGCTGTGTAGTTGTATTGTTCCAATATATCTAGGTCATGTAAAATTGTTTTGTGAGCCTTTCTGAATCCCTAAATTATTGAAATTGTTTTACAAATTGAAACTGAGTTTATTTCCAAACATTTCACATTAAAAAGAAATGCTGCATAGTTTAAGTAGAAATATGGCTTTGCATAATGATGTCGGGAGAAAAGGCATGCTTTTCATGCTTATAATTAACAATTAATTGTTAATCTACTTGATTTATCATTTTCCTCCACAGTTCAAAAGAAAGAAACCTTAATTGAGCCCTGGATTCAAAAGGATTTTTAAGCCTCAAGACTAAAGAAAGTTGAAATTACCGTCTTAAAAAAACTCAATTTGGTGATTGAGTGAAAAGCTTATGAAAACGTAATTTGGCATTTTCCTGTTAAGAACAAATGGAAAAACTAAATACTTGCGGAGCCTTGCATCACACAAAATAAAAAGTCTGTGCGTTTTCGACAGAAGGTTCGCTCGAAAACGTTCCGTTATTTGTTTTGTTGCGATCAGAGGGCCTAGTGCGGGTTGATGTTTTCCCTTTTCACTATCGAAAACTATCGGATATGCTGCTCGTAGTCAACGCGAGTGAAAGAGAGAAAACGATATGTTTCGATTGTGAAAACTGTAAATATCAACTCGCACTTGGCCTTTAGTGCTGAAGAAGCCCCAGATAACCCGAGATTGCCTTTACGAAATGTCTGTAAGCGGTTCCAAAATAAAGTGTACTTTGTTTTGTTTGAATTGTAATCTGTATTGTAAATCTGTACTGTAAAAACAGTTTGAATTGTAACTGTATGTCTTTTTAAATAAAGTCTTATATTTGATTTTTTTTCATTTTGATATTAAAAGGATACTTAGGTACAAATACGAGTATCATGATAGTTTATGAAATAATATGAGTATTTAATTTCTTGAAGATTAATTTATTTTTCGAGAAATCATCAATTTTAACTATTAGGGACTATGGAAAAAATGACGCAAAACTGTCGTGACGTCATCTTCCCAGCTCATATACAAAAAATTAGGTTCTGACAAGAATTCTAGTACAAAAAGTTTTTAGAATCGTTTCTAACATTGAAGAACTTGCGTGAGGGAGGGGACACAAGAAAAAATAACAACAACACCAAACTAAAAAGGGGCATCACGAAAAGTATTATAAAAATATTGTTTGAATAAAATGCTTTTCATCGTTTAAAATAATTTAGCAATTTTTACTTGGTATTAAACTTCAAATACGCGAGACAGCCCAAAAGTGGGGGTACACTTTAGTTTAAAAACGCTCCCTATGCAATGCATGAAAACGTTTTCTTTGTTCGGTGATGAGTGCACGAAAACCGCGGTTTGTTCCAAGCAGCCCTTCTGTCTACTTTATATTTTGTGCTTGCGTACAAAGGTTTGTCTCACCTATTGCGAAGACTTTCATCATCTCAGTTGCCCAAAAGTAGGGTAATTTTAATTGTGATTTCACAGCAACACAGAAAAGGCTACAGAGATTCTTTGAGTTGTTTTTCGTAAAAAAGTCACGGATGCCGACACTGGCAAATTTTAATTAATTTAATTAGTGTGAAATTTTGGCGAACGAAAAATTCCGACGACCTTCGGTCCGGTGGATTATGGATGGATGCTGGAATTTTTAAAACTTTTGTTCAATAAAGCAAAAATATAAATATTGTAATCTTCTGATTCTGAACCTATATATAAAAATGTAGGTTCAAAATCAGAAGTAAACAAAGTTTGAACGTTTTTTTGGTTGGATTCCACAGTGCTAAGAGTTTGTTAATGCTTTTTGAGGTCTAAGCATTGTTTAAACTAAGCCTTGAATTTTTTCAACAGCGATGACAATACAATCACAGAAAAAATATATGTTAGGAATAATTAAAATTATGCAAAAGAAAAAGTGATTTTAATCAGTCCTACTTACGCGCGTATTTTTGATGCTTTTTCCATCATTTTGCTATAATTACGTAAGTACACCTCAATGAAATTACACTTAAAATTTGTCAGCATTACAGCGTTGTTTGCCGACAAACGCTAGGGAGGTTAAGCCTGGCGCACACGGTGACCTGCTGACATTTCGGCTGTTTCCAGGTCACCCGCGCGCCGTCGTCGTCAGAGCGAGCGCACCGCCTTCATGAGAGCGTGCCCGATCGCTTCCAATCGCATTGTTCCAACTCACTACGGTAACACACGTTTCCGTGATTGGGAAATCTACTTTAGGCTTTGTTGCAACACAAAAGCTTGAAAATCATGTAAACGGTCGAATGTAAAAGTGTTTACGGACCTTTTTGCATTAACAACGCTTAAATGATCGCAAAATAGTAGTTTATGAAACTGACACATAAAGAGGGGTATTAAAACACGAATGTGTGTTTAAAAACCGAGCCGTAGGCGAGGTTTTTAATAGTATCACACGAGTGTTTTAATACCTAGTTATGTGCAGTTTCATACACTACTTTATCTACACTCATACATTTGGGATTGAACCTACTAAATAAAAGATCAACGTTAGAAAAGAGAGAGAGAGACTTTGTTTGTATTAGCTAGGTACCTACCTTGTAATAAGTCATTTCCTTAGCTGCATCTAAAATATCGGGCAGAGTAATTTTCTTTTTCACATTTTAAAGCAAGAATAAAAAAACCTTCAAAATTCAGTAAGTATATCAAAATGTAAAAATTGAAATCAAAACTTTATTTGTAATGCTTTAGAAATGGCGCGCATTTCGTTAGAAAAAAAAATGAGATGAGTGCATTCCAACAAACTAATCGCACTAAGTCATTGATTACCATAGAGTGCATTTTAATCATGGAAAATATGTGGGAAAATATCGTTGTTTTTTTTTAATGTTACGGCACTGCCTTCTTTTTGGATTTGCCCTGTATCGTAATGAGAAAAAAAGTTATTTTATGATGCAGTTGACTGCATCGTAATGAGTTTATTTTTTAATTTTACCTATCCACGTAAATAAAGTAGGTATTTATATTACCTATAAGTCTGCTTTAAAGAAAAACTACTCAGGCGTGCCACAAGGAAGTGTCCTCGGACCACTCCTTTTTCTACTGTATGTGAATGACTTGCCAAATGTAACAAAGCATAAAATGATTTTGTTTGCTGATGACGTTTCAGTTATAGTAACGTCTGATAAAAAATGTACTTTGGATCAGCATAAAAAGGAAATTATTGACACCCTGTCCTCGGTGATAGACTGGTTAAATATAAATAATTTACAATTAAATTTAAAAAAGACGAAACTAGTAAATTTTAATAATTTTAAAGACAAATCAGTTGATATTGAATTCAATGGCAATGTTATAAAAAATGAAAGTACTGTGACATTTTTAGGGTTAATTATAGGACCATGTTTAAACTGGAAAGACCAGACAGAGAAAGTAAGCAGTAAAATAAACAGTTCTGCATTTGCTCTTTTCAAACTTGCAAAAGTTGCGAATATAGATACAGCTATCACGGCGTATTTTGCGTATGTTGAATCATTGCTAAGATATGGACTCTTAATATGGGGTAATGGTATACAAGTGGACAAAACATTTAAATCCCAAAAGAGATGCATACGTGCCATTTGCAATATCGCTTCGGATGTCTCCTGCCGACCCTACTTCAAACAACTTAACATATTACCATTAGTCTGTTTATACATATTGGAAATAGGCATATTTGTAAAGCAACACATCAATATGTTTACAAAGGCAAAAGACACTACAAATAGAAGTCTTAGATTTCCTGATAAATTAGTACAACGCACGATACCAAAAACAAAACGGTTCCAATCTAACGCACCAGCAATGGCAATTAAGATATTCAACAAAATACCGGAAGATATAAAACAACTCTCTTTTAATAACTTCAAAAAAGCACTACGAAATTGGTTGATAGAAAATACATTCTACAGTATTGACGAGTTTTTGAAATACCGCAAATAACGTACTAACTTCTGTGTGACTAACTTTGTGCATGGATTGACATGAAATGTTAATTTTAATTTGTATGTAATGTGAGTTTGTGTGCTATTTGACATCTTTTAATTTTATTTTTTATTTATTATCCATGAATTGAATTTGACATTGAATTTGACATTGAAATCCGTTTATTATTGAATAATTTCTACTACTAATATTGTGTAAACATTGTACCTACCTTGGAAAAAATATATTTAAATTTTTGCATGTCATTGTAATGGCTAAATAGGTATAAGATACTATAAATTGATGTACGAACACCTTAATGTAAACCCTATTTAATGCGAATAAAATTCTATTCTAAATTCTATTCTATTCTACCTTTTTTGAATTCATATTTGGAACATTACGTTGTGAGTGTAGATAAAATAAATTGAACTGTCTCGCAAAAACATACTGTTAAAACTGTGATTTTTTTTGCTCCTCTGACGGGAGGCATTGGCATATACTATCGCATTAATTTGAGTAGGTACTTAAGCTAGTACCTACTAACTAGCATAGTTTTATTAAAAATTAAGTATCTCATCTTTATCATAGTCGTCTATAATTTCTGAACAATATTTTGTATTTTTTCAGTTAATTTCAGATATACCTTACGACTCCTTTAACAACTAAACGGTACCTAGGACTTATTTCCTAGCTGAGCTCACCATATTTACATTTACGCATTGCAGACTTACAGAATGCAACGAAGGAGGTGAGGTATATTTTATAAGCCAATATTACAACTCAAAAATAAAAATATTTTTTTTTTTATACTGTTTGAACGCATGTACGATTGAGACCGCTGATGTTTTAAGGTTGAAGATTCAATTCATTTGGTCACATTAATACCATAATCATATCTATACGCGCTATTTAGAATCATCAGTCTTCAATTAATGTTAATTAATTAAGGACCGTTATAATAATGATGTTTTGAGACTCTTTTCTAACTATTTAAAATAGATAATTATTATTTATAGAATTCTTCTGAGGGTGTCTCTTGAGGATGAATAAGTAGAATCATAAATAATTCCGGCGACGGAAAGCGGCTAAGTAAATTAATTTTAAATTGAAATTCGGTGGCGGTACGACAAATTGCTTCCTAACCTTTGCGGTGACCCTTTCGGGTGTCCCTATTAACCGTCCCGATGTAAATAATGCCATCGTTAGGACTCAAAGGGACTTTTTCAGGAGTTCTTGTATAGCCTAATAAGTAGGAATTGCTCAATCACTGAGTTTCTAACAAAAATACAACCTTTTTTCAAATAAGAAAGTTAGTTTAGCATTTGATTCCCAAGGGAAAATTATAGCTGAGTAAGAACAGCTGTAAGTCAATTGATCAACTATTAGTTAGTTCATGAGAAAATCGATATCAAAATATTATTTATTCAAATAAGCTCACATAATAATAAATAATCAATTCTTTTGCCTTACTACCCATAACGATGTCCAAAAGGTGTTTATGGTTGTTGTTTGCCGTTTGTCTGGTCGTGAAAAATATAAAAATAATATCTTTGATTTATTAATTCAATCGGTTTACGTTAAGCATAGAAAACCGCCAGAACAATCGAAAACGAGCCAAGTAAACATCATATTCTATGCTTATTTATATCTCAAAACAATATTTATCCATGCTAACGTATTGACATAATTATCATAGACCAGTTCCAAGTCAATCGCTGTGACGTCACCCGATCAACTGCGCAAGAGTCGGCAAGCATACCAGTTCCGATAGCCATACTTATATTAAAATGTCATTTAACATACAATACGCCCGCCGTATTACCATTGGGGACATGATCTGACAAGTGCACAATGAGACCCGGAGAATAAGGCTGATTTGCTAATAGTTTGACAACCGCTGGTATGGTTGACTGATTTGTAATTGTAATTGTTGTTTTGTTTTGATCAAAGCTGAGGCTTACATTATTATTTTGATACCTATTGGACGTGACATTATAAGTTATATAGCAAGCTGCACTAAGGTTTTCAAGATTAAATTCAAAAATAAAAAGATTTCATTATCATAAACATAACTGAACTATTTCTCAGATTTACATAATATTTTGTCCACTTTTAAATATACTATCATGTCATATGCAATATTGTTACAATTATGCGATTGACATTATATAATAATTGGTTTTCAATCTTAAACGTGCAGGCTAATAAACAAATTAAAGTTGTAAACACATATATAAGGTCCTTTTTAAATAGTGCACAAAATTTGAAAGGGTCAATGTACTCATGCATATAAACAACTTTTACTATGGGACCAACATTGAAATCGAGAAAAAAAAATCAGCTGTTCCATACATTTTGATCTATTCGATTTTCAATCAGCTGATTTTTTTTTCTCGATTTCAATGTTGGTCCCATAGTAAAAGTTGTTTGTATGCATAAGTACATTGACCCCTTAAAATTTTGTACACTATTTAAGAAGTACTTATATACACAGAGTTATAGCCCTTATTTCTATGTATAGGGGTAGATAGTCCAGTCAAGTCAAATAACCTTTATTCAGATAAACTTAATTATTAAGTAAGTACTTTTGAATCATCTATTTTTTTCCTACCACCCGTTCCAGACTTTTTTAGCTGAAAAGAAGAACATAAAGATAGCATAGCATAGAGAACATAGAGATATCCCTTCTTTCTTATTCTTCGTAATATAGCTGCAAAGATCTGTATCAATTTTGCTGTATATGCTTGGAAAATTTTACGATACGTATGATTTGTAACCATCCTATTAACTAATTGGATTCTATACAGGTCACTTCCGTTGTATTGGTCATAATATTATTATGACCATTCGTTTTATAACAAAACATAATACTATTCATCCATTCACAAATGACTTGCATTTTCTCAGTTAAATAAAGCTAAACGATGAATCACATTCGAGTAATAGAAACAAATTGCAATTTTTTCGTTTAGCAATCAATAAATCTTTGCAAATAAGGTTTGCTGTCATTAAACCTAAAAGCTATGGCCATGAAATTGAAGCTAGTTTATTTCTCATTGAATTGGATGTCGAAACCGGCAGGATATGGCTTAGACACGCCTCGCAATGACTTTGAATGTCATGTCAACATGATTTCAACTTCCTTTCATTTATTCTAAAAGACGTTAATCCACGTTTATCAGAGGTGAGTCAAATTTTTACACTATTATTTTGCAATAGATGTAAGTAGTAGGTATTGGTGGTCAGTTTAATTTAACCGTCTCTGTGGCCTAATGGTTCGCCCACCCGTGTAACACGCAGGGGTCCCGGGTTCGATTCCCAGGGGGATACAATTTGAACTCGGTTTTGTTGATGGTAGGGCATATTTCATGTCCGCCTGGCTAGCTACCACCATTTTACCTGAATCTGACGCCATAACAACAATTTAAACGTTGTTGTGTTCCGACAGTTAGAGGCAAGATAGCCAGTTTCTGAGTGATGAGGATTCCGGGTGTAGTGCGCTTCCACCTTATCGTCATTGTTATCGTTATTAACATAAGGTGAGGGTGAAGGCCAAGCTTTAACCCGTCGTGCATAAAAAAAAACATATTTTTTAAATCCCGTCGTAGCCTTAATTCACCTGAGCTAAACCACCTAGGTGAATTAAGTATCTATACACGTTTTTAATTATCCTGTTGTTTTATTTTGTTCTAAAATTATTGCAAAAAAACGTGTTCCTTTTGATTATAAAACAGAAAATAATCATTTACACTTTTTACGAGTTTGATTGATGTTGCAAAACTTTTGCCATTATATTTTCGGATAATGTATAAGAATAGAATACATAATGGTAATACTATGAATAAAAATACAAAAAAAACTGCTAACATTAAAATTATTTGCCTAGTTACTCCGTCAATTATTACTCCGTCATTATTCGGTCATTAGTCCATTGAATCCAATAATTATTACATACTGTTCATATAATACCTAACGTTACTATGACTCATACTTAAAATTGCCAAGATGGATTATGATATAAGTAATTACTGAGATGTGGAACAAAAAACTAATCATTTTGCGCACACGCAATGGTCAATTATCTTTAGTGTTTGTGGTCAGTTTTTATCAAAACACGCATGTTGATCTACGATCAAGTTAGTTAGAACTTGTAATTTTTTTACAACTTGGAAAACTATTGTTAAGGTACTGATATAAAAATCAAAATCATTTTACAAGCACTTATGTTACAAGCCCTATGCAGGAGATCTTGTAACGTGATAAAACTCGTCAAGGGCTGTTTTTTCCTGTTTTATTTCGTATAAGTCGTCAAATTGAAAAATACCTTAGCTTTACATCTGTAAGTACTATACTTACAGTAAAAAGAAATGTAGGTTTTGAAATATCAAATGAGTAACCACATTGCAGTAAAAGTCAAAGTTATAAATGTGAACTAAATTATAATGATAGACTGTTCAGGAATGAAACGTTTCCCAGAAAATTGGTTTGGAACTACCTATCACGTTTCCAAATACAGTAACAGACTGTAAAACAGTCTCAGTGAGAATAATCGACGAACGAAGCCCCAGACAATAATATAAGAAGAAGTCAAAGACTAAGTATATGGACAAGGTAATACAGTTAATATATTCTAACTTCTTTTACGTTCAGGATCTTTGAAAGATGAAGTTATTGAACATTGAAAAGGTCAGGTCTAATATATTACTGAACTTTATCAGTTTGGCATTCGAAATTATATAAGACTTAGATGAGCCATGACAAGTCATTTCACCTTTTTAACCGACTTCAAAAAAAGGAGGAGGTTCTCAAGTCGACGGTATTTTTTTTTATTTTTTTTTTATGTATGTTTTAACATAGCTTCGTCAGTTGTTACCTGATTTGTACAATTCTTTTTTTATCTCAAAGAACATAGTTTGTGTGTAGTCCCATAAAATTTTTACAGAAATCTGGCCAGTAGTTTTTTCATAATCCTGAAAAATGACAATTATTTAGCTCGCCATCGCACGAGTTTTTATGGAATTTCGGATATAACATCTTTGTTTATGAACCGATTTAGATGATTCTTTTTTTGTTTGAAAGGGTATACTTCAAGAGTGGTCACAATTTAATTTCATCGTTATTAGACTTCGAACTTCGAAGATACACAAGGGAACTCCTCAAAGTCAAATAGTATATGTAAAGTGATTTAGGTTTTGGTAAGTTTATGGCAATCCAAAACAAACCAAACCATGGTTTGCGATGATGAAAAATATTTACATGCTGCGCTTACATACCTACCACTAAAAAGTTGAAAATAAAAAAGCTTTTTAAAAAAAAAAGAAAAACCGCCTTCAAAAAACCTGAAAACAAAAACAGCTTTAAAATTAAATACCTCTAAAAAGCAAGAAATAATATTCGAATCATTCGTTACACATATCAATATTAATAAACACGTCTATTGAAGTCGGGTGGGGCTTTTAGAAAAAAATGAAGTTGTCCTCCAGCCCCACCCGACTTCAATAGACGTGTTTATTAATATTGATATGTGTAACGAATGATTCGAATATTATTTCTTGCTTTTTAGAGGTATTTAATTTTTAAGCTGTTTTGGTTTTCAGGTTTTTTGAAGGCGGTTCTTCTTTTTTTTTAAATGATTTTTTATTTTCTTTCTAACATAAATGGATTCGTTAGAATTAGGAGGAAATGATTTGCTAAAATTTTTCGTTTATAATTTCCTCTTTAGTTACGGTAGGTACACCTAACCCAGCAGTAGGCGTTGAGCAAATAATACAACAACCCTCTTTTAGGAACATGAATTTAAGCTTAGCGAAAAATTAAATTGTTTTTTTGCATTTCTAGCAATTAATCTTAAGTTTCCACTCCTAAAGACTTTTAACATCATCAAAAGAGTTATTTTATTAGTGCTAATAAACAATAATTTATCTGAGATATTTTAGAATATAAATTTAATAGAGACTGCTCTTGTCGGTTAGGTCAATTGGCTAAGTAATTATTGTCGCTATAATAACATGACGATAACACCAGCCAAAAAGGCATAATAACCAATCAGCGAATATCAATGACAAACAAAAGGGGATCGTAAACATTTGCCGGACATTGGGCGGGCGGCGCAAGTGGCATGGTATCGCCACAGAATAAATATGTAAGTATGTTATTTATACTGTGGTATCGCTGCTAAAAACAGGGCGATTAACGACACAAAACCGGTATCAGATAGCAGTGATACGATATCGGTGACGTCATTACGGTCATATCGATATCGGTGATACGAGCAACGCGTAATTACGAAGCAAATTATTTGTAGTGAACATGTTTTGTTAAAAATCGGGGATTGATGATACTAGAAAAATGGATTGGTTTTGTTGTTATTGTATTTTGACAGAGGAAGATAAGAAATCAACACTGTAGGATCAGTAGTGAATTAATGACAGTTTGAAATAATAGTCTAAGAGAATAAGACATTACAGTGATAGATTGCAATATTTCAAGTTGACTAGTTTGCAGGAGCGGAAAAATATATTAGGATTACTATTTCTTTATAAGCTTTGGAATAATTCAGTCGACTGCCCATATCTTCTCTCACTTTTGAGTATCAATGTGCCGCGCATGTCCGCCAGACTGCATAATTTTGAGCCCTTTCGATTGAAATTCAGTAGAAACAAATATGGGCGATATGCGCCTATAAATACCCTATTAAATTCATACAACGATGTTTTCCGTCTTAACCCAGACATTCAAAATTCAAAAATTCAAAATTCAAAAATAATTTATTCAGTCTAGGCTGTTACAAGCACTTGTGAATGTCATAGAAGCTACGCCATCGGTTCGCAAACCCTAAGCCGGAGACCTTGTAACGAGAAGAACCGGCAAGAAACTCGTCAAGGGCTGCTTTTTTCTCCCTGTATATTTCATACAGAGTCGACATTGAAAAATGAGCTCCACAATTAAAGTGAGGTCATTTTCCATCACAATAATTAACAAAAGTTTGCACACAATGGGTAGGTAGGTTGAAATTAAATACCTACTACACATCGGATAGGTAATTGTGAGAGTAAATAACTTTCAACTAGTTAGGGAATCGCTCTGTCTGCTACTCAAAAGTGCACCTAAGTAGGCAAAATTTACTAAAAAACACATGTTACAATGACATAATAAATAATAAATAAAAAAAACGCAATTTTCACAATTCAATTTGCGTTAAGATAGGCACTCAGAAGCAGACCCATTCCCACTGGCAGCATCCGTTCACGAGCATGACGCATGGACCAGCCATCGCTTCGCTCAACCATATTTGAGGGAACGTAACGACCCACCCCACACGACACCACCGCAGAAATGATTAAAGAGAGCATGACATACTTAGGCTACCCATCCTAAGGCACTGAATTGAAAACTAATATCCAAAAGCTTTTCATAGGCCTTACAAAACTACTGACTATAGAAAGCAAAAAGATTGCAATAAAAAAAATGAGAAATGAAAACAAGGTTTAGTTATTAATTTTATGTTTTATGTTTTTTATATATTTCATTGATATTCATTGATATTAATAGCAATGGGTACCTGACGTTTAAAAAAAATTTTACAGCCTTTAGTGTAAGTACTGTATATTCTTTAAGTGTTTTGCATGCAACATTATTTTCCAAATTCGTTATCAACTGTTTGTTATAAAATCCTGTGTAAGTGAATGCTGTGCTTACCTGTAATTTAGGTACAATTTCTAATTTAAGAGACTATTTTGTCTAATATGTTTTTAAGTTAATTTCCGAATTGTACTTAGTTGGTATGCCTTAATAAATAAATAAATAAATGTAGTTACAGTCTTATTCTCTTTTTAATTGCATTGTTGTAAAATATATATAAGTGTATTTATACTTACTTACGACCTTACGACACACTACAACTTAATACAAACATGTATACACTTTTTAAGTTGTACAAGAAAACACCGTGTAAGTAACTAGAATGCATTAAAAATATTAACATTCGTTCTTCCGCAATTATTATGTCTACGTCAACAATTATTATAGTTTTGTTTCACATAATTCTGCAATAGTATTTAATCTTCTATACTCTATTATACGAAGAACGAGGGAAATAGCGAGAAAATACAAGAACAATGTTAGTACGTTTGTTTAGATTTCTAAGCCTTTGTAACTCTGTTTTGTATTGTAGACATCTACTTTTGTTTTCCATCTGCAATTGTTTTTCTATTATCGCTAAGTTTGTTCGTAGCACATATTTAGCATCACGTGTTATTTAGTAAGTTTTTTTTATTTAACTTCAAAATCTTTAAAGATGTAAAAAAAGTTGTGATTTTTATTTAATTTAAGAAGTCTATAAAGTGCATTAATAAAATTAGCTAATGATAAAATGCTAATGGGATTTGACAAAATAGTTTGGTTTACTCATCACACATTTTAAGGTTTAATTAAATAGGTCGGCCCTGGACTGTCTAGAACACAATTTGACTACATTTGATATTTGCCTAGCTTAAACTGACTATTACATAATGGGTCGAACACTAAAATCTCCGAAAACACTCATAGACTAGTTCATTATTTTTCCTACATGGCATAGTGACATGAACCCAAACTGTCGGGACATTCAGGTACTTATAATCATTGTCGTTGACGTTGGTTTTGGTTGAACTATCAACTACTTGGCAGATAATGGGATCAGCGTATCCTACTACTAATGTCCTACTAATTCTACTAATATCTTACTAATCCTACTAATATCCTACTTACCCTACTAATATCCTACTTATATCCTACTAATCCTACTAAAATTATAAATGTGAAAGTTTGGATGTTTGTTACTTAATTAAGCAAAAACGGCTGAACAGATTTGGATGAAATTTTGCACACTACATTTTATCTCTGTCAAAAGATTCCAAGGTTTTTTTTTTCCAAATACCCAATCGGACGAAGCCGCGGGCGGAAGCTAGTCCTACTTAATATTATAAATGTGAAAGATTGTGAGTTTGGACGTTTGGATGTTTTTTCCTCAATAACGCAAAAACTACTGAATGGATTTGGTTGAAATTTGGCACACAGATAGTAGATAGCCCGGATTAAAACATAAAGTACTTTTAAACTTTTAGATTTTTGCATTCACAATGCTATTTTTATATTAAGATGAATAAATAATGAAAAATATTAGAAAAAATCGGCTCACCCGTAGCGTCCGTCCGTACCGTCTAAGTTTCTACGGGTGAGCCGATTTTTTCTAATATTTTTCATTATTTATTCATCTTAATAGAGTACTTTTGTCCGGATTTTTTCATGGGAACGGGAACCACGCGGGTGAAACAGCAGGCGGCCGCTCGTTAGACATAAACGTAATTCATTACTAAGAAGTAGCTGACCACTTTAGTACTTTGTACATACCAATTATTAGTTTTATTCAGTAAGCTGCAGCCGTACTACCTATTTAAAATACTTTTGGCCTCGCAAATGTTCATACTGTGACTGTTGTCAGTAATTTATTGTTAGTATAAAATTATCTTTGTTAATCTGAAGGCAAAATTATGAAATGCAGTATCAGAAGCCTATTTTTTCATTTATATTCTGGCTGAATTAGTATAAATTGAACGAAATGTCTCTGATGGCCGGAGGGAATTTTGTTTGGCGTCGCGTGTCGCATGTCTACGAAGAAATGAAATAACATAAGTTTCCGCAAAAAATGGAACTATATTTTGCTTTTTGGCCTAATATTGCACGAAGGAAACTTGGTCCCAGGGGCTCTACGTGACCTAGGCTAAACCATCCAGATAATATATTAAAATATCTATTATATAATATATGATAGAAGAATCGAGATATGGAAAGAAAAAAAACTTGTTGAAATAACTGATTGTTTACGCGTTATTATGCAAAGTATGCTTTATTTGAAAATACTTTTCTGAATAATAAAATTTGGGCATTCATTAGGTAGGTACTGACTTCCGCCCGCGACTTCGTCCGCGTGGATATTCGGAAAAAATCCCCAGGGCACCTTTGACCGGGATAAAATGTATCCTATGTAAAACATAGTATATTTATGACACTATATAAACATAGGATACAGACTATAAACTATCTATTTGCCAAATTTCACCCAAATCTGATCAGCTTAAATAAGTAACAAAAACCCAAATATTTGAACAGAACATCCAAATATCCAAAACATTCAAATATAATATTAGTAGGATAACTGATATTTAAAAATATAATTGGTAAATAATTGAAATGCCTATAAACAGACTAATTAGTTTAAATCGTTTTCTTTTACAAACATTTTTTTATTAATTAGTTAAAATGTTGGCTCTATTGAACTTGAAAGATAAATTTAAGTTACACAACGTTATTATCAAAGAATTGAACAAAAGCCTAAACTTAGCAGTTGATAGACTCCACTCTTCAATTCCATTAATAAATTGGTAATTATGATAAGTGGGTGGAGATCAAAGAGATCTAATTTAATTTTCTATTCAATATTGACTCAGTTCAAATTCTTTAGGTTTTTTGGCAGAGAATTTGAAATGGCAACTTAAAACCGTACCCAGACCGAAAGTGGTGCTGCGGTGAATTTTATTTATAAGTACCTATGTAATTACATTGCAAAATTTTAGTAAAACTTTACGTGGAATTTTTAAGACCTCAATAAGTCTAGAATTTTTAGAAGGTATCATTACATTCCCTCGCCTTGTTGTAATTTCTAGAAGTAGATAAAAAAGTGGCGGTTTTTGACTTTGCTATCAAATTATACGTATCACTACGAGGGAATTTAATCATTATTTCTATAAATACTAGACTATATATAATAATAGACTATATAGGTCCCAAAAATTCCACGTAAAGTTTTATTAAAATCCTTTTCTAGAACAACTTAATAAAAAAAATACAAAGACGCCACTTTCGGTATGGAATGCACCTCTATCTCTCATGACGGTTTTTATATTAAAATTATTTTTTCATTTACTTCACTAAACATAGAATACTTATAAAATAAATAAATTCTAAGAAGTGAAAATATACGTAGCTAATACCAGAATACATCTTGGTTTCATGAATCGGAAATACCAATATTCTTTGCGAAGTACATCCATGGGGAGGACCAAAGAAATAGAATGCCAAATAACAACAATGTCAATAAACAGGTGATCTGAAAAACGAATCTATACATTATACAACGTGGATTTGACAATGCGACAATTAATGATAACACTGTAGACACTAGTTCATAGAAGTATTTTGAAACTATCAAATAATTCCTAGGAGCGAAATAAAAAAAAAAATTTTTTCGAACAAACTAAATACCACAAAAACAAGTACGAAATTAAACACCCTTTGTAAATATTGGTTACTTACATATGGTAAGAGCGGCAACAGCGCGGTGTTAGATCACAGAATAGTATTGACAAGTGACAAGCCGCGAAATGAACTTTTGGCGCTATTTAATGCTGAATTAAAACAGTGTTTTTCTTGATATCTACGGCAGCGACTCGAGCTGACCACTGATCACTGATTTAAAGTTATTCTGTACACTGAATACCTATTCACAAATTAAATATTTCTTGTATCCTTTAGACAGCTTGAACAATGGTGCGACCATTATTGCTTGGTAGGACAAACACAAGTGTTACCATAATATCTCTCTCGGTATGTCCGTAAAGCTAAAGCAACGACATTCCCCATAAATTAAAATCACATCGATGTACTCGAAAACTGTGAAATTATAATAAGGCATAGTAGAAGTAATACTTATTCGTATTCTAACAGATTTTAACACCTTTGACGCAGTTTGGACGCAGTCTTATAAGACTGCGTCAATGAGACGTCAAGTCATCATCGACTTGCTCTTTGGGCGTTTTTGTGTTGTGTTGTACAAAAAGTAAACAGAATAAAAATAAAATATTAAAAAGTCACAGACTAAAAATTACAGTACAATGGTGACCTATTTTGTTGGTGAAGTTAATCTTATTATACCATAGTTGAATGAATTTTCTCCACTTAGCTTTTAGAGAACACATTGCATATCTGCTGCTATGAAAAATAAAAAACCGGACAACGAGCATTCACAAAAAAAACTGTCGCTGTCAAGTGCCAAAATATTTTTCGCTTGTGCTTTGAATGTTTTGAATTGGATTGCCTATAAGTACTAGTATTTTATTTAGTTCAACTTTATTCGAAAATAAAATCAAGGTTTCTGAAGAATTTGTAATGGCCTTAGTTCGTTGGTAATGGCAGACAGTCGTAATGTAACAGTCCCTAGGTGGAATTCATGTCATGATACTGCTAAAACCGAAGTTTGCAGCGAAACAATTTTTTGAATTGCGAAATTAAAGTCGATATTGTTAACGTTTGAATCTGTTTAATAAAATACAGTGTGAAGTGAAGTGCATTTTTTTCAATTTCCATGAAACTTAAGAGTGTAGGTAAACGTGTAGACAAGGTGTAGAACTTTAGCACGTAAAAATGTGTTTGTTTGGACATTTCATCAAAATAAAATTTAGCAAAAGGAAAAAATACGTGTCTCCTGTTTTCCTAAGTAATTTAATAATAATAAATACACATTTTTACACAGGTAAAAGATTTGAAACGTTGTCAACTTTATTGTTTGTTCGAAGTAGATTTTGTCTCATTCGCACATTTTGTTTACATTGCACCCACTAAATGACTCTTACGGCTTAAGCCTAAGGTACAATTTGGCAACGTTGTGTTAATTTATACTGATGTAGGGGTTTTTGACTTGTCGGCAATAGCTTAGTAATAGATACAGCATGAAGAAAATGTTAAAATCGAAAAAATGATTCTTGTGACTAAACTACTGGGTATTTTTAATTGATATTTTACAGGCAGACTGGGAGTGTTACTAGATATACGAACTTTCATTTATTGTTGCATTGTCCTCTCCACTTTGTATATGAGATACGTAAAATATGACTTACATACATATAATATGACTATATTATGGCAAATAAAATTTATAAATTATGTTCCATACTGTTTTCTTCGTCGATAAACGAATACCTAAATGTAGCGAAATTTGGTTTTAGAGAAATGTGTGGCAAAATCGTATTTAGGTACCTTTGAAAAGTGTGATAACTTGGATTGTTTCTTTTTAGGATTCCGTACCCAAAGGGTAAAAACGGGACCCTATTACTAAGCCTCCGCTGTCCGTCTGTCTGTTTGTCTGTCTGTCACCAGGCTGTATCTCATGAACCGTAATAGCTAGACAGTTGAAATTAACACGGATGATGTATTTCTGTTGCCGCTATAACAACAAATACTAAAAACAGAATAAAATAAATATTTAAGGGGGGCTCCCATACAACAAACGTGATATTTTTCCCCGTTTTTTGCTCGATACTGATAACGACTGCAGGTAGACAGTTGAAATTTTCACAGATCGTGTATTTCTATTGCTGCTATGACTACAAATGCTAGAAACAGAATAAAATAAATATTTAAGGGCCCTCCCATACAACAAACGTGTTTTTTGCTGTTTTTTTTGGTACGGAACCCTTTGTGCGCGAGTCCGATTCGCACTTAGCCGGTTTTTATCACATCACAATTACTTAGAGCACAAGACACTATGGCTCCACGATATCTTTATTTGAAATTCTAATAAGGATTAACAAATATTTTAAACAAACTGTGATTGCTCATTTGCAAGGCGGGACGCTAGGGGCTATTACTGTAAAAAAATGTTGGCACATTGTTACTTAATTCTTTGTCTCTTTTTTTCACAGACCGTGTCCGTATAATGTTAACTTCTCTTTTTAACGCTTTGTTGGTCTTCTTGAGCGCAGCAAAAAATTTTCTATGTCCCGTATGACCGTATCTACAAGTATAAACTTCGATATCACAATATCATTGGGTAATCATAATAAATACGAGGCTTCTTTATATTAATCAAAATAATTTCAAAGAGGAGGAAGGTAGGAAGAAATGTCTCACGATCACGAGCGTTTATTAAAATAATTAAGTGTTATAGATAAGTGTTATAATAAAGTGTTAAAGTTGCATTACTTTTTTTTACACCTACCTATTGAAGTTTAATTCAGTATAAGCTGAAAGATATTTAAATTCTATTTTATTTAGTCAATTATGAATGTGGGAATTAGATGGTGTAAGTTTCATAGTTTAATGTTACCAAACATTAAGTTGTTAGTGGTTAAGAAGATAAGTTCGCGTAATTCAAGTCAGGTGCTAGTTAAATTGCTTTCAAGTTTAAACATCTTAATAAAGTGATGTAGACTTAGATGAAATTAAGTTGTAGGTCAATGTGAAAGCAATGTTAGCTGTTCTTATTGCTAATTTGTTAACTATCACTAAATTATCCATACAAAGTAGATAACTGTACCTTTATATAGGTTGTAGAGAAAAAACCGGACAAGGCGAGTCAGACTCGCTCACCGAGGGTTCCGTACAAATTCTGTTTTTAGTATTTGTTGTTATAGCGGCAACAGAAATACATCAACTGTGAAAATTTCAACTGTCTAGCTATGTCAGTTCATGAGCTACAGCCTGGTGACAGACAGGCAGACAGACGGACAGCGGAGTCTTAGTAATAGGGTCCCGTTTTTACCCGGTACGAAACCCTAAAAAACATTAAATATAAATTTTAATTATTTACGGCACATATCTTTCAATTATAATGGGTGCTTGAGATGCTCATAAATTTTAATTCATTGTTGAATCTCGAGAGTAGTTAAACAGATTTTATAATGAATAATTTGTATCTGGGATGTTCTTTGAAATACGATACTCCACTTCTTCACCACAACCACATCACAGCCTTGAGCATATCTGCATAAATAACTGTGTGTATTGTTCCTAAAACGAGTTTTTCCGCTAAATATAATAGCTGAAACCTGCCTACATTATGGAACTTGCTTACGTTACGAGAATAAGGTTTTATGTTTTACGTTTGAACAGAGCTGGCATAAAAAGATCATTCCCTACAGCACTAAAGCTTGCGGTTGACACAAATATCTGGATCAAGTTTACGCAAAAACGTTGGCTTTACGTCAGTTTTATCGACTTACCTATAACGTATGAGTATCCATCTAAAGTGAGGACGCATTTCCTCGGGGCGCCTGACGCTGACCTGTGCCTGTGCACCCTGGGGGCTGCCCCCAGGGCCCGACCCCCGCCGGGGTCACTGTGGCACTTATGCACCAGTTCCTTATCAGTACCACACACCCCACTCCCGCCGTCGACAGACCCTTGCCGGCTCCCCTCCAACAACGCTTTCCCTCGCCGCATCATCACATCATACGCTATCTCCACTTTAAACACTCTAAGTCCACTCCACTGACACTCACTCGTTTTTAAATTCAATATTCACCAGAACCACCGACCGCACAAAACTCAACATATGTTTACGATTTCCACACTGTTTTGATATGTTACAGCCGGCTAATAAAAAACATACTTTATAAGTTTTCATTGGCGCCTCCATCGAACATACCAAACATTATTAACACCGCGACGCGATACGTTTTCTTTCCGGCCGCCATTAAAAAAATGTTTTGTAGGGTGTTAAGCAAACCAGATTATGGCATTACGATAACTATAGATGTTATCGCTTATCGATTTGTCCGACTGTTTATTGATGAGAAAAAAATTCCTATTGGATAATTCATGTCACACTATGATGGAAAATACAGATACATTTTTAATGGTTATAACGCCAGTCAATAAATTATGGTAATGAGTTTGTAATAGTTCTAATACGATGCTTTTCATCATCATAACATTAATCATACATATTATTTACATTCGATGTTGAAACATGAATAAGCGGTAGGCAATGATTTTGTATACCTATTTTTTTTTGTACTCAGTAGGTTTTTTACGCTCGCACGCTCGCATAGATTCCATACCGTGTAATAATTAGAAACAACTTTTCGTTTACAGATTTAAGCAACAGAGTATTAAACATTTAGTGTATATAAAACTATTTTTATTTTCATTCTAATTCATATGCTAAATGAACTATGAATGAATTGTTGTACCAGTGTATCTTGATAATTAACCATAAATTCAACGCTTACGAACATCCAAATTAACAACATGTAAGTAAGTGCTGTAGTATTTAGCGTAAACAAAACGCAAACGTGCTTTATAATCATGTACTACACATATCTGGCTTGCTTATACCATGGCTCATGTGGAATACGCAGGTGGAATAAGGAAATCTATTTTCACGCGAACAGTTGTTTTTCCGCCATGGTAACGCACACGAACGCTCATAAAATGTAGCGTCACGCCCCAACAGGGGAGGGGGACTCCATTTGTAAACAGATTGTGACCCTGTCCATCTGACTTAGCCAAATTGCAACCAACAGGTGGTTCCGAATCGGAAAGCTCGCGCACTTTTCAACAAAGGAACTTGCAAAAATCTTGTTTATGTATTGTATTTTTTTTAATTATTTTGTAAGGAGGTTGATGTGTATGTTATCAGCCAGCAGTAACCTACCACGGGATATAAGTCGGACGGAGGATCGAGCGGTCTACGGCGGCATGGCGCACGCTACCGAACCGCGTGGAGGCCTGCGCGCTACTGCCGGCACATGCTTGGAACCGCCACAGGTAGGCGCTCTGATTAGAGCTGATCACTCGTAGTTCCAAATTTGAATTCCCAGGGGCATTGAGTAATGATTAGGCGCTTGATAGACTGTCGAATGTTTTGATTAACTCTATAGATAAAGCAGTCGATACTTTTGTGTTTTCCACTTTTAACGAGAAAACCCTTCGTATTTGCTCTTGGACGAATAAACCACTTTAAATACTTATTGGATTTTTGTTCACCGTCCTTGCTTTAGGCCGGGACCTAAATAGAAATAGTTTTCTGTATAAAAGAGCCAATCTACTGGCGCATAACCCGCCCACCACGTAGGGACTACTTCTTATACTGTGTTCGAATAAGGGTCGCGCCCAGTGGAAAGTTGGGAATCTTGCCGCCAACTTTTGGAGATATCGATAGATAATTTCTTATTTCCTTTTAGCGTGAAAATATACAGGTGCAAATTCCGTCTTTTTTACTTATTGTTAAAAAGAAACTAGATACTTGTATTAATTTTTAAAGTTGTCTAAGCGAAAACAATTTTTCTGGCAGAAAATATAGGTGGGATTTAGTTCTATGACCAGATTTTAGGTAAGTCGGTAAAGTTTTTACCTTGTTTTATTGACTTAAGAACAAAAGTTAAACGTAGCCAATTTTCGATTTCATCAAAGAGTTAGTACAAAGTTAGACAAAGCTTAAATTATTTTTAAGTTTAGTTGCGAAAACTGGAACAAAGTATCGTATTTACTTACATAAATTTAACGAACATTTTCTAAGACAAACCTTAATGTGACCTAACTTCTACATTGTATGTTCAAAAGAAATATAAAGACTAGACAGTATGAAAGTTTTAAAGTAGAAAATATGTGAGCTCTAAATCCTCGGTAACTGTACCTTATTAGCTAATAGTTTATGAGCACGAAGGCTGCTAGGTATTGACTTTAAATTGACGGCGCTTGGTGCAATGGTAGCGATCCTACCTTCTGCGCCAACGGTCCTGGGTTCGATACATGGTAGGGGCAAATGTTTGCGTGATGAGTACAAGAATTTGTTCCCGAGTCAAGGTTGTTTATATAGGTGCTTATTTATGTATTATATGCGTTATTTTACAAGCTCTGTTTAGTTTAGGAGCATTCGTCTTTGCAAGCACACACTGTGAGGGAAAGTAATTCCTGGGGAGTTGCAGGACGACGTGCTGTTCTGGTTGGTCTCAGGTTCGCCGATCTTCTTCCACCCCCACTCGAGCGGATTCTTCTTCTCATTCAGCCACTGCTGCACCCGGTGGTAGGTTCTAAATGAATGCTACCTGGATGCTGCTGAAGTGAGGGGAAGAAATAAGGTCGTATTTAAAACTCGAAATATTTATTCGTTTTATTAGTTCAGAGTGGGTTTCTCCGTACCACAGGTTTATATGGTCTAAGCCTGTGGAAGCCTCTTTTCCATTAAAAGTAGCGCCCCTTGAGAGGGTGGTGGGGTTGTCGTTTATTAAAGGGCTTATACTAACATACCACCAGCTTTTAAAATAGCATTTTTTACAAAACACAATCCTGTACAAAAAATAGTGTCCTCGTTATATTAATAATATAATATTTATATTAATATAATATTTTCCAAAAATCCAAAAAAAAACGTACAATTGCTAATTTACGTCCTCCGTAACTCTGGAACCATTCACTTTAGCAAGATTATGCGATAAACCATTTTTGTTTGCAATTCAATGTAGATTATTTTTGTCCCTGGCTATTTTATTAAAATATTTAAAAAAAAAACTGATAAAACCCAACTTCTCCCCCCACTCCCCCCCAAACCCGATGCAAAAAATGGTGTAACTTTTTACTAAACAATATGTGTACTGTATAGTAAATGATAAATGATAATTTATTCGCAAAAAACATGGTAAAAATAGGTGGTCACAACATTGGAGCGTACAAACATGTTTTACCAGACTGGCATGCAAATATTATATTGATTTAGTTAAGTTATTACAGTATTAATTAAAAATCGATTTCATTTCATTACTAGAATGATCATGTCAAATAAAATAATTAAAATTAAGTTCAGAAAATAACCATTGCTCATAATATGGATTACAAAAATTAAATATTTATCACATCATATTGGTCACATAACATCCTTAAAAAAAATCAATTCTTCATCGATAAAAATTCTGATACACTATAAAAACTGTTGTCTATTAGAAAATGTCTTAGTCTTGTCCTAAATATAGCTAAAGATGGTGACTGTTTGACATCAACAGGTAATTTATTAAACAGCTTCATTGTCATTACTAGGCAGCTTTTAGAATACATTGCTGTTCTTGGATAATGAGCCAATACCAATCTATTTATATTTCTACTTGCACGTGGATACACTTCTTTTGCAGTTTTATAAAGATGCATATGCTGTCTAACAAAAGTACACGATTCAAAAATGTATAGACATGGAAGGGTAAATATTTTCAATTCTTTAAAGTGCGGTTTACATGATTCAAACGGTTTGATTCCCACTATTGCGCGTATACATTTCTTTTGGGCTATAAATGACCTATTAATGTCTGTAGAGTTTCCCCATAGAATCAACCCATACCTCAACACAGATACTACATAAGCATGGTAAGCTGTAAGAGCCGCTTCCAAAGAGACTGTTTGCCGTCCAAAGAGACTGTTTGCCGTAGTAGTTACAATTTGGAGCTAGAATGATACTTTTACTTTGGATGTCGAGGTTAGGCCGTTTTTTGGGGTAATTGCACCATAATAATAGTAGTGCAGGAGATTAAGTTGTATGTTTATTCCTGTCTATTTATATGTAAAATTTTCTTTAAGTTAGTTCAATGACTTTTATTTGTTCTATTTCCTGCAAAAACAGCCTTCGTCACCATCTTTTCAGACTTAGACTAAGTTTTCTTTGACTATTAAATATCTTTATTTGGTAATAGTATTATTTCATTACGAGTGCGGGAAGCCTGTCATTGCAAAGAGTTCCGACAAATGTCTACCCGAGGCGCAGCCGAAGGTGAGGGTTGACAGTCGGAACAAGTTGCAATGACGGTTCCGCACGTGTACTGAACAACTATTTTTAATACAGTTGCGAAAAAATTAAGCAATTTAATAAAATAATACCTACCAATAACTATTTGCTTTTTTCTCTTCTCTCCACGCAATAAATAGGACGTATGTAGATATGTAGCGACTTTTTGATTTTTCCGGTAAAATGTTCTCTGAAGCACTGAGTTCCGGTGGTGTTAATTCAAATAAAATATCGTCGAAATTACTCATTTTGTGCAACTAACAACTGAACTCGCAAAGATTTTTTTGGAAAATGGCGCCAACCGTAAAAGAATATAAGCAAAGATTTTTTTGTTTTCTTCACCCATTCTGGGTAGGCAAAGGGAACTTTGCCCATACAGCCAAGTCATCAGTAGATTTTTTTTAGAAAATTAAGAAATAAGGTCTATCTTTTTCTTTTCACTTACCCGCGCAAACTCCTATAAGCAGAGATTATGGCAGTGCACGTCATACAGCCAACTTTTTTATATTTATTAATTTAATTTGGCCGATACTAATATTAATTTAATGTTTAAATTTTAATTAAAATTACTTTTAAATCTGATATTGAAACAAATTAATAGCTTCTTTTTAGAAATATTTGCATGAATCATAAAAACTTCTTTTACTTTTTTGAGTAAAAACTTCGTGGTTGCTTTTTTCTTTTAAAAGACATTATTTTGACAGTTGGGAAAGAAAACGCACGAGTTCGGAAAAGGTAAAAAAAAGCTCGAGTGTGTAATAGCCCACATCCCGAACGCTAATACGTCCCTGCCATACGCCACTTTTTGAGCAACTGTATTAAAAAATATATTCCAGGGCGAAGCTATAATAACAGAAAATATAATTCAGTTATCTTCTATCTATATCTATTTCTTTTTATCTATCTATACCTATAGTAAAATGGTTCTTACGTCATTTCGAAATTAGTATCTTTTATTTAAAAGCACATCACGTAAATAGCACTGAATGGATTTTGATGAAACTTTTTGTAGAGACATTTTAAATCCAGTACTTCCTTAAAATTTAATACTATCTCGAAAAGCGGCCGAGAAATAAAACCAGCAACCAAAACCTTTGGTATACCCATAGAGGAAATAATCACTACGAGGGCGGTTTGATAAGTCTGTGACTTTGAAAAGAAGAAATACTTTTTTTTCATAATTTATTTTTGTGTCTTAAAAAGAGCACCTCAAGGCATCTTTACACTACATTTTTTTCAAATTCGACAAAAGACTATTACTTTTGGAAACAAAAAGCTCAAGCAAGTTTTAACTTTTCTTAATGACCCTGTCGACCCTCTCGGCGGCACACATGACATCAAAATGACATCAAAACTCATCGAATGAAGATGCGAATCCTTCCTATTCTCTAGTTTCAACCCCAGTAAGATATTTTCTCCTACCAAACATGAATAAATGTCTTGATAAAAGTCTTAGCGGGCAAAGATTTTCATCAAGCCAAAAGGTGATGTCTGAAATGGGCCCTCATTTCAGTTACCAGTTTTCAGGCGATGAAAGAAAAAAATAATGAGTTAAAGAGGTAGGAACTTCGTTGGACTGAATACGCAGAGCTACAATAAGATTATGTACAGAAATAAAACAAAATATTCCGAAAAAAAGTCCTTCTTCATTAAAAAGTCATGGACTTATCAATCCACCCTCGTAGGTATACCTAGCACAAATGCTTCAGATTAGAAAAGCGTCCATATGTCATTCATTAATACCAGCAGCGTTGATCTTTTTCGCAGTATTTTTTTATATCATAGGAGCTCAACGTATTTTTGTCAATGTGGGCTGTCATCAAATAAAATATGAATACATAGATATGTATATAAAGTGCTTGAATGTCATCATTACTTACTTAATATTATAAATGCGAAAGTCCGTTTGTTTGTTTGTTACGCCTTCACGTCTTAACTACTGAACCGATCATCATGAAATTTTGCATACACGTTGTCAGGGGTACAGAAAAGGACATAGGGTACCTTTCCACCCGAAAAAATGTATTGTTCCCGAGGGATAGCAAAAATACTTTTTACGCAGACGAAGTCGCGGGCGGCCGCTAGTTATTTATAACTGGCATTGACAATGGGTGCATTTCAGCAAACTAATCGCTAAGTCATAGATCACCATAGAATACATTTTAACCACGAAAAGTAATAAATTGAAACATTATACCACAGAATAGATTTATGTATTATACATATATATAGATAAATAATATTATTACCTAAGAATTTCCATGGTTGAAATGTACTTATTTAGGTACTCTATGATGGATGATCGACGACAGATAAAGCTCAGTATGCAAGTAGATAGCTTTCATGGGGTAGGTGAGCACTAAGAAAGGTTTTTTAAATCTTGGGGAGATTTTAAGGGAATTAAATAGGGGATGAAAGTTTGTATGAAAATTTCTCAGTTTCAAAGTTAGGCTATTTACAGGTGCAATTTTTTTTTCTAGGCTGACGATTAAAAATTATATGTGTCTCAGCGTTTCTGATAATTCTAACCCCGAAGGAGTATAAGGGGTATGAAATTGTTTATAAAAATCTCTTATTTTCGAAGCAAACATAACTAAATTTATAAAAAGGCCTGAAAGCCTAAAGGGGAAATGGGGAGTGCAAAGGTAAAGGGAAGAGGAAAGGAACGGGATACATATCAGGACCCAATTCTGAACGGTAACGCGACGGGAATGCCTTCTACCAGCATTTTAAGGATTCTAAAGATTTTCAAAATTAATGTCCACGCGAACGAAGTCGCGGGCAAAAGCTAGTTTAAACATAAAATCACTTTGTAATAATTGTGGAAAGGTTTTATCTCTCTCCTGAAAAACCATATTTTGACAAGGGTGGTTTTAAAAAAATGTCTTCTTCATACAAAACTTAAATCGCATTACCTAATTGTTATTTGGTTTAATATTTTGGTTTTTTTATTCAATAGAATCTTAGGCAAACACTGACTTAATCCTAATAACATCACAATAAGAGTTGATTATTTATGCTCAATTTGTAAATCATTTTGGTACTTATTACGTTTTGTAGGAAGTTTACTATTCGCCGGCTTCTTTATTTGTGCATCTACCATCTCGGGTCAGGATTTTTTTAACACCGAGACGGTACAGAATATTTTTTCATTAAAATTACATTGTTACCTACAACAGCAACCTATTCATGTTACGAAAGGTACAATAAAATATTGAATTGAATTGAAATCATTTTAAAACAAAAAAAAAAAATTTAATGTTATAGAAGACAGTCATTTTGTACTGTCATCGTAATTAACTTTTTTCTAATCTTTTGCAATTTGCGATCGGTCGCCACGCCAGACCATACAATTTGTTGGATGGAAGAAGGACGAGTATATAGTGAAGCGGCCATCACCGCTCCTCCTAATGAATTACGTGGTCTCTTTTTAGTCTTTTCACCACCATTGTCGGGTCTATCAGCTCTGTAATAAGAGGGTTTGGGTGATTGTGGAGGCGGTCTTTGTGTTGTTTCTGAAATAGCTCAATCTCCGTCGCTACAGTTCTAAGGTAAGGTATCTACTCGTGGATTTCGTCATTCCTCGTGAACCAAGGAGCATTCACTATTGCCCTCAGTATGCTATTCTGTACTCGCTAAACTTGCTGGCCACACCCCATAATTGGAACCGTACGTCCAAATCGGTTTCAATACTGAGTTGTATATCAGTAGTTTATTGTCTACGGACAGCACCGAGTTTCTTCCCATCAGTCAGTAAAAGTTACGAAATTTTAGGTTGATCTCATCTATTTTTGCTTTGATATGATTCTACCATGTAAAGAGTCGGTCAAGGAGGAATCCGAGGTTCTTAACATTGTCAGTATGTGGTAAGGTGTCGCTACCAAGTCTGACCGGGGTGCAATTTCCTTTCTACAAAGCGAAAGTGACATGATTATTTATTAGCACTTGCACGAATACGCCATTTACAGAGCCACTTGTGAGTTTCGTCAAGCTGTTTCTGTAGGTTATGACTGGTCATTTCAGGAACCGCGTCGGTTGATAGTTGGCAGACAATAATTATGTAAACAACTCGATTGTTACATGAGCTCAACAAATATTGCCAGTTAATATAACTTTGACATGAACATTATTCCATCAATTTATGTGATACTAATTTCCCATTGTTACTATAATAAAGAGATAAAGATTCATAATAAGTAAATTTTATGAATACAATAGTTGTTACTTTTTCAAATACACTAGTAAAACGAGTAAAACTCTAAAGTTATAACAAGTAAAATATATTATTTTATCTTATATTGTTTTAATATATTATACTCTTTATTGCACTCACAAAAACAGTGACACAAAAATAAATTGAGATATGTACACAAAGGAGGACTTATCTCTTAAAGAGATCTCTTCCAGCCAACCTGAGAACGTGTTCGAAATTTCAATATTAAGCGGGTGACATAAAGTGACAGAAATATATATTACGAATCTCAAGAACTTATCAATGAATTTATTGCCCAACAACTGGAAGTTTTCATTTAAATCTAAGTACAATCATTGATATTTAAGAGAAAATTGAATATCTTTGACTACAATTAAATTAATCACTATCCTTGAATAATCAAAATTAAATATTAACACAGGCAACAGCTGAGACGAAAACTTAGTCCACAAATCAAATTATTGACGAAATGTCGTTAAAAAGTCGTTAATCTAAATGAGAGTTGGTCATTGCAAGATGTGACGCAAGAAATACTAATAATAACTTTTGTCTTCAACCTTTATAACAGCGACTAAAATGATGTGACCTGATTTAGTAATTCCATTGTGTGACATGAAACCTGAAATACGGCGCACAGATTCATTGACATTTTTAAGTCCAGACTTAATCGTCGCAGACAACTTCGAAGGAATAACATGCTTTAGTAAAACTTTGAGGCCTGTATCTTGAGATCATATTTGAGATGCACTTCTTATAGGAACAGAATCTCAGGTATGATCTCAATATAGCTCTCAACGTTGAGAGCGGTTTATAAATACGGGCCTTATTATTTCAAAATTCAAAAATAATTTATTCAGTCTAGGCTGTTACAAGCACTTGTGAATGTTATAGAAGCTACGCCATCGGTTCGCAAACCCTAAGCGAGAGACCTTGTAACGAGAAGAACCGGCAAGAAACTCGTCAATTTGAGTAAGTAGTTCAAATAACAAATTTACCTGAAAAAATGCGGATGTATTGAATTTTTTCAAAAGATTGAATAAAAACCACATGATGACAACCTGTTACAATTAAACTCAAGAAAAGTAGCTAGCTGTTAATTCGTAACTGCCGCTTGATGTAGCAATATCTACCGTGGCTTATATTTAGATTTAAAATTCAACAAATGTTCTAACAACATTTTGTGCAATAAAAAGTGTCATCCAGCTCACACTAGTTTTCATACAAAAAGCCCTGTAAATACAAGTTTTAATTGGCTAGCCAGTAAGCCATGGTTCGCGTGTCGCACAACATCGCCTGCCAACAATTTGTTTTATCGCCCTACTAGATAAACACACTGGAAATTCCCTACGCTTTTCTGCTATTTTCGCTCCTGTTTTAATTTTGTTTTGGTACCTGGGGTATTTTTATAACCTTTAAAAAGCGTTTTGGGAAAAATGTGGTTGACTTTTTCACGTAACGTCTGCGTTAACTGCTAACGAAAAAAATATTGTTTCTCACATTTTGTGACTTATCATAACTCATAAATATGACATTCAACGAGATCCTTTTCCTGTTTGAAGTAGGTACCAAAAATAGGCCAAGTACGAGTCGGACTCGCGCACGAAGGGTTCCGAACAAAACACGGCAAAAAATTACGTTTGTTGTATGGGTGTCCCACTTAAATATTTATTTTATTCTGTTCTTAGTATTTGTTGTTAAAGCGGCAACAGAAATACATCATCTGTGAAAACTTCAACTGTCCAACTATCACGGTTCACGAGATACAGCCTGGTGACAGACAGACAGACGGACAGTGTAGTCTTAGTAATGGGGTCCCGTTTTTACCATTTGGGTAACTACGGAGCCCTTAAAAGGATACACAAACTATCATACAAAAATTATAATAATAATCGTTATACAATAATCAAAGAATAATTATTGGTAGGTATTGATATAATTACAAAATGTTTGCACGGGAGGACTTCAAACAATGGGTAATTTCGATAACCGTAATCTTTGAGCTGCAAATGATTGTAATAATAATCATTAATCAATGTGAGTGGCTCTACCAATCAGGTGAGCACGTATACGTCAATTAACCAGATTATGAGCGTGTTATAAATTGAACGTTATGTAGAAGTTATGAGTTAGAAATGAGTGAGCTAGTAGGTATGTAAACTAAACTAAATTAAGTAAGTAGGTAAGTACTTTCTTTTTCTTCATGACTCTAACTATCAAATTGTAACGATCTTTTGTGAACAATATATCGATTAAGTTTAATGTGGGTAGTCAACTGATTTTATTTTAAAGCTTAGAATAATAACACCTGGAACAATAGATAGTTCTTTACAATACAAAGCGCAATGTCAAAAGTGAAGCAACTAAATAGCCAAAATGGCTCCGTTTCCAGATTTTTATTGTCCATTATTACCTAATCATACCAAAGTACAAAACAGTTTAAATTTTCCTACAATTAGGAGATTAGTTACTATATTATTGGTTTTTAATTACGATTAGGTAACGTATGAAGGATATAGGTAAATCTGAAAACTAAGCCATTTTGGCTAAGTATAGTTGCCTCACTTTGCTTACGAGAACACGGCTTCTAGGTGTTATTATTCTAAGTTTTAAAGTTATTAATCACCAACATCATAAACTCTACCTGAAGAAAAGCTTCAACAGCTAGCTTTACTGACAATTATTTTCAGATTTATCATCTGGTGCCCACGTATTTTATTGAATAGGTACCCTTATTTTTATATGTAGTAAACTAGTAAGTATGTAAGTAGGTATGTAAGTAACAAAATAATAAAATTACCTACTATGTATGTCAAAATGTTTACTGTGTTCCATTAAAACCAAAATCAAATAGTCCGGTGGCATACTTAATATGAAACTGATTGAAGTACCTACATAGTTTATTTTAGGTCATTTCAATTCAGATAATTTATTTATTGTTTTTTAATATGAGACCATAAATTACAATTTAAGAAATAAAATGCCGCCGTTTAATCGTTCGTTGTTAAACTTACCAATGGTGTACGTGGCGCCATCTATCTGAAAAGTAGCGCTCTTGCACTTCTTGAAAACTTTCCCGCTAACCACTTGCCGCGTGGCGCTGCCGTGCGTAGCAGGGTTTGACGGTATTTCCCGCACGGTGGCGCTACTGTGACACCGCACCCTCAGCCCGACCAGCGACGCGTCGTGCGACGGATCCGGTGACAGGTCGGGAGTTTTGTCCCGCCTAGCGCGGCGCACTTGCCCTAGCGACCGCCCTTCCCCGTTGGGCGGTTTTGCCGCTTTCTTGTCCATGTTCGGTCCACTGCACTATCACTGTCAATTTTCTAAACACATTTCTCTGACGGCCTTCAGTACACTGTCACTGAAACTGAAATAATACTGCGTTAGCCTTTCGAAGCTTTTCTTCATCAGTTACATAAAGTGAAGGAATCTTTTTATAAGTACCTACTGTAAAGTTATTAAAAATTATATTTTGATGATTTCGTGGTGTTCCATTACGTTCAGCACTATAAAAGATAAATGAATCTTCAAATATGAGAAAGTAGTTAAATCTTGTCTATTTTGTACGTTTCGTCCCACAACAGGAAGCGCGATGACGAAAGTTACATTTAAATTAAATAACTCATTTCATTGTCCGTCCGTTTGATATACAGACACAGACCCTCTGTTTCTAAGCATTCGTCCATCAATATTATAATTTATTACAATTTTAATAGTTTTCACTTATCAAGCGGTCGCCGTGTAATCTAAGATTTGCTACCAAAAGGAGTGCAAAACATTAACAGATCGCTATTTACCAATGGTATTTCCCCGTAGCGTTAAACAGACGCCACACTATTTCAGTAGGTAGTCGCAAAGGTTGTATAGCACAGTGGTAGAACCAATCTATATTAATCATTATGTGAATGAAGTATGGTCCTATTTTAAACGTTATGTTTTTATTCGTAGAGTTGGAATTAAAAATGTTTATTTAATTAATGATCTCTTCAAACTGTACTCGTGTTTTCAATTAAGAAGGAGTTGTTTACTACTTTTATTACGGCGAAGAAACAAGACGTTTGGTGAAGATTGAAGCAATCAATATTACTTTTTTCTGTTAAGTAAGGTAATCAAAGGAATGGGAAAATATTAAAAGTTGTCACAAATTACGAGGGCAGGTTCATAAGTTTCCGAAACGACTGAGAAAACGCTTCTTCAATGCCGTTACACCAGTGTGAAAAAAATGATTTTTCCAACCCCTCGAAATAATCGTGAACGGCAAGAATGACTTCATCATTAATTGATGAAAATCTCTGGCCACCTAACCATTTTTCAGGTTTGGGAACAAGTGGAAGTTGCACGGTTCCAGATTTGGGGAAAGATTGATACAGTACCTACCAAATTGAACCGCAATTTCATAGAGTTTGACAAAATAAAAATTTTTCACGACAGAGAAAGTTCTAGGTTTAGTCCGTGAGCCCGCGACACATGGCCTACGTCATATGACATCACGATGAAATGCATGGCACACGGTCGGAAAAGTTGTGCTAAGCGAGGATCAGAAGATTGTCGCAAATAAAATTGGCCGGAAGCTTGAGAAAATTTTCCACTTCCGGTCAAAATTATAAGATTATATTTACGTCATGTGACATCAGTAAGAGACCCGTGTCATCATTTAGTTTTCAATCGTAGAGAGAGTAAACATAAGTCTGTCAGTTCTGAAATGGCCGGAACACCATATTTTTTTTTGTTTTTTCATCATCCGTCCCCACTGCTGGGGCACAGGCCTTTCTTATGGCTGGATAAAGAAAATGGTCATACAACCCACGGGCCCTTGCTGATTGGTAGGTGCTAACGACTGCAAATGCAGCTGGGACCAACGGCTTAACGTGCCTTCCAAAGCACGGAGGAGCTCGAGATAATAAATTTTTGGTCACCCATCCCATGACCGACCCTTGCAATAGTTGCTTAACCTCCGCAATCGCTGGGCCAGGCGCTATACCACTGCGCCACCGAACTTCTCCACCGAACTCTGTTTTGGTCACCCATCCCATGACCGACCCTTGCAAAAGTTGCTTAACCTCCGCAATCGCTGGGCTACGCGCTATACCACTGCGCCACCGAGCTTCTCCACCGAACTCCGTTTAGATTGCTAGAATTAGCCTTATTCGGCCTTTGTATACCTACTTACATATAAATGATGTTCAGGTAGCGTACCTGAAAGCCTCAAAGAAAGGGAAAGTACGTCACCTTCATCTTTTTACTTAAAGGCATCTACATATTCCGTGCGTTTTCCCGTGATGTAAATTCGCTGGAACCGAAATGGGAGCGGTTCGCATTGTGCGGGTTCGTGTAATGTTGGGCCATGAAATTATCGATGGCTGAGCGATGGCGGCTGGCGGCGCAGAGGAGGTACTTATCAAAAGATGACTATTCGGTGTTCCTGAGTGACCATAAGGAGGATGGGCCATAACCCACGACCAACGGCTTAACGTGCCTTCCGAAGCAAGGAGGAGCTCAAGATAATACATTATTGTTCACCCATCCCATGACAGACCCTTGCGAAAGTCGTTTAACCTCCGCAATCGCTGGATCAGGCGTTAAACTACTGCGCCAACGAGCTCCTCCACTCTACTTTGAGTGTTTTTCAGAAACTGAAAACGTTTGTTATGGGAAATTTAATTTGTTTTGCACAAACCAAGCAACTTTGCATTTTTATTTCAAAGAGATGAATCATATTTTGTAAAAATCACTCACTTTAAAGATTTCGATGTAAGCAACAAAGATTGACTGAAAGATATATTTTCTAAAAAATATATTTGTAAGTGGAATAGTCAACTTTTGAAAAGTACTCATTGTGGCGGTGCAGTGCAAAAAGTATGGCAAATTGGCAGCGGATATCTTGCATGGGCACGAAAGGTACCTAGTTGCACTAGAAACTTGAATAGGTGGCGAAATTTAACTTTTTTGTTTCTGGCACTCACACACACACTCGCTGTTGCCCATCCATCCCATATGAAAGGCTTGATCGCCCCAAGACAAAATTTAAATTATATTTAGATAGATGAGGCGCTAAAAAATATCGCGGTTTTCGTGGCCATCGCTCGGCCGCCGCGAATTTCGTGCCTGCAGTTTAATTCCACTCCATTTTGTTTGACGAGCCGACAGCGGTGCGAATGCCAAATTGTTTCCTTTTTCGTTTAGTTATACTCGTCAACTTAGCAAACTCAGCTATTTCAGGCATGTGAGGGTTTTGAGCATTGTGTAATACCTATTTAAAACCAAAAATATGTTTTTTTAAATCCTACGTTGATAACTTGAATAGTTATTTATGCAACTGTACTATAATGAGGGGTATTAAAACACGAATGTGGGTTTGTGATAATAGTACCACATGAGTGTTTTAATACCTAATTATGTACAGCTGCATACAAGACTTTATCTACACCCATTTTTTATTTCTATTTTTTATTTTTATTTGGGAAACAAATAATATTTTAATACATACTTATGGATTAAAAACACCCATGATATTTATCTACACCAATGATATGTATCCTCTATAAAGGTTTTGACTTTGTCTTTGACTTTGACTTTCCTCCCCCTCCTCGTCATTATGTCTTCCGCGAGAGTGTTATAATGTTGTACTGAATTTCATAATGCAACGCTTAGCGCGTGGGCCTGCGGCGCAGCAGGTCCTCCTCCCGCTCGGATACTGTAATGGATTGTATGGGAGGACTATCTAAATTTGCTGATATCGAATATGTCGACTTTTTTATTAAAGGGAGAGATGTATCAACATCTCACGAAGTGAAAACAGCTCGTGCAATTTCCAACTTAGGCATCGCTTGTCAATCCATAACTTCGAATGACATTCGACATCTTTCAATCCCAAACTTTACTTACGAAAATGCTGAACCAAAATTGATAATAGGAATCGACAACTGGCAGTTACTAATACCAAGTGAAGTGAAACAAGGTTCCAAAACGCAGCCTGCGGCCTGCCTTACACCCTTGGGTTGGGTCGTTTTCGGTTTTAGTAGTAGCAGAACAAAACCAGTTGCCTTTGTGAATCATAGCGTGACTTCCGATGTGAATTCCGATGATTTTTCTGAACTGGAAAATCTTATTAGAGAAAACTACAAGTTGGAGGCTGTTGGTATCATCAAGCGACAAGTACAGTCAGCCGCGGACGAACGCGCCGTCAACATTTTGGAGCATACGGCTCGACGTCTTCCAAGTGGACAGTTTGAGGTTGGCTTGCTATGGCGTTCTGATGATGCTGACATCCCTAACAGTTATCCGTTGGCTCTATCTAGATTCAACAGTTTGGAGAAACGTTTCAAGCGGGATGTCCCTTACGCTGACCAGTACAGACAGAACGTTCATGCTATGTGTAGTATATAGCGGGTAGTTATTTTATCAAACATGTGGGTAGGTCTTATTTTCATATCAATAAACCAGTGTTAAACCAACTTGCGTGTGTTTCACTACATGGTGACAGCGGTGCATCAATTTAAATAGATTTGCGAAGTAACTCGCGTATTTTTCGGTTTTTGTGTGCTGCTTGTTGTGTTTTACGTGTGTAAATAATGGAACACGCGCGTCCTCCGGCGGAATTATCACTCGAAGGTGGCCCCGCCGCGCGATCCGAAGCGTGGCGAAAATGGCGGCGGCTATTTGAGGTGTTTTTAAAGGCGTCTGGAGTGAGCAAAGAGCCTAAAGATGTTCAGGCTAGTTTGTTGGTTAACCTCATAGGACCGGCGGGGTACGAGGTTTATACCACGTTTACGTTTCAAAAAGATGAAAGTGCTGATGATATCGAATGTATATTGATGAAATTTGAAAACCATTTTGGTACTAAGCCGAATATAACGGTACGACGCTTCAAGTTTTTCAGTCGCAATCAGGAGGATCGGGAGACAATTGACGAATATGTGACTGCTTTACGACTGTTGAGTCAAGAATGCGAGTTTGGTAGTCTACAGGAAAGTCTACTACGAGATAAGATCGTCTGTGGCATCGTCAATAATACAGTCAGAGACCGGTTGCTCCGCACGGATGAACTGACGTTGTCGAAGGCAATACAAATCTGCCAGGCGGCAGAGATATCCAAAGAGGAAGGGCTTTATATCGACAGCGGTCACGGTGAAGTGCAGGTGAACGCAATGGCTTCACCCGGGGGCAGCGGCAGCTGGCGCGGAGCGGCCGGGAGCAGGCGCGCGTGGCAGCGACCGAGCCGCGGCGGGCGGCGAGGCCAAGGCGGCCGCGGGGCGGCGCGTTCGCATTTTGTTACTTCAGAGTCCGGCGCATGCAGCAACTGTGGCCGTATGCGCTGTGAAGGCGGTATTCGATGTCCGGCGAGTAATGCCTTGTGTTTTGTTTGTGATAAAAAAGGTCATTTTTCGCGAGTGTGCGAGCGTAAACAAGTGATGCGTAAGGTGTTAAATTTAAGTATTGAGTCGGAAAGTGAAAGCGAAGAAATGTTTTTTGTGAATACTATAGGAGAGGACACAAAACTCAGTAAGTCATTGAATGAATGGATTGAACGTATTACATGTAACGGTAAACAAATAAATATTAAGATAGATACAGGTTCCATGATAAATGTTATTTCTAAAAACGATTTTTTTAATTTAGGGTTTTCAATTGAACAACTCGAGCCATTTACGAAACGTGTACATTCTTTCACGGGAAATCGTTTACCTATTATTGGTTTGCACAATTTGAATGTCATTTACAATAACAAAAAATATTTGTTACCATTTGTGGTTGCAGACATGAATTGTCAAAATGTTTTAGGTTTAAAATCTTGTAGAACATTGGAGTTGATCAATTGTATAGATATGATAAATATTGATAAATATTCTGGTTTGTTTAAAGGGTTAGGTAAGTTACCTGGAAAATATAGTATAGTAGTGGATAAAAATGTGCAGCCGGTAATGTGTCCTACTAGAAAAATACCGTTAGGGCTCAAAGATAAGTTATTTATGGAATTACAGAGAATGGAAGAGCTCGGTGTTGTGAGGAAAGTAATGCATCCGACTGACTGGGTTAATGCAATTGTATTAGTGGCTAAAAAAGATGGTAGCATTCGTGTGTGCTTGGACCCGAGACCTCTTAACCGGGCAGTGCGGCGTGCGCAGTTTACGCTGCCCACCGTGACAGAGCTGGCCGTGAAACTGCGCGACGCCTGCGTGTTCAGCGTGCTCGATGCTCGCTGTGGATTTTGGATGGTAGAAATTGATGATGCTAGTGCCGACCTTTGTACCTTCAGTACGCCGTTCGGCAGATATCAGTTTATGCGATTACCTTACGGTATAAGTTGTGCGCCGGAAGTTTTCCATGGAAAGCTTCGTCAGCATCTAGAAGATTTGGAAGGGGTTGAGTCTTTTATTGATGATGTCATCGTGTGGGGACGGTCACAGGAGGAACACGATAATAGATTACAACTTCTGTTGCAGCGTGCGCAAAAAATAGGTATTAAATTTAATCGCGATAAATGTCAGTTCGGTGTTTCGGAAATAACATATCTAGGTCACAGGTTTGATTCTAATGGAATGAGAGCTGATGAAAGCAAGGTTAAAGCTATACTGGACATGCCTCAACCCACGGATAGGAAGTCGTTGGAAAGGTTTTTAGGCATGATTAATTACTTGTCAAAATTTATACAAAATTGTTCAGAGTGTGTAAATGTACTAAGAAGTCTTTTAAAGAAAGATGTCGAATGGGTATGGGAGGTGCAGCATTCGGATGCGATTGAGCAATTAAAAAGAAAAGTGGCCAGTGCTCCGGTGCTGGCGCTGTATTCGGCGGAGGCGCCGGTCGTGCTGTCAGTGGACGCCAGCAGCGTGGCCCTCGGCGCAGTCCTGCTGCAGGACGGCCGGCCGGTTGAATTCGCGTCGTTGACGCTCACAGACACGCAGTCCAGGTACGCACAGATAGAAAAAGAGATGTTAGCGATTGTGTTTGCTGTGGAACGGTTTAGACAATATATATATGGTAGGTCGGATGTCATAGTACATAGTGATCACAAACCTCTTGAGGCTCTGTTTAATAAACCGTTAGTGTCTGTGCCAGCTCGGTTGCAGCGTATGATGATGCGAGTGCAGGGATTCGATATTAAGGTGATGTATGTCCCGGGAAAATATATGTATGTTGCTGATACACTGTCGAGGGCACCCTTAAAGGAATCCATACAAAATGGTGTGTCTGAGGAAGTTGAAGTGCAGACTTGTTTCATGCTAAAAAATATACCGTTTAGCGAAATGAAAAGAGAGTTGATTAAAAGGGAGACTGAGGCAGATATTGAGTGTAAACAAATAATTAAATACATAAAGAACGGTTGGCCAAGGAATAGACGCGATATAAGTGAAAAGCTCCGTGTGTTTTGGCCATATTGCGCGGAATTTCAGTATATAGATGGTATGATTTTTAAAGGTGAGCGTGTGTTCATTCCGCTTGCAGTGAGAGGAGAAATGTTAAGACGAGTGCATGAGGGTCATTTGGGAATAGAAAGGTGTAAGCGACGAGCGCGTGAGGTTATGTTTTGGCCAGGGCTCGCCGAAGATGTGGAGAAAGAGGTGCGAAGGTGTGAGGCGTGTGCGTTGCACGCGCCGCGGCCGCGGCGTCAGCCGCTTGAGCAGCACAAGGTACCCTCTTTGCCCTGGCACAAACTAGCTTCAGATATATTTGAATATCAGAGAAAGAGGTACATAATACTTGTAGATTATTATTCAAACTTTGTCGAAGTAGGACAGTTGACGGGTATAGGTAGTAAACAAGTTATTAATTTTTTGAAAGAACAGTTTGCACGACATGGGATACCGGCTGAACTAGTGACAGATAATGGTCCTGCTTATAGTTCTATGGAGTTCAAAAAATTCACTCGGGAGTGGGAATTTCATCATATTACGTCATCTCCACATTACCCTCAGTCGAACGGCAAGAGCGAAAGAACCGTTCAAACAATTAAAAATTTATTGAAAAAATGTGTAGATTCTGGTCAGGATTTTTCATTAAGTTTACTTAATTTTAGAGCTACATCTCGAGACGGTTTAGATTCGCCGGCTCAAATGCTTATGGGTAGACGACTAAAGACAAAACTACCAATTACTCCCGAGTTGTTACGTGAATCAGTCGATAATGACCGTAATTACAGAGTTTTGATGGCTAAAAGACATTCAATAAAACAACAATACGATAAGACGGCGCGAGCGTTGAAGCAAGTATCAGTAGGTGATAAGGCGACATTAGTGTGCAATGGGAATAGGAAACCGGTTACTGTAATAGAACGCACGTCGGCGCCGCGTTCGTTTATAGTGGAGGATGCACGCGGAAATAAATTTCGTCGCACGCGCAGTCAACTCGTAAAGCGCTCGGCATCAAATAGAAAAAGCACTGAGCCGTCGTTTTTACCGGCTAGAGGAGCACACCGTACGTATATGAGTGTGTTACCCAGCATTGCAGTTAGACGCAGACGAAAAAATTGCATAGATTTGGGACTTAACGATAGATCGCAAAATGACCCAGGAACCGAGTCGTCATCGTCGGCGCCATGCTCAGTAGGGACTCCGCTTTCTGGAGAGGGAACTACTTTAAATGTCTCAGCTGATTCTGCTGATAGTGTGCGTGCTGCGGTGTCACCATCGCCGTCACCGCCAAATGTTCCAATAGAAAGGTCTCGGGAGCGAGCGGCACGAATGTTGTCAAATTTGATTTTTGGTGCTTCCAATATCGATTGACTTATATTGTTAGTTAAATTGTATTTGTATTTTTGTTTTTTTTTTATACCGGCATACAGGTTATCATTATGTTTTTATTAGTATTTATCTTACCTTATAAGTTGTTGGTTCCTTTATTAAAAAAAAAAAAAAAAAAAATTTAGTTATACACGTACATATAAAAAAAAAAATACTTAAAATGTGTACAAACAAACATTACTAAGTTGTTAAGTCTGATGATTATGATACATACCTACCTTCTCATACCATACAGCTGTTACTACAAATAGTTAGATTATATTTATTTTTTGTTAAGCACACATCCGAAGTTTCGCATAGGTATAAATTAAGGTGTTTACTGTTATTCTACATAAACGTTATTTTGTTAATTGATTATTATGTTTGTCAATAAGTTCTTTTGTTAAGGGGAAAGATGTAGTATATAGCGGGTAGTTATTTTATCAAACATGTGGGTAGGTCTTATTTTCATATCAATAAACCAGTGTTAAACCAACTTGCGTGTGTTTCACTACACTATGATCAACAAAGGTTATGCCGAACCTTGTGCCCTTGCCTCCGATTCCCCTAGGGTTTGGTATCTACCTCATTTCGGTGTTGTCAATCCAAATAAACCGGGAAAGTTGCGTGTTGTCCATGACGCCGCCGCCGTTGTGCAGGGAACTACTCTTAATTCTTTATTGTTGACTGGACCCGATTTACTTTCTTCACTCATTGACATCATTTATCGGTTCCGAGAAGACCAAATCGGTATGGCAGCTGACATAAGGGAAATGTTTCCCCAAATTAAGATTAGGTCCCAGGACAGAGACGCGCAGCGTTTCTTGTGGCGTGACTCTCCCGATTTACCTATTTCGATATATAGAATGTCGTCAATGATTTTCGGGGCTGCTTCTAGCCCGTTTACGGCACTTCATATTAAAAATAAAAATGCCGACGAGAATCGGGAATCGTTTCCAGAAGCCGCTCACGCTATTGTCCACGATACTTATATGGACGACTACATCGGAAGCGTCGATAGTATTGACCGAGCGGCTCGCTTAGTTGGGGACATTGTGGAAGTGCATAAGCGAGCGCATTTTGAAGTCCGTGGCTGGGTTTCCAACGAACCTAATGCACTCGCTCTTGTACCCCCTGAACTTAGGTTAGACAATTCAGGTCATATAGATCTTGGTAGCATACAGCAAAGCGTGCGCACTTTGGGCCTCATTTGGGACCCATCTTCTGATCAGCTGGGTTTTAATTCAGAGGCTCTTAAAACTGCGCTCGTTTTGCCAAGCAAAATCACAAAACGTCATGCACTCTCTAGCTTGATGCGCGTTTTTGACCCATTGGGCATCCTTGCACCCATAACCATTAGAGGCCGCATTATTTTCCAAGTTTCATGGCGTAGGAAAATTGATTGGGATCAGGCACTTCCCGCTGACTTGCTTTCTCAATGGAAATCTTGGCTTTCCGACATGACATCTGCCGTTGAACTCAAATTACCACGATGGCATTCAAGGGGAACTCAGCCAATAGAACGGGAGTTGCACGTGTTCTGTGACGCCAGCGAGCACGCTTACGTCGCGGTAGCTTACTGGCGCCTCATTTACTCTCATGAGCACGTTCAGCTTTCTTTCATTTGTAGCAAAGCATGAGTAGCGCCGTTGACCCCAGTAACCATATCGCGCCTTGAACTGCAAGCAGCTACGGTTGCAGCTCGGTTAGCCTCGTCTATTTGTGAAGCTCATAAGTTCAAACCAGCACGTCGTTACTTCTGGACTGATTCCAAGAACGTGCTGGGTTGGCTTCGTAGTGATGCGCGGTCGTTTCTTCCCTTTGTCGCTCACCGACTAGCGGACATTTTAGAACTTTCAAGTCTTAGTGAATGGCGCTGGGTTCCCACAGTTTTAAATGTGGCCGATGACGCCACCAGAGGTGACCCAGGAGCTGTTCTCGCCAATAGTCGCTGGATTGAAGGTCATTTCCAACTTAGGCATCGCTTGTCAATCCATAACTTCGAATGACATTCGACATCTTTCAATCCCAAACTTTACTTACGAAAATGCTGAGCCAAAATTGATAATAGGAATCGACAACTGGCAGTTACTAATACCAAGTGAAGTGAGACAAGGTTCCAAAACGCAGCCTGCGGCCTGCCTTACACCCTTGGGTTGGGTCGTTTTCGGTTTTAGTAGTAGCAGAACAAAACCAGTTGCCTTTGTGAATCATAGCGTGACTTCCGATGTGAATTCCGATGATTTTTCTGAACTGGAAAATCTTATTAGAGAAAACTACAAGTTGGAGGCTGTTGGTATCATCAAGCGACAAGTACAGTCAGCCGCGGACGAACGCGCCGTCAACATTTTGGAGCATACGGCTCGACGTCTTCCAAGTGGACAGTTTGAGGTTGGCTTGCTATGGCGTTCTGATGATGCTGACATCCCTAACAGTTATCCGTTGGCTCTATCTAGATTCAACAGTTTGGAGAAACGTTTCAAGCGGGATGTCCCTTACGCTGACCAGTACAGACAGAACGTTCATGCTATGATCAACAAAGGTTATGCCGAACCTTGTGCCCTTGCCTCCGATTCCCCTAGGGTTTGGTATCTACCTCATTTCGGTGTTGTCAATCCAAATAAACCGGGAAAGTTGCGTGTTGTCCATGACGCCGCCGCCGTTGTGCAGGGAACTACTCTTAATTCTTTATTGTTGACTGGACCCGATTTACTTTCTTCACTCATTGACATCATTTATCGGTTCCGAGAAGACCAAATCGGTATGGCAGCTGACATAAGGGAAATGTTTCCCCAAATTAAGATTAGGTCCCAGGACAGAGACGCGCAGCGTTTCTTGTGGCGTGACTCTCCCGATTTACCTATTTCGATATATAGAATGTCGTCAATGATTTTCGGGGCTGCTTCTAGCCCGTTTACGGCACTTCATATTAAAAATAAAAATGCCGACGAGAATCGGGAATCGTTTCCAGAAGCCGCTCACGCTATTGTCCACGATACTTATATGGACGACTACATCGGAAGCGTCGATAGTATTGACCGAGCGGCTCGCTTAGTTGGGGACATTGTGGAAGTGCATAAGCGAGCGCATTTTGAAGTCCGTGGCTGGGTTTCCAACGAACCTAATGCACTCGCTCTTGTACCCCCTGAACTTAGGTTAGACAATTCAGGTCATATAGATCTTGGTAGCATACAGCAAAGCGTGCGCACTTTGGGCCTCATTTGGGACCCATCTTCTGATCAGCTGGGTTTTAATTCAGAGGCTCTTAAAACTGCGCTCGTTTTGCCAAGCAAAATCACAAAACGTCATGCACTCTCTAGCTTGATGCGCGTTTTTGACCCATTGGGCATCCTTGCACCCATAACCATTAGAGGCCGCATTATTTTCCAAGTTTCATGGCGTAGGAAAATTGATTGGGATCAGGCACTTCCCGCTGACTTGCTTTCTCAATGGAAATCTTGGCTTTCCGACATGACATCTGCCGTTGAACTCAAATTACCACGATGGCATTCAAGGGGAACTCAGCCAATAGAATGGGAGTTGCACGTGTTCTGTGACGCCAGCGAGCACGCTTACGTCGCGGTAGCTTACTGGCGCCTCATTTACTCTCATGAGCACGTTCAGCTTTCTTTCATTTGTAGCAAAGCATGAGTAGCGCCGTTGACCCCAGTAACCATATCGCGCCTTGAACTGCAAGCAGCTACGGTTGCAGCTCGGTTAGCCTCGTCTATTTGTGAAGCTCATAAGTTCAAACCAGCACGTCGTTACTTCTGGACTGATTCCAAGAACGTGCTGGGTTGGCTTCGTAGTGATGCGCGGTCGTTTCTTCCCTTTGTCGCTCACCGACTAGCGGACATTTTAGAACTTTCAAGTCTTAGTGAATGGCGCTGGGTTCCCACAGTTTTAAATGTGGCCGATGACGCCACCAGAGGTGACCCAGGAGCTGTTCTCGCCAATAGTCGCTGGATTGAAGGTCATTTCCAACTTAGGCATCGCTTGTCAATCCATAACTTCGAATGACATTCGACATCTTTCAATCCCAAACTTTACTTACGAAAATGCTGAGCCAAAATTGATAATAGGAATCGACAACTGGCAGTTACTAATACCAAGTGAAGTGAGACAAGGTTCCAAAACGCAGCCTGCGGCCTGCCTTACACCCTTGGGTTGGGTCGTTTTCGGTTTTAGTAGTAGCAGAACAAAACCAGTTGCCTTTGTGAATCATAGCGTGACTTCCGATGTGAATTCCGATGATTTTTCTGAACTGGAAAATCTTATTAGAGAAAACTACAAGTTGGAGGCTGTTGGTATCATCAAGCGACAAGTACAGTCAGCCGCGGACGAACGCGCCGTCAACATTTTGGAGCATACGGCTCGACGTCTTCCAAGTGGACAGTTTGAGGTTGGCTTGCTATGGCGTTCTGATGATGCTGACATCCCTAACAGTTATCCGTTGGCTCTATCTAGATTCAACAGTTTGGAGAAACGTTTCAAGCGGGATGTCCCTTACGCTGACCAGTACAGACAGAACGTTCATGCTATGATCAACAAAGGTTATGCCGAACCTTGTGCCCTTGCCTCCGATTCCCCTAGGGTTTGGTATCTACCTCATTTCGGTGTTGTCAATCCAAATAAACCGGGAAAGTTGCGTGTTGTCCATGACGCCGCCGCCGTTGTGCAGGGAACTACTCTTAATTCTTTATTGTTGACTGGACCCGATTTACTTTCTTCACTCATTGACATCATTTATCGGTTCCGAGAAGACCAAATCGGTATGGCAGCTGACATAAGGGAAATGTTTCCCCAAATTAAGATTAGGTCCCAGGACAGAGACGCGCAGCGTTTCTTGTGGCGTGACTCTCCCGATTTACCTATTTCGATATATAGAATGTCGTCAATGATTTTCGGGGCTGCTTCTAGCCCGTTTACGGCACTTCATATTAAAAATAAAAATGCCGACGAGAATCGGGAATTGTTTCCAGAAGCCGCTCACGCTATTGTCCACGATACTTATATGGACGACTATATCGGAAGCGTCGATAGTATTGACCGAGCGGCTCGCTTAGCTGGGGACATTGTGGAAGTGCATAAGCGAGCGCATTTTGAAGTCCGTGGCTGGGTTTCCAACGAACCTAATGCCCTCGCTCTTGTACCCCCTGAACTTAGGTTAGACAATTCAGGTCATATAGATCTTGGTAACATACAGCAAAGCGTGCGCACTTTGGGCCTCATTTGGGACCCATCTTCTGATCAGCTGGGTTTTAATTCAGAAGCTCTTAAAACTGCGCTCGTTTTGCCAAGCAAAATCACAAAACGTCATGCACTCTCTAGCTTGATGCGCGTTTTTGACCCATTGGGCATCCTTGCACCCATAACTATTAGAGGCCGCATTATTTTTCAAGTTTCATGGCGTAGGAAAATTGATTGGGATCAGGCACTCCCCGCTGACTTGCTTTCTCAATGGAAATCTTGGCTTTCCGACATGACATCTGCCGTTGAACTCAAATTACCACGATGGCATTCAAGGGGAACTCAGCCAATAGAACGGGAGTTGCACGTGTTCTGTGACGCCAGCGAGCACGCTTACGTCGCGGTAGCTTACTGGCGCCTCATTTACTCTCATGAGCACGTTCAGCTTTCTTTCATTTGTAGCAAAGCAAGAGTAGCGCCGTTGACCCCAGTAACCATATCGCGCCTTGAACTGCAAGCAGCTACGGTTGCAGCTCGGTTAGCTTCGTCTATTTGTGAAGCTCATAAGTTCAAACCAGCACGTCGTTACTTCTGGACTGATTCCAAGAACGTGCTGGGTTGGCTTCGTAGTGATGCGCGGTCGTTTCTTCCCTTTGTCGCTCACCGACTAGCGGACATTTTAGAACTTTCAAGTCTTAGTGAATGGCGCTGGGTTCCCACAGTTTTAAATGTGGCCGATGACGCCACCAGAGGTGACCCAGGAGCTGTTCTTGCCAATAGTCGCTGGATTGAAGGTCCTGAGTTTTTGAAAGCTCCCTATAGCGACTGGCCTATTGAGGTTCATGGCCCTTCCAATCTTAATACTACCGAGCTGAAACCAAGTGCCAAAATAAACTTACGTTCATACCTCATTGATGTAAATAGTTCCACGTCTACCATTCCCATTATCAGACCCGTTTCTGCGGATCCGTCCCGCTTTAGTCAATGGATACGTCTTATTCGTGCGACTGCACGCGCGCACCAATGCGCTAATTTTTTCAGGCGTTTGAGAGGTACAGCTAGTGTAAGCGCTTCTACCTCCCACACTCCTGCGCGAAGCTCTCATTCAGTTTCCGCCGCCCAGCTTCCCCCTTTAAGTGCCGAAAATTTGCGAGTTGCCCAAACCCACGTTCTACTTCGATCTCAAGAGGAGTCATTCCCGGAAGAATTGGCAGCACTGCGACTAGCAGAACCGTTGTCCCGACACAGTAAATTAGCCAAGCTCGACATCCACCTCAGCCATGATGGCCTAATAATTCTGACAGGGCGTATCGGAGCAGCGGCAGAGATTACTGTGTCCAACAATCCTATTCTCCTGGACGCCAGCCATCCAGCAACGAAGCTTTTAATCGACCACTACCATCGACGACTTGCCCACGCCAACAACGAGACCGTCGTGAATGAGATCAGGCAGCAATTTTGGATCTTGAGTCTGAGGAGCGCAGTGAGGTCCGTTGCACATGACTGCAAGCTGTGCAAAATCCGTCGAACTCAGCCGCTGAACCCTCCTTTAGGAAACCTCCCTGAGGCTCGTCTGGCCCATCACCGCCGCCCCTTCACTTTCGTCGGGTTGGATTATTTCGGCCCTGTTTTGGTAACCGTCGGAAGGAGACACGAAAAGCGGTACGTTGCCTTATTTACCTGCCTAACGACGCGTGCAGTTCATCTAGAGGTGGTCCACGACTTGTCAACGGACGCTGCTTTGATGGCGTTGCGGCGATTTACGGCGCGCCGCGGAAGCCCTAGCCAAATCTGGTCGGACAACGGGACTGCTTTTGTGGGAGCCGCCAAGTTTCTGCGTCAGTTGTATGGTCCAGAGGTGGAAAACTATGCTACGAACGCAAATATCGAGTGGCGCTTTATTCCACCATCAGCGCCTTCAATGGGCGGAGCATGGGAAAGACTAGTGCGCTCTGTAAAATCCGCATTAAAAGGGACGTTGACAGAGAGAGCCCCTCAGGAATATATTCTCGCCACACTGTTGGCAGAGGCTGAGGCCGTAGTGAATTCGAGGCCATTAACCCATGTGTCCGCCCAGCCTGAGGAAGAGGAAGCGCTAACGCCCTTCCATTTTTTAATTGGGACCTCGTCCACGGCCAACAATTTTGCAATAGCTGAGCCGCAAGATATGTACGGACGAGCCTCATGGCGAAAGGCACTGCGCCTGTGTGATATCTTTTGGCAGAGATGGGTAAGGGAGTACCTTACAACTCTAGTTCCCCGGCGCGTTTTTGGCGAGGTTGGCCCCCCTGTCGCAGTGGGTGATCTAGTGCTTGTGGTTGACGGCAATCTCCCGCGCGGTTCTTGGCCGCGTGGTCGTATTACCCGCGTTTTTCCTGGGGCCGATGCGATTATTCGCGTTGCCGAGGTCTCCACTGCGGCAGGCCTACTTCGACGGCCCTGCAAGAAGCTGGTGCGGCTTCCAGTCTGATGGTCTCTTCCTACTCTCTCCCCCTCCCCTTACCTTAACTTTTTCACTGTTGAAAGAGAGGGAGAGATGTTACGAACTGGCCATCGGGCCGGGCGTGTAAATACTTTTTTATGTGTTTGTATTTTTTATCTGTCTGTCATCCTTTTGTCTTACTTTTTGTTCTGTCATCGGTACGGTTGTCTTCGCTGCAATTTGGTTTGTAATTTTTCTTTATTTATTATAATTATTGACCTTACTTCGAGCCTTCTCATTTCCCCTCCTTAACACTAACCGTTGCCGGACCTTTTACAGAGGATTTAAAGCATGGGTGTAGATAAAAGCATTACTAGCACGTCTACGTATACTCCACGCGTTATCATCACAATGTTAACGGATCTGAATATGCTCTACAATATTCGGAATAACCCGCTTCCCCAAAAAAGCTTCCGAAAATGACGAAATTAAACAGCAACGTTAGGTATTTCATTCGGCAGAATCGCAGGCTATACGGTACCATTACGGACCCTGTAGGCAGCCAGGGTTGCGTGACGCGACGACAGCCCCGCAGTAGTCAGTACCATAAATACGATGTTACGTCGCCGAACGGATTCGACGAAACCTTCAAACGCACAGCACTTGTAAAAAACTGTTTTGATGATAAATCGAATGCGCAATACGCCAAGTTTTATGCTACGAGCCTTCGATGTTTACGAGTATTTGTTAATGCTGAAAAACCAGCTTGTATTGAAACGGGAACATGGAATCGTTTTTAGGGTTCCGTACCCAAAGGGTAAAAACGGGACCCTAGTACTAAGACTCCGCTGTCCGTCTGTCTGTCTGTCTGTCGACAGACAGACTAGCTATCACTGTATAGCTATCACGGTTCATGAAATACAGCCTGCTGACAAGCAGGCTGTATTTCATGAACCGTGATAGCTAGACAGTTGAAATTTTCACAGATTATGTAATTCTGTTGCCTTCAAATACTAAAAACAGATTAAATTAAATATTTGAGTGGGACTCCCATACAACAAACGGAACACTTCGTGTGCGAGTCCGACTCGCACTTGGCTGGTTTTTTATTTTTATGCTGGCTTAGTAAAAAAAATAAGTTGTTTAGAGTTACTAAAATTGATCGAGAAAATACTGACACGGTTTAAAGTTTGTTTTTAGTAAACATTATAAATAAATTCGATAGTTGAACAACAATTCAACAAACTTAGGTATTATTACTTTATAATTCTGAAAAAGCGGAAACTTTATGTTATAAATTATAATGTGGTGTATTCTTATATAAAACCAGTGGAAATATTGTAAAGTCCTTATAAAAGGTGCACTACACTTCCTAATATTTTTTCTTGATTGAAAAATAAAGTGCCTAATATTTCATCTTTTTCCTACATTCTGCGCGGACCCCAGCTATGTAAACTTGCCGATCTTGAAAGAAACTCATAAATTTTCTTAATACATTTTAGGCTACTTCAATAGCAGCCAAATTTAAAAAGTTTCAAAAAATCACATTACGCTCACAAAAGCTTGTAAGGAATATCAAATTATCTAGTCAAGGTTTCTGAGGCCTAATAAAATGCCTTTTAATGGTACCTTTTCCTGTCATAAACGTTTAATAATTACATATTTTGAATACCAGAATAGAGAATTACAAAGTCGCATAAAATAAGCAAAACACGCAATAAATGGTCAAAGCAAATAAAATACTTATACCCAATATTGAACAATATTTTCATTCGGTATATTTTTTAATATTTTTTCTCAATAGTTATACACGAATATTTTAGAATTTTAATTTATTTTATTACAGTTTTCATAGCAAGCTGCACCTGCCTTATATATTGCTTGCTATAAGACCTTACTTACCTATCTAAAACTTAATTATACCATAATTTTCACAAAGTTATAAATAATACAGAGCATAACAGACCCTGTCTAACACAGCAAAATTATACTTCCAACGGCTGTTTTGTTAATTTTTCTGCTAGGTTTTCTGCTAGCTAGCAGTAAAATAAACAAAACAACCTTATACCACGTTATACCTATATACTTAGGGGCTAGATAGATTTTCCGATTCCTTTTCCATCGCATCGCTTAAGTGGGTCGTCCACAGACCACAATTTCTTAGCTTTTTCTCGAATTTTCTTCCGCCAAAAACCATTTATCATTTCATTAGTGATGCTTGCTCAGTTTTATTGCACTATTTGTCTTACTTTATTTGGGATAATGATTTCGCAACTCATTTTTGTACTTTAAAGACCGCAAAAAATAATAGGAAGGGTGGAAAAATGAGAATCATAGTTATAGACAAGTGAAACTTATTTCCAATACACTTTAAAAATAATAAAGAAAATCCACTACCTAGGGACTTAATTATTTAAGTTTAATTATTTTACGGTAAGTATCTTTTTTAATTAAATAAATCGTTGACAAAGAACTTGTGAAAGAGCTCCTAATATACATAGTAACTGTAAAACGTGAAGTTCCACTTTCACAGGCTATAGATAAATAGATGTGATACCTAATTTGCATTACCTCTTTAGGTATCATCCCAACTAGCACACTAGTAAAAAATGCAGCTTTCCTTAAAGCTCCAATGTCTATAGGGGTGGCATAAGGAAAAAATGCAGCTTTCCTTAAAGCTTCAATGTCTATCCCTATAGAGGGATAAGGGAGACAGAATTACAGACATTAAGGCACAGGTTCGATAACAGCTAAAATCATAGCTTTGACCGCAGAAAAAACCTAAGGTATTTTTGTGACACCTTATGGCACCATTAACTGCACAATAGTTAGATTTTTAACTTTTTTGCCACTTTGACTCGCATAATGGTTCCGCATTGCATTTCAGACCACCATTAGACTGCATTGTAGTTATAATTGCATATTTATTGACACTTTTAGTTGCATTACGGTCCCGCGTGGCATACTTCACCACCCTGTTCTGCATAGGATAGAAAATTGCGACTAATTTACTTCTTGCGGTTTCTGTTATGCCTGTGAGGTAAAATTAGCTCCTAAGCTCGTAAAATTCCTTTTTATGGAACTATTATGGAGTCTGCAGTGCTTCATGATAGAAAATATTAAGCTTGAGCAATATTCGTTTTTATCCGACTTCAAAAAACCCGGCCAAGTAAATGTCGGGCCACGCGCAGTAGGGTTCTGTTTTTGGAAAATGTACTATTATATCTCGAAAACTCGTTACTATATCTCGTTCAAAACAATTTTCGTTGAAAGTGTTCATTAAGATCTATAGCAATATAGCATTTATATATATATATATACACAGGTTGGTCAAAAGTTCTGTTACTGAGTTTCTTTATCGATTACTGGCCATTAAAACAAATGAAAAGAAAAAATAAAAATGACATATTATTGACAGTTTTATCTTAATATATAAAATCGTAAACTGAATGACTGACTGACTGACTGACTGACTGACTGACTGACTGATCTATCAACGCACAGCCCAAACCGCTGGACCTAGAGACTTGAAATTTTGCACACATATACTTTATACAGTGTCGGCATCCACTAAGGAAGGATTTTGGAAAATTCCATCCCTAAGGGGATGAAATAAGGGATGAAAGTTTGTATGAAAGTCCCTCAGTTTTGAGGCTAGAATCTTCAAATTTTGTGTTTAGGCTGACAATTGAAAATTAATAAATACGGGTCTCAGCGTTTTTCAAAATTCTACCCCCGAAGGGGTCAAAAGGGGGATGAAGTTGTGTATTAAAGAAAATCCTTCATTTTCGAAGTAGAAATCGCTAAATTTATAATTTAGGCTTATGGATAGAAATCTAAAGCAACGTATATTGTTTTTGTTAGGATTTCAACTCCAAAGGGGATGAAATGGGGGTGAAAAGGGTTAAAAAAACCTAAAAATAGATATGGATGTCGTTATCGGGGTTTTGTGGGATGACGATTGCAAAAATGACATTTATTTTGAAGTCCAACCACGGTGGACATGATTTAACCCCTAAAGGGGTGAAAATGGGGTCCAAATTTTGTATGGAAAATTAATATAAAATAGACATTACAACTTTAAACTTCGTAGGAGCACATCTAAAAATAAATAGGCAAATATATATTTTGTCATTTTGAAAATCAACCCCTTAGGGGGTAAATGGGGTGAGTAAACATAAAAATCGATATAGATGTCGTTATTGGGGTTTTCTGGGATGACGATTGCAAAAATGACATTTATTTTGAAGTCCAACACGGTGGACATGATTTAACCCCTAAAGGGGTGAAAATGGGGTCCAAATTTTGTATGGAAAAATAATATAAAATAGACATTACAACTTTAAATTTCGTAGGAGTACATCTAAAAATAAATGGGCAAATATATATTTTATTATTTTGAAAATCAACCCCTTAGGGGGTAAATGGGGTGAGTAAACATAAAAATCGATATAGATGTCGTTATTGGGGTTTTCTGGGATGTCGATTGCAAAAATGACATTTATTTTGAAGTCCAACACGGTGGACATGATTTAACCCCTAAAGGGGTAAAAATGAGGTTCAAATTTTGTATGGAAAAAGAATACAAAATCGAAATTACAACTTTAAAATTCGTAGGAGCAAGTCTAAATATATATTTTGGGATTTTGAAAATCAACCCCTTAGAGGGTAAGTGGGGTGAGTAACATAAAAATCGATATGGATGTCGTTCTTGAGGTTGTATGGGATGGTGATTGCGAAAATGAGATTTATTTTGAAGTGTAACGCGGTGGACATGACACATATGGACCTGGACCTGGACATGCACATCCAGGGAACGGGAACCGGAACGGGCACGGGCATGGGAACGGGAACGGGAATGGAACGGGCACGGGCACGGGAACGGGAACGGGAACGGAACGGAACGGAACGGAACGGAACGGAAAGGAAACGGAACGGACCGGAACGGAACGGAACGGAACGGAACGGAACGGAACGGAACGGAGCGGAGCGGAGCGGAACGGAACGGAACGGAACGGAACGGAACGGGAACGGAACGGAACGGAACGGAACGGGAACGGACGGGAACGGAACGGGAACGGAACGGAACGGAACGGGAACGGAACGGGAACGGGACGGGAACGGAACGGGAATATAACGGGACGGGAACGAGAACGAGAACAGGATGGGAACGGGACAGGAACGGGATAGGAACGGGAACGGAAGGGGTACGGGACGGTTACGGGACGTTTACGGGACGGGAACGGAACGGGAACGGGGAACGGGAACGGGAACGGGAACTGGAAGCCTTGTGCGAGGCCCGCCACACGCGGCAAATGTCTTGCCTCGCGAGGCAGCGCGCTTGATGGGGACTCGCCTAATCGCGTAAAAATGGCTGGCTGGATCCTGGTTGAAGGTTCTTTAAAAGGATTTCGTCTAATATCCACGCGGACGAAGTCGCGGGCAGAAGCTAGTAAGCTATAATTCCATACCACACGTATATCATATTTTGTTTATTTCACCATGGAATGGGGGTTGAAGGAGAATCGTGTCGCTGTAATTGCTCTGCACAAATGTGGGCAGCCACCGAATATGATTTTCAAGTTGCTACAAAAGTTGAAAATCAACAAGCAATTTATTTATCGCACTATCCATAGGTACAGTAATACCTTGACCGTCGATGACCGAAAAAGATCAGGAAGACCACGCACCGTTCGGACACCAGCTGTGATCAAGGCAGTGAAGGCGAGAATCACGAGAAATCCCGTCCGGAAGCAAAAGTTAAAGTTATACAGATGACTGTGAAGAGAAGTTCCCTTAAAAAAATTATCAATGATGACCTTGGGCTTCACGCTTACCGTAGACGAAAGGGCCATCTGCTAAACGCACGATTGAAGGCTATGAGGTTAGCACGAAGTCGCGCTCTACTAAAGCAGTACGCACAAAACGGCCATCGAAAAATCTTGTTTACTGATGAAAAAATCTTCACAGTCGAAGAAAATTTTAACCGTCAAAATGATAGAGTATACGCTAAGAATAGTAAAGAAGCCAGCATGATTGCTCCGAGGGTCCAACGAGGTCACCACCCCTCATCAGTGATGATTTGGCTGGGGGTGTCCTATTCAGGGCTAAGTAAGGTTCATTTCTGTGAAAAAGGTGTGAAAACTGGCGCTAGAGTCTATCAAGATACCGTTCTGGAACCTGTTGTCAAACCCTTAAGCCACACTTTATTTCAAAACCAGCCATGGGTCTTCCAGCAGGACTCTGCCCCTGCGCACAAAGCAAAATCTACACAAGCATGGTTTCGGGCTAACAAAATTGATTTTATCGCGCAGGAAGAATGGCCATCCTCCAGCCCAGACTTAAATCCTCTGGATTATGCCATATGGCAACTTATTGAGGAGAAAGCATGTGCTAAGCCCCACATGAATCTCGACTCTCTTAAGCGCGCTATTCTCAAGGCAGTCGCAGAATTGGATATGGTGGTAGTTCGTGCTGCCATCGATGACTGGCCTCGTCGTCTAAAGGCGTGTATTCATGCCAGAAGCGGTCATTTCGAATAATTTTAATACATGATAATCTTAAATATTTGTGCTTTCATTTGGTATATAATTCATTGTAGCATTATTTGTAAATTTAGTATTATTCATGTTTTCCATAGTTACAGAACTTAGTAACCAACTAGGTATATATTATTTTTCACTCTCTAATTTGAAAAGTTAAGTTCTTTCAAAGGGTTGACTTTGAGAAAAAATTGTCTGAGAAACCTCGATTTCATTTTTGAAGACCTATCTATAGACACCAAACGTATTGATAAATTCAAATTCAGTTCCATGTTTGAGGAGACCCCCTTAACTTTTTTATTATTTTTATTTTTGTATAAAAATCGTAAAGCGGTTTACAGAATACATCTACCTACCTAGTTTCAACTGTGTAGTCCTAATATTTTCGGTTATTGACTGTGACATACGGATGGACTGACAGACAGACAGACATGACGAATCTATAAGGGTTCCATTTTCGCCATTTAGGCTACGGAAACATAAAAAGAGGTTGTCAATTTTTATTTATATTTATGTCCAAGCATGTTAATTATGCTTTTTATCTTCGATTCGGAATTATGCCTTCTATCAAATTGAGCTTAAAAGGTGTTTAAAAAAACATAGAACCGGCTTCAATAAAGTTGGAGCCCCCTTCAGTTAAGTCGGAGGCGTTCTATACTTTTATTTAAACATTTTTTATTTTAATTATTTCTCGTCGTATTTTCTTGAAAATTGATATGAACAAACTTGTTTTTGACGATTAATTCTTAAAGTTACAAACTATAGGTAGGTGCATTGCCCTCGAAGTTGATTTTTAGAGATCATAAATAGTATAACAGAAGAATTTATTGGCATAATACCTACTACAGTTTTTTTTTATCAATCAAACAATTATTTAAGCAATGGTTTCCGGCATTGATTGCAGATCCCTAAATTATATTTATTATGTGCTGCAGTGCAGGTGCGAACTTTATATCACATCAAATTCACACTCTAGGTTTATAATATCCAGTTTATTTGGTATTATATGGAGGTATAAGTTCTAGAACAAAGAAATTTGCAGCTTAGTTGGATCTAGGAGTTTCTGAACAGTGATTTTTGTCACCAAAATCTGCAAATGGGGGCTACAGTAGCGAAAACTAGAAACCAAGGCTGCAATAATATGACGCCATTTTCTGAGACAATTTATTTCATCTGTTCATATATTTCTGTTTATTTAAACACACGGGTCACACGGCACAGTTAAGTATGAACGCAAACAACATGTTATTATTAAATATCCATAAATAAATATAATTCAGTGTGGTACTTATCAAAATTAAGATGAAATATTTTGACCCGCCGTTACAAATTGATTAGATTTTCGTAAAATCTTCAAAAAATTGAGGGCCCATTAGTTTTATTCCAAAAACACCATACACGTTTCACAGTCAATTAAATTTGCCGATGTTTATCACCTAAACAAGCCGCATAACTCAAATATATTTACACTACAGTTCCACCATTTTATCGTTTCACTACACGATGCCAGCCATAATTATATAAAAACATCTTACATGTTATAGAACTTAAATACATTAAAACCACGAAACTTCCCAAAGAAAGTCACAATTTTCACTCAAAGCTGTAATGTACGCTTCGGAGTGAATGAAATAAATTAGCAGATCTGATGTTCATTCATTCCATTGGTGCCAATAGGGTTGTTAAGGAGTGAAAATAGCGGTTGTAAGAAATTACATGCGCTATTATGAAACTCTACTGGATCTATTAAAATAAGTTCTAAAGTCGCCCCTTTAGATCTAAAGCAGCTGCAAAAGGGTTGCATAGCGCGCTATGCAACTAACTCTTGCAGCTTATAACTGCAATTATATACGCTATATAGGTCTTAAGCAGACGTCTTGTGCTAGTTGGGATGACTTATGTTATGTTTTACCAATTGGGGTATTTTTTTCCGTCGACTTCTTAGTTGATTTAGTCTGAGATTAAAAGACAAAAATAACAAATTCACGTTTAATTATTGAAGAACAATCCAAGTCTAATTTCACAATTTTCCCACCACAAATCTCATTAACTGGCGCGGTAATTACACTTTCAGGAGTTTTCAAGTTAAATTGTAGAGGACAGTCGGCGAAAGCGCGAACACCGGCCTTCCCGTGAAGTAAGCAAACAAGAACTCTTCGACAAATTTAAATAAAAGCTCTCCTCGAATGGCGGATATTTATTTAAGAGTTTGTACTTTAAATAACAAACAAATCGGGCGATAAATGACTCAGAACGAAGATAATTTAACGTTAAAATAAACATAGCTAGGGATTGAGATATAACAAGAAAAACATACTATCGCAGTTTGTACTAAACTTTTAACCATGAACTCTATCACTGAATAAATAAAAGTACTCTATGGTGTTAGAGAAACTATCAATAAACAGTAGAGGGATTGAGAAATGGCGACCGAAAAGATTCAATCCAGTCCGCGATTATATGCCATAATTTATATTAACATCTCTCATAAGAAACATTTAAATAGGTACCTACAGTAATGTGTGGTTCTAAGATACTGATTTTCTCAAAACTGCTGCGGTCAGATTTTGATGCACCTTTGCATAAGGGTGTAGTTGAGGTAACTCCACAGGAATAACACACAAGTCAGAGGGCCTATTGAAGGGCTTATTACAAAAAAGCATCGCGATAAGCGTACGATATTCGTCCCACTCCGAGGCACTGTTGACTCACGAATAAGATTTAATGTCAAGTAAATTGAACGGCGAATCGAGTCCAACTATCGTGATTCTTTTTTGTAATACGCTATCGCAGTATTGCTATTGGTTTATGGGCTGTTCCTTGGCCCGCGAAGTTGTAATTATTTTAATTTGCCCATCTCAAAATCTATTTTCCTATCCCTGGTTTATAGAGTTTCAGTTTCTAATCGTACAAAAAAATAGTTCTTAGGTAAGTACCTAGTCATCTTACATAGGTTTTCTTATTAGCGATATTGTTTTCACCTTTGTCTACTAATGTGCAATAGTTACTGATATGTTTCACCAATTTTTAAAAGATATTGGTAACAATTTATGGCGAAAAAACTACCATTGTAAAGTAACTATATGGTTTTCTTTCATCTGACTACGTAGTGTTGGTATAGTGAAAGGGTCTTTTACAAAAAAAGAATCACGACATTCGGACGCAATTCGTCGTTCAATTTACTTGATGTTGAATCTTATTCATAAGTCAATAGTGCCAGGGAGTGGGACGAACATCGTACGCTTATCACGATGCTTTTTCTAATAGGCCCTCAGGTTATTGTAGGAGTTCTCCCATTCTTCAACACTTCAAGTATTGGTTTAGGCCGTGCAAATACGGACAAAAGTTTCTTTATTCAATAAAACGGTTCTTGAGAAAGGTTGTTAGCGTATAATTTAGGGGAACAGAGTAAACAATCAAATGTTTGAATCTTGAAACATCGTCAGGTATATTTTTAACAATATCTCTCTTTATCAGAACGTTTATAAATGTTGCGAGAAATAAGAAATACTTAGAGTGTTTATAGAAATAAAATGTGCACGCATAAAAATACCATTCTAAAGCTTTTGGCGTTATAGCTACAGGGTTTTCGGTGAAACCTTTTATACATCTTGCGGCTGTCTTTAAAATATAATGGTGTATTAATTCAATGAGCGGCCTTAATGATATCTAGATATATAATTAAATGGCTAGGCAAATGACTTTGTTCCATAATTAATAACTTGCTTAGCCAAGACAAAAATATAGTTCCGTTTTCTGTCACCTAGAGCGCTGTAAGCAGAGCTGCCAATATGGCGTCGATCAAAGTGACATTTTGAATTACCGTACCTATAACGTTTACATTTTCACGAGAATACAGTTCAATGGAAGTAAGTGGTTATAAAAATAGAGTGAATATTATTTTTCGAACGTTTTAAAGATAATTTTGACCAAAATTATATTGGATGACCAACAGCATCTAAGTAAAGGTGTTTACACCAACTTTGTTAATATGTGGTAGGAGGTAGTAACAAAAGAAATCGTTTCCTTTTTACCAAGTAAGTAATTTATTCTTTCAAATTGGATTCGTTGTTCATATGTATCATTTTGCGACGCCCTGTTGAGTGGGTAGATCTCGATGAGGTTCTAACAATGTTTTTCGATTAAAGACAGGATTGTTCTAAATGGGGTAGTAATGTTACTGACAGGCAGGAAACTGACAACCGTGTAACGTGGAGTAGAGATGAAAACAAGGAACAGTTCCTGAAATAAAAACGGCGAAGCAAAAGGTCTCCATTTTTGTTAGATAAATTAAAATAAATAATAGTTATTTAGAATACTATAATGTAGTTATTTTAAGTACCTAAGTGTTTAATGGAAATAATGAAACACTTTTTTCACTCAGTCATTAAAAATCAAATAGTAAAAGTAAAGTCAAAATTTGATTCATCAATAGAATTTAAAGATATAGTACAGATATATATCTGTCGGCGCAGGAGCCTGGACTACTGAAGGCAACTCCAACTTAACATGAATTTAAATTGTTATTTAAACTGATTTCGGATTGTTTTAAGAAATAATGAAGTTTCTCTTTCATAGATTGGTTCCTTTGGTTATTTTTGAGTATTACTTTATAAAAAGGTGACTAATTGCTTCCGTTGTTTTAAGTAAAGTCATATTTAGTAGCAGTTGCTTAAAACCTTACCTTTTGTTAGTCTAAATTATTATTTCTATTTATGACGAGTTATCTTCATAAAATCATAACCATTGTAACAGTTGATATTAAAATAATAAGTAATTGATACCGGTTGCAGGAAATGAGCGCCATCTTGAGACATACTTTGTTATTTTGCAAGTTTGATTTTCTTATTTTGAATTATTCATAGAAAATAAATCAACAGACGTGTTCTAAAATGTTCCTTAATTAAATAATGATTTTTGATAACATTATTGTAATTAATAACTTGTTCAATTAATTTTTACGCGCTAATTCCTGTGTTGCCGGAAATGTAAAATAATGGCGCGCTGCATTTGGCGCGCGACCTAGCTATCGTGGTTTGAGAATGTAAAATCTGTGTCATTGCTTTGCTGAGCTTGGTCGTGAGAGGTCGAGTTAACTGAAAATTGTGAGTACTTTGTTTAGTTTTATTAAGTGTCTATCGATTTTAATTTAAGGTGTTAATTATTTGTGATTGAAATAAAAGTGTTTAAATAGAAACTTCTTATCATTTGCAATGAGTGATCCTGTAGATGGAGATGGTGACGTCAGCCAAGCTGACGTCACTATTTCTAAAAACTCGAAAGAGGTCAATGAGCCGTTATCAGAAGTGGGATCACCGCCCACTTCTGTTGGAAATTCTAATCAAGGACCTTCTGTTAGTGGCGTGCCCGTCGAGTTTTTTACGCAGGCGTTGCAAATGATGAAAAGTATGTCGGATCGAATGGCGGTTCAATCAGAACCTAAAGTTAAAATTAGTGAAATATTTTTGCCATCATTTGATCCAGACTCTAATGTAGGGGTACGTGAATGGTGCCAACATGTGACCACAGCCATGGAAACTTATAGCCTGAGTGATTATGAAGTAAGGATGAAAGCTGGTAGCTTGCTCAAAGGTCGCGCAAGGCTATGGGTTGACAATTGGCTAGTGTCCACTGCAACGTGGCAGGAATTGCGTGACGTTTTGATAACGACTTTTGAACCCGAAAATAGATATTCTCGTGATGTTATTCAATTTAGAGAACATAATTATGATAGTACAAAAGATATTGCGCAATTTCTGTCTCAAGCGTGGGTACTATGGCGACGTATTACTAAGGATAAATTGTCAAATGGTGACGCAGTTGAGGCTGTAATTGGATGCATCGGTGACGAAAGACTAAGAATCGAATTATTAAATGCCCGCGCAACGTCTGTGCCGGAACTTATCTCGGTTGCATCTTCTATACGAAGAAAGCGGGTAAATCCTAGTGCATTTAATCTCCAACAGGGAAATAGTAAGCGACCGCGACTTACTGATAAACTTACCCCCTTTTGTCAGCTATGTAAGAGAACCGGACATGATACGCGTGACTGTCGAATCGCTAATAAAAATGAATTGCCTCAGCTTCGTCATCACGAAACTTAAGGTGTGTCACAAAATATTGAGAAGCCTACGTGTACATTCTGTTCTAAGACGGGGCATACATTTGAAACGTGTTTCAGGCGCGAACGTGCTGTAGTTTCAAAAATAAATTGTGTAGGTACTAAACTAACATCAATGCAAATAAAAATTGGTGATTTGAAATTAAACGCAATTTTTGATAGTGGAGCAGAATGTTCACTAGCGCGCGAGTCTGTGGCTAGTAGATTACCGGGAAAAAGAACTAAAGTGGTTAGTTATTTAAAGGGTATTGGTCAATTTACTGTCGTATCATTGGAGACATTAACAACGGTTTGTGTTATCGATAAGGTGAGTGTAGAGCTTCAGTTTCATATAGTGCCGGATTATGAGGTATGTTCAGACATGCTCATAGGTATGAACCTTATCGAAAGCACAGGCCTTGGAGTACTAGTAAATTCTAAAGGTGCAACACTTTTTCATCAACCGTCTGTCAATCATATGCGATCTAACTCTGAAAAATTCGATAACTTAGACTGTGATTTAACTGATGAAAATCAAATTAGTGAACTAAAGATATTACTTAATCGCTATGAACATTTGTTCATTCATGGTTACCCAAATAGTAGAGTCAATACAGGTGAGCTGCAAATACGTTTGAAAGACCCTACAAAATATGTTGAACGTAGACCGTATAGGTTAAGTCCTGTTGAACGTGAAAAAGTGCGAGAAATTGTTAGCGAATTACTTGAGAACAAAATTATTCGTGAAAGCCAGTAACCATTTTCTAGTCCCATTATCTTAGTAAAAAAGAAAAATGGAAAAGATCGCATGTGTGTTGACTATCGGGAGTTGAACAGGAATACTTTACGTGACCATTATCCATTGCCTATAATTTCGGATCAAATAGATCAATTGTCAGGGGGCGTGTACTACTCTACATTTGACATGGCAGCAGGATTCCATCAAATCCCAATTGCAGAAAATTCTATTGAGAAAACTGCATTTGTAACGCCCGATGGGCTCTATGAATATTTAGCCATGCCATTTGGGTTGAGTAATGCATGCTCAGTGTATCAGCGCTGTATTAATAGAGCCTTAATGCCACTTTTAAATGCACCTGAAAATATTTGCCAGGTATATGTCGATGACGTTTTGACAAAATGTAGAGACTTTCAGGAGGGACTTAGTTATATTGAGCGTATTTTAAAAGCGTTACAAAAAGCTGGGTTTTCCATAAATGTGGAAAAAACTGCTTTCTTTAAACGCTCTATCGAATATCTGGGCAATATTATATCAGATGGACAAGTCGGACCGAGTCCCAGAAAAATAGAGGCTTTAACTAAGTCCCCTGTACCGACAACAGTTAAACAAGTGAGGCAATTTAACGGACTCGCTGGATATTTCCGACGTTTCATTCCAAATTTCTCACGTGTTATGTTACCTTTATATGAATTAACAAAAAAGAATGCGAAATGGGAATGGAACGAACGGCATGACGAAGCTCGCAATAATATTGTACAATACTTGACTACTGCGCCCACCCTTATTCTATTCCAGGAAAACGCACCTATTGAACTCTACACCGACGCCAGTAGCCTGGGCTACGGAGCAGTACTGGTCCAGATCGTCGGTGGGCGACAGCATCCAGTTGCGTATATGAGTCAACGCACCACCGATGCTGAAAGTCGCTACCATTCGTACGAGCTTGAAACGCTGGCGGTGGTAAGAGCTATCAAACATTTTCGTCAATATCTGTACGGACGCAAGTTTAAGGTAATTACTGACTGTAACGCCCTCAAAGCCTCCAAGCATAAGAAAGACTTGCTGCCACGCATTCACCGATGGTGGGCATTCCTTCAAAACTACGATTTCGATGTGGAGTACAGAAAAGGTGAGAGATTACAACACGCAGACTTCTTCAGTAGGAATCCTTCCGATAACTGCTCTGTAAACATTATGACAAGGGAGACTGACTGGTTACTCGTAGAGCAACGACGTGATGAAGTTCTCCGTCCTATTATAGACAGCATGACTACAGACGAGCCAACTGATGGATATGTCCTGGAGGATGGAATACTGAAGAAAACTCTCTCCGATACAGTACTTGGTACGTATAAAGTGTCAGTAGTACCTCGCTCATTTCAATGGAGCCTTATTAACTCTTATCACACATCACTTAAACACCCAGGATGGGAAAAGACTCTTCAAAAACTTAGGGAGTCTTTTTGGTTTGACAAGATGAATACCATTGTCAGAAGCTTTGTCGACAATTGTGTGGTATGTAGAACTTCTAAAGGTCCGTCAGGTGCAGTGCAGGCACGACTACATCCGATCCAAAAGCCCACCGCAGCATTTCAAATCATTCACATGGATATTACAGGCAAGCTCGGTACGAAAAATCCGCAAGGATGTGATGAGTACGTCATAGTAATTATAGACGCCTTTACAAAGTATATACTACTTAATTACTCGACTGACAAAAGCCACAGTAGCACCCTGGCAGCACTCAAGCGAGTCGTACATCTATTTGGAACTCCAATACAAATTATAGTCGATGGAGGAAGAGAGTTTCTCGGTGAGTTCAAAGTTTATTGTGATCGCTTTGGTATAGAAATTCATATGATAGCACCAGGAGTAAGCCGAGCGAATGGACAGGTGGAACGAGTGATGGGGACATTGAAAAATGCACTTACTATGATCAAAAACTATGAAACGGGTAATTGGCATACCGCATTAGAAGCACTACAGCTCGCTTTCAACTGTACCCCACACAGAGTCACCGGTATGGCGCCACTATCTTTACTAACCCATCGACAACATTGCGTTCCACCAGAACTCTTAAGGTTAGTCAATATTGAAAATGAAACCATAGATTTCGACGCGCTTGAGCAGCATGTACAACAAAAAATGGCGGACGCAGCCCAATATGAAAAACAACGTTTCGATAAAAACAAATCAAAAATGCATCTTTTTCAAAGAGGAGACTACGTTCTTGTAAAGAATAATCCTCGTAATCAAACATGTCTTGACCTTAAATATAGTGAACCTTATGAGATTCACAGGATTCTTGACAACGATCGCTATATGGTGAAACGAGTCAACGGAAGAGGGCGACCACGAAAGGTGGCCCATGATCAGCTGCGCAGAGCACCGCAACCAGGCGTTCAGGCGGCCATGTCGGCGGCACCGGACTGCGGCAGCGAGCAGCAGCAGCAGCAGCAGCAGCAGCAGCAGCAGCACGATCAAACATCAAAGGAACCACTACCATCAACGTCTCGAGACGTTTAACCGGTTAGTTAATAATTCCTTTACTTTAGCAAATAATCAGTAATGCTAGTCCGTCACTGCTGTGCGGGCTTACTTTTTTTTTGCAAAACCAGTGATTTCTATAAGACTGTTGTAGGATCAATTTAAGTCTATTTTTATTACTTTTTCAATAGTTTAGAGCCTCTGTGGACCACGGTCATCATGTGATGGCCCAGACCACAGCATCGTCCTTCCCAAATCCTTTAGAGCCCCTGTGGACCACGGTCTTTGTATGACGGCCCAGACCACAGCATCAACCTTAATAATAAATCAATGTACTATATGCCAACTCGGTGGAGTTCTGGTACTAGAAAATCGATGTTTCCTAAGCTGCAACTAATATTATATTTCAGAGCTTCTGTGGACCACGGTCATCATGTGATGGCCCAGACCAAAGCATCGTCCTTCCCAAATCCTTTAGAGCCCCTGTGGACCACGGTCATTATATGGCGGCCCAGACCACAGCATCTACCCTAACAATCAGAACCTCTGTGGACCACGGTCATCAAGTGATGGCCCAGACCACAGCATCGTCCTTCCCAAATCCTTTAGAGCCCCTGTGGACCACGGTCATTGTATGGCGGCCCAGACCACAGCATCAACCCTAACAATAAATTATTACACTATTTATGTGCAGTCGACTCGGTGGAGTACTAGCACTCGTTATCAATGTTTCCTTAGTTGAAACTATTAATATTATATTTCAGAGCCTCTGTGGACCACGGTCATCATGTGATGGCCCAGACCACAGCATCGTCCTTCCCAAATCCTTTAGAGCCCCTGTGGACCATGGTCATTGTATGACGGCCCAGACCACAGCATCAACCCTAACAATAAACCAATATACCATGTGCAGTCGACTCGGTGGAGTACTAGCACTTGTAAACAATGTTTCCTAAGTTGAAACTATTATTATTATATTTCAGAGCCTCTGTGGACCACGGTCATAAGACCTAGACCACAGCATCGACCTAGTTCCCATTATCCTTTAATACCCTTATGTACCACGGCGTACTCTTGACCACGACATTAACCATAATCATACATACCTACCACTTGCAATTAACAAGATTTATTACTATGTAATAACTTTTGTTTTTCTCTTGCTTAAAAGTTTATTTTACTGTTGTATTTCGATGTAGTACCTACCTAAGTCATGCTTATGACTAAAGGTAGCATAGCTGATAACAAAGTTATTAGTGAATAATAACAGATAAAAACAATTACTTAATTATTGATGAGTTCAAAGTTACAATGTAAAGAATTACTTAACAACTTGTTATCAGCTAGTGTACCAATTTATGGATACCTAGCTCAGAGATACCAATTTCCATTCATTACAGATCACGGCAGGTGCAGAGCACGCACCGCCTCGGAGAATGGCCGTGTCGGCGCAGGAGCCTGGACTACTGAAGGCAACTCCAACTTAACATGAATTTAAATTGTTATTTAAACTGATTTCGGATTGTTTTAAGAAATAATGAAGTTTCTCTTTCATAGATTGGTTCCTTTGGTTATTTTTGAGTATTACTTTATAAAAAGGTGACTAATTGCTTCCGTTGTTTTAAGTAAAGTCATATTTAGTAGCAGTTGCTTAAAACCTTACCTTTTGTTAGTCTAAATTATTATTTCTATTTATGACGAGTTATCTTCATAAAATCATAACCATTGTAACAGTTGATATTAAAATAATAAGTAATTGATACCGGTTGCAGGAAATGAGCGCCATCTTGAGACATACTTTGTTATTTTGCAAGTTTGATTTTCTTATTTTGAATTATTCATAGAAAATAAATCAACAGACGTGTTCTAAAATGTTCCTTAATTAAATAATGATTTTTGATAACATTATTGTAATTAATAACTTGTTCAATTAATTTTTACGCGCTAATTCCTGTGTTGCCGGAAATGTAAAATAATGGCGCGCTGCATTTGGCGCGCGACCTAGCTATCGTGGTTTGAGAATGTAAAATCTGTGTCATTGCTTTGCTGAGCTTGGTCGTGAGAGGTCGAGTTAACTGAAAATTGTGAGTACTTTGTTTAGTTTTATTAAGTGTCTATCGATTTTAATTTAAGGTGTTAATTATTTGTGATTGAAATAAAAGTGTTTAAATAGAAACTTCTTATCATTTGCAATGAGTGATCCTGTAGATGGAGATGGTGACGTCAGCCAAGCTGACGTCACTATTTCTAAAAACTCGAAAGAGGTCAATGAGCCGTGATATCTTAATATATCTCTGTACTATTACTAATACTACTACTGTTTATTCTTAAACAATTAGTAAAAATAATAATATTAACATTATGAAGAAGTGTTTAAGCATAGTATAATTATGAGTACTTGGTAAGAGTAAAACGATGGAAATTTATGTCACGTGAAAGGTGATGTCCCGATGGACGTAATTGGTATTTTGCGAATCAAAGAAAAATTCAATTATTTTGTATTTATTTTTATTTTATAAATTAATAGCGGCTGGCCGCTACTTCATCCGTGTGGAAAGTTTTTTGCTGTCTATGCAGATACAGTAACTGCCGTCGCGTATTAATGAGTCGTTTATATGTTTACACTAGCTTCCGCCTGCGACTCGGTCCGCGTGGACATTCGGAAAAAGGGAACCGTTGACCGGGACAAAAAGTATCTTTAATCTAGCCTATAAATTATCTGTACGTCAAATTTCATCCAAATATGTTCAGCCGTATTTGCGTGATTGAGGAACAAACATCCAAACCCACAAACTTTCACATATAACATTAAGGAGGATTAAGTAGGAAGTAGGATTTTAATGCATGCAATATTTTGAAACATAAGCTCTGCCAATAAAACGAACTCGACTGTACAAATAGTAATCAATTTCTTTCACTAGCATATTCATCTTTGAAATTAAAATAAAAATGGTTTTAATGAAAAAAATTTGGTTTACTGTAGTCTTTATTATTTACTTTAAATAAATTCTTGTTGGCGTAAATAAAACACCTAGGAAGAACTTTTTCTAAAGAAATAAAATTCATATCAAAGAACACCAAAGCCACTGAAAACTCAGGCAAGAAGTGGCCGACTACCATTCTGAACAAACTCAGAACCGCGCGATAATATCTCATCAAATCCGGCGTCGAAGGAAATTTGGCCTAAAACCATTACTTCTGTCAAGATCATCACCTCTTTCCTAGTAGCCAAATTCCAGTTCTGTCTCAAGATATTTATAACGTGATCTATTAGAATGTTGACCGGTATTTTAATATCTTTTCGATATCCTTTGTCCCATGCTTGTATAGCCTTCTTGGTGGTATTAATAATAATTTCAATAACACCATCTTTATCCTTACCAAAAGTTGTATTTATAATATCTATAAAAATACGAGTTGCTGTTGAGCGCAACATTATTTCATCATCATCAGTCACCAGCGTTGCATACCTATCAGCGATGATACTTCTGACAGTTTTTAAGAGGTTCCTCATTCCATTAATATCGTTCAGATACTTATTTCTAATTTGTAATGTCATTACGTTAAGAATATTTTGTTTGACAAAGGACTTGAAGAATTTGAACTTCGCCTTGATTTTTGTCTTTACAAACTTAAGCAAATGTGATAGTTGCACATCATTGAGCCTAAGTAATTCAGTTATTAAATTAGCAATGTAATCAGAAAAAGCTGGGAAAGGTCTGCATAAATTCATTTTTTCACATATATAACATTCTTCATGTGATCTATTTGAGATTTATGAATTATATCAGTAACATTTTGTACTGCAACTTTGTTATCCCGGTTATATTCAGATTCTAACACTTTGCCTAACATTATTTTTGCATCATTCTGCAAAACCTTATTTGAGAAGTAAAGTATATCTAAAAACATAAATTCCTTTTCGACTATAGTCCTGTGATAACCTTTAGCCTGTTGTTTTAGATTGATTGTGATGTAATTTTCAATCTTTTGCTTATAATCTTTTACTTCATTGTTAAGGGTATTTTTAACATTTTCGTCAACAATGAATTCTCTCTGTAAATACTTAGCTAAGTATATAATTTCAATGACTCCGTAAAGGATTACTTGGTCGAAATACTTATGTACTTTGGGAGTCACTTCCAGTTCCTTTTTACGGGCATCATAATACAGTTTTCTATTTAATGAAACCCAATTGCTTCTTTTCTTAACAAGTTTACTCTTGGAACGTTGCAAATTCAATTTATTCATTAATTCTTCAAGTGAGTCTTCAACTTTTTTGTCATGATTATTTATTGATATGGAATAAACACCTAATAAAAAGACAAACAGATAGTGAAATAATAAAACTAAATACTTATATTTGATTAGAAACGCATATCAATTAATTACTCATCATCATCATATCAGCCGCACGACACTCACTGCTGGATATAGGCCTCCTCAAGGATCTCCACGATGATTGGTCCTGCTTGGCCCGCATCCAGCGATTTCCTGACCCGAACTTCACCATCACATCGGTCGACCTTGTCGGGGGCCTACCCACGCAGCGTCGTCCGGTGTGCAGTCGCCAAATACTACCTAGTTAAAAAGGTGCCAAAAAGATGGTAAATTCAAATCTTTCTTCGTCTTCATTAGCTAATGTGCTGTGCACTGCCTCTTTTATGGAAAGATTAGTAAGATGGGTCATTACCCACCACGCGGGCCCAATGCGGATCTGGACCAAAGTGCCTTCCGAAGCAAGGAGGAGCTCGAGATAATACCTAAGCCATCCATATAGCCGACCCTTGCAAATGAACTACATCATTGCGCCATCGAGCTACCAATTTTTTATATAACACCTTTATCCTTACTTTATTATTAGACTATAAATAAAATACAATAATTGTATTGTTCATAGTTAATAATATTATTTACTTACTGTGAACAAAAAGAAAAAAGTAAACCAACTTCATTTTTAATTCATTTTTCACACAATATGAAGAAACTTATGTTATAGAATAAATGATGAAGAGAAGTTATGTTCGAAGTAATAAACTCAAATTTAATTTCCTATTTTATGGTGTAAATTAAGTTCTTATTCAGATTTCACGCCTCTTTAACATTAATTGAAATTAAATAATAGCTGCAGATAAAAGAAACAGTTTATTATAAGAATGAGCTAATTTTAAATCTGAATTCAATTTCTATCGTATCATACCTCACTTTCCTAATTTTAAATTAGTCTTATCTATTGCATAAAGGACCTACTTAATTTCCTTGGCACATTTGTACCAACCATTTGTGTAGTCTGGGGTTTATACCAACTTAATACATAAAAAAGTCTTTACTAATTCTCGCCAACATCTTCCTTTGGAACTAGCCTCCGCCCGCGACTTTGTCTGCGTGGAGAGCAGAAAATATTATGGCGACCAGTTTAAATGCCTCCTTAGTGTGTAAAAGTTAATACTGCGGAAAGTTCTACTCGTTTGAATTTGGTGAAACATAGCTAAGATATAACTCGTACCTCAAGCCAATAAGCTATGATAAGCCCATCAAAGTTTGTTCAGCGGTTTTTGCGTGATGCGAGCACAAACATTTAGAATTTACAGTTTTATTAATTGCATAGATAGATATAGATTACCTATACATATATTCCAAATTTCAGCATCTATAGGTTTAGTAGAGCCATACGCTTTTTACATACTTTTTGGATTTTTGTACCCATCGAAACTTCGAATGGTCTGGTTAGAATAATATAAAAAGAATTCACCTGGAAATAATCCACCTTGATCATGAAATTATTTATTTGGATAAGGATTAAAGTGATTCCAATGTCGTCAGTGTCATCATATTTCGATTCTACCCCAGTTTTGACTGACTGATTTAGAATAATAATCGGTTACTGTGACTAAAGTTTGGTAGGCATCACACATGATAGGATTCAGAAATTTTTTTTTCATTCAAAATAATTACGTCATAACTCTCTCCTAAGGATTTTTTTTTTGAAGAACTGCGGCTCAAATGTGCTAGACGGCTATCCCGTAACATCGATTTGTGGTGAAAATCTCAAAAAAACAAAGACCTTATAGAGTTTTCCAAAAATCGAGATGTCAAAATTGAACTGAACTGGCTGTAACTGCAAGTGACAGAGATTATAGCATTTTCCGCCTATGCATTTTTGTTGTTTTCATTTTATTGCACAAGTTTAAAAAAAAAGCGTTTTTGAGAAATTGGTTGGTTAAAAAGTTTTTATCGTGTCTTTACTAATTTTTTGGTATACTGTACATGGACGTGGCCCATCATCATCATCATCATCATATCAGCCACACGACACCCACTGCTGGGTATAGGCCTCCGCTAAGGATGGACGTGGCCCACACTCCATTTATTTTGGGATATCTTTTTGTACGAAAAATACGAAAATAGAAGTATAGGTTCCTGTATTATTTTGTCTCATAATTGCCTATTATTTTTTTAAACTATAATCCTTTCCTAACATTAATGTGTGGACGATAAAAGTAAAAGGCAACATTAGCTCAAGGAGACCGTAAGCTTTTTAGCCCTAAAGAGCTTACGGGCAAAAATAAGTGCGGAAAGCGGTCTGAGGTAGCTCGCCACGATAATAAAATACTACCCACAGATAAATCTTGCCCTCTTAGCACCTATCCGGGAAATTTATCTGCCCACCAGGTCGATAAGGCCTCCAGCCATGGGTTTTGTTATTTGTTTAATATTGCTACTTGAAAGTTTATGAATTTATTATTTACTAGCCCTAGCTTTGCTTCGGTGTAGTGTAGAATTTGACACAATGTATCATACTTACAAACCTTCCTCCTGAATCACTCTATCTATTTAGCATCAACATCCGTTGCCTAGTTTTAAAGATCTAATATAACAGACAGCGGGAAGCGACTTTGTCTTATACTATGTACCTAGTGATTATGTCCACATGTATAGTCAAACGTGTATGTAAATAATTTCTGCTATTGACAATGTTGTCTTTCGCTGAGGAGTTCTCGTGCATGTTAAGTTATAATAAGTATGTGGCATAAGAGATGAGTTAAGCGGTACAGTACGAGGCATACAAGGTGTTTTGTAAAAGCCTTATAAAGCCGAATATAGTAGATAGGGACACAGAAACAGCTGATTTTTTTTCGCGATTTCAGAGTTGGTCCCATAGTAAAAGTTGTTCAGTTTGATGGTCCCTATCTGCCATATTCGGCTTTATAAGGCTTTTACCAAACACCATGTATATCTTGAAATTTTTTCGACGGAGTGGGGATAAGTTCGCGCATGTGCTCTTGTGAGCGACCAATAGCGCGCGCCCCTCTCCCGCCACCCGCGCCCTTTGCATGCCCAAAATACGCGTTCCGCGCAATCCCTACCCGATTTCAAGACATATGCCTCTTACTGTGTACCTACCTTATAAAATTACGAAACACATCGATGTGTTTTGCTCACGGAGCCATTAGTTTCATATAATTTTAAATATAAAAACAAATTTCAACCTTATTTCATTACTCGCTGTTAGTGCTGGTCCACACGGCGCGGCGCCTTGCGTCATCGCAACGCAAATATTTTGCATACATACAGCGTGAAATCTTAACCATTTGGTTCCCGCAGTGGGGTGGCTTCGCTCATGATTATGAACAACATTTAAGTACATTGGGGCCAACTCTGAAATCACGAAAAAAATCAGCCGTTACATACTTTAGTAGGTATTGCGCTTTTGTATGGAGTTGAGCAGCTGTTTTTTTTTCGCGATATTATTATCCGAGCTGGCCCCATAGTAAAAGTTGCTTATAATTATGGGTGGAACCACCTTACTGCGGGAACCAAATGATGAAAATTTCAGGGTGTATAATTTGCCAGCGTTACATCGACGCATCGCGCCGTGTGAACCCAGCATTAGTTCTAAAAATTTTAGTCAGTTCAGAATTATTATTATTTTAATAGTATTAAACAATGTAAAACCAACTCCAATTTATATTACTTACTAACAATAAAATGTTGTTTCTAACTCAATTTGTTACTCTTACGGCTTACCACTCTTGAATGCTGAGAATTCAAAGTTTTATTAGTTCCAAAATTAATTTAAGTTGTTTAAAACACGATTGGAATTGTATTTCAAAGCTGATATCTGAGTGAACCATGTTGATTATTATTATTACTATGTATTACAAGAGGCTACGGGTGACAAGTCGCAAATGGAGGATTGCGCAAAATTATAGAAATATTGTTCTATTGAGTATGTTTTTGAACAATATTTTTTTATTATTCAATTCAACAATATATTTCATATCTCTGACAAATCAAAATAATTGTATTTACTTAAAACTCTTAATTCATATTTTAAAAGTGACCCGCCCTCCTCGCTTTTCTTCGGTGTAAACAATAGATTATGTACATAAAGATTATTTTAGGAACCATTTTAGGTATGGTTTTTGGTTCCAACCTTAAAAAAATTTTAGATACAATGCTTATATTGTAAAATAATCCCTAATTCCAAATTTCAGCATCCTAGACTGTCGATTTCAAAGGTATTTTGTGTTTCATATTTATACCCGTCGTAGGTAACTTCTGAACGAAAGGTCCGATTAAAATAATTTAAACATGAATTTATATTCATAATAATCAACCTTGATTATGAAATGATTTAGTTAGATAAGGATTAATATGTTATCATCTCATCATCGACGAAGTCGCGGGCGGAAGCTAGTAGTATCATATTTGCTCTATCCATTGATGCAATAATATAAAAAACATGATTTTGCAGATTCGATACTGTTCGTTGCGGCAGTCGACTTATTGACAATGTAGATTTCTTTACGTGAAGTAAATTTCAAAATCGGGTCGGTAGTTTTTGAGTTTATTCATTACAAACAAAAAAATGTTTCCTCTTCATAATATTATATTAGTATAGAATTATATAAATAACCGGATTTTAAAAACTTATTTATTAATATATAATAGTTGTAAGAAGAGTATATTTTTTGGGCTCATGACTAGCTATTTTGTTTTATGTTTTACTAGCATTACGAGTATATCAATTCTGTGGCATTATTGTATCGTGACGTCAGGATACATTAGCGCCATAGAAGTTCCATAGCCTTTAGGCTTGGTTAGATAAGTCATTTTTTTCGGTGACTTTTGTTGTTGATTTCATACTTCGGAAATATCAATTTCGTGGCACTCGATTTTTTGTATGGCCATTTTGTCAACAAATACGTAAAAAGCAGTGAGTGGATGTCTCAAACGGGTCTCCTACGCGATCCCGGACGGTCAAGTGGTAAGTTTAAAAAAACTACATTACGGTTACGGTACTTTAGTACGAATTCATGAAAGCAGCATTCATTCTTAAACAAATAGAGGCAGTTCAGTTCCGTGCTGAGAATCTAAACAGTGCGCTGGACAGTAAGCATGACGTAACCTAACGCGGAACTATATGCAGATCAAATGGATGCAGAGGCACCACACAACCAAGTGCTTCTCCCTTATCCCGTTCCAATAATGTCCAGTTTCGTAGAGCAGATGTCGCTTTCGATGTTTTGCTTATTGTACGCCAGATCAACGAGACGGGTCTCCTTTGATTTCTGTTTGTTTGAAAATTGGCAAGTAGAACGTAGAATCTGCTATTATTTCTGGCAAGTTTCATTCAGTAGGTAAGTTAACTCGTTCTTGTGCGTTTCCATTACTTATCTAATTTTAATGGGATAATTTTAGTACTATTATTTCTATAAAACTTAAGTATTTTAAATTTTCAGGGTATTTTCATAGCCCTTTTCGTTTTTTTGTACCATATAGGTTTTCTATCAATAAATACACTTTTAAGAGTATCTTTACAAAATAAATTATTAAAGTAAAACTTCAGATTCCCCTATTTCTGTGTGGTTTGTGATCGAGTACATACTTTATTCAAAGTTTTTCGCGAACACTCATTTGTTACATTAGAAAAATGACGAAATAAGAATAACATTAACGAATTTCCAAACAGCAAACAAAAGAAACAGTCCTATATTTTCTAAACAGACTGTCGTTAAACAGAATTTTCCTCGTAAATCAATGTCAAATTAACATATTTGAAAAGAATGGAAAAAAATGGCAGTGTGCTTTAAATATCGGCGCTGCCTGTCTGGGTATAACATTATGGTAGAAACTCAATTGCCATTTAACGATTTAGTATACTTCACTGTAGTTTTGAAATAATTATTGTTTGTCATGTTAGTTTCGACCACGCGGACGAAGTCGCGGGCATCAGCTAGTTCTATATATGTGTAATACATCGCTTTTAGGGCCATAAACTGAGCTATAACAAACGCGTGCAATCTTAATATATAAAATCGTAAACTGAATGACTGAATGACTGACTGACTGACTGACTGACTGACTGACTGACTGACTGACTGACTGATCTATCAACGCACAGCCCAAACCGCTAGACCTAGAGACTTGAAATTTTGCACACAGATACTTTATACAGTGTAGGCATCCACTAAGGAAGGATTTTTGAAAATTCCATCCCTAAGGGGATGAAATAAGGGATGAAAGTTTGTATGAAAGTCCCTCAGTTTTGAAGCTAGAATCTTCAAACTTTGTGTTTAGGCTAACGATTGAAAATAAATAAATACGGGTCTCAGCGTTTTTCAAAATTCTACCCCCGAAGGGGTGAAAAGGGGGATGAAGTTGAGTATAGAAGAAAATCCTTAATTTTCAATGGGGTTCAAATTTTGTATGGAAAAATAATATAAAATAGACATTACAACTTTAAACTTCGTAGGAGTATATATACAAATAAAAAGGCAAACATATATTTTGTGATTTTGAAAATCAACCCCTTAGGGGCTTAATGGGGTGAGTAAACATAAAAATCGATATGGATGTCGTTTTTGAGGTTTTATGGGATGGTGATTGCGAAAATGAGATTTATTTTGAAGTCCAACACGGTGGACATGTTTTAACCCCTTAAAAGGTGAAAATGAAGTTAAATTTTGTATGGAAAAATAATATAAAATAGACTAGCAACTTTAAACTTCGTAGGAGTATATATACAAATAAAAAGGCAAACATATATTTTGTAATTTTGAAAATCAACCCCTTAGGGGGTAAATGGGGGTGAGTAAATATAAAAATCGATATGGATATCGTTCGTGAGGTTTTGTGGGATAGTGATTGCAAAAATGAGTTTTATTTTGAAGTTCAACACGGTTGACATGATTTAACCCCTAAAAGGGTGAAAATGGGGTTCAAATTTTGAATGAAAAAAGAATATAAAATAGATATTACAACTTTAAAATTCGTATTCGCAGGGAACGGGAACGGGAACGGGAACGGGAACGGGAACGGGAACGGGAACGGGAACGGGAACGGGAACGGGAACGGGAACGGGAACGGGAACGGGAACGGGAACGGGAACGGGAACGGGAACGGGAACGGGAACGGGAACGGGAACGGGAACGGGAACGGGAACGGGAACGGGAACGGGAACGGGAACGGGAACGGGAACGGGAACGGGAACGGGAACGGGAACGGGAACGGGAACGGGAACGGGAACGGGAACGGGAACGGGAACGGGAACGGGAACGGGAACGGGAACGGGAACGGGAACGGGAACGGGAACGGGAACGGGAACGGGAACGGGAACGGGAACGGGAACGGGAACGGGAACGGGAACGGGAACGGGAACGGGAACGGGAACGGGAACGGGAACGGGAACGGGAACGGGAACGGGAACGGGAACGGGAACGGGAACGGGAACGGGAACGGGAACGGGAACGGGAACGGGAACGGGAACGGGAACGGGAACGGGAACGGGAACGGGAACGGGAACGGGAACGGGAACGGGAACGGGAACGGGAACGGGAACGGGAACGGGAACGGGAACGGGAACGGGAACGGGAACGGGAACGGGAACGGGAACGGGAACGGGAACGGGAACGGGAACGGGAACGGGAACGGGAACGGGAACGGGAACGGGAACGGGAACGGGAACGGGAACGGGAAGCCTCGTGCGAGGTCCGCCACACGCGGCAAATGTTTTGCCTCGCGAGGTAGCGCGCTTGGTGGAGCTGGAGACCCGCCTAATCGCGTAAAAATGGCTGGTTGGATCCTGGTTGAAGGTTCCTTAAGGATTTTCTCTAATATCCACGCGGACGAAGTCGCGGGCAGAAGCTAGTCTATAGGTATATATATAAAATTCAAAGTCCTGACTGACTGAGTGAGATATCAACGCACAGCCCAAACTACTGAACCTAGAGACTTGAAATTTTACACACAGGTACCTTATACAGTGTAGGCATCCACTAAGGAAGGATTTTTGAAAATTCCATCCCTAAGGGGATGAAATAAGGGATGAGAGTTTGTATGGAAGTCCCTCAGTTTTGATGCTAGGATCTTCAAATTTTGTATTCAGGCTGATGATTGAAAATTAATAAATACGTGTATCATCGTTTTTCAAAATTCTACCCCCGATGGGGTGAAAAGGGGGATGAAGTTGAGTATAGAAGAAAATCCTTAATTTTCAAAGTAAAAATCGTTAAATTTATAATTTAGGCTTATGGATGGAAATATAACGCAACGTATATGGTTATTGGTAGTATTTTAACCCCTATGGGGATGAAATGGGGTAAATAAACCTAAAATAGATATGGATGTCGTTATTGGGGTTTTCTGGGATGACGATTGCGAAAATGACATTCATTTTGAAGTCCAACACGGTGAAAATTGGGTTCAAATTTGGTATGGAAAACAATATAAAATATACTTTACAACTTAAAACTTCGTACGAGCATGTCTAAAAATAAATAGACAAACATTATATATTGTGGTTTTTAAAATCAACCCCTTAGGGTGTAAATGGGGTAAGTAAACATAAAAATCGATATGGATGTCGTTCTTGAGGTTTTATGGGATGGTGATTGCGAAAATGACATTTATTTTGAAGTACAACACTGTGGACATGATTTAACTGCTAAAGGGGTGAAAATAGGGTGCAAATTGTGTATGGAAAAATAATATAAAATGACTTACGGCAGTGAAACGTGGTCGCTAACTATGGGTCTCATAAGGAGGCTCAAGGTCACCCAGCGTGCAATGGAGAGAGCCATGCTCGGCGTTTCCCTGCGTGATCGAATCAGAAATGAGGAGATCCGCAGGCGAACTAAAATCCGCAGGCGAACTAAAGTAACCGACATCGCTCGAAGGATTGCTCAGCTAAAGTGGCAGTGGGCTGGACACATAACGAGAAGAACCGATGGCCGTTGGGGCGGAAAGGTTCTTGAATGGCGACCGCGCACCGGACGGCGCTCCGTGGGTAGGCCCCCGACAAGGTGGACCGACGATCTGGTGAAGGTTGCCGGAAGCCACTGGATGTGGGAAGCGCAGGACCGATCGTCATGGAAATCCTTGGGGGAGGCCTATACCCAGCAGTGGGTGTTGTGCGGCTGATATGATGATGATGATGAGACATTACAACTTTGAAATTCTAAGAAGCATGTCTAAAAATAAGTAGGCAAATATATATTTTGTTATTTTGAAAATCATCCCTTAGGAGGTAAATGGGGAAAGTTAACATGAAAATCGATGTGGATGTTGTTCTTGAGGTTTTATGGAATGAGGAATGCGAAAATGACATTTATTTTGAAGTCCAACACGGTGGACATGATTCAGCCGCAGGGGACGGGAACGGGAACGGGAACGGGAACGGGAACGGGAACGGGAACGGGAACGGGAACGGGAACGGGAACGGGAACGGGAACGGGAACGGGAACGGGAACGGGAACGGGAACGGGAACGGGAACGGGAACGGGAACGGGAACGGGAACGGGAACGGGAACGGGAACGGGAACGGGAACGGGAACGGGAACGGGAACGGGAACGGGAACGGGAACGGGAACGGGAACGGGAACGGGAACGGGAACGGGAACGGGAACGGGAACGGGAACGGGAACGGGAACGGGAACGGGAACGGGAACGGGAACGGGAACGGGAACGGGAACGGGAACGGGAACGGGAACGGGAACGGGAACGGGAACGGGAACGGGAACGGGAACGGGAACGGGAACGGGAACGGGAACGGGAACGGGAACGGGAACGGGAACGGGAACGGGAACGGGAACGGGAACGGGAACGGGAACGGGAACGGGAACGGGAACGGGAACGGGAACGGGAACGGGAACGGGAACGGGAACGGGAACGGGAACGGGAACGGGAACGGGAACGGGAACGAGAAAGGAACGGGAACGCAAACGCGATCGCTCGAAAGCGAACGCGAACGGGAACGGAAACCGGGGACAGGAACGGGACCAAACGGGAACGGAAAAGGGTAAAGAAACGGGAACAGGATACTACTAATATCTCTGGACCCACTTCTGATTGTTGTAATTAGTATATACTGAGAGATGAAGGAAACGCGTCTGTGCTATAATCCGTTTATTGCGAGACAAAAGCCCGAACATCGATGCCTTAGTAGCTACCCCCCAATAGTATGTATGGATACCCGCATTACATACATAACACCTCACCACTTATTTAATAACAATACAATAAGAAAATATTTATTTGAAACAAAGTAATAATTAGAGTGACTAAACTACTTACTCTCGTTATCTTACAAGGTAAATACGCGCTAAGTAATATACATATTGAAGAAATCAATCAATTTCTAAGCCATATCTTTTAACCGGGTGTCGTACCCGTCTGGAACTTGATTCATGGGTTTCGGGCGGCGGCGGCGGTGCAGGTGAGGGAGGCGCGGGCTCAGCCCGAATTGTACTCTCATGGTCAGAGTCGGCGTCGCGGGCGCGGCCACTGAGGATCACGGGATTGGTTGTATTATCGAGTGGTACTACCGAGTCTGTCTCATTTTCCTTGCTATTTTGATTTAGTATAGGATTAGATGAAGGGGCCGTCAAAGAACTTCTAGACCTCCTCTTTAGCTGGTCGATATGCCGATGTGCCTGCCTACCCGTGCTATCCCTAACTCTGTAGTTGGTCGAGCCTAGTTTCTCTAGTACTTCTCCGGGAAGCCATTTTTGATTGTCACTAAAGTTTCTAATTAAAACATGTTCGCCCGATTGGAAATCACGTTGTGCACCTCCTACTTTGTCTAATTGCCGCTGTTGCGCTTTCATGACAATGTTATTTCTATCCGGTTTTAAAACATCTAATCTCGTTCTTAAATTCCTATTTTGTAAAATACGAGCAGGGCTGTCCCCAGTAGCAGAATGCTGCGTATTTCGATACAACAATAAATATCGATGAAGTGCCGCTTCCACATCGATATTATCTTTAAGCGCTTTCTTTATAACCGATTTACACAATTTAACTGCATTTTCTGCCGCACCGTTGGACGACGGATGATATGGTGCTGAAAAACATTGCTCGATCCCATTGCACTTAAAGAATGTTTTTAAGGTGTCACTGGTGAATGGAGGTCCATTGTCAGACACTACAACGCGCGGTAAACCAAATTGAGCGAAAAGACGCCTGAGTATTTTAATTACTTCAGAAGCATTTGTAGTTGTCATTTTAAAAACCTCAATCCATTTTGATGTCGAGTCTACAATGACTAAAAACTTAAAATTATTTATTGGACCCAAAAAATCCATGTGCAACCGTCGCCAAGGTTGCGGGCACCAAGACCACGGGCGCGGCGCGTGCGCGGGCGGAGCGGGTGCCAGTGCCGCGCAAGTATGGCACGCACGGCACAGCGCTTCAATCTGCTCATCCAGCCCGGCCCACCACACGTAACTCCGCGCCAAACTTTTCATCTTTACTATTCCTAAATGTGTTTCATGTAGTTCTCTAAGTATATTGTCTCGGCACCTCTCTGGAATTATCACCCTATGTCCCCACATGAGACACCCTAACTCTAAATATATTTCACTTCTACGATTAAAGTACGGCTGTAATTGTTTAATTTCGACTTCAGCTGGCCAACCGTCCTGGACGTAACTGAGCACTCTGCCTAAAATTGAGTCTTTCTTTGTCTCATAGCACACCATTTTATAGTCAAACAACAAAGCGTCTCGAGCAAAATGTAAATAAGTTTGCTCTGGGAGGCACTCTTTCTCCGTAATATTATTTTCATTTAAAGGTAAGCGAGATAACGCGTCAGCATTATTTTTATTAGTACTTATGTACTCGATATCAAAATTGTACGCGGACAAAATGATAGCCCACCGTTGAAGACGGCTCGCAGCCATACACGGAACACCCGCTTTTGGGCCAAAAATAGTCACAAGTGGTTTGTGATCAGTGCGCAATAGGAATTTTCTACCGTACAAATACTGATGAAATTTTTTTACGGCAAATATGATAGCGAGTGCCTCGCGCTGTATCTGACTATATTGTTGCTCGGCCGGTGTGAGTGCACGTGACGCATAGCTGATCGGTCGCTCGCCGGCGCCGCTCGCTGTCTGCTGCGCGAGTACGGCCCCCACCCCCCGAGCGCTCGCGTCGCATGTCACTATCAACGGCTTATCTTGATCATAGTGCGAGAGCACGCCTGCACTTGTTAATAACTTTTTAGTTAAAAGAAACGCTTCTTCACATTGTTTACTCCACTTCCAACAAGATGATTTTTTTAATAAGCTATATAATGGGGTTAAGTGTGAACTCAGATTTTTTATAAATTTTGCATAAAAATTAACCATACCTAAGAAAGATCTTAACTCCGAAACATTTGAGGGTCTCGGTAGTCTAATTATGGCTTTTATTTTGTCGGGATCTGTATGAATACCATTTTTATCCACGATATACCCTAAATATGCAACCGAGTCAGCGAAAAAATGGCATTTGTTTTTGTTTAAACGCAAACCATTTTTGTGTAGTCGTTCAAAAATAGTTTCGAGTATTTTCATATGCGTGGCCGTATCTTTTGCTGAAATGAGCAGATCATCCATAAAGACCGATACCCCCGGAATATTTTGCATAATACTAGTCATAATTCGCTGGAAAATCGCAGGACTAGAAGCCAAACCGTATACCAGTCTATTATATCTAAATAAACCGCGATGGGTATTTATAACGGTGTATTTCTTTGACTCGTCTAACTCTATTTGATTGTATGCTGAAGATAAATCAATTTTTGAAAACTGAACGCCACCATTCAGTTCAGCAAACAATTCATCTACCCGAGGTAAAGGATACTTATCGACCAACAAAGAGGGGTTAAGAGTTACTTTATTATCGGCACATATACGTAATTTACCATTCGGCTTACTCACGACAACTAGGGGCGTGGCCCACTCAGAAAATTCAACAGGCTCAATCGTACCGTTTCGAAGCATGTTGTCTAGCTCCTGGTCCACTTGCTCCCGCAGTGCGTACGGCATAGGGCGCGCGCGACAGAACACCGGCCTCGCGCCTTCCCTCACATGCAGCGTCGCCTGACCTCCTGTGTACTTTCCCAATTGACCATCGAATAGTTCCTTATACCTATCGAGTAACACATTAATATTATTACAACTATCACTTTTCAGTTCGTGAATACAGTTATTATTAAACAAAGGAAGTTGTATACCAAGTTCTGTTAACCACTGCCTTCCCAATAACGAAGTTGTACCCCCGTCAATGACATACAAATCTAATTGTTTCGTACAATTTAAATATTCAACTGTAGGCTTTATTAATCCCATAGGGTTTACTTTACTACCATCGTAAAATCGTAATGTCACTGAACAAGATTCCAATGGTAAATGTTTAAATAAATTACAATAAGTGCGTTTGCTTATACATGATAATGCACTACCAGTGTCCACCTCCATTAACAGTTCTATGTTATTTAAACGTATTGGAATGCTTACCGCTGGATAATTCTTCAGTGACATTTGATAAATCTCCTCCTCCTCTGACGAAGGTTCCTCAGTTTCATTTTTTTCTTCCAGTTCTGTATAATGTTGACTTGATTTAGTACGTCCACTCCTCTCTTTCCAATTACCACGTTTCGTATTCCTGTGGGAATTCAGTTTATTCCTAGAACCCTTATCGGGACACATCCGTTGTAAGTGCCCCTTCCGCCTGCAACTGCTACATTCGTATGAACGAAATCTACAATCCTTTATCAAGTGATACACTGAACCACAGCAGGAGCAGCAGTCGCCTCTGGCCTGATACTGGTCGCTACTTCCAGAAGCACGATTCAGGGATAATCCATGAAGATCTTCTTGCAGCTTTGTCGTGATTGCTAGTGGTTTTTCTACTTCAGCCGAGTTTCTCTCCGCAGCCTCCAGCGCGGTAGCCAAAGAAATTGCCTTACCGTACGTTAGTTCAGTCTCTGCAAATAACCTTTGGCGAATAATGTCATTGGCTAGCCCACAAACCAATTGGTCTCGCATGTTGTCTTCGAGTGATTCCTTGAATCCACAAAACCTCGATAGCCTTTTCAATTCTGCCACGTAGTTGGCGATAGTTTCTCCTTCACGTTGACGTCTTTGTCTGAATTTGTACCTCTCTGCCATTTCCGACGGCTTCGGCTGCAGATGATTTCCCACAATTTCCACGATTTCGTTAAAATTTAGACTTGACGGTTTTTTGGGACTTGTTAAATTCACTATTAACTCGTACGCCTTATCACCAACGGTTGCGATTAAAGTAGGCACATGAAACTCCTGCTGTATGTTGTTGACCATAAAGTACATTTTTAAACGGTCACAATATGTACACCAATTTCCACCGTCCACATCAAATTCCGCTATTTTTCCAATCGACATAGTTTTATTTTTGTTTTCACTAATATTACACTGGAAAACCTCAAAACACGCGTTAGAGTTGGAAAATCCTCGTTGCCAAATAGTATATACTGAGAGATGAAGGAAACGCGTCTGTGCTATAATCCGTTTATTGCGAGACAAAAGCCCGAACATCGATGCCTTAGTAGCTACCCCCCAATAGTATGTATGGATACCCGCATTACATACATAACAGTAATAAACTAGCTTCCGCCCGCGACTTCGTCCGCGTGGATATTAGAGAAAATCCTTAGGGAACCTTCAACCAGAATCCGACCAGCCGATTTTATGCGATTAGGCCGGTCCCCACCAAGCGCGCAGCCTCGTGCGAGGCCTGCCACACGCGGCAAACGTTTTGCCTCGCGAGGCAGCGCGCTTGGTGGGGACCGGCCTAATCGCATAAAATCGGCTGGTCGGATTCTGGTTGAAGGTTCCCTAAGGATTTTCTCTAATATCCACGCGGACGAAGTCGCGGGCGGAAGCTAGTAATATATAAAACACTAGTTGGTCATAGAATTATCCCTACAAATTTAAATAGGTACCTTACTGCAAGTTCTATGCGAGTAAACAGAGCATTCCCAATTTAACCGGGTAATACAGTTATTTTTAGTAACAACAAAAGATTTTATGGCGCTGAAAATTCATATGCATTTTTGGAATAAATAAATGTATAAGTCCTTAATTAAGTCAAACAAATATTTATTATTATCAAATTATTCATAATTTACAATATTTTGTCATAAATAATTAAAATATTTGCATTTTATCACTTAAATTAATAATTTTGAAGTAGGCTGTATGCTTACTAACCCCTTTGTTCGCAAAATATTCTTGCATTGGGCGAGTGAAAACAACAAAAAAAATCTGCGCGCCTTTTCCCATCATGATTATTATATTTTGTTTTTGTCGTATTTGTTGCTGTGTGGAAAATTACTTTGTTTTTACCATTGAAAATGGTTATCAAATGCAAATCGCCTGAGACGTGTTTTTGGTCATAGTTCCGAGGATTTTAGGAGGATCTGTCTGGGGAGATGGCCAAACTTGCCCGGCCATCTCCCAACCGCGAGGAGGCCCGGGTAGCCGGGCGAGCCACTGGGTCAGTTGGGGTGATTACCACCCATGGCCCCCCGTATGACCAACCGGTGGCGAGTGGGCAAGTGCCGTAGGTTTTTAGTGGGTATTCCCTCCTCCCGGGATTCCATCGAGCTTTGACTTGGTGGAATTACGGGAGGTAGTCGTGGAGGGAGCCACAACGTTGAATGTTGCGGTCCCCTCCTGGCGAGTCCGACATGCCCCCTTCCCGATCACCAGCGGGAAGGGAAGCGCATAAATGCGTTTTTCTACGGCATATAAAAAAAAAAAGAAAAAAAAAAGAATGATCGAGATGGGAATAGTACCAAAAGTTGAAGAATTTATTTAGACACGTGTGAACGTTTGAATTTTGAAAAACAGCTGGTAACTTTTTTTGGAATTTCGAAAAATTCGTGTTTTTTGGGGGGTGTTTGTTTACTAAATTGTAAATATTTCGAGAAAAAAACCGACTTAAGAAAAAATGAAAAAAGGGTCCTAGGGTATTAGTTTAGCTATCAATTGGCGAAATTTTTTTGAAAATCGGTTTATAATGTCAACTGTTGGTGGTCCCTTTAGATTTGGAATTGTAGAAAAACGGGTATTTCGGTAAGTATATAAAAAGTGATGTAGTTTCTGTGATTATTGACCGATCGTCATGGTAAAGGTATTGAAAGATGCGGAAGCAGACGAGAAGTGCATTCGTTGATTTTTGTGAATCGGTTAATAATATTTCAGCCGCGTCGAAGCAGTCAGGGGCACTTTTGTGTAAATTTTTGTGTTCATTTTCAATGCTCCGATTCTTGCGGGGACTGTAAAATCTGTGAATTTTTCCTCGCAAATGTGTTGAAAAACGTCGTATGAAACTCGTGAGCACTTACTTATTGCACACTCGGCTGAGTTACGCCCTCGCCTGCAGCTCGGGCTGCAACCCACAGCCTTGTGTGCAATAAGCAACCTAAGCTAACTTGTATCATAATGTACTATTGTAGTGTCATTTATAAAATACAATAAGAAAGTAAGTGTATTCTGAAAACACCTTTTGAGATTTGATGAAATTAGAATGAACGAACCTTTTTTTATGACGAGAAAAAATAAGAATGAACGAACCTATTGATTAGCTTATAAACTTCCAAACAACATTTTTTTTCTATTTTATGTTTTCAAATCTACTTTTTGATCTTGGGCCAGTCGTAATGAAATTTATATAATTACTAGCAGCCGCCCGCGGTTTCACCCGCGTGGTTCCCGTTCCCGTGGGAATATTGGGATAAAAACTATCCCATGTTTTAATCTAGGCTATCTACTGTGTGCCAAATTTCAACCAAATCCGTTTAGTAGTTTTTGCGTGATTGAGGAACAAACATCCAAACCCACAAACTTTCACATTTATAATATTAGTAGGATACTTAGTTGGATGTAAGTTACAAAGTTAAAGTTCGTTTCAGTTCCAATTACACTACAGCACTACTTACTAATTAAGTATTAACCCTTCTTAATGCAAGTATGATGTAACTAAACACTCTATTAAGGTTCGGTAACCCCCCCTGGCGGCGTGGCTGCAAATTGAGACAGGCTTCGTTAGTGCACGGGCTAGCTCACGAACCGCTACATATATTTTCTTTGCTGCTACGCCACTTCTCATAGTTTCCTTTGTAGGTCAATAGTGCACGAACGAAGCGTGAACTCGCTAGGCTCAAGTGAAGTACAATATTTTTGTTTCATTTTTGATGATTGTCGTATTTTTAATACAAATTATACAATAGCAGTTTTCTTGAGAGGTGTAATTAATTAATTCGACAAAAACAAAGGGGCTGGTATTTCGTTAAATCGATCGTTTTTTACTGATCAAATTTATTTTTAGCAAACAAAAACGATTGTTTTAAAATTCTCCAAATCCACCGTTTACACCGACAGGCGCGAGGCGGGAAGGAAATTTAAGCTTCTATAAAGGTATCTAAGTTCTAAATTATAGAATTTACGCAGCTTCTGATCGGCCTCGCCCGCACGCGTTGGCAGCTGGTCAACTCCGTCTGGACGCGTCGGCATGCATCCACATCCGTCTGCACGCGTCGGCAGCTCTTGCCGAGGCACCAGGTGACACGCTGTTAGAAGAGACTGCCGACGGATGCGCATGCATGCCGATGGATGCAGACGTATGCCAACGAATGCGGGCGCATGCCGACGTGTGCGGACGGAGCCGACCACCTGCCGACGCGTGCGGACGGATGCGGTAGCATGCCGACAGATGCACGTGCGTACTGACGCATACGTGCGCATCCGCTACGACACGTATTCGCGCCGGTTGAATTGAATCGAACATAACTCTACGTAATTCTCAACGAGCAACAGAGTTTTCCTTTAATTCATACTTAGTTCATAAGTTAAGGGTTCCCAAGGGGGAGTGACACAAAAGGCAGGCTATTGTTTCGCCGCTACAATAATGTACCAACTCAAAACGATAATGAATGGAACTGTTGACTGTTCGTACTTTTACCCTTTTGTTCTCATTCCTAGTCTAATTGGGTTTTAGAGAACTATGGGTCTAACTTCTTGTATCAGTGCTTTTGACTTGTATCTTTAATAAATGTTGGTACTAAAATATGTAGTAGCTTAAGAATGAATACCTTTGTGCGTGCTTCTGTCAGTATGTATTTTATATTGTTTTTCCAAATTTATCTAAAAAGTATTCACCCATTTCGAATGCAAATAATATACCAAACAACACGTACTGTGTTCTTTGAAAACCTCATGGCAACATTTTTGAGCCACTTTTTATAGCGAGGTCTCTACAGCTCACGGAGCCACTAGTTATTTATAAGTCAATCAGTAAAATAACTCAAAAAAACAATAGCTCATAAAATCTGACTGTACACAAGTGAAAGAATGTTGTTAACCTGCCAACAGCTCAGCAAAAGGTGCGAAGTAACTTAAGTACAATCACATTGAAACTTATGTCATTAAAACTTATCTGCGTGTCGATACAAGCCGTACCGATATCATCTATTGGCTGCGTGCGAGTAGGCGACAGCCGAAACTCGCGCGTAAACTCGAACAAATTACTGGAAACGAGGAACTTTTTGGAAAGTACTGAAAACATTTTTGACTTGGAAATACTGTTATTAAGAATTAAGAATTTGTGTATGCCAAAATTATATATGAAATATTTGAAATACGCCGTTAAAAATGTAGTGTTGAATTCAGTTCTAAAATTCTTAACCCTATTTTTTTCGTGCAATTTGTTACTTAGACGGCAATCATGCCTAAAGGCAGGTACCGTAACCCTAATCGAAGGCCGTAACAATTTGGCAAAAGCAATCTGTAGGTACATCTGATACAAAAAAAAAGTTTATTGCCATAAGACTCTATATGGCGATCCAAAAATTAACAAAACACGGAAGTTAACTTTTATTAGACACTGTTTCTGAAAAGTTTCAGTGATAAATTGCAACGGCTGTCCATTTTTTGTTGAAATATCTTTTAATAAGCGACGGATGTGCGTCGTAATAAATGAAATAAGTTTGCTCTTCATTGAAAGTTTTTTTATGAAGTTAAATTGATTTGAACTTTCGTAATTCAAGCTATTTTTGATTAAGGCGAGGCCTGTTCACGATCTGATCAAAAGACTGATGTTTGAGCATCCAGTGTGAAAAAATTATGTAGAAACAAAGAAACACAATATATTATAACCCAATAGAAATTTTTAAAAAATGGCTTCATAACTCTGTAAAAAGTCCTTAAGTCCTAAATATCACCGTTAAACTAAAAATAAACTTTCTTTAGTCAGATTTCGTAACTTCCGTCAGTGACATGATTTTATAAACAAAATGAGGCTTTTTAGGGTTCCGTACCCAAAGGGTAAAAACGGGACCCTATTACTAAGCCTCCGCTGTCCGTCTGTCTGTCTGTCTGTCACCAGGCTGTATCTCATGAACCGTGATAGTTAGACAGTTGAAATTTTCACAGATGATGTATTTCTGTTGCTGCTATAACAACAAATACTAAAAACAGAATAAAATAAATATTTAAGGGGTGCTCCCATACAACAAACGTGATTTTTTGCTGTTTTTTGGTACGGAACCCTTCGTGCGCGAGTCCGACTCGCACTTGGCCGGTTTTTTATTTATTGTTTTAACACAATAAATTGGTTGATTTTAAACAAATGATCAAGTGTTCCAAAATAATTAAAATGTAGGTACTTAATGTCGTTCAATTTCTGGCAGAGCCACAATTAAAGGTATTATATATATATATATATATATATATATATATATATATATACTTATGCAATAATCAACTATATTGTAAAGACATAGTGAAAGAGTAGATTTTGTGAACTGAGAGACTGCAATGAATACCAAATTGGGTTGGTAAACTTTTTCGGAGATAGGTAATTGTTTAATATTTTTTTTGATAGCACAAGTCTGAAGAATAAAGAAAATAATATTATGAATTTTTTATTTTACCTTGTTAACCAAATATATTTTTTTATATTATTATCGCGATAAAATATCAATCGTACGGCTGAACACGATGTTCCCTTGCATTTACTGATTAAAAAACTGATTGACAGGACAGATTTTACAGACGGTGACAAAGAGTAATCCAATTATTTTACTCTTTGGTAATCATTAATCACGACCTAATGTTGTTGTTTGTTTTTTAGCTTGTTTATTGTGATTTTCTAGTGTTTTTCTTGTTCAGTTATGGGAAATGGATTAGTTTGAAGAAATCCATTATCCAGCTTATTACGTCGATGAAGTACCTACACTGCTTTGTTCCGTTTTGTTTGAAATATAGATGTGACCATCCGCAGAATTAATTTTGTACAATTCACATACCTTTCAAAGAGACGTGGTGCAGAGGATTAAACAGGAATTGCCTTCAGAGAGCTTTATACGTTTGTGATGATCACGTAAATATATGTATATCTACAAATTTACTCACAAAAGAGTTATTTTATTTAATTTAGCGGACTGTGACTGACATGACAACTAGTTGACATTTCCAATGCCAAACTTTTAATTTTTTTTATTTGAGCAAAAGCATTACCTACGCATACAGCCGTAATAGTGATTTATTGTACTATGCTGTAAATTTAAATTTTAAATTATTATTTAAATTAAAATGAAGTATTATAAAAATTCCGCAATTGGTAATTCCTGACTCCAAGGCCAAAAGCTACCAGAAAATATATAATTCACAACAGTTTTGAAAAAGTTTACCAACCCAATTGGTATCCATAAAAATGCCTTTACTTTTTCTAAAGCAATAATACTCAATAGAAACGCAATCATTTTCTTTGGGTCTAGACCAGTATAAAATACGGCCTCGATCCATAAATCAAGAAGATAAGCCATTGAGCAGGAATCCTGCAGGGAATTCGGCAATAAACTGAGAAAGAATTTCGTCACACTATCGTGCTAACACGAAACCTAAATTTTGATATTTTTGATGTCAGACATTATCATAAAAATACGATAACGATTTCATTAACGAATACGAAAACTTATTATTATTTCTTTGTTGAAACACTTAACATTTCTGAAATATCTTAGAAATATTCTAGCAACCAACTTTTATTAGAAATATCCTTTCCAAACTATAAAAATCATAATACAGAAGCGTATCGGTTGTCTATATCTCAGCAATTATTATTAAATTAGGGTCAAACCAATGTTGAGTGCTCGTTACTGTTAAGTTTGCCGATCAAAGTTTGCTTTAGGTAAATTTCTAAGTTACTCCAGTCGTTAATCACAGTATCTCAATAATTAAGTGACTGGTCCATTGTGAGATAATGCCCCTATCCTCGGAGTGACGTCACCAACGAGGAGGCTAGATCTGCTCTGCAGTGCAATGTCCATGAACAATGGGATCCAATCCAACTCATTGAACTACGAATGGCAGTTTGAACTTTTAAAAAGACGCTCAAAGTTCAATTCAAGTTTAAAACTAATACCTTTTTTAATTTTAAAAGTCCTTTATATTCGCTATTCATTTTATTCAAGAATGTCTTTCTAAGAACCTGAATAGTTTTTCTTTTTGGGAAATTTCGTTCTATCATTTTGTAAATGAAAAAACGATTTAAATCTCTGAATGAAACGTGACAATCTCTTTGAATTCAAGAAAAAAATTGCCTTATGCTTTTATCTCCATGAATAAATAAAGGGCTCATAAATTACTTTCACTAAAATAAAGCCAGGGTTCAAAACGATCCATTATTTTTGAATAATATTTACAGCTGCCGTTGATCTTTCACAAAATATTGTAATAATAACCTAAACCTAATAGATGGAGAAACAATTTTCACATATTCTACATAAAAAAACGCATCGAGGTCATTCGCACTCATAGACTTATTATATTACTAGCGTAGAAATCATTGTTCGCACTGCAATTTTTTTTTATCAGCGTGAAAAAAAATATTTTGAAAGAGTTGAACTCAGAGCTTGTACCAAGGGTACTAAATAACGTATAGAGTACATAAATAAGTATATAAACTACAATTATTAAAAACAAATGCTTGTGCATCACACGAACATCAGTGTCCCTACCTACTGGTAGGGACAAATACTTTTGAACCCAGGACCTTTGGCGCAGAAAGTAGGTTCGCTACCGTTGCACCAGGTGCAAATAAAGTTGGATTTAAAGGAGGATGAGTAGCCGTTCTTTACTTTACTATTACGTATTGAAATTAGGGCTTGTAGAGTTAGGGCACGTAGAGTTTAGACTCTACATGAGGTCTTGTAGAGTCTTGGCAGCACTATACATGAAAATATTTTTGGTGGGATTACGTATTCTATGTATAAACTAAACCATATTCAGAACTGGCACAAAGATCGGAGCATCTGATATCCCATGAAGACTGGCGGTTTGCTCTAATAAGATTATGTTTTCCGAAGGAATGCTCATCTCACTATCTTTATTGAAGTCAGGAATTCTTATGCAATTCAGATTCAAAGCATATTGCTCTTGAACGTGAAATGAATAGAGAAAAGATATAAAAAACTTATAAACTCATCCTTATTAATTTGATGACAGTTTGTTGGACGCTTTGAATCCAATATGGTTTGTAAAATATTAAAGTTTTTTAGCCTCAAAAGTTAACAAAATGGCAGATATTGTGGTTTTATTACACTTTGTTCATAATTGATGAAATTGAAACAGGATAAATACGATTATGTTGGCTTAAAGCGCTTTATTTTAAAGCCTGGAATACATTAGGTAGAAGCCACATAAATGACAAACGCCTGTGCTTTGACGACGAGCCTTAGGAATAAATTAAAGGTAGGTTTCTTCGAGTAAAACTTTCCTGTAAAATATCCAAAACGAGACCATTTCAAAATTGGAAAATGCCTTTTTTTTATTCTGCACAATAACATTTACTTTAATAACAGGGTGTTTGGAAATGACCTTATATAGCTGAATAATTTAGATAGGGTACCATGCATACAACCCCGGAAAAAAAATTATAAACCCTGAACATCACCACTATTAAAAAAATATTCCTATATATTCCAAAGTGAATAGTGGCAACCCTAAACCAAAATTGTATTTTGCTTTTGCCTATTAATACTTTATTAATGGGATTGATGATCGAAAACTGAATTGATTGATAATAGTAGTCTATTGGAGTCTAGGGTTGTCACTTAGCAGTTTTCAATACAAAAATATTCTCTGCTAAGTGTGTGGTGTATTTTCAGAGCTTTTACTAATTTTCCAGGGTTTTATGCATGGTAATCTATTTGGCTTTATAAGGCTATTTACAAACACTTTGTATGTGTATGTTAAAAATTCCTCATAAAAAGTGTAAAAAAAGTTTGTAACATATTTATTTTTATTTTTATTTATTTAATCTTTATTGCTTAAATTAAAACAGCAAATGGCGGACTTAATGCCCAAGGGCATTCTCTACCAGTCAACCGGTAAGTGTGTTAAGGAGAAAAATCGTGGCGGCAATAAAAAAAAACCTTATTTAAAAAAAAAACTGAAACAAAATATATCAAAAAGATATGTATATAAAAAATATATAAAATTATACATATATTAAATCCTTATAAATACATAATTAAATACATATATACCTACATAATTAATACATAATATATATATATATATACACATATATGAAAGAGTAGCAATGTCAGATACAACGAGACTAGCGTAGAGAACTCAAGTAGTGCTCACGGACCAATTTCTTAAATACGTACTTGCTGGTCGCATTTCGAATATTTAGAGGTAAAGCGTTCCAGAGTCGTACAGCCGAAAGGGTGAAAGAGTAGGAGACAAAGCCAGAAGTATGTGCATGTGTTAGTAAGAGAAGGTTGCTACTAGAGCGAAGGTCACGTTGATGAGAGGCACCCAGAAACTGAAATCTTGATTTCAAGTATTCTGGGGTAAGTGGATCGAAAAGTATGTTGAAGAGCAAACAGACAACTCTTAGGTTCCTACGCTCACGTATAGGAAGCCATTTGAGTTGCTGACGGTATTGGGAGATATGGTCGTATTTGCGTAATCCATATATAAAACGAATGCAATTATTAAGAAGTCGATCCAACTTATTGAGAAGGTTTTCATTAAGGTCAGTGGTGCAAACATCGGCATAATCGATGATTGGTAACACAAGAGCCTGTATAAGCGCAATCTTGGTGGTAGATGGGAGAAAGAATTTAAACCTATAAAGAGCCCTTAGCGCGTTTGTCACTTTTGAAGATAAATGGTCAATATGATCTTTCCAGGAGAGACACGAATCAATCGTCAAACCCAAATCCTTAACTTGATGTGAATAAGGTATTACAACACCGTTAAATTTTAATGCAGTCACATCATTCAGATTAAGGCGCGACAACTGTCGAGAACTACCAACAATTATTGCTTGGCACTTTCCCGCGTTAACCGAAATACCGAAGTTAGTTGACCACTTATAAATCTTTTCAAGATCAGAGTTGAGTAATGCGATAGCTTCATTTAAAGAATGAACATCTTTCTGGGCATAAAGCTGCAGATCGTCAGCGTACAGATGGAAAGAAGAGGATAGATGAGAAGTGAGAGAGTTAATAAATAAAGAGAAGAGAAGGGGAGAGAGTATACCGCCCTGAGGTACACCAGCTTCCAAGTCGCACCAATCGGATAAAGATCGATCGACACGGACGGCTTGCTGGCGACCAAGAAGATAAGAGGAGAACCATGACTGTGCCGAGGAAGATAAGCTCAATCGAGAAAGCATGGCCAAGAGAATTCCGTGATCAACTGCGTTGAAAGCGTTAGAGAAGTCAATTAAAACTAACACAGTCAGTCGGGAAGCCTCAAAACCGTCACGGATATCCTCTAATACTTTGGTAAGTGCAGTGGTGGTACTGTGTCCAGAACGAAATCCAGACTGAAAAGAGTTAAGAAGGTTGTGGGAGAGGACAAAAGAGGAAAACTGTTTGTGTACAGCTGCTTCCAGGATTTTAGAGAGGAAGGGAAGGATAGATATTGGTCTGTAGTGATTAAGGGAACTAGGATTAGGGATTTTCGGTAGGGGAATAGCCAGAGCTTTACGCCATGAAGAAGGGAAGGTACCAGATGATAAGGAGTAATTAATTATATACGTTAAAATAGGCAGAAAACATTCGAGTAATAGAAGTATCATTGTTCTACTTACATCGTCACAGCCCACAGCATTCGATTTAATCGAGCGGATAATCTTGCGAACTTCGTCCTCAGATAAAAGATTGAAAGAGAATTCGGGTGCAGGAGGAGGACATATCTTTTAGATTAAGAAAAAGAATGGTTTTCCGAAACAAAGGGAGAACTATACATTCAAGATTTCGATTGGAAAAGTTCATTCATTTTATAATCCAAGACAGCTATCAAACAGTTAAGCTCCTTAATGTAACTTCACTTTAAATTTTTTATATAACCCTACTTACGAGCGAAGAAGGTGGAATAAAAAATTTACGTTAATTTAATCCTTCTAGCGGCAACCTCAGAAATCCCTGCTTAAAGCCTTTTTGCGGCCTTAAGGAAAATTGCCATTCAAATTTCTTGTTTTAGCACCCAAATTCGGGTATATGGAAATTTTATTTTCCCTGGTCTATTCTTTGTCATTCCTCATAACGTAATTTTTAAACTTAAAATGTTAAAGGCACAATTATTTTTTACTCTGTCTTGTCCAATCCAGTGAATTACCTACTTATTAATATTCAAAAGAAAAACACCCAATTTATACATTACTTTAACACATTTCATTGTTCAATCCATTGTATGAACTGTATAGTCTTTAACAAGCACTAACAAATGTCTGAATAAATCCTTAATTGTAAAAGCAATTACTGAAGGATATCGCAATTGCAATATTGAAATGGATTTTTTACACTCGTTTGAAAATTACAGTTTGAATTCACTTTAATTGTCTTTCATTTCATTTGCGCAGATTCTAGTTCGATGACTGCGAAGACTGAAAAGGTATAACTGACCAAATAAATATAATTCACCTCATTGATTGAATAAAACTGTGGGTTTCTGAAACATTTGAATTTGAATAAAACATAAACATCATACAAAATTTTGTACTGAACTTAATCAAAGTATGTATTATTATATTCTACATAACCGAACAATCTAAATACGAATTACCTTACAAAAATTACTTTGTGTTACAATCACCACATTTAATTTCGATTCCCTTATTTGCAGTAAAAGCTAGACAGATTTTAAAGGGGCGTTTTATTATTCTATCATTTTTGAGTTAATGATTGCTATTAACTTCGCTTTAATAAATGCCTTCAATATTAAGCCAGATTTCTACTTCAAATTTCAACATACAGTGCTTTTCATGATAAAATAACTAGAAACACAATGAGATGGAAAATTCCCGTTTGGAATTCACACTGTAAAACAAAGATTAGTATGCAAACGTAACTAAGTTGTAATCGTAATTTCATTATTAATTGATATCTCTCGTATAACTTTTAAATGTAACTTTTCAGTCCTTACATAATTTATGTTATGTAAGGACTGAAAAGGTTCATTTTAAAAGATGCATAATCCGTTAATTTGTAAAATTTTAATTAATGTTACATTCTCATTATTTCTCATTTTTATTTCTCTTTTGTTCTTTTTTATGCCAATACAATAGTAATTTGAAAGCTTTGTAGAATGACGTTAAAGAAGTATTAGTTTATAAAAATACAGTGTATTTCTTACTAAATTAAAAATCATTTAATTTAGTTCATAAATAACAAAGTCGTCAAGGTAGTTAACCCAAAATCTATTTTCAGGATAACATGAAAACTACTGAATGATTTGAAAAAAAAGGGACCATCTCGCAAGAAAACTCAATCAAACAAATAAAGAATCACCAAAATCAGTCTATAAAATATGTCGAAGGACACGCACGAACCACGATAGAAAATATACAGTCAAATTGAGAACCACCTTCTTTTTTTTAAGTCGGTTAATAAAAGAACGACGCTTGCTCAATTCGATAAGATTGTCTAGTCTAGTACCTTGGTAGAGTGTTGACGTCACAAGTATTCACATACAATGGCTTGGACAGGCAGCTTCTATCGATGAGCACAATAGGATTTCTATACAGTACAGACTCCGTGGTGATAGATGCGGGCAGCGTTCAGATATTAACTTAACTTATGGCTGATAGATTTGTCAAGTTGGAATCTCCAAGTAAAAATTAATTACTTTTTTTGTAGAAAAATCAATGCACTTAGTTTACACACAGTTTTGAAGTATCTAAATCCCTATGTATTTTAATACTAAAGTTTATTCCGAGGCCAATCAAACAAAGTTAAATAATAGTTTGACAACATCACATACATTGCTCCAATCCCAAAGTAAGTAGCTATAGCACTTGTGTTATGGAAATAAGAAACAACGGTGGTACGACACACACCCAAAGTTAAATGTACATACAGACGCATAACAAATATTTCGAAGAAACATTCTATCTACAAGACTCAGATGCTTACTAAAATCACCCCATTTATAATACACTGAAGAAAAACCTGCCCCAATGTTTGCATGTCTGTATTTTTACGCATTTTAAAAAATAAGTAAAAATATAGAACAAAACAATAATGTAACTTAATGTGTTTAATTAATTAATATTCGCACACAAAAGTTATTGAAATCTTTATACAAATTCATAGTAGTAAAATTAAGAGTAGACTTGTTTCTGAAACTCAAATAAATTGTTACCTTATTCACGCGAACCAAGTTTCATAATACACTAGCAACCCAATCTGTCTGAATAATAAGGCCTCTACACACTCTGAGAAACTTTAGACTTTGTGTGGCTCCTCTTGTGCTAACAATGCAAAAATTGGGGCAGGTTTTTATTTCAGTGTATTATAAAATGGGGTGATTTTAGTAAGCATCTGAGCATTGAAGATGGAATTTTCCTTCGATTGATTTGTTATGAGTCTATACGTACATTTAATTTTGTTTGCTTGGCTTCGGAATTCACTAAATTTTTAAGTTATAGCGCTTGTTTAGTAAGATATAAACCATCTAAAAAGATAACCTGCGCAACATGGTAGTTGAGTAGGTACTTGTGAGGTCGACATACCTTTCTTGAATATGAAACATTCAAAAAAGGTATTTGTGAATACAGTGCTATAATTGCTATTACTAAAGGGTAGGCTCACTACCGAGTTCACCGTCTCTTATAAGGATCAGTAACAGAGTAACAGGTTCGAATCCTTTAGTTTTATTGGTATAATATAAAATATTCATAGCTATGAAACTTAGATCGAGATTTTTTGAAATCTGTTTAGAAATGGTCGAGTGAAAAGGGTATTGAAGGAAATGCGGAGCTCAATGCAATATGTGCTTTATCACGTACGACATAAGGTTCACGTACGTCTCGATAGCGTCATAAGGACCCCCCAAAATAACAGTGTTTTAGCAAGGTTTTAGCACGTTTTAGCTCGTATATCTTCTCAGGTTTAAGAGATATCGTAAAAATTTCTTCACAGTTAATCATGTGGTGGCATAAGCTTTCTGATAAGCCATAATCGTTACTGATCCTCAAGTAAGAAAATTTTTTGTTTATGCAAATCCTTAATATACCTTTGAATCTATATTGATGGTACAGATTGATGTATAAGGAAATCTTTTAAGAATTCGAGAGGCGTGAGATCCGTCACGTGTTGAGGTTGAAGGAATATATTGATCCGACTTTCAATCAGAATTATATTGGAAGAACGTGAAAAAATTAAGGGAATTGAATGTGTAGAAAGTCAGGGAATTCTCAAGCAAAAAGTCGTGATTTTATTCGAAACATTTGCTTTATCGACAAATGTTTGAATTTCTTATTTATTTATTTATTTTTCATTCATTTAACTTACACACAAATGATAGTGTCAAAGTGATTGAGAACTTCTCTCATAGAATAGAAAGCACTTTCCCCTCTATCGAACGCATTTTCTTTAGCAATTTACCTTTTTTCAAAGATTTATATGGAATCTTCTTCTTTATCCAAATCGGGCTAATTTTACCTATGAACTAGCATCATTTTGATTACCCATTGCTGCTAGCCTGCCTCTGCAATAGATACGAAAATTGTGGAGAGAATAGCTTCCGGTACCATTGCAATCAGAAATATAATTGGCAAGAGAATATAATACAATAAATAAGTCAATTCCAAGACTAGAATAATAAGTTTTAGGTTGAAAATATTTCAATATAATGCTTCAGCCTGCGCTACACCTACGTAGTGTTTTTGAATTTCAAATACATAAATAAATAGCTTTAAATTTTGATATGTTAATAAACCTAAAAATCGTTTGAGGTTGTCTATGATTGACTATAACTAAAATAACAATACCCAATGTTAAATTTGAATAAACATAAACAAATAAAGTCCGACTTCAAACAGCCCCGACACTTAACATTCGTAATCATAAAACAGTAGCTACAAAGTTACAAGTAGAAAGTTGTTTGAACATGTTGTTTCATTTAAACAAACTGAGTTGACGAGTAAACAAGCTCGCCGGCCATTAGGCACCGTGTTACGGTTAATTTGATGTGTTTACTGAAGCTCTATAGTTGAACACTTGATAACTTTGTTTATTAAACTGCACTCGTATTTCAAAGTGGTAAGATGTAATTTTGCTTGGCTTCTTGGTAATATTCGGGGATTATCGCTGGTCTTGTGAAGTTGTATCCGCTTAGCGCCGACAACTCTCGACTTACTTTGATTTAGTTTCATAAATGTTCTAAATCCTAATATGTAACATGTTGATTGGAAAGATCTTACATTGTTCAATCAAAAGTCATGTTGGATTATTTTTCAACAGTGGAATGGTGCTTTTTACCAAGTTGACGAGTAAGAAAACTATTTATTGCTAATACAATCTTTAAATAAGCTCTTTTGAATCGAATAGTCTTAGCCACTATTTTATTTGATAAAGTCTGACTGATTTTTCTGTAACTGTACAGTTAACTAATTTGTTAACAAAGTGTTGATTATTTAATAACTTACTAAAATTGGGCATTGATTTTAAAGAAATAATACTCTCCATATACGAAATAACCAGCTTTAGTTGTCTTTGTAATGTTTATGCTAATATTGTAAAGATTGTAAAGTACAGATGTTGATCTTGAGAACATATTCTATGCCCTAAGCATTTTTTTTCAATACAACTATTACATTTGACCTGCCATCATGTGTACCTACAAATGAAAAGCACTGACATTGTAGAAATGAAACCATTAAGTTGAACAATCATCATTAATTTGTTAGTGGGAGTGTTTGAGTTATGGCGCCATTAAAATATTTTGTTGCAGCAGGTAATAATGGAAATACAGGGTATGTGTCATTTAACTAACCCATTAATATCTACTCGTTTCTTGGTTGTTAATCTACAATATTGCACATTGAGTTGAAAGAACTCACACATTCTAACCGATATTACCAAATTCGATCTGTTTTGGGTCACATGTTTTAAGAATAGAAACATTAAGGCCTGTATTTATAAACCGTTCTCAACATTGTGAGCTAACTTGAGATAATACTTGAGTATGCTCGTCTTATAGGAACAGCATCTCAGTTATGATCTCAATTTGACTCTCAAAGTTGAGAGCAATTTATAAATACGGGCCCAGACAAGGTCTTTAAAAACATTTAGATTACGTAATACTTACTATGGTTTTAAATTTTGTTATTTAAGTACATTATCTACTAGAGCCAAATGGTTAATATTTGCTACATTAATTTACGATACCTACATTTTTTTTACTCAGACCGCTTAAAAATGAAGAAAAGACAAGCGAGTTTTAAAAGCAAATAAATGTTCAAGTAAATTTGTAAAAAAATTGGAGATTTCCGTCCAAAAGTGCTTCAATCGCTCTTCACGCCGGATGAATAAAACATCCAAATGTTTGCGGAGTTCGCGGCAATCACATTTGCGTTTTAAAACGAATTGCCGAACTAAGACGAATGGTTTGTATAATAAATATGCATCAGAAATATCATCATTCGAATTATAACATCCAGACTTATAAATAACAAGGTAGTCAAACCTATTGTACAAAATTACGCAACAATTATTATTTTGCTGTCAGACCCAGAGACATAAAACTTCACAAAGAAGCAAGGACTTGTAAGGTTTTGAAAGTGTGTTTACAGTAATACTAGGTGTCTAGGGACATTTTTGATTAACTTATATTGATGACATAGAGAATATAGACTTATCAAGTAATTTTGACATATGAAACTAATCGCAGGAAGATTTGAAAAACTTTGTACAAGAAATTGTACAGTGGGCGGTTATTATATTACTATAAAATGTATTATTATAGGTACAAAGCTGGATCTGATAAAGGTACCTACCTACTTTACTTTGTGCAAAATTTTGTACGCGTGGTCTTGGGAGGGTACATAATAAAATTTGAGTAACAGAAAAACATTTTGTAAAATCTACCGGCCCAAAAAATATAAAAAATATATAAATAAAGTTGAGTGAGACACCAATAGATAGTGAGCATTAACATACTGTACCTACCTAATAAAAATATTAACATTTACAAAAACATATTATTACAAATAGAAAAATATTCAAAATAACGATTTCTAATTCTAGTTTAGTTATATATACATACGCAATACCTACTTGCCCATTAAACAAACGAACTCGAATCAGCGACGAAGATAGCATTATTAACCACTGCAATAATTTGTATTTATGTGAAGGTTTCACTTTCACATAAATACAAATTATTGCAATAGTTGAAGGTAGAAAATACAGTTAAAAAATGCAACCATAAGTTTAAATTGCGGCGGATAATCGAGTTCAGTGCAAAGCGGAATACTTCCGCTGAAACAAATGGAATTAACGCGGAACTAGTTTACTGTTATTTTACCCGTAGTGTTTTTTTTATAAAACTTATGTCAAAGATTTATTATAAAACCACTCATGGGACTGATATATTTTTACTGTCTTACACGCACAACAATTTAAAATAAAATACGTTTACGGATACAGAGTGCATTCATTAAATTTAAATAAAATAATCATTGTTCAAATAGACTAACAAAGTAGTACTTACCTTCTTCTACACACTATTACCACGATTTTTTCTTACCCTGTGCTATTTATTACCTACACTTTTATCACAAGGTAAACAAAAACACATTAAAGTACCTCGTTTAATAACCAATGAGAAATATAAATAATAGTATTTTATCAAGCTCTTTGCGTACCTGATATGTCCCAGCTACTTTATTAGGTTGTACCTTCGCTTAAGGTTCAGTATCTTGTTTCACATGTAAGTCGCGTTCAGGAATATTGCTACCTAGATTGTTCATTAGCCTTCCCCAGGCAGTTTGTAGCTACATTAAATACCAATTTATTGAACAATTACTACGTTTCTGGGCTACAAATGAGTAAAATTTCAGCTTATTGCCCGAGATGGTATGTTTGTTTCAAAATATTTAATAATCATACCAATACCCAATTTTGGTTTTCTAATACAAAGTTTACTCATTAAGAGTGAATTTATATTTGCATTCCATCACATTTTTGCTAAATATGTGTTAGGTGCTGACTAGATCTCTACATAATCATTATTATTAAATAAATAGTCACTAAAGCACATTTTTTTCCAAAATCATAACTTTGTAACATTTAAGGATTCAATAAACAGCTGAAATGCAAAAAATATAGGTTTTTTTAATAAAATCATCAATTCACCTCGAAATTTACTCATTCATATACATGGAAGTACTCTTCAAAGAAATAACTCAATTTGCTTGATATCAGTTCTGGTCTGCCGAACTATCTAATATGAAAGCGATAACATTTTTCACACGGATAGCCATAGGAGTTGTCAACATTCATGGGCCTGGCTCCGAATATAAATTGGTGAAATACTTGAATATGAAAAAAGTATGCAAGATTCATGATATTTACAGGTAGAGGTGGAACGTGATACTTCTACAAAATAGGAACATGGGAATACTTTTCACTATTCGTCTAAATTGAAAATTAAGGAAAATACCTACTATTTTATTATTTTATGAAGTTTAAAAAGCAAAGTTAAGAAAATTGTAGATGCGGAAGGCATCAGATTTGTTTTGCCGCCTTTTATAAACTTTATCTTGATATGAAAACTTTACGTGTTTAGATTTTTTTCTAAAGAGTCTATAAGTTATAGATTATCCTAAACTAGTAAGACACAAATTACAAGTATTTTTACCAACTTCCTTTTTGAACTAATAAAATTCTCAAAAAAGACAAAAAAGGGTTTACTCTGTGCATACTTAAACCTATCCTTGTTAGTAAGGTTTTTAACTACTTATATTTTTCCTGAAACAAGTCGATCAACGGAAAAGTTTTTGTAGGTAAAGAAAATATTGAATAGTTTAGTACTTATAAAGTTATAGACATTAGTAGTGTAAAACAGGAACTAATTATATAAGTTTATATCCATATGGTAGGTGCGCGGGACGCGGTTACCGTGTTCAGATGTGTTTACATACGCTCTTCAATTTTTTAATCATTGATCATCTTAAAGTAAATCAATAACCATTGAAACTTACATCAGTTTGTTACCAAAGTCAAAATCTTTACTTCAGTGCAAACAGGAATATTGTGCGTATCGTGATTGTGCAGAAAACAGTGTTTTTATAATACCTCAAAGCGGTCATTAGTGCGATCAGTTCGTTGCCGTGTCACTCGTCGACAAAGTCGTCGACCTTGAGTTAGCTACTCAACGGGCCCAGACCAAACCGGTCGGACACTGTGCGGATAGTGGCTCGTTAATTTGCCGTTCTACGCAGAGACTCGGTGGCACAGAGGCAATTCGATTTACTCGACGTACTGAACTCTGCAGACCGTGGTTCCAAACCTGACTGTTTCCTTTTTTTTTTTTTTTTCAATTTTTTTTTCTTGTGACTTTATTTTTGTTCCTATAATTCGCCGCTTGGGACCTTTTGGGTAGATTTTTTTATTTTTTTATCTCAAGAATTAAGATTAATACTACATTTTTTTTTATTTTTTTTAATCAACTACAATGGCTCCAGAAAAGAAGAAAGTTTGTGCCAGCTGTCTACAAATAATTAAAGATAGACAATATTTATGCTGTAGCATATGCGCAGAGTATCATGACATCATTTGCGCCAATGTTTCTGAGCAACGATTCCGTAATACATTAATCGGAGAACACCGACTCAAATGGAAATGTGAGGTATGCAAGAGTAAGGAGCCAAAGGCCGATAACAGCAACACACCGGTTCGGGGGCTTGATGATAAGGTTACGCACCGTCGTGGAGCCGCGGCTTCGAGTCCGACCGAGATGAGTAGCCCTCCGGCGGCAGCGGGGCATGACAACAGCGCACTGATTGCACTGACGGGCAAAGTTGACGCCCTTATTGAAGAAGTCCGCATGTTTCGCAAGGAGTTGGCTGAGACTCGTCATCATGTCCAGGTAGTCGATGAGAAAATGGCTGAAGTATCTGTACGAGTTGAAGCTTGTGAGGACAAATTGGGCCAATTGATGTCACGTGTAGATAAGTTAGAAGGCCGTGAATTAGCAACAAGTGACAACGAAGGGACACACAACACTCTCCTGAACACGATCGAGTCGTTGAAGGCGGAGCTTAATGAACGGGACCAGGAGCTGCTTCTCAATGATGTGGAGCTCACCTGCATACCCGAGCAGAAAGGAGAAGGACTTCAACATATCGTCATGACCCTGGCTGGCAAACTTGGGGTCCAGCTGGGTCCTCAGGACTTGGTCAGCGCAGTTCGCGTCGGACGGCCTCTGGAAACTGATCAGTCGGGTGCATCATCTCGGCCGCGTCCCATCGTCGTCCGCCTAGTAAGGCGTGCCGTGCGAGACGATTTATTACGCGCTGCCCGCGTACGTCGTGGAATCACTACCGAAGGTCTTGATCTACCCGGTCCCCCTCGGCGCTTTTATGTAAATGAGCGTTTGACTCGTGTAAACCGCTCCTTGTTCCGGCAGGCTCGTGAGATTGGCGGGCGTTTGGGTTGGCGCTTTATCTGGACGAGGGATGGAAAGATTTTCGCTCGTCAAAGTCCCGCCCAAGATGTTCCTCGCCATCGCCTGCGCACTCAGGCGGACCTTGCTCGAGTTTTTGGGTCGGGTGCCGTTGGTGAAAAAACGCCTTAATTTAATAGTATTTTTTTGTTGCTTATATTTTCGCTTAATGTACTGTGTGAAAGTGAAAGTGAAAGTGAAAGTGAAAGTGAAAGTGAAGTGAAGTGAAAGTGAAAGTGAAATATATTTTATTTAAATAAGCTCACATAATAAGCATTTTTAAATCGTCAATTCTTTTACCCTGCCACCCATTATGACGTCTTTTAACTGACAAGAAAAATGGGCGCAAAAAACTTGTCAGCTTTATCAATCAGATGGAACGATATTTACAAATATGTATATCGTTTCCAGACTTGATATTAACAAAGATTAACAAATAAATAACATTATTGAATTAGCTCATTTCTTAATGAGTTTCAAATTTCTTAATCAATTTACAGATTTTAAGCTAAATTCAAAGTTTGAACTTGTTATTCAGTCTAGGCTGTTACAATAAATAAAAATAAAAGAAAAACATACAATTCAATATGCATTAAGATAGGTAGTCAGAAGCAGACCCATTCCCACTGGCAGCACCAGTTCCCGAACATGACGCATGAACCAGCCATCTCTTCGCTCAACCATATTTGAGCCTCATACGACACCACCGCAGAAATGATTAAAGAGAGCATGACATACTAAGACTACCTATGTTAAGGCATCGAATTGAAAATTTATATCCAAAAGCTTTTCATAGGTCTTTCACTAAACTACTGACTATAGAAAGTAAAAATATTGCAATTAAATAAATCAAAACAAGGTAAGCTATTAAGAATTATATTTTTTGAGTAAGAAGTGCCATACATACAGACAATATAAAACAGATCTTTTATATACGAGTTATACGACGCCCTTAATACAAGCAGACAGAAGCAGACCCATTCCCACTGGCAGCACCCGTTCACGAGCATGACGCATGAACCAGCCATCGCTTCGCTCAACCATATTTGAGGGAACGTAACGACCCGCCTCACACGACACCACCGCAGAAATGTTTGAAGTGAGCATGACATACTAAAGCTACCCATATCAAGTCGTCGAGTCAAGAAGCCAGAAGTACGTTTTTAAGTAGGTAGGATACTTCTCACAATTTTATACTTAGAAAAGAAAATCACGATTCGAGTTTAATTAAAGGACTTTTATCTAGACCTATGAAAGAACCCCGGACTTTTTCTAATCAATACTGAGGTATTAGAGTAATAATTAACAATGCAAAAGCTAAGCCCATGCCTTTTTATCCTTCAAATAATCGTCAACAGTGTAATAACCTTTACTCATTAAATTGGATTTAACAGTATTTTTAAATTTTTCCAAGGGCAGTTCTGTGACTTGTTCTGGTATCTTATTATAAAAGGTAATACATCTACACAAAAAAGAGCTTCCGGTTTTATGCAGTCTGCGCCTTGGAACAGCAAGTTTGTTCTTGTTTCTTGTATTGAGTTTATGAACATTACTATTTTTTACAAAGCTATCTAAATTTTTCTTTACATACATTATATTTTCATAGATGTATTGCGAAGCTACCGTTAATATTTTAATTTCTTTAAATAGGTCACGAAGAGTATCTCTAGACCGTAAGTTGTATATAGCGCGCACTGCCCTTTTTTGTAAGATGAATATGTTATTAATATTAGCAGCTGAGCCCCACAACAACAAACCGTAGGTCATGATACTATGAAAATAACTGAAGTAAACCAATCTTGCTGTTTCAATGTCGGTCAGAAGCCTTATTTTCTTAACTGCAAAGGCAGCAGAGCTAAGTCTGCTTGACAGGATATCGATATGAGGGTCCCATTGCAACCGCGAGTCTATAGTAATACCTAAAAATTTTGTTGAGTCAACAAATTCGACTGCTTCGCCATTTACATGTATAGTCATATGAACCTGCCTCACATTAGGAAGTGAAAATTTTACACATTTAGTTTTACTAGAGTTAAGCTTCAGATTATTAATAGTAAACCAATGCATCACCTTGGAAAGAGTGCTGTTTACATCGTCACTGCAGTTACATCCTCTATCAACTTTAAAAATTAAAGAAGTATCATCAGCAAACAGTACTATTTCACATAAGTTTTTAGTATAGTAAGGAAGGTCATTAATATAAATAAGAAAAAGCAATGGACCCAATATCGATCCCTGCGGCACGCCCATGGTAATGGGTGCTTCATAGGATTCTGTTTTATTTACAACAACTTTTTGGGTTCTCGCCGACAGATACGATTGCATAAGGCTTATTGCATTTTTTGTTACACCATAATGTTCCAATTTATCTAATAAAGTACTGTGACTGACACAATCAAATGCTTTAGAGAGATCACAAAATATACCAATTGCATCTTGTTTACTCTCCCATGCTTCAAAGACGTGTTTGAGAAGTGCAATTCCAGCATCAGTTGTGCATCTACCACGAGTAAAACCAAATTGTTTCTCGTGAAGTAGTTTGTTGATAAGAAAATGTGCTAATAATTGATCATAAATGATCTTTTCAAAAATTTTGCTTAGTGCTGGCAAAATGGAAATAGGTCTAAAGTTAGCGGGATCGCTTTTGTCCCCAGATTTAAAAAGAGGGATGATTTTACTATATTTCATTAAGTTTGGAAATATCCCTTCATCAACACACTTATTGAAAATAAAAGCAAGATGGGGAGCAATGGTCGTTATTATAGACTTAATTATGTGAGTTGAAATGCCCCAGAGATCTTCAGTCTTTTTTATATTTATTGAATTAAATGTTTTAAGAATGGTATCACTATTGATATGTCTAAATTTAAATACATTATTGCACTTATCAACACATGATTCCAAGAGGGAGACAGCAATTTTTGGAGATGAATTTAAATTACTGGTAGTTGCAATAGGTATTTTAGAAAAGAAATCTTGAAAAATTGTTGCCACTCCTTCATCTGACTCAATAATTTTATTGTCTGATACTAATGAGTATTCACGGTCATTATTTTTAGTTTTCCCAGTCTCTTTATTTATAATATTCCAAGTGGCTCTTATTTTATTATCTGACTGATGAATTATTGTAGATATACATTTTGCTTTTGCTAAAGTACATACTTTATTAAACATTTTTGAATAGTTTCTTACATATTCATGAAATTCGGGATCATTTGAAATTGTTTTCTGACCATATAATTCAAACAACTTATTTCTGCTAACATATATGCCTGGTGTTGCCCAATCACTAAATTTCTTTTTAAAGTCTTTGGATTTAATAGATCTTTGCTTAAATGTTTTATCAAATTCTACTTTAATTAAATTAAATAAATCATCATAATGAGTATTGGGATTATCATTACTAGGTAAGCAAAGAGTTTTGGCAGTGACATTATTATGAAAATTTTCCAATTTATTTTTAGTTAGAGGTCTGCAAATTATATTACACTGATGAGGAACATGATGGTGCTCAAGGGAAGCTATTTGTCCGCTATGGTCAGAACGAATACAATTTATTATTTCTTTATCAAGTACATTACAGTTGCTAAAAATATTGTCTAGGCAAGTTTTAGATGTAGCAGTGATTCTTGTAGGTTCACAAAAGGTGTTTGCTAAATTGAAGGACTTAAACAAATTCAGAAACCTACTTGCAATTGAGGACGGCTTTAAGATGTCTACGTTAAAATCACCGCACACCACAATTTTTTTATTCTTTTTGATGACTAATTTTAGAGCGTCCTCCATAGCGGACTCAAATTGAGGGTAGTTACCAGTTGGTGGGCGATACACACAAATCATTATCAACTGATCTAATTCCACACATGACAGTTCAACGTGTTGTTCAATAGAGAGGGATATCACATCTTTTCGTTCCTTAAAATTCATATTGTTTTGCAAAATTATCAAAGATCCCCCTCTAGTGGTGGATTTCCTACTGAATGAACTAGCAATTTTATAACATTGAAATCCTGTAATTAATTCATATTCCTTAAGCCAGTGCTCAGTGACACATAAAATATTAACATTTTTTTCAGTTAAAAAAAGTTCTAACTCTAATTCTTTGCCAGAAAAGCCCTGAATGTTTTGGTGAACTATAGTTAAATATTTAGGCTTTTCCTTAGTCATTACACGGCTAGAGACTTCCTCTATTGTCTTATTATGTAATTTAAATTACTAATAAAAGAATTACTTGGGACAAATGCCAAAGTGTTATTTTTAATGTCAACAATTTTTTGCTCAATAGGAGCAGGAGTAAAAATTGTATTATTATTACTTGGAACGGATTCCAAGGTCACATTCAAAATGTCAAAACTATTCTGCTCAATAGAAGCAGAAGTGATAGCCAAGTTCTTGGCTAAATGTTTAAAATAAAATGATAGCGCTAAAGCTACTTGTCTTTTAAAATAATTTGTAAGATAATATTTATCTTTTGTCAATTTAAAATTAAATATTAATTTATTTATGTCTATTATGTGACATCTCTGACTATTATAATAAGTCATATTGCTTAGTGTTAAATTCAAATTATATCTGATATTATTTTCTTCCTGTGGCAAGCTAGCACTGTAAGGTAGTGTAAACAATACAAATTTATTTATATTTAAACTGCATAACTTATTGTAGTATGAAATGAGATCCTTCTTGTTTACATTACCTCTTTGACCAACTAATATAATTAAATTGGTATTTTCATTTAAGTTTAAAGTTATTACTTTTCTCATAATGTCATGTAGGGTCGCACCCGGTATACAATAATTTAAAACTTTTTCTCCCAATTGATTATTGAATAAGTAGCCTAAATCTTTTCCAATTTCATCACACAACATAATGTTTGAACATTTGTTAGTGGCAAAGGAATTATTTTCACTTGTGCTTGCTAAAATATTTACATGTTCTGAGATTAAGGGCTCATACACTGTTTGGTCTTGTAAATGGTCCCGAGCATCTAGGCCTGACGCTAAGGAGCTATCATTATGGGTTGAATGGTTTTCTGACAGAGAGGGGGTGGATAAACATTTAAGTGCCAGTATATATTCCCCTATCTCTTTTTTGGAACGGTCATAATTTTGGGTCATCCTGGATAATGACTCCTGTAATGAGTGAATTTTAGTATTTAACATAGCAATGTTATTTTCATATGTCAGTCTATTCTCATTGATTATAATTTGACATGTATCCAGCTTTTCAATTAGTTGTCTACGCTCTCTAATGTAACTAATATTTTTGAAAAAGTGTTTCTGCTTATTTAGTAACTTTTTTGTTTTTGAAATATACTTGTTAATTTTTACATATTTCTTTAGCTTGTTTCTACTACAACCAACCATTGCCTGACTCATAGTGCAATTAATTGAGTCTTCAGAAGTTAAATCAATTGTGATTGTTGGCTTATGGTTAAGTGAGGGAGAAACAAGTTTTGGGTCACAGCCGACTAACTCATCGTAAAGACTCAAGTTCTGAGTGACTACCGCTTGGTTTTGTTCTGACTCTAACTTATAAATACGGTTATTAGCGTCATGTAGCTGCTTTGAATTCAATTTTTTTTTATTGTATCAATATTTACTGTGAGTGTTTGTTTTTTATCAAATGGAGCAAATCTTTATTCATATATCTGCTTCTCAATAGACATTCCTTGTACCAAAGTTTATTCTATCAGTTATTCTTGTCATACAAACTTAATAGTGTATACCATGTTGTGCTTACCATTGCTTTTACCTTTATTGTTTACTTTTACAAACGAACCTTTATCCTGTTTTTTAATCAGCTTCTCAATGGCCTTGTTTTATACTAAAGTCTCTCCTACCAGTTTTTCTTGCCATACAATCTTAATTGAGTATACCATGTCGTGCTTACTGTCGCATTTACCTATTATGTTTACTTTTACAAACGAACCTATGTCCTGTATAACATTTTTATTTTATTATCCGCCTTATTCGAAACGTTCGCTTATTTGTTATACTACAGGGCTATGGCTGTGTGTAGCAGTAGCTGGGATCTCAGTTGGTTTCTCTTGGGAAAAGTTAACGCTGTTATTTACCAAACAAATATTTTACTCACGCATATCCTGTAATTATAATATATTATTATGTAACTTATTTATCATATGGCTTCAATATTTATATCCCACCCACCTTGTTTCACATGCGCCCCCGGCTTTGTTGCTGATAGTTTTGAGTAGGCTTATATTGATGACATCTGCGCTTGCTTATCACGTTTCTGTGCTGCTTATAAGTTCGCATAGGCTTATTAATGTCACTTCGCAATGAACTCGTTTAAAATAGGGCTATTTAACGCAGGTTCACTCAGCACAGGCCACGACGACTTCATACATGCTATGGCAAGCTGTGATGCGGATATCGTAGCCATTAATGAAACTTGGTTGCCAGAGGGGCAAGAAGCACGCGCTCCTACAGTGCCTGGCTACAGGTTCCGAAACTCCCCGCGGCCACGTCACATGCGCGGCGGCCGTGGAGGAGGGGTCGCTTTTTATATCAAGCGCCATGTGACCGTTCGATACATGAAGCATCCAGAGGCTGACATTGAACAGATGTGGCTCACTACCAAGATTAACGGGTCTACCATCGCAGTACAGCTTACAGACCCCAGTGGGTTAACGTCGAAACATTTCTGGACGCTCTAACAGAATCTGTCTCCTACTTTGGCCAAAATGATCACGTGGTCTTGTTGGGGGATTTTAACATTAATATGATTGATCAGCACTCTAGCCATACAAGGAAGTTCCAACAATTTCTGTCTTACATGCAGCTAGACCAGAAAGTGACTGAGCCCACCCATTTCACTGCTGAGTCGGAGTCACTAATCGATGTCATTTGTACCAACTGCCGGACATGCGATTTGAAAGTAGCACATGTTGCTGGCTTGATGGGCCACTGCATGGTAAGTGTTTCCTTATCAGTGAAACGGCCAAAAGTTCCCACCCGCACCGTGTTATATAGGCCGATAAAAAATATTGTTCTTGATCTTTTTAATGCGGATTTGAATGCGATCAATTGGGATGCTATGGCTTCTCTACCATCGGCTGATGAGATGGTGAATTGTTTCCAGCAGACCTTGCTATCCCTTTACGACTATCATGCTCCTCTTAAATCGATTAAAATAAAGCCCGATAAATCATTTCCGTGGATTACCGATACGATAAGGCAAATGATGGACTCGCGCAATCAAGCTTTAGCGAAATGTCGAGCCACTAAATCAGATAGCGACAGAATTTATTGGAAGGAACTAAATGATATGGTTGAGGTCAGTCTAACTTCAGAGAAACGTGCTTACTACAATCATTTTATAAACTCACAAGCTTCTAATAGCAAATCCTTCTGGAAAAGCATAAAAGGCACAATTATGGTTGATCCATCTGGCGAACGGAATCTCCCCAATATTTTCAATGATCCCAATTTAATTAATTCACATTTTCTAGACATTCCGAACGTTGATGTCTCCTCATCCCACTTGGAATCTTTCAGCTCACGTCGCCACAGTGGTTCTGTATTTAAATTAAAACCTGTGTCGGAGAGAGATGTTGGCAATTTTATTATTTCTTTAAAATCAAATGCTGCCGGTATTGACGGAATTAGCAGAGATATGATTATCTTAACTTTACCTCGCACGCTGAAGGTTATAACTGCCATTATAAATTCATCACTACTCACTGGTAAGTTCCCTGCAGAATGGAAGCATGCTCTGGTGACCCCACTGCCTAAAGTCACAAACCCATCTGAACTAAAAGACCTCAGGCCAATAAGTATTTTGTCATTCCTCTCCAAGATTCTGGAAAAGGCCGTCTATGCACAGCTTTACAAATATCTTGATGACAACCGCGTTCTTCCCTCACAGCAGTCTGGGTTTCGCAGAAATCACAGCACATCTACGGCACTCCTTGACGTTGTCGACAACATCCTGTTTGAGCAAGACAACGGGCGGGGTACTATTCTAGCTCTCCTCGATTTCTCCCGCGCTTTCGATAGTATAAGTGTACCTCTTCTCTTGGCCAAACTTGAGTACTATGGCCTCGACGACGTGTCAGTGAGATGGTTTGCTAGTTACCTCACTGGTAGACTGCAGTCAGTGAAATTGTCTGGACGCGACGACGGCTCTGCGGCGTGCTTGTCAGCCCCTAGACTTACAATGCGTGGCGTGCCACAGGGCTCAATACTTGGCCCTTTACTTTTCATAGTCTACACAGCCAATCTCATAAATGTAGTAAAAGATTGTAAGTGCCATTGCTATGCAGACGACGTGCAACTTTATGTTTCGACAAGTCCTGCCGCTACTCAAGAAGCTGTCCATAAACTCAATTCGGACTTGAACCGGATCGCCGATTGGTCAAAAGAAAATGGACTTCTACTTAACCCAGCAAATACCAAGTTCATGGTGCTTGGCACAAAATCACAAATTATAAAAATAAATAACTTAGATCCTATTTTATACATTGGTAACCAGCCTATAGAAAGAGTTGAGGAGGCCCGCAACCTAGGAGTGACTTTCGATAGTCGACTGCGCTTCGAAACCCATGTGCAGAACGTGGTCAGGAGCTGCATGTACCGCCTGAAGATTCTGTACAGAGTCCGTAAATTTCTTAGTAAAAGAGCTCGTATAACATTGTGTGAGTCATTGATTCTCTCCCGACTAAATTACGGCGACGTCGTGATTGGCCCTCGTTTACTGTCTATAACCCAACGTTTGCTTCAGCGTGTACAGAACGCTTGCTGTAGATTCTGTTTTAATATACCTCCCAGGACTCATGTTTCGCCTTACTTGAACTCGGCAAGTATGCTCAGAACAGAGTTGCGTAGGAAGTTGCACTTCGCATGTCTTGTTTTCAAGATTATTAAGAACAGGCAACCTGAGTACCTGTTCAGGAAGCTTAAATTCTCCTCGGCTTTTGAAAGGTACGGCAGCATCAGATCCGCACGTACACCCCTGGCCAACCACCTGCACCGCACTGTGGCTTTTAGGGGCAGCTTTCGTTTTCAGGCCACCAAATGCTGGAACGATGTGCCGCCACCGCTTAGAGCTTTAAAGTCTATAGTTACCTTTAAAAGTAAATTACGTTCCCATTTGCTAGAGCTCCAAAAGTTAGGACAATACTGATTACGACAGCCCCTTTTTTTTATTTATATATATACCTATACTATATTTCCTTTTTCTGATTCCATTAAGTTACTTATATATTATAATGCATTCCTTTTCCCTTCCATTAATATTTTGACTTTATTTATTCAAACTTTTCGTATGTATCCTTGTGAGTCTCGATTATATTTCCCGTACACCCTTTAGGTTAGTTAGGGTGAAGACTGAAAATCGGTGTTTCGCCTATTCCACGGGCGAAAATTTTACACCGAGTCTAGACCCTGTTTGCTGCTGCTGCACATAGGCACATCCGCACTACTATTAGTTAAGTTTCATTCTTTTTTAGTATGTTATTCTTGTACCTACCTGATGTTTCTATGTGTATTGCAACAAATAAACAATTTATCTATCTATCTATGGTATAAGATTATTATGGAGCCCTATACTGCGCGTGAATCGACAGGCTCTTAGCCGGTTTTTTTTTTAATTAATCTTTTGTTTTTTTTTAATTAATTATTTATTATGTGCCAAAACACTAAAAAACACCGAAATGATTTCTCTCACAGATGCTTGAAAATGAAACTCTTTGAAGTATTAACATCATTTAAGTACAAAGAAAAAGTAGCTGTGGCGCAAATTGTTTTTAAACGAACTTCATGTAACATTTCGGTCCCTTCCAAGATGAGCCAATTTCGAAGCAAGAAACGAAAATTCAACACGTTTCATGAGTGTTTGCTCATACGCGTTAAGCATCAAAATATCTCGTATGCATTTATTGTCCACTCAAAAGCAAAAATTATGATGTTATTTTGAGAATTCAACATTTATAAACATTACCACTGAAATATTTGGTGGAAATCCTTAACTATGTTTGTATAATCAAAGGCACATAAAAATAGCACTCTTTATTAAAAAACACTCTACATATCATCGTTTGCGTAAAAAAATCTCATGCTAAATCTCTACTTTAAAATGTTCATTTCAAGTATTTTTGTGTAATCGAATTACTGATTTCCATATTTATTACTTTTCTTGCGGCCATATAATGTCTTGCTACATAACTATCCTTCTTTTACACCTTTTGAAGGACAGAATTTCAATTTCGAAATCCTATAAAAGGTGAGGAAGTTATTTTTCACCCTACAAAGTGAACCGTGAAACCTTACCCAACCCGCCCAAGGAATTTTGTCCATTACATTCTTTCACATATGATATGATGCCATAAACTTCCGTATTTCAAGTTACTACACATTTTACAGCTTATTCCTGATAGTATTTTGTACTCACTCTTTTTAAATAAACTACTATTTTTTTTAAGTTTTTTAATTTATTATTACGTCATTGCTCACTTTAACATCCACACCAAAGTTTATGCAATAAAACAAGTGGAAAGAAAATATAGTACGGCTTGGTTTTTATTTTTGTTGGTTTTAATCAGTCCAAGGTTGAGCAATGTAAGTTTTTTTATGGAGTACCTATTCATGATGACAGGAATATGTATTTCCGTCATTCTTGTCAGCTAAAAAAGTCTCGAACGGCGGTAGGAAAATATGGACAATACAAAAGCACTTAGTTTATTTAAAGATTTTTTTATTTTATTGGCTTGGCATATTCCGAATTTGGCATTTGAAGGCGGTATTATTTTGACGAGCAAATCTTTTATTGGCAAAGTTTCTTTTGAAGTAAGATTAAAATAAGAATTTTAGAAAATTATTCTACTTTTACATACAATAAAACTTTAAGACCAGTAAGGTAGGTAATGACAAGACTAGAGTTCTTGTGCTTGCATTTAAAGGATTATTTCAAGGTAAACCGGACCTAAACTTCATTCGGGCATAACCTGAAATTAATCTAAATGGAGGTTACAACGCTATACACTTATAGCGTGCCCACTGGCATTGGAGCGAGCCACCTCGTTGCTGGCAAAAAGCCAGGCGCAGGTATCCGCTCCTGGAATCTGGAATCCTCAACCAACAACCACAACTTAGATGAGAATGAGCATTCTGAGAATGCCAGTACCTAACAAAGAAAATAATTTACTCCACAATGAGCATTGGTTTTTAGCAGACAAAACTAAAATTAAACTATTTTTTTTTACACTAAAATTAAACTTTCATGAAAAACATTGATTTTTCTTTCTCAGTGTTACTAATAATGGTAGATAGTCAGAAAGCAAAATAATTTTCAATGGTTTTTTTTTGGGATCTGCACGGAGCAATGGTGTGCCAAAGTGAATTTTAATACTTATGTAGGTTATTTAGGGACTATGCTGAAATACATAATTGAAACTTAGTAAAGTTTTTGTGCCTCTTTTAGTCTAGTTATTTTTAATGTTGTAAAAGCTATCCTTTCATTCCAATATAATAAAGATTTATATTCATAAAAGTTTCATAAACAAATCTTCATCTAAAGCTGCAAATTTGTATTTGAAAATCTAGAAATGTGTTATAAATCATAATTTCAAGGCAGCGAGGCGTATAACAAGTCAAGCCTGCATGCCTCCGAAAGCACCGCATTAAGAAGAGGCGCCTTCAGACTACGTAATTAATCTTGACTTAATAGTAATCTAAGGGTATTATAAATGCAAAAAAGAATTTCAAAAGTTTGGTTATAAAATATAAATACACTAGCGACCCGCCCTCACTTCGCTTCGGTGTAGTGTGGAATTTGACACCAAGTATTATGAATATAAACCTTTCTCTTAAATCACTCTATCTATTAAAAAAAACTACAGTTGTGTAGTTTTAAAGATTTAAGCATACATAGGGATATAGGGTCAGAGAAAGCGACTTTGTTTTATCCTACTAATATTATAAAAAATGAGAAATTTTATGGGTTTGGATGTTTAGATGTTTGGATGTTTGTTCCTCAATCACGCAAAAACTACTAAACGGATTTGATTGAAATTTGGCACACAGATAGTAGATAGCCTAGATTAAAACATAGGATACTTTTTATCCCGATATTCCCACGGGAACGGGAACCACGCGGGCGAAACCGCGGGCGAAACCGCGGGCGGCCGCTAGTACTATATAGTGATAGTAAACAACAAAATAAATTATCTCACAACATTGTGCTTATTCCATTTCTATCAAGTAAAAAAAAAGGTTTTGCTACACTTACTATCTCTTATATAAAAGTGAAGGGGTGACTGACAGACTATTGCCCAGCCCAAACCACTGAACCTAGAGATTTAAAATTTTGCACATAGATACTTTTTACAATGTAAACACCCACTAAGAAGGGATTTTAGGAAATTATACCCCTAAAGGGTTGAAATGGGGTTAAAATGTTTGTATGGAAAGCCCAAACCATTGAACCTAGAGACTTGAAATTTCGCAGATAGATACTTTACACAATGTAAACACCCATTAAAAAAAGATTTTTGGAAATTCCCACCCCTAAAGGGTTGAAGTGGGGGTTCAAAATTTGTATGGAAAAGAAAAATTAAATAGACATTTCAACTTGAAACTTCGTATGAGTACTTCTAAAAACAAAAGAGCCAACACGTGTTTCGTGGTTTTCCGAAACTCAACCCTTTAGGTGGTAAATGGGGCAATAAAGCCCAATAAGGACTGACAATCAACGCACAGCCCAAACCACTTAACCTAGAGACTTGAAATTTGGTACATCGATACTTTATACAATGTAAACACCCACCAAGAAGGTATTTTTGGAAATTCTACCCCTAAAGGGTTGAAATGGGGGTACAAAGTTTGTATGGAAAAAAAAATAAAAAATAGACATTTCGACTTAAAATTTCGTAGGAGTACTTCTAAAAACAAATAATTAAACACGTTTCGTGGTTTTAGGTGGTAAATGGGGCAAAAAAGCCCAAAAAGGACTGACAAATCAACACACAGCCCAAACCACTGGACCTAAAGACTTGAAATTTAGTACATAGATAGTTTACATAGTGTAGGTATCCTCTAAGAAAGGATTTTTGGAAATTTTATCCGTAAAGGGGAGAAATGGGGGTTCAAAGTTTGTATAGAAAAAATTATTTAGACATTTTGACTTGAAACTTCGTAGGACTTCTAAAAACAAATAAGTAAACACGTGTTTTGGTGGTTTTCGGAACATCAAGCCTTTAGGTATGGATGGGGCAAAAAAAAAGCAAAATATTTTTGGTATTCATAATTACTGAAGGCAGAGCCTCTAATATTGTATATAAAGAAGTACTATAGGTATAAGCTGATAGTAGTATATATAGCAGTAGATAAGTGTATTGGTTAATAGTGGCAAGTATTTTCTTAGGAAACCCATTTCCTGTGCAAAATATAAATATTAAATATACTTAAAAGAAGAAACGAACTGACTGTAAAAGATTCTCTGGTCCTCAAGTCTGCGTGGGCGAAGCCGCGGGCAAAAGCTAGTATTTCATATAATACTATTTGCTAAGATGTTATATTCAACTTAAGTGTTTAAAACGCTTTTAAAACGACTCGTGCAGATCGGGTCTGCCCGAGACAGAAATCAAATAAATGGTCTATAATAATATAACAAAATTGTATTGTAATAGGAAAAAGAGTGGTATATTAAAATATAGATAAATATGAAGGTACCTACTCTGTGGACACCGTGTAATAAAAGAAAAGACGTGTGACGTGAGTATGCAACTTGAAGAGAAAGAAAAAATTTTTGTTAATATTTAAAAATAAGATAAAACACTTTTTGAAAACATATTTTTGCCAAATAAAAAAACGAAATGTTCTAGATGATTTTCAACAAATTAATTCATAAAATATTTACAAGTTACTTCGTAATAATAATCATGAAACTTTCATTTGTTATTTTACAAGTTCGTAACAAAATTGTGGCTGATGTTTGAAAACTTAATAAATAAGCGAGGGGTATTCACAGACTATTAGCGTAGAATCAACTAAATTGACTTTAAAAAAATAGAGTGCTGATCAATCAAGATAATTTATACTTAATGTATTGCCCTACCGACATAATATTGTGTGTGTGTTTATTAGACCACAGAAATTAGTACTTATTTTTATTAATAATGTTTTTTCTATGTGATTTTTTTGACCTTCATTGAATTTTGAAAAAAAAACGATTTATGTATAAGATCTTCAACTATTTTGAAAAAAAAAAGAAACAAAATGTTATAATACCTAATACTAACTATCCAAACAGAATCCATTATAAAAGGACCTTTATTCATTCACCTTCTTTCTTAGATTGAAACTGTTTTCTATTTAGTATATAGGAGTCAAAGGATAGCGTCTTAAAGTGCTGGTCATCGTCCGGAAAGTTGATTCCCTCAGGAATAAACCTATCTATATGATGCTCAGCGTAATAGGGAGATAATAGGAGCGGTCACCCGTGAGCTTTGGCGACTTGCAAAGCTTTTTTATGTTTACGAATAAAATTAAAATTATTTTTAATTTTCGATGACCCAATGAAATGTTGATGGCATTTTAATAGGCATGACACAAAATTATATGGATCAAAAAAAAAGTAAAGGATTTTTAACACGATACGTACCTAATCTTTTTTCTAGATTTAGACTTGCTACATTTCCTTTCAGTTCGAAATAGATCATCGTAAACCTACTCAGATGTTGACAAATCGTAGATAAAATTTCTCGATTGTGCCGCGACCGTTGGAAAGATATAACGGCGGTCAATATCAGAAGTTACGTATAGACTGCTAAAGGAAGTTATATGTTCCAGCACTTGAGAGTTTGACCCTCGCAAGGGTCATAGATAAAAAGGAATAAGAATTTTATTGTCTTGCGAAACTATTTTCTTCATTCGACCCGGGCACTAGGCTATAGGGTTAGGTTTTCTTATTATAGGCATCTGTTTTAATGCGAAACAGGATTCTAATTTCTTTACTAGTAGCAGTCGTCTCATCTGAATTCCTCTTCCACTATAATATTAATATAGTAATTTGACCTGTGCAGCAAAAGGTAAATTATAAATTATTACTCTATACACACGTCCATAATATTGTTAGCCCTTCAATCTTTACAGAAACCTCTCCTACTTAAAAATGAATTAAACTAAAAATGTTACCTTGGTACTTAGACATTTTTGCCCAAGTTCCGAAGAAGCCTTCATCTTTCATAAGTTGTTAACTTTAGTTTCGGCAGCGTTCACTCACTATGATCTATGACAAGAATAATATAACAGGAAAATGATTAACATCGCAAGACACCTGGGGTGTATCAAGAAGGTCCTTTTAAATCATATATTTAGACCTCGAGGGGCTTAATCGCGCTATTTCTGATCGATTAAACGTTACGTTGTCATTGAGGTTATATTTACTTGAAAATCTTTGGTTTTGCTTTATAATTCTCATTTCACTGTTCAAGATTGGCATCCTAAGCTTCCTAGGCATAGCTTCCAACAATTATAACAAAACAAGCGAGTAAATTTCTACAAACGAAATTGAAACAGTTTTCACCATTTAAAGTAAGAGATTTTTTTTTATTAACATAAATCTACAGACAGTTAGTAACCGTTGAATAATGCCTATCGATTTGCTTGTTTAATAATGGATCACTTTAGGCTTATTTTTAATGATAAAACCAAAACTAAATCGTTGCCGTTTCAATTTCGTTTTAATTTTATCATTGAAAATAAGAATAAAGTAATCCATTTTTTTAACTCTAAACCAGAACAATTTAGAAATGTTTTGAGTAATGTGGTTTCTTAAGATTTCTTTTTTATTTTGTTAACGATTTTTTGTTGTTTTCTGTATAATATCATTTATTTCTTACTATGCCAAAATTATTTCTTCCGATCCAAAAATGTATATCAGAATCTATACTTGGTGAATACAAATTAGCTTTTTGGTGTTTATACTTATGCGAAAACAAATTAAGTGAGTATATTTGTATCATATTTAGTTATAATATTAGATATAAATACTGTGTTTTCCAATGAAAATAAAATAAAACAAAATAAAATAAAAAATATTAAACAAGCAAATCGATAGGCATTATTGGTTACTGTCTGTAGATTTATGTTAATAAATATGTTGCTCTTACTTAAAATAGTGAAAAACATTTTTTTTTTGTTAAGTCAATATCATTATTATAGTCTCTGATCACCGACGTTTTAATTACTTTCTCTTTGAAAGGTTATTGTTCCCTGTTATACTTCTACTTTTTGTGAATTTCCAATCAACTTTGACTCCGATAAGAAATTCTTGATCAAAAGACAGATTCTCTCTGATTAGTAATTAATAACGCTTGGAAAATCATATTTCTAAGTATCTTTGTAATTAACTACAATTCAAATATTATAGTTTTTAATTAATAAGTTCTTGACAACGCTACTAGATTGTGACGTCACAATTTAGTATTTCCATACAGCACTTATTACTTTATTTAGATTTATAAGAAACAGCAATACTTATTGTTTTTCACAGATTTTTTTTCAGTGGGTATGTAATGTTACTCTTACATATTACTTATTATATGTTTGGATGTTTGTTCCTAAATCACGCAAAAACTACTGAACGGATTAGGTTGGAATTTGGTACACAAATAGTAGATAGCCTAGATTAAAACATAGAATATTTTTTATCCAGGTATTCCCACGGGAACGGGAACCACGCTGGTGAAACCACGGGCGGCCGCTAGTTTTTTATATAAAGAATAGATATCAACATTTTTTTAACATCAGTCAAAACCATACCCACGGGGATTGTTTGGTATTCCTAGAATTATAGTGAGGCTTAGGCTTACCGCACACGAGCGACACGTGGCAGCTGCAACATGGCGGACTGCGGTTTCATTGCATTTTTTATTAATTCAGTGCTAATTGCAGCACGCCACGAGTATATTTAATTATTTTTTTCAGTAATGTAGTTGTTTAGCTGCTTTTAAAGTTTACAGGTAACCTCATTCATGCAAGACACTTTATACCTATGGGGGAAGTCGCAAGATGCTCTTATATGACGGGACTGAGGTTAGTTTAATATAAAAAATATTAATTATTGTATATTTACTTAGTTATAAACTATTTCTGTGTGCGGTTTTTTTTCCTAGTTTAAATGTGTTTGTGTAGTTAAAACCATGACAAATGCATAAAGTACGAAAATAGTAAATAGCTAATACTAGTTTATTTATATTTTTCTGAATTTTATTTAACATTGTTATTTCTTTGTTAATGATTTTTTCTTGATTGGCGGCGCACAGATAACATAGTATTACTGTATGTGTTCTGTAATATAAAGGTAGTATACCTTTATATTACAGAACACATACAAAATCTTTCTTTTTGCATATGATTAACTGAGTAACATTATCACTGAATTTTTTTTTTTCATAATATGAACTGTAGTCTCTTTTATTTGTGGTTGATGAGCAGCGAACTAAAATTAATGGAAAAAAGGCACCACGGGGCTAAAAACTGACAAAAACGACAACAAATGACAATCGCACAGCATTTTTTTTGTCGGGCCAGCCAAGCGCCTGGTGACAGACGTTAGCGTTCTTTACAATAATTGCAGTTTGTATTCCAAAAAAGAGAGAATGTAAAAAGACGCAACAAGGCAAAAAAATGCAGATATAACGTACGCACAATGCCGTTGTGCTGATTTAGTTCGCTGGTGATAAGTATGACTGCAAAGATATAAAGATGCAAAAAATTAGGATGCAGACAATCGATAAATAGTACTCTGTTCTGTAAAGCATACGCATTGACGTAACCTATACGCATTGATTGTTGGCAAGGGCAAGCTTGTTATCAAGTGTCAAGTAAAACGGATTTATCTCAAATCCGTAGTCGTAAAGGGCATTACGCATAGCCCCGTCGGGATGAGGCGATAAGCGCGTCGGGAGCGACCACAACCGCAACCACTTGTGTTTCCGACAGATTGCCCGCTATTGAAGGGCGGTGTTCAATTCGAGATTTGAATAGGGAATATGCATCAATTTTTTTTAAATCTTAATCAAAAGTATAATGCGTGAGAAAATTAACTGTAATATTAAAACTTTTCTCTTGCGTTTTTTTTTTCGTGATATAGTTACTTGAAGTTAGCACGCAGCAGCACCCGCCGAAAACGCTCCATACAAAACGGTGACGTCACACATCAGGGGGCCTAGACAAGTGGCAAAACGACATGCGACCTAGAGAACGCTCATTCTATTCTCTCTCTTGTGACCTTGTGACCTTGTGTTGTGAATCTAGCAGACTAATCGCTGAGTCATCGGTCGCCATTTAGTACATTTTAACAATGGAAAGTAATAAAATTGATCAATAACATTGTAGTTTATTATAAAAAGTTGGTAAGGAGGTTTCTAAAACGAGTTGACGTTTTATAAGCCCGAGCCGCAGGCAAGGGTTTTTATAATCGTCACGAGTTTAAAAACCTTAACAACCGTGTGCAATACATCGTTTTTCAATACATTAGCAATAAAAAAATATTGGTAGGTACCTACTAAAATTGTAATAGAAATTAAAAAAAAAACTGTAAACAAAAACGCACGGGCGGCGTGACGTGCGGTGTGCGGTAAAATAAACTTTCCGCACGCTGTACTATGCCGTAAATACGGGCGCGGCGTGCGGTAACGTTAACTTTCCTCACACGTTACTAAACCGTAAACAAAAACAACTTACCGCACGCTGTACTGTCATGGTACAGTACAAGGCACATATCTTGAAATCGGGTGGGGATTGCACGGAACGCGTATTTGGGCATGCGTAGCGGTGAGGGGCCCGGGCGGTGGGAGAGAAGGCGCACGCTATTAGTCGCGCACATGCGCGAACATTCTCACTCCGTCGAAAAAAGTGTAAGATATAGGTATACCTCGTACTGCAAACTCACGTCATTTTTGAGCAACTGTATTGAAAAATAAATTAGTATTCTCATCTATGCTCTGAAATGTTATCATTCCATTTGAAAAGGAATGCGGGCCGGGGCGTTCTACATTCCCCTGGGTATCAGGTTTATCAAATGCGGAAATGAATTTCAATACTTGCTTCCCGCACTAGTGCGGGAAGTGCGTGAGTTGGTCGATTCACATGGCCACACGAACCAAAAAATTTGTTTTATGTCTTGTTCTTCTTGAAGTTTTTAATTTTTTATCGACAGGGAACTTTTTTTTGTTTTCCCTTTTATCTTGTTTTTTTTAATTTGGGGTATGTTACGACGGCCAATATGAGTTTGGGACGGTTCTCCTACAATCATTTGTCCGTTGAACCATTAGCCAACACAACTTTTCATCGGCGAATATCTTTCACCTATGAATTTTTACTCTGCATTATCTTTTGCCAACGAACGTTGCGCCGGCACGAATGTTTCGCCGGCAGTCGCTTCAACGGCAATTGTTTTGCCTGAGCCATATTTTGACATTGATCTTTTCATCGCCAGACGTAAACAATATAATAAATGTCAAAGTCAAAGTCAAAGTCAAATAAGCTTTATTCAAATAAACTTAATTATTAAGTACTTTTGAATCGTCTATATTTTCCTACCACCCGTTCCAGACTTTTTTAGCTGACAAGAAGAACGGGCGCAAGAAACTTATCAGCTGTAACAGCCATAAGTAACGATATTTACAAACTTGAATATATCGTTACCAGATAATTACAACAGGGTGACAGGATTATTGGCAACAACATAGACTTATTATATTATATTACTTCAACAAAGTACTTACAGTAGCAAGTTATGTGTTACATCATTTCCACGCATTTAGATCTTTAAGATAATCATCTACTTTATAATAACCTTTACCCATGAGCGTTTTTTTAACATGGTTTTTAAATTCATGCAAAGGAAGATCAATCACTTGTTGTGGAACTTTATTAATGAAAGCTATGCCTTTCCCCATAAATGAACCTCTAGTTTTTGCAAGCCTAAATCTTGGAACGGCAAGTTTATCTTTATTTCTTGTATCAAACTGGTGAATATTGCTGTTTTTAGCAAATGAATCATAGTGTTTCCTTACATAAACTAAATTTTCATATATATATTGACCTGCCAAAGTTAAAATATTAATTTCTTTAAACAATTCTCTCAAGCTATCTCTTCGCCGAAGATTATATATGGCGCGAACAGCTCTTTTTTGGAGTACAAAAATATTTTCAATACTGGCAGCTGAGCCCCACAATAGCAGTCCATACGACATTACGCTATGAAAATAACTAAAGTATACTAACCTTGCCGTTTCAATATCAGTTAAAAGCCTTATTTTCTTAACAGCAAATGCCGCTGAACTAAGTCTACTTGACAAGGCTTCAATATGTGGATCCCATTGCAGTCGGGAATCTAGTGTGATACCTAGAAATTTTGTGCTCTCGATAAACTCGACTTCATCGTCATTCAAATTAATATTTAATTTTGTCTGCTCAACATTAGGTAATGAGAATTTAACACATTTAGTTTTTTTGGGGTTAAGTGCTAAATTATTACTATTAAACCAGTATGAAACTTTAGAGAGGGCACTATTTACTTCGTCCGAACAGTTATTACCTCTGTTTACTTTAAAAACTAAAGAAGTATCATCCGCAAATAGTACTGTTTCACATAAATTATTCGCGTAGTTGGGAAGGTCATTTATGTAAATTAGAAAAAGCAATGGGCCCAATATTGATCCCTGTGGCACACCCATATTGATGGGGGCTCCAGTAGACTCAGTTCTATTAATCACTACTTTCTGAGTTCTATTGTACAAATACGATTTCATAAGACTAACTGATTTATCAGAGACACCATAATGTTCTAGCTTCTTTAATAGTGTTTGATGATCAACGCAATCAAATGCCTTAGAAAGGTCACAGAAAATGCCAATTACATCTTGCTTTTCTTCCCAAGCATCCAGAATATGTTTGAGAAGTGCAATTCCAGCATCAGTAGTACTTTTACCCTTGGAAAAACCAAACTGATTTTTATGAAGTATATTATTGTATGTGAAGTAATCTAATAATTGGGAATATATAATTTTTTCAAATATTTTACTAAGTGCTGGTAGTATAGATATTGGCCTAAAGTTAGCTGGGTCACTTTTATCCCCAGATTTAAAAAGAGGAATCAATTTACTATTTTTCATTAGATCAGGAAAGACCCCTTCGTCAATACATTTGTTAAAAATAAAAGCCAAGTAAGGGGCTAGTATATCAATTATTGATTTAATTATGCTTGTTGACATGCCCCAAAGATCTTCTGTTTTTTTAACATTAATTGTTTTAAAAGCTTTAATGATATCTGCACTATTTATATATTTAAAGGAAAAACTTTCATTGCACTTATCAACACTTGACTCCAGAAGGGAGACAGCGATGTTGGGACAAGCACTAAGAGTACTGGTAGTTTCTACAGGTATTCTAGCAAAGAAATCTTCAAAAACTTTAGCGACCTCATTGTCAGATTCAAAAGTTTGATCACCAGTTTTTAAACAGAAGGAATTTATATTGGATTTTGATTTGCCCGTTTCTTTGTTAATAATATTCCAAGTAGCCTTAATTTTATTGTCAGCTAATTTAATTTTATTTGCAAAGTACTTGGACTTTGCTAAGATACAGACTTCTCTGAATGTTTGTGAATACTTCTTGACAAATTCAATGAAGTTAGGATCACTAGAAGTAGCTTTCTCTGCATAAAGTTCGTATAATTTCCTTCTGCTCTTATATATGCCGGGTGTGGCCCAGTCACTAAATTTCGTACTATCATTACATTTGATGACTTTTTGTTTAAAAGTTTTACTAAATTCAGTTTGAACTATGCTAAATAAATGATTATATAGGTTATTGGCTTCAAAATTTGGTTCTGGTAATGTTTCAATTTTACTTGTGACATTGGTTCTGAATTTTTCAATATAGTGTTTTTTTACTGGCCTACACATTATTTCCCGTTTAGGCGGAACATGATGGTGCTCAATGGAGGCTAATTGTCCACTATGGTCGGATTTAATACAATTTAAAATTGATTTTTCAATGACATTACAGTTACAGAAAATATTATCTAAGCAGGTTGCCGATGTGGGTGGGATACGCGTTGGTTCATTAAAAATATGTAGCAAATTAAATGATTTAAATAGGTTTATGAACCTACTCGACAGTTTGGCTATTTTAGGGTCTAAGATGTCGACATTAAAATCTCTGCAAATTGCGACTTTTTTATTCTTCCTACAAGTTATTTTTAAAACTTCCTCCATAGTGGACTCAAACTCAAAGTAATTCGCTTTGGGGGGTCTATATACGCATACTATAATTATTTGATCAAGTTCCACGCACGATAACTCAACGGTTCGTTCAATTGAGAGGGATACTACATCTCTACGCTCTTTACATTGTAAACTATTGTGTAGAATAATAAGTGAACCCCCTCTTATAGCAGATTTCCTACTAAGCGAGCTAACAACTTTATAATTATCTAAACTTAAAAGTAATTCGTGCTTTTTCAACCAATGCTCAGTAACACATAACACATCAATATCTTCAGAGTTTAAGAATAAGCTTATTTCTAAATCTTTGCCAGAAAAGCCTTGCATATTTTGGTGTACAATTCTTAAACACTTTGGCTTTTCTATTGTTAAGTCAGGGCTAGAGGACGCCTCTATTGTCCTAGATGGTAATTTAAATGTGAAAAATTATTATTACTTGAACTAAGTAAAATGTTATAATTATTTTTATTTGGAACAGATTCCAAAGTTGAATGACTAATGTCAATAGTTGACTGCTCAATAAAAGCAGTTGTTTTACTAGCCAGATTATTGGCTAAATGTTTAAAATAAAAAGATAGCGATAATGCTATTTGTCTCCTAAAAGAACTAGGCAGATAGAACTTATCTTTTGTCAAGTAAAAACTATTAAATAATTTATTGATGTCAATTATGTGTAGCTGTTCACTATTATGAAATGCTACCGTATTCAATGTTACGTTCAACTGATACCTAAAGTTATTTTCCATTTGTGACACACTTTTGCAATAAGGGAATGTGAACAAAATCACTTTTTTTACTTTTAAAGACAATAAGGAATTACAATAAGCTATCAGTTGGTGTTTGTTCACATTACCCCTATTTCCTATCAACATTATCAAATTAGTGTTTTTATTAAATGTTTTTTTAACAATAATTCTCATCAAGTCATCCAAAGTTGACCCAGGCATACAATAATTAATTATGTTTTCCTTAGTGTGTTTTTGAATTAATTGGCCTAAATTCTTACCCATCTCATCGCAGAACATAATTGTTTCACAACAGTTTTTATCAGAAGATGCGAAAGTAAAGTACTGAATAGCTATAAAATTAGGATAAAAATTATATAAAAACTAAATATTTATGCTGATGCCACCGTCTAGCGATATCGTTCTGCATTTTTTTTGCATTTGTGTATATTTGTATTACAATCACAAATTATTTTGTTGATGGTATACATTTTTTTAATGCAGTTCATATTAAAATACCTTAAATAAAGGTTTTTCCCAAATGTAGAACGAAAATTGTGCTTCACAAAAAATTGGGTATCTTCAACCTAGTGATTGTTAAAAAAATTATCATATAACATAGCATTTTATTTATAATATTCTTGCGTCTGGCAATGAAAAGATCAATGTCAAAATATTGCTCAGGCAAAACAATCGCCGTTGAAGTGATTGCCGGCGAAACGTTCGTGCCGGCGAAACGTTCGTTGGCAAAAGATAATGCAGAGTAAAAATTCATAGGTGAAAGATATTTTAGAGAAACATTCGCCGATGAAAAGTTGTGTTGGCTAATGGTTCAACGGACAAATGACTGTAGGAGAACCGCCCCAAACTCACGGCGAGGAGTTTGGGACGGTTCTCCTATATATATATAATACCCGAAGTGCGGCGAAACCCTGATCCTGATACTAGGCACTAGCCAGCTAAAACTAGATGTAGCCGATAGCTGTCGTTTAAAACTAGGTGTACGAGATAAGTCCCAATTATAAGTAACAGTTAGAAAGTACGTAATTTAATACTTCGAGGTATTTTTTTAACAGAAAACAGAAATAATAATTAATTCTTAATACCCCATGCCAGAGCTATTTTTACCCGGCTACACCTAGTAGGTATTAGCCGCGAGCTAATCGGCTACACTTAGGTTTGGCCATCAGCTGCCGGCTACACTTTTTTATTGTTGTGTCAAGAGGAGAATGCGTTTACGCATACCAATCGGCATTTTGGACTCGGTCATACTACGAGGAGTATGTCCCTCGCCGCACCCGGCCCTCCCATCAAGCCTAGTAAGCTTCGTGTCAAGGCCGGGCGGTTATTATCTCTGCCCCCCTGCCGGCTACACCTAGTTTTAGCCGGCTAGAACTAGATTTAGCCGCACTTCGGGTACAGTACGAGGCATATATCATGTAATCGGGTGTGGATTGCGCAGAAAGCGTATTTCAGGCATAGCGGTAAGGGGCGCGGGCCGGGCGGCGGCAGGAGAGCGGCGCGCGCTATTGGTCGCTCACAAGAGCACATGTACGAAATTATTCCCACTCTGCCGAAAAAAAAAATCAAGATACAGGCTGGTCAACGAAAGATGAACCAGAAATGGAGGCGCCACTTTCCCTGTTAAATTAACGTTTAGAGATTCAGATATTGGAATCTGTACCTTAAAATAAGGTGCAAAATTAATTCCATTTCCAACCGAGTCTCATCTTTCGTTGACCTAACTGTATATGCCTCGTTATCTATTAGCCGCAACAGGGGGGTAATTACGTATCTTTGTTGCAATCAACTCTGACAGAAATCGCAGTTACATCGCTGCTTTAGTAAGAACCAATGTGACAACTATCTTAACTAAAGCAGCAATGCAACTGCGTTTTCAATCGTGAATTGTTAGCAACAGACTTACGTGATCAAGGGTCAGGTATAAAATGAAAAGCCTTGATGAACACATTCCAAAATTATATAATTTGTCACAAAAAATACTGTAACAATTTTTTTTTTCAATCTATACATACACACACATGCATACACATACTTTACTTCACATACATTATTGGTACACACACATAAGTGCATAATTTTATTACGAAATATTTAAAAAAAAAAAATTTTTATTAAGTCGAGTTTCCTCGCATTTCTTGAGAAAAGCACTACCTACAGAAGCCTTGTACGGGGATCAATTTACATTGCTATATTCCCGTTCTTGGCTGTAATGTACTAGAATACTATTCCATGGTTAAAATGTTACAGTGGTGGGTGACCGATGACTTAGCGATCGGTCTGCTGGAATGCATCCACCCTACTATGTCAATGTCATATGAATTTGACTTTCACCTTTGACCTTTACATAAAATAAATATTTAGTTTCAATAAATTCATAAAAAAACGTGAAAATTTCCAGCGGTACATAGGTATAAATACTTACCTACTATTTTATTAAAATGTTCTCAATATTTGGCTGATTGCATACAAAGTTTACATAGGTAATGTGCAAGTAAGTACTTCATTTAATATGTAAATAATTCCACTTGATGTAGAAAAGTTTTTTATGTAACTTTTTTCTAATCTCTATACAAATTGGTTTCAGATACTATCAACTTAAAAGAAAATGGCTTTAATATGTGAACAAACCCAGTTAACTGAGAGATGATCGGCTGTGTCAGTCAAAAGTTTGAATTCAATTGGCGACAAAGACACTAATACTTACCTAATCATAAGGATAACCTATCAAGAAGAAACAGAAAAAGCTTTGTAAGAACGGTCGATAGTGTCAACCTTGTAAATAAAATAAAAAAACAATTTAACACTGAATTTTATTATGAAAATATTGTAAGTACTCAATAAAAACAATCATCGATAAAAATTATTACAGTTTTCTAATGTTTTATTGGTTTCATCCTTTCGGGGCGTTAGGACCAAGGTGCTAAAATGACCAAGGTGCTGAAATGACCAAAGTGATAAAATGACCAAGTTGCTGAAATGACCAAGCTGCTTAAATGCCCAAGGTGCTAAAATGCCCAAGGTACCAAAATGACTTATCTGCTTAAGCGTGAAATGATAAATAAAATTTAAATACATTTCAATGAAATTACGTTACCAAAGTACCAGGGCAGCATAGATTTAGATGAGGTCATATTGCAACCTTAGTCATTTTAGCACCTTGGTCATTAGACTTCAAAAAGATATTAGTCATTTTGCAACTTTGGTCATTTTAGCACCGTGGTCATTAGGATCGGAAAATATTAATAATTCTGCAACTTTGGACATTTCAGAACCTTGGTCATTTTAGCACCTTGGTCCTAACGCCCCGAAAGGGGTTTCCCTATTCACCCATTAGTATAACTACCTAACTAAATCAAAATTAACTAGACATAGATACACAGTAGGCAAGTTATAATAAAATCTGGACATCACACACTGCCCATTGTTTGTTATTAAGTTTTTGAAAAAAAATATAAATGCAATTCTTACAGTTCAATGTGCATTAAGATAGGTACCTACATAGTCAGAAGCAGATCCATCCCTACTGGCAGCACCAGTTCACGAGTATAACAAACCAGCAATTACTTTGCTCAACCATATTGAGGAATGAGGAATCGTAACGACCCGCCTCACACGACACGCTACACCACAGAAATGATTAAAAAGAGCATGACACTTGCCTCTATATCCTGCCTTTATTGACTTAAGCTACCCATATTAAGGCTTATATCTCTTATTCCTACCCAGATGCACCAAAATAGCTATCCTATGTACGATAAAAAAATATTATTTAGTATTGTATAAAAAAAATATGTTTTTAGAGGAAACACAAGGATGATAGTGTAGTGACCTATGCTTTAGTAAGCACCTCCAACGAGCCCTCAGCAAGCCAAAACATTGCTCGATGCAATTCCTGGCTTGGATATGACGTGTGGTGTGCACTTCTTCTCGAGAGCCAGGTGCTGCATTTAATACAGGAGTCATAAGCCAGGCTCTCTAAGGGTATCCAGAATCACCTAAAACAACAGGGTACTATTGAAAGAAAAATTTTAAGTTAAAATCTACATTTAGCTAAAATACTAATAAGTACTTAAATTTAATTAAAAAAATACAAATGGAATATAATTTATTACATTTTAACTTGGTCGGAATTTGTGAAATAGGCCCTAAATAATAATATTAATGTCAAAACAAGATACATTATTGCTTGAAATAATATACTGATAAGTTAAATACAATGCATAACATGGCAGCTTGTACAGCTGCCGGCAGATAAATTGGCAAGAGAAAGTTGAGACAAAAGATGCGCAGTAGCTAAAAACACAGTGTTAGTAGCTACTGCGCATCTTTTGTCTCAACTTTCTCTTGCCAATTTATATACCGGCAGCTGTAAAAAAGACAACACTTGAAATGTAAGTTCTTGAAATGTCTTGTTGCCTTGTCTTTGGTGCATGTTCTTGTTAGCTGCCCTTAAATAAATAAATAAAAAAGTCATCTATTTATTTATTATATTTATTATTTATTAAGTCGAGCAATTTAATTAACAACATTAATTAAATTGCTCGACTCAAAGTTTAAAAATGATTGAAGAAATTTGACAGATTGTGGAAGTCCAGCGTGCCGTTGACTGTACCTATTCATGCTTGACTCCACATTATAAGATCAAGAAAAGCTAATGTGTAGGTATACTTATGTCTTACCGAATAACCAAGTTAGTTCACCATTTTAGTGAAGTTATGCATATACAGTTCCACTTGGTTTGAAGACAAAGAAGAGACATGCGTAGCTCCTTCGTATCTGGCTTTAATATTAGTTATCTTCAAGTCAGGATCACAAATCTGAAAATATACCTGTTATTACAATATAAATATAAAAGTCTTTGGTTATTACCTACCTATTGTAATAAGTCATGATCATCATGGTTTATGTAAGTAAATTTTAAATAGAGAAACAAATAAGACAGATGGTATAATTATACTTTTATTAATATCTAAGGCACTTACCTACCTACCTACTTATATGTTTAAGAATGAAAAGGTCTGTTTATTATTTATTTTCCTTAAATTGTTAGATTTCACTCTAGCTACAGAATTTATACCTACTGCACATATAGGTACATGGTAGGTGTAGGTACCTAGGTAATATAAATTATTAAAATATTGATGTCATGTATACCTACCTAACCTAGACAATAAACACATTAATAGATTCGGTGGGTGCTTAGTTAGGTGTAGATAAATTACTTATTATGACAAACTTTGATTTTTTAGTACCTAGGTATTCTGAATCTAAAATGAATAGGTAGATTTCTAATAATAGGGCTTAAATGGGTGGGTACTTACCATTTTATCGATTGAAATTAAAAATTCAATCCTTTTCTATTAAAAATTGATGTTCCTCGTCATTTTTGCTGCACAATCAGCGACGTTTTTTTTCTAGCAACCTATATCTACGCCGCTGGTTTTGATTTTTGCATTTTGATTTATTTCACACGACCGTTTCGTTAACGTCAAGGTTTTGGTGTTCGCTTAAAACTATTCGCTACCGAGCGTTATTGCTTGTCCAAAAGTGTCACTTGGCTAGGTTATCTTCGCCACAGAATACAGTGCACCAAGGCTGTTTCGGCAATGGCAAAAATCGGAACTAATTTGGCAGCTAAAGAATAAGGGTCAGTTTTCAATAGGAATATTACTTTAACAAAGAAAGTGGCGCCACCATTTATTGTCAACCGAGTGCCAAAACCGCCTTGTTGTACTGTACAAGCGTATCGCAGCGAACGAATTTGAACGAAATGACACTTGGCTACCAAATGCACAATTTGTTACTACTAGATCACGTGATAACTGTCAATCCCATACATTTTTTCTGAGCGTATACGCTTAACGTTTGCTTTGTTGCCACTTGTCTAGGCCCCCTGGTGTGTTTCGGCGCGTTTAATATGGAGTTAGCCAATAATCTCCCTAAATTTTGCGTTTAAGTAAATATGTGTCATACAAAATATTGTTTCTTATTCGATATTCTATCTGAATGTAAAGTGCATTATATCCGAAAATGAAAAAAAAAGTTATTTTTCCCTGATTTCATCGTGTGATAAAAATAAATTATACATTTTTTTTATTTTTTTTCCTGTTCCATCATGTTTTTATAAGTGTCCGCAGCGATCAAGCTCAAATTCATCAAAATCGGTGACTTATTAGTATGTAATAAGTGTTTTATTTCTATGTTTCTCTTTTCTCTGATTATACCACAAATTTGATATTGTAAACGAAAAAGTATTAGGCATCCTACACTGACCCAACCGGCATTTTTTCGAAGCTTTCCTCACAACAAAAACAACGTTTACTTACGAGAAAACAAGCGGCCACTTCCATACTCTTATCAGCGTCAGTGAGCTGGTCATCACCGAGTGTTTTCGCTCTAGCGGACGAATGTTTTTAGCGGCAGAAAGAGAGAGCAATGGAAAATACTGAGTCAAGTGGTCTAACATAGCTTGACTCTAACTTATGGTGCTACTACTAATATCCACTTTAAGATATTGAAACTAATTTCAAGTGCCTAGGGCACCCAACGGTAAATTATTAACAAGAATAACTGTCAGCATAGTTGGTGAGAATTATCATTCACAGCACATTCTTACATCAATAATCGCTCTTCATTCAAACGAATATTGATCAATAAGGGGATTATTATTAACCCTCAACGAACATAAGTAGGTACTTGAAACACAATGATGTATCGATATCGATCATCTGCACAGCCTTTGTAATCCGACTGATTGGGGCGTAATCCTGTTAAATGTACACGATCATTGGGTATTGAAAAACTCCAAATAAACCCAGGTAACGCAAAATGGATTTAATTTATATCGAAGAGGATTGAAAATCGCTTGCGATACCGGTTGCAGCATGAATAATTTTTATTTATTTATTTATTTATTATTATTAGTTACACGGGCGGCGCCCAATTACATAACTAACATACATAGTTACTTTCATTAAGACAAACAAATACTAACAATATAAATGAATATGGTATGACAACACAATCTACAAAAATTTGTTTAAAGTAAACTATTAAAAAGGATGTCCACTTTCACAGAATGACAAACATTTAGTCGTAATAGTTCCCCAACTATCTGCGAATACGTCGCAGATAGCAGATAGTCGAATAATAATGATGGTATGAGTTAAATTGACTTAGCGACAGGTAATGGTGCCCTTTTTCTGTGCATAATTGACTGTTTCTATTGTACATAATTGATTTGATAGTCTTGGCAAACTATGTTGTTACGGAAGTAGGGTTTCATGCATTTGATACGTCAAAATTTGATTTATAAATATAAAAAAACGTCGACTGAATAGTTTAAGTAAATATGATATACTTATTTACCTAATTTAATTTGCTTTAAATTTATTATTGAGTTTGTTCATTAAAATGCAGCGCAATTAAAACTTCAAAGCAGTTTACTAGAAATCTACAGCTTTGTAATTTAAATCTTTAAATTAAAAGAGCAATAAGTTATTGTTTTTTTAAGAAAAATTATAAACATATTTGGTTAAAATTTTAAATCCCTCGAATTGTAAACTTACCAAAAACATCATAAAATTAGAGGACTTTGTTTGATGACTTAGAGCCACATAATAAACAGCTTATTAATTTAAAGCGTTTAACCTCAAGTCTTAAAATAGGCTCACCTTTTTAAGTTAAGCAAATAAATCGGTTTCAACTAGATTGACCCGTTAAATGCCGTAATGGAGAAAAGTAGTAAATGTTTTGTAACTTATTTTTTCCGGCTCAAATAGAGTGTGCCCGTTTGCCCCCCCATTATCTGGTCCAGGGGAGCATAATCCATCAGCGGGCTCGTTATGCTGTCAAAGAAGCACCACTGATCGATGTCGAGCCTTAATCGAATACTCGATTTGAGACGACTAATTTCGACAGTCGATTTTCGATATAATGGCCGCGGTTTCCGTAAATATTTCAGTGCGAAAATATTTATTTACACGTTGGGAAATCCGCGTTTTTTTATGAAACCTTTTTATAAACTTTGGAGTTCCAAAAAGGAAAGCATTGTTACAGGCAAAAAATATTGTTGTCGTCGTCTTTTTATTTTTTTATATAGTCTATATTTTTCGTCACCTGAGTTAATAAAAAGCATTAAAAAAAATGCTATTTTGTCCAGCTTAAAAGGCCAACAATTTGTTCTTATCTTGTATCTAAATATTTAGTAATGTTTGCTTGTACAATAATAATGATTATTTAATGATATAATAATAACTATATAGCTCATTTCATCTGGTATTAAATTAGAATATCAGATGAAATGAGCTTTAGTAAATTCAGGTCCTGAAAAACTCAATTTTTCGTAGTAAAAGTGTGTTTCGTGTTTCGTTTCGTTTTAAAACACCGACCGACCATACAACAAATACTGTGGGTAAAAAGAATTATATTTTTTTTTTCCATTTTTCGTGCCGCAATCCCATTAATTAGGGGAACATTTCGAATAATTACGAGTACTATCGAATTAGTTTTCTAGAAAATGCTTAGTCAACTTAAATTTTGTATCGTAAATCGAAACAATGTTTTCTATTAGTAAAACTAGGGTAAGACTTTTAATGAGTTATATACGTATAAAAGCCGAATAGGGTCCTCCGGCATTAACATAATTTATTCCATTATTGAGCTCCACCACGAAATCATCATAATATTTTCTTCAAAAGAAAGCTATCTGATATTCATAATTATGCAGCATTAATAACGATATTTATAACAAAAGCAATAACGCAAGAAACTGAATTTAAAACTAACATTCAAATTCGAATGATAGACACAAACCTTCACACATCACAATCACTTTTCAAATCCACCTAACTTATAAGATCGTTCACCGCAATGCATGAAACTTCGCGTTCGCGTTTACGTAACGGCGAAAAGCTTACGGGCGACGTGCTTTCGCCGAAGCGTTATCTTCGCGTCTGACGAAAATCGCCGTCTCTCGTGCCGTGCCTACTGCCTACCCTTAACTGTTAACTGCATTGCGTCCTATGTAGACCGTGACCATAAACTTAGCATTTTAATTTCGTTCAAGTGCGAAAGATCGAGTAATGAGTTAATAAGTCGAAATGTTTCGACTAATGGCGCAGATTTGAGTGGCGCCATAACTCGAGTTTAGCGGCGAGACGCTTGGCGTAATTTAATCGCTTCCTAGGCTGCCGGCGGCGGCTTGATGACGACTTTTTTCCGCCGAGTTTCCGCACTAATGAAGAATTAGTGACGTCACTTTGTCACTGCCATATTTTTTCTCGAGAAATGTTTGAAGAGTTAAAATTCTTATTATCGCTGTTTTGTTAACTTTCAGAGTCATTTCTCTTCGTAGTATTTTTAACCGACTTCATCAAAAGGAGGAGGTTGTCAATTCGATTGTTTAAATTTTTTTTTTACCATCGCCACTCTAAAAAGTGCGTTTAATTCAACGATAAGAGTGAATAATAAGCGATTTTATTCACCGAGTGAATAAAAATGATTTGAATTTGGAACAAGCGCGCATCGTATGAATTATGTACAAAAAAAATAAAACGTGCTGAAAGTATGGAGCTATTCTATAGATAAAGCCATAGTTATATAATTAAATAAAAAAAATATCCCGCCAATTTTATTTAGGTTCTTTTTAGTGTCTTATCTTTGGGTTCTTTTCCAAAATAAATATCTCGCCAAATTAATTAGGTTCTTTTTAGTGTCTTATCTTTGGGTTCTTTTCTTCATATTAGAGGGAGATTAGATGTTCAGTCTTGCATCAGTCCATTCCATCAGTTTGGTACGATCTTCAGTCTGTAAAAATTCAAATTCTATACAAACTGATGAAATGGACTGATGTCAGACTGATCATGTAATTTCCCTCATAGCATGGTTGTTTTATGTCATTGGAAAACTTATAGTTTCACTATTTTCTAACGGTTAAATTACCGATTACCTATCTAAATAATAAAATTTGATAACTATAAATAGGTACTATAGGTGTAAGTACTGCTATTATGTTTTCTCGCAGTCAATGGTAAAAAGTAGAGTACACAACACGTGAAAAAAAATTTCATCTCGGGATCCAACATAGTACCTCGAACTAAATTCCTTCTTTTTTCACTTGTTGTATAATCTACTATTTTATCGTTGTTCGCGCAATACTTCGTCATTTATGGACCGATTTTGATGATTCTTTTTTTGTTCGATCGAGTATTCTTGCGAGATGGTCCCATTTTTTTTTCAAATCGGTTTAGTAGTTTTCAAGTTACACTGAAAACATTATGATTTTGCATTAACTACCTTGACGACTTTGTTATTTATGAACCGAATTAGATGAAGTTTTTTGTGTTGGAAAAGGGACACCTTTAGTGTATTCTTTTTAACCGACTTAAAAAAAAGTAAGGTTTTTAGTTTGACCTGTATGTATGTGTGTTTCTCCGCGATTATCTCACGTTTGGCTGAGCCAATTTTTCTACCTAATAATATATAGGTACAGAAGGTACTTACACTAAAAATTAAAAAAAATGTTTAAAAAAAAAAAAACCGACTTCAAAAAACCTGCCTCTAAAAAGCAAGAAATAATATTCAAATCATTAGATATGCATTTTTATCGTTATAATAACGTCTATTGAATTCGCTTAATTAGAATAAAAAAAGGAAGTTGCACTTCCCATTCGTACATACGGTACGTTCATACCCCACCCGACTTCAATAGACGTTATTATAACGATAAAAATGCGTATCTAATGATTTGAATATTATTTCTTGCTTTTTAGAGGCAGGTTTATTGAAGTCGATTTTTTGGTTTTTTAAACAATTTTTTCTTAAGAAAAAATATCAAAATACTTTACAACTGTCACTATTAATGCTTAAGACTGGAAATCATTTTTTTATTCAAAATATAGAAACCAAGTTATTTTATGTAATGAGAAAAGCTTTTGACGATTCTTCTTCAGGTTTACCCCGGATTTGGCCACCCTCCAAATGTAGGGCTTAGAGTAAAAATTATACAAATGAGGGTCTACCGCCGAACAAACTGCTCGTATTATGTTCTATGCCTTACTTAATTATATTACAAAAAATATGTGTACTGTACTTACCCACTATGTTTCGTTATACATACAATAGTGTCTTTTGGCATTCCACCAAGGACATTTTTTATTGAGAAAAAAAAGAGAATAATTATAATTATGAAATATGGTACTATTTCCATAAAACATAAAAAATCCTATTGCATAATTTTCAATGGGGAATCAATAGTTTGATGGACCTGCCATCTAAGCCTATTTCACTGCACATAATTAAATATTGTTCACTACTACATTCATCCGTGTATTTTATAGATATATATCCGAGTCTATAACTTTCAGAATATTTGGAACTAACATTTATTTGTTCAAACGATAAAATTGTTGAATGAGAACGACACTATACCTAATTAAATTAAATAACCTATACATAAGATAAAACACAAATAATTTGTATTAAAACTTTAATATATGCCCATATTTTATGTGTAATCAGTGGTTAACGACGTAGTTCCACATTTACTAATTTTCCTATGTAACTTAAACTGTTTATTAAACACATTGTAAAACTGTTTGTTAGACCCCAATAAACAAAAAAATATATATCGACAACTCTATGCCAAGCAAAATCTTTTCGCGTGTTAGTGATGTTTTTTTTTTAACTATTGTTTAATGTTGTCGAATAACTTACTAATTTGTTTTATAGCCCGTAAGTTTTCAAAACTTCATTAAAAATGCTTTACGGGCTTTGAGCTATTACTATACAAAGTCCTAGTCAAATAAACTTTATTCAAATAAACTTAATTATTTAAGTACTTTTGAATCGTCTATATTTTCCTACCACCCGTTCCAGACTTTTTTAGTTTATTAAAAACAAACAGTTCCGCGGCTTATCCATGTCGAAATAACAAAGATATTTAGCCACCTAAATAATAGTCTTGGTTACTATCCCCGTCAATTGGTAATGCGCCTGGCGGCCATGATTTTAACCTCAAAAACGAAAAACAATTGTAAAATTTTTATATACTTAGACCCTATCTTATTGAAAATAATAAATTACCTATTAGAATTTTCTTGTTTCATGACAGTCCGTGAGCCCGCGACAGTATTGCCTACGTCATATGACATCACGATGAAATGCATGGCACACGATCGGAAGAGTTGTGCTGAGCGGGGATCAGAAGATTATCGCAGAAAAAATTGGCCGGAATACCTTAAACTTATTTTTTTTGTTTTTTAGTCATTTCAAAACTGACAGACTTATGTTTACTCTCTCTACGATTGAAAACTAAATGATGACACGGGTCTCTTACTGATATCACATGACGTAAATATAATCTTCAAATTTTAACCGGAAGTGGAAGATTTTCTCAAGCTTCAGGCCAATTTTATTTGCGATAATTTTCTGATCCTTGCTCAGCACAACATTTCCGACTGTGTGCCATGCATTTCCTTGTGATGTCATATGACGTAGGCAATACTGTCGTGGGCTCACGGACTATTTTAGTCGCGGATTACGTTAACGTGAATTTTAATGTCACAAGGTTCTAGCGCATTAACAATTGACGGGTATAATATAAGTAATGTTTAAATTAAACCAATAAATAACAAATAAATTAAACATCCTTATGTATGATAAGGAAAGGAAAAAAAATATTTGAAAAAAAATAAACTTATCGGATTTTTTTCCTGTCTTCTTTACAAGTTTTCGTCGCTGAAGGGAAAGTAACTTAGTCTGGGCCGACGATTTGATGTTCCCGAGGGATCGATTCGTTTTCGCACGGAATCCCTTCCGGAAACCCTACAATTGAGATTTTCTGTGAAACATCAATGTAGATATTTATTTATTGCCATAAATTCCTAGGTATAAGGCTAGACTGAACCCACGACTGAACCAACTTCTGTACCAGTCATTTACTTGTTTAATTTAATTTCTATTAGTGACAATTCGATTTTACAATGACATCAATAAAATTTGATTTGAAAAAAAAAAAAAAATGTCGATAAGCGCTGACTAAAATCGACCAGCAGGTGTCCTGAAAAATAGGCCCGTGTATTTGCCCCATTACATAGAAGGAGCTAGGTAATAATTTCTTATCAACTTTGTTTCCAATAATAACATTGGAAGGCTGTTTAGCTTAATTTTAATTAAGTCGTTACCTTGAACTCCAATGAGGAGTGACAAAGTTCCAAAAGGCAGTGATCTTGGCAAAGCGCTGGATTATCTCGCATCAAAGAATTTCAGAAGAAATTCCTTATAATTTTTGAGACAAAAATTAAAAGCTTTTTAATGAAATATTTTTGTGAAGACTTTAAATTACTCTAATCAAGGTGGCGTTTACACTTAACTTAGTGTAAGCGTATCGTATATAGTAACTTTTTCATTTCAACGATAAAACGAACAGATTGTAATGATTTATTAAGTACCGATGACTTTTCCGTACACCTAAAGTACATCTTCAATGTCTTTACAGTATGAGAATGCATACGATTACTAGTTTTATTTTATTTGTTTCGTTTAAAATTTTTAAGTTTTTTTTATCTTAGATATGCGCTTGCCCGCTATCACGCCTGGTGGTAAGCAATGATGCGATCTGCGATGAAACGCGCTTGCCTAAAAGTAACCTTTTCGATCGCGACTTGAAGGCCCCCAGATTGTACCTATCAGGAAACACAGACTCAGGCAAGGAGTTCCACTCCCTGATGATAAAATCAGCGGTATGGATGATAAAATTTGAAACAAAAGGCTTAGTGCGAGTCTTTGGTATAAAGTAGCGTATAAAAGGTGAATTAAATTTACCAAAAATATTAACAAAATAATAAGTTTCATAATAGAGACAGAAATACCTTTCTTAGTTTAGATAAATAAATAGATACACTAATGGTATATTACTTGGTTAACTACGCTTACTAGTTTTTAAGAGTTATTTTTAAGATTATAGTGTAGGTGCTAGAGGCCGCCCGCGACTTCGTCTGCGTGGAAAGATTTTTTTGCTATCCCTCGGGAACCACACTTTTTTTCAGGCTGAAAGGTACCCTATGTCCTTCTCTGTACTCCTGAAAACGGGTATGTAAAATTTCATGATGATTGACGTTATAAGACGTGAAGGCGTTACAAACAAACAAACGGGCTTTCGCATTTATACTATTAGTAAGGATTTCTCTTTTAGGTGAATGTCTTAAAACTCAACCTCGAGATAACAAAACCGCTCTAGCGTTCACCTGTTTCACTGAGTACCTATGTATCATTAAAGATTATGAATAGCTCAAGCTTAATTAATCCATGGCTTTTAAGCCAATTAAGACTCGACGGAATCGTAATTCGAGCAATACTCGCGAAGTGTCGATAACGCCCCTTATATTAAGGTGAGTAAAATTAGGTTATATTAGTTGTTAATGATTTATCGAACAGGAAAAGTTATGGAGTGGTTTGAGGTCCAACATTCAATAAAAAGTTATCCGGAAGTCCGGAACATACAAATCTGCCCAGCCCCCTACTCAAATGGCCAACATTATATTCGTTTGAACGCTACGCTTACTATTAAAACTTTAAAATAAGCAGTAAACTATAAAATTACGTGCCGTAAGCTTGACAATTCCATACAATACATCGAAGTCTGTGATTTACATATAAGTCTGCGACATGTGATTTAACCATCTATTGCTCATATTTGAGCTTTAAAAGTAAGCGTAGCGTTCAAACGAATAGAAAGTTGGCCATTTGAGTTGGGGAGCAGTGCTCTTTAATATGTAACTGTGAGTGGAATAAAAAAAAGTTATTAGGAAAAAAAGGAATTGTTCTGGTGCGAGTCGTATTTTTTCTAGCATATTATTTAGTATCGTATAAAAATAGCATTTAGCATGCAAAAATCTCAAATAAAAAAAAGTTATTAGGATTTAAAATTGTTTGATGTGATCAATTAAAAGATGTTTGTTATAAGAAATACTTAAAATCACAAAAGAACGAATCATATAAAGCGTGTTCACACACATGACCTTTAAGGACACGGAATCAGTAAAGGGTACAAGATGGCCGAAACTCCGGTGTTCCGTTCCAATTTCCTCGGTGCTCACTTGTGCTCAGCGGGTAGGATTGGCCCTCATGAATAAACACGGCGGGTTAATTTTACCTCGGCTTGCTTGGCATAATTATTTGGTCTGCCACCGGAGGTTAACATACTACTGGAATCAATGCTACTGTAATAGTTTGAATAAAAAGCTTTTTTGAGAAAATAAGAAGCCAAAATTTACTTCTGCTACTGCCAGAAGTTAATATTTATAAGCAACTAGCAGCAGCCCGCGTCTGCATAAATAGTCAATTCTCTATCAGGCGGGAACAGTTTTTTGGAATGAAAGATACTCTATGTCCTTCTCTCCTTCTCTGTACCCCTGACAACGTGTATGGAAAATAAAAAAAATAAAAAAACTTATTTTGACTACTACATAAATTTCATGATGATCATTTGAGTAGTTAAGACGTGAAGGCGCCACAAACGAACGCATAAACAAACCTTTTGCATTTATAATACGTGATAATACTAAATAAGAAAATATTAGTAAATAAACTTGATGGTACTCGCATATGTTTTAAAGTGAATAAGTAGGTACCTATATAATATAGCTCGAAACTAGTAATAATTTAATTTAGGTACCTAGACTTAAAAGTCTTTGTAAACTTTTACTAAAGATCGAATACACGACAGAGCTATTAGATTATATTTTGTAATGAATATTTAATAACCATTAAAATTTATAAAAAAGTAGTTGTTTACTTTTTTTGAGCAAAAAAAACCTCTTGGCAATAAATAATATCATTGAATTGTGGATAGTTATGAAAAGTCAGCTACAGATTTTTGTATTGGTTGCTGGTTTTAAAAATAAGAACATTTATGATAAGTATTATTATTAAAAAGTGAACGTTATAAAGCTTAATTATTTAAAAGGAAAACCAAAAAATAACCTTACGAGATTTCTTATCTGGCAATAATCACAATAACTCTTTCAGACGAAAATGTTTCTGTTTTCAGACTTTTCTAAAACAAACTGCCTAATTTTGGCTTATCTTCAAGAAACACGGCCGTTTGAAACCTAATCAGAGAAACTGGCAATGTAAGGCTTTGACTGAGGACCTTTGAATATTTATGGGGTGGTGAGACTTGCCTTTGGGAAAAACTCAAGGTATAAAAAGGCACATGAATATGTTATACTTACATTTATTTAATTCTTGTGAAATGACTGACGAACTTATTTACTTCGGAATGGTTGATAATTTAAGTTAAAACCCCAATGTTGTTGTTTGAACTTGGTACCTAATATTTGTAAAACAATTAATAACAACTTTGTCTTTGGAAGTTTTTATTCTTTAAGATTTGTTATTATGCCAAAAGGTTTGATAATACTTACAGCAGTTGAAGGCACGGTAAAGTCGCAAATATACACCTTACCTGAAACAAAAAGTTTTATTTTAAAAGTTTCATTAAACTCTACAAGGGCAACGAACGATAAATAACTCTTTTTGATACCCTGAAATAGTTCTATCGGGTTTTGATTTTAATCTATAAAAAAACAAAAATGATTGTAGTATCTTGTATCGTTATAAGAAATCTAAATAGTTGGTGGGGAACTGGTGATATCGTTGGTTATATCTTTCAAAGTATTTAAACTACCATATAACAGAAATCTCATATCTTTCTCGTTTTCATTTTTACCTAAAATAGTTTCCCCTGCGTTCTATCATAGTGAGTAACTCCATAAGGCGCCCGATAACAAGGTTGTAAGATGGGGATTTAACTGCGTCTTTAAAGGAACTGTATAATAAAAACGCCACAAAGAGCTAACTTTACAGTCTTCCTCTTTTGTACGGGAGGGTCTTTATCTCCCACACGCGCGATTCTGATTTTATACCTGTAAGGAGCTTTATTATATCAACCACTATGGTTTCAACTTGAGTATCTAAATCTAGGAATATATTTTAAGAAACTTAAAAGCGACCAAAGATTTATTAGAATGAAAAGAATGATCGATAGGTGATAATGTCAACATGTAAATAAAAATATAAGAATTTGTTCACAAAATAAAAAAACACCTTATTAGCGACTTTCTTAGCTGTAATACCACAGTTGACCTCATTAGCAGACAATCACGAGATCACAGATCACAGTATAAGATCCTTTTCATCGAGATACGTTGCTGACCATTTTTTACAGAGGTGTAGTCATCCCTATTATGAAAAGTTGGTTCTATTTTCGACCTCCGTGGTCGAGTGGTTCGCACGCCGGTTTTCAAGGCGTCACCATCTCTTGAGGTCCCGGGTTCGATCCCCGCCCGGCTGGGTCATTGTAGAAAATGAACTTTTCAATATTGTCTCAGGTCTGGGTGTGTGTCATACCACCGTTGTTTCTGATTTCCATAACACAAGTGCTATAGCTACTTACTTTGGGATTGGAGCAATGTATGTGATGTTGTCAAATATTATATTATTTATATTTATTTTACCCTTTTCAAGACCAACAAAAATTGTTATACAGTATTCTATTCTGTCAGACGCCATGGCTAGTCGGACACCTTAGTTTTATGGAACTAATTCAGCATTAAAACTAGGTACTGGCAAGAACTATTATGAATTAATTAAGAACTACAAAGAACACAAGTTTAAGCAGGTTGGCCGATAACCGAAGCTTGCGTGGTGCACTTAATGTAAGAGCTTTTAGTGCGGTAAAGTGTATTAATTTAAGTGGCAGTCGGTGCGAGCCAAGGTGTTAGACAATCAACTGGGGTGCGGCCGAGCGGATTATTTATTGTACAATTCACTCTTTTTTACCTTTTTACTGGACTGCAAAGGGCTTTGTACGGATTCAGTACAGTTTCCATTGATTAATTTATTAACTTGCTTTCTTGATAAGTTTTAAACACTGGTATGATTCCGTTATTATACTTTTTAATCAACATTTTGTAAAAAATATCTAAATAAAGATTCCCAAATGTAGGTACATAATATGGTAACCACCATTTAGCACGGAAGCAATCGAACATGGTCGTCGGAGCGTGTCTGCCCGCTTTCCGCCCCATTGCGCCTATAACGAGCCAAAACCAACAATTTATGTCTCGACGCCTTAGCGGCACATGGGACTTTATGCATGTGAATCCGGGAAAATTTACAATTTTTTCTTGAAGTTAGTACGAAATTTTAGTATTCTACTGATACATTTTTGTGTTATTTCTCGACATTCATATTTACCCAGAATATGGAAGAGCTATGAAAATTAAATGATCTTGTCCAATGTCCATTAATTAAGTAAGGGTCCATTATAGGAAAACATGGTTTTCAGGGATAATTTTAATATAGAAAACGTAAAGTTGTAGCCACAAAAAATAATACAAGCTAAAGTGATTCTCTAGTAGGTAGCTAGAGAAGTAAGTAAGTAAGAACAGACGATTGTAAAAAAATCAGAATATCATCAAAAATGCTTGCGGAAGTTCATATTTTTGGCGTAAATAATAGCGAAAACGTATTTAATTCTACATCAAAATACAGTTTAACGTACTGTGAAGTAGCTTTAATTACTTTTTTTCATGAAAGATAATTGTGATAATGATAATGAAGAAAACCAACGAAAAACATTGAAAAAGTGGAGAAGTAAGGTTATTTTCCTTACTCATTACATGTAAAGAAAAAGACAGAGACAATTAATGTTCCAGCGTAACTGAGTCTTAAAGATGTGAATTTGAACTTACAACACTTATTGTCTTAAGCTTTCTAATATGAACATGAGCTTTTAGCTAGGAAGCATGACAAACTATTTTATAGTTAAGTAACCGTGACGAAATGGAAAGGGTTTTCCAAAGTCATCGCCCTGTGTAGTGTGGGTGACTTGTCACATTATAATATGTTAAACAAAATAATAAATGCATACGTTCACTTTCCCCGTAATTGTTTGTATTTGGTTTGTATCAGGCTACACGTTTCTGGCTGCAACGACATTTATCAACAAGCCAATCAAAAATGGCTACAATCCAGTTTGAAATCTTTCATTGACATGTAGGTAAACGTCTGCTTTACTTTTCGCTGTTCTACATATGAACTGTGGTAATTACAAGCTACTGATCAATACTGGTCAATATGCTGTAAAGAAAACTAACATTCTTATTTAAAGGAAGAGTAAAAAATTAATTAAAAAATTAAAAAACCCGCCTGCATAAATGGAGTTGGAGGCATGCATAAAGAAAGTGACGTTATGAATGATTTGAATTATATGCCTCCAACTGCATGTTATTATGTTGCCTTTAATATTTAATCTTGTTTCCATCTTTTCAGTTGACTTGTCTTTTTATGCAGGCGGGTATTTTTTTATTTTTTTTTATTTACATTTATCTTTTTAGTTATTATATATTACGGTCATGATATACCTTTTTGAAATCCTTATAATACGCCCTTTAATTTGCACTCATACTGCAGAATTAAAGCAAAAGTTTTTTTCCACTACGTATAATAACACCGTACAGCCGCCATGCTGGTTTTTTTTTATAAAGTCACCTTCTTAAAAGACAAATCTACGATAATATCTTAATCATAGAAAGAAATCCGTTCAGACGTTTGAAATATATGAGGTAATAAAGAATATTGCATACAAACAAACACACATACAGACAAAAATTCACAGATTTTACAGTCCCCGCAAGAATTGGAGCATTGAAAATGAACACAAAAGTTTACGAAAAACCAAAATCAAATCAAATGCAAAGTCCTATTAAATTTTTAAAGTTACCTAAGTCATCAACATCGTCATCATCCTCCTGCCCTTATCCCAATTTATTTATAGTGTTCTACACAAAATAAAATTTTGAGCTCGTAGAACTACCACTATTGGGGCCGGCGCAGCATGTAATTCATACTGCATTAGGTTTTGGCAAAGTTTTACGGTCGGTCGCCTGCCTGACACCAACCCTTCTCGGGAATGCTGTTGTTGACAATTTCCTCGCTGCCATTCGAGTGACCCTTTGTGCGATGGTCTGTACCGGGTCCCTAAAAACTTCCCTCTATCGCCTTCTACGATACCCACGGGATGAAATGGGACAGTCCTATTCTTAACCGGAACTGTACGGCTAAAGCTTTAAAGTTACCTAGGTAATACCTATTTATTTTTACGATTGTGATACAATAGCGCCCGCTGACTGTCTCGACGCAGCCGAAATAATATTAACCAGTTTTCAAAATTCCAACGAATGCACTTCTCGTCTGCTACTGCATCTTTGAACACTATTACCATGACGATCGGTCAATAATCATAAAAGCTACATCACTTTTTATGTACGGAAACAGCCGTTTTTCTACAATTCCAAATCTAAAGGGACCACCTACAGGTCACAATTAAAAAACGATATTGAAAATTATTTCGCCATTTGATAGCTAAACTAATACCTTAGGACTCTTTTTTCATTTTTTCTTAAGTCGGTTTTTTTCCGAAATATTTACAATTTTGTAAACAAACATCCCAAAAAAAATCCCGGAATTTTTGGAATTTCGCAAAATTCCAAAAAAGTTACCAGTAGATTTTCAAAACTCAAACGCTCACACGTGTCTCGATAAACTCCTCAACTTTTGGTACTATTTTCATTTCGATCCTCTTAAAATCCTCGGAGATATGGTCAAAAATACGTCTCAGGCGATTTGCATCTGATAACCATTTTCAATGGTAAATAACATACTTACATACAAGATACGCGCCAAAAACATAACCCTTTCTTTGCAGTTGGGTAAAAATAAGAGTAACGACTAAATGAAAGTTTCATCACGTTCCTAGACCATCCCACAAACGTGACAACATTACAAAATATGACAAAGCGCTATAACCCAGAAGCAAGAAAGACAATCCTAAGTTTACGGGTCGTGATTTAGCCCCATAAATATCTGATGCCGTTATTCACCGAAAGCTATCGCATTTTATATGTCCACCGAATGTTCCAGTTAAAAATGCTGTAAACCTTTGCATTGTGGACTGATTTTTATCTCCAATGTGAGAGCTGTCATAAAGAGCAGGAGTATCTCATGGAGAAATACGAAAGGGTGAAAATTAGTACAGATTTATAGCTTATATATAACTGATGATATCATATTCAGTGAATTCGCCTTATTCATGAACGGTTATATGACGGTAATATACGGTTATTTTTGAACTCATGCCACACCCCGGACACTCCATACAACCGCGCCATTATAAACAGATGACGTCAGATGACGTTTTTGTACACGCGCAACTGTGTGTATAAGTCTAGGGAGGTGACTCTCGTGCGCGTGACTTAGTGTCAAATTCGAGAGATCTCTAAAAAGTAAAGAAATCGTAGAGATTGCAAAGACTTTCGACTTGTAATATCGAAAATCGCTGAGAATAAGTTTTTTTGGCTGCAATAGAGATTTTAGAGACATTTGTAATAGAGATTTGTGATTAGAGATAATCTGGAATTCGAGAAATGTCGCATTGCGTGAGAATCGACCCCTAGGCCTACCGTGCAGTTTATATACTGTATGAGCGGCGTTCAATTCATAAGTCGATTTTTTTGTTAAATAAAGTTACGACGCATTGCTTTGAATATCAAAATAAGTTAACATTTGACAAACACGACAAAAAGAGCACACGATTTGGCATACGAACTCGAAGGGTGGGGTGAGGTAATCGATTTTGGGGCGGGCGGGGATTGTTCTTTCTGTACGTAGTATTTATATCTATTATGTGCTCTTGCTGTGATAATTTAAATCTTATTGCTTTGGTTACTTCATTGGCACGGTAAGCTTGCTGATTTTTGCAAAATTGCTGAACTTACGCTCGATTTTACTTGATGTTACAACTGTTTACTGACATGGGTCATTCGTAACGAACAACAATGATAAGCATTTTACTTGAACGTAGACAGACTCTAAGGCAGACAGTTCAATAATAGGTTTCAGAATCCTTTCAGCAGTGAACATCATTATCTCTCCAAATACCCAATTTCGACATGATACAGCTTCAATTTCCTTAAATCCTGTTAGGACCAACAAACGTCACAAAAGTGTTAGAAGACTTTCTTCGCACCTTATCAGCCGTTCGAACAGTGATCGGCACCCTACTCAAATCCTATAAAAGCCTGGTAAATTGACGGCAGCCGCAGGGGCATGTCCCGGACCTATTATAGCTCCTTTTATAGCATTTTTACGGCTAGAAGTAATAAAACGAATCATCGCCGCACGTCATCGTATGAAAATCTGGAGCGCAATAAATTTCGGACACCGCTTATGAAATAAGGATAATGTGCATTCTTATGTTTTTATTATGGGGTTATAATTCATTAATATTTCTTTAAGAAGGGCTATTGAATAAATACTATAAAATGGAGCGCTTCTAAGTTTGATAACGACACTATATTGATCAAAATTAGTGATTGGTTCTATTAGTTGTATTTTTGAAATCACCATCTCACTCATAAACTTAGAAAATTTTGTTTACTACATAATGACCTCAGCTGCAGCAGAGATATCATAAGTGTGTCACGTCATCCATTACAGACACTAATAAATTTTAGGTATACAGCAAACTGAAAAAAAACATTAAAAGAAAAGACATAACATTGTGTACTTAACATCGACTTAGTATTATTGATAGAGGTAATATAAACTGTTACCCAAAGCCTTTCTTCGACGATAATTGGACTTAAGTATCAGGAAAATGTTCACTCTATTGAGTATCAAATCCAGCCGTCTCTCAGATACATCCTCGCTATCTCCTTCCGCTCCTGAGTATCTCGTGACAGCAAAATGGCCGCCTGGCAGTTCCAATTCCTATTAATATTTTTCTTTGATAGGACTTTCTCTGGGAAATCCACCGTCTGATTTGTGGCGAAGGACATTTAGTTTCCTTTACAAATGGGGTAAGTACATTTGAAATCATAGGAATCTAAAGAATGTTTTTTTTAAAACCTACAATCAAAATGTTTTGTTTTTCTTTTTCAAATGTATTTAAATAGGTAAATGATTTATAAACGTCCGCAATTGTGAATGTAGGTAGGTATAGGTAGGTATGGATAGGTAACAAAATTATAATGTAAATGAATAAACGTGAGTGATTGCCGGCAAGTTGGCTGTTAACTTCTTGCGAGCAAAATGTCAGCCAATGAGCGGTTTTCAAAGGCAGTTTAAGAAAAAAAGTAGTTCATAAAATAGAACTAGATGTCGTTGTACTTAGTAGGTAGCTTTTTATGAAAAATATGAAATGTAATTACTTTTTTATTATACGTTTGTTGAGTATGTGGTTTGTTGCGTTGTGCGTTGGTTGTCCGATGGCGTGTTACCATAGTAGAATCAAGTGTTACGAAGAACTTTTATATGACCAATATGACCATTAGTGGGAAATAATATTTAAAAAATCGACTTAGTTGAAGTAACGCCATCTGTCGACATAAAATTATACTAAAAATCTCTGTTGTCAGAAAACCGCTCATTGCGGATAATATTCGAGACACCCCTCTTACGACTGGCCTATGCAAAAGTTGCTTAACTTTCACGATTACTTGTCAATCGCTTCGAGATTACGGTGACATTTACGCAGCTTATTTATTGCTGACGACACATCAGCTACCGTCAGCGACATAGTCATTAGTTTACTGGATGTTTCTGTCGAGATAATATATTTACTGGAACACACTTGCTATTAATAGCTAACATTTCCTTCGAGATCAAACGACCAGTAAAGAGTCACTTAAGTTGACATATAAATAACACACTGTTATTTAAAGTTCAATATTTGATAGGTTATTTATCAGAATAATATAATTATTTTTAGGCATCCTTATAATATGTTCTCAATTTAGGAGACGTTCACGAGATTAGCCTTAATTTGCTCTTTTCTCAATGAGCTAATATCGGATGTCCGTTGAATCGCAGTTGAAGCCCTGGGATAGTTTTAGACAAGGGTATTTTTATATCATTAAAATGAATGAAATAAAAAGGACATTATTTTAGAATGAGTTGTCAATTCATTAAACATAGAATAGGTATATCTTTTTAATGCCTAATGGGGTAGTGTTTGGCCGTCACCTCACCTTACGATAAGGCCGAAGGTGGAAGCGCACTACACCCGGAATCCTCATCACTGAGGAACTGGCTATCTTACCTCTACTGCCAGAACACAACATTTTTGTTATGGCGTCAGACTTAGGTAAGGTGGTGGTAACTAGCCAGGCGGACTTAAAATAATCCATACCGAGTACAAATTGTACCCCCCCCCCCCCTCCCCCCCCTGGGAATCAAATCTGAGACCCCTGCGTTTTACACGTGGGCGAACCACTAGACCACAGATGCGATTCAAATAAAAGGTAGGTATACAGATAAGGTAAGTTTAGTTGCCTATGATAAAGTAAAGGTAGAAATTGCTTCAGGTAAAAAACACTAGCTTATTACAATAAAAATATCAATAAAGTCATAAAGTATATTTTTAATGTAATAATAGCACAATTTTGCGTTCATATTTCCATAGGGTTGTGTTTCAACAATTTTAGATTGGTAAATCATCGGCCGAATGTGGCTAAGTCCAATAGATTTTAATTAGAGATAACCCTATCTGTGCCGTCGTGAAAACCCTTTTGGTTCAGTTGTGACGAAATAATTTGATTTCATTAAAATCAGAACAAATTTTTAAATTTAGCTGAGTAGGTACAACAAAAATCTTTTCACCATTCCGTTTAAATAATTTAACTTTTGCAGCAGAATAATTAAGAGGTAAGGTATACAACGTGTTACAAAATAACCCCTAATGCCGAATATGGTAAATAGGGACCATAAAACTGGACAAATTTTACTACGGAAAACGTAGTAAAATTTTCGACGATTCACTCTGAAAACGCGAAAAAAAATCAGCTGTTTCATACATTTCGATATTTTCGTTTTTATTTTTTGTAAGAAACAGCTGATTATTTTTCGTTATTTCAGAGTTGGTCCCATAGAAAAAGTTGTTTGGTTTGATGGTCCCTAACTCCATATCTACCATTTTCGTCATTAGGGGTCATTTTGTAACACGTTTTATAGCTAAATTTGCTTTAAACAGCAATCAGCACTTAAGTAATGGATATTCAAATGCTTGCGAGACAGATATCATTGATAACTTTATCTTTGGCGCATAGTTCAAGCAATAAATAAGGCATAAGCTCAAGTTAATCCTAAGAGAATTTCGGTAAAACCTAACCGTTTTTGGCAAGAACTCTGCACAAATCACACAGCGGGTAAAATATACCAAAAGATAATAATGGTTTGTGAAGGTCATCCTGGATATTTATGCCTATGAAGAAATATAAGAATATTTTATAGTACGAAAAGATAATAAAACATTTGACCCCAGACACAGAGTAGATATAAGTAGGTACTACTGTCCCCATAATCTTGCAAAACGGCCAACAATGTATATTTTAACAAGTTATTACATGACCACTAAATGAAACATTTTAAACGTAATACCTCGTATCCCGGATTACTACAACAGAACAGTGTTTTTTCTGTGGGACACCACATAAACAGCATTAGGGATTATTGTTTCGTGATTACTCCGACATACACACAGTTTAAGCTAATAGAAAACTTCTTTAATCTTGGAACCATGGAAACGAAGTTTCATTTAATTAAAAAATTGGTAAGCGAAGGCTTTTTAAGATGAAGAAGAATAGTCTAAAAATAAGAGCTGGAAAGAAAAATAATGTCAGTCAGCAAAATCTCTATAAATTATAAAACGAGATTCAAGACGTTCGTTCAAAATCTTGCAGAAGCTTGCAGAATACAAATAACTTTCAGTGACATAACCGCTTGGCAAAGATCCACTTATATCGACGTCCCGCATTCGGTGCCTGACGAGTGCTCACTTTAACATTTCAATCGACTTTGAGCTTTGAACAACTTAAGTAGGTACTTTGACGAAACTAGTAACTAGTGTATGCAGTGAGACTTACTTATTCTGTAGAAAGCGGCTTGTGGTAAGAACGGCAAAGTTATAATGTTACTTCACAGCGGTATAAATTTACTAAAAAATATCTTATACCTTCAGAACCTCCTAATGAAAAAAATACTGTTTAACACGCGCAGTCGTTAGGAAGTTAAAAAGTTACTATTACATCTTCCAGATTTAAGAAGTTGATAGCCAGAATCTAAATATATTTGCCAGTTTATATTGACCATGAAACTTTTCGTAAACTATTTTTTTTTCAAGTAGTAATAAAGTAAATCGTTGTTAGGTTACAAATTTCTTGAATAAATAATGGTGTAATAAAAATGTTAAAATAATGTCGCGGTATCTTTTTAAACAAGTATTAGCTAGTGTCTCTGTTAGCTGTAGACCTCGTGTTTGTTTCATTTTTTTGAAATGGCTGAAATATGTTTTTTAGAAAAATTAAAAAACTGTCTTGACTAAAAAATCTATATAATTATCGAACCCGCTCACAAAATTTCACTAGAATCGGTTGAGGAATATGACCCGTAGAGAAGAACAAACGGACAGACACACGAAAGAATTTTTGCTCAAGTTGAAGCAGAGACTCTTCGCTGGCTCAGTTAATAGAGGGAAGTAAATGAAAAGCCGCACCATACCTACTCGCTTTCATATAAAATTAATCTATTTGTTGTAAGCCGAAGTTACATTACTCGGTCCTAATAAAATTGTTAGGACAGTTGCCCAAATCCCATCAGTGGCTCGTAATCCCTGAGCATGAATAACACCTACAAAAGAGATGTTTGAGTTTCGCTAACTGCCGAGATGCGAACTAATCTAATTACTTAGGTTGTGAACCGCTGGGGTTTCAACAAACTTAATGCTTAGTTTCGTAGCTTTGGTCGCGATAACATAATAATAGTTATGGTTATTAAGAATTTTATTTTTATACAATATTTTCTTGAAAATATAGATATCGGAGGGCAAATTCCGAATGATGTTCGCTCCTCTGCGTGACATTATAAACCCTGAAATAAGGCTTAATATTAAAGAAAATTGCATCGTCAGATTATATCGATTCTTTTTGGTCGACAAAGTATAGGTATGCGGAAATAATTATACAGCCCACAAAAGTCAAAGCGAAAAACTATTATCCGCACCAAAAATGGAAAATAAATCACGTTTGTTGTATGACAGGCCCACTTTATTTATTTAATTCTGTTGTTAGTATTTGTTATTATGGCGGCATCAGAAATACATAACCTGTGAAATTTTCACCCGTATATTATCATGGTTCATGAGATACAGCTTGGTGACAGACAGACGGACAGTGGAGTCTTAGTAATAGGGTCCCGTTTTTCCCTTTGATTACGGAACCCTAAAAAGCTCATACTAGTCACTAGATTACATTAGAGAAAACATGTTTTGTTACAAAAATGAGATGAACATCATCATCATCATCATCATATCAGCCACACGACACCCACTGCTGGGTATAGGCCTCCCCTAAGGATCTCCACGACGATCGGTCCTGCGCTGCCTGCATCCACTGGCTTTCAGCGACCTTCACCAGATCGTCGGTCCACCTTGTCGGGGGCCTACCCACGGAGCGTCGTCCGGTGCGCGGTCGCCATTCCAGAACCTTTCTGCCCCAACGGCCATCGGTTCTTCTCGCTATGTGTCCCGCCCATTGCCACTTCAGCTGAGCAATCCTTCGAGCGATGTCGGTTACTTTAGTTCTCCTGCGGATCTCCTCGTTTCTGATTTGATCACGTAGGGAAACGCCGAGCATAGCTCTCTCCATTGCACGCTGAGCGACCTTGAGCCTCCTTATGAGACCCATAGTTAGCGGCCACGTTTCACTGCCGTAAGTCATCACTGGCAACACACACTGTTCATAGACTTTCGTCTTGAGACACTGAGGTAAGTCGGACGCGAAGATTTTTCGAAGCTTCCCGAATGCTGCCCACCCGAGTTGGATTCGGCGAGAGATCTCTTTCTCGAAGTTGGACCTACCTAACTGGACTGCCTGTCCTAGGTATACGTAATGGTCAACAACTTCAAGTGTAGTGTTCCCAACATGAACTGGAGAGGGTACAACATGGGCATTTGACATAATTTTCGTTTTAGTAGTAGATGAACATCAGGCAAAAATAATAAGAATTCTGTTAAGCCTACAATAATGTTTGATTCCCTTCCCAAACACGACGACAATGAAGAGAAGAAAAGAATCATATGGTTGCCAAAAACACACACACGAAATGATTAACGTATGTAACTTACTTACGACAATCTGAATACCGCCATATCATTCTCAATACATAAATATTCCAGGCACGTTTTGCAATCTCTTTAATGTCAAGGCTATCTCCTTAATCTTTGTAATTTGTTGAATACCTACTACTTTTTCTCGTGACTTCATTCTCGTGTCCTTCTTCTACATTTTTAACCGACTTCAAAAATTTGAAAAGGAGGAGGTTATCTATTCGTCGCGTATATTTTTTTTTATTTATGTATGTACACCGATTACTCGAAGACGGCTGAACCGATTGAAATGATTCAAACGTTATAACATGAGGTTTGTTCCCAAGTTGGTCCCATTTTTTGAAATTTTGAAATCAGTTCAGTAGTTTTCAAGTAATCTTGAAAATACTGTCGTTTTCGTAACCATTTTATATGAATTCAGACGGATTTTCAACCATTACTTTTTTGTTTATGAACCGATTTAGATGATTCTTTTTTTATTTGAAAGAAAACACCTTAAGGATGATACCATATTAATTTCATTGGTATTGGACGTTGGATTTTGAAGATACACGAGGGAACTCCTCAAAATCAAATAGGAACTGTACAGTGATTGAAATATTGGTAGGTTTATGACAATCAAAAACAAGTTAAGTACCTATCTATTGTCAAGGACGTTCTGGACTAGCGTTGAACTTCGAAGGCCCAACGGAATTCGTGGAAATTGAGTTACTCGGAGTATACCATTAAAAATGTGAAACATTATAACGTTTTATATTATAAAATCAACGCTTACATACCTACCACAAAAAAAATTAAAATAAAAAACCGTTTAAAAAAAAGGGAAAACCTCCTTCAAAAATCTTAAAAAACAGATCAGAGCAAGAAATAATGTTCAAATCGATTAATTAAAACACGTCTATTGAAGTCGGGTGGGGCTTTAAAAATATAAACAATACAATAAGTAAAAAAATACTTTCAGCTCCACCCGACTTCAATAGACGTGTTTTAATTAATCGATTTGAACATTATTTCTTGCTCTTTATAGATCTGTTTTTTAAGATTTTTGAAGGAGGTTTTCCCTTTTTTTTAAAAGGTTTTTACTCAAAGTAATCATCAAAGTTGCGCAAAAAAGTAGTAAAGTTTGATACCGCCTGGCACTACTCTTCCACCAGTCAAAATTCCTGGCAATGTCATATGCGATTTAGATACATGATTGTCTCTAAATCGAATATAATTTAAATAAGAGCGCTGTAAATTGTATGCCTTCAATCGCTTTTTCTGCCCCTTTGTTGCTCAACCACTCCCACCACTGAAAATCTGCCAGGTGCCTATGTCTCTGTAACCCTGACAACGTGTATGCAAAATTTCATGATGGTCTGTTCAGTAGTTAAGACGTGAAGGCGCAACAAACAAACAAACGGACTTTCGCATTTATAATATTAGTAAGGATAATTATGTGTCGCCCATGGACAAATAAAATTGATTAAGAACTATCCTAAAGTGTTAAGCGAGGGAACCAACAGGTGCGAGTGCGAGGCAGCCGTGACGTGGAAAACAAAGACATATTGGTCAACAGAATGGACACGCACTCACTGGATGGTAAAAACACACAATTGAGGTGAACTTGTAATGGGAAAAATTTTACCCCGGGGTATAGATGGAAATTACCCCACTGAAAATGTTAGTCGGTAGAGCAAAGGGGTTTTGTGGATTCGCGTGGCTCAGTCATCCATGGAACAATTATGATTTTGGGCGCCGTTAATATCAATGAAAGTTAAAAATTCAAAGATAAATTGTCCACAGATCGAAACAAAGTGAGTTTAATAAATCAAACCAATATTTACGTTGAAACAAACATTTATTTAACACATTGTATAACTAATACCAAGTTAACAACGATTCGCAGAAAATATGTCATAAAAATATTTAAAACCACATGGGGTATAAATGGTTTAACGAAGAATCCGAAGGGTTAAAATGAAGTCACACATTTTATATTAATACATAATACCTTGAGAACCCATTATAATGTTAAAACCGCACAAAGGCAAATGGTTTAACAGGGACCCTTAACAGGTTAAAGTGAGACCATACATTTATTACAAAAACCATACCCTTGGGTTCATTATAAAATTAAAACCATATAAAGAAGTAGGGATTTAAACTATAAACCCTTAAAAGTAAAGGTGAGGGCATATCCGTTCGTTTCCAGTTAGTCGGACGGATTAAGAGGCCGGTTCCGCATTTGAAATAAGTTTTCAAACGTCACCATATCTCTCAAGTCGGCGGACCGTTAAGAACCGAATACATATGTACTCACAAAAAAAAACTTATGCTAAGATACCTATTACTTATCCTCTTAACACAAGACATTCATAGTAAAATAGAATTATTTCTACATTCTGGTTCATGGACCAGAGTTACGCTGAAGCTAAATAAATTTGAAACATGACTGTAGGTACATTTATTGGCTGTTGACCTGCTCCGGGTTGAGTCTGAACATGTCATCAAAACACCATTTTGTACTAGATATGAACGTTAATTACTTCACCGGGTACATACTACAGAAACACTGCCGCGATGATAATAAAAGAAGGCTGCGGAATACCTGGATTACGTTGATAAATCCATGATAATGGTAAGGTTAAATACATGCTCGTCGCGCTGATTCTAATGAGACATCATAGCTTGGAATACTCGCAAATCCGCTGCACGGACGACGTTCCCTCGAAACGAGTTTAAACCATAACCTTGAAAGATTTCCTGGACCAAACTGGGAACCACTTATATCTTGAAATTTTGAGGTAAACCTGGAAACAACCTGGGATTTTGAAGTAAACCTGGACGCCCTGTAATAAAAAATCAAAGTCACCAAATTGTCCTCATTGAATATGAGGTTTTCCTTACAACTAACATTATAACAAGGTTGAGAAACTTACCAAATTTGGGCTTTAATTATCACAGGTTTTTATCTCATGAAAGACATGATGAAATATAAATTGATGAGCTGGAGCCCTGAGAACAATACGACACGAGGTTACAATCTGGATACCACTGGTATAAACGGACAAATAATTAGATTCGTATTATTATAACACTCACCACTTAAAGGGATGCTCAACGCATCATTAAATTAATAGAAACCCACCAAAAAAATAGATTGGGTTTCACTTCACATGACGAAAATTTCCTGTCTCTCTGAATGACACAGGCGAAAAAGTGATATGGCGGAAATCCACCAAGTCTGCTAGAATTCTCTCGAATGAGTACCATCGACAAAAGACACACCATAGACAATCGCACTCCCTGAACTTACTTACCTTTTGTCTGAATATTAATATTAAAACGTTTTCTATTCTTCTATTCTATTCTATTCTAACTAGCATGCGAGACATTAACATTTACTTTATTTAATTAAAATAACAAATAGGTGATATTTATTTATTTGATTTTATCACCAAAGTGTAAATTAATTGGTCCGAAACGTTCAGTTAGCTGGAATCGGAACGCTAAACGTCACATCTGACAGTTGTCACTTGTCAATTGAAAAGACAGCTGTGAGATATGTAAACAAGAAAGTTTATTTGCTTTAATTATTGAAAAGTGCTAAAATTCTTTGTGAATGATATTTTAAAATGAATTTAAGTGAATGCCCGAATGCCGAAGTGCGTGGTACAATCACCGACATTCGCCAAACCACTGGAAACTGACCCAAACAAAGGTAGAAATATTCATGCATTTATCCTACACAAACCATATCAAAAGCTATATGAAAACACTAGGTGTGTTTTGTAAAACCTATCTAAACTCTTACCTACTCTTAATACCTAATGTTCCTTGTCCAACCTACAAGACTATAGCGAGAATTCCGCTATAACAAGTACTTTAAAATCAAATGTTGGTTACCCCATAGGTATATAAAAAAAAGGTGTTACAGTACCGTCTTAGTTGGGAAAGAAAAATTTTATTCAAAATGAATATTTTGAATAAAATTTTTCGTCAGGAGGAACGACGAAATCTACAGTTACAACCTAAACTAGACAAAACAGACCTTAATCCTACTTTACTTAAAGATAAACCACCTCAAGACTCAAAACTTAGACAAAAAAGCTTGAGTCATATCAAGGGAAACCTAATAAATAACTCAAAAGAGTGATTATGGAAAAAGGTAGAACCGTTTCATAGACCCAATAACACAAAAGGAGAGCTAATCCAGGTTCTAGCCATAACCAGTGTTAAACACAGGTTGGTTAAACAAAAACCAGCACGTAATTTACCAAACTGCAAACATGGGTAAATTACATGTAAATTTGAAGTATGCAAAACAGTGACTTCTAAAAGTAAAGCGTGAGGAGTGGAAATCCAACATCCCTTAAAACACACAACAACTGCTAAAGCAAATCATCACACAGGACGACACGCCATCATAATAAAGAAAACAGAAATGTTACCATCCTTGGTATCATTTGTGGTTTTCACAAATGCAACAAGACCTACGGATGTAACGCGGATAAAAATATACCCTAAAAACTTACAAAGTTATAACCTACTTAACTAACAATGAAAGAACAAACATCGTGCACAAGGTAACACAAGGGCAGGCTTGAAACTAAAGCCATATAAAGGGGTTTCAAGCGCCACTACTGTGACCCTGCACGACAAATGAACCACCGATAGGGACGCCATTAGCCGAAACGGACTAATATGAACTAGTGTCCCTCGAATTGAGTTAAAAATTTTGAACGCAGTATACATATGCACCAAAAACCAACAAAAACATAACCCACCCAACTAACAACGACGAAACAGCATCATGCTAAAGGTAACACAAGGGCAGGCTTGAAACTAAAGCCATATAAAGGGGTTTCAAGCGCCACTACTGTGCCCCCGCACAACAAATGAACCACTGACAGGGACGCCATATGCCAAAATGGACAAATATGACCTAGTGTCCCCCAAATTGGGTTAAAAATTTTGAACACAAATATATAAAACACAAAATTGGGTGAGATGCCTTGCAACGACGTAAGGTGGCATATGAAATGATAAACAGAACCCGTTTTATAATTGGAGTTCTAAACTAAACAGACGCGAGCGAAAACTTTTTATTTAAAGATTAGCAGTATTTTTAAATTCGGAACTAGTAAAAACAGCCGCAGAAGGAATTTCTAAACTACCCCTACGAGCTAGTATCAAGGTATTCATTAAAAAGTGCCATAATTGGTTAGCACTACTATGCTCATCAAAAGAGACTTTAAGAGCGGATAATTCATGTTCAAGTTCCTCCTTGAGCAAGAAATTAATGTTACAATTAAGTTCAGCCATATTGGAAAAAAAAATTAAATTCACATTAAATAAAGCACTAAAATATTGAATCATTAATCTCACTTTTCTGGGCCACACGTTGGGTACGTCACTGTAATGGGAAAAATTTTACCCCGGGGTATAGATGGAAATTACCCCACTGAAAATGTTAGTCGGTAGAGCAAAGGGGTTTTGTGGATTCGCGTGGCTCAGTCATCCATGGAACAATTATGATTTTGGGCGCCGTTAATATCAATGAAAGTTAAAAATTAAAAGATAAATTGTCCACAGATCGAAACAAAGTGAGTTTAATAAATCAAACCAATATTTACGTTGAAACAAACATTTATTTAACACATTGTATAACTAATACCAAGTTAACAACGATTCGCAGAAAATATGTCATAAAAATATTTAAAACCACATGGGGTATAAATGGTTTAACGAAGAATCCGAAGGGTTAAAATGAAGTCACACATTTTATATTAATACATAATACCTTGAGAACCCATTATAATGTTAAAACCACACAAAGGCAAATGGTTTAACAGGGACCCTTAACAGGTTAAAGTGAGACCATACATTTATTACAAAAACCATACCCTTGGGTTCATTATAAAATTAAAACCATATAAAGAAGTAGGGATTTAAACTATAAACCCTTAAAAGTAAAGGTGAGGGCATATCCGTTCGTTTCCAGTTAGTCGGACGGATTAAGAGGCCGGTTCCGCATTTGAAATAAGTTTTCAAACGTCACCATATCTCTCAAGTCGGCGGACCGTTAAGAACCGAATACATATGTACTCACAAAAAAAAACTTATGCTAAGATACCTATTACTTATCCTCTTAACACAAGACATTCATAGTAAAATAGAATTATTTCTACATTCTGGTTCATGGACCAGAGTTACGCTGAAGCTAAATAAATTTGAAACATGACTGTAGGTACATTTATTGGCTGTTGACCTGCTCCGGGTTGAGTCTGAACATGTCATCAAAACACCATTTTGTACTAGATATGAACGTTAATTACTTCACCGGGTACATACTACAGAAACACTGCCGCGATGATAATAAAAGAAGGCTGCGGAATACCTGGATTACGTTGATAAATCCATGATAATGGTAAGGTTAAATACATGCTCGTCGCGCTGATTCTAATGAGACATCATAGCTTGGAATACTCGCAAATCCGCTGCACGGACGACGTTCCCTCGAAACGAGTTTAAACCATAACCTTGAAAGATTTCCTGGACCAAACTGGGAACCACTTATATCTTGAAATTTTGAGGTAAACCTGGAAACAACCTGGGATTTTGAAGTAAACCTGGACGCCCTGTAATAAAAAATCAAAGTCACCAAATTGTCCTCATTGAATATGAGGTTTTCCTTACAACTAACATTATAACAAGGTTGAGAAACTTACCAAATTTGGGCTTTAATTATCACAGGTTTTTATCTCATGAAAGACATGATGAAATATAAATTGATGAGCTGGAGCCCTGAGAACAATACGACACGAGGTTACAATCTGGATACCACTGGTATAAACGGACAAATAATTAGATTCGTATTATTATAACACTCACCACTTAAAGGGATGCTCAACGCATCATTAAATTAATAGAAACCCACCAAAAAAATAGATTGGGTTTCACTTCACATGACGAAAATTTCCTGTCTCTCTGAATGACACAGGCGAAAAAGTGATATGGCGGAAATCCACCAAGTCTGCTAGAATTCTCTCGAATGAGTACCATCGACAAAAGACACACCATAGACAATCGCACTCCCTGAACTTACTTACCTTTTGTCTGAATATTAATATTAAAACGTTTTCTATTCTTCTATTCTATTCTATTCTAACTAGCATGCGAGACATTAACATTTACTTTATTTAATTAAAATAACAAATAGGTGATATTTATTTATTTGATTTTATCACCAAAGTGTAAATTAATTGGTCCGAAACGTTCAGTTAGCTGGAATCGGAACGCTAAACGTCACATCTGACAGTTGTCACTTGTCAATTGAAAAGACAGCTGTGAGATATGTAAACAAGAAAGTTTATTTGCTTTAATTATTGAAAAGTGCTAAAATTCTTTGTGAATGATATTTTAAAATGAATTTAAGTGAATGCCCGAATGCCGAAGTGCGTGGTACAATCACCGACATTCGCCAAACCACTGGAAACTGACCCAAACAAAGGTAGAAATATTCATGCATTTATCCTACACAAACCATATCAAAAGCTATATGAAAACACTAGGTGTGTTTTGTAAAACCTATCTAAACTCTTACCTACTCTTAATACCTAATGTTCCTTGTCCAACCTACAAGACTATAGCGAGAATTCCGCTATAACAAGTACTTTAAAATCAAATGTTGGTTACCCCATAGGTATATAAAAAAAAGGTGTTACAAACTTAATGGAGAGACGTGCGTGACTATTCAAATGTGAATGATGATGATGACTTGTTAATGTTGGTACGTAGTTTTATAATGGTGCACTTAATAACCTTATTTATATTTACGATTACTATTATACACCTAGGTAATAACATTAAGTCTTGGTCTAAAATATATCATTCTTAAAGTTCCTAGATTTGCAATGATTATTGTGTAAAATGTTACAGATTATGAAATAAAACAAAAATAAGGTCGGTTTTCATACTTACCTGTTAAGCTATGGTTTCCGAGGATAGCGGTGCCGTCATATTACGGCCGTAATATAGCGGTGTTGAATGTTGTCTATGCAAACAATACGGTGAAACCGTAACGTCAGAAACCGCGCCGTATTGTTTACATAGACAACGTTCTACGCCGCTAAATTACGGCCGTAATATGACGGCACCGCTATCCTAGGAAATTAGCTTTACACAATTTTACCGTTGGAATTGTATTTTTTACAATTGTATGATACTTTGCTACCTTTTGAAATATTAAACGTTAGTCCGCAAATTTTCTATTTTGAAGTTGCGGGATTCGATGATTAATTACCAAATGTTGTTTGTTTTAAAAAACCTGAAATTTGATAAAATAATAGCTAGAACATGAAATAAAAGACTTTTTAACGGATACTAGCGCGGTTTTATTGAAAGTACTTTGGTAATAATTAGTTGGTATTTGGTTTTTTTTGAGTGAGCGCGTAAGCTTGAGAAGTGAATAATAGCTAGAAACTTAACAAAAAAAGTTTGATTTTATAAACGGTTAAGACTATTTTTTACATCGAAATCAATTTAACGCATTATGAAACACAACTTACGACAAAAACAACGACGTCATATTTAACGTGCTCAATAAAATAGACTTTTGATAAAGTTTTAGCTTCATGATAGTTTAATATAAACAGTTTACATTTATTGAATTACACCAACAAACTATTAATCAACCCTAGAGAGAATAGTTTCATTCATCCATCAGTCAAGACTTCAAACGGAAATATTTCAATAACTAAAGCCCCCAATCGCTTTATCCTTTTCAGGAGTATACATTTCACTAGTATGTTACAGCATCTTATATTATTTTCAGCTGAAAATAGTTTAAAGTTCAGACGAGATTATTTACCGGAGCTTTGAACTTTCAATCAACTTTGTCGAAAGGTCAATAAAAAAATTGTTTACTTCGTAATTTAATAGAGTAGTCGATAGGCGAGTCATTGTTTTCCAATTAGTGACTCGTCAAAAATGCTAATATGGACTTTATTACGTTTAATTTAACTCCCTTGTGTAGCAAAACTAATAACAACGGTTAATTTTATCAATAATATTTTGATCAATAAACAACTCTTGACTAATAATGAGGTGAAAAAGTAACATAATTTAGGTGTAGGGAAATCTCGCGAGACTTTGTCGATACCGAGATCTCGCGAGATGGGTGAATTTGTTTTTCTTTTTTTACAAATTGTCACAATACTGGAATTTAGATAGGGAAATCATAAGTTTATAATATTTAAAAAACATTTATTTCTACAAGTTTTCATTACTTCATTAAAAATTAGGCTTCTTTTTTAGTTATTCAAGTCAAAATTTTGGAAATAGTTTGTCATACAAAATTTTGTTTCTTTTCACACCGCAAAAAGCTGACGGACGTCGGCAGCTTCGTAAAGATTCGAAGACTGATTCGCAACAAATTTGCAAATGCTTTCTCTTTTAGCTCTTTCAATGCAGTCAAAGATCTTTTAAGTTCTTTCTGTATTCTCCCGTAATGAAGGAAGAATATCATCAGTATCAGTAACATCATTAGTAGAAGCTGATGTTGAGGGAATTATCGCAGAAGCTAAGGGAAACACATGTATTTATGCCTTCTGTACAATCTCGTTTATTTTGCGAGATCTCGTCCGATTTTTTGCCGAGATTAATCTCGCTAAAAATGGCCGAGATCTCGCAAGATCGAGATTGCATTCTCTACTCAGGTGGGTTTACTAGACTGAGACGAGATTAAAAATAAAAATAACTAAAAGTATCAAATAAAGGTTTACGAGTATTTGCTGTAAGCAGTTGGTTTAGGCTAATACCGAATTGAATAAATTCAAAACTGTTTCTTATTTAATATATCTTCTTTTGCAATTTAAAAGGGTACAAATGAGTAGGTTAAACAATTTAATAAGTAAAACATGTCTGTCATTTATCGCTATTTTAGGTATCTACAACTCTACCTACAAACGTAAATAATGAGCATTCTCTTCTTCTCAAAAACCGGCGTTTTATGCTTATATTTCGCAAAGAACAAATAGATTGTAGAAATTATTTTATGCGAGTTTTATGATTGTTTCAAAATACGCCAGTAATAAGCATAATAATGAATATAGAAGCACCAACGGTAAATTCCGCTTCCATTCATAACTTTCCTTATTGTTATTGCTGCTTCTACGATGCGACAGATGGCGCTACGTAACTTGCTTCCGTAGCAATTCCGTAGCCCCTGCTACGAGAATCGTAGCAACGGTTGTTGCGGGAGGCTTCGCAGCTACGGGAAAAAGTACCAAGGCAGCATAAACTCACAGAGATCTGAAATTTTCCTTACCATGGAAACTTCCTTGGAAACCACTTTAAAGAGGAGGGGAATGGGATAAGCGAGGATCTAATTCGCACCTGCCGGCTAATAGATTTCTGGAAATCCCGATTAGAGCGGAAAATGTCTACTTGGTACCAGGGATGCATACATTCAAAGAGGTGTGTTGTTATGGCTTAGGATTAGAAAAAGAGGGCGCATGCTTAGGGGCGTGGAAATTTTGCGCATGCGTCCTTAGTACGTAATTAATAAATCTCAACATTACTTTCTTAGCAAAAACAAAACGACGAAATGATTATAGCGTAAATGCGTAAATAAATTAACAGACAATTTTAAATTAAATTGTTCTATTTCCGTTTCAAAATTGGGTTTACTTTCGAAATAAAAAGAAAGTATTTCAAGGTGAACAGTGCCATCTCTGAAACAGCGCGGGTACTAAATACTTACAGATGGGGCTTAAGACAAAATTAGTCCTGCGGTTTTGTTGGCAACACCTGTTTCGTAACTTCTGATCCTTAAAATTCTAAACTCCCGATATATTTGTCCAGGAACTTTATATATGCTTTTTGTCAGGGATGCCGCTCTGGGCTTGAATGTTCTAGTTACAAAGTTGGTAAGTTATTCAACAGATGTCGCTGGCATGAAGTACCTAACTATAAATCACTTGAGAGCAGACTGATTTGATCCAACAATATAGTAATTTATTGTTGTTTTGTATGGAGAATTTTAAGGAATTTGCATTTTTCATATTATGTACTAACATGGTCTTAATTTATTTTCAACACACTTGCTCGTAAATTGAGCCCTTAGCATCGCTTTTAGGGCCATAAACCGAGCTATAACAAACGCGTGCATTAATATATAAAACACTAGTTGCTAATAGAATTAACCCAACAATGTTAAATTAGTACCTTACTGCAAGTTCTATGCGAGTAAACAGAGTATTCCCAATTTAACCGGGTAATACAGTTACTTTTTTTAAGTAACAACAAGGAGGTTTTAAATTGCTGAAAATTTTTGGAATAAATAAATGTGCAAGTCCTTAATTAAGTCAAACATACATTTATTATTATCAAATTATTTATAATTCACAATATTTTTAACCGACTTCAAAAAAAGGAGGAGGTTCTCAAGTCGACGGTATTTTTTTTTTATTTATTTTTTTTTTTTATGTATGTTTTAACATAGCTTCGTCAGTTATTACCCGATTTGTATAATTCTTTTTTTAACTCAAAGAACATAGTTCGTGTGTGGTCCCATATTTTTTTTACAGAGATCTGGCCAGTAGTTTTTTCATAATCCTGAAAAATATCAATTATTTAGCTCGCCATCGCACGAGTTTTTATGGAATTTCGGACATAAATTCTTTGTTTATGAACCGATTTAGATGATTCTTTTTTTATTTGAAAGGGTATACTTCAAGAGTGGTCACAATTTAATTTCATTGTTATTGGACTTCGAACTTCGAAGATACATAAAGGAACTCTTCAAAATCAAATAGTATAAGTAAAGTGATTTAGGTTTTGGTAAGTTTATGGCAATCCAAAACAAACCAAATCATGGTTTGCGATGCAACGTTCTGGACTAGACTTGGACTACGATGACACAACGGAACTCCTCAAAAACAAACAGCGTAAATTGGGAAATTGAGTTCTGGGCATTTTACCATTTTATAAAGTTAAAAAATATTTACACGCTGCGCTTACATACCTACCACTAAAAAGTTGAAAATAAAAAAGCTTTTTAAAAAAAAAGAAAAACTGCCTTCAAAAAATTGAAAACAAAAACAGCTTAAAAATTAAATACCTCTAAAAAGCAAGAAATAATATTCGAATCATTCGTTACACATATCAATATTAATAAAACACGTCTAATGAAGTCGGGTGGGGCTTTAAGAAAAAAATTAAGTTGTCCTCCAGCCCCACCCGACTTCAATAGACGTGTTTTATTAATATTGATATGTGTAACGAATGATTCGAATATTAATTCTTGCTTTTTAGAGGTATTTAATTTTTAAGCTGTTTTTGTTTTCAGTTTTTTGAAGGCGGTTTTTCTTTTTTTTTTGTTATAAAATATTTAAATATTTGCATTTTATCACTTAAAATTATAATTTTGAAGTAGGCTGTATTCTCACTCACCCCTTTGTTCGCAAAATGTTCTTGCGCTGGGCGTGTAAAAAAATAAAAAAAAAACCTGCGCGCCTTTTCCTATAATTTTATCATATTTTGTTTTTGTAGTATTTGTAGCTGTGTGGTAAATTACTTTGATTTTCCTCGCAAGTGTGTTGAAAAACGTCGTATAAAACTCGTGAGCTCTTGCTTATTGCACTCTCGGCTGAGTTACGCCCTCGCCTGCGGCTCGGGCTGCAACCCACAGCCTTGTGTGCAATGAGCAACCTAAGCTAACTTGTCTCATAATGTACTATTAACAACCATGAACGCTAATGTTTTAATGTATGTCCAAGTTCAAACACTTAGCTAACTAATGCCGTCAAAATATAGTACTTATCGGCTAATTAAATGGTCATTTCTACTAACGGAAAAAGGGGTCACTTTCAATTACTGTATTTTTTTCTTTTAGGTATTCACAATGATATTTTTATATTAAGACAATAATAATTAATATATTAGAAAAAATACTAGAAAAATTCGACTCACACGTAGCACCTCAGACGGGACACATACCAGCACCCTTGAGATTCCGACCCGATAAGAGTCACTTTTAAAATACTGTTTTTCAACGTTCAGGAAAAAACAGAAATATATTATGGCTGATAGTGGTCCGTTATGATTATAATTCAAATTAATAACAAGTAACTGAATCATATTTAACATCATAGAAAATATGAGATCCTCTGTGTGTGAGAAAAAAATCAGCAATTTAATACATTAACCCCTATTATTTATATAATTTCATATTTTCATAATAACATACTTTTATAATGAAAGATATATTTTTAAATTACTTTTATAAGTATTAATTTGTTGTGCACTTACTATAATAAAACTCGAGAACATAGCCAATTTTATTGCCATAGCCATCTTACTATTATTTCTGACGTAATCTTAGGTTTTTATTATGTATTTGATTACAAGTCCATATATTGGAATCGAAGGTTCGCATAATAAGTTAATGCCCGAATTTCCAATCCTTTGGCATCAAAGGCAGAATTCAATTAGGACTCCCACATTTCAAATAAGCCAATGGAAAGAAAAATGAAATTATTATTCTTTACCTACAGACAATTTAAAAAGTAATCAGGTTGCGTTTGTGTTTTTAATGGAAAACTGATTTAATGTATGGATGAAATTAAGAAGGTTTATTTATTTCAAACTGCAGGATGAGTAGCCTACTCCGAGATGTAAAACATAAAAATAACATTAGTACCTACCGAATTTCGTACTTTACTAGAGGGCGATAGTATGTAACGTAGCGTGATAACCTTACATTCAAGGAGGATTCTCTTTAACCATTTATAGTTATGGTATTGTAAAAACTAAGCATTCCTAGTCCTACTTTTATTTTTATTAGATTAATAAAGTCACTAGCGACCGCCCGCGACTTTGTTTGTGGGAAAGTTTTTTTCTATCCCTCGGGAACAGTACTTTTTTCTGGATGAAAGGTACCTTCTCTGCACCCATGAGAACGTGTATGCAATATATAAATTTCATGATGATCGGTTCAGTAGTTAAGAGGTGAAGGCGCAACAAATAAACAAACTAACTTTTGCATTATATAAGTAAGATAGGATAAAAATCAATCTTTTTTAAAATCACAATATAACTTTATTTATACGATTAAAGCTTAATCGCTTATTATCGGTGAATAAATTTGCAAAATATGAAAGCGTAACTTAAAAACAAAAGCAATAAACTCATATTTTGCGAAGTTTCAATATCTTTGCTGGTTCGATATTAGAAATTACTGCTCTCGAAGAATTTGGGGTTGGATACTGGGTTATATTATCAAAGTTCGTAAGTTCTTCCGAAGAGCTTGTACGAATTTCATTAAATATTACTTAACTTCAGCAAGAACTGTTTTGGTGGTTTTAGTTTTGTTGAAGATCGCATGTTTATCGCAAGGATGCAATAATTTGCTTGAAACTTCTCATCTGTTTCCAAAAATTATATTCTAGCGTCCGCCCGCAACTTCGTCCGTGCTGTATTTGAAACAGAAAAAATGACAACAAAAAAATATTTTCCTATTAATTCAGGCTTTGAACTATCCGTGTATCAAGTTTCATCCAAATCAATTCAGATGTTTTTGCGTGAATGTGTAACAAACATCTAAATATCCAAAATATCCATTTCAGTTCCACAATTAAACACTACTGCTGGTTTAATATAAAAATTTAACTTAAATAAAATGACTTACCCGTCAAGTAAATTAATTTGATCTTAATCGTTGGCACTGTACCGATATTTTGGCCCAAAATATTATAAGATGACAAACTATTTCAGATTGGATCAAAAACCAACAACATCTGTAAACAACTTTCCGGACCCACTAAGTCCAACATCAGCCGCCTCAATCCGGCTAAATCCCGACAACTTGACACGTGCTTAATAACCCCGGGTCATCTGACCTTCTCCGGGTCACCTGACCTTCCCCGGGTGAGCCGCAAAATGAATGCATGGTCAGGCCACAGAACCGGATAATTACACCCGCAAGTTACTTTTGAAGGTTTTTTCCCTTTGCCTGAAAATTTTTATAACACAATGGAGGTTGGTTTAATTTAGATAAGGTACCTTTTTTGGCAAAATAATAAATAGGTATGAATGATTTTATTTCATAATCATAATCATAATCATTTATTTATTTGCTTCAAACATGGTAAATAAGATGGAAGGTAAAAAATAGTTTGTACATTATCATGTTTCGCCTATTACTAAGCATGCAAATTTATACAATATTGTTAAATTTAAATTAATATATCAGATTATTATACCTATGTCAAATAATAAATATTAAATTACAATTGAAATGTCTAGATTTTAGATGCATTTAATAAATACAATTACAATTTAGATTACAGTTAATTACTTAATTATATTTTTTAGTCAAGAACTCTTTGATGTCGTAGAAATTTTCCGTTAATAGCCATTTATACATATAATTTTTAAAATGAATAATATTTAGAGATTTCAAATTTTCTGGTATATTATCAAACAATTTTACGCACATAGTGAGACAGCTCTTAGAATACTGAAATGTCTGAGGTGTTTCTCTCAGTACCAATCTATTTGGATTTCTGGTATTTCGGGGGTAGATTTCACATGCTCTCTTAAATAGTTGTATGTTTTGCTTAACAAATACACATACCTCAAATATGTAAAGTGATGGCAGAGTCAGCAAGCCCAGACGCGGAAATAACGCACGACAGGATGTGAGTGGGGGGACACCACATATAGCTCGTACACATTTTTTCTGAGCAATAAAAGCTCTATTGACATTTGTGCTATTACCCCAGATTATCAAGCCATATCGTAATAAAGACACTACATAGGCATGGTAAGTAGATATGGCTGTATTAACATTTGTTACATTCTTGACTTGTTTCAGAGCATACAAAAACTTATTGATTCTAATACAAACATTATCTACATGAGTTTTCCAGTTTATATCACGGTCTACTGTTACCCCTAGAAATTTTGTCTGTTTCACTTCTTCTATTTTTACGTCATTATAATGAATGTCAAGGTTAGTACTTTTATGATTATTAAATTGAATATAGTTAGTTTTAGTCAGATTTATTTTTAAATTATGCATGTCAAGGTAATGAATTAAATTTTGGATAGTGTGGTTAATGTCAATTTGTGTTCATTAGTTGTACAATTTTTATTATCTGCGGGGCTACTCAAATGGCCACTTTTCTATTCGTTCGCTAACTTAAAAATTAAAAATAATCCATAAACACCAAAATAACGTATCGTAGGCTTGTTAATTCTGTACAATACAACAATGTCTGTGATTTACATAAACTTGCGACGTCTGACTTGATCATTAATTGCTTATTTTTAAGATTTAAGTTAGCGAACGAATAGAAAAGTGGCCATTTGAGTAGCCCCGCTGATGTCACTATAATAGATAATTATATCGTCTGCAAATGAAATACAATTATGGTCAGTTACCTGCGTAATGTCGTTAATGTATAGCAAAAACAAAACCGGTCCCAATACGCTGCCCTGGGGTACACCATATTACCCATTCACATTTTTTTACGTTCTCGTTGTTGTTTTTCAGAACGAAACAGACTTATTCTTAAATTTTTCGTAAGTTTCCAGAATTACCTGTTTTTCTTAAATCAATATTGCTCATATGGACAAGTCCGGCTTTCATCTTGTGTGAACTGGACATACCTAAAACAGAAAAAAAAATATCATTAAAACTAATATGAATCATTTATTTGAACTTTGTACGAGTATATTTACATAGAACATTACATTAGAACTATTGTTCTTTAGGTGCATGATAAATCAATACGTCATAATTGGTTTTAAATTTTCATCAATGGTCTGCACAAAAACGAACAGCCGGTGTGTTATTAATGAAACTTATTCACAGGGTTGTATCCTGAAATACTATTAATTAATGTCAGAAGCAATGCTATAAAGGAGTGCAGGGACTTGCAACATTTAATAATATGACATGTTAGACCTATAAATGTTAATTATGTATCTACTAGCGGCCGCCCGCGGTCTCAACCGCGTGGTTCCCGTTCCCGTGGGAATATCGGGATTAAAAGTATTCTACGTTTTAATCTAAGCTATCTACTATCTGTGTTCCAAATTCCAACCAAATCCGTTCAGTAGTTTTTGCGTGATTGAGGAACAAACATCCAAACATCTAAACATCCAAACCCACAAACTTTCACATTTAAAATATTAGTAGGAAGTAGGATGCTCCGAATTTCTTTCAGCGATAATAACATGAAATGTATTAAAATGAAATGTCCCTTTTATATCCCGGCAGATGGCGTTGCATGTCCCTATTTTACAACAGGCATGAAATACTATACTATTATGAATTTTTTTGTCTGTGATTATTTGGATTAATTATTATGAAAGAAAACAAAAATTATAGACGAAAAAGAAAAACGACTGACTTGCTCTTGCTTCGCTTGAAAAAGCAATATAGATAGGTACTTATCTAAATTAAAAACGAAACTATGCTTAATTTTATTTTTTATAGAATCAGATGATGTAACAGTGTTTGAATGTAAAAAAAGTTACACCTAAGATAACTTGAAAGTATATATAAAGTTATCCCTAAGATAACATCGTAGCCAAACACAAACTTTCAACATACTTTATTATTTTTTACTACTAACACACATGAATCCAATTTGCTCACAACACTTTAACTAGAGGTCTGATAGTCCATTTAATTTAATGATAAACTCATACAACCTTCAGACTGAAATTCTAGAAAACACATCGTGCATCTTTATGAATAACATTGAAATATGAGTTAATTGGATAAAAAGTTGAATTGAAAACTTTTAGAGAGATTAATGTAGGTATAGGCTTTTGTTTTTGTATTAATGTATTTGTCTCAAATAAAATAGGTTTTTTTTGTTTTTTAGGGTTCCGTACCCAAAGCGTAAAAACGGGACTCTATTACTAAGGCTCCGCTGTCTGTCTGTCGCTCTTTCATCAGGCTGTATCTCATAAACCGTAATAGTTAGACAGTTTTCTGTTGCCGCTATAACAACAAATACTAAAAACAGAATAACATTAATATTTTAGGGAGACACACCTTGTAGATACAGCACTAAATGACACATGCCGAATCATTACGGGCTGTCTAAAACCAACTCCTGTTGCTTTGCTGTATCTGCTGGCTGGTATTGCTCCCCCGGACGTTCGCAGGGATGTGGCTAGCTCTCTGGAGCGGTTTAAAAAAGAGCACGACCCACGGCACCCCTTACACCACCACGTGCCGGTGACCCAGAGGCTTAAGAGTCGCCACAACTTCATCAAGGAAGTTCCTCCTCTGGACGGGGAAGCTAAAGACACCCGATTAAAGCTCTGGAAGGAGAAATACCTCACAGACCCAAATACTGAGCTGACGGAACAACTCCCCCCTGGCCATGATCAACCTTGGGCAACTTGGAAGTCCTTAAACAGACTAAGGACTCAAGTAGGCCGAAGCAGGGAGATTGATTTAAAAATAAATAATTGAATCAAAATAAAATAAATATTTCAGGGGGCTCCCATACATCAAAAGTATTTTTTTACGGATAACCCTTGGTGCGTGAGTTCGACTCGCACTTGGCAGGGTTTTTCATTCTTTCTAATTAAATTAAACTTCTTAATTACCGGAGGATAGAAAAATATTCAAAGGCCTTTGAGAAATCAAAAACATTTCTGATCAAATTTCATAGATCACCGGCCGCGGCCTCGCAAATTAAATTGCACAGTATCGAATATTTATTTTTCCTGGTACGGGGATGAGTTTGAATCTATTGACTTTTTGTTCGCAGGTAACTTTTTGGACAGGCGGGAAATTGAATAAATTTGCAGTAAAATTAGAAAGTAAGGTACTGATGGTTTTGTGGGGAATGCGTCGATGAATAAAATTGAGCCACGCCTAATATACAGTAAGGTCTACTAAATTGAATTTTATTGTATACATGTTGTAAGTGAATTGAATTTACTTTTACATGATTGTTCATGTGCTAGCGCTGTCTTTAGCATCTATAAGAATGAAGCGCTGAAATATGTGTAAATACGTAACAACTTACATACTTCAGAACGACTGTTTATTGTGTTTATTATTATCAGGAGATAGATTGTGTAAAAGAAAATTAAAAAAAAACATTAAATCGCTATATAACAACTAATAGATGGCGCCACTCGTACGAAGCTAGTTTACAATATAAATAATGTCTAATTGCCTATGACGTCTCACACCAATCGAGCAAATTTTCAACGATAAACCAATACTAAATCGATACGATAAATCTTCAATTTCGTTTACAATTAAATACTCGCATTGGTTTTGTTAAAATTGTTGAAAAATATGCCTAGAGAGCTTAGGATTTCAATCTTGGACCATTTAAATGAGAATTCTAAAGGTAAACTTAAAAATAAGGTGCTCTAAGTACTTTTACGCACGTTTTTTCTCTCTAGGTGTTCGTGCTAGCTGTCAAGTCTCCTTGGCATAGTAGCGCTACGTCTAGTACTAATGAACGTAAATGGGTGCTGCCAGTGGGAATGGGTCTACTTTTGTCTGTCTATTTTAACGCATATTGAATTGTATGAATTTATTTTCTTTGTAATATTCTAGACTGAATAATGACTTTAAATTTTGAATTTAGCTTGAACCCTGTAAATTGATTCATTAAGAAATGAGCTAATTAAATAATGTTATGCAAAGTCAAAGTGTCTGTATTCAAATAAACTATAATTAAGCCCTTGAATCGTCTATTATTTGCCTACTATCCGTTCCTTACTTATTTGTTGATCTATATTAATGTAATGTCTGGAAACGATACGCATATTATATTTGTACCTATGTCTTTCCATTTGATAAAGCTGATAAGTTTTTTGCGCCCATTTTTCTTGTCAGCCAAAAGACGTCATTATGGGTAAAAGATTTGACGATTGAAAAATGCTTATTAAATGAGCTAATTCAAATAAACATTTATTCTTTCATTAAGTATTTTGTAGCAGTGGGCTATTTGGCATTAGGTCCATATCACTTGAATGAAAATAATGTATGAAGCGTCATCTTGGAATATCGTCGTTTCCTTTCCAGTAATCCATTTCCACAACAATATAAATAGCCAATCAAAAACCTCAAAAAGAATGAGCATTTTTGCACCAAAAGACCAAAAGGTATTATTGTCGTAGTTTGAAAATTTCACCGAGTTTACTCAACTTTAGAAAGATGCGAGTAACTTGTTTAATCAAAAAAACAAAACAACTAACGGAGTATGTCACTTATGTTATTATTAGTGACAAAAACCTTGTTTTTAAGAGATTTTAGTGAAAATTATTTAATAATAATGAAAGGACCATGCCCTATAGAAGGTCTATAGAAGTTCCGGCCCACGGTACATCGTGGTGTACACAGACGAATTGTGTATTAAATGAAAGCATGGCATGTCAAAAACTCAATAAACTGAATGTTGGTTAAGAAAATAAGTCGCCTTTTTCAGATAAATCGACTTTTTTTCGTCAGTATGGGCACAATTTATTTCAACAATTTTCATATCAGAGGCATTTGTTTTATCGTTTTAGTCACTCGAAGTCAATTTTAACTAAATGTAATGTTGTTCACTTTGAATAAACTAACCAGAGCTGCTTCCAGAATCCAATGCATGCGAGAGTCAAGTGGGCATTTCCATTCCAGATTATCGTCATATAAAATAGCGGGGCCTAACTCCAAAGTTCGGGATAGGGTCGGAGACTCGGAGTCCATTAGCGTAAAATGGGTCAAAAAGTAAAGGATGCACGAGAAATACACACTCACTGCAAAACACTTCCAATACAAAACAAAACAACAAAACACAAACAAACGACAATCAAACGTTGTGACGTCGCCGTCGTCGTACTGTCACCATTGTCAAACTGACAGTAGATCAGCCGAGTATATAGTGCTGCCATTGTTCTATTGGAATCGATTACTAAATCGATTTTAATCTTGTTCACTACTGTTATAATCTAAAAAAATATTTTATCATTTCACTGGTTTTAATAAAAACTATATTTTTTGAAGTTATACTCAGTCAAACAAGAATTGCCGTTACAAATAATGTTAGTAATTAATAATATATTTTGTTGGTATCGATTTTTATATCGCATCGATGGTTTACGAGATTTTTTCGTACCTTGAGCAACGTCACTCGCATAAAAATCTTTGAATTGTTATTAAAATGGTTTTGGTGATGGCGACTTTATTACACAATAATTCCAATTGCATTATTCATAATAAATTGAATAATGATTTTTAAATTTTATGGAAAGTTTGTACACGGTATTTTAAAGTTGGGCCGTAGATGGGCGTAAGCCTTTTGAGACAGATAAAAATCATTAATCAAACCAGCAAAATATACTATTCAAAGATTTAAAATTTTAGTTACTTGAAATAAAACACTTTTTAACTGATACTAGCGCGGTTTTATATAAAGTACTTTGGTAATTAGTGCCCCGTGACCACGGCAGCTGCAAAGATGCCGAAACGTCGCGTCGGGAAAATAAAAAAAACTCAAACCAAATACCAACTAGTAATTAGTTACAAAGTACTTTCAAAACCGCGCTGGTATCCGTTAAAAAGTGTTTTATTTCATGTCTAGGAGCGCGTAAGCTTGAGAAGTGAATAATTTTAGTTACTTACTAAAAAGCTCTATTAATAGGTATGGGTATTCATTATTTGGAAAATTACTCGTTTTCATTTTACTTAATTTACTGTCTTCATAATTACACCAAAGAAGCTACTTTGGTGTAATTGTATTTGACGTTAATTAATATTAATTAAGCGTTATTTTTTTCCTTTGCTGTATTCATCGCTTTCAATTTATCAAAATTAATATCGATTCTTTATTAATTGTAACATAATTTTCGTGTTATTACTATTAGAGCCATTCAATTACGGGGACATTTTCTGATACGTAAGTGCCTATTTCATTTATGTTTTCTCATAGACATTCCTGGCTGATATTAATTATTATTTAATTAGTTTCGCGTTCGGAATCGTCTTTCTGTACGAAAATTAATTGCTCCACGCGAGGCACGACAAATTATATTTACCTCTATACCAAAATAAGTTCTACTTGACTTCCAATGAAAGTGGGACGGTATAGCTTTGCTAATAATCTACCAATTATAAAATAAAATAGGCTTTATTTATCTCTTACTAATAATTACATACCTGTATGTTAAAGTTTAGAATGAAATCTGGCACCTGAAGAAAGTTTAAAAAAAAGCCTGTGGTACGGGTCACCAGATCTTACCCCTACGAATGTATTAGTCCACAAAAATTAAGCTGCGTGCAGACGATAACACACGAACCGACTTCGACCCGAACTCAATTCAAACGTAGCCCACTCCTTGAAATACATCGCTTACAATTTTGAGTTTTATGACACATTAATAAGCTCTGTTATATTTTGTCGATGCAACTGCACACACCCCGCGCTCGACCCGAACTCAACTCAAACTCAACCCGAACTCAACTCAAACTCAACCCGAACTTACCTCAATCTCGCTTCAACATTACACACGAGTTTATTAATGTGTTATAAGACTCAAAATCGTATGCGATGTATTTCAAGGTGGGCTGCAGTTGAGAGTTTGAGTTGAGTTCAAGTCGAGGTCGGGTCGTGTGTTATCATCTGAACTGAACTGTAGTCTAGACATTTTCTTACAGGGATCAGGGGTGTCAAAGTGCTTTTTGTGTCGCCGATATCCTTTATGGTTTGGTTAATCTGTGACTGAAAATCTATGTATTTATCCAACAACTGATACAAAAACAAAGTAAAGAAAGGTAATGTTTAAAATAAAAGAGATGAAATTGCTTTAATTCCACACGCTTAACTTTTTTTAAATCTTTTTAACCGACTTCAAAAAAAGGAGGAGGTTCTCAAGTCGACGGTTTTTTTTTTTTTTTTTTTTTTTTTTTTTATGTATGTTTTAACATAGCTTCGTCAGTTGTTACCCGATTTGTACAATTCTTTTTTTAACTCAAAGAACATAGTTCGTGTGTGGTCCCATAAATTTTTTACAGAGATCTGGCCAGTAGTTTTTTCATAATCCTGAAAAATATCAAATATTTAGCTCGCCATCGCACGAGTTTTTATGGAATTTCGGACATAACTTCTTTGTTTATGAACCGATTTAGATGATTCTTTTTTTATTTGAAAGGGTATACTTCAAGAGTGGTCACAATTTAATTTCATTGTTATTGGACTTCGAACTTCGAAGATACATAAAGGAACTCTTCAAAATCAAATAGTATAAGTAAAGTGATTTAGGTTTTGGTAAGTTTATGGCAATCCAAAACAAACCAAATCATGGTTTGCGATGCAACGTTCTGGACTAGACTTGGACTACGATGACACAACGGAACTCCTCAAAAACAAACAGCGTAAATTTGGAAATTGAGTTCTGGGCATTTTACCATTGAAAATATTATAATATAAAGTTAAAAAATATTAACACGCTGCGCTTACATACCTACCACTAAAAAGTTGAAAATAAAAAAGCTTTTTAAAAAAAATAAAAACCGCCTTCAAAAAACTGAAAACAAAAACAGCTTAAAAATTAAATACCTCTAAAAAGCAAGAAATAATATTCGAATCATTCGTTACACATATCAATATTAATAAAACACGTCTAATGAAGTCGGGTGGGGCTTTAAGAAAAAAATTTAGTTGTCCTCCAGCCCCACCCGACTTCAATAGACGTGTTTTATTAATATTGATATGTGTAACGAATGATTCGAATATTATTTCTTGCTTTTTAGAGGTATTTAATTTTTAAGCTGTTTTTGTTTTCAGTTTTTTGAAGGCGGTTTTTTTCTGGTCAATTTTGCACATTTTGGTGTTCAACTAAAGCTGTTGACAAATAATGAAGATTGGATAAATTACCTATGATAAGTAGAAGAGCTTGGCTTGGCATTATAGTATATATACATAGATGTTTTGAATAATAATATGTAGTTTTGACTATAAGAAAATATGTATAATTATCGTCACCACCACAGTTGCATCTGAAAACCAGCGCCACTGTTTCAGGCAGCGGCACAAGCTGAGATGTTACCGTTTCAGCAAAAAAAAAATAGTAAATTTATTTTAATTCAATATTATTTGTGACTGTTTTGCTGAATATTTTTTTTCTATCCTATTCTATTTTTGGGTTCAGATAGTTAATTAATAGTTTCGATGTTAATTCATTTTGAGGGCTAATACTGGACTACCGTTTAATCGAAAATAACAAAATATTTTATGGACTTAAAATGTTTCTTTGTTTCAAATTAGTGTAGTCAAATTAGGTCAAATTTGCAAAAAGATCTGAAGAAATTCATGTAGTTGTAATTTTAATGGAATCATTAGAAAACAGTCATGAATATAAGTTTCCCCTGAGTTTGCACCATTTCGGTTATGTACAGAACATCGTTTTATGTTAGGTATTGACATTAAAGTCCCAACATTTTTAAATATAATTCCTACAACAACAGTTTCTTTCTGTGTTTTGTCACAATTTTAATTACCGATAGGTATGCAATGATAATTGCATACCTAGCTTGCTTAAATCAGATAAAAAGTTACCGAGATAATTGACAAAATCTAAACCTAGGAGGCGGTACCTTTATAACGTAGTTGTTTCTACAGATAAATCTAGAGTCTCTGTTAGCTAGATCTCACCAAGAGTGTTGAGATCTAGCCAACACTGCCCAGACGTGATTACTCGGCCATGATCGAGAGAAAATCGGAGAATAATCCAATTATCTATGCATTAACCCTTTTCAGGCTATTGAGTACACAACCCTAACCCCTCGGCCACGCTTGACAACACCGCACGCACGTTCTGCGTCTTGCGATTCAGCAACCACTGCGCGCTATCTCTACTCGATTTCTCAGCTCGTTGTTGCGACAGCGCAGTAGTCGATGAACCGCAAAAAGCAGGACACGCACGGGGTAATGTAGTTGCCGAGGCCTAAAACGTGTGTATCCTTTTTTGAATGAACTTCAGCGTTTCATTTGAATAGTGACCGAGCATGGCAGTCAACGTGTGATAGACGTTCCACTTATCTGAATTCCAGTCGACCGAGCTTTTAAGCTGGGCACTTTACTCACTTTTCAGAAAGCACATTTAGCACGTTCACTCAATTTTCAGAAGGTTACATTTATTATAATTTTAAAACTGTAATTCTTAAGGTATACATTTAAATGTTTAAATTTTTATAAATGCAATGATTCATTAATTTGTTGCATAGAATTTTTTTTGTTTACAAAATAGTAATCGAAAATATCTGTTGCTATTTTTCTATTTTATAATTATTTCAGTAATGAGTATAAGATGTTGATAATCAAACAAAACAATTAATAATTAGCAGTAGTAAATTCTGAAACATAAACAAATAACAGTAGCAATGACAAAACAATACGCAAATTTCGTACATCCAATTGAATTTTCGGCAAACAATCTGCCGTTTACGGTTAAACAAACTTACAACACCATGAATGTAATATTGTACCCACAGCGTCCCCGAGGACTTTATTCTGAATTTCCCAGTTCTGGGCCCGCTTGATGGCCTTATTGTTACAAGCAGGTGAAAAGCCAAGAGACAGAGTCCATAAATTATTTGAAAACTTCCGTTTTACGTGTCAAAGAACAAGAAAAGATTAATATTACAGATGGGCTAATTCTTAAAGAGCTTTTAATGGTTCCTTATTATGTAGAGATTTGATACACTGATTCAACAAAACAAACACATTGAGTTCGATAAATTTACTATACCTACATTAATACAGTTGTTGGCTTCAGGCCTCTAAATACACTACGACAAGTGCAAAATATTTTAGTGGTTTGCTATGGTCCCGGGACCATTCCTGTTTAGGGCGGTACGCGACAGAATTTACATTACATTTTATTGCTCTCAATGCCTACATTTTTTAAAAGCCACAGAAAAAAATACAATTCAGTGTTATGGCAGGAACTTCAACCTGAATGAATGACTACAGTCATTTCACTCCCCTGTGATTGAGTTCGGGTTGAGTTCGGGTCGAGCGCGGGCCGTGTGCAGTTGCATCCACAAAATATAATGGAGCTTATTAATGTGTCATAAAACTCAAAATTGCTCAAAAAAGCGATGTATTTCAAGGAGTGGCCTATGCGTTTGAATTGAGTTCGAGTTGAGGTCGGGTCGTGTGTTATCATCTGAACGCAGCTCAGTGCACCATTTTGATGTATTTTTAGCAATAAAGTTTGAACAAATAAATAAAAATTAATTGAGGAGCTCGGTGGCGCAGTGGTTAAGTGCCTGGCCCTGCGTTTGCGGAGTTCTTCGGTGCTTCGGAAGGCAGGTTAAGCCATTGATCCCAGCTGCATAGTCGTTAATACCCACCAATCTTCATGGGGCTCGCTTGGTGGGTTATGGGCATGGCTCATCCTCTTTATCCACCCATAGGGAAGGCCTGTGTACCCCAGCAACGGGTCGAAATAAAAAATACTTAACCCTTTCCAGTTCACCGACTAAGAACAAAAATGATGCGCTACGACAGTAAAATAATTATTTTATAGCGTCGTAACTCTCAGAATTATTCTTCAACAATATTGTTGGACTCTCAACTCAAATCTATAAAACACAATTTTGTTGTTGAGACACCTGACTTTATAATACGCTTTAGTTTTCAGAGTTCTATAAAAAAACTAAAACACTAGCAATAATACTCATTAAATTTATATCTTTATGAAATGTATTAAAATTCATTCACATTAGTTTTAAATATATTTGATTAAATATTATTTTAAACCATATTTGATATATTATGTTCCTATAACGAGGCGTACTTGTCAAATATTTTTTAAAGCATTTAAACTTTTTAAAAATTAAGAGATACTTAGTCTCCTTATTAAATTGCACACGAAGGGAATTCAAATTAGGCACTCTTTTTCAAAATGCTCCAGATATTAAGTCAAGTAGGTATTTTAATCTAAAAATGCGAACTAGCTTCATAAGCTCGAAGTCACGTGTCATTATGTCACTCATCTCATAAAGCATTCCACTGGCAGCAGCGTCCATTACGCATTGCGTACTATTAACATTCCACTCTGTCATAGTGGAGACGAGCTCTATAAAGATAACGACACGACATTTACAACGACAACGTTGTTTGGTACGAGGGGTTTGAATAAACCTATAAACATCATCTGCTTGAATTAGGGTTCTTAGGCAAATGTATAGCCATAAGAAACATGCGATGTATTTTAGTCAAAATCTTGTTCTAGGGTGATTATAAGTTTCTAAATGAGTTTGTCATTATTAGTTTTTAGATTAAATTTAACGTATTTTTACAGGTGTAAACTATTCCACGCCCGACGAAGATTTTTGTGTGCCAAAGAGCATTACTTGCTTATCTTTTAAAAGCATTCATAAATAGCGTAATATGCCTTATCCCATAGCTTATGAATCTCGCTTTTATTAACCGACCGAAGTCAGCTTTCCATTCGACCGCCCAAGATGAATATCAATGAGGCGAAGAATTAAATTTTAATATTTTCAAGATGGCCGCCGATGTACAGCAGCAGCTACGTAAGTGGGTGCTTCAGCTTGAATTATGTCGGTATTGCAGTTTTTCCACTGTATATACCAAAATATTGAAGTCAATTTCTCAATATTGCTTATTTTCGTATGTAATACTTCGATCATCTATACCTGTGGATATTGCATGACAATGGCATTTCTGGGACACTTTTAACTCCCCCAAAACGCAGCCCACTATGAAAGTCTCCCAAGACTTGTCATACAACTTGACATTTAGTGTCGCGTGATTTGTCAAACGGCATGTGCCACATTTCAGCTTTGTTATTGTATGACCTACTACATCCTCAGGTATAGATGATCGAAGATGTAATAATAACTTCGAGCAACGCCGGCTTCGTCCCGAAATAATAATAATAATAAAAATCTTTATTCTCACCATAACCTATTAATGTAACTACCAAATGCAAAATACATCACGCAATTAAGGATTGAGTCACACGAACTACTGAAAATTAAGTTAAGTTTGCACAAGGTACCTATTTGGATAACTAGTGGAATTTAAATCGCTTTGTAAATCCGTAAAAAACTACGTAATTACATTGCAAAACTCTTTGAAATAATTTGAATATGAATTTCAAAAAAGCTCGCTGAAACAAACCGGCTGAAAGTCAAGAGTGCAGCATGATAGATGAAACTGCAATATTCAGAAGCCGAGCTTTACACTACTTGACTGAAATAAAAATATTTCGTATGAAAGGAAAGAATCGTACAAAGTGGAAAGAAGCGCAGTTTTTGCTGGAACTGGATGAACTGTGGGTGAACTGAACCGTTTGAGTAAAACTGAATTTGCGAAAAGAAATAGTGTGATCTGCAAATGGACGAACGAATGAAGTGGAACCCAATCTTTCCCTATGCAAGTAGTAAAGATTGTTTTGCTATAGCTGAATTTACTACTACTTACTTCAATACTATTCTATATACTACTACTTCAATACCGCATAGTTGGTACTTGCAATCATTAATTTTAATAAGAAATGATTGTGAGTACTATCCCATTAATAATTCGCACCACTTCTAATCTAACAGACTATCCTGCAAAGAGTTTGAAAGAACAATCTTTGCTCAGGCTATTTTTTTTTCTGTCATCGGCCACAAAGGATGATGAGTGTTCTGGTCTAAGCCTCCTCTAGCAATGTCTTATAATAATTGGAATGTTCCTTTTATTTTAATCATTTTATTGTATTAGTTTTTAAGGAATGCGTTATACGCAAACCGAACTCATCATTTTCATAACTTTAATGACCTAAAACTCCATAAATACTAACAATTAACATAAAAATATTCTTATGGAATTAACAAAAAGCATGGATTTGGAAAGAGGGTATTTACACGGAGCGACTTGGCAGGCGACTTAAGTCAATCAGGGCTTTTTATCGACAATCGCATGTGAAATCTAATCGCAAACCTAATTTCAATGAGGTGGCGATTCGATTTTACAAATGATTGTTGATAAAAACGCTAATTGACTAAAGTTGCCTGCCAAGTCCCTCCGTGTAAATACCCTTTAAGCCAGCAAGTGAGCCGAATGTGTCTAGGAGGTATTAATGAGTGACGTCCTAAGACCGTGCTCGGGAACAATGGCTTAAGCACTCCGTCTGGAAGAATAATGAAATAAGTTCTTAATGTCCTTACTTAGCGGCTCAACGCCTTTTGGTTTAATGTACGGGCCGAATGTGGTCATTGTTCACTGTACTGAATTTTTATTATTATCAGCATCATAATAATAAAATTAATCCATTTCAATAAATTTAGAAGTTTTATTACACCAGAAAAATATTGTAGCGGTTAACTATAAAAGTTTTAGACAAAAACCTGACGTTTGTTTATTTTAATGCAAAAAAATAACAAAATGAAACGAAAATAGACCACATTACTTACATTCCTCTAATTCCAAAGTTAGTACTTAGCTAAACCACTCGTGTTATTGAAATCAGAGACAACGTTGGAATTACAAACACCCAGACCTGAGCCAATACCTGTGTATACAACGTGTTAATGAATTAACGCAAAATGAGAAAACCGTTTCTTCGGACCATCAAACTGAACCACTTTTACTATGGGACCAACTCTGAAATCGCGAAAATAAATATCTGCTGCTTCATACATTTTTATATTTTCGTTATTAATTTTTGTATGAAACAGCTGAATTTTTTTCGCGATTTCAGAGTTGGTCCCATAGTAAAAGTTGTTCAGTTTGATGGTCCGAAGAAACGGTTTTCTCATTTTGCGTTAATTCATTAAAACATTGTATAGAAAAGTTAGTTTTCTAATTTGACCCAGCCGGGGATCGACCACGGGACTTCAGAGACACTTTGAAAACTGGTATACAAAACACTCGACCACGGAGGTCATCGATTTACAAAAACGTAGTTTAGAAAACTGATAAATGTAATATCGATATTATATATGTAGATACTTAGGTAAGGAATAAGTAGTTTGAACAAAAGTTTATCGCAAACTCTTTACGCTTTTTTTAGTGTTTCCCATTAAGTGCGACATCCAAGGGTATAGGAGCTTTCATTCCTGATTTCAGACAAAACAAACAACTGAATCATATCGTAAAGTCTCAATTCATTCGCGCGACAGAGCGATTTGCTGCTGTCTTCGTAAACGGCGCTAGAAAAATACCCCCCTTTGGAGAAATCTGTCGTCTCGGGATCGGGATTTGGGAAGATACAAATATCCCGCATCAAACATGCTTCGTTCTATATGTTTAGGTTTCTCTAAACTTGCTATTTCGAGAGCTGATTAAAGGGCACTTTAATTGTTTGAAAATACTGAGTAGAAGGTAACTCTACGTTTCGAAGTTTTTTTCAATTATGAAGTTATAGTAAATAGTGCTTTTAGTCATTACTGAAAGTGAAATTGATGACTGATATTCTTAAAAGTTTGGTGGAATATTTATATCGTATCATGAGAATTCTTTTCACCATTAACCAATAAATATGTTCCAACTAACAATAAATTTAACTTTCAGCCGTATAAACGTAATTAATAACTTCGACTCTGATTTAATAAACTAGTCAACCACTCCTATTTGCGAAGACCAGCTTGCAATTAAATCGATTACCAATTTAATCGATTGCGAGTCATTACCGCTCGGTTAACATGTCAGCTCGGTCATTAAGTGATGCTCATCGATATTAATATAATCAGTTGGAAACACTTTAGGTTTCCACTTAATCCTCTGAAAATAGTGCATTATTTATATGGAAATATTTTACTGTGTTAAAATTACAGTAAGTTCTTAGTGTATTTTATACTTTTAGGGCAATTTGTAAAAGTCACTAGCAAACGTTTAAAAATGCTAATACTTGTTGATTCAAAAACACACAAATCATCCTTACTTAATATTATAAATGCAAAAGTCCGTTTGTTTGTTTATTTGTTTGTTTGTTTGTTACGCCTCCACGTTTTAACTACTGACCCGATCATCATGAAATTTTGCATAGACGTTATTAGGGGTACAGAAAAGGACATAGGGTACCTTTCATCCAGAAAAAACATACAGTTCCCGAGGAATAGCAAAAAACTGTCCACGCAGACGAAGTCGCGGGCGGCCGCTAGTAATGTTTTAAACGGGTCGAATTGAGTACCTCCCTCCTTTTGAAGTCGATACATTGGCAACATCGTTTTGATGATTGGCAATTCAATGTTTCGGTTTGGCTGTAGGACAGTAAGGAATTGTCGAATCAGGAGTTGGCGAGCCGGGAGTTGGCGAATCGGGAGTTGGCGAATCAGGAATTGCCGAAAAAGGAAGTTGGCAAATATGGAAACAGGGAAAAATATCATCCAAGAACACCATATCATGCAATGCGTGTACATTTCTTCATCCTTTACGATGAACAGTCGTACCAAACCAAACTCTTTTTGAACGTATGACATTGGTAGGGATGGTGGTTATAAGTATCCAAGTTTCATCTTAGCATACATTTAAAAGTTTTCTAATAAAATAACGTTATATTTTTTTTCATTTTAAAATGACAGCCAACGTGTGAGGAGATCAACCGTCGAGTCAAGTAATATCTATATGAGAAAATCTCGTTTCGTTAAAGCAAACGTGAATACTGTGCAGACCTGCAACCCCGAGTTCAACCTTTTTCAATGCAAATGAAATTGGATCTTCAGCTTTTGGGATTTAAATTCAGTTTCTATTGGATGAATCAATTACCTTTGTGTGGTGAGCACGCGCTCCAAATCAGTGGTGAGAGAGACATGGCCTAGTGTAGTGAGTGTTTCACTCGACCATTTCCATTTCAAATGAGCGGTGACAACGCTGAATAGTGCACATTATTCGAACTATGGCGGAAACTGAAGCTGAATTGAGTGTTTGTACAAGTTTTTAAACGTTAAGAACTTTCAAAAAGTTGTACAAGTATGAAAGCTTTTTACTTCTCTACCCTATGTTAAGGAATTTCTACTTCCACTCCTCTTCTTCACAATGCACTTTTGGTTCTTCTTCAAATCTCACTCTTGAAATCCCACGTTATTGATTTGTTTTCCTGTCCTATTCCTCTCTAACCATGCTGTCCCATTAAGTAATTCACTTCCAGACCAGACGGTATCAGGAAAACTCGTATACGCTCGAGAACTTTCAGATTTTAAGTCAGAAAAAAACTTGTCATCTACCTAGCACCCATCTTCATTTTTCCTGCATGTCAATTGAACACTCAATGACTAGAATGAAATTAACGGTAGATCGCACTTCTAAATAATACAACTACAATATTCCTTCAAACAGAATTAAATGACATCAATTAATTACTCCATCGAGCTATAACTAATTAACTAGCCTTTACAAGTTAACTCATTCCGGGTTTACTATTCAAAATGGTCTTATTACAAAGGATCTCATTTAGTTTTAATACAACCAATCCCTTTTCAAATTACACGATGTTCATTTTAAACTGCACTTGTTTTCTTTTAATAATCCCATAGAAATTGGATACTGCTACGGCGGCACCTGTAATGGCTGCTCGTTTTGGGCCTCAAAGAGGGTCGCTCGCTTACAATTAATATTTAATTAGTGAAAGCATTTGAAATCCTAATTTAAATACTCCTAGTGAACATTGTTTTGGTACTTCTATTCGAAATTATTGTCTCCGTTTATTATGGGTTCAGTGAGTTTGATTGAAAGCAAATGATTTCATACTATAAAGTTGACGTCATTTGGAAAGTACAATAATAAACTTTGATGCTTGGTAATAAAGTATATTTTTATTAGTAAGATATTAGTTTTAGTGTTTCAGATTTATAGCGAGATTCGTACTAACTTCGTATCTTATTTGAGTATAGAGTATTGTTAGTGAAGAAAAATAAACTGTGTTGTTGTTAACGTAAACACAGTAAAATAATTATTGTATTAGACCATCATTGCTTAAGAAAATAACTACGAGTATATTAGGTATAAGTTTATACCTGGGCGTCCGGGCTTTGCTCGGTTATTACTATTTATTGTAATATGGCGGTGTTTAGGTGATAATCTACATTGTTATCTTAAACATTAACTATTTTTTTTAAACTTCTCTAAAAAAACACAAATTAAAAAAGAAATATAAACTTGAACATATAAAAAAAAACAAAAGATACATACAAATAAATATACAAGATTGCTCGTTTAAACGTATAAGATTCTTTTCAATGCTACTAACAAAGCAATGTAAAATAAACATAACAATGTTATAGCTACAAAGTCATCCCCCACTTTACATTCTCGGCAAGCGCACTTTAGCTGGCGCATTAAGCATATCTGCATGTGACACTTTGTGTGACAAAAAGTTGGATGCAAAACAGATTCACAAAGTGGAGTGTGCATTAAGACACAGTACATAATTTAAAAAACAAAGTTGATCAGGGAAATAGCAAATTATTATTGTTACATAAGTGCAATTTAAACTTTATTATTGAATACGACGAGAAGTGTTATTAATTGTGTTATTAAATTTACTTTCTGAAAATGTTCTGATTTTCTCAATTGCATTTCTATAACTTTATTTCACGGTCTAAGAAATCCACCAAAAAGTGTAATATTATGTAAACTGTCATGTTTTATGTAAGTATTTAAAATTTTCCCTTTCAAGTGCGGACAGGTGCAACGTGAGAGAAATATTTTATTTACGAGTAGGTTATCATAACGTGTGAAGCAAATTTGTCATTACACCGACGCCGAAATTTTAACTAGGTGCTAAATTTTGTATACATTGTTACAGGCTGACTTGATGCTTGAAAAATATTTTATTAGCGATTAAACCTAGCTCGTGAACACAACTGACAGAACGTACGTAAGTAATTAAACCCGTAAGTATCCAGATGCTCTTTTTACGCATTTACAAAGCATTTACAACTTTATTCATTCTCAACTCACTTTATTGCTTCTTTCTTAGATACTCGTACGTAGTGAAACTGACATAAAACTATTCACTTCTCAAGCTTACGCGCTCACTAGACATGAAATAAAACACTTTTTAACGGATACTCGCGCGGTTTAGTTGAAAGTACTTTGGTAATTAGTTGGTATTTGGTTTGATTTTTGATTTTCCCGACGTTTTGGCACTTTTGCAGCTGCATTGGTTGACTGAAGTTGGGGACTGAAGCTACTCGTGAGCCTACCCTCAAGCGATGATTTTTTGCCGAATAAAAAATAAAACCAAATACCAACTAATTACTTAAGAGCCCGTCCCTATTTTGCCGCTGACTGCAGCTCTCTCGCTCGCACATTTCATGTTTTCTCATGATTTCTTAAATCTGAGTGCACAATTGAAAAATTTGTCTCGGCCACTTTTCGCAATATAAAATTGCAGACATTTTAAAATATAATTCAGTTTTCTGTTGCTAAAGTACAAAAAGTTATCGTTTCTAACAGTAATTTGAACTGGCAAATGCGATAATTTTTTGTACTTCAGCAACTCGAAACTGAAATATATGTTGAAATGTCCGTAATCTTATATTGCGGAAACTGGCCGAGACATATTTTTCATTTACGTACTCAGATTTACAAAATCTTGAGAAAAGATGAAATGTGCGAGCGAGAGCGCGGCAGTAAGCGGCAAAATCGGTACGGAGCCTTAAAGTACTTTCGATAAAACCGCGCTAGTATCCGTTAAAAAGTGTTTTATTTCATGACATAAAACTATTTATTTTTGAACCTCTGAAGTGCAATAAATCTACAGAATGACAGAATTATGTACAATGCCGTGATTTTCGCATTTTTATTAAAATAAACCCCAAAAGCAGTCTGCTCAGCTTTCATCTCGTGCACAATTCTCTTCACCGTTATGTCAGCAATGAGCTCAGAGCACATTATACAAGCATTCATACCCGTGACATATTGTGGACAATCACGCTAAATGCCGCGAGTCTGCTGCTCCTGCCTTCTGCTATTAGTCACAGTATTAAGGGATTCGGGACTTAAACTTGAGTTGTGCATTGTGAAAGCTTGGGAAATAAAAGGGAGTGAGGGCCGGGAAATAATGTACGAGTATCATGAGCGTTATTTCTGCAGCAGTAAATAAAAGGACAAATGAAACGTGAAGCACATTTTTACGTGTTAATGTTTGTATAAAAATATTCTAATGCAGATAAAAGTTAATTGGAGTGGACTTAGTTTTATTGGATGCAATCTGCTATGTCTTAAACATAATTCTTGTTTCTAATTAAGAAGTTTGTCCAATCCTGAATGTAGAGTTATCTCATTTCGTTCCACTTTAATAATCATGATATCACAGTAACTTCTTGCAATATAATTTCACCATCTAACCAGGAAGGTATCTTTTTTTCTGCTAAGTTAGTTCTGATTCCGCATTTTCTCCACTCTGCAGATATCATTTGCCATGAAAAATCAACACGGGAAAAGCAACATTACATAACACACTTCACGCGAAATTCCGATAAAGTCCAAACACGTTAAATTCACCCCGTCATCAACCTTTTCGGAAGCCGGGATTACGGGATCTAGAACCCACCTCCGAACACTCGACTCAGCTAAGCCGAGTGAGTCCGTGGGTTACAAGGAATTTGACTACCGCTCTATTTGCCTTTATAGCTCTGAGGAAAAAACGATTTCGATATCCGATAAGGCTGTTTCAGCCTACTTGACTCCAGCTCAAGCATAATAAAAAACAGTTGCTGTTAAAATAAATCTGTAAGATGCGCGAAGATTATTTTATCTTCTCGATTCGGGAATGGTATACGCGAATCATTGATGAGAAATTACTGAAAAATTAAGCATTATAATACAGCTGATACTGAATAGGTAACAAAAATTATAAGATTTTGTTTAGTATGACGTTAATGAACTTCCAAATTTCGCAGCTATGAAACATCAAAACGACTTCAACTCAATCCACATCTTATGGCATCAGGGTGAGAGCGTTACCTCTCCAAATGAAGCAAAAACGTCACAGAGTTACGGCCGTTTTTTAATTTAGGCTGCTTTCGGTGGCAGCTGCCGTTTATTAGCATGCACAACGGGCCCCTTTAATAGCGAACTTCGACATTTCACTAATGGAAAATTTATTGTGAACGTTATATTGAGAAATTCCGAGAATGCCAACGCAATTGTCCTAAGCGGGTGCTGAATTTGGACAATTCGCCAATCGGTCGAGAATTTGAGGGTAAGCAATTAAATGGTATGTGAAAAAGTTTATCTGTATTATTCTCCTTCAAATAAAAATATAACATTTCGATAAATCACGATTTACGTAAATAAAGTAACTTACGTCACAAAATAGAACCGAATGTAAAAATTTACAACATTGCTTTTATCAAGTAAAACTAACTGAAGATATTGTACTAAAAATAAAATTTTTGCTCACCTAAAATGGAATGCAATGTGGCCTCAATGCTATAGTCAATGAACTGCATATATATGAATGTGATCTATGGTAGGTAGGCAAACATTTCTTCGTCGTGTCTGTTCTAGTACGTAGTACTCAAAGATCAGGGCTGAAACCTAAGAAAAAATACTTATACGTATATTTTCGAGTGAAACCACTTCACTGTTTTTATATGACTCTCAAATACACAAATATTCAAAAAGTAAAAACTTTGATGTAGAATGACATGACCCAAACGAAATTAAACATCACAAAACTTGGAAAATATGGAATAAATCCTTTTTCCTCCAAAAGGTATCTACCTATTTGCGTATCAAAACTACAAACTCCGCGTTATGAATACGTAACAAGTAACCCAATATTTGGGATGGAGTAAGTGAATCACGTGGTATAACTTTATTTGCGTATTCAAAGCGTCTAGAAAAGTCAAAAAGGGAAATAGAAAAAGTTCGGGATGTTCCCTCGAACGGCGCAATTTTCTATAAGTCATTTAGTAAATGATAAAAATAATGGATTTCTTTATTCTATTCCATTTATTTTTATTTTGATATACTGCTCTACATCAGCGTGAAATGAATTGTCTGAGTGAAGTACAATGTATCCTCTAAACTTGTATGCGACTGCTCCTAATGCAATTTAAATAACATCGATGCTGTACCTATATTTTTGAAAAAAGGAAACTTTATTTTAGAATAAAACGTTTTCAAACTTACTGTAAAAGCGATGTGATCAAAACACATTTAAATATTGTGTGAATAAACTTAATGTAAATAATTTAGTTGTATTTTTATATTATCGATTTTTTTACTATGACTTCTTAAATTGGCCAACCAAGATGCCATGTTCTTTAGCTAACGTTTGTCGCATTGCATCAAACTGACACTGCAGGCGAGCACAAATGCTAGCGCTCAGCTGTCTCTATCATGAACTGCAAATATCGCTAAACCCCGGAACAACCCCGGGAGCGTGAAATTAAATTTTCTGACCGCAGTCTCATACCCTGCAGATGTAAAGGACCGCTTCTTGTCACCTGGGAGCGAAAACCACGTTAGAAAGCTGTGTTTACTTACACTTCGGTAATATATAATAATAATATGACTATAACATTGAGGATGAGTCAAATGGTTAAAAAAACGTTAACGGTCATCCGCTACAGAAGGTCTAAATCAATTTGAATTTAATAATGGATCAAAATTGTTTCGTGCCTTTGCCTTCCTTGCTATTCGTGATTGGTTTATTATGCATTAGCTTTTTTGTGTATTTCTAGTTCCAAACATCTAGCTAATCATAAGGCCAGTCCGCAGTTCGCAAATCAAGATAGGCCTGCGTTAATTTCTAGATTTGTTCCATGTTAGTCATCTGCGCCAGTCCTAGACGCTACATTGACAAATGGTGGTCCTTATCTAGTCTCATATTGTGACGTATTACTGTGTCGACCCATATTGTGCGCCCTATTTGCCACTGTCTGACTTCAGCGCTGAAAACATTTACATTCGGAGTGAAATAAATTATTTAAATCACGAGACCAAGACTTGTTATAAAAAGATTAATATTTACACAACGTATAATTACAAACAATGTTTTATGTTCGTTAGTAGGTAGTATGTGTTATTTATCACTTTGTAAACGTCAAAATGACTTTCCTAACTCATGTTCCAATGGTCCGTGGTTCCGATTCGAATGGAACATGACTTTCAAATTTTGAAGATTCCATTATATTTTTTAATAATTTCCTTGATTAAAACAATACTCAGATTAATTTTAACTTTCGTATACTGACCGCTCCGTCCATCACTGTATTCTACTTCGGCCAAAAGGAACGGACTCATATCAAATATTTATCCGCTCGCCCGTTTTGGATTAGCGACTACGAAAATACAAAGTACCAAAACTCTATTTATACACTACATTGTGCTAAAACTACGCGGCAACTACTTATATAGTTTCATAATACTCTGTAGTATGATTTAACGATTTAGGAATAGCCTTTTGAAATAAAAGCCACAACGTTACGTAAATACTAAAAAGTTTAAAGTGTTTGAGTTAAATTAGATGTTGCTAGCTTGTTAAGTACTAACTTACACTAGGACACGATAAACTCGAGATTAAAATTAATAGTCAACTTTTTAAGAAATATTTATGAACAATTTTCCCAATATTCTCTTGCCGAATCACTTTGTAGTTACTATAACTTTGTAAATACTTTTATAGGTAGAGTATTTTTGAACCGATTGCGTAGATTCTAGCCTTCAAAAGTGTGATTAGTTTTATTAAATCAGATAATGCATTACCTTACCATGCATAATGCTCCGTCAAGCAGATTTTAGTATATTTAATTATTACACCATGTGTGATTTAAGAATGTACTTTGTACAATAAATTAAAATTGATAAACTCTTTTTTCAGATAAACTTTAGAAATTAAGTGATTTTGAATTGTCTATATTTTCCTACCGTCGCAATGTGATATCCACCTAACAGAGTTTAAGAACAAATGATTTAATTTTTGAAAAAGAAAATTGTTTGCTACCGACGCAAGAATTTAAAAACGACAGTTAATTTTATTTAGCCAGTATTAATTGGATATAAAAACGATAAATAGCGTGTTAAGAATAGATTAAAAACGCATGTTACAACAATCTGATTAGTAAGACAACCTTTTGCCATCAGTAGGACATTATCAGTGATGTTAAGGAGCTCCGTAACCAAAACTATTAGATATCCGAAAAAATCTATCCGTAACCGTAACCGAATCCGATATAAAAGTTTCGGATAATTTTGGATACGGGTGGATTCTAAATGAGACTCGTTTTTACAGGTACTTCTGCCCGACCGAACCGGCATACTTGTTTTACTTTTACAATATCTTAAAAATCTAATACCCGTAGTATATAGTATCCATAACTATCCGAAACTAATATAATCCGAAAAACATTCATATCCGTAACCGTATCCGAAACCGATGTAATATTACTTCTATATCCATATCCGTAGGTATACAACATCCCTGGACATTATTATGACGTAAAAAAATCGAATACGTTACATTTCCTTTGATAAGTTACTTACTAAAAAGTTTACCTTTCCAAGTGACCAACGACGACAATTTTTTATCAAAGCTAAATTATCGGAAAAACGCCAACTTCGCCTGCGAGGGATACATAAATACGAAACAGTATTTTTCTTGGCAAAAGTTAAATAGCTCCCCATTTCTACTGAAAGGTCAAGATATAACTGTCGTTTCTTTTAAATATTTTTGAACATTCAATCGGAGATAAGGCCTACGAGAAATAATGTTAATCCCACCAATAACATTTTCATGTATAATGTTGCCAAGACTTCCATATGGCTTACACTGTTAAAAAGTTATCAGACCTCATGTAGAGCCAAGCTTCTTACTTTACGCGGCCTAACTCTACAAGCCCAACTTCAAAAACTCTTCACCTTAGTTGGACCAAAAGTCTTAAATAAACGTATTATTATTGTTATTGTATCTCGGCTGGAAACTCTCGGGACGAAGCCCGGTCCTTTTGCCAGGCTTGCGTGGGGACATGGGTCCAACACGTAGAGGCCCTTTGAGACTGTTTTAATATAGCACATGCCGGGATCCGCTCCCCACTACACGCAAAAGTGCGCAGACGGAAGCGGACCCCGGCAGGTACATAGACTATTGCGAGTGTGAGAATACATAAAAATAAATAAATGGGCTATTGGATGAAAGGATAGTGGGTTGGAATACTGGGCTATGGGGTGAGATTACGGACTTCCGCCTTTTCCTACATCTCACAAACTCGAACCGTCGGCGGAAGGTGGCTCGCCGCCCGCTAGATGGGCACCCCAAACTGGTCAGCAACTGCCGACCGGGGTGCAACACCGGCGCGGGCAACTCAGGGTGTAGAGAGGTGTACACCGCTTTCTACCCACTGTATAAGGGACAGTGTGCCAACTCGCGTCTTACGCATGTTTCACTTCCACCCTGCGAGCGTATAGCTCTAACGACTCCACCCTGGACGGCCGCTGAAGGCGAGCCAGGGGCGGGAGTCCGCAGGCCCCCTTGGGGCCCACCCCTGCTGCGGGGACGAGAGCCTGGATTGACTCCCGGGAGCACTCGGGTCCGTGGTGTCGCTACTCACCAACAGCTCGCCACAAGCTGCCCTGCGGGCTTATTGTTATTATTATTATTATTATTAGTCAAAATATGTGGCTTGGCCGTTTCGTTACTACAAGAACTATTGTTGAACAGTAAATAAATTTTTCCATGTAGCAGACAAAGACTTGTCATTTAAGTACCATAAAAATCGTAAAGTATTAAATATTTGAAACGTCTAATCACTACTGTTTTTACCACAAACTCGATTACATAGGAAAGGCAGGCTAGCTTTAATATCAATAAATAACTACATTTATTATTTTTTACCATAAAAACATTGTAATGTAGAGCTTACGGTCGTTTCCACTTAAGTGTTGAAGATTTGCTTCTTCTTAATTCTTTCTCTGTCGTTTTTCCCTTCTCTTTCCCCAAGTTGTCAATTTTCAATTCAAACTGAAACTTCGACATCGTCAATTCGATATGGAAAATGAAAACCACACAACATTTACTTATGGTTAAAGCTATCCTAAAAACGCGACAGGGTAATCGAAATAAAAAGTATGGATACTCATTTTACTGCACAAAACACCTACATGCCACAAGAGTGAACTGAAATTAGTCACAACAAAAACAAACTGCGCTAAATTATTTCTAACGCCGAGGTATTAAAGCTTAATTTCCTACAATTCCCTTGGCTCGGTAAGGGTTGACGCGTTCATAAGCTTATCTCATTTAGCGTTTAAATTTTTCAGCGGCCAGCAGTTGCCAGCTATGAGACTCTAACATTCATGACGTCACAGGCGTACCACCTTTGGGACCACCGGAAAGGTGCTTTTGTGTGATGAATTGTGTATGTTTAGGGCACATTTGGAAATATGTTGGAATTACTTCACCCGTGAAGTGAATAAAAAATTACGTGGCTTGTTTATCGTGCTTGTTTGCACTCATAAAGTTGGATGGTTTGTGAAAAAATTTTGTAACACATGTTTGAATGCAAAAAAAAAGTATTGCATAAAACTTTACCTTTCATCTCTCTGTAAATTACCTTAATATCGATCGTCTTTTTCTGAACTTTAAACTTATAACCAAACCTAGTTTCAGTGAATATTTTATTACAATAAATGCGGCAGAGAGATTACTGTAAGGCAAGTTACAAACAGTTTTAACTATTCATGGTTTTTGATTGAGTTGTTTGCAGATCATCAAATATTCATTCATTAAAATTTAGTTTCTGAAATTACTTTCCATTCTTTATATTTTTAGCGACGTATAATTTGTTTTTATATTAAATCATCAGTTTTATTATTTCATTGTTTTTCAAGTCACTTTAATGAAACTTTAAACTTGTCACCTACAGTTATAATAAGGTAGGTAATCATAATTAGAGAACGAAGTTATGAAGTTGGCATAAAATGTTAAGACCAGATCAAGATATACCTACTTACTTAGTTAGTTATACTATTATAATATTCTGTCGTTATTACATAAGTGTTTTAAAAAGCTGTTGGAATTTTAGTATTAAACATGTACAATAAAAGCTTGTCTATATTTGTACATTTCATCAACAAACTGCGTTTATGCTATTCTGTTCACATAAAAATCTATCTGTCTATTTAACGTCGTTATATAATTGGGACCATTTTAGCCGTAATATCACTAAGTACTACATAACTACGAGCAAAAATAACTCGTTGCTCGGTATACTAACACGACATTGATCAAACGCAAAATTGGTAGCCACTGCAACCACATCCATGTTCAACTGTGACGAAATAATTTTAAAAGATAGCTTTTATGTTCTACCTAATAAGAACAAATGTCGCTTGCTGGTACCTATTTAAGGCTCCATTTTGAAAGCAATTCATTCGTGAACTTTTAAGCTCTATCCGAATTTAATTAAGAAGTAATTAACATGGTTTATGCATACTAATGTTTGGGACTTACGAGTTTTACCCGAAAGATAGGGTATATAAGATACTATATCATCTACTTAGGTTAGCTAAGCTATGCTTTTGTAAAACGGTGATTTGAAAACTAAAATATTAAGAATTAGAAGATAAAATTAAGGTAACCTAATTTAAGAAGGCAGACTTTTACTTCGGCATTACCAAGTTTTGCTAAATAAATATTCTTAAGTAAATTATTGGTAAGTAACCAAAGTAGACCGTTGTTGCCTTGTATAGTAGCAAAATAATATTTTCATTTGAGATTCTGGTTTTTACAAACGTATGAAGTAGATACTTGGGGTCCAATCACGCTATTTTCAGATGTCTTTCACGTTTTACAGAACGGTGTATAAATACTGTATCTTTTTAATTTACTTATCTTATATCAGTTCTCAAGATTCATTCTCCTCGCCACATACCTATTCCACATCCAAGGGTTCTAACAGAACCTTTTAGTCGGATTGCCTCCCCGAATAAAAGTCAAGTGTCTGATCCGAGCCTCCATCCCTCATTATCTTGAATAATTAAGTGCGCGGCATTAACCCGCACCACAGGAAATGTGAGTTAACATACTTATTACACTTAATAATTGGTCATTAAAACTTAGCTACAAACCTTATATGAATTACCTCACCCACGCTTATCGAGAAGTCAAGTAAAAAAAAATTAGGAGATGGTTATCATTATCACATAAGTTGAGTGTTTTATCTCGGTGGTATATGATTCTAGGCAACGCGGGTTGAAAATGCCGCCAAGTAAGAACAACAATAAACTAAATAATATTTGTTACCTTATTTTCAATTATAATATTATATATATCTATATAAAGACAAATTTTAACTCAATTATTTTCTGTTGTTCATTTGAATTCGAGGGTGTATTGCAACATACAATTCTTTTTTATGTTAAAAAGCCCCAATTTAGCAGAGCAGCTGCACATGGCATTCCATTGTGTTACCTATGCGTCAAGCAGAGTAGAATCTAATGCATCGTTCTAATATTTCGCTGAGGCAAACTTTCGAAACCTCAAAGACAAGTCTGCCGATTGCTATACTCTGCACCACACTTCGGTCTTACGAGCGGAAATAGCAGGCTTGATTCCGGTAATGCGCTTTGCCTATCCCCAGTTGTAGAATACATAAGTTTGAATAGGAAATTCTTAAGTGTGAATCACATTTTGTTTTTCATGTATAAGCTTACACAAATCGAGTCTGATGGTGTTGACAGGAGTAATTTTAATACCTGCATATAGATTTTATCACCAACTGATAATGTAAAAAATGAAGCTGTTCTTGTATTAAGTAGGTACACTAAAAATAAGAAGGTTAGTAAATAAGAAAAATTATCAGAATTTATATGAAACTAGCGGCCGCCCGCGACTTCATCTGCGTGGAAAGATTTTTTGCTATCCCTCGGGAGCAATCCTTCTTTTCGGGATGAAAGGTACCCTATGGCCCTAATTCTCTGTAACCCTGACAACGTGTATGCAAAATTTCATAATGACCGGTTCAGTAGTTAGTACTGGAAGGCATAACAAACAAACAAACGGACTTTCGCATTTATAATATTAGTAGGTAAGGATTATCTCTCAAGTAGGTAATTTTCAACTTAAACAGAATATGTGAACCTGCCCTTTAACATCATACGAATTAGGTTAAACGAAGAAAATTGCAGTAACACGACTGTGCCATCAACAGAAATGGATACTTCATTTAGTTGACGCGTCTCGTAAAAGTTTTATAGAGCGTTTGCCTCGTGGGTACGAGGAGATCTGGTTTATTTAGAGCTCTCAGTGGTGTTATCTGAGCTAAAGATGCCTAAATATATTATGTTTTCATTTTCAATTAAAAAAAAAAACAGTTTTTCTAAAAACTTCTAATATCTTTGCTATCAGCAAAATCCTGCAATTCAAATCGAAACGTATGGTCACAGTTCGTAAAAACTTTTACATTTCATTTTACCCAGAATATTTTGTTGGTAATTGAAATGCAAAATAAGTTTGAAAACAGTAAAAAATGCTTTGAGTTTCCGAAGCTATCGTTAAATAAGAACTAAAGACGAATTCGTGAATTAACTGCGCTTACTGTAAGCCTCATTGGCAGCTCTTAAGATTAACGATGCGACAAACAGTAAAATCCAAGAAAGTTTTTATTTTCACATTTCTTTTTCAGTTTCATATTTTTATCTTCAAGATTGTAGCCTAATGATTTTTAAATGTAGGAAGGCTTTAGCTGGGTGTCTCCATAGTCCCGGCTCGGTCGGCATCAATCACTGTGATCAATTATCGTGGCGACCCCGCCTGTCGAATGCACTTCTGCGTTAGGGCTGCCACAAATGAGCTTCTTCTTTTTTTTTCTTTGTTGTGTTACTGGGCCTTATTTTACCATAGATTTTTTTTGTTTTAATTCAACGGGACACACGATTTGCATATTACCTGATGCTAAGTGACAGTAAGAAGAGAGCAGTGTGACTTGACCTCATTTCACCTTTGAGTATTTTTTGTTTAAATTCAACGGATAACACGGTCTGCATTCTTACCTGATGCTAAGTGACAGTAAGGAGAGAGCAGACTCACTTATCTCTTTTGCCGAAAACAACAATGTTTAATTATATAAAGACGACAGTTTTAGAAATGGTATAACCTGTCCTATCGTTAACTGTTTAATAGTTAATTAAACAGTTAAGGATGTTCTGGCTTTGACAAAAACCTAGTAATATTTGTGGCCGTTTAAAGATTGGCCTTGAGACAAGTCCTTTACTTCATTCTTCATTTGGGATCCAAGACGAATATTAAAACCTTACAAATTCATAATCTTTATATGCTTGTAGTATGGTATAAAAACTGTGGTTATTTAAATAATATAATAAAAAATAAAATATTGTTACTTTGTGAGGTAGTTGTAGGTAAGTTGCTTTAATCAAGTTTTAATTAATGTTATCTGTCAGTTATAACTTTTCGAAGGTACTTATAACTTATAAATACATTCGTAAAGTTCACGGAAATGTTTCAGTACAAAAAGTACTTATCGGTTTAACTTGAAATATGTTGTCAGTCACTTAAAGTTAGTTTAAATTCTTGTAAAAACACCAATATACTAAACATAAAATACTTGTTTCAACCCTAATTTAGACGCTTAAAAAGTAGATTGCCACATCTCAGCGCTTGACATCGATTCGTTAGTCGAGTAATCGAGTGAAGGCACAGAATCTAGCTTTCTGAACTTCTACAGTAATAATTTACGACAGCAACAAACATCTATATTTTTAATTGTGATGTTTCACCATAATATTCATTTGGGATTTGATTGGAATAAACTAAAATAGAAGTTATCTTGTAATACAGTTGGACTAGTTTGATTTTTTAATCAAAAATACGAGTACATCTGAAAATGATAATGTAGATACATTAATTTATTTAATCATCAGTATCGGTACCGTACCGAAGTACAGAATTTAAGCGACATTATATATCTCTTATAGTAAGATTGCCAAATGTTAGTTGCCGAGCATGTTCATTAGAAGCCTATTGGTTATTGAAACGATTACCCGATTATCTACAAAATCGTCGACAACCCTGCGCATTACTCTAATTGGACGCCTGCAATAAATCGCACTGATCTCACACCCTTTTAATGTAACATAGCTTGGAAGACACTGTGGTGATTGGGTTCAGAAGTGTTACTTCCTGTACCTACCTGCCTACCTACCTACTCCAAGATGTGTTACGTCTTATCGAGGATAGTCCTTTACCTTGTGTTTACAAGGACAGTTAATACCGATAAAATTGTTTGTAATCAAATCCTTATTTGTGTAATAGGGAAAAAATATAATCTATTATAAAGTCAAACTTTAAACAAATTGTATTAACATCAAGCATTTTGTTATCAGTTTAATTTACATCTGCTGTATTGCAATAATGGATATTATTATACGTGAATTCAGGTAATATTATACTGTCTGTGACACGGGGTAAATTAGTTTTTAATAGCTTTTGCAACGAATTTAGTCAACATAGAAGTCATTATAGTCGTTTGTTACAGTAATACCGTGATACCTGACATTTGACATTAGCATTAAACCGCAGTCACTGTTATTGTAACTTTATTTTGTTACCGTGTTATTTGATAAAGAGTCAAAACAAACTATTTGTTATTTAGGTAGGTACATAAAATGTCATTAGGTTAATAACAACTTCTGAGAAAGATTATTCTTTGTCTCGACGTCGCAAACCAAAGGCGTGTGCTATAATGGCCACCTCAAAAGACGTTGCTCGTCGCTATTATTTTCACTTCTAAGAAGATTTACCTTGCAAATTATTCTACCAGAATTACAAAAAATATTTAGGTACCTAGATACCTGGTACTGATCCTGATCAGAGGAAATAAGTAACATTCGTGAACTAGTCAATATAAATAGGGTCATAAAAATAACAGGTTACACCTGTGCCGAATTTCTCTTCTCGGCACAGGTGAACGACGAGACGAGGGACTTTCGCGACGCGGAATGAAGGAATGAAAGCCATGGAATAGATCAATAAGAATATTAGAAAATTTCACATTATCTTTCAACACACTTGCTCGTAAAGTGAGCCCTAATACATCGCTTTTAGGGCCATAAACCGAGCTATAATAACAAACACCGTGCAATAATATATTTAACACTAATGCGTAATAGAATATCCCTACAAAGTTAAATTAGTACCCTACAGCAAGTTTTAATGCGAGTAAACAGAGCATTCCCAATTTAACCGGGTAGTACAGTTATTTTTTTTATTAATAATAAGCCGTTTTATGCCGCAGAAAATTCATAAACATTTTTAGAATAAATAAATGTGTAAGTCCTTAATTAAGTCAAACAAATATTTATTATTATCAAATTATTCATAATTTACAATATGCTCATGCTCACTCACCCCTTTATTCGCAAAATATTCTTGCATTGGGCGTGTGAAAAAAACGCGCGCCTTTTCCCATAATTTTCATTATTTGTTTTAGTCGTATTAGTTGCTGTATGGTAAATTACTTTGTTTTTTCGTCACAAATGTGTTGAAAAACGTCGTATGAAACTCGTGAGCTCTTGCTTATTTTGCACACTTGACTGAGTTACGCCCTCGCCTACGGCTTGGGCTGCAACTCACAGCCTTGTGTGGAATAAGCAACCTAAGCTAACTTGTCTCATAATGTACTATTACATAACTTTTCTTGCAGTCCGGTAAATATCATATCAATTTTAAGAATGTAGGTATCTCAACGAAAAGAAATTCACGAATTCATCGAATCTATAAACTCCCCCCTGCCGGTTTTAAGAGAACTTTTCAAGAAACTTTAACTTAGTGATAGCGTATGTCATCATTAGGCTGCGTTCAGACGATAACGCACGACCCAACCTCAACCCAAACTCAACTCAAACTCAACTCAAACGCAGCCCACTTCTTAAAATACTTACAATTTTGAGTCTTATGACACATTAATAAGCTCTTTTATATTTTGTCGATGCTACTACATACTCCCCGCGCTCAACCCGAACTCAACTCAAACTCAACCCGTACACAACCCAAACTCAAATCAAACTCAATCCGAACTCAAACCGAACTCACTTCAAACTCACATGGACATTACACAGGACCTTATTTAAGTGTCATAAGACTCAAAATTGTAAGCGATGTATTTCAAGGAGGGCTGTGTTTGAGGTGAGTTTGAGTTGAGTTCGGGTTGAGGTCGGGACGTGTGTTATCGTTTGAACGCAGCCTTACACGAAGTCACTTCGCTTTGTGGCAAGTTGCAAGTGAATTAAGATTAGTTGCAAAATGACTCTTATTGCAGTGAAATATGGTCGCTCTAGAGTTACTCTTGCATTGCTGAAGCTACCATAGCTTAGTAGAGAAGTGTCCCCAAGAATAAAGATAAATTATTGGAGAGATAAATGTTCTTTTTGCAGGAGTCTTTGTACCTTCATAGCTGCTTAGGGACGGAAAGTTAAACAAGACCTAAAGTAAAGATAAAGTGCAGTGCATTAGGTTTACTATATTTAGCAAAAATGATGAAGAGTATATTAAGGTCGATGTTTTCTCATGTATCAAAACATTTGCGTAAAATATTGTAAACATTGTCTTTGAAACTGTACACAACTCTCTAAAATGCCTTTTCAGAAACTCCGATCTATTTTTTTTTACCCAACCTAACTACACAAATATAATGAAGAAAATAATTTGTATGATATTTATTATAACAAATAATGCAACCACCAAACAAAAAGTACTTTTTCGACTGTATTTAGTTCAATAATGTTTTACTCGATTATCATAATATAAACATGAATGTTTTAAAAGAAGCTAAATTACGTTACTAATTTACGTACTACGTACGTGAATGTAGCGTTATATTCTTATAACGCTACATTCACGTACGTAGCACATAAATGAACTAACTATACGGCTCACTTCATTCAAATGACTATTCAAGTACAGCAATTCAATGAACAAATCGATAAGTAAATCTCGCTAACTTTGAATATTCCAATGACATTCACTATTTCTCCAAAGAGGCTATTTAAAACTGCGAAAAGTAATTTATTTTTTCGTTGGCTAAAATACCTTTTAGCCACTATTCCCCGTGACGTTAATTTACTCCCCAACACTATAATTTTGTGGAGAATTTCCTGGACACTTCCTATGCGCGTTTTCCGCTCGATGCCCCGCTGTCATCCTTCGTCAAATTATTAATTTCATAAAAAACGCTTCGTCACTTCGTTATCAACGCTTCAGCTATCTTCAGCTATTTCTAGCGAGTAGACAACTTAGAACGGAACCAAATTAAAATTATTTTCTTCAATTTTTGCTGGAATATTTGTGTTCAACGCAATTCAACTCTTTTATAGATACCTATTTACTCATATTAAGGTGGCACCCCGAGTGAATGTGGCGCGGCGGTGAATTTTATTTAATACTAGCGGCCGCCCGCGACTTCGTCTGCGTGGACAGTTTTTTTGCTATCCCTCGGGAACTGTATGTTTTTTCTGGATAAAAGGTATGTCCTTTTCTACACCCCTGACAACGTGTATGCAAAATTTCATGATGATCGGTTCAGTAGTTACGACGTGAAGGCGTAACAAACAAACAAACAAATAAACAAACAAACAAACGGACTTTCGCATTTATAATATAAGTAAGGATTATATTTCTAATACTTACATAATTTGAAAATGTTTTACGTGGAATTTTTAGGGCCCACAGTCTATTTTTTACACGACTGCCCAAAGCAAAAAGAGTGTATATGTGTTCAGGGTTCATGTATGTTTATGGGTATGTGAGTTTCTTTATTCCACCATAACTTCTAAATGCCTGAACTGATTTGGTTAAATGGCATATCGTTAGAATCCTTACAGCATTCCAAGTGACACTGGCTATATTTTTTTTTGAAAAAAATTAATATGGCGATTGTAGGACGCCATTTAAAAATGTGTTTTTTTATTTATTATTATTACAATATGGGCATCAAATGAAAGGCCACAATGAACACATTTCAAAACTATATAATTTGTCACTAAAATGTGTGAAATAAAAATAAATAAATAAAAAAATATTAAAAACACGACTGCCCTGCCAAAAACGAACTAAAAAGTTGAACAACAAGTGTCATTGCAGTCGGGGGACCTCTTTGATCAAAAATTGTTCCATTATAAGGTCCCCCGACTGCAATGACACTTGTTGTTCAACTTTTTAGTTCATTTTTGGCAGGGCAGTCGTGTTTTTAATATTTTTTAATTTATTTATTTTTTTAGATGGTATCGTTACATTCCCTCGTCACTGCTATTATAAGTAGATAGCTAAACTGCTAAAAGTGGCCGTTTTTGACACGCTACATAGCAAATGTGTCAAAAACGGCCAGTAGAAGTACGTACTTCTACGAATGATTACGAGGGCATGTAGTGATACCTTCTAAAAATACTAGACCATTATTAAAATATTTTTCTATTAATAATTAATAAATAAAAACCTCTGAGGGCGTCACTTTCGGTCATACAACCGCCCTAACGCGATTTTATAGGGTTTTGGTTTTTTTTTTGAGTTTTTTTTATTTGTTCACGGATCCCCCATTATAAATGCTATATTTAAATCCAGCTAATACTTAAAGAGAAATGGTAATGATAAATCATCCACAAAATACGAGCCGCAAGTTTTGCGGACTGGTAATGAGAAAATTATCTCCGTCGAGGCATCTCGGAACACCGTCATAGGCCAAAGTTCCAGGGGCTAATATTCATTTCGCAGGTTAAGTGGCAGATGAGAAGCCTCTTTATGGCCTTAAATTGTGTTTACTCCCGGTTTTACATGGAAGGTTATGAGAGTGTTTATTGCAGCGATTTGGAAAACTGTTAATTTAATTTAGTGTAAAAAGCAACAACATTTTGTACTGGTTCTATGTTATTGGTGTCGAGCTTTATGATTCAGAGGCTTACAGAAAGACCCCTAGATATGAGATAGGAATAGCTTAAAAAAATCCTAACGCATTTTTAAGAAATATCGTCTTCAAACAGTCTAACCGCATCAACCTAAAATATGATGCAAAAATCTTGATCGAAGTGCAAAATGCAAAATTTAAGATTTGCAAAAAACAGTCATTTTTCCAACAGGAACAAGCTAGCTTAGAATTAAAATATATTCATCTAACACACTTGAATAAATCTGAATAAATTGAATGAAATCCGTTCTGTAAGCCGCAGACGGAGCCGTAAAATTAGTAGCGGCTCTGTCCGGTCCGGGTGAGCACCGGTCCTGCATTACCCGGATATTGGCTGGACTTCCCCCGGGTGAAAGCCTGGACAAATTCTCCATTACACTCACGTGGAATCACCGCTTATGTCTATACTTACATTATTGGACTCTCATAAAAATATGGGAAACTATTCGGCATTTCTCAAAGCTAAGTCAATATTAAGTTTTCTTCGAAGTGGAGGTCCATCGTTTAATAAGTCTGTGATTAGCTCAGTAAGAGAAACGTAATACTCTAATTTTCACTAAGAAAATCTTGCACATTTTCGGAAGGTATTTTCCATTTAACCCTTCTGCGCCAGACTCCTATAAAGGTCCCTTAGAGTTCCAAACAGAATAACAGCGCCTCTAGCAGGAGTAAAGAGAAGAAAAATAAGAAATTGCAGTTTTTTCCGATCTTCCCCGTGTTTTACCTGATAACTTCGCAATTACAACATATTTATTTATTCTGTTAATTGTGTTTTACTTATGAATGTATTTGCCATATTCTAATATGTACTAACAATTGAAGATTGTAAAATCTTCACTAAACAGGGTTATTTGTAAAACACCAACAACCTCACAGGAGTAGATTACTAACATCATAAACAACAACATATTTTGTTCTACAACTTTTCCGAAAAAAAATTGTCTTTACATACAAATGTCCTGAACAGTTGATCGAGTTTTGTATGAAAAGTAGATATTTTTTTGTGTTTACTCCTGCGAGGTTGTTTGTGTTTCACAAATAACCCTGTATACTCGTAAGTTCGACATAATCAAACCATGGTCCAAATAAAAAAAAAAGATAATATTTCGATAAAATTTCATAGAACATCACTATTGCACGAAAATGAATAAATCACTGTTCAAAAAAAGAACAGAGACCGTTTTTTATCGGTAGGTAAATTCTTCAAACATCTCGAGAAGTTAAACAAAAAAATAAAATTGAGACCACTTGAAACCTGGGGGCCTATTACGAAAATAACGTACGCAACTGCGTAACGCAGCCACTTGGTCACGATAGTCGTGCACAGTTCGTCGGTTGTAGTTATTACGAATATTTTCAATATAGCTATCGTAGTCCATAGACTATTGAACGAATACTGACGGATCCACTAGAGGGAAACTGACAAATTTACGTTATCACTTTGCAATATCGCATACGCAAGTGCTTTGTAATAGGAAACAATCAGAACGAATCACGGACGCAGCTGCGTGTATCGCATTTGATTTTTCGTAATAGACCCCCTGAGGGCTGATGATAAAACATTTATAAGACATTATCAATCAAATTGTTGGTTACCTACCTTAGAATTTTTTTTTCAAAGGTACAAAACATCTCATCTCATCACTCAGTCTGGGCCGCATAAGGTAATTAATAATATTGCTCGACCCACATCAACCATTAGTTACTACTAATAGCGAGCCTCTGATACCCCCTACCCGGGTAACAAATTTCACCCGGCCGACCACTTTCACCCGGGAAACAAACTGCCGCTGTAAAATACTGCAAAGCAAGATCCGCGCCTGCTTTAATCTGTTTTGTAGAGGTCGGGGCCTATAAGACCCAATACATTCTTTTGGAGGGTTAATAAACAAAGATACGACCGTACAATTTCGCTACAAACTGCTTCTGTTTATTACTTTAAAGTATTTCTTGTCGATTTTTAATTCAAGTAGGACTATTTCTTTCAACCCTAAAGTTCCATCAAAATATTTTTGAAACAAATTTAAAATCTCTGTCATAGTTTTTAGGTGAATAGAATAGGTTTTTTCTATGCCGAGGAAAATGCTGTTTCGTAATATTTCATGTCCATAGTCCGATAGAAAAACTATTTCCTTAATATTTCAAACGTCTTTTCAATTACTTTAGATCTATCAGTCTTGGTCATGATAAATGTAGGTTGACTTAAATTAAGGAAACAAAAATACAATATCACTCGTTTTAATTCCAATTAAAACTGATTTGGTCATGATGGAGCGCCGCTCATCCGCATCGCTCACGGCAAAACATTCAACGCTCTGTCGAATAAACATAGAAAAATCGCATCCATTAATTATTCCGATCGAGGATTTATCCCAACTTAGCGTGAGTTCGAACCACCTGCGTCGAGCGTGCCGGCCATTTTTTCGACACGAAAATTCGGAATTGGTTTCACAAACCAATGGGCTGAAAAACAAACTATAGTCAGGAGCACATTAACGTGCTGAATACGGGCGTCGATTTATCTATCACAACGACCCGACAAAGATCGAGTCGACTTTCTGAACGAGTCTGAAGTCGAATTCATGAATATTCTGTTATATTAGGCATTTTTAATGTAAAGTGAATAATGAATTTTTAACCGACTTCAAAAAAAGGAGGAGGTTCTCAAGTCGACGGTTTTTTTTTTTTTATTTTTTTTTTTTTTTATGTATGTTTTAACATAGCTTCGTCAGTTGTTACCCGATTTGTACAATTCTTTTTTTGTCTTAAAGAACATAGTTCGTGTGTGGTCCCATAAATTTTTTACAGAGATCTGGCCAGTAGTTTTTTCATAATCCTGAAAAATATCAATTATTTAGCTCGCCTTCGCACGAGTTTTTATGGAATTTCGGACATAACTTCTTTGTTTATGAACCGATTTAGATGATTCTTTTTTTATTTGAAAGGGTATACTTCAAGAATGGTCACAATTTAATTTCATTGTTATTGGACTTCGAACTTCGAAGATACACAAAGGAACTCTTCAAAATCAAATAGTATAAGTAAAGTGATTTAGGTTTTGGTAAGTTTATGGCAATCCAAAACAAACCAAATCATGGTTTGCGATGCAACGTTCTGGACTAGACTTGGACTACGATGACACAACGGAACTCCTCAAAAACAAACAGCGTAAATTTGGAAATTGAGTTCTGGGCATTTTACCATTGAAAATATTATAATATAAAGTTAAAAAATATTTACACGCTGCGCTTACATACCTACCACTAAAAAGTTGAAAATAAAAAAGCTTTTTAAAAAAAAAGAAAAACCGCCTTCAAAAAACTGAAAACAAAAACAGCTTAAAAATTAAATACCTCTAAAAAGCAAGAAATAATATTCGAATCATTCGTTACATATATCAATATTAATAAAACACGTCTAATGAAGTCGGGTGGGGCTTTAATAAAAAAATGAAGTTGTCCTCCAGCCCCACCCGACTTCAATAGACGTGTTTTATTAATATTGATATATGTAACGAATGATTCGAATATTATTTCTTGCTTTTTAGAGGTATTTAATTTTTAAGCTGTTTTTGTTTTCAGTTTTTTTTACTATAACTTTCGCGTTGTAAGCCTTCAAATGCCTATGACTTTCAACCACGTTAGAGTCTGGTCAACGAAAGATGAGATTAAAATGGCGGCGCCACTTTCCCTGTTAAATTAACGTTTAGGAGTTAGGATAATGGAAACTGAACCTTATAATAAGGCGCAAAATTAGTTCCATTTCCAACCGAGTCTCACCTTTCGCTGACCAAACTCTAAATATGTGCTTTTGGTTTATGTTAATTGCTATCTTTTCAAGTCGAATTAACTAAAAATTAGAGTTTAATATTTTCATCGGAGTTAAGAAAGTCATAATAAAACATTTCTTTTCATTGGAAACCGTGAAATGTATGGTCTCTATAAATAGGGGGAGATGGGATTGAACGCGTTGAAAGTGATGAATGCCGATTTGGCATGAAAAATAACGATGATATATTTCAATGTATGCATGCGGCTGGTTTAACGGGCAAAATGTAAGGTTTCTGCTGTCGACAGGATAATAATCAAAATAGAAATATTTCGGTTGGAACGGTTTAAAAAAATATTCTTTGTTACTGTACCACCGTTTGCTGTGTATTAATTTTTTATAATAATATGTTGTGTATTTTAATTTTTTTACATCATTAATAAAGGAAATGAAACTTGTTCCAAAACATAAAACGACGAAGTGGTAATTACGATTCGGTAAAAATTCTGACGCACGATATTATAGATGTTTCCATAAATAAATAAGAGAGTAGATATCTACTAAAAGGTAGAAAACTAGAATTCAATCAACAAACTTGATAAAACAAACTTTACATCGTTAAACTCCGCAATCAGTAGGTATTGTTTTGACAAGTTGGGTGAGAATCAAACGACAGTGAAATCTAAAATGTTGGTCGTAAAATATGATGAAGATTCAAAACAAATATTACTGCTTGTTTAGCAACCGGTCCACGTCGTCGTGAACTTTATGGTCATCATTCATGAGACGTCTTTCAGCCTTCCTGCACTGATGAATCCGGAAATTGCCAATTATAGGTATATTGAGTCATAAATCGATAATAATTAGGAACAACCGAAAGGATAAAATGCATCATGTGGAACAGGTACCTCATTATAATGGTTATGAAAAATATCTGGAATAATTTTAGGAAGTATGCATACTTCCATGGACATATCATCCTCACTAATAGTATAAATGCGAACGTCCGTTTGTTTGTTAAGCCTTGAAAATGTACATACACGTTGTCAGGGGTACAGAGAAGGACATAGGGTAACTATTATTCTGAAAAAAAAATGTTCTAGAAGGATAGCAAAAAATCATTCCACGTAGAAGAAGTCGCGGGTGGCTGCTAGTTGGCATATAAAATCTATTCAGCAATGACTTATGATTTTTTGAAGATGCAATTGAATTTATAAGGTGACATGACAAATTGAAGTAAATTCTAACGCTTGCATTTCATGGGTCAGTCACAGACTTGATCAATTTATTTACACTGGATGATGAGATAGCGCGTGCACACGATAATGGCACCAAGTGTCATTTCCCGATTGTAACCTAACCCTGGAGAATGGTCCGCATCGCGCCGGCCGATATTCACAAATCGATTTACCGCAGAAATGCCCCAAGCGCAGATTGATTTCACGCCCTACTTGCCCTCCACTTAACGAACCTGCGACGACACATACGAAAAAAATCACTGCGATCCCCATACATTTTCAATCCATCATTAGGTTAACGTGTGAATTTCCACAATGTGGTCCGAATCGCCTCATCAATATCTGGGATCGTTTTCGAATATTTGGAGGTAAACAATTGGAAATTTATTTTACCTCGCCAATTCACAAATGGATTGTAATTTATCGGAGTGTGTAAAATTCTTTCGAAATTTTCAGTTGAAAAATGAAATTGATAGCTGCACATTGATATTAAGGAAAATTACGATTTCTGTTATTGATGCCCACATAATAATCTTTTACCTGGCATATACGTTTGAAAAATTCAGTAAATTTAAAATTGTTAAGTCTGAAATTTGTATTTACATAGTAAGAAGCGTTAACTTGTTAAAAAGAAGCCAAGTCTTGTAATAAAGTGAGACACCTTAGTCAAAATATGGCTTGACCGTTTCTTTACTACATGTTCTGTTATTTATCAGAAAAGTAATGAACAGTGGATAAAGTTTTCCATGTAGCGAAATGGCCAAGCCACATATTTTGACTAAGGTGTAGAGTTTTTGAAGTTAGGGCTTGTAGAGTTAGGGCGCGTAGAGTTAGAAGCTTGGCTTTACATGAGGTCTGATAACTTTTTGACAGTGCGAGCCATATGGATGTCTTGAAAACATTGTACATGTTTTGGTGGTCGTATAATCGTATTCTAATGTTCTGGCGAGTAACTACCGATATATTCAACCATGTTTCTAAACGTGGCATAAAATACAGTAGCTTGAAGTAGTTGGCGAACAATTTCCAAAGTCGTGCGTGTTCATTCCGCAAAGCAGTTTCCCAGCCGTCGGATATTGGGCCAGGATTGCCGAGCGAACCAATAAACGGGCAGGAAAGCATCGAATAACCTGGAGAAGAGCTTTCTTACCGTGCAAGGACATTTTTTATTCCACGAAGATATAGTTATTTGACCGAGTGGCTGGTCTGAATTTTTGCATTCCTGCGATATTGGATAATCCAATGCACTAATTCATAAAAGCTGGAACCCTTTCTAAATAGTCCCTTAACACAATCACGTTGATTAAGTACCTACTTTAAAAGCAGAACTGTTTGAAAATGAATAAAGCGAAAAGAGTGTGCAAGGAACGTAGCAGGTGGCGATCTATAGTCTCTGCCTACCCCCATGGGAAACAAGCGTGAGTGTATGTATGTCTTGGACGAATACGAATGTATGTATAATAATTGTTGTTCATAATATTTAACAGGTAATTATATAATATTGAAAAAAATAAGTCTGATCAAATTATGTAGGATTAAAAATTTAAAATATCTCGTTAATTCAATAACCGTGGACTCAATTTATTATGCCCTTCACAAATAAATAAAAATGTACGCCCTTCACAAGGATAACGTTTTTAATAGATAACGTTTATTTTTATTTATCTTTTTTCCTTTCAGCGATATAATAATCTAAAAAAATAATCTAAAGACTTTCGTTAAGATATATTTATAATACTAGCGGCCGCCCGCGGTTTCACCCGCGTGGTTCCCGTTCCCGTGGGAATATCGGGATAAAACGTATCCTATGTTTTAATCCAGGCTATCTACTATCTGTGTGCCAAATTCCAACCCAATCCGATCAGCAGTTTTTGCGTGATTGAGGAACAAACATCCAAATATCTAAACATCTAAACATCCAAACATCCAAACCCACAAACTTTCACATTTATAATATAAGTAGGATTATTATGTTGATTCAGTATGTATATAGTACAGTTTTTACTGACTACTGTGACATCTTAAGTTGTAACTTGTCTGTGGTTCAGCCGACACATCCTCAAATTACCCCGCACTAACATTCTAATCAACGGCTGCCGAGTGTTCCGGCGATGTTCCGCTTACAATCAAGTTGCCACTTCGCTTCCCGACGCAAGGCAGGTGCCGGAAAACGGCTCTTGATTGACTCTTAACCACAAACTGGATAATATTGAACTTAAATTCAATCAATCATGTATGGTTTGACCACACACTCTTGCTTTGGAAAAGCTGTGATGTATTTACAATAATTTTGATAAAATATGTATAAATATGTATTAAGAGCTTGGATGGATTGATTCGTCCAAGATTAAGAGTTATGCATTAACTTTAAAAATGCACCAAAAAATTCATAAATTCAAAATTGCTTTATTTGGGTTAAATGGGTGATACATAAATGTGGTGTGATAATAAAATTCGGAAAAAAGAGTCTTTAACCGTAGTAGCGTTTGAGTATTCGGCCATAAGTCTATCAACCTATGAGTTTTGTATGATTGAACTCGTATACAATAGTACGAGCGTACCCAATCACTCTCAATGACGAGACGATGCATCAACGCGATGCATGATAAACTTACACAAGGCAATCTTACCCTAGTTACTGATAATAACGAGAACGCCTGCAATTCTCAATACACCCTTGTCCAATTTACGTCAAGCTGTATTGGCACATGGTATTGGCGCTACGTCTGGCCGTATTGGCACAGTATGGCATGGTATGAAGCCGGGCGCAATCGGCCGCCTTTCAATGCGGATCACAATCCCACTATTGGAAATTGCATGCATTTAACTGCAGTTCGATTTTAATACTTATAAAAACCTTAAAAAACTTTTAAACCTTTATTACTCTTATGGTTGTAAGTGGAGTAACTCTCACACACACAGACATGTGCTCACACACTACATTAAAATAAAATAAAAAGAAAGAGTTAATGTGATGTGTTTTTCTTAAAAATTACGATATCATTTATAATGCAAGTTGCTTGTTTGAAAATTCGGATGACGGCCGAAGGCGTAACGTCTACGAAAAATAGTACAAAATAATACACAACTACTTACTGCGTTCGTGTTCATAGAAGTAATTTTCACATACCTGAAACAACCAATTAACATTTCAGTGTTGACGTTGCTGATATTTCATTATAATTATAATGTTGTTCGTATAAATATTAACTTTGCAATCTTCAATATTTGTAAATGATTCTCATTTGTTTGCCATCTAAGCACTCGGATTATTTATTTAACTTTACTCATTACGTTTATAAATATCAAAGCGGAATATTTTGGGATATCTATTAAATGTTGAACGTGAACATTTTTGATATATTTTAATTTAACCTCTCGTTTCGGTAATTATTTAATATTTGCCGTTTTGGGATCTTTGGTTGGATGTTTAAACCTACATTAGAGGAATAATCAAACATTCAGAAAGGTGGACCTCTTTTTGGTTTTTCGTGAGTCCCTCTTGTAACACTGTGACCGAAGGACTCTTTTGTCATTAGCTTCACTATTTTAGTCATCTTTTAGTTCATTACAAATGAATGACAATAATCTTGTGTCGAAAGACTTACTGAATAAATGTACCTATAAGTATTATTCAATAGTTCAGTTTTTCTTTTGTCTGTTTAGGAAGAAGAATACTAAAAGAACATTGACCGACCACTTATGATACCACCTTTTTAAGCCCAATGTACTTTGTACTATTACTTATTCTGTGCCCAATGCCACAAAATATATATTAGTACTCTTGTGCTTATTGAATTTTCAGATTTCAGGCATTTACAATGCTATTTTTATTTACATAAATAATTAAATAGAAAAAATAATAGAAAATATTGACTCACCTCACCCATAGCCCGTCTGAGCTGCTACGGGTGAGTCGATTTTTTCTAGTATTTTTTCTATATTTATCTAAGTACTTTAGTGCCTCAAAAAAGTAAAATCCAATAATATTGTTTATTTTTTTCAATTCCAACGATATATTTGAAATCATCTTTCATTTCCTGAGATTGAAAACAGTTTAATGAGTAACTAATTCATTTAAATTTTAATATGACCTAGCTCAGTCAACGTCCTCCATATTATCTTGTATCTAACCTCAAAACACTACAGGAAATGTATAATACCAGGAAAAGAAAATAAAAACTTATTACTGATCATGGCTTAAGGCTTTTCCAGCTACTAAATTCAATTACAATCAATAGGGCACAAAAATATTTACAACGGTATGTTCGTCCCGAGAATTTTTCTTTTTATATTAGGACCGAAATTTTTGCAAAATTATGTTTTAATTCAACGAAACCTCTTAAAATCATGAGCGGCTCACTCCTGGTTGTTTATTACTGAACTCCGTCATTACCATCATTTTCCTCGTTATTACTTGTTAACTTTTATAGGCACGCTCGATTGCCGCTCACTGTGGAACTTCCGAAGTACTTATAAATAATTATACGGCTTTTGTTAACATCAAAATATTAATGAGGTTATGGCGACGACACTTAGCGGACGTAATGATAGAAGACGACATATTATAGAAAGGAGTGGTTTTTAAGTTAACAACTAATAATTAACCGACTTCCAAAAAAGAGGAGGTTCTCTGTTCGTCAGTATATTTGTTTTTTTTTGTGTATGTCCACCGATTACTCGAAAACGGCTGGACCGATTGAAATTATACAAACGTTATTACATTAGGTTAACTCCCAAGTTGGTCAATTTTTTTTAAATTTGGAAATCGGTTCAGTACTTTTCAAGTAATCTTGAAAAAAGCACGAAAATAGTATGATTTTGTGTGAATTATCTCGATGATAATGGTTGTATTACTTCTTTGTTTATGAACTGAATAAGATAATTATTTTTTGTTGGAAGAGGGATATCTGTGTAGTTCTTTAACCGACTTAAAAAATGTAGGTTCTCAGTTTGACCCGTATGTATGTATGTTTCTTCGCAATTATCTTACATTTGGCTGAGACGATTTTACTATCTAAATATACTTACCTACAAGGTATCTACACCTAAAATAAAAAAAATATTTAAAAAAAAAAAAAACAAAAAATCGACTTCAAAAAACTTACCTCTAAAAAGCAATAAATAATATTTGTAATAATAAAAACACGTCTATTGAAGTCGGGTGAGGCTTTTAGAATAAAAAAAGGAATCTGTAGGTACTCCAGCCCCACCCGACTTCAATAGACGTATACACTTTTAAACTTTCGCGTTGCATTTTATTAGATTTGGAACACAGGTTTTAACGCGATTTTAACTAAAACATAGGTGTTGAGCACCTACCTTTTCCCGACGTTTCGACCGAGTTGCATCGGCCGTGGTCACGGGCTAGTCAAATTCAATAGACGTGTTTTTATTATTACGAATATTATTTCTTGCTTTTTAGAGGTAGGTTTTTTGAAGTCGGTTTTTGTTTTTTTTTTAATAATTGTTTTTGCAGAAGCGAATTACTAACGCAATTTTAATACTGTTTAATACTCGTAAAATGATGATAATGAAAAATAATAAGGGTAAAAGTAAGGAATTACTCGATCCCTTTGCCGACAGTTTTTTGTTTGTTACTCAATCAAGCGAAAACGAATGAACGGGTTTGGATGAAATTTGGTGCATTAAAAGATATTGAGAATTGTTGGGAAGAAGTAGAAAATACAAAGTTTGTTTTAAGTTCAAAATTACCGCTTTCAATCAAATAATTTGGCAGTAAAATTATTTCTATATCCTATGTTTTAATCTAGGCTATCTGCTATCTGTGTGCAGAACTCTACTCGAGCTTTTGTAAACTTATCTAGTTTACAAAAGCTACAACAAAACGGCCGGCTAATCTACAAAAAAGAAATCTTGATAGTCGGATGATGTTCGTCCACAAAATGGAACGGAATTCGTTCGATCAGTGTTCGGTTTGGTATTAGTACACTCCCAGACAAAAATTTTTTAGTTGCTACCTTATAGGTATTATGTGGTCAAGTAATTGGAACATAAAGCAACCAAGACACAGTATATCATCACCACCTCGCACCTCTCATACTGAGCGGTTCATTAGTGGCGGGGCGTGCTAATTGGACAGTCTTTTAAGTACAGTCACTATACCACAGTACCTAGGTCAGACGAAAAGAAACTTGCCCGGGAGAGTTTTAAAGTAGTTGACAATTTAGAATATGTTACAGTAAGATCGTTAAAACCGTAATATTATTATATTCCTAGAGATCATAATTTATCTTACTAATGTGGAATTTACACGGGTGACTAAAGCCGCACGACTTTTACCGCACGGCGAAAATGGACTGTGTAAATGGCAAGTCGGCCTAGGCCGCAGAAACTTATACGGTGGCCAAAAAGAACTAAGTGTTATTACATACATCGTTGTTACCTTGGATACACCATCGACTACACCGATGTGTCACCTGCGATTCAATTTTACAAACGAATTGTTCAATAATTATAAATATATTACATCAAATAGAATAGAAAACCTACCTAATATATTTTCCTCGCAAACAATAACTTCTATGAACTCTTCTATTTGTTCTCTGTGCACTCTATTTAGGTACTAGAAAATACACTTTTATATCTCACTTACCTAAACTAACTGCAGTTGAATTTCGTGTGATTCTTGGCTCAGAAAATCTTAAGCTTAGTGCAGTTAATAAGTATCGTGTTTCTGAAGAAAGCGCCTTACCAAGGCCTTACCTGTCTCATACTCTAACAATCTAGATAAGACTATTAAACAAATGCACCGTTTGCTAGTGTGCAATTGTGCATTGCTGTGCGTGTAAATAAACGGTTTCGTACGATCGGGACCTCACGTGCTTTACCATTGTGCAAAAAAAAAATCGTGTGCGCACGTATCGCCCTCGCACGAACTAAACGTATCTCACGAGTAGCTTCAGTCCCCCGTGACCACGGCAGCTGCAAAGGTGCCGAAACGTCGGGAAAATCAAAAATCAAACCAAATACCAACTAATTGCCAAAGTACTTTCAATAAAACCACGCTAGTATCCGTTAAAAAGTGTTTTATTTCGTATCTCACGATTTGTCATCTAAACTCGCAAAAAAACTCCCGGCACTTATTTGTTCTTTAGTTTTTTTTTCAGTTTGATGAAGTCCTTAATAGTCCTAAGCCCAAATATGGTATGTTTTGAAAATGTTTTTTGGTTTAATTTAAAACAAGTGGCTGTAATGCAATGATGTGATATATTTTTAGAACCGGCTCAGCAAGCCTTTTCAATGGATACCATACACGATAGGTTTTAGAACAAAAATATTTTTTTCCCATACAAAAAAAGATGACACCATAACTCCTCTCCTAAGGGAAGAACTGGGGGTCCAAAATTTTGTTTTGAACTCAAGTATACGTGTACTAAACGGCTATGCTGTACATCGATTTGCAGTTTTTCATTAATTTTGAGTTCGTAGGATGACCACTATAATTAAAAATCATGTGTTTAATGGTCGTATTGATTTTATTAATAACAAAATGTTAATGTTGTTGTATTATTGAACATCCCAAATTTGAACTGAAACCTTGACTGCCGTGAGTGGCAAAGGCGTACATCCATTTGATTTACTTAAATCAAATGGATATGGGTTTGCACACTCACGGCACAGTATATATGTATAATAGTACCTCACGGTCACCAAAAGTGGATTTACGACGCACACGGAAAATCCGTGATTGAAACATATCCAAAATTTAGATTGCAGAATCGACACTCACGATCCAAATTCTCCATTTGGCACGATGGACAGAGTGTGAGTGGCCACATCATTAGTGACGGCGCAACGACGGAGCAAGTGATTTTAACCTGACCTGAATGGAAGAGTTGTCAATAATACAAACGTACGTAAATCAAATAAATTAATCATTCATTAAAAAGTAACTTCTTCTGAAATATATCTAAAAATTATTAGTTAATATTGTTTATCTATACATTTCCAGTACGCATTCAAACTAGTATGGGCACTATAAACGTAAGGCTTTTAAGGGGCTTTTCCAATTAGCAAAGCCCTTGTCTCTCCACTAATTAAGCGCTCAGAGGAAGTACCTTTACACTCTTCTCCGCCACAGCGTATTCAAAGCTAAGCTAGCTGTATTTTCAGCTCTATTATAATTGGATAGATTTATTTTAGCATACTCTACGACTTCCGTGGTTAAGTGGTTTGTACCCCGGTTTTCAAGGTGTCGGTATCTCTGAGGTGCCGGTTTCGATTCGAACCCCAACTGCGTCAATTTACAAAAAAAGCTTTTCTACATATATTGGCTCAGGTCTGCGTGTTTATAGGTGGTAGGAAAAGATAGACGATTCAAAAGTACTTAATAATTAAGTTTATTTGAATAAAGCTATTTTTGACTTGACTATAGTTCCATCGTTGTCTCTAAATTTCATACAAGCGCTTTAGCTACTTATTTTGGAATCGGAGCAATTTTTGTGATGACTGTTGTCTAATATTTATATATTTAACTAAACAAACTAGAGATCTAAATAAAGGATGAATGTAATTAGGGGCATATGAATTAAATTTGATATTATCTTAGATGCTATTTGAACAATATTTTAACGACGTAAGATTTTTCTCTTTCTAATATTTATCAGTTCAAATAGTCATATTCATGACACTAAGCGATCCAAAGCTAATATTTCTATGAGATGAGATATGAAGCATGACTATCACCAAACGAATCACAATTTGGCGCCGATCATTTATCTGTAGAACCAATATCTAACAGAATAAATCACTTCGTGACATCCGTGGATTTTTTACGACCACGTGAAAAAACTGTGTTCAAAAGTATCTAACTAAATACTGTCCCATATCAGAATAATAAAATTATATTCCTACTCTTCGAATAGGTTTTTAGCCTTTAAGCACTGTTTACACTAACCATCAGCCATTTTAATGTCCCCACTGCTGGGGCACAGGCGTTCCTTATAGGTGGATAAGGAGGATGGGCCACAACCCACCACGCGGGCCCAGTGCGAATTGGTGGGTGTTAATGACTGCAATAACGTGCCTTCCGAAGCACGGAGGAGCTCGAGATAATTAATTATTGGTCACCCATCCCATGACTGACCCCTGCGAAAGTTGCTTAACCTCCGCAATCGATGGGCCAGGCGCTATACCGCTGCGCCACCAAGCGCCTCCATTTACACTGTGTACCTATGAAAAGCACTTCACCCGGGATCTTAAAATTTTTCAATGAGTTGGCTAAGTAGGCACCTAACTATATTAAGTGCTGTTGTGTTCAATGCAGTTGCCAAATCAGCAGTGTTAATAACGACCTTACTAAGCTAAGCTATCAAAACTGCCTTGTAATGAACTTAATTGGGATGTTGACAACATCTTTTTATTTTATATTACATAAATTACCTCTCAAAAAAATTAACATTGGTAAAATAATTATTTCGCTTGCTTGAAAATTGCCCGAGATATCACAGTGTGAAATGCACACAAATGGACTACTGAATTATGACGTCACGCCTCAGTATGCAACGCGTAGGAAATTAGTTCGGCAGCTATATTAAATATTGTGTTTATCAAAATGGTTTCTTAGACAAATTTGCTATACATTTTACGAACTAATTAAATAAAGGTATCATTTATTTTAATAAATTTTTTACTTTTTAAATGGACTTGTCCACTCAACCTTGAAGGGTCATAAAACAAATAATATGCAATATATAAAACCAAGAGGTATACAAGCTACTCTAAAAGTTTAATATGTTTTCGAATTTTATTAGTATTTCGTTATTTTATTCATTAGTCAACATCCCAAATTCTACTCTTTTAGGACTTAAATTAAGTCTTTTGGCACAGAATATATTACTCTTACGCGACTTTTGGGCCTTACACTCTAGTGGCCGAACAAAAAGTGTCTGTTCTTGCCAAAAGATCGTTAACGGAGTCACGAGTGTCTTCAGTATAAATAATCGCCTCCCTATCTACAGATGTCTATGAAATTGGATTGTCGAAGCTTCGAGAACCGTATTGCATTTCACGAACATGAATTTCACAAAATTCACAAACTTAGACTTTACGTCAATTGCATGAGAGTCCTTATTAGTCTTACATTTTTCAATATGCCTGTTTGGAACAGATATAATGTATTAAAATTAAACATGCGGTTTTAAACATTCATATTATATTGTTATCAGCAAAATTAATATTGTAAGTATTTGTTGCGGTTTCTGATTCGGTAATTGTATTTATTGTTTATGAAAGTTGTGTGTACAATTAACTGATAATATTTTAATTTAATCTGTTGTGATGAGAGAGAGATAATAATAAATTGGTTTTCCATAACATCTCCTGTATTCGTTAATTTTTAAGTCTTTCTGTTTTTTCTTTATTAAATATTTGTCATTAATCATGTTTTTCAGATTTTTGAGAATAATATATCATAATGAGCTCTTCTTTTTTCTATTCACATATAAAGTATCTACTGCATAATTAATAGCATTTTTTTTGAACTTTGGTTTTTAGGGTTCCGTACCCAAAGGGTAAAAACTACTATTACTAAGATTCCGCTGTCCGTCTGTCTGTCTGTGTAACTGTCTGTCATCAGGTTGTATCAATATGAACCGTGATAGCTAGACAGTTGAAATTTTCACAGATGATGTAGGTATTTCTGTTGTCGCTTTTACAACAAAATATACTAAAAACATAATAAAATAAATATTTGAGTGGGGCTCCCATACAACAAACTTACGGAACCCTTCGTGTGCAATTCCGACTCGCACTTGGCCGGTTTTTAGGGTTCCGTACCCAAAGGGTAAAAATGGGACCCTATTACTAAGCCTTCGCTGTCCGTCTGCCTGTCTGTCTGTCACCAGGCTGTATCTCATGAACCGTGATAGCTAGACAGTTGAAATTTTCATTGATGATGTATTTCTGTTGCCGCTATAACCACAAATACTAAAAACCTAATAAAATAAAGATTTAAGAGGATACCTCGTGGATTTTCATGGTTTTCAATTTAGATTTAGTCCTATTGATCCTACTACTATTGTTCTAATTTTGGAATATGTTAAAATAGACTAATAACAAAATTTTTTGATCAAGCTCAAAACATGAATGGAAACAATTTTCTCGATAGAAAAAAAATCCAAAGTTGATGCCTCTCATATCATTTTTGCAGTACTGTAAGCAAACGGACTCATAGTTTGAACTGAAATTATGTTAATAAGATAAGTAATAAATAGTTCCAACTTTTGATAAAACCAATTTTTTCAAAAATAATTTAGTTTTTTAATAAATCAACTATTTTCATAATGTCGCTTACTTTATTTTATTTCGGAATGCGTGCGCTATTGTTGTCCCTTTCTTTGCGCTGGGAAGCTATATTACTTTACCTCTTTGCACCGAAATTTCAGACGGCCGCGAGCCTTCCTTGAGGACAGACCTGTGCTTGAGCGCTCCAAAAATTTACTAGCCAAAACACGTAAAATGACAGTATACTGACAATGACAGTTTTAATTTCTCTCACATTTCAAAGACAAAGAGTCTCTAATACTTATCCAACCTATTTTTAGGAGATGAAAATTATCAACAGAACAAACCTTCCAAGAGTCGCCATTGCGTAACAAAACAATAAACTAATAAATATTGTGAAATAAAATTTCTTTCCCGACCCGTGGTACAACTTTTAACTTTTACAAGTTTCGATCGTGAACAAATATTATTATTTTGCAGAATCATTAGTCTCTTTACGCGACAACGGCAAAGCAAAAATAATAGCAATAATAATAAATAATCTCAAAACGAATACTTACGTCTCGCATTATTACGTTATTTATTTAGGCACGCATCATGCGCACGCTATAATAAGTAGGTATCTAACAAAGTGACATAAGCTGTTTTATAGATGAATAAATAATGAAAAATATTAGAAAAAATCGGCTCACCCGTAGCAACTTAGACGGGACCTAGATGACCATAAAACAATATTCTAGAGCCCATACCTACGTTTTATTTTAGCTTCAAATCTACCCAGTGGTGTCGCCATCAGTTCAACTTTAATAGCTTACAACTCGAAAACGTGACGTTTTAGGCGATTATGTCGTTAACAATTCTTGTTCGTATTGGTACTATAGGCCGACCGGTTAAATGGTGTGCGTTACCCCAGCAAAAAGTTGTTCTTTAGAGAGATGAGACCTTATCAGATAATTAGTGTGTCATGAGGAGAAATTTGTTTACTAATAGCAAAATTTGTGTGAATTGTAGTTTTAAGATATTTAAGAAAAACAGATTTTGCTGGGGTCACGTTCTAAACATTACCCTGGCAAAAAAAGCTGTTTCAGCCTGGAACCAAATACATAAATAGATAGCTTTTGTTGCATGGTAAATGTTAGCAAATAGCAAAAATTGTGTGTGTTATGGTTCTTGAGTTATTTAAGTTTTTGCTGGGGTAACGTTTTGGGATTTCCCAGATCTCGAAAACGGTTCAACGCAGAAGTTTGAAAAAAATACTCCTCATGACACACTAATTATCTGATAAGGTCTCATCTCTCTAAAGCACAACTTTTTGCTGGGGTAACGCACACGTTAAATGAGTCCTCGCCTGCGGGGCACAGAGGCGCGAGGGGAGACGAGAACGGGGGTCGTGAGAGGTGCGGGCGGCAGGCGTTCGTCGCCCGTCGCCCGCATCGCCCCCTACATACAATAATACAACACACGCGCAGAAAAAGAATGGGATTGAAAATGGCGGCTCACCACGCTTACCACAACAAGTGTGAATAAGAGAGCGATAGGTGTGGCGTATAGTGTGCGAGCGGGATGTGTTTATGAACGAAGTCAAGTGCGTTGTACAATGTTGTATTTTCAGCCAACTACCTATATGTTTGAAACAAAACTCGACAGTAATGGATTCTCAAAGGAAATTGCTGGTGGCTAAAACTCGACAATAATGATATCCCATACAACTTTGCTGCGTCACCATCGGAGGAGCACGGCAACCTCGACTTTGTTCAAAGAAGGTTGTCAAAATAATTACCATATTACAAGCTTTTTTGAGTAAATTCAATAATCTTCATTTTAAACACAACATTATTTTGCAGAATCATTAGTCTCTTTACGCGACAACGGCAAAGCAAAAATAATAGCAATAATAATAAATAATCTCAAAACGAATACTTACGTCTCGCATTATTACGTTATTTATTTAGGCACGCATCATGCGCACGCTATAATAAGTAGGTATCTAACAAAGTGACATAAGCTGTTTTATAGATGAATAAATAATGAAAAATATTAGAAAAAATCGGCTCACCCGTAGCAACTTAGACGGGACCTAGATGACCATAAAACAATATTCTAGAGCCCATACCTACGTTTTATTTTAGCTTCAAATCTACCCAGTGGTGTCGCCATCAGTTCAACTTTAATAGCTTACAACTCGAAAACGTGACGTTTTAGGCGATTATGTCGTTAACAATTCTTGTTCGTATTGGTACTATAGGCCGACCGGTTAAATGGTGTGCGTTACCCCAGCAAAAAGTTGTTCTTTAGAGAGATGAGACCTTATCAGATAATTAGTGTGTCATGAGGAGAAATTTGTTTACTAATAGCAAAATTTGTGTGAATTGTAGTTTTAAGATATTTAAGAAAAACAGATTTTGCTGGGGTCACGTTCTAAACATTACCCTGGCAAAAAAAGCTGTTTCAGCCTGGAACCAAATACATAAATAGATAGCTTTTGTTGCATGGTAAATGTTAGCAAATAGCAAAAATTGTGTGTGTTATGGTTCTTGAGTTATTTAAGTTTTTGCTGGGGTAACGTTTTGGGATTTCCCAGATCTCGAAAACGGTTCAACGCTGGGGTAACGCACACGTTAAATGAGTCCTCGCCTGCGGGGCACAGAGGCGCGAGGGGAGACGAGAACGGGGGTCGTGAGAGGTGCGGGCGGCAGGCGTTCGTCGCCCGTCGCCCGCATCGCCCCCTACATACAATAATACAACACACGCGCAGAAAAAGAATGGGATTGAAAATGGCGGCTCACCACGCTTACCACAACAAGTGTGAATAAGAGAGCGATAGGTGTGGCGTATAGTGTGCGAGCGGGATGTGTTTATGAACGAAGTCAAGTGCGTTGTACAATGTTGTATTTTCAGCCAACTACCTATATGTTTGAAACAAAACTCGACAGTAATGGATTCTCAAAGGAAATTGCTGGTGGCTAAAACTCGACAATAATGATATCCCATACAACTTTGCTGCGTCACCATCGGAGGAGCACGGCAACCTCGACTTTGTTCAAAGAAGGTTGTCAAAATAATTACCATATTACAAGCTTTTTTGAGTAAATTCAATAATCTTCATTTTAAACACAACATATTGCATAAAATCTGTTTAATTAAATTTAGCTCCTACGGGGGGGAGGGGAGGGGGGGAATTATGTGTTTAAACCCAATGGTCGGGCTTAAACGCGTCTTTTGCCCATTTCTCTTTATGTGACATTTTGAATGGCCTATTTCTTTTATGTGGGTAGGCCAGATAAAAAAATGTGAGCAAAGGTGTGTGTTTCGCCGTGCCGAGCTGTGACGTCACTAAGGGGTTTTTACATTTAAATGAAATGTAAAAAACCCTTAGTGACGTCACATTCTCCATTTCTCCATAAATATTGCTTTAAAAATTCTAAAACTATTTTTCTCGCACTTCTGAAGGGCAAAACTAGAAACGATGGCGTCACATATTTTACGATTTATATCTAGTAATAATTATTGAATTGGAACTGACGAATTTAGGACCCCTCCACACGTCGTCGACCCCCTTAACGTGTGACGTAATTTATGGATGGCCCCAAATGGACCTCTGTCGCAAAAGTTACAAATCTGTTTTTCGCAAATGTATTGAAAAACGCCGAATGGTACAACTTTATTAATAATAATAGTATTTTTTTACAATTAATAAACTATTGTTAGGTATTTGTATTCATTTTCATTTTTCATTCAATTTGAAGATACCTAAATTATCAAAGAAAATGTTCTAAATACAATGTATTGCGACTCCATCGTTTCTCTATTCTTCTTCTTTAAACTTTCGATGAAACCTCACAGGCATTTGGCGCGAAAATCAAACTTTACGATTGAAGGCAGAATGTCACTATGGGATACGAGGGGTGAGTGGGCGGAGCCTGTAAAAAAATTTTTTCACGAGGCGTCGTCTTAAGGGGGGCTCCCATACAACAAACGTATTTTTTTGCCGTTTTTTGGTACGGAACCCTTCGTGCGCAAGTCCGACTCGCACTTGGCCGTTTTTTTATTATCTTAAGAGAATAATCAAATGATTTACAATATTAACAGCTAGAGAAAAAAAAGGCATGGAACTTAAAAAAAATATTAACACTCGTGTTCCTGTTATAAATTCCAGTGTAAGCCAGAGATAATCCAGCTTGCTATTAATTAATTTACGTAAAACGGAACGTGCTAAAGCATAGTAATCGCGAATGTCAACAATTTATCTAGCTGAAGTAAAATGTACACTGTATCCCACTGATGGGAATCTGAAGTGTATAATCTAACGCATGATATTAACAAAATGTTTGAACATTACGATACGCAATCAAACAGATTGAACTTTTTATAAGTAATACGTTTCACATATCTATTTTCAAGTGGTTTTTTTATAGCGTACTAGATCCGTCATCCTCACCACCTGAGGAATTGGCAATTAAACCTCTAAGTGCCGCAACAACACAACAATTTTTAAATTTCGACGTCAGACTTAGGTAAGATGATGTTAGCCGGGCATACTTAAAATTAAGCCCTACCACCAACTAAACTGAGTACAAAATGTACCCCCTCCTAGGAATCGAACTCGGGACCACTACGTCTTAACGAGTGGGCGATCAGAGGCGGTTAATATATTTATTTATGCAAATATAACTTAATACAATGAATAGTATTAATATTCGTGTAAGGGTTCCAAGCAGCAAATAAAATTCGGCCGCTATTTTTAACCCTTGGTTTTATCGCTGCGGGCGCGCCGTTATGAATGCCGAAGAATTTCATTACGAAATTTCAGTCGAGGTTTCGTGTCATTGATGCAGCAAACTACCCACTTGACATTACTCATGTACTTAAATATTCAATCTGCTGTAATATTATATATATTAACAACTGTTCAAGCTTAACTTTCATAAGGCACTAGATATTTCTAAACACCTATTAGTTAATACACATACTTTGTTAAGTGAAGAAGAAAAATTTTTTTTTATCGGCCAAGCTGCCTCGGTTCTTAAGACTATGTGTAACCACAAAAATGTGAGAGGTAAGCAATTTTTAAAAGAGATTGGCAATTTTTCTAAGGACAGAACAATACCGCTGTAAATATTTTTGTGCCCTACTGATTGTATTTGAATTTTATAGCTGGAACGGCCTTAAGCTATAATAAATGTTCTTTTCCTGGTATTATTTATATATTACATGTTTTGTACTGTTTTCAGGTTAGATATTAGACAATATGCGAGACGCTGACTGAGATAAGTCAAATCAATTAGCTACGATTGTAAAAAAAAACAATATTATTGGATTTTGGGCCTAAAACCAGTTCCGTAAAAAGCATTAAAAAAAGTACTATATTGGACAATATGGAAGGCGTTGACTGAGTCATAAATCAATTAGCAACTCATAAAACTGATTTCAATCTCAGGAAACGAAAGATGGTTTCAAATATATCGTCCGGAATTAAAAAAATATACAATATATTTTATTTTGTTGAGGCACAGGGCCTAAAAAGGTGGTATCATTAGTGGTCATTGTCCTTTTTCTTATAAGGGCATTTTAGTTTTAGAGACCTCATATTTTAAAGTTGAAATAAACTGACTAGAATTCTGATCTCAAAACGGCTCTGATGACCCGAACTCAGGTTGGTAATCTCGCTCCAGTGGTAATGAGCTTCTCGGCTTTTACTAATTGGGCAACCACTGCAGCCTTTGTGCTTAGATGTGGCTTCTAATGACCACCCACATGCATCTATTTCACCGGAATTGCAAGTGCTTCTTTCAGTTCGCAACTGTACAGTTTTAAGAGCATTTAAATTGTTCATATTCAAAATAATTGAATAGTTTTGTTCCTATTTTCAAGGAGGTAATTGATACAAATAAAGCTAACCTAATTTTTATATTCAATATTTCAATAAATATTAAAGCTAACAAACAAAAACTTTATTCTTTAATTATGGGAATCGAAGAAAATTTTCAACAGTTTAACAGACTGATATAAAAGACCATATATTTCTTCATAATCATCATCTTCATGCCCTTATGCCAAATTGTTTATAATTACTTTCAATCATAAATTAGTAAATATGTGCAGTAAAATCCTTGCTGTAAAAGCAGGATTGGGATTTATAAATTCTTACTGCAAACGTTTTTCTGCAAAACTGTTTGCTATGTTTAATTTGCAAACGTTTCCTCAATGGAGTTAAAATGTAAAAACTGACTGTGCCAAAGTTGATAAACTGCAACTTTGACCTGCCAAGCGGCAACTTTTGATTGCCACCGACAGCACTAATTGGCGATTTAAGCTTTGATTTTTAGTATCTATATAACCGAGCAGTTAGTTGCATTTCTCATACAACTCACATAGTACTTACCTACCTACATATTGTATTTATAACATTTGACTTCAGCCATTTTATAATGGCACAGGCCTTTTTTATGCGTAGGTAAAGAAGATGGGCCATAACCCACCAAATTGGCCCCATGAGGATTAGGGTTTCCTAGGATGACGGTGGAGCCGTCATATTACGGCCGTAATTTAGCGGCGTAGAACGTTGTCTATGCAAACAATACGGCGCGGTTTCTGACGTTACGGTGTCGCCGAGATTCAACGCCGCTATATTACAGCCGTAAACGACGGCACCGCTATCCTAGGCGTGAAATACACAGAAGCGACGCGGCACGGATACGGCAGCGATACGGTGCAGATGTGAGACTTTCGGATGCTTTCGGCCAATCAAATACATGTATCGCCGCCGTTACCGCCGTATCTGCGCCTTATCTCCGCCGCATCGCTTCTATGTATTTCACGCCCTAGGAAACCAGCTTTAACGACTTAATGTGTCTTCCGAAATACGGAGGAGCTCAAGATAATACATTTTTGGTCATCCGCCTCATGACCGACCCTTTCGAAGGATGATTAACCTCCGCAATCACAGGGCCAGACGATAAACCACTGCGCCACCGAGCTCTGTATTTTTAAACTAAAGTATAAGGGTAAAATATAGCAGCGCTTTGATATTTAATATACTTTTCATTAAACAATTTGGACTTGATCCCTTGGCTGAAAAGAATGCTAAAGTTCGGTGCTTTGACTGAAGCTTGTACTCTTATATTTGTGTTATTCAAGAAAGCCAAATTAACATTTTAAACCTTATACAGAAAGTTGTTACTTTTGAATAAGTTACATAAAGAAAGAAGTAAGTAGGTATTTGACAAGTAATAGAAAAATATGTCACAGTTTTTAAAGGTAGGTAACAATTGCCACTTTTTGTATGAATATTTTCAAAATAAAACATGACAATAGGCATAGTGTAAGCCAAAGAACAGAAAAAAAAGCTATGTAGTAAAAGTACTGGTTTTAAACGTAAACAAATAAGCCCATGCCCCAAACAACGGATTAATTTGTAAAGATTCCAAAACGTAAACATGTAAAGGTTAAATGTTTTACCCCGGGACTGGGGGGTTCCGTAAAAAAACACAGCCTCCGGGTGGCTGCTTAATCATCCGGAGAGTAAACTTGAGCTCGTGGTCACACAATGCCCTTTTATAACTTTGTACAGAGACTAATGGGGAATATATAAATGCACTTTAAAAATAATGTAACACACTTTAAAATGTTGAGCTTCAAAATTTATTGAATGAACTATAAAAATAATGGTTTCCACTATAAATATGCTAAGCTTTAAAATTAATACTTTGCACTATAAAATTTAATAGATTAGCTTTAAAATTAATACTTTGCACCTTACAAATTAATTTTATACCTTTAGCACTGGTAAACAGACGTCTAGGTGCGACAACGAGCGGGCGCAGCGAGAGAGGAGCCCAGGAGGAGGTTAGGTTCCATTGTGACCAACAACGCCAGAATCGACTATTATGCATTATGCCACAAGTTGTTTTCATCTTTCCATCTCATTTTAACAGTGGTTAGATGGTGGTCAGTCTGACATGGTTGGACAGAAACTAAATGGTTTCGGAGTTGGGACCAATGGTTGCGACACAGTTAAAGTGCAAGCATTATTTTTGTAGTGATAATATTAAATTATAGATCTATTATTATTTTAAAGTGCAAACCATTATTTTTGTAGTGATAATAATATATTATAGATCTATTATTATTTTAAAGTGTCAAAATGTGATATGAAGGAAATGTAGAGACAATTTGACTCGGATGTTTGGGCAAAATGCGACAGACAAGTATGCTAAGAAAAATATCCGACTTTTTTCGTCTGCTTATGCTACCGTTTATAATACTGGTTTCCCCATTTCCCCACTCACTACTCAACCAAAGGCTGTTTTAATATTTTCCCGAAGTCAGCAGGTCGGTTGAAGCCACATCGCCATTAATGTCCCCTAATGCCTGTTTCACCGACTAGGGGTTGGAGGTAAGTGCACCTTTTGCAATTTTTATTACTCAAGTGTATTGAACTTTACTTATAATAACTAGCACAAAAAAAGGTTAAGTGAAATTTATTGAGGGTTCCTTTACAGGATTAATAAAATCCCGTTATTTCGCCACTAGGGATTGGTTTTACCCGTTGGTTTATTCAATGTTTTATACATCGTCATTTGTAGTCGTTTTAATTAACTTAAGGGAGTTTTTTACCAATGAAACTAAAAAATGCCCAATAAACGTATGTTGAAAATCAACAAAATTGTTTTCACTTTCCCATACTAATACAATGTTTTAGCGATCTACTAAGCATGAGAGGATACATTTTTTTGGCCCATTCGACTCGATTTGGACCCATGTTTTTGTAGCAAAAATGTTTAGTTTCATTAGTAGGACACTCCCTTAACACGTTTACAGTCGCAGACAACCCAAAATAGAAAATCTATTGTTTAAAGAATAGACATTCTATTGTTTTGGCACCTAATGCCTGTTAATTAAAACGACTACAAAATGAGGCTGTACACAGGGTTATTTTTCACTCACCATTGAACTTTCAAGAATAGTGAATGCCAAACACCCTTAGGGTGTTTTCAGTCAATAAATAATACGTCATTTAATAAATATTACGTCAATGAATAATAATCAAATTTGATGATGGCTGAAGCTCTACCAAACATTACAGAATCAAAAAGCCCCTATATACCAATAAACCAATAGTTACATAATGTTTGCTTGAGCTGACAATGTCGATTTCTAATTTCGGCATGAACACGAGTGTGCAAGACAGGTGGTCTCTGGTGCATCCACTGACAAATGAACATCGGATACGTGACTGCCTTTTGTTTGGTTAATTTGCATCCTGACTCTGGCAACATGATTAAAGTTGCTTATACCTATTACAATCCTGACTTAGTTTTTTTTTGTAATAAAAATTATTATTGTATATAATATTCTTCCTAATTAGCGACTATTTCGAATATTCACTAGACTAAATACGTACTACTCTTAATACCTACTCTAATTTCAAGACTATTTTCCCTTCGTTCTTATTCGTCTCTATCTAAATCACTGTCTGTTCTTGATGGTTTTTACAACATCATGTAACAATTCTTAAAATGTAACATACGACTTAACTTCTTTCACACCAATCCTTTAGTAATATTCTAAATTGCTTTCCTATTTCGGTCTAGACGCGAATCTAACTCAAATCTATTTTAGCCGAAACTAGTATAATATATTGTATTTCAGAGAAAACCAGTCATGTAACATTATACCTGACATGATTATTTTATTCTACGTAGTTCTAAAAATAAAAGGAACAGAAAGTACAAGTAAAAAAAATGTGTATTACTTATCTATTGCAAGCAATGTGGTATTTACACGAGTTGTCTTGGCAGGCAACTTGGCAGACGACTTTAGTAAATTACTGCTTTTTATCGACAATCACTTGTAAAATCGAATAGCCATTTCATTGAAATTAGGTTTGCGATTTAATTTTACAAGCGATTGTCGGTTAAAAACGCTACTAAAATCGCCTGCCAAATTGCCTGCCAAGACACTCCATTGAAATAACCCCAAAAATTTCTTCAAAACGAATATATCCTTATTTCTTGTTAGTTTCTTTTCAGAGGTGTTACGGTCATAAGACGAAATTTTTTAACGAAAGTATATTTCCCCAAATATTGCACAAATCTATATAATAGATGAAATAACCAACAACGAAGGTAGAGGATCAAAAAGCTTTAATATTTTTTAGGGAAAGGTGAGTGATTGAATGAGATAGTGTGTGAGGAGGCTATAGCTGAGAGCAACAAAGAAATTGAGGTCTCCCCTTACGTAATTCAATCAACTTAATATTATAGGTACGTCCGGTATTTTATGAAATTAAGTAAAAGTTCTACAAAACATAAAAAGTTGCTAAAGTACAATATTATGTGTGCATTCATCGCCCTCTGAAAATTTAGGTACAAGTGCTCTTTGAAAATGATTTTTTAGAAAATTACGTTTGGCAAGACAAGGTGAATAAATATAGAGGTAGTGTGCTTATTTTTATTTAGGTACCTATTTTATTTATTTAGTCATAGCTGATGCTGTATCATATAGTTAAGTAATGAAGCATTGTTTCAACCTAACAATATTATTTTAAGTTTTTTATAAAGAAAAAAGTTTTAATGCAGTTGAACCCTAGTTGTTTAGCAACTTTCCAACAGTATTATGACTGAGTGGCCTATTAAAAGTTCAGAAACGAATCACAGTTTGTACTTTAAAATGTCACAGCTAACTGCGGCAGTTTCGGTTAAGTGTCTGACACTTTTATCGCATCTTTTTTATTTTCCATGGTGCATCATAATAGCATCACATTATTACTTACGTCAGATAATAAACATACCCGAAACTAAACCACAGGATAGATATAGGTACTACGGTACAGAAAGCACACTCTCCGCCCCTCCCCAGAATCAATTACCTCACCCCACCCCACGAGTTCGTGTGCCGAATCGAGTGCACGTTTAGTCGTGTTTGTCAATGTCAACTTATGTTGATATTCAAAGCAATGCGTTGTAACTTAATTTAGCTAAAAGTTTGAATTATGAATTGAATGCCGCTCATCCTACTAATATTATCAATGTGAAAGTTTGTGGGTTTGGATGTTTAGATGTTTGTTCCTCAATCACGCAAAAACTACTTAACGTATTTGTTTGGAATTTGGCACACAAATAGTAAATAGCCTAGATTAAAACATAGGGTACTTTTTATCCCTATATTCCCACGGGAACGGGAAGCACGCGGGTGAAACCGCGGGCGGCCGCTAGTCAGGCACGTATCTAAGGGGGGGGATAGTTGGGATTTACCCCCCCCGAAATCCGGAACACACAGAACAGGAGTAAATTCAAATTTAGCGGGCGAGGCACTCTCCGGTTTGCGGGATGCAGTTATCCCCCCCCCCCCCCCCGAATTAAAAGTCTGGATACGTGCCTGCCGCTAGTACAGTATAAACTGCATGATAGCCCTAGACTTACACACACAAAACAAAGCTCCTTTAGGTGAAAATACTATTTACATGTACATGTGGGGTTTATGAAACGTTATACCTTATAACGTTATAACGTTTCATACATTTGACTTGACACCTAAATAAATTGAATTTATTAATGCAATCAATACCTTTAATTTCATTTGATGTATTCCTATTTCGAAGGGTTCAAACTCAACCCTTAGTAGGTTTCCGTTTTAGTTGAGTTTCACGATTTGTAATTAATTTAATTGTAGAGTTATGTTGAAATGGACGTCGATGTATCCAGAATAATAATTAGGATTGTATCGGAGATCCAGCAAACAGTACCTAATGATACTATTTTCTCATTACTTAATTAAATTATTAGTTTCTCATTAAATTGTTTCGTTATATATGGGGCATGGGGTATTCACATTGGTGACTAAAGCCACACAACTTTCGCCGCACGGCGAAAATCGATCATGAAAATGGCAATTCGGCCTAGGCCACAAGTGACTGAACAAAATTATCTTATCTGTCCCCCTACTCAAATGGCCAAATTTCTATTCATTTGAACGCTACGCTTACTTTTAAAACTTAAATATGAGCTTAAATCAAATGTCGCAAACTTATGTAAATCAGAGTCTTCGATGTATTGTATGGAATTGTCAAGCTTACGGCACGTAATTGTATAGTTTACTGCTTATTTTAAAGTTTTAATAGTAAGCGTAACGTTCAAACGATTAGAATGTTGGCCATTTGAGTAGAGGGGCTGGTGGCCAAAACTGGAACTACGTGTTATTACATGGAGCTACGTGTTTTAGCTAACCAAACCGAAGAAGTGATTTTTGGTTAAAACATAATTGTTTAACGTAACCGGCACCCTCAGGACAGGCTTAGCCTATTGTGGGGCCACTAGATATAGTTAAAATTGCACCACATTTCTGTCCATAAACACATTTTCATTTTTACATATTGTTATCTAGGTTACGCCATCAACTACGTCGTAGACGACAGCGACGCTATCACCTGCGATTCAATTTTAGAAGCGACTTGATAGGTGGCTAAAGTCGACCGTCACGGTGACTAAAATTGACCCATGTAAATAGCCCATTACTTCTAGAACTGTCTGTCAGGACTTCTAAAAGTTCATCTCAATGCAAAAAAAAAACGGTAGTACGAGATACTGAAATAAATTAACATCATCGATATGAAAATGCGTTAAACGTTACAATTGACTACATTATAAACTAGAACTTATGGCACTTGCTAAACATCTTTATGTGCCCAAAGCAAATGGAAGTTATAAAGAAGATTATATTATTCACATCAATGTACAGTCGACTGAGTGTCGCATGCATTCCCTGAGTACAATCGCCACTTATGTTGAAAGCGCGTGTGAGCGAACACTTAGTGTCACTTGTTGAAAGCCCATTTGGATGGAAAGCATCAAAACGATATATCGTTTCTGTGAGGATTTCTAAATCATGTTGGTCAAATTGCAATGTAAATATTTTTTATATTGAATGTTTTTGAAGTGCGACATGTAAAAACCTAGGTAAGGTAGGTAATTTAGTAATACTAGCAGCAAAGGGTCATAGATTTTAATCTATTAGTATTAAAAGACGACAGGTAGTTGACATTACAAAAAATAATTAATTTTTGTGGTACCTATATTATATTTCACTAGCTGCCGCCCGCGACTTCATCCGCATGGACCTTAGAGAACCTTTGACTAGGATTAAAAGTAGCCTATATGTTAATCCAGGTCCTAATCTGCTTACCAGGCAAATTTTATTTAAATTGGTCCTGCCATTTTTAAGTTATAAATAGTGTAAATAATCCGACTTAGTTTTATATATAGATAAAGTAACAAAAATATTATAGAAATCAACCCTTATTATCATAAGTATTCTCTTCGTAGAAATATCAATGACTGCCCTAGTTGAAATTCTGGATGAAGAGTAAAATTTCGTCGTCCCTCGTAGAGTTTATAAGCAATTTCCGATATTCAAAAGCGGCATATTTGAGCGATCTTGTAATAAGGGCGCGCTCACGCAGGCCGGTCACGTCGCGAGCGCCTATTCAGCCGGAGTGGACGGCAGGCCATACCTAATACAAATGTGAAGTAAAATCCTACTAAATTGACTCTTTATTTTATATACCTCTCAGTCTATAAGCTCAGCCCCGGACACTCCATACAACCGCGCCATTATAAACAGATAACGTCAGATAACGTTTTTTTTTGTACACGCGCAACTGTGTGTGTAAGTCTAGGGCTAGCGTGCAGTTTGTACTGTTTGAGCGGCGTTCAATTCATAATTCGAACTTTTTGGTAAGTAAAGTTACATTACAACCAAAATAAGTTGACAGTTCACAAACACGACTATAAAGTTACGAATAATTGCTTTGAATACACTGACGTCCATTGTATAATGGACGTCAGTGTTTGAATATCAAAATAATTTGACGTTGACTAACACTCGATTCGGCACACGAACTCACGAGGTGGGGTGAGGTAATTGATTCTGGGGCGGGGCGGAGAGTGTCCTTTCTGTACGATAGTACTTATATCTATTCTGTGCTATGAGCTCAATAGATTTATTACGTAAGTAATGTGTCCATGAAGACAGGTACGACGTAAAAAGTAAAACAATATAATATAATTATAACGTTATGAGAACACATTTATCATAAAATATAGAGTTCAGTGTCGTTTATTCACACAAATAATACTAAAATACCTCAATGATTACACTTTTTAATGAAAAACCTATCACATCCATATTGATCTCATAAATCTATTAAGTAACTTACTTGTAGAGTACTGGAAGAAAAGATACACTTTTAACTTTACAGATTCTATCGATTACCTTAAAAATCTGTTTTCTACGGTTTATCGTTTAATCTTGTATTCATCTACATTGTACAGTATTATAACTTAATATAGCTTTTAATGAAATGCCACGAGGCGAATAACACGTGTATATTATTATTCATTTAAAATTTCAAATGATATTCGTGTGAAATTTTATAATATGACCGCTCCACGTTTTGTTATACAGCGCTTATTTAAATTGCTCGCTGGCTGTTTTTAAATTAAAAACAAATTTACTTTGAGGCAAAATACCTAAAAGTAAAGAGAGATACATTATTATGCTACAGAGTCCACACTAAGTCACTGATCATGATTATTTCTACAACAATATCATCAGGAAATAATGATTAAAAGTGTAAAATTTAACTCGAAATTTTGTACAAAAATTATAACTCACTTGTATAAAAAATTACAACAGAGTATAAGACTATACTCTGCGGCTCGGATAACAAAAAAAGGCATAATTTCATATTTTTCAAGTGGTATCTTTCAAGACTCGCGAAAAACGTCAGAGAAATGAATTCCCTAATTTTGAAGACAAATGAAAGAATTTAAAAATAATTGATAGCACGCTTCATTAGCGGACTGCTGAATTTCCCACCAGAACCATTACTCATTTGACTCAATTACTAAGGTTTACCTTATAAAGTTACAAAAATCATAATTCGTATTGAAAATTATTTTTATTTTGACCTAGGAAAATAAATATTTTCAATTCGTTTCAAAGTAGCGTTAATAAGTTTTTTAACAATTTGTTGGTTATTTTAAAGGATCCGAAGAAAAGAAAAGCAAAAAAAAATTTCGAAATGAGCTTAGTTTTTTTCAAATAAGATTGACAGTGAAAATGCACATATGAGAATCACACAGTCATAAGTCTCATTTTAGAAAGTTAAAAAGGTTGTGAATTCTGTTCTTTACAACTTAAGACTGTATATCCGCATTTCAATGAAATTAGCGTTGTTCCAAAGAAGTTATCTAAAGAATGAAAACGTTAATATTGATGTAAACTTTAGCTTTAGGCAGCTAAATTCTTAAATTATTGCCATATAGAGAGAAAAACAATAAATTATAATAAACAATAAATTTTAAAACAATGATAATCTGCTCAAGTGGAATTTCAAATTTGCTTGTCAGCGGTATTTTTCTCAAATTTTTTAACTGTAGCTGTTGTGAGCAAATAAGAATATGACTCAAATTTATTTTTCCATTATTGTTTGTATTGTCAAGGAATGCCTTATAGAGATAAAATAAAAATAAAAAGTTTTAATTACAGAGAAATAAAATATTATAAATTCTCAAATCGGTACACTTTGACATATTTTTTACTGGTATTTACAGATTCTCAAGTAATTTTTTTTTCTTAGGAATAATGAGATATTTGTCTCTTGTATTGCGTGTTTTGCATATACTTATATCTATTTAATAATTTAATAGGAATTTTCAAAGTTTGCCCTCATTGCGGCTCGCGCAGAGTTGTTTTGATAATTTGTATTGAAAATTTAATAAAAATGGAACGTGATACGTGTCTACACCCTTAACAGAAAAAACATTGTAAGAATATATTTATAAATATGACTTCTGTTGCAGAGTTGGTTGGACGGTATAAAACGCCAAAATACTTTATCTGTATAATAACTTCGTCATTGTGTGCGCCTCTCGCGAACTGCGTCTAATGAGTTCGTTTCAACTTTCCGTTTTTGGGGTTCCGTACCCAAAGGGTAAAAACGGGACCCTATTACTAAGCCTCCGCTGTCCATCTGTCTGTCTGTCTGTCACCAGGCTGTATCTCATTAACCGTGATACCTAGACAGTTAAAATTTTCACATATGATGTATTTCTGTTGCCGCTATAACAACAAATACTAAAAACAGAATAAAATAAATATTTAAGGGGGGCTCCCATACAACAAACGTGATTTTTTGCTGTTTTTGGTACGGAACCCTTCGTGCGCGAGTCCGACTCGCACTTGGCCGGTTTTTTTTTAATCGCGAGGCAGTCCGTAATAAAGGTACTGTTGGGAAATTTTGCAAAAGAATTTTACTTATTTTTAATTCAGATATTTTAATCTGACGTAAAGTTGAGCAAGCTAATTTATACAACAGCCGGCAATCGAATGTGTAGGTATATCTGTCTAGCGGTAGTCCATCTTAAACTTTTTTTATGTTTTTGGAAGTGTTCGACAGATATGTACTTATGTTTATTATACTTTTGGTTTAGAGATAGCTAGAATCTTGTGATTAAAATTCAGGAATATTAAAAAAACATTATCTCAAACTCCAAGAGATCAACCCTAGCAGCGAAAGCGTTAATGAGATGCTTATTGCAGGTTAACTTTTACTTTTCAGTGTTGAGATTTTTTTTATTTAATTATATTTCCCAAAATGAATTCCCAACAAAGAAGGTTTGAGATTACTTGTGAATGCCCAAAAAAGTCAGAGTGTAAATCATTATTTATATTATTTTCATTAAAAATCTATTAAACAAATTAAAAGCATTTTTTCACGTAAATTTTCTTTCGTCTCGTGCAGGTCATATTTCATGCGATCAGGATTTAATGAATTTTCCTCCGGGCAAAATTCCGAAATTATGAGTTGTTCTATATCAAATTACCTGAGAAGCATTTTATAGCCTTCAAGGCATAATATACAAATTGTACGCAGTTATTTTATCATAATGGTGTTACTTTTAGTCTTGTTCATATATTTTCTAACTAGCGGCTGCCCGCGGTTTCACCCACGTGGTTCCCGTTCCCGTGGGAATATCGGGATAAAAAGTATTCTATGTTTTAATCTAAGCTATCTACTATCAGTGTGCAAAATTTCAACCAAATCCGTTCAGTACTTTTTGCGTGATTGAGGAACAAACATCCAAACATCTAAACATCCAAACCCACAAACTTTCACATTTATAATATTAGTAGGATAATTTTCTGAGTAACGGTTCAGATGTTATTGGACAAAATACATTGAAATCGGTAGTGACCGCGACAAAGTTTTTCAACTACTGCAGCTATTAACTATCAGTACTGTTTAATAAAAAAAAAATTTGGTTGCAAATAAAAAAAACTTTTTGTTTTAGCAGCTGTGACCACAAAGTAATGTATAGTTAATTTACTATTTAGTAGGTAGCCAAGTTTCTGTAACTTAAAATTGTCATTTATCATTGGACAATACTTTATTTGAAAAGGGATGTTAAGAGTAGAATTTTTCTTACATTTATAATTATTTCAAAATGTCATTTTAACACACTGGCTTCCTGCGGATTCATTCGCGAATCTCTCGCATTCCTGAAACTCAGGATTATCCTATTCCTGCAGGATTATCCCGTTTCCGAAGAGCTTTAATTTTGAAGTAGGCAAAAAAACTCATTATTCATTCGCACTTTCCGAGACTGAAAGCGGATTATATAGCGATATTGGAGGAATAATGTAACACGAATTACTTAGAACGGGAACGGATTGAGGAGTTCGGACCGTAATATGTTTCATCGTCTAAGATGCTGCAACATATTAAAAGGTGAAAGCCCTTGTCTGAGGTTCTTTAGCCAGTTCTTTTAAGAAAGGCCGTCCATTTACTAAACTGGTGTTAGTTTTTAGTTTTCGTTTTAAAATTGTTGACCTTAATAATTAAATTAAATTTATATTTTTTAAGTAACTTAAATAATCCCAGAAAAAATTGGGTTAGTCGCAACGTGTCCAACAGTATTACTATTGTGCTGTTACCATAGGTTTTGACAAAGAGGTCAACATCAAGCAATACTGTCGTAAAAAAGACGCTGATGCATGTAGTAAAGAAGTAAATTATTTTAATTATTAATTGATAGTGTTCACGCCTGGCAATACCACACAGAAATTGTTAGTAAATAAAGTTACAACGCATTGCTTTGAATATCAAAATAAGTTGACGTTGAGAAACACGACTAAACGAGCACACGATTTGGCACACGAACTCGCGGTGTGGGTGAGGTAATTGATTCTGGGCCGGGGCGGAGAGTGTCCTTTCTGTACGGTAGTACTTATATCTATTCTGTGGCAATACTGCCATCGGAACGTCACCTGTCATCCAACCTTAAACGTCAACGTCAAGAAACTAGAAAGGGCGGGCGGCCAGCCGGCGCGCGCTTCTCTTCCCCTCTCGTCTTCCATTGTTTCAAATACTATAACGACACGTCTATAAATCCAAAACCCAATGTACTTTAAAAGTTTGTAATATATGTATACAATTTTCAAATCAAGATGTCGTACTTAATTTCAACAAAACCAGCACTCAATTCCAGCACAATCAGATAGCAAAAATTTTATCAACATATTTTAAAACAACCTAATCAAGTCTTATCGCAAGTAAACGAACATTAATCACAAGTGTGACATAGCATTCACAACTTCACACACTCGCCTGCAAAGTGTAAAGTGTAAACTAGGTATCATTTTACAAAGTTTACAAAGTCTGCCTCAGACTTTGCACGACGAGCTTGGCGTAGTTAGTGCTGAAACTTATGTTTGTATTACTGATGGATAACTGACGATCGATCTTAATGGCCCTAGTAATTGTGGACAAACTTGATAATGTTCGGTAAATTTTATTTTAGATATATAACGCTTACAATAGGCGACTTGAAAGTCAAGGAAATTATTCGGTTCATGTATGAAATAAAATAGGAATTCTTTTGAAATATAGCAAGCACTGCTTTAGATTCACGCGTTTTTTATCAGTATTCCTTACCTACATTGCTACATACGTACATTAAAAAAAAGTAAATAAACACTGAACATCGTCTTAGACACTGTGTCATGATCTAAAGTAGCTAAAGAAACGGAGAATAAAAATCATTAACATTGACGGTAGTACGGAGAAGCGAATATTATTTTAATTATTTTTTCTAATTTGGAAATCTGGCAACCTCAAAGATAGCGAGGCTAACGCATTTGGTATTTTATACTATTTCATACTTGATAAAATCCTGGATAACCCGGAACAATGTAAAAGGCTATTAAAAACATTTTACCTGTCAATGTGTCAATGAGTGATGGCATCAATACATAAACCTTTTACGGTTTCTCTTGCTGGAATTGAAAATATATTTTGTATTTTTTTTTTATTGAAAATAAACCATGGGCACCCCATGGTGTGCTAATATCGTAATAGACAATTTGCCGATTCAGCAACAGCCAGCAATTTATGCTCACATCGCACAGCGGATATTGAAAGGGGATTTTATTGGAAATGGACCACTTTTGTTCCAACTGGACATTTTGATGGACGATCCAAATGCTATTGTTGTTCCTACGTCCATTTTTAGCATCTGATTCTACTCTATTTATTCACACCTTTTTATATCAAACAGTCGGAAATTCGTTTTTAAGCATATTTTTTTATTTGGAGTGTTCTGTTTCGGTATGTACCTATCAAAATAATTTCCCATTCGCCTATTTGGGAAACGATTTGTTTACTTTTTAAACTAGTAATCATGAAAGTAAACACGTTTGTATAAAGATGTATTAGTTAATCAATTAAACATTGTGTAAGTGTAACTTTAAAATACATTGCACAATCGATGCGTGCGATGTATGTGTGTTTTTCACACACATACATCGCACTTTCGTACTTTCAATTACACTCTCAACCTTTGATGCTTTATAGTACCAATAGTACGTTCCACGAACTCATCTTCAAGCAAGTTCAAGTCCGCTTGTTGCAAAATCAAGCTTATAATTTTGTAAATTGCCATGCTCGGATAAAAATTACTCGTCAAGCATACCTGTGAAGTGAAGACGCACCATTAGAATTAATATGATTAAATCTTGAGGCTAAACAATAAATAATCCTTGAACCCTAAATGCCAGCAAGAATTAAAATTCGATTTCACATAATATCTACTACTAATATCCGTGTCATTAAGTGTGCCATAAAACCAAGTCCATCAATCAGCTTTTACGACAACCCGATGTATTTTATCTCTTTCTTTTTTCTTTCTATCAGAAACACATCACGGAGAAGTAAATATTGATAGAATTATTTCTTTAAGTTTTTTAGACTCTACCTAAATCTAAAGTAACGTAAAAAGTCTAACAACTAATGGAGCATTTACACGGTTCGATTTTCCAGGCAACTTGCTAGGCGAATTTAGTTGACTAGAGCTTTTTATCGACAATCGCTTGTGATGCGATTCGATTTTACAAGCGATTGTCGACCTAAAACACTATTCGACTAAAGTCGCCTAGCATAAGTCGCCTGGAAAATCGCCCGTGTAAAATTAAATGCCCATAAGATGCTAAAAGTCATCTTGGATAAGTCTTTACTTTGTAGTGGATATTAAACTGTGGGCTATATTTGAGGACTGTGGGCTATATTTAACCGCCTCTGTGTAAGACGGGTTCAATTCCCAGGGGGCGTACAATTTGTACTCGGTTTGGTTGGTGGTAGGGCTTATACCAAGTCCGCCTGGCTAGCTACCACCAACTTACCTAAGTCTGGCGCGATTACAACAGTTTAAAAATTGTTGTGTTCCGGCAGTTAGAAGTAAGATAGCCAGTTCCCCAGTGATAACGATTCCGGGTGTAGTGCGCTTCCACCTTCAGCCTTATCGTCACTTTACATCAGGTCAGGTGAAGACCAAGCACTATCCCGTTGTGTATAGAAAGGAGCATACTGTTTCAAGATAAAAATAAAATAAAATGTTATATTTGAAGAAGAAATTGAACAAAGTCTTTTTAGTGAAATCGAACGTGACCCGCGATAAGGGGCGCACGCACGACACAACATCTCTGGACCAATTATTGTTCAACACGACCGAGAAAATGTCCAACCTTTTAACAAAATGATAGGTAAGTACTATTATTGTTATATTTTTTCTATTGAAAAGTCACAATGAAATATGGGCATTATGTTTTAGCTTTCGATAAATAATACGTACAATACTATCAAATGATATTTCGCTTTAAAACTTTTTGTTCAGACTGTGTAATGTTACGTAGCAATCTAAAAAAGGATTTTTTTTTCTTAATGTTATTTATATATATATAGCCATCATAGCCATGGCACATTTACCGAAAGAAGAATGGCAGAAATCCAATGATATTAGTGCTCCGGCTCGAAAGGCCAAAATATGGTGCGGTTAAAGTACTAGCTTTTTTATTAATTTTAATAAAAAGCTTTGGCGCTAGTAAAGAAATCAGTGGACTGTATGATTTGGAAAATTTGAAAAGACGATAAGATAAAATTATCATACGGCAAGGCACTTGCTATACAACTATTGAGATGGAATCCAGCTGTTTTAGGTATTTTGAAGGGGAAAAGATACAGCTGAAAATTAAGGAAAAAATACATGCACTCACGTGCTCGTAGAACAGCTGCAGTCTTGGATACAATTTAAAAACAGCACTTCACACCACGTGGCAGCAGCCTTTTTCCAAGTGTCCATTCGACGTAGCTAAAGCTTCATTAATACACCAATCAGTTCGTAGATATTGCAGACACAACACATAAATCACTACTATCCTGAAAGTACTTGCGAAATATCAAAATTGTCCAAAATTGTAGGGAAGGTTGCACGCAGTAGTTCGTTGCGATCGAACACACAGAGAGAGAATGTTTTTTAATTTGCGCTGACGTTGAATAGCAAGCGCGCACCCATCTATATGTGCATGTATAGGTAAGGAAGAAGGGATGGATATATAGATAGCCGTTACAAGTGCGACAAATTAATTATAAAATAAAAAACTTATAACAATAACCAACATCCCCCCGCCCTTGAAGGAATCCCTTCAACAACAAAAAAATAGAGAAATACTCTGCAGATTAAAAATAACATACTAGAGCTACATACTTACATTAAGACTAAACATAAGTGTTTAATTATGACAAATAAAAAAAACTATTGGTTAGGGAGCGGACATAACCGCACAACAGGGCGAATAGAGTTGCCGCTGGTAGTTTTTATCTCCGCGACACGTATAACGCCGTCTTTACCGGGAAAAACTTTAGTTATCACGCCCAATGGCCACTGCAAGGGCGGAGCGTTCTCAACATTGATCAAAACAATTGTCCCTACAGTAACTGGATTTGATGGAGTGTTCCATTTTTCTCTTGCTTGTAAATTATGGAGATATTCGGTTTTGAACCGTTTCCAAAACGATTGTACAAGTAAGTCCATTAGCGAAAATCTAGATAACAAGCTAACGCGCTCGTCGCTCACGTCAGCTGCGGGAAGAAACTGTAGAGTCGTGTTGCCTAAGAAATGTGCGGGTGTTAGCGCGGTCGGCTCGGACGGATCCGTGCTCAGTGTGTACAGAGGACGACTGTTAAGAACAGCCTCTATCTGGTGGAGAACAGTAAGTAGTTCTTCGTATGTCAAAATTTGTTTCCCTACGACGCGAAACAGTAGGGATTTCACACTTTTTATATTAGCTTCCCATATTCCTCCGAAATGAGGGGCGGTAGGAGGATTTAAACGCCAAGCTATACGATGTTTATGAAAATAATTTAAATCGGCGTGGGTTAGGCGTCCACCCACTCTTAATATATTATTGCACAAAAAAGGAGCTAATTTTCTTAATTTTGGGGAACATAATTTTCCTTGGCGTAAATTACTAATATCCTGAGAAAATGAATAACTTTGAACAGCTTCAATGACATTATTTTCAGCGACATCTAAGCCATTGGCTGTGATAATGTGACTGCGTGGAAGTTTCTTGATAAAACGTAATAAATAAACACAAGCTCTTAAATACTTGTTCCAAGAAGAGAACTTTAAGCTCAATAGTAAAAGAGGATGGTCTTCAGATTGACCCGCGGTAAAGAAGTCTTCTCTTCAACACCTTTAACATTTGAGCTCGGCACAAACTTACAAATAGGCCATTCATTGGAAGGCAATGACATCCAATCAGGACCATGGAACCATAAGTCATGTTTATTTAGTTCATGTGGTAACATCACACGTGATAGGCAGGCAGCTGGGTTTTGAACTCCAGGTATAAAATAAAAACAATTTGGGTCAAAATAACTCTGACATTGAGCTATTCTGTACAATAACCAACAATTAGAAATTCTAATATCATTTTTTCAGAACTACCTAAAGGCTTAGCGTGCCATAAAGTTATTAACAGCTTATTTAGAAACATTTAAAATTGAAAAGTTACTACCGATTAATGACTTTTAAATCTTATTGAAGTTCAAATTGAGAATGTTCAGAATTTTATAATTTGAAAGTGTGGTTCCCGGTTTACCATTCTTCTTTATCAACTCGTAGATTCAAGAAAATAGGTATTACTTGTATTCCATCACAACAATACTTACGTAACAAAATATCGTGACATGCATCTCGAGTATTCGCCAAGCTTAGTTTTAAACCTCGTGATCCTCAAAGCCTCCCTCCCTCTCATTTCATACTTATGGAGGTCAGAGAACATTAAATTTAATCTTCAGTGTAATACAAAAGGCAAAATTATGAATTCATATGTTGGTGAACCAAATCTGCAGTATTTCTGGTGAATTTGATAATTTGTTTGCTTAACCGATGACAGAGGGTGGTTAACGACAAAGGGGACACTCAGGTTGGTTTGACAACAAACTAGAGTAACTCACGCAGCTGATGCTTTAGGTACTCAGTAGCCTAATGGAGGTGGCACACTTTTAGTAAAGGCTAGGGTTTCATTATTTACAAGCCCAGATTATGTTCTAAAACATTATGAGAGGAAAAGTTGTCAAAGCTGGTGTAAGGTAGTCACTGAGAAAAAATGTCAGAGCGTAATTTTTGTGTAATACTTATAGAAATATCTACAGCATAGTAGTCCAAAGGCCGATTCTAAAATAATGCGTACTTAAAAGTACAAGATTATAAAAATGAAAACAAAAACACGAGCGAAAACATAAACAGAAAATATTGAACTTCATGATGAAATAACATTCACACCAAGCTAAGACCTTTTTTAATCCAGGTGAGTGCTGTAATCAAATGATTTACCGAGGCATTGTTGCATTGTTGGGTTGCCCATAACTAACATAACAGTAACTCTGGAAAATTGGCATATTTACCGACTTCAAAAAGGGAGGTGGTTCTCAATTCGAATGTATGTTTTTTGATGTATATTCAGAAACTCTCTTTTTAATTAAAAATAAATGAGCATTTGTCCACAATTACAACTGGTGTTAAGTGATGATGCGGACTACGATGGACCATGCTCACCTAGATAAAACCTCTTCACTCTAACCTTGAAAAGGCCCAAGTTATAACTATTGGGAAACACATCGGCAGGCAGCCTGTTCCACTCCTTAGCTGTTCGCATTATTAAAGTATTAGCGACCTTCTATCTCCTAACACTATTTGTGGCAATGGCAGTATTGCTTGAATGAAAGCAATAGTTGAAGCCAAGAATCTCTCACTCTCTTCTGAACATTGTTATTCGGTGTGGCTTCAATACTCCGAGATGGCACTCCGATCTCGAGAGCCATACTACCACTACTTTCGATACCTACAATCTATTTCTGTCAGCCTATTTTCCAATTTTTTTGCTCCGTCGAGTGGAAAATTATGTTCGACGCTGCGAGTATGAGTTTCACATCATATAATATCATACATATCTTACAAAATCAAACACGGAGTTTTGATAAGTTTCAACATACGTGAAAAAATATGAGGAAAGCTCCTTTTTCCTGTTCAGAAGTTAGACGATACTTACTGAAATAATATTTGGCTAAATATTTTAACATCTCATTATTTATTTTACAAGTATTAGTTCATACGACTTCAAAGCTACTTCTTAGAATTAAGGAAATACCCAGAAATGTGAATATTATAATTTTAGATGCAAAACACTGTACTAGGTTAGGTACCACAGATACCATACGAACCTAAATGTTAAAGTTCAATTTTGTGATTTTGTTCATTTTTAGGGTTCCGTACCTTAATGGTAAAAAGGACCCTTGAAGAACCCTTACTATTTTGCCAATAAGAAAGGGTTTTTTTTTGCAATAGTGACTAAAAGAGGGTCTTAAAAATTCGAAGGACTTAGGGCATGTAAGAATGATTTTTTTAGACCGCATAATTTTGTAAAGACCTTATTTCTTAATCCAAATTGTAATTAATTAAACATTAAAGGCTCAGTTATGTGAAACTAGCGGCCGCCCGCGACTTCGTCTGCGTGGAAAGGTTTTTTGCTATCCCTGGGGAACTATACTTTTTTTCTGGATGAAAGGTACCCTATGTCCTTCTCTGTACCCCTGACAACGTGTATGCAAAATTTCATGATGATCGGTTCAGTAGTTAGGACGTGAAGGCGTAACAAACAAATAAACAAACAAACAAACGGACTTTCACATTTATAATATTAGTAAGGATTACAAAATTATTTTGACAAGGCAATTAAAACTGAAGGTGGCATTGAAACAAGTGACTGTACAAATACTCAGTTTTTTATGAATGTCAGCGCCAAAACTTTTTTTTTCATTTATCAAATCCGGGCAAAGGCAATATCGCCGGAGTGGCCGTAAACCTCCGGGGAAGCGATGTCCCACAGGGGAGACTCCTCGGCCCAAACATCTTATAAGCTGGGCCAAGTACCGCGAAATACAGATTTATTTACAATGTGGTACTAAAATTTCTGGCCTGTTTTTGTAAACCACTGTCAACGTTGAGACCTATCTTAAATAAACAAGATTTGTTTGAATCGTATGTTTAGCACGCTCTACTCAAACGATGAATTAAAAATAACCTTTGAGATTAATTTAAATTTTTGTAATTATATTTTTTTTGTAAAATACGAGGTTAAACAACTATTTATACTGCCTTACTTTTGAATTAATGATTAATATAGGTAGTTGAATAATATATTTTATCAGTTTTTTCAACACCTTACAAAATAGGTACATTTAGAAGTTACTGATTACTAAAACTATTTAATTCACTATATTGTGTTAAAAATTATCATAAAATATTATTTTGCATTTCAGTAATAAGACTGTTCTATGTTAATTTAATGAGCAAGTAGATAAGTATACATATGTATAACATCAAAAGAAAACGTCATGTGTTTTGCAATATCAACGATTTTTTTCTAAATAAATAAAATAAAAATAAAATAAAAATTGCCTTTATGTTGCTTGGGTTACTAATGCTGTGATTAACCTTTCCGTAACAGTTCATTGAACACCTTTCCCCATTGTCATGACTCGTCCATAAAAATAACTAAATCAATATCACACGACATTATTAGATAGATTGTAAGGCTCCTTTCAAAGCCAACCGGCAACATACGCCGGAGAAAAATAAGCGCCTCCAAGATAAATCTACGGAACAGCCAAGACAGCCAAGTTATCGATGGTCGAACATTTGGCAATCTTTACTCTGCCAAGTGTTGGGACAAAAAACTTGGTTGTTTCGTGAAACACTTAAATAAATGAAGAATAAACTAAATTCGCGGTTAAGATCCTATATTGGTTACCAAATAACTTTTTAATTCTCCCAGTCATGTTTTTAGCCAAAGTTGTATTTAAAATCTTAGAAGTATCTACTTCTCACAAGTTAAAATAACTCTAGAATTTTTAAATTGTTGATAAATCTTCATAGTCTACATAGTATTGTAAAATATATCCCCATTTGTCAAACAAATCTGACTCCAATTAGTCTTTGAATGTCTAATTTATCCACAGTTCAAAAATTAAGTAAAAACTATCCTATACCAATAATATCTGCATTAATTTGGTATTTGCAGCCCGATTGAGAGACAAATATTGCAGTGTCAAATTAAGTAGAATCAAAATTTATTAATACGTTTTTAACTCCAATTTTGCTATCTACATACCTGCCTTTGTTTGTCAATCATGTCAGAAATACTCTGCACAATAAACTGAAATTGAATATGAATGCCCTTGTCGGAACTCGCAATAAACTAAGTAATTTGAAATATTCGCCTACAAATTGAAAACTTTTTTGATTTGAAAAATGTGTAGCTTACTTCCGCAAACAATATATACCTATGCAAGATGCACCGCCCGCCCGCCCGCAAAAAATGCACATGATGCACACCACAAAATATCAGTGCACAATACATTTAGCAGGGCAGCAACGTCAGCAACACACCTTGCACCTTCACTATACTTTACACGTGTTTCGCCCCAACCCGGAGCATCCTCAGGAGTTAGATCGTGCATAAACCAACACCAAAAAATTTGTACTAACATGACAATACCTATTTAATTAATGAAAATAATAAAGGATAGGCAAGGAACGGCAGTCGTTTTTGATGCTTCTATTCAAAATAACGGCTAAATTGTGCAAGCGGTATAAATAGAGCAAATAAATGTTGATTAACCTATGTGTCACATATAGAAGAAAAAGTAAAAAGGTGTTTTATCTGATCCTTTGTGTCAGAAGACTGTTGTCCCAGTTGGCCGTAAATGGGCCGTGTAATGTATTCGGGTTGTTTCGGGAGATAAGGGTCGTGATCCTAGTCCTAGACCTGATGATGAATAACTGGCCACGGTACGGAGATTTGTTACCTGGATAGCTGGTTGGATTAATGGTCATTTGTATTTATGTAGGAAGGTGTAATACCATTAATTTTTCGAAGCAAACGGTAGCCATTTTATAGCACGTAAATTCAATGTGGACCTAAATTGAGAATTAGTTTTACAACTCGAATATTCGATATAGAGAAAAGTTTTTTGCAATCTGAGGCCTGATTCAAATGGCTATTAAGTATTCTATAAGATTAATGTTAAGCATTAGATAATTCAGTAAAATTTTAATTCTGTGGTATTGTATAGAATTGACAAGTTTACGAAAAGTAATTTTTATTAGTAGTGTAATACTTATACAAACAGAATGTTGGCCATTTTATTAGGTCTGTTTTACACATTGTTTGATACACCGCAGTTTGAAATTCTTGGTGATTTTCTATGGAGTTAAAATGGAATAAAAGAGGGATATCTAATTTTGAATCGCATAAAAATTAACAACTCGGCTTCAGGTTCCTTTCGTGAGCACTTTATATGTTATATTAAAGTATATTGCTGAATTTTAATCACTTATTCGCTAAAACGCAGTGCGCAAATCCAATCGATAGAAGCCTAAAAAGTTCACTTAAGAAGCAGGAATATGCTCAAATGATATAGAATGAAAAGGGCAGACTTATTTATTGTGCTATAAGTTATTGTACTTGAGTTTTCTTATAGTTTATCATATGTGGGATTAAATAAATTGTATATCTTCGTTATATAAAACAGGCAGAACTTACTTTAAAATACAAAATTTTATCATGTTGAAACCCAGCGTAGACAAGTGCACAATCACTTCCGAAAAAAATTATAATAAAGGCAGAATTTTTATTTATTTATTTATTTAAACTTTCTTGTATAAACATACAATGGCGGACTTAATGTCTTAGGGCATTACAGTCGACTGGAAAACGTGTCTTCAAGAAATAGATAGTGGCGGCAAAAAATGGGTCCATGTCCATCAGCCATTTTTAATGTTTCCACTGCTGGGGCACAGACCTTCCTTATGGGTCGATAAGGAGGACAGACCATAACCCACCATCACGGGTGCATTTTCAGTCGTTAACACCATCGGATTGGTGGGTGCTAACGACTGCAAATGCACCCGGAATCAACGCTTAACGTGCCTTCCGAACCACGGAGGAGCTCGAGATAATAAATTTTCGTTCAGCCATCCCATGACCAACCCTTGAGAAAGTTGCTTAACCTCCGCAATCGCTGGGCCAGGAGCTAAATCGCTGCGCCACCGAGCTCCTCAAAAAATGGGTAACCAAGTTAAAATATTAGTTGATCATACTTAAGGATCTAGCTACAATTCTGTAGAATTCTTAGTTAAATTTAACCACGTATCCTAAACCTCTAGAAGACTTATCTGAATCCGCCAGCTAATTCCATCCTAAGTGGTTAATCTGAAATGCTTCTGAAGGATTAATGAGGATGCCTATTTCATTAGGTCTGGAGATATTACTGTCTTACGTTGTAGTTGCAGGCTACAATTTAGAGAACTTAGTCATACACTTAAATCTTTAAAATTGGTAAAAAAGAAAAATAGAAAATAGACTTGAAATTACTAATAATATAATTATTTTTAACTTTATTCTGAGTAATATTATTTGTTAATACATATCTAGGCATTCATGTTAAGAAATTATGCATCTTTTCCTTGGGTTCGGCTACAGAAGATCACGTTGTAAATACCTAGTACAAGGTAGGACCAATAATGGATTCATACATTAGATGGATATACATTAGTTTAACTGCATGATTTTTCTAACCCATCCTACTAATATTATAAATGTGAAAGTTTGTGGGTTTGGATGTTTAGATGTTTGGATGTTTGTTCCTCAATCACGCAAAAACTACTGAACGGATTTGGTTGGAATTTGGCACACAGATAGTAGATAGTCTAGATTAAAACATAGAATACTTTTTATCCCGATATTCCCACGGGAACGGGAACCACGCGGGTGAAACCGCGGGCGGCCGCTAGTATTTCATAAACATCGAACATCATTCCAGTAAAATCAAACTCAAACCGTCAACAGGAATACGTACGTTTCGATGAGGGAACTGCATAATAATATTTAATAATCAAAGTTTGTACCAGCTTTCAAGTTAAATCCCATTGAAGTAAATTTCTACCTCAAATGTTATCTTACGACTAGCTATAACTGAAATAGGTGCAAACTTAGCCTCCAATATTCAAAGATAAGCATTGAAGACTCGACTTGTAGCTAGACAGATAGTATCAGGCTGGGACTTGGGAGCCAATGTAGAACTGGTTGTAGTTGTGTAACGCCAGGCTAAGTTTCTAAGGCAACATCAGATAGAGCGTCTAGCCGCAACTGCGGACATGTTTAGAGAAGGCGCTGAAATTGTATTAACGTTATTTTTGGAATAGATATATTTTAGCTACTGATTTTAGTAGTAAGATACAAAGTTTTGAGGAGCTCGGTGGCGCAGCGGTTTAGCACCTGGCCTAGCGATTGCGGAAGTTAAGCAACGTTCGCAAGGGTCGGTCATGGGATGGGTGACCAAAAATTTATTATCTCGAGCGCCTCCGTGCTTCGGAAGGCACGTTAAGCCGTTGGTCCCGGCTGCATTTGCAGTCGTTAACACCCACCAATCCGCACTGGACCTTCGTGGTGGGTTATGGCCCATCCTCCTTACCACCCATAAGGAAGGCCTGTGCCCCAGCAGTGGGGACATCAAAAAAGGCTGATAGACATACAAAGTTTTGAAAGAATTATTGTTTGTCATGTTCAGTTTCATCCACGCGGACGAAGTCGCAGGCATCAGCTAGTTATGTAAATAAATGTGTAGGTATTAGAAAATGCTGCCAAGTTCTATTTTTAATTGATTTCGGAACACAATCACAATTAGGTACTTACAAAACAGTTTTGCTACAAGGTAAATTGCCTCGAAACAGCTTCAAAAATGCAGGTTCAAAACTACAGCGTAAAATCTCATCATAAATAAGTAAGATAGTTGAGCGATGAAAATAACACAAACATTCCCACCACATTCCAACAAAGTACAAATAGGAATTTCTACGAGGATTCCATTTCAAAACTCAACATAGCATCCTTTGCCTTATCCTTTAAGCAAACTTCCAGCTCGTTCCGGTCTAATAAAATAAACAGTACAATGTTCATAGTTCGAAACTAAAATACTGAATACTCTCGAACTAAGACTAAACTAAATCCGTAACTTGAACTGTGGGATACGTCCTTGTATGAAAACACACATTCAGTATATTGGAATTTGAGAATGGATTGAATTATACAAGGTGTTTGGTAAAAGCTTTATAAAGCGAATATGGTAGATAGGGACCATCAAACTGAACAACTTTTACTATGGGACCAACCCTGAAATCGCGAAAAAATTCAGCTGTTTCATACATTTTGATATTTTTGTTATTAATTTTTGTATGAAACTGCAGTTTTTGTTTTTTTTTCGCGATTTCAGTGTTAGTCGCATAGTAAAAGTTGTTCAGTTTGATGGTTCCTATCTACCATATTCGGCTTTATAAGGTTTTTACCTAACACCTTGGCGTAATGCTCCGGAGAACACTAACTTGAAATCGTAATTAAAATTATTTGAACCGCATATTCGTTCATTGCTGAATTTTCAATAGTTTGACCGCAATTTCAAAACCATTTGCAATAAATAATTTTCGATTCGATTTCATTCATGATAAACATTTAGTATTTAATTTTTCCTTTTCTTTTTAGGGTTCCGTACCCAAAGGGTAAAAACGGGACTCTATCTAAGACTCCGCTGTTCGTCTGTCTGTCACCAGGCTGTATCTCATGAACCGTGATAGCTATACAGTTGAAATTTTCACAAATGATGTATTTCTGTTGCCGCTATAACAACAAATACAAAATAAACTAAATATTTTAGTGAGGCTCCCATATAACAAACGTGATTTTTTGCGGTTTTTTTGGTACGGTACCCTTCGTGCGCGAGCTCGACTCGCACTTGACCGGATTTTTTCTTAGACTTCTGCTAGTAATATTCATTATAATCAACTTTTACGAACACAGGCGTTATTTCGTAATGGATAAACGCGCTTTTATCCGCAAAATATTTTGTTTCAATGTTATTTTCTGTATTCATAAAATTTTACTCTTAAATAAATCACTTTCATTTACAAATTATTTTCTGTCAGTAATTTGATTTTCCTGGTTTTATGTGTTACTAGCGGCCGCCTGCGGTTTCACCCGCGTGGTTCCCGTTCCCGTGGGAATATCGGGATAAAAAGTAATTTATATTTGAATCTAGGCTAACTACTATTTGTATGCCAAAGTTTATAAATGTTTGGTTTACGACTGTTGATTTTTTATAGTTGAAATAGGTAGGTAATAAATGGAAGCTCTTTTTCTGTACAAAACCTTTGACTAGATGTACTCAAGATAAAACTTTATGTAAGTATCCGTAGCGAAAAATCCTAGTAAGTTCTAGTTTTATTGCAGCACTGCGAGCATAAAATCAGGTAGATGTTTGCTTTTTTTCTGTTTCCCCGTTTCTGGTTTTAAGATATACTTTCTTTAATGACTCTCTTCCATCACTTTAATTAACTGCATAATTACAGTTTACAAGTATTTCCGTCTATCAATTTGAAATGTCAGTAGAAATAAAATCTATCTAGTAACAAATTTGTGACCTAAAGTTTTGCCGTTACAAACATAATTATCATTTTAAATTATATTAACCTACGGTACTGGTTTTAGTCGTTCCTCGTTTCTGTAATTATGAAATAGGAAATTGAATATAGCCTATCATTCTGGAGATTTATTTTATTATGTACCTATTGCCGCATTTTTATTGTAACCTCATTTAGTGTCTGAAAATAATTAACAACATCTAACCCATTACTTTCAAAGTTTCAACCCAAAAATTGTTTCAATCCAATTCAACAAACTCTTTATTACACAAAGTGTTCCAAATTACGCGCATCATTCTTCAGTTATCTTCCTATTCTGCGTCACAGAAACCATAAGCAACAATTCCGTTGCTCCAGGCGCATGATTAAAACTCCGCCACTCAGGTAAATTAGCCGTCGTTAATTACGGGGTCATGTTTTCGGTCCCCTCGCTCGGTGAACACAGTGAGGCTTACACGGGCTATATGATGCGAGGAAAAATCTGCGCTCCCACGTTATTTGTAGCTTCCATCCAGGGTACAATGATAACTGCGAGGTGATGGATCGTGGTATTAAATCACTGTTTTCTTTCTTTTTCTAGTATTTTATAGCTGGGCTTTAATAGAAAGCCTTGTTTCTGTTTCTCACTTTTCAGATTAAACGAAATGAAACCTGTGTTCTGCCTCCTAGAATAGAGGCTATCCTAAACATAGAGTTAAATCGATATCAGTGTTGAATTTTTAGATTTTACGCATTCGCAATGCAATTTTTATATTAAGATTATAGAAAAAATCGACTCACCCGTAGCAGCTCAGACGGGATCTTTATTTGTTTCATTCATATTTTGTTATTTTTTTCAGTGTCTATATTTTAATGTTAACAAACTCTGTGCTGCTGTTGAGGATATAGATGGTGATTAAAGTAGTTAAAACATATCGCTCTTAACCAGTTTAACTTTTCCATGTTAAATACAACAAAGATTCTTTGCCCACCAGAAAACGGCCTTAGCTAGATAATGAACTACAATTTACTTAAGCGGCTCATTTTATCCCCACTAATGACTGGACATGAACAATGGTACTAATATACCTCGACTATTATTACGCTACTGCTATTAAGTCTGATCTCTTATACTTTTGTAACTAAATATCACATAGCAAAATTCAAAGAAAACTCGCATTTTTGGCCTTTTAACTTTCAAAAAGACAAAACACAATCTTGAAATCAAAACACGTCATTCATTCGTTTTTAAATCATCGTCCGAGCAACTCATTAATAATACGGTCTCGTGAAACATTTTCTGTGGTGTCCCGCGATTTAAGTATTTAAAATTCCCAGTAATATTACAGGCATAATCCTCCTCAGCGGGCGGTTGAAAAACGTGTTATTACAGTACCTAGTGCTAAAGTTTTTATCTTGTTAGCGTCAGAACAGCTGGGACTAGTAGATTAATAACAATTGGATTATGCCTCTTCTATGGAGTGAGTGACAAATTTAATGTATTACGTCGGTATTACAACATAAAACCGTTACTAAATAAGGATTCGTAGTCTTAGATTTGAGTGAGTTGTTGGAGAGTTCTGTATTACTTACTTCAATTTGTCTGGTTTTATTCTCTCTGAGAAATGTTCTACATTTACTATTCTATCGTTCTACGAATCTTTTGCAAATAATACATCTACTTCAACAGAATAATGTAGCGTGGTAATAATATACTCGTACAAGTGAAGTCATTTCCCTAACTACAAAAGAAGTCAAAAACTTCTTACCAAAATCAGATTATCACTTGACACAACATATTTCTCTTTTATTTTGGTTTCAAAATTTCGTATTTTTGCCCTAAACTGATTAACTGTCTCTCGCGCATTCCCAAAATTTGAAGCATCCTCAGCAATGATTTTGTATTCTGCAATTAATAACAAGCAATTAGCGTCGACATCAGAAACTAATTTAATTATAAGGGTGGCTCATGTAATGGATGGCAGAGATACAGATTGTTGCTATGAAACATGTGGAAGGAGAGCTTTGAACAGAAATATATTATTGCGAAGTAAGTTAGCATATTTTTTTACTCAGATTTGAAGAAATAGGATGTTGCAACGTGCGTGTAGTCTTGGCATTGGAATGGCATCTCACCAGTTACGAAAGGATTGAGACGAATAAAAGAAAGAAATTGTATGTAATAATATTGAAGTGCGAGAAGCATACAAGAGAGATAAAAAAAATTGTATGTAATAATATTGAAGTGCAGAAGCATACAAGAGAGAAATGGAGTACCTATCTAACTTTAGGTAAAATATGAATCTAACATAATTATTATCTAGATCATCAGATGTAGTAAGTACTAGAAAAAAAAGAAAAACGTGTGGTCTTGTTCCGCAATCTGATACAAGAGTGACTACTCTACCACAGGCTGATGATAATTATGTTGTCATAAGCACCGACTAACCACATGCGTTCCTTAATAGTTAATTTGAATTTAGTTAATTATTATGCCTACTCGATTATTATGATGACAATTAATACGAGCGAGACTCACAAGTATGACTGTCAGTAATGTAAAATAAGTTTGATTTATTTCGAAGATTAGTTTCAGGCGTTTAGCATTTATGTAAATGCTTATTTTGAAGATTATTTTGCAATTACTTTATTCAATAGTAACTATTAATACCAGATTAAAATTATAACATTACAAAAAAATACCGTAAAAATAACGTTGGTAACGTTATTTTCAATAGCTGGTAGCTACCATCCATTATAGTTAGCACGATACACTGTCCGAGAGAAAATCCAACAAATTTTTGTTTTGTCAGAATTAAACCTCTCAAACCCAAATGGAACCGCTTACAGCCTTTTGACTTACCACGTTGGTAAAACAAATATGTCATATTTTTATTTTTATTTTCACAATACTGGTGTTCAGTAGAAACGAAGCTCATTGTAAAACACAACCGTGTATAAACGACGATCAGGTCGTACAACAAAACGGCATTGTTATAAGTATTGTTTGAGCACGACTCTTCCCAAAACATCAAAGTGTATTTTTGACGAGTTTCGTTTGATCCAAACGCCATCCGACCTCTCCCCTATCTTTAGATCTGCTGAAATAATCTGGACCCATTTGGGGGGTTTTCCGTTTAAATAGCCGGGAAGCTCCGGGGAGTTACGTGATTATTGCGCGGCAGTAAATGTGTGGACATTTTTACATTGAGCCATAGAATAAATAATAGTACAAGTACAGAAGATGCACTCCGCTGAACGATTTAAATAAATAGAAACACAAATTTCAACATAATAAAGTGGAATTCAGCTTGTACGGCGCTAATTACGAACGGCTGTATTCACCTAGACGCTCATCTCTTTCTATCGCATGATTGAGCTTTATGAATCACTCGATTCCGGTCAATTGAATTTAAAAAAAACATTACAACGTGTTACAAAATAACGCCTACTGCCGAATATGGTAGATAGGAACCAACAAACTAAACAACTTTTACTATAGGACCAACTTTGAAATCGCGGAAAAAAATCACTTGTTTCATACTTTTTGATATACCTATTCGTTACCAATTTTTGTATGAAACAGTAGAATTTTTTTCGCGATCGTAGTTGGTTTTATAGTAAAAGTTTAATTTGATGGTATCTGTCTACCATATTCGGCATTAGGGGTTTTTTGTAACACGTTGTATGCCTAAAGAAAATGTATTTGAAATGTTTCGTAAATCCTAAGGTAGGTGTCATCTCATTCATTTTTTGCGTTCATAATGTTAAATTATCACATCGCACATTTTCGGCAATCCCGGCCCCAGCTATAACAATTAATAAATTTAAATAATTATTATTCAACGAGGAGCTCGATGGCGCAGTGGTTTGTCCAGCGATTGCGGAGGTTAAGCAAGTTTCGCAAGGGTCGGTCATGGGATGGGTGACCAATTTTTTTTTATCTCGAGCTTCTCCGTGCTTCGGAAGGCACGTTGAGCCGTTGGTCCCGGGTGTATTTTCAGTCGTTAACACCCACCAATCCGCATTGGGCCCGCGTGTTGGGTTATGGCCCATCCTCGTTATCCAACCATAAGGAAGGCCTGTGCCCGGGTCCAGCAGTGGGGACATCAAAAATAGCTGACGGTCATTCTATTAATTACCCTGAAGTAGGTCTTGCTTTTGTTTGTTTTTCGTTGAAAATTATTTGTTGCATTGCGGTGATAGAATGAATAGCAAATATTCATCTTTCCGCAGTGACACAGGCGTTTGATTGGATCCGATGCACAAACAGACTAACGAGTTCACGCCCCTTTGCGACATAAAAACTGCATCAGATTAGAACTTATTGGTTCGCTAATGAATAGGAGGACCGATTGGAGCTGTGACAATAGCTAAATACTGTAAAACTTTTGTATTTACTTAATCGCCGTTCGATAAAAATACATTCGTGCCTTCAGTACCCGTATCACGAACAGCTATCGAAAAAAATAACGCGCGTAAAATCATTCGATAGTGCAATTTTGTATGAATAATTAGTACAGCGCCATCTACCGCCGAATAGCGAAATTAAATTTTCCATAGAAAATTCTCTGTCGAGTAATTTTACGCGCGTTATTTTTCTCGATAGCTGTTCGTGCTAAGGGTACAGAACAGTGTTATTGGCATTTGAATACTTTTTCATTAAATGTGTTCATCATATCAGCCGCACCACACCCACTGCTGGGTATAGGCCTCCCCTAAGGATCTCCACGACGATCGGTCCTGCGCTGCCCGCATCCAGTGGCTTCCGGCAACCTTCACCAGATCGTCGGTCCACCTTGTCGGGGGCCTACCCACGGAGCGTCCTCCGGTGCGCGGCCGCCATTTCAGAACCTTTCCGCCCCAACGGCCATCGGTTCGCATCACTGTGTCCCGCCCATTGCCACCTCAGCTGAGCAATCCTTCGAGCGATGTCGGTTACATTAGTTCTCCTGCGGATCTCTTCGTTTCAAAAATGTGTTCATCACGGAGTAATCAAACTCTAAGGTATGACGACAATTTTGTAAACATAAGTAACTGTAATATTCTATAATTTGTCCCATATTAAGGGGTATAGCTCACATCACAGAATAGATATAAGTACCTTATAGTAAATAATGCGAGTAAGTTACATGCAGATAAAAAAAAATTGGCAAAATAACTTAACGACAGTACTATCTTTATTACCTACTCAGAGAGAAAACATAGTACTTTTGGTCCGATTTCTATTTATGTCGGTCGGTCCCACAGGTCCTTATCTTGTTCCTTTAAAATGTACAGCTAGCAAAAGAGCATTCTTTGTATTGTTCAATAAAACCCAACGCAAGGAGGTTGCGCCTCAATCAGGTGGTTGTGTCCCTAGAGAGAGAGGTTTAATAATAAATCTACCTACCGAGCTATATTGGAAACCTCATTGATCAAAAACCCTTGTGGAATTCTAACAATGCGCTGACAATTTTAATTCGGAGTAATGAAATCTAAACTGAATGATTGAAGAGGGAAATGTGAAGCTGTTTTTGGCTACAATTATCTAAAAGTAAGTACCTATTTTTGTAATAAAAATGAAAAATTGAAGAAGTAAAAGAATTTTAACAGTAACTTCCTAATCAAAATACTTTCGTCACAACCGCGTAATCATTTTGTTTTATTAAATTCTGCACAACTTAAAGAAAAGTAAACATTTTAGAAGTAAATATCTTTTTGTTAAAACCATTATACTTACCAGTAAATAAACAAATATCTAATTCCAGCAAGGTATTCGAAATCATTTATCATTCAGTCCATTAAGACTTGGTCGTGCCTCGGAAGTTTGCGATCCTTCTTTGATATTATCTAGTATTGAATTTTTGAATTTGCTTTTACTGATATAATACAATACCTAAATATAAATAAAAAATATTTCTTTTGTTAGATTATTTAAAGTGCTCGCATTCAAAGATTTTAAAATCAGATTGCATTTGAAAGTAAGGTCAGTAATTAATCAATTGATTTTGCAGAGCGATTTGAATTTATGTTTAATAAAGAGTAAACGAATCGTATCTTACAATCATAAGCTACTCGTATCAAAAGTCTGAAACGGGTGGTAGGAAAATATAGATGATTAAAAAGTGCTTAATTTGAATAAAGACACTTTGACTTTGACTTTATCTTAGCCAAGTCGAAGTTGCAAGTAAAGCATCTATCATAAAACAATTTTGTGAGTTTCCAAAGTATAAAAACCATATCTCCTTGTCCATCAGCCATTTTTATGTCCCTACTGCTGGGGCACAAGCCTTCCTTATGGGTGGTAAAGAGGATGGGCCATAACCCACCACTCGGACCCAATGCGGATTGGTGGATGTTAACGACTGCAAATGCAGCCGGGACCAACGGCTTAGCGTGCTTTCTGAAGCACGGAGGAGTTCGAGGTAATAATTTTTTGGTCACCCATCCCATGACCGACGCTTGCGGACGTTGCCTAACCTCCGCAATCGCTGGGCCAGGCGCTAAATCGTCTCCTTATCGAGTTAAAACTGAAAGTGCGCGGAAGTCGCCTCGGTCGCGCGACAAATCGAGTTACATTGTGTACTAAACAGATTTTCTTTTGTTTGATTAGATCGCCAACTTCGGCACGGAGTCACGCCTCTGATTGGATTGGGCTCAACTCTGAATTTTTCTCGTTATAGATTTTTCGAACTTTGTTCTAGATCAACAAACAACAAAGCCAATAAAAATTGTCATTTGAAATGCATTTACCCAGTTTTATATTACAATTCGATAACTCAATTTTATTTGCTGTTAAAGAAACAAGGAAAATGTTTTCCATCGTAACGGAACAGTTACTAAATCGAACAAAAAATCACACAAGAAGGAAGAGATCAAATTGAAAATAAATTCAAAGAAAGGAATATTTCAATTTATTATCCAAAATAATTTGCCCAGTTTTATGTTGATAAATATTTTTATTTATTTTTTAATCCAATTGTACGATAAAATGCCTAACGAATATTTACTTTGACATGCGTGCAGTTTATAACAACTTGCCGTCAAAAGTACCATACCATTTTGTAACTTCGCAAAGTTACTACCGACTTCAAAGGAAATAAAGTAAAAAATAATAATAAAGTTAGTAAACTACAAGGGTCATCCTCATATACTATGTTTAACTCGACAGGGTTTGAACCTGCGCCCTACATTCGAGCCAGCCAGCCAGTCTCGAGCACATTGTTCGGTTTAGTTTACTATAAAATTAACTGATAGTTCATCAGCGAAAGCAATAAACCGAACAGTTAATGTCCTAAGGTCATGGTTAAAGTCATAAGCGGTACCGTTTAAATAAACTAAACAAAGTAGGTATTCCAAAGAGATAAACGATCTCTTCAGTTATACACTATTTACAGTTATTAACAATTTAACTTTTGGTTTGGTGATATTTATGGATATAGATAAGCCACACATACACATTTATTTGTTAACGATATATTGTAATTGTAAATATCGTTACTTATTTCTGTTAAAGCTGGTAAGTTTCTTGCGCCCGTTCTTCTTGTCAGTTAAAAAAGTCTGGAACGGGTGGTAGGAAAATATAGACGATTCAAAAGTGCTCAATTATTAAGTTTATTTGAACATAAATATTTTGACTTTGACTTTGAGACACTTAGGTACCTACCAATTTAATTTTTCATATTTTTTCAATAATTATAGTATTATAATAGTTTGAAAAACTAACATTTTGAATGACATTATTTTGAGATAAACCGATAAAAATAAATAAATAGCTAACATTTTCATCTTTGGTTATTTTTTTAATATTCATCTAAGTTAAAATATGTCAGAAATGACATTTGATATTTGAAACAACCAATCAAATGACTTTAGCACAAACGCTTGTGGCGCTATTAGTTCCTCAGTTTGCCTCCCCATTAATGGTGAGATTATCTCATTAGCCAAACATACCTATAATAATAGCATTTAGGATATTACATAATAATACCCGTGAAAATATAAGAAATCAATTTCTTACATTTTCACTTTCTTATTTTTATAATTCTGTAACATTCCCCAAAATACAATTCAGCTACCGCTTGTAAATTGTAATATCAGACGATTGTTTAACTGCCCGTATAAAAGTCTCAAGACGCGGTTTCTGTAGCTATAAATTAGATATATTATGTTTTATTTTCGCAATAACTGCAGAGCATGTGGTGAAACCATAACATCCCCTTGTAACTAAAATAACTTGAACGTATGACCGCCGACCTGTATTACTTACGTAAAAAGATTGACTGTGAGAGGTTATTCGTAACTGGGTATTATCAGTATTATCACAGACAGAATAACAACACTTTATGTACAAATATAGTAACAAAGTAGTTACTTAAGTAATAAGATTTGCTTCTAGAACTTCACTTTTTTTTTCATTCTTGACTGGTGTATATCTGCGCCGTATCCGCACCTTACGTCGCTTCTATGTATTTCAGGCCTAATACTTCTAATGCATAGTTTTTAACGCGCATTCCACCTGATCGGCTCCGACCGTTGACACACGCGAAAGCAATGACGCGAAATCGCTACGTAGTAGAGGTGATCCTCAAATATCGTCGTCGCTAAAGACGACTCATACTGGAACTATGGTGCCGCTGTTACTGTTTCGCGGCGGAGGACGTGTGCTACAGGCGTAGATGCCACTTCCATGCATAACTATATTATTTTCATATACCTACCTACGAGATCGTTTTTTTTTTTACTTTGTTCTTACATTGTACATTATGTATATACTTGTAAATGTAGTTATTTCTGATTTGAAAATGCAATACCCGTTTTTCTTGACTAACTTAATGGCCCATTTACATGTTGGGCCAGCCACGACCAGCCACCACCAACGCCCAGCGTGTAAACAGGCGTTGGGCATGGCTGGCGTGAGCTCGCGTGAGTTGGCCGCCGATCCGCGCCCGTGTCGGTTTTTGAACACAGATCAAAGGAGCTGGCGGCAAGCGCTTGCGACGTATTTACATGTTGGCCTGTATTCAGTATCGCTCATAGAGTACATTATTATACTAGGTATCGCTCAAGAGCTCGCGCCGTACGGGTGTATTTATGCTGCGCTGTGTATGACCGCGTATACAATACGAAATAATAATTCGTACCTACATAATCTATTCATTATGAAAACATATTTTGAATTTGATACCTAGTTACCTGTTGCGGTTTATATGGATTTTTATCATCCACCATTTTTATCTTCTATGACGAACTTTTCGCTTTCTTTATTTTTTTTGTTTGTATTTACAATAAAAATAAACGTGTTAAAATAGGTTAATTCATAGCAATAGTCGACGCTGATTCGTCCACGTCTCCCATGTGTGTCTGCCTGCACCAAAGAGTAGGTACTTACTTTGTGGTAATATAAATACGTGTTACAAATATACCCCTAATGCCGAATATGGTCGATGGAGACCATGAAACTGAACAACTTTTACGGTGGACCCAACTCTGAAATAGTAAAAAAACAGCTGTTTCATGCATTTCGATATTTTGTTATTAATTTTTAGTATAACGTACCCAAAGCATATTATATATTCTGTGCCCAAAGGGTAAAAACGGGACCCTATTACTAAGACTCCGCTGTCCATCTGTCTGTCTGTCTGTCACCAGGCATCTCATGAACCGTGATAGCTACAGTTGAAATATTCACAGATGACGTATTTCTGTTGCCGCTATAATAGCAAATAGGTACTAAAAACAGAATAAAATAAATATTTGAAGGGGGCTCCCATATAACAAACGTGATTTTTTTTGCCGTTTTTTGCTCGATATTAATAACGACAACAGGTGGACAGTTGAAATTTTCACATATATTATGATGTATTTCTGTTGCCGCTTTAACAACAAATACTATAGATATTTAAGGGGGGGCTCCAATAGAACAAACGTGATATTTTTTTTGCCGTTTTTGGTACGGAACCCTTTGCGTCAGTCCGACTCGCACTTGGCCGGTTTGCTGAGGCTGGCCGAAGCTGGGAGCTGGCGGTCGTTTGCCAAGCTATAGCCAGCGTGTAAATGGCATCCAAGCGCTGGCAGTGGCTGGCCGAAGCTGGGAGCTGGCGGTCGCTTGCCAAGCCATAGCCAGCGTGTAAATGAGGCATAAGGCGTGATAAAGATCATGTACTCACCTCTTGACAAAAGGTAGGTAGGTAGACAAAAAATATATGCCCAATTCCCAATATCAATTGCCTCGAGTAAAGCAAGTTAACAAAGATTTTTTTCTTAAATAGAATGACAAATAAGATAACAAATTGAAAAGCTAAAGGCTGTTGAACAAGAAACTATAAGAAAACTAATTTATTGCATTTCAATATCGGGCTCGCCTGGGGCGCTGACAATTTTCTTCAGATGTCATTTTGTTTGTGGAATATACGGACGAAAGATGCTTTCGACTGATTTCAGATCTTGTACATTGATATTTATATAATTTCAAAGTAGTTAATATAAAAAGAAAATCTATTAAAATAATTATGATAGAGTTGGCCTACCAACACATGATACTAATATCATTATTATCTTTTTAGGGTTATATAACCCTAAAAGGATAATAATGATATTAGTATCATTAAAGGATAATAATGATATTAGTATCATTATTATCCTTTTAGGCTAGGGTTAGAATATTTTGACGACCTCCGTGGTCGAGTGGTTCGCACGCGTCACCATCTCTTGAGGTCCCGGGTTCGATCCCCGGCTGGGTCAATGTAGAAAATGAACTTTTCAATATTGTCTCAGGTCTGGGTGTGTGTCATACCACCGTTGTTTCTGATTTCCATAACACAAGTGCTATAGCTACTTACTTTGGGATTGGAGCAATGTATGTGATGATGTCAAATATTTATTTATTTATTTATTCGTCTAAGTGTTAAAATGACCAATTGTCATTATGTAAAAATAGTCAAACGTTCTCGTACCACCCAGAATTACTACGTTTATTTTCTTTTCTGGTCTTTGATTAATTTATTAAAAAATTCCGTGACATTATATTTTTTGGTATTTTTCTATAAAAAAATAATTGATTTTTGATTTTACATTGCATACTTTGGTATTGTAAAACGTTGGCAATAGACGCTTACCCAGACGTGGTTTCTATAAAGGTTCCTAAACGATCACACATAATATAAAAAATACATCATGATACCGTCAAAAGTAATATTGACAGCCTGGAAGAAATTGCTATTTAGCAATAAGGCCGCCTTTTGTGTGCTTTCTCTGTCTGTTGTTTTTCTTTGTAATATGTCCTATCTCAGTGTGCAATAAAGTGTTTTTATTATTATTATTGATAATGTAATCCCATCAAAAATATTTTCATGTATAGTGCTGCCCAGACTCCATAATATGACTTGCACTGTCAAAAAGTTATGAGACCTCATGTAGAACCAAGCTTTTAACTCTACGCGCCCTAACTCTGCAAGCCCTAACCACCCCTAACTTCAAAAACTCTTTACCTTAGTCAAAATATGTGACAGATACTCCTCACAATTTAGTTTTTAATTTAAAAACTAAAATATTAATAATTATTAGTTTTGAATGTACCTTAAATTATTTTTCTGAGTAGAATATCACTTGGAACTAAATGAGGTATAAAGTGTAACTTACTTTTTTAAATAGAACCAAAGTGTGACGATGAAAATGTTGCTTTTGTAGGTTTTTATTTAAGCAACATTTCCATTTCCTTTTATATTGCAAATATAAAGATCATAAGCCAACCATTAATTATAATAATAAGATCCACCATCCAAGTTATAAGCTAGAGAAAAATTCGTATCATCCTTATGTTCACTAACGAGCCAGAACTAAAAGTAAGATTTGGCACAACATCAAATAACTTCAGATCTCTATAAAAGTTATGATTTCTCCATCCATCATTTCAGAACATTTTACTTTATTTATACAGACATGAATTGATAAAACAATAAAAATTTTGTTACCTAAATATATTGTTAATGTTGTTTTGTTAATGTTAAGACGGCCATTTGGTCACATGAGTAAAGAAACTTGATGCAACGATAGCGATCCTACCTTCCGCGTGCTTCTGCGCCAAATGTCACGGGTTCGAATCCTAGTAGGTGCAGATTATCATGTGATGAGCACAAGCATTTGTTCCCGAGTCATGGTCGTTTTTAGGGTTCCGTACCCAAAGGGTAAAAACGGGACCCTATTACTAAGACTCCGCTGTCCGTCTATCTGTCTGTCTGTCTGTCACCAGGCTGTATCTCATGAACCGTGATAGCTAGACAGTTGAAATTTTCACAGATGATGTATTTCTGTTGCCGCTATAACAAAAAAATACTAAAATCAGAATAAAATAAATATTTAAGGGGGGCTCCCAAACAACAAACGTGTTTTTTTTTGTTGTTTTTTGGTACGGAACCCTTCGTGCGCGAGTCTGACTCACACTTGGCCGGTTTTTATACTTGTTTCTGTATTCGTTATTTAAGTACCCAAAGTTAAAGCTCTGCTTAGTTTGGAATAATTAATTGTTGTGAGTTGTCCCGAATAAAAAAAATACATTAGGTATTAAAATACTTCATTTTAGCTTCACGAGAATGCTAAAAAGAACATAGTAGGTAATAGGTAATTATAGATACAAAAGTTAACCCACTAGAACAAAGTTTATTATTAAAACTGTTTTGTTAAAAAAACACCTAACTAGTAGACAATTCACAAATCAATCATCTTTCCATCATTTATTCTACAAGAGCCACTCAAACCATCACACGTTTATCATAAGCTCCACAGATCACACAATGAATCTAATATAAATCTACACATCAGTCATTTATCGCTATCACGCTAAAAATAAACACTTCCATTCATAAGAGAGATAGCTCGTAAAATTATAACACACGCGATGATCGACAATTGGGTCAAACGTTTGCGCAAACACCGGCGAAGGCTTTGTTGATTCGGGAAATGAATTTTCGGACTATGAAACGGTTATAAGGCAGCTGTTGTATTCAAATGGAACTCTGAAAAGGTTCTGTCAATTTGATTATCCGGGCTTTGATCTTTTTGTGACGATTCAATTAATATCTTTTGATACAGAATTGAGCTGTAACGTAATATGAAATTTGATTATTGAGTAAAAAGAAAATATTTGCTTAGCTTTAGTTGTCGGAATACCCTAAAATATATTGTAAAAGCTAAATTCCTGGGAAACCACGTTATGTGCCTACAATAGCGAGTCACGTGCTAATGTTTAACCTTAAATAGGCATCGTTGACACAAATCTATAACAATAAATTGCTCGACAATAAATAATTCGATACATACAACAAACACATGCGACGTCCGTCAATGCCAATATTTCTGAGTCATTAAGTAACTGTAAATAAATAACACCCATATTAATGTAAGTAAGTGCATCTTAACCCAACTCACTCCTAGCGTCTTTTGTATAAAAATTCAATTGAAAAAATGATTGTCAAACATTTGGCAAATATCGATGTACCTTTTGCGGTATTTTATCACGCGCGATGAAAGTGCTCTCGTAAAAATATTTAAGACGAGCGGCGGCAATCAATTTCGAGGACTATATAAGGTTTACTATCCACATTAAAAGCCTTTATGGTCCCGATATATCGACTGACGATGAGGCAAATCGAAAACAGATTGAGGATTACACGTTTTTAATTCTGATCAGGATTGTTTTCCCTTTGTCAATATTTGAACCGCGTGAAATGAATTTAAAATGTTATTTCTTTATTTAAAGGTGACAAGAGTTTAGTTCTTTTTTTTTTACAAGATTAAAATTTATAATCGAAATAAAACTACCTATATAGGTAATATAAGGAATACTGGAAACTGTACTTCAGTAATTTGCGAAATTAATGTTTTTTTGATTTATTTATTTATTTATTACTTATACAGTACAGTGCACTACACATGTGTACTACAGTGTAATACATTTTTTATTTTACAGAAAAGTACTATTTAAACCTCTAGAGTTTGTGTATAGTACCTGAGAGATTCATACACGTAGACAATAAGTGATACCTAATTGTTTGTTAATTTACATATTATGTTGAAGACTGTAGTGTACATATTAATAATCAAACCACATACATTATTTACTCTTATTTGAGAGAACCACGACACGTCCTTAATTAAGCAACCACAGACTTAGGTCACTCCGCAAACACCTAAACTCATTAAATGTATCCTTTACAATAATTTTACTTTTAAATTATGTTTATAATTCTTTTTAGGGTTCCGTACCCAAAGGGTAAAAACGGGAACCTATTACTAAAACTTCACTGTCCGTCTGTCTGTCACCAGGCTGTATCTCATGAACCGTGATAGCTAGACAGTTGAAATGTTCACAGATGATGTATTTCTGTTGCCGCTATAACAACAAATACAAAAAACAGAATAAATAAACATTTAAGTTGGGCTTCCATACAACAAACGTAATTTTTTGCCGTTTTTGGTACGGAACCCTTCGTGCGCGAGTCCGACCCGCACTTGATTGGTATTTTATTTCTTTCTTAATATTAGAAAAGTTACTTTTAGGAGTACTTACCTAGTTACTTTTAACAGTTGACAGTGGAAGGTTAACACATATTTTGTACCAGATTATAATAAGAAAACAAAAAAACCAGCCAAGTGCGTGTCTTGCCACGCACAGTAGGGTTCCGTAGTTACCATATACCATGCCTTCATTTTTATCTGCAAAAATACCTACCAAGTTTAAACTGTGTAATCCTAATAGTTTCGGAATAAAGTGGCTGTGACATACGAACGGACGGACAGACAGATGACCAATCTATAAGGGTTCTGTTTTTTGGCTACGGAACCCTAAAAATATGTCCTTGTCAATAATAAAAGTCGACACAGCAACATCACAAAGGGTCTTCAGACAACTACGCAAAACCCTTTGCAAAGAAAACCTTTTAAAATTAGAAATGATGCTTACTGCACGAATAATGTCGTCCCTTGCTGATGTAGTATTTCTGTATTAATGCTTCCCCGAAAAAACAACTTTATTTGTAAAGCAAGTAGTTAAATCATATCTTTGAAACACATTCCTTTAGAGGCGTTGAATTTCATACGAATCCCAAATAACATATTCCATGCAAAATGTTTTGTTCGTTTATTAATTCTCTGGTTCCGTAGTAATCGTCGGTGTGAATTACCGTTTAAACCGTATTTCGCATAATAAGCGGTTGATTTCGTTTCATTGTGCTTGTGATTGGGCTTATACATATGCTGCGTAACGATTTTTCTAGCAGCAGGTGTGGCGAACGTGAACTCTTTATGAAATTACATTCTTTCGTACAAATACGCAGAAATAAACACATACATTAATATTTATATTTTTATGGCCACGTAATTTTTTTTTAAACGCCACATGCGTCCGGCATTTCTTTTTAATTACTTACCGACTCGAGTTATTAATAAGTATATTTTAGTAATAATCCTTTTGTACTTTATTTGGTACCTAACGATGTATTTAAATTTTTAAATATAGTTACGTATTTCTCTTAAAGCTGATAAGTTTCTTGCGCCCGTTCTTCTTATCAGTTAAAAAAGTCTGGAACGGGTGGTAGGAAAAAGGAGATTCATTCAAAATTATAAAGTTTTTTTTAATAAAGATATTTTAACTTAGGGAAACTTTTACCGAAGTAGCTTGTAACGAAAGTGTAGTCGTACCTGAAAATAAAAGAAAACGTATTGACAATTATGAAATTGAAGGTGAAATAGGAACTAAATACGAAGCATTTGTGATTTTCTTTGATTGCGCTTTCCCCGGAATTATACCCTGAGCGATAGTTGCGCCGCGGTGAAAGGGCACCACTTTCGGTCATACATCTGCCTTAGAAAATCAAACTATCGCATAAACCTACAAAAAACCTTAAGAGGGCTCCACACTCACGCCGCGAACCGCGGCCGCGAATCACGGGCGCGGTTCGCGCATGGAAACGGTGCGAAAAATATAGCCCTCCAGACTCGCGCGTGAACCGCGGCCGCGAATCACGGCAGCATTAGTTCGGCACACAAGTCCTTTGACGCGGACCAAAAAACCGCCACCAGACGGGGAACGCCGCGAAGCGCGAACGTGAAGCCACGAAGCCCATACGCGAAGCCGCGAAACCCTCCACACTCGCGGTTCGCGGCCTTCGCGGGCTTTCGCGGCGCGAGTGTTGAGCCCTATTTATTAAAAAGACATTGTTATTAAAATAGTGTAGGTACAGCTATTTAATATAAAAAACGCTAACATTTGATTAACCGACTTAAAAGAAGGAGGTTCTCAGTTTGACCTGTATGTATGTATGTTTGTCCGCGATTATCTCGCGTTCGGCTAAACCGATTTTGTTGCGGTTTTCAGAAAAGTATTTGTTAAGAGGGCTCCACACTCGCGCCGCGAACCGCGGCCGCGAATCACGGGCGCGGTTCGCGCATGAAAACGGTGCGAACAATATAGCCCTCCAGACTCGTGCGCGAATCGCGGCCGCGAATCACGGCAGCATTAGTTCGGCACACAAGTCCTTTGACGCGGACCAAAAAACCGACACCGGAAGAGGGCTCCACACTCGCGCCGCGAAAGCCCGCGAAGGCCGCGAACCGCGAGTGTGGAGGGTTTCGCGGCTTCGCGTATGGGCTTCGCCATAGCCTTCTATATCTTCCAAGACCTGAAGTTGAGCAGAACGGCAACATCGCATGTGGTCAAGCACATAGTATAAAGTTATTTTAAAAATTGTTTATTATTTGTTTTTCCTATATTATCTATGTTTAAACTAGTTGTAAATTGTGATGTAAGATTATTTCAATAAAGTTTTATATTTATTATTATTATTTATTTATTAGAACATAAAGTTTGATTCAAATTATTTGAACTTTTTGGGGGTCCTTTAGTACGATGAGCATTTTGATCTAAGCCTCCTGTAGCAATAAATCTTACATCATTGGAAAGGTATTCAAATTTGAAACACTTTATTGTATTACTATAAACGTCAACTATTGGTACTTTGAGAGTTATAACGGTCTAAACTTGACCAATTTTTTTAACATTAATGACCTGAAACTCCGAAAATACTAACAATTAATAGAAAGTATGTTTGCAGCAAATATTTGTCATACAAAAACCTTTCTTATGATATATCATTCATTTCTATAGGTGTGGTAGATCAACTCCCATAGACAATAAACCACTTTTATACTTTAACAACCTTTAACTCCAAAAGTATTAACAATTGATTTAAAGTATATTTACAGCAAATATTTTTCTTTAAGAGACCTTTCTAATGATATATCACTTATTGCTAGAGGGCGTGTTAATCAACTCCCTGCTGAAGAAAATCAACAAAAAAGATGATATCTTTGACAGCCATTTTTTCCTGGTTAACATTGATATTTTTTTTATTGTTTAATATACAAAGCATTTCAATAAAAGAACTAAATTATTTTCATATTTTAAACCTCACACGATTACTAGGAATAAAAATATCGACCTCTTAAAATTGAAATATTCCCATACATTTAGTATGGAGACTGGCCGACGACATGACCACGAACTGACAGTAACAGACGTTGCCAAACTTATGTTCACGGCTTGCAATTAAAGAAGGCTATGGCTTCGCGGCTTCGCGTTCGCGCTTCGCGGCGTTCCCCGTCCGGTGGCGGTTTTTTGGTCCGCGTCAAAAGAGGACTCCACACTCGCGCCGCGAACCGCGGCCGCGAATCACAGGCGCGGTTGGCGCATGAACTAATGTTGCCGTGTTTCGCGGCCGCGGTTCACGCGCGAGTCTGGAGGGCTATATTGTTCGCACCGTTTTCATGCGCAAACCGCGCCCGTGATTCGCGGCCGCGGTTCGCGGCGCGAGTGTGGAGCCGGCTATACGGGGAACGCCGCGAAGCGCGAACGCGAAGCCGCGAAGCCGCGAAGCCCATACGCGAAGCCGCGAAACCCTCCACACTCGCGCTTCGCGGCCTTCGCGGGCTTTCGCGGCGCGAGTGTGGAGCCCTTATTAGATTTAGGAGAAGGTTTTGGTGTTTTAACCGACTTCAAATAAGGAGGTTCTGACCTCACTTGACCCTTATGTATTCATGAATGTTTGTCCGCGATTATCTCGTGTATGGCTGAATTGATTTTGATGCGGTTTTCAGATAAGTATTTTTGACATTTTAGAGGGTTTTTAAGTGACTTCAAAAAAAGGAAATTCTCAGTTTGACCCATATGCATGTATATCCGCGATTATCTCACGTTTGGTCAAACCGATTTTTGTATAAAACAGTAGAAAAAGTGTGTCTGTACATTACATAATATTTAAAAAATATATATCTGGGGCGATAGAGACATAGTAATAGAGTAAGAATTTGAAAAAAAAATGTGTCTGTTTGTCTGTTTGTTTGTCTGTTTGAACACGCTAATCTCCGGAAATACTGAACGGATTCGATTGAAACTTTTTTTGTTATATAGCTGTTAAGCCTGGGTGTAACTTAGGGTATAATTGATTTTGGAAAATGGAACACCTAATGCAGAACCATAATGGTCCAGCTAAACTATTCAAAATATAAAAATGACACCCTAGCAAAAGTTGTTCCGCCTGATGAGCATTTTTTGTTGAGGTATAAAAATCGAAGATCCGGGTGTATATAAAAATGAAATTTTTGCAAAAGTTGTTCAGCCTGATGAGCATTTTTTATTGAGATATAAAAATCGAAGATCTAGAACACCCGATGCAGAACCATAATGATCCAGCTAAACTATACAAAATATAAAAATGACATCTTTGCAAAAGTTGTTCAGCCTGATGAGCATTTTTTGTTGAGGTATAAAAATCGAAGATCCGGGTGTATATAAAAATGAAATTTTTGCAAAAGTTGTTCAGCCTGATGAGCATTTTTTATTGAGATATAAAAATCGAAGATCTAGAACACCCGATGCAGAACCATAATGATCCAGCTAAACTATACAAAATATAAAAATGACATCTTTGCAAAAGTTGTTCAGCCTGATGAGCATTTTTTGTTGAGGTATAAAAATCGAAGATCTGGAACACCTGATGCAGAAGCATAACTCTCCTACAATTATTTTTTTTATGTAGGTAACTAAATAAGTTCATTTATAAGCATTCGGCGAAGTCATAAAGTCCACGCGAACGAAGTCGCGGGCATCAGCTAGTATCTGATACAGAAGGTACTTACACTCAAAAGAAAGAAATAAAAAATTGTTTTAAAAAACAAAAAACCGACTTCAAAAGCCTACGCTGCCTCTAAAAAGCAAGAAATAATATTCAAATCACTAGATACGCATTATCATTGTAAATAAAACACGTACATTGAAGTCGGGTGGGTCTTTTAGAATAAAAAAAGTTGTCCTCCAGCCCCACCCGACTTCAATAGACGTGTTTTATTTACAATGATAATGCGTATCTAGTGATTTGAATATTATTTCTTGCATTTTAGAGGTAGCGTAGGCTTTTGAAGACGGTTTTTTGTTTTTTTTAAACAATTTTTTTTACAGATTTATTTTATCTGGAATAAATTCAGGAAAATTGCAAATCAAAGTAAAATTTTGTGTACAATAGAATTTTATTCATTTAAAATGTCAAATTTCATTGCAATTGATAATTTCCGCATGAAAACTGTCGCCCATAGTATTTCAATGTGGAACTTTATCGCAAGCAGCAGGGCCAACTTCCGAAGTTTCCCAACTGGTTCAGTGTGAGAAAGCGATAAGTTAGCAAATTGTATGAGGGGTCACCGCAACAATCAATTCTAAACTGTAATCGGAAGCCACAAGGTTGAATTTACCGAAAATACCGCCGAAGGCATTGCGTATTGTCACGTGTGGTTCAATTACTGGTGTGAAATATTAAGATAATTTTAAACTTTCAAGTAATTACGAGGGTTTGTTTACACATAGTTCATTGTGAGGAAACATGAAACTTTAATGGTTAAATAATTTTGGATCTAATACAGAATAATGACTGTAAATTGTGTAATTTGCAATAACAAGAATTTATGGACTGTTGTGTAAGAGTTGAGCTTCCTTATTGTTTTAAAATTTATATGGGTAAATTATTTTCGATAGTAAACTCGTCTTGAATAACAAAGTATTTTATTTATACATCTGTTTATACAAAAAAAACATTAAAGCTGAACTCGTAATTTTTACAGCAGAGCTTCCTAAAACGGCAGAGAGATCGCCATAACAGTAACTCTGGTTTATAGTTTACTGCAAGATTATAAAATGGGTAAAAAATCGTCTGGCAGCTGCCCAGTGTATTCACTTGATGGGCACTTTGGTTTTGTGGCTAACGTCAGTTGCAAATGGCCTTTTTGTCATGAACTAATTAATTACTTTTTATATGCTACGTTGTAGAAGCGAACAAGGCGTGTAGAATAAATATGAATTTTATTTCGCAGACAAATGTTGTTGGAAATTTTTATTGCCCAGTAAATAAAACATCATTTGAAAAATTTCTAATATTTTACAGTAATGCCAGTTTTTTTATTGTGATTTCAAGTTTTTTAGTCATAGCCTCATATCGATATCACGTAGTCGTTTGTATTCCAGTGCGACGTTATTGTCGCAATATTGTAAAAATCCCCTTCCATAATTATGATGAATCAAAACGTAGTAAAATCAAGGTGTTAGAACCAAAAAATATAATGTACCTAATCTGTAAACTGGCTTTATTTTCACTTACATCGTCTAACATTTAATTTAAATGCAGGCAAGTTTTATACAAACTTTTCTACTGTAAAGCGGTCTATATTGAAATTTTCATACAACTTCTAATAGTTTTCAGCAATATGTTTCTCACATTCTTCTTAAAAATACAGTAAAATAGAACTTGATCTTTACTCCACAGTAATACGACGCAAATTCCTTTGTGTCGATGAAGTGTATGGTTAGGTAGTAAAAATATATGGACCACTCAAGTTTTTCCAACAAAAACCATTTCTGGGCGGGAAATCTCGAGCGAAGGCTTCGCTGCTCTTAGCTGATAAGTCCACAGATTATAGCCCTTACCAAGTAAGAGCATTTACTCTTAATTTTAGAGAAAATAGATATGTTGACATTGCAAAAGACGGAATATTATATACTCAGAAATCGCAGAAAAAATTGGCTGTTTCACATAATTATAAGTGTTTAACGAATTAATGAATAAGTACAGTCCAGCACCGAATAAATTAATAGCCCATTTTCAAATTCAAACTTTTGTTTTCTATTTTAACGAATAATTTATTGTTTAATTACTCTTTTCTTTTGTGATGATGATATGGTAAAACGCGGTTATTTTTACCCCTGGTAACGATAACTTGTTTTCCTACTTAAAATAAAAATAATCTCCATCTTAATTTGCTACGGTTTTAGAGCTTAAATCCCTGTAAATACCTATCAACTGCTAGGATTAGTTAGTGTGTTCTTTGTTTATCGGGTTTCCAATCCGGAGTGCCGGATTTGTTTGTACTTTCGAATGGAAACTTCAAACTAACTGCCAATAGTTTACCAATTTCGTATCTATCTACAATGAATAAAATTTATTCACTGTTGGTAGATAAAGTTTTTGCTCTAATTAAAAACTAATTGTTACTACTACTTAATTGTTTAGATATTTTAGCTTATTTAATTAAAGTTGTGAAAGTAAATCAATTTGTGTTTTATTTGTTACCATTCTATGACATAATTACCGATTTTAACAAAATTACTTCATTTAAATCAATTATTACAGCACAGAGTATTCAAGTTAGGTTTATTCAGCTCATTCCGTATGGAACGAGCTCCTACACGTCATAATCTGCAAGTGGCTTTTGCGTTGACTTGTTTTATTTCCCAGTAATATCAAAGCGAAAATTTTGTTTAAAAATCTCATGAGAGAATTTAGATCTAAAGTCTCATTTACGTATGTTCTGGAAATATTTTGGTGTTCATATTAGTATCCGTATAGAGTTACTTGTGTAATGCACAGGTGTAGACGGAAAGCGGTAGAAGACTTATAAATGTAGAAATATCTAATTTGAACGAACACGAAATCATATTCCTTCGACTGAAAATAGCAATGTGTGCCAATTTTGGCACTGGCTGTGACACTTTCGTGGAGACGAAATAGAAAGACTTGCACACAATTTCATTTTGTATTTATGTAGGATATTTTTCATAGTCGTTCATGTTTCAAAGCCTTGAAAATTCTAATTGAATATTTGTTGTTTAAGCTGAATTAACCAATATACGCGCTGTAATCCGTAAAAAAGTGTTTTAATTTCTAAAAAATCTTTACACACAATTTTAACCTAAACTTCAGAACGTGTTAAATATGACAGACAACAGACAGGATTCACTTCTAAAAAATGAAATGGTTAAGTTTTAAAACTTGAGTTATTGAGAATTTTATATTAAAGTTTGGGATCAATACTCATTCCTATTCACATAAAATAATATATTATGAATCTTAGAGCAGCCAAGTAACAGGTGAATGGAAATTTAACTAACACCTAAGTCACTGTTCATTAATGATACTGTAGCTTGAGGCACCGGGGTGTTAAATTAAATGGGTTTGCGGTTTGGTACCGGTTTGCCACAACTATTGGGGCATCCTGCCCTATGTATACAGAAACCACGAACTGGGCTAGTGTTGAAAATCAAAATGGGTTTTATCGACGAAATTAAAGACGTTGATTTGCTTTTGAATATGATCATAGCGCATAGCGTCTGTTTTTGTATTAAGCCCGCTGGTAACGCTCAATTGCGATTGACAATTTTTTCGTCAATGCCATTGTTGGAGCGATTGACAATCGCTTCATTCGCACGCGTAAACGATAAATTTTTGCATCAATAGGCGTCAATGGCGAAAAAATTGACAATCGTAAATGATCGTTACCGGCGGCCTTAACGTGTTACTGAAAGAAAGATCTATTATAATAACTAGTGCCTCCGTGAGCTGTAGACCTCGCGTTAAAAAGTAGCTCGAATTGTATGTTGTTTAAAAATAATCTAAAAGAATGTCGCCACCCCTTTTTCCCACACTGCTCACGAGCTTTTCGAAGCACATAGTGGGTTCGTGCTGTTTGGTATAATATTTCGTATGTATATTTGCAGCTAGATGGCGCTTCTAACTTTTACCATTTTTCGAAATAGGTGATTTTTTGGAAAATTTCTAAAAACTGGCGAACCTACTCACAAAATTTCACGATAATCTGTTGAGAAATGCGACCTGTAGGGGAAAACAGACAGCTGGAAAGTCGGACTGAAATATGATTTTTTAAGTATCTCTGCTATTTAAAAAAAAAAAAAACTGGCGCGAGAAAAAAAACTCTATATTATTTTCGAATATGCTCACAAAATTTCACGAGAATCTGTTGAGAAATGCGACCTGTAGAGGAGAACATCCAGCGCCAGAAAGCCGGACTGAAATATTATTTTTTTACATATCTCCGCCATTTCAAAAAAATTTGAAAAACTGGTTCTATTTGAAAAAAATCTATATCATTTTCAAACATGCCTACAAAATTTCACGGTAATCGGTTGAGAAATGCGACCTGTAGAGGAGAAAAGACAAAGCCGGAAAGCTGGACTGAAATATGTTGTTTTACATATCTCCGCCATTTTTGAAAAAATCGAAAAAGTGGCGTGACAAAAAAAATCTATATCATTTTTAAAACTGCTCACAAAATTTCACGAGAATCTGTTGAGAAATGCGACCTGTAGAGGAGAACAGACAGCGTTGGAAAGCCGTAAAATCTGTTTTTTTTACATATCTCCGCCATTTTGAAAAAAATTAAAAAATCTGGCACGATAAATAAATTCTGTATAATTAACAAACCAGCTCACAAAATTTTACAGGGATCGGTTGAGAAATGCGACCTGTAGAGGAGAACATACAGCGCCGGAAATTTGGACTGAAATATGCTTTTCTTTAATTATCTCCGCCATTTAAAAAAAAATTGAAAAACTGGCTTGACAAAAAAAAATCTATATAATTTTCAAAACTGCTTACAAAATTTCACGAGAATCGGTTCAAAAATGCGACCTGTAGAGGAAAACAGACAACACCGGAAAGCCGGACTGAAAAATGATTTTTTACATATTTCTGCCATTTTGAAAAATTTCAAAAAACTTGCTATACAAAAAAAATTACATCATTTATAAAGCTTCTTACAAAATTTCACGAGAATCGGTTGAGAAATGCGACCTGTAGAGAATAACAGACAGCGCTGGAAAGCCAGACTGAAATAAGTTTTTTTAACATAAGTATCTCCACCAATAAGAAAAATTAAAAAAAACTGGGGTGAAAAAAAAAAATTATGTTATTTTCAAAACTGCTTACAAAATTTCACGAGAATCGGTTGAGAAATGCAACCTGTAGAGGAGAACAGACAGCGCTGGAAAGTCGGACTGAAATCTGTTTTTTTTAACATATCTCCGCTATTTTGACAAATTTCAAAAAACTTGCTAAACAAAAAAAAATGTACATCATTTTCAAACCTTCTTACAAAATTTCACGAGAATCAGTTGAGAAATGCGACCTGTAGAGAAGAACAGGCAGAGCTGGAAAGCGGACTGCAATCAATTTTTAAACATATCTCCGCCATTTTAAAGAAATTCAAAAAACTGTTTCGACAAAAAAAAAACTATATAATTTTCAAACCTAGTCACAAAATTTTACAAGAATTGGTTGAGAAATGCGACCTGTAGGTTGGAACAGACAGCCGGACATACGAAATAATTTTTGCCCAAGCTGAAGCAGAGACGCTTCGCTCGCACTTCGTGCTCGCTCGGTCAATTACTTCTGTACAGTATTATGAGTTTGCACATAGTTACGGTTACTTTACTCGATTGCGACTGCGAATAGATGATCGAAGGATTGCGACTGTAGATTTAGTATGCTATTTGGTACAGCACCTCTGACGGTAAATTAATACACTAAACTAAGTATAAGTTGTCATACAAATGTTAAATACAGTCGATAGCTAGCTAGTATAGTAACCCATAATGATTTTTAGGGTTCCGTACCCAAAGGGTAAAAACGGAACCCTATTACTAAGACTCCGCTGTCCGTCTGTCTGTCTGTCTGTCACCAAGCTGTATCTCATGAACCGCAATAGCTAGACAGTTGAAATTTTCACAGATGATGTATTTCTGTTGCCGCTATAACAACAAATACTAAAAACTGAATAAAATAAATATTTAATGGGGGCTCCCATACAACAAACCTGATTTTTAGGGTTCCGTACCCAAAGGGTAAAAACGGGACCCTATTACTAAGCCTCCGCTGTCCGTCTGTCTGTCTGTCTGACTGTCTGTCTGTCTGTCTGTCTGTCACCAGGCTGTATCTCATGAACCGTGATAGCTAGACAGTTGAAATTTTCACAGATGATGTATTTCTGTTGCCGTTATATCAACAAATACTAAAAACCAAATAAAATAAATATTTAAGGGGGGCTCCCATACAACAAACATGTTTTTTTTGCCGTTTTTTGTACGGAACCCTTCGTGCGCGAGTCCGACTCGCACTTGGCCGGTTTTTTTGTCGTTTTTTTCTCGATATTAATAACAACAACAGGTAGACAATTGAAATTTTCACAGATGATGTATTTCTATTGCCGCTATAACAACAAATACTAAAAACAGAATAAAATAAATATTTAAGGGGGGTCCCATACAACAACTGTAATTTTTTCTCCCGTTTTTGGTACGGAACCCTTCGTGCGCGAGTCCGACTCTCACTTGGCCGGTCTATCTCACTTGGCCGGTTGTTATTCATAAAACCTTGACATAGTAAATCAAGTTCAATTATCTTATCGAATGACTAAAGCAACAAAGTTTTGCGATGGCTGGAATTCAAATTGGTTGTCTTTACATTATACACGTGTCTTTTTTTTTGTAAGAGAATATTATTTTCAACTGAGATCTGTAGTAAATTAATAAATAGTGGCTTTTTCTTCCCCGTATTGGAAATAAATAACGTACTTCAATATTGATATAAATGCGTCGCTCAACTTCCTCATGAACGATCGACAAGAAAGTTATAGATCATATCATATAACAACAGATGATAACAAGGAGAGAATGTGCCCCCAGGGGTCCGGAGCGAACATTTCGCATTCCGCATCAGGACGTGCTTAATGGCCTTCTATCCAGGTAACATCTAGAATTCATAGATCGTCTCGTGTTTATGACCCCCTGGTAATTCTAAACACCTGCTTGGTGTTATAATGTTGGGTCGGTGATTGCCGTGACTAAAATACAAAAGGCGGGACGTTTAAATAATTTCTCGTAAATTATTCCCTTTGAAGGGGCTAACGGCATAGAAAAATCAAATAAGTAGGCCAACTCGAGCTGTGAGCGAGCGATAATAGCCTAAACACTGGCTGACTGGTAGGGCTGTCGCTTATTCAATCGTCAAAATGCATATGTAGGCAATCTTTATGTAAAACAATTTTCCCCTGTAGAGTAAGCATCAGGGATCTATAATATATTTTTTTAATTATTTTTGTACATAGACTAGGAGCTGTCTACAATGTTTAACAACAACCACAACTACAACTTACCTACTCAAGTTTATTGCTTATATACCTACCTAAGATTTAGTTTGATTTAACAAATTTCTACTTAAGTAATTGGTCCCTTCTTTTCGAGGTGGGGCATACTTAGTGAACTATTAAATCAAACCACAAATTGGTATCTGGTCAATGAAATTCGGAGCAGAACTAGGTATTTCCTAAACACTTTCAGATATGTAATAGCTAACACATTATTTAATTATGTACGTTCCTACGTATGATATAGTAGGGTAGTAGATTAGGTAGGTACTCGCCGTTCTTGTTCGCTAGGTAATGGCCGGTATACATTTTGATTAGTGTTTAGTGCGAGTGGCTCGTTTAGTGTTTAGCAAAAAACAATTACTTAACACTAAACAAAGACTGTCCGCACGTGTTTTTTGCTAAACACTAAACACTAAACGAGCCACTCGCACTAAACACTAATCAAAATGAATACCGACCATAATGCGAAGAAAGACAATTCCGAATCAGACAAACTGCTATTTAGACATCCATAAACACTTCAATATTTTCTAGAGGTCATCTTCACGAATTTGTATTTAAAGGAGGTATGTAGGTAGTGTACATGTACGGCGGAGCGTGCGTGAGCGGCTGAGCGCGGGCGGTATTAAGTACGGCGCAGCCACGACTGACGCACCGCTATCACCTTTAAGTTGTGTCAGTGTGTGCGTGCGACGACGCGTACGTACGGCCGCGCTCACATACAAACCGCGTTCGGGCTTACTTATTTGATTTTACTATGCTAACGGTTATTAATTGATCCTTTATTTCTTGGTTATGACCAATGCCTATGGGCAGTCGTTTCTTATCGATTGAGGGGAGGGGGTTCTGGGTGTCGTGCGGCTGATATTACAAAATTGCATTCTGCGTATGATTGACACTGGCATCTTTTTACACGACTGCCCATCTTTACATCATTCCGAGTGACATTGGCTATATTTTTTTGAAACAAGTCAATATAACGATAGTAGGATGCCATTTTCAAATGTGAACAAAAAATTTTTTTTTTATTTTTACAATATGGGCACCAAATGAAAGGCCATAATGACCACATTTCAAAACTATATAATTTGTCACTAAAATGTGTGAAATAAAAAGAAATAAATTTAAAAAATATTAAAAACACGTCTGCTCTGCCAAAAACGAACTCGTGTCATTGCATTCGGGGGACCGTTTTGTGGAACAATCCTTGTTATTTATCTTTTTTTTAGTTCTTTTTGGCAGGGCAGCCGTGTTTTTAATATTTTTTAAATTTATTTAGTTATTACTTTCTAATTGACTGATTCATAAAAGCACATAGCTGAAATCATCGAATCGTGCTAAAACTTAATATAGGTACAGAATTATTTGTAAAACACCCGCGGGACTGAATTACATCATACACAACAACATTTGTTGTATGACTTTCCCAAAAAGTAAAATTCGGAAAAGTCGTAGAACAAACGTTGTTGTTGTGATGTTTATCTACTCCAGCAAGGTTGTTGGTGTTTTACAAATAATTATGACGTAATAAAGAAATCGTCGGAATTCTTAGGAGCAGTGGAATTCGACGCGAACAAAGACGTCGACGGAAGATAGTGTTGTACAAATAAATTAAATTTATGTAGGTAAGTACTCAAAGTCTACGCGGGCGCAAAGTACAGTTTGTACTGTAAGTGGATTTTCCTTTGTAAGATAGTATGTCATAATTACATTTCACTAAGTTTTCTTCACTACTTACTCGATGTAGCTTCACCGGTCTTTTGAAGTTTTACACAATACGGGTCTGAGCTTTCGAGAAAACATTTTTGCTGAAAAGAAAGCACGTATACTGTACGACTCTAAAGTTTAATCCATTACCTATAGGTACACCTTCTTCTATTTAAGGACAGTGTATAGAAAGTTTAGTGCTTTAGTCACATGGACTAAGTAATTCAAGATGATAAATAATTGTGGGTAAAGTGCAGGACTATTACATTAAAAGAACCGCGATTATTGGACGCAACTCGTCGTTCAGTTTACTTGTGACGATAAGGCTAAAGGTGGAAGCGAAACTACAACGAAAATGGTAACTAAAACAACAGTATTTTCAAGATTTCTTGAAAACTACTGAACCGATTTCATAATTTTAATAAATGGAACCAATTTGGGAACAAACCTAATCTTATCACGTTTGAATCATTTCAATCAGTTCAGCCGTCTTCGAGTAATCGGTGTACATACATAATAAAAAACGAGACGAATAGTTAACTTCCTCCTTTTCAAATTTTTGAAGTCGGTAAAAATGCAGGCCATATGATGTTAAAAGATTAATTAGAGAAGACACGGTTTTAATTTATACTAACATACTCGTAACATAACTTTAGGAGTTTATTTACTATGTCTGGGTAAGTAATTATTTGCCTAGCGTAATTTACTTTAATAGGATAACGAGGTGTTAAATATTTGTTTGACATTTTAAATCAAAATGTGCTTAAAAATTTTGGTGGTCATTAACTATTTTCGGGTTAACAATGATTACTTTGGAGTCTTTGCTTTATAAGGATAGTGAGATGTAAAAAACTTTGTTTATAATTTCACCTTAAAACGGATGGTACTTCTTTTGGGACTAAAAATGATTTTTGACGTTATATTTTACTATATCTAAAGTATAAAAACATAAGCAATTAAAATTCCCTTCAACTATTTTCATTGCCTCTTAGCCTATTTATTTAATCGTATGGCGGTTATATGTCAATATTCAGATGTCTTAGCCAATTAGCTGCGTCTTGGCACATAGTTATAAATCTTGGGAGAGGTTGTAGATGTCTTCAATAGGTCTCGGGTAAGAATGTATTTGGCATTGCTGCATGTGTTCCATTGCTTGAGCCTCTCCGCCACATTCGCATAGGTCTGAATATCGCCACCCCCATTTATGCCGAGGGAAGTTGCAGCGTCCATGTCCTGTTCTGAGCCTGTTTAGTTTACACCAAAACTTTCGAGGTAGATCGAAGCCCTAAGGTTTGGCTGGTGGTTGCACGATCTGGGCAAAAGGTCCATCTGCTACCATGCTCCATTTATTCTCCCAGTATGTGTCTATGTCAAAGAGGGGCAGACTCTGAGCTGAGATGCAAGGAGGGTGACGAGACTAGAGCGGTTGAGCCTGACTGCTTATATTCACTTCTCAAGCTTACGCGCTCACTAGACATGAAATAAAACACTTTTTAACGTATACTAGCACGGTTTTATTGAAAGTACTTTGGTAATTAGTTGGTATTTGGTTTGATTTTTGATTTTCCCGACGTTTCGGCACCTTTGCAGCTGCCGTGGTCACGGGGGACCCCCCGTCCCGCGTGACTAACTAATTACCGAAGTACTTTCAATAAAACCGCGCTAGTATCCGTTAAAAAGTGTTTTATTCCTGACTGCTTAAGTTTTAATGTGACTTTTATCTAGATTCTTTACGATAGCAATACGATACGAGTACAAGTGCTATAGTGGTGTTATTTAGACAGCCCCTGTCACTAAAGCTCCGGTATCCCGCCTTATTTGTGTTTGCCAACTACTCCACGGGTGCATTACTTACGGGGGATAGGGTGAGCTTAGGGTTGAGTCGTGCCACTGCATTTTTATATAGGGTGTTTGATAATAACCTCATAAAACCGAATATGGTAGATAAGGGTATGATACAACCCCGGAAAATTATTAAAACCCCTGAAAATCACTACTTTTTTCTATTATCATAATCATAGATAGTGGCAACTATAGACCAAATTTTTGTTTTGCTTTTGTTTATTAATGGTTATCCAAAACTAGTATATCTGCGACTAGGGTTGTCACTTTGCAGTTTTCCTTACACGTGAAAAAAACAAAATTAGTGTGCAACGGTACTGATAAAAAATGATGCAACTATAGAACATTTTATCAATATTTATACACTCAATTATAAAATAATTATTAATATTATGTAATTTTTGGGATAAAATTATAATAATTTAGAGCATTTACAATATTTTCAACGTTCTCACGTATTTTTGTAGTGGTATATTAAATGATCTATCAATCTTTACGATCTCAATCAATCTAATATCATTTATGTTTGAAAAAAGTAACTAGTAAGTATTAAACTTTTAGATTTTTGCATTCACAATGCTATTTTTATATTAAGATGAATAAATAATGAAAAATATTAGAAAAAATCGGCTCACCCGTAGCAACTTAGACGGGATTCGAACCCGCACCCTTAGGATTGTGCATTGGGCCGGAATCCTAAGGGTGCGGGTTCGAATCCCGTCTAAGTTGCTACGGGTGAGCCGATTTTTTCTAATATTTTTCATTATTTATTCATCTTAGTAAGTATTACTTGTACATAAATTTCGATGTTTTTATTTCAATTCAATTTACATGTCAGGGACGGAAATCATCATTAAATAGAACGTGTGAAAGACGTGACGGATCACTACTTTATTTTATGGGAGAGACAACCCTACTTAAGGGGATCTATGGAGTGTGAAGTGATAAGATAAAAAGGTGTGCTATAATAGTGACGTTAAAACTTAACTAGTCCATGAGTAACATCCCGCTAGGTATAACTTGACAAGCAGATGTACAACGTTATACCAAATAATCCCTAACGCCGAATATGGTAAATAGGGACCATCAAACTCAACAACTTTTTTTACTATGGGACCAACTCTGAAATCACCAAAAAAAACTGCTGTTTCATATAAAAATTAATATCGAAAAGATCAAAATGTTGATTTCATCAGCTGATTTTTTCTCGCGATTTCAGAGTTGGTTCCATAGTAAAATTTGTTCAGTTTGATGGTCCCTATATCTACCATATTCGGCATTAGGGGTTATTTTGTAACAGGTTGTGTATCAGTTAATAGATGAAAGTAAATAGTTTATTTTGAATACATTTTGAACGTGTTGATAATATAGCACGAGCTTTAAATACTTTAAAAATGTTGATATCAGATCATTAAACAATTAGTAACAATACCAAATTACAGAAACGGTTGCATTTTTCTGACCAAGAACTCCCATAAAACCTACGAGCAAAACTCCTGTTTTATGCTTTTTTATCACTATTAGTGTAATTAACCGAGCGCGTAGCGTCTCCGTTTCAGCTTGGGCTAAAATGCTTTCGTATGTCTGTCCCGCTGTCCGGTGTCCGTCTGTTCTCCACAGGTCGCATTTCTCAACCGTTTCTCGTGAAGTTTTGTGAGCAAGTTCGATAATTATATATATTTTTTATCGAATCAGTTTTACGAAATTAAAAAAGTAAACACATTTCAGCCATTTCAAAAAAATGTCTACAGCTCAGAAAGCAACTAGTTATAAAATTACTCCAAGTCAAGATTATCTCAACCATAACATGGTGTATAGTGTCTTTAGGCAAGTACTTACCACCATAGTTTACTGTCAACAGTTTAAAGACAACTTTGTAAGCTCATTTGTTAAAGCGAATTAGAACTAACCTGGTAAAGACGGCTGTCTCCTCATCGTGGCAGACGGATCAGGCTCAAGATGCGAAGACCATCAGCCAACCAGCAACTCCAGCACACACACAGCACAAAACCTGTCTATAACAATACACTCATTTAATACCTTATTAACTATAAAACAAAAAACAACAAACCTAAAGAAACTCAAAAGTGAATTGAGAAAAAACTGCTCAAACAAAACAAAAACACTCAAAACATGAAATCGTCGTGTTTGAAAGTCGCGCTAACTTGTAGCACGTGCGCGCACGGTTTCCCGCGACTTGGGACCAGACCGTATCGTAGGCGGGTCACTGAGCTTCTGGGCGGGCGGGAAGGCTTAGGCGGCTGCGACGATGGGCGGCGGCGCGGTGCGGCCGCCCAAGGCGCGCCCAGTACCAGGCTGACAGAACAAGCGAGGAGCTCGAACACACGTGCGTCGCGACGCACCGCGCATGCTCCGGGAAAGCTCGGGGAAAGCACTGGGTGGGAGAGGGACAGCGATTCGCCGAAAATAGGCGTCGGACAGAAACGGGGATAAAGTTAAATTGGGACGCGCCAAGCAGTCTGAAAAGTTCAGCGTTTGCATATGTGTGCGTAAAGAAGACTATGCACAGATCTGGTTTAGATTTCCTAGAAACTCATTCAGAAATACCATTTTTAATTTACCTATTCTGTACCTACTACTGAACAACTTTCTCCAAGGAACATAGGTCGAAAAACGAAAAATAAATTTCATATCATACAAAATGTATCGCTCAGCTGACAGACTCACTATAGAAATGTGTAAAAAATCGTTTTTCGACCTAGGTGTCTTTGAGAATGTTGTTCAGTTTAAGCAACACTGTCACGTAACCTGTTTAAGTATCATCACATCATTTTGTACCACCTTATTTATTTAAAAAGTGTATACTTACTTAATATCGTCTAATACCTATATAACAAGCTTGTGTGAAATTGTCCGAGCATTTATTCATTATTATTATTAATTACCTTGACGAGGTCTTTTCAGAATAAAGTTATGACGTTTTACCTAATTATCAAAATGCGTCTAATTATTTTATAGCTCAGCACTTTATCAGTAGGTAATTCTAAATTTAGAACTCATGATCACTTTCAGATTATTCAAAGTTAGGCGCGCACTTTGAGCCTCATCCCGATATTAATCATTTAGCGGAGCTTACGTATCTTTACTAACTCCATCAATTAATTAACGCTGTTGCCTAGCAACGGTACTCGATCGCACAGGTGGCATGCCCGTAGATTTCAGTAAATAGCGTCTCTATATTTTATTATCTCCTGGTACATCTAACCTTATTCCTGAAGTTTCAAGGAAACGCGTTGCCAGAACTGGATTTCTAAGGTAACGTGCTTAACAGTGAAGTAGGTACTGAAAGTTCTGTATTTTTCCTAAAAGCAGGGTGAGAAATCAGATTTTTCATAAGCACCTAGTCAAATAAATAAACATTAATTAAAATCGGATTTTTTTTTAAATGAGCTTTTTCCCACTTTTTTCCCATACATTCTCGAGAAGGATTGCCAGACCTGAAGTTCCAAATATTTGGAGAAAATTTGAAAATATCGGGATTTTGGGGTTTTCATGGGGAGAAATAAATATTTATATAGGTAATGTAAAAATCTAACTCAAATGCTTTTCTATAGAAAGAAAACGGCCGCGCAGCGCGTCTTTTACTCTGTTTCAACCACTAATCTCATAATTTTGCTTGTTTATGGTAAAAGAACGGCCGCGCAGCGCGATTTTATTTAGTTTCATCCACTAATCTTGTTTTGGACGTCGGTTTAATCCAATTATCTTGTAATCCTGCCTGCCTATCGTAAGAAAAACGTCGCGCAGCGCGATTTTTAATCAGGTTCATCGACTAATCCTGTACTCTTGCCTGTCTATAATAAAAAGTCCGCACAATTCACAGAGTGTTCTGAGATTATTACAATATGGCCATCAAATGAAAGGCTTTGATGAGTACATTCCAAAACTTTATTTTTATAGTTTGATAATTTGTCACTAAAATGTGTGAACTAAAAATAAATTTATTAATAACAATATAAATAACACGACTGCCCTGCCAAAAATGAACTAAAATGTTAAGGCGAAGGTACCCGTCCACTAGCGCCGCCAATACATTTATTTGTTGTCACTATTACTCATTCTACTGCTACGAATAGCACTAAATATTCCACGAAAAGTTTTATTAAAATCCTTTTCTTTTAATAATTTATTAAATAATAATCTCTGAGGGCGCCAATTTCGGTCAAGGAATCACCTTAATATTGACTTGGTGGCACTAGTGAACGAGTACCTTCGCCTTAAATAACAAGTGTTATTGCCACTTTGATCAAAAATTGTTCCACAAAACGGTCGCCTGACTGCAAACACTTGTTATTTAACATTTTAGTTCATTTTTGCATTGCAGCCGTATTTTTATTATTTTTTATTTCAATTTTTTTTATAATAAAGAAAAGAATATTATGAAACACAAAAGCTAAGCACCCCAAATAAACAAATAAATACACAAACTGCAAAAAACGGCAATCTATTAAGACAAACTTGTCTACCATATGGAGACAAACCTAAAGTTTACAAGTTTACCACTATTACCAATGTCTCGCAACGTCAACGTGACAATAATGACAGTGACGGACACATGTCCGTTACGTCACAGAAGTCAACTCTCGCCCCCGAAGTACTAGGCTATCATAGTCCACCAGGAGCTCGACTAAACAGCGCGCAGGTGAAAATAGAACAGCCCCCACACAACCAACGAAAATAGCACTTCCCTCGCGCTTCGTACCACTAGCTCCATCTGTTGTGATTTCAACGTTCTATTTTTAAATCTGACGCTTTCGATGGCGATGGCGTGCCAATACACTGTTGCTCAGAGTTTCGATGACTGATAAATTCGCGATTTCAACTTCCTTTTCAAGTTACACGATTTAGTTTCTAAACTTTCGGATAAAATAAAGGCCGTTTATCCGTCAACAAGTCATGGTCGGTCAAAACTTAATGCCTATTGCTTTTTCCTAAAAAAAAAACATTGTGACGCCTATCTAAAAATAGCGAATTAAATTGTGTGGAAAATGCGTCCAACTCAAGTAACAATACAACGTAGGTATACTTTGTTAAAAGTTTTGTAAAAGGGTAGTATTTAATCGGATAACAATAATTCCCATTTGGGTATCAAAAATACTGGATGATGTACGCTACATTCATTACTAATATACTAAGAAAACAACTGAAATACTAAATGGGCGACGGACTGAGGGCGACTACAGATATTGAAAATGGGTGACTGTAAAATACAAGTTGAATAACTAGTTATTCAGAACGGGTGACCAAATCACTATTTGGGCGACAACCTTAGGGCACACAAAACATTTAAAATTTGGGATACATTTTATTTAAAAAAGGTGACTCTTATCCTAATCGTGATGACAAAAATACCATGTTCGGCAGCTTAAATCAGTTATATAGTTACCTACTTTACATACCTAATAGTTGCCCACTCATTATTTTTTCGCTCATTTAGAATTTTCACTGCTAACTTAAATTATTTGTCTCCCACCTGTAGTCGTCCGTTTTCAGTATTGTTGTAATGTACAGTTTGTCGCACGTTTAGTTATTTTGTCGCCCAAAAATAAACCGCTGCCTTTTTTAGTATTTTAGTATCCCATTAACAGTCGCCTTTAATTATTACCAGTCACCCAATTAATAAATTTCCTTAGTAAAATAACCTGAAACTTCGAATTTGTTAGGATAACATGTCGACATAAAGTTTTAATAAGCATTTTCGCTGGTAGGAATAGGTCTACCTACGACTCAACTCAATATATAAAAGCTAAAATATGGAATAATATTAATAAACTACCAATTTATGTCTAGTTCGATGTACTTATTTGATAGGTCAATCTATATTTAAAATCTGGGTCGCTCGGACTCTTGGCATTTGCGCCTTTCTCCACAAGGCACCAAGCAAGGACACTAATGTAATGTAATTTGTGAGGCGAAATAGATTTCAATTACATTAAGCGGTTGAGTGCAACAATGGCATGTGTATTTCGTTTAATTTTAAATGAGGTTGCTTAGTTTAAAACTTATTTAAGCTCGCATTCTTACAGGCTAAATTTATGTACCGTCTTTTGTCTCTGTTATTGCAATGTCAATCACATTTTATGCCTTAGCATATACATAAATGCCTTGAGATTTTATTTCAACAAACCTCTCCATAATGGGCTATTTACATTGGTCAATTTTAATCACCTATGACGTCGACTTTAGTCACCTAGAAAATCGCTTCCAAAATTGAATTGCAGATGATGGCGTCGCTGTCGTCTATGTAAATAATGTAGTTTATGGCAGTAACAATATATAATAACGTAGTTCCAGTTTTGGCCATTCCAGCCCCCCTACTCAAATGGCCAACATTCTATTCGTTTGAACGCTACGCTTACTATTAAAACTTTAAAATAAGCAGTAAACTATAAAATTACGTGCCGTAAGCTTGACAATTCCATACAATACATCGAAGTCTGTGATTAGCATAAGTTTGCGACATGTGATTTAATCATCTATTGGTCATATTTGAGCTTTAAAAGTAAGCGTAGCGTTCAAACGAAACGAAAGTTGGCCATTTGAGTAGGGGGGCAGATCAAATAGTTTTGTTCAGTCACCCACGACCTAAGCCGAATTGCCATTTACACGGTCGATTTTCGCCGTGCGGTGAAAGTTGTGCGGCTTTAGTCGCCTATGTAAATACCCCATTCTACCTATAATCTCGCCTGCTCTTGTTTCAAGCGACAATACTTAGGTATAAAACTACGTCACAATCACAAGTCATCGACTCCTTTCCTTTCTCCCCACAAGGAAGTCAGCAAGGCCGCTGTGACTGTCAGCTGCCATCACCTGACGCAGTATGCGCATGAGTCGAAGTATTACTGTCACCTTGCGACCACGTAAGTGAGGAATGATAACTTGTCGGTGACGTAAATAGATTAATTGTTGTTAATGTCGTGAACGTAAAAGCCTAGTAATATTCATAATAAACTTTTAACAAAAAGTAACTAAACTCGAGAGCAGAAAAATCGCTCCAGATGCCTATTTTGATACAAACGAGGTAACTTTGAAGCTCTGGTTCTTTAATTTGCCATCATCAGATCAGAGCCCGTTTAATCATAGGCTTCAAAGTTACCTCGTTTGTATGAAAATAGGCCTGTGGTGCGATTTTTCTGCTCTCAAGTGTAGGTTTATGTAAGTTAGGTGGTACTACTACCCCAAAGGAGTGAAATACCATTGATAATAACTGGCAATTTTATACGAACACAAAAAATCAAGCTGATCAATACAAAAAAAAATATAGCGTTTTTTTAATTAGTGTTTGGTACCCTATAAAGTCTCTGTATAATGTGACACGGCTACTAGCACCATAAAACTTCCGAAGTAGAAATAACATAAAAAACGGTGTCCTTTACCACTTCCATTCTTAAAAACTATAAAACCAGACTAAGTACTGCAATTACATGATCAACGTTAATGATTAAGTGTCAGAATTAATTTAGTCTAATATTAAACTAGTTTTAAATGCCACTAGGCTTAGGCGAGAAGTTGGTGATTGCAATTTAAGTTAGAAAGATAAGCTTTAAATGTCAGTTAATGTTTGATAAATAAATAACCCACCTATCCTGATAATGTGCAAAAGTTTAGATGTCTCATTCAGAGTGCGTTCGTTAAACTAGGGCCAAAGTTAACATGGCGTTAGACTGAGGACTAAAGCCATTTTAGCGCAAATCGTATTCAGAGTGACAGTTTAACGTTTAGTTGTGACTACTAAACGGTGGTGTGCCGTTTAAGGATGGTCCACAAGCGGAATCATGCGAGCTAGTCTGGAATCTAAGCATAAAACCAGGATTTGTTAGAACCGTCTTACTCCCCAGTTTTGTGAAACATCTCTGAATAAGATAGTAGAGGTTTACGTATGAAATTGCCGTTTTTTATGGAGAATTTTAAAGAATTTGCATTTTCTATACTAACATTGTCTTAATTTATTTAAACAACCATGAACGCTAATGTTTTGAAATGTTTATGCACAAATGTTGAAACACTCAGCTATGAATCGAAAATGCCACATGTATGAATTGAAAAAAAAATAGTATCAGCTTAGTTACAACGAAATAGAGTCACTTTTAAGACACTTTTTCAACGTTCAGAAAAAAAAAAACTGAAATATTTTTATTGCTGATAGTAGCTCGTTATGATTATAATTTGAAATAATAACAAGTAACCGAAGCATCTTTAACATCATAGAAGATATGAGAGCCTGTGTATGAGAGAAAAAATCGGCTATTTCTCTTTCTTTAACCCCTATGACTTTATCTAATAAAATTAATAATTCTTATTATTAATAAATAATTTATACACTTTTAAACTTTCGCCTTTACATTTTAAACGCGTTTTTAACTAAACATAGGTATTGAACACCTACCTTTTCGACCGAGTTGCATCGGTCGTGGTAACGGGCTGGTTAAACGGTTAAGTTAAAAACGCTTTAAAAACCTGTGTTCCTAATATAAGTAATAAAGAATTTATAAAAAATTTCTACAGTAAGAAACGAGCATGTGAAAAGCCGGATTTAGGTACACCATTTAGCGATACGGTCTGATTCCGTGGGAACAATTTACAATTTAATTCATTGTCATAACAAACAGTAACAAAGGTTTTGCTAAACGGAGGCGGCGACCTTGAAGGTTGCGCGTACGCACTCAGTCAGTTTACCACGTAAAGTCAGCAAAAATATTGAGACTGTTAAACTAATTTGAGAGTTGTGTCTTATGAGTACATTACTCGTATTTTATTACTACCTAATCAAAAAGAATAATCTTATCTTATCTTATCGTATTATTAATACCTATTTTGGAAATATTAATAGTAAAAATAGACATACGTAGTAAAAAAAAATAAAAATAAAACATTTTTTCGTAACATCTAGTCAAAATTTTGATAACTACTAGATATGGTATGGTACCTACTATTGACATTTACGATTTTAAAGCTTTTGATTGTCATTTGATTACAGATAATAAAAGCTTGTAAAAAGCTAAGGTTCATACTTTGTTGTTCTGACACTTTTTTGACAGGAAATCTTTACTGCACACCTGTTATAACAATAAATTAAACAGAACACGACAGTTTCCATAACTACCTTTCTAGGAGTTTTTAATCAATGTAAAGTAATTATTTTTTGCGCATTTAAATACTAATGGGGTATTTACATGGAGCGACTTGGCAGGCGGCTTTAGTCAATTAGCGTTTTTTATCGCGACAATCGCTTGTAAAATCGAATTGTGAACCTAATTTCAATGAGGTGGCGATTCGATTTTACAAGTAATTGTCGATAAAAAGCGCTAATTGACTAAAGTTGGCCAAGTCGATACGTTTAATTTAAATACCACATTAGATTAATTATGCGAACAAACTGTCAACAAACCATATCTAAATACCTTTCCTAGGTATCAAATAATTTATGCCGTAACGTATGTCTATTTAATTGCTGGACTCAGCTTATTACATTGTTGACATTTTAAACTACTGAATACTTGATTTATTAATTGATTGATAATATTAAACTTTTAGATATTTGCATTCACAATGCAATTTTTATATTAAGATGAATAAAAAATGAAAAATATTAGAAAAAATCGACTCACCCGTAGCAACTCAGACGGGATTCAAACCCGCACCCTTAGGATTCCGGCCCAATGCACTACCAATTATGCTACCGAGCCACTAATGGATTTGGCGAAATTTTCTAATACTTTTTACGTTTCCGCTGAAGATCAGCGCCATCTCATCAATGTGAAGAGAATTACTTCGACATTCGAAAGCAGCCCCATTGCAGGTGCTAGATATCAATTAAGGTGAAACAGTCATTTCATTATTTATTATTTATTCATCTTGATTGATAATATTGATATGTCACATACACATTTTTTTAAATATCTAGATCAAGAATCATTTATCTATTTATCTGCGGACTGTACCGCCGACGGCTATCCGCATTCCACAGAAAGCACCGCGTCACTGCGCCCCGCGTTCAGTGCACATCGCCACATTACTACTATGACCACGTGAGCGAGCATACTACGACCTGCGTCTGCGCAGATGTTACACTCATTCACAACGCAACGGGTCAACGAACGATCTTCACGCGAGATGAGCTCAAGCTAATGTTGCTCGGCTTAATATGTTCATTATGTATTCAATAGTAAGGCTTCATTTTGAACAAGTATTGTCGTTATCATATTTGTATGATAATAATATCGATTTTTTTAACCCAAACTCGAAAAAAATGTTTGCTGCTCTTTTAAATTATTAAATAGTTTGTTCTTCATGGATCTGCCTACCTACTTATTGTCTGATTTTCTAAATCTATCGCAATCGTTTTCATTTGACAGATGGATGTGACACATTGCTGCATTTCTTTGGTACCTAAGTTTTTATTTGTGCCAAAAAAAGCATCAATGTATCACATCCTGAAAGCGATTGCGATACATTTGAAGTTAGACAATTAGCTCAAAAGTTAAAGCAAACTTCTTTGATAGCAAACATTCTGATGTTTACTATTAAAGAGGTTTCTGATTTACATAATTTCGAACTAAGATTTCGAAGAAGTTGTACTTGAAATTTACTCTAGTAAAAATAACTTTAAAATTTACACTTTAGTTGGTCAAAATTTTCACAATCTAGTTCTTTGATTATTTATTATTTAAAAATAATCAAAGACCTACAATAACATGTAAGGCGCATGTTATTAAAAATAATCAAAGACCTAGATTGTGAAAATTTGGCGACGACAGACGTATCTAATACCTACTGATTTCATTCCGTAATTAAAAGCGCTTATTACCTTCAATGAAATATAAATTAAAACACTTATGTTACTTCAAATTGAACAACATAAATAATTTATGTTGTAACTAAAGTCGTTTAATTACAACCTCGCTTTAGAGAATACAATACCTACCAGTATTCGTCCTTGATGAAAAAATCTAATTTATATTGTAGCAGTCGAACATGTAATATGAGTTGAGTAGCAACATAGTCATGCATAGGCGGAAGCGGGGGCGGGAACATTTTTATTTACTTACCTACAAAAATAAGATTAATGACGAGTTTTATTATTTCCGTCACTTTTGCCGCTGGAAAAATATTGACTCTCGTTTTTTCCTTTTTGCTAAATTCTCTGAAACTGTAAAATTAAAAGTAAATAAATTTATTTCAAAGATTAATTACATGTACCTATAAGCCATGTTCATGTAAGTCTGTGATGGGAAAATAAACGCATATTATTATATTATTATTATTTCCGCGCTTACGCCTCTATTTGGTCGAACCCATTTGGCTCTTTCCATCAATCACTAATGGAACAATTTTATATCTCAACTTGGGTGTTGGTTGACGATTGAAATTGGAGTTTGATTTATTTTGATTTGGAGTTATAAACTTTGATTTACTGAGTGCTTACTTCCGGGATGATTAACATTTAACTCGCAAATTACCTATGTTTAATATTTTTTATGGGGTAATATTTAATCGGGTAACAATAAAATTCTCATTTTCAAAAATACTGAATATAGCGTACTGAAATACTAAGTGGGCGACGGACTGGGGGCGACTACAGATATTGAAAATGGGTGACTGTAAAACCGCCTTCAAAAAACCTGAAAACAAAAACAGCTTAAAAATTAAATACCTCTAAAAAGCAAGAAATAATATTCGAATCATTCGTTACACATAACAATATTAATAAAACACGTCTATTGAAGTCGGGTGGGGCTTTAAGAAAAAAATGAAGTTGTCCTCCAGCCCCACCCGACTTCAATAGACGTGTTTTATTAATATTGTTATGTGTAACGAATGATTCGAATATTATTTCTTGCTTTTTAGAGGTATTTAATTTTTAAGCTGTTTTTGTTTTCAGGTTTTTTGAAGGCGGTTTTTCTTTTTTTTTTAAAGCTTTTTTATTTTCAACTTTTTAGTGGTAGGTATGTAAGCGCAGCGTGTAAATATTTTTTAACTTTATATTATAACATTTTCAATGGTAAAATGCCCAGAACTCAATTTCCAAATTCACGCTGTTTGTTTTTGAGGAGTTCCGTTGTGTTTTCGTAGTCCAAATCTAGTCCAGAACGTTGCATCGCAAACCATAATTTGGTTTGTTTTGGATTGCCATAAACTTACCAAAACCTAAATCACTTTACATATACTATTTGACTTTGAGGAGTTCCCTTGTGTATCTTCAAAGTTCGAAGTCCAATAACGATGAAATTAAATTGTGACCACTCTTGAAGTATACCCTTTCAAATAAAAAAAGAATCATCTAAATCGGTTCATAAACAAAGATGTTATGTCCGAAATTCCATAAAAACTCGTACGATGGCGAGCTAAATAATTGATATTTTTCAGTATTATGAGAAAACTACTGGCCAGATCTCTGAAAAAAAATTATGGGACCACACACGAACTATGTTCTTTGAGATAAAAAAATAATTGTACAAATCGGGTAACAACTGACGAAGCTATGTTAAAACATACATAAAAAAAAAAAACCGTCGACTTGAGAACCTCCTCCTTTTTTTGAAGTCGGTTAAAAATACAAATTGAGTATCTAGTTATTCAGAACGGGCGACCAAATTACTATTTGGGCGACAACCTTAGGGCACACAGACCATTTAAAATTTGGCATATATTTTATTTAAAATAGGTGACTATTATCCTAATCGAGATGACAAAAATACCATGTTGGGCAGCTTAAATCAGTTATATAGTTACCTACTTGATTTAATAGTTGCCCACTCGGTATTTTTGTCGCTCATTTAGAATATTCACTGCTAACTTAAATTATTTGTCTCCCACATGTAGTCGTTCTTTTTACGTATTTTTGTAATCCACAGTTTGTCGCCCATTTAGTTATTTTGACGCCCAAAAAATAAACCGCTGCCGGTTTAGTATTTTAGTATCCCATTAAGAGTCACCCAATTAATTAATTCCCTTTTTTATGCACAACTGGGTAGTGCTTGGCCTTCACCTCACCTGATGTTAAGGGCCTAAGGTCATAAGGTGGAAGTGCACTACACTGAATCCTCATCATCACTGAAGATTGTTATTATACAATAAATTAAACATAACACAGATGTATTAGTATTATAAGTAAAAACATGTGAATTTTATTTTATCTGTGATTTTTCTAAAATTTCCATGTTTTCATTAAAAACTTGTTGCTATTTACATTAAAACAAAGTCATCCCGCCTTTCAAAGCAATAGTGTTGCAATATGCACTTCAAAATTAATATGAAGTAATCCAACAAAATTAATTATAATCTCATTTGTCAAAACTGCAGTTGATTCTCTATGGCAGCTAGGTACACGCATCATTCACAGAGAATTAAACAATTTTGAAACAAAGCCTCGTTTGAACTCGACGTGATTATTCATTTCGGAACTTGTGTAACTTTTAATTAGACTATATCACTTTCTGACTTAGAAGTTATAATTGACCACAAGAAATGATAAGTTCCATGCGATAAACGAGAGCGATTACTGATAATATGCATATTAATGTTTCACTTGTTTTTTCTCAAAATCTCAACTAGACGGATTTGTTTTAAAGGACTGAGAAATATTGTACATACAGTTATTCAGTGTTCCAAGTCTGCTATTGTTAACGTCATACGTGCCGTAAGCCTGACCATTCCATACAATACATCAAAGTCTGTGATTTACCTACATACGTTTGCGAAATGTGATTTAATCATCTATTGATCACATTAAACTTTAAAAGTAAGCGTAGCATTCAAACGAATAGAAAGTTGGCCATTTGAGTAAGGGGGCTGTTGTTCTTAATTAATTATAAGTCTTTATTCTTATGCGTTACTAAAACAAATAAATTTGGGCCGCGCACAAATCTTAAAACGCCGGATTCTTTTACCTTGATTCTTATTATGCAACAACAAAAGGTCGTCAGAATTTTGGTGCTCGGGGCGACTGCAATTGCACCGAGTTCAATGCCATGGTCGGTCGTTAGCGGATGAGTCGGTGTTACGTCACCGTTACCGTAACCATCACCCGACCTTTCAAGATCATTATTGTTTAAATGTTATGAAACTGAAGGTATGCTTGGAGAAGAGTACTGTGTTAGCAAACTATAATATTTTGGTGATTGTTTTGAGTAAATTTTAGATTTAAAACATAAAACAAATAGTATTGATCCACGAAACGACTTTGATTTGAAAAAGGAATTTATGTTTTTAACTATGACATTGTCATAGTTAAAAACATAAATTCCTTTTTGAAATCAAAGTTTGTTGGCCAAGATAACGCCTATTCTAAGAGTGTCAAGTGTTTTGTGCAAATCGCTCCAATTCCGAATGAAACCCAATAGCTATTGCACATTCGGGATTGATTTTCAATTCACTTTGCATATAAATTGCGGGGAAACAGCCTCAGAATCATAACCAACGGAACAGCGCGACTACATCCACTGCGATCATCATCACCATCCTTCAAGATGTTCCGAAAGGTAAATGATACAATAAAACAACTATTTATTAAATTCATTAGTTTGACTGTTTAGGGTCTCTTAAAAAATCTGTATTGAGGTTTCTCTGGGGAATTTATTACATTAAATTAAATTATACGAGTTATTCAAAATAAGCAAGCGTAGATGTAATTACTGGTTAAAAACGATAAATATAGAGTTAAGCTATCAAGTCCTTAACGCTTAACCTTGACTACGCAAATAAATATAGCGAATATTTAATTTTATTTATTTAGTTATTTATTTACTTAAACTTTATTGCATAAAAAAATACAATTGGCGGACTTAATGCCTTAAGGCATTCTCTAACAGTCGACCGGAAAGGGTGTTAAAGAAAGAAATCGTGGCGGCAAAAAAAAGAGATATCTAAGTTACAATATCCGTTGATCATAAATAAGGATCAATATAAACATACATAACAATACATACATAAATAATCCTAATTGCTATAATATAATAATATTAATTCCTATCAAGTTTGTAAATTTAGCAAAACCAATTACAACACGATATTTGAACGATGAACGATTTGACCAATACACATTTTAAATTTACAGTTGGCGGTTCTCTCCTACCTCGTCATTTCCACCACTTGCATGGTGTTCCATCAACAACCAATCCCATTGCTGCTTGGTCTGCAATACCACGATGACCCCAACTACACTTTTGCTTACGACGTGAACGACCCTCACACTGGTGACATTAAGAGCCAACATGAAAGCAGAAGAGGTGACATAGTTCTTGGACAATACTCCTTAGTCCAACCGGATGGTGTGCAAAGAACCGTAGATTATAGAGCAGATGACCACAGAGGCTTCACTGCTAGTGTTAACAATGAAGTAGGACATCCACATCAAGTTGTAGAACCAACAGAATCGCCCGAAGAGCTGACGAGACATAACAATCTTAATGTCCAAATTATTCATCCCTGGCCTCCCGCAAGCTACACCACCACAAGTCCAACGTCTGCTGCCATTTCTAGAACATCCTTACGACAAACCATAGCCAGTGGACAACATCCTTGGAATTAAAGCAAACATTAGAATTACTGTAAATAAATAAAATCCATGAGGCGACGAAAATGGACACCGACTATTCTAATGCATTTAAAGTACAATTTCCTATTCACGCATTTCTAGAGTTTCTGCTAACATGGAATTCTATCGACAAAGGGGTGGTTCTAAATCTAAGTTGAATCACTTCAATATCTAGTTTAAATAACTATGAGTGGAATGAGAATGATAATAACATAATTGGTGGACCGGGCGGCCTTGCTAGATCACTGTTACCTAGATCCAAGGGAAAATGTCTTTACCTGCCGTGAACTTAAAGCCAGTGCTATGACTAATATGTATGTAAGCTTTCTAAGTATTTGTAGCATTTTATAATGTGTGTATTAATAAATACTAGCCATTTAAATTCTGTTTTATAATTATTAAACTCAGAGTTTGTAGCTCTATCTATGACTTAGCACTTTGTTATAACTTGAAAATGTACTAAGTGCATTTAAAAATTCTTGTTGCCATATTCATTATGTCTGAAATAATACGAATAAATTATTGCAGCGATTGCTATGTTGGCCCTGTAAAATAATTAGGTTGGTACTTACTGTAATGAAGTTTTCTGTTTTATCGTATGTTCAATATTTCTTCAACGTTTATGATCAGTGATCGATGAAGACATAAAGATTGCAGCATGTTGTTTATACAAGTGCATCGCCCCTGTACGAACTTGACTTTTATGTTATTTCCTGATTTTCTCTGCGAATAAACTAGTTTAAAAGTGGATCTGGACTATCGCCCCAGGGATATAAAAAGGTATCGAATCTTCAGTTGCAGCATCACATTGATAATATTTCTTGTCGTAGTCACCACAGCTCCTAAAACCCCATCAAAATGCTTGTGAAGGTAAAGTTATTTTTGAATTTAAAATTTATATTTTATGATATCTGAAATTTTATATTTGACCGAGTGAGCGCGAAGTGCGAGCGAAGCGTCTCTGCTTCAGCTTGGGCAAAAATAATTCTTTTGTATATCCGTCTGTCTGTCTGTTCTCCTCTACAGGTTGCATTTCTCAACCGATTCTCGTGAAATTCTGTAAGCAATTATACCTATATATTACACAGAATTTTTAATCGAGCCAGTTTTCAAAAAAATCGAAATGGAGGTATCAGTTATGTAAAAATACATATTTCAGAAATTTCTAAAAATTATCAAAAACATAACACATTTTTTTGTGAACGGTGCAAAGTAAATTTCGTTTTTTTTTATTTTTATTGGACTCAAAAGTACAACAATCGAACCATTTGTGGCCAATATTCGAAATTTGAAAATATTTAAGGTTGTAACTTTGTACCAGAACCTAGAACTGCGTATATTATTTGCACATCTATTAGTTGAAAAAAATTATACGTATTAATTGTTATTTGTTTAAAGAAAAGATACAATTTGAGCTAATTTTTAAAGCGAGGTTTACAGTTCACGGGCTCCGTGAGCTGTACTACCTCGCGTTAAAATGTAGCTAGCTCAAGAACAAGTTTAAATTAGATATGAATAATCACAATACCCACAAGCTATGAATGAGAATAAATAAGAATGAGCAGTCCGTTGGTTAAAAAAGTTAATTCTGTCAATGACAAATCCCAAATTGATAATGCTATTCCTCCTCATTTTTCAAAAGACTTCCCAACATCTAATCACAGCAATGTATACTTCTAGTTCGTCGTGTTCCTCTGCTTCGTCGGCTGCGCCTTTGCCAGCGACCTCACCAGCTTCGCTTACGACGTTGCCGACCCCTTCACTGGGGACTTCAAGAGCCAAGCCGAGACCCGGGTTGGCAACAACGTCCGTGGCCAGTACTCGCTCATCGAGCCTGACGGTGCTCGGCGCACCGTTGACTACACCGCCGGTGCTGAGGGCTTCAACGCCGTCGTCCGTCGCGACCCCGCCCTCACTCCCATCAAGACCGCTCACTCCTACACTGCCTCCACTCAGTCCTACGCTGCCCCTGCTCAGTCCTACGATGCCCCCGCTCACTCCGACGCTACCCCCTCTTACTCCTACGCTGCCCCAGTTTACTCCTATGCTACCCCCGTTTACTCATACGCTTCCCCCAAATACTCTTACACTTCCCCCGCTTACTCCTACGCTTTCCCCACTTACTCCTACGCTTCCCCCGCTTATTCCTACGCTTCCCCAACTTATCCCTATGCTGCTCCCATCGGATTCAACTACAAACTGACCAACTTCGGATTGGCCCCCTATGCCTACGCTAAATACTACAAGTGAAATGTGATTCGTTTGTGCCTTCAAATTGTAAATATTTGGTCTGTACATACATTTTTTATTGAACCAATTTTTATTGTTGTTATTTCAAAGCCCCTTTTTATGATTCGTTTTTACATAAAAATATTCTCTGATAGGTTTTTCTAGGACCTATCAGAGGATCGGTCTTAATGACGCAAAATACACGGTAATTTTGCGACCTCTTTACAAAATCAAATATAAGTTCAAGGAAGTAATAATAAAAAAAAATGGTGAGTTAATTATGAATTATTTATTTTTAAATTCAGAGTTTTCAGCCACTTTTTATGTCCAAAAATTTAGGCGCGCACGCTCACCCTCGCGCAAGCGACGCGAGCGGGGGAAGGTGGGTGGCGGGAGGGGGGCTCACGCGGGTCCACCGTGCGATGCGCAAACAGTGACAACAATTTCAATTTGCGTAGGGAAAAGTTTGGGGCAAAAATGTAAAAAAGAAAATTGTTTTTACTTCACAAATTGATTGTACTGCTGTTATAGAATGACCTGACAAAATTTGAAAAGGGGTCCAAAAATGACCTTGTATGTACATTATTACAAAATAGTTTTTCTGAATAATCGTTGCAGTAGATGCTTCAAAAAAAGTTAAGCTTTCACAAAGGGTAAGCTAACAAGAGTTAAAAGGTCAGCAGACATTACATTCCTGAAACATAATAAGTTTACCAGAACTTCAGTGGGACAACTAAGTACCTATAGTATACTCGTAGGTACCCATGAAAAAATAGTTTTACAAGATTTTCCTTCTTTAATCAACCAACAGTAAAAAATACCTAACATGATATTAGACTTATCAAAAGATTAAAAATAAGGGCCACCAAATAATGATTTTGTATTCAAAAGAGCTTTCGGGGGTTCCGAAAAGGCTTTAGCACCATAGACCACATCCATACGCTGCGGCAGGTTATACAGAAGACAGAGGAGTATAATGAGCCACTTTGCTTGGCGTTCGTGGACTATGAGAAAGCCTTTGATTCGATTGAAACCTGGGCGGTGCTGCAGTCTCTGCAAAGGTGCCAAGTGGACTATAGGTATATCGAGGTGTTGAGGTACCTATACCAAAATGCCACTATGACGATCCGAGTACAGAACCAGAACACAAATCCTATCCAACTGCAGCGTGGTGTGAGACAGGGAGACGTTATTTCTCCGAAACTGTTCACAGCTGCGTTGGAGGACATCTTTAAGCTCTTGGACTGGAAAGGACTCGGCATCAACATTAATGGCGAGTACCTAACACACCTTCGTTTTGCCGATGATATAGTCCTTATGGCTGAGACCATGGAAGACCTGAACACAATGCTCGAAGATCTCCGTAGTGCTTCCCAAAGAGTGGGTCTTAGGATGAACATGGAAAAGACGAAAATTATGTCAAATGCCCATGTTGTACCCTCTCCAGTTCATGTTGGGAACACTACACTTGAAGTTGTTGACCATTACGTATACCTAGGACAGGCAGTTCAGTTAGGTAGGTCCAACTTCGAGAAAGAGATCTCTCGCCGAATCCAACTCGGGTGGGCAGCATTCGGGAAGCTTCGAAAAATCTTCGCGTCCGACTTACCTCAGTGTCTCAAGACGAAAGTCTATGAACAGTGTGTGTTGCCAGTGATGACTTACGGCAGTGAAACGTGGCCGCTAACTATGGGTCTCATAAGGAGGCTCAAGGTTGCTCAGCGTGCAATGGAGAGAGCCATGCTCGGCGTTTCTCTACGTGATCAAATCAGAAACGAGGAGATCCGCAGGAGAACTAAAGTAACCGACATCGCTCGAAGGATTGCTCAGCTGAAGTGGCAATGGGCGGGACACATAGCGAGAAGAACCGATGGCCGTTGGGGCAGAAAGGTTCTGGAATGGCGACCGCGCACCGGACGACGCTCCGTGGGTAGGCCCCCGACAAGGTGGACCGACGATCTGGTGAAGGTCGCGGAAAGCCAGTGGATGCAGGCAGCGCAGGACCGATCGTCGTGGAGATCCTTAGGGGAGGCCTATACCCAGCAGTGGGTGTCGTGTGGCTGATATGATGATGATTCAAAAGAGCAAAGTTCTGAAAGGAATTTTACTAATAATTATGATATTGTGTGAATGCTGTAACTGGCTGACTTTACTGTCGAATTTACTGAATAATTATCTTGTTCGCTATGTGTCAAGATAAACAGAAATTGCAGTTTCATACAAAAATACGCGAAATTTAACATTTTTCAATTCTAACTGAGACATGGCGAATAGGAGAAATTATACAGTAAATTCGACAGTGAAGTCAGTAAGTTGACTATTACAGCTTTCGAAAGATATCAAATCGAATAATTGTCAGAAAAATACCTTTCAGAACTTAGCTCTTTTGCATGGAAAATCATTATGGTGGCCTCAATTTCTTTTGAGCAAGTATATGAATTCATTGTGTTTTCGTGAATAACAACTAGGATATTGTGCTAATATCCTACCGTGGCAGTTTCAAGCGGACTTAATGCGGATTTAGTCAAATGGTAATTATTATTAACGACAACAAACCGGAATCAAGCGACGTGACTCGCAAAGCACAAATTGCGAAATTATTGCAGAACGCGACTGAAAACTCTACATTACTATCTTTAAAGCTGAATGTAATTAAGAGATTTTTCAAGTTTTACGTAATTTTTTGAAAAAACAGGAACTTATTTATACGTCATATATGAAGCTCTAGGTTTTGAAATATCTTAATAATTATTTGTCTAACGTACGTAGCTTTAAAATAAGCAATAGACGATTATAAAAAGGATTTAAGTATGAAATTTCTCATTTTTTTCTTTTAACATTCTTTTTTCTTACTTATCGAATGAGGATTAGTGGCCACCTCTGGTGTAAGAGTTTATCAAGCCGCCTGTAAGGCCTCTGACTTGGCTTAACGACCGTTATCAGATGACAACAGCCGGGACCGACGGTTTAACGTGCCCTCCGAAGCACGGAAGCGCTCAGTTGTAACTTTAACGGTCACCCATCCGACACCTGACCAGACCGAACGTTGCTTAACAAACGTGATTGAGTACGATCAGTCTGTCAAGTTCCGCCATGAGCACTTCAATGCTTCTTCTATGATTTAAAACATAAGATGCTTCACTTGCTTTATAATTATTATTTCGATGATATAACGATCAACTTTCCGCAATAAAACGATTTCGAGTTTCTTTTCTTCTAAACGATGAAAAAGTACAACCTGTGTTTGTGGATGCTGCTGTTAACATTTTACCATACATTTCACACAGTCACGACAGTGGTGTCGTGGTAGTTGTCATTGTAATGTAGTCAAATTAGGTCCAATTTGCAAAAAGATCATGAATATAAGACGTTTCCTCTTAGTTTGCATCATATTTGTTATGTTAAGGCATCAATATTAAAGTCCCAGTATTTTTTAAATATAATACCTACAACAGCACAGTTCGGCACCGCACAGTTCCGGTTAAGAACTATGACTGTCCCATCTCATCCCGTGGGTATCGTAGAAGGCGATAGAGGGAAGTTTTAGGGACCCGGTGCAGACCATCGCACAAAGGGTCACTCGAATGGCAGCGAGGAAACTGTCAACAACAGCATTCCCAAGGAGGGTTGGTGTCAGGCAGGCGGCCGACCGTAAAACTTTGCCAAAACCTAATGCAGTATGTATATACATGTATATACGACCACTATTGGGGTCGTTCTACGAGCGCAAAATTTTATTTTCTGTAGAGCACTACAAATAAATTGGGATAAGGACAGGAGGATGAATACCTACAACAGCAGTTTCTTTCCGTGTTTTGTTACAATTTTAATTACCTATTCAATTTAGAAAACGAATTTTTCCAAATATTATCTCAGGTCTGGGGCCCTATTTTTGAATCGCTCGTATGACATAGTTTTGTCGCATGCGACTTAAATCACACTCGTTTTCCAAGTCGCATGACGCCGATTTTCCGTATTTTTGAATCGTTCGTTTCCGTGCTGCCAACATAATACGAAATGTTGGGTTTTATCCGTACCACGCAGAATTTAGAGAAAACGTAACTACCGCAACGAAAACGGAACGTAATATCCATGTTTCTAATGGCTGTTACAAAAAAGTCTTTGCTTTTTAGTAGAAAAGAATATCACTCGCCGTACTACGGTACGGTACGTTGCGTCACGTAGCGATACGTCGCTCGCCTGCAAACGAGTGGGTGAGGGCACTCGTTACGGTCGAGTGATTCAAAAATATGGAAAATCAAATGTCGAACGAAAATCAGTAGAAAAGAGCGCTCGACGCCACGTCGAATGATTCAAAAATAGGGCCCCTGGGTGTTTGTGATACCACCTTTGTCTTTGATTTCCATATCACGATTGCTTTAGCTACTTATTTTGGAATCGGGACAATGTATGTGTTGTACATTTTTATATTTGCCTAAGATCAACAATCTGATAACAATTTTTTGCGAATATTCAGATATTATACAATCAACATATCAAAATAAATCGGTCATGGCAAAACCTTCCCATATTGATTATTGTTTCCTATTCATAAAAGTATAATAAGTTAAAACAAAAAGCAATCAATCAAGAAAAGTTATAGATTTTTTAAAATGTTATTCCACTTGTGTCTAAAATTTTGTTACTTAACGGTCTAATGAAATTGATATTAAGCGTTTTGTATTCGATATCTTAGAATTTGTGGCCTTTATTTATGGGCAAAAAAGAGTTCTTTATTTTAGGACTATTTGGACCCACAATCGCTTCGCGTTTTTCAGAAGATGGGTTTCATAAATAAGATACTTCATTATACCATACAAATTCATTATATAGATTATGTTCTTTGATAAAAAAGAACACTTCATTGTCATGTGTGAAAATAAGCTAATAAATACAACTGAAACACAAACATACAAACACTTTAATATTTCGACCCAAATTACGAACACACCGCCTAATTTTCATTTAAATAGCATAATTAACACAAATATTGACTATTTCGGCAAAGCGTGTCGTAACACATTATCTAATATCTCAAGGATAAATGTTAAGAACGGATACTAAAACGGCCTAATACAACTGTTTCCTTCGAAGTTGAATTCAAATAATATTATGTTCATATTCCGTGGTCAGCGATTTCCGCATTACGGGCTGACTGTCCAAATTGAACTGGACGAAAAAAACCCTCACTCTGACTGACCTAGAGCTTACTGTCTCTTACTTCCTATAGGTACACGACTGTGCAGGACCCCTATAAAAGATCAGTTCACACCGGGATTTATCATTCGCAGTTCACAGTGCAACAAAAACAAACGTATCGAAATGGCAACTAAGGTAATAGTCCTTTGTGATTGGTTTTAGAAGTGATTCATAGTCAGTGCAAAGTGAATAATTCGTTACGGATTTATAATGTGGTGGAAAAAAATATAGATACAAAAGTGACTGTCATTTGTTCATTAAATTAAATCCAATTTACGTGAAAATCAATAAAATCTTTACAATTGACCAAACGAATAAATTAAACGGATTAGACTTTAATTTTAAATTTATTTTAGTATTGAAGTTACTTATTCAATTACTAATCTATATTTTTGTATTACAGTTCGTGATTGTAGCTATGCTGGTGGCGGCTGCCCAGGGCAGCGCTATCCACGGCGGCAACTACAACAGCTTCTCGTATGGCGTGTCGGACCCTCACACCGGCGACGTCAAGAGCCAGCACGAGACCCGCGTCGGCGACAGCGTAGTCGGCCAGTACTCGCTGCTCGAATCCGACGGCACAAAGCGCACCGTCGACTACGCCGCTGATGCCCACTCCGGCTTCAACGCCGTCGTCCGCAAGGACCCGGCTCTGTTCGCTCACGCCGCCCCCGTGGTGGCCCACGCCGCTCCCGTGGCGTACGCCGCCGCCCCTCACCTCGCCTACGCCGCACCCGTCGCCGCCGCTCCCCTGGCGTACGCTGCCCACACCGCCCCTGCCGTCTCCTCCGTCTCTGCCTACTCCACCTCCCTCGCTCACGGCGGGTATGCCGCCCCTGTGGCTGCCTACGCCGCTCCCCTTGGTCACGGTCTGGGTTACAGCAACCTTGGTGCCCACGGTCTGGGATACAGCAACCTCGGTGCCCACAGTCTGGGTTACAGCAACCTCGGTGCCCACGGTCTTTACGGCTCTTCTCTCGGCTACGCTAAATACTACTAGATAATTTATTGTGTTACTTGTGTAATATATTACGTTAATGATTGTGAACCCCGTCAGAAATGGCGAAAATACTGTGATGAATTAAATAATCTTATTGGTGACTCCCAAACGCTTCTTTCATTTCCCATCATAATTTACCAACAAAAAAAGCATGGCAAATTTCAACCGTAGGGACAGTTTTCAACATTCACTTAATATTATTTGTCCATCAACTCGGCAATCAAACAAAAGATTTCTATCAAGTACCTCTAAGTTAGACTGGCCCACTATGTCAATTAATTTAACATAATGCTTATTTTGTTTATAATAATTAATACATGAAAGTATTTCTAAGCAAATAGACCTTGCTGCTAACATATTTTACTTACAACATACTACACAACACAGCCCCTTTTGATCTCGATTCCTTTGACCTTTAAACTCATATTTGATTTTGTAAAATATATTAAATTAAAAAAAAATATTTAGTTCCAATCAATGGGCTATAAAATTAAGAAATAATAAGAAATTAAAATTGATATGTACTTAGATCCTCATAAAGTCACTCATATCCTAAGGCAAAGAGGCATTATGCGACTACTGTTATCATTTCAGACTCGAATATTTTCTACCTATAGTTTTGTCTATTTCAGAGTTCAATTTTCCCCGTAGTTAGGTTTGGTTTTTAAATTCCTTTTTTTATGTAATTGAATATACCTTACCTACAATAATTATTGTCGCCCGCAAGTACGGCACAAAGTATAGGTAATATAATTAAAATACCTACAAGAACTTAGGTCATAAACTGAGAAACATATAAGATAATAATATAAGACATTGACTGTTACAAGAAAATTATAGTATATAATATATTTATAAAAAAGACCCCTAATGCCGAATATTGTAGATAGGGACCATTAAACTGAACAACTTTTACTATAGACTAGCTTCTGCCCGCGACTTCGTCCGCGTGGATATTAGACGAAATCCTTTTAAGGAACCTTCAACCAGGATCCGGCCAGCCATTTTTACGCGATTAGGCGAATCCCCATCAAGCGCGCTGCCTCGCGAGGCAAGACATTTGCCGCGTGTGGCGGGCCTCGCACAAGGCTTCCAGTTCCCGTTCCCGCTTCCGCTCCCGTTCCCCGTTCCCATTCCGTTCCCGTCCCGTAAACGTCCCGTAACCGTCCCGTACACCTTCCGTTTTCGTTCCCGTTCCCATCCCGTTCCTATCCCGTTCCCATCCTGTTATATTCCCGTTCCGTTCACGTTTCGTTCCCGTTCCGTTCCCGCTGCGTTCCCGTCCCGTAAACGTCCCCTAACCGTCCCGTACGCCTTACGTTCCCGTTCTTGTTCCCGTTCCGTTCCCGTCCGGTTCTTGTTCCCGTTCCCGTTCCCATCCTGTTCTATTCCCGTTCCATTCCCGTTTCATTCCAGTTTCGTTCCCGTTCCGTTCCCGTTACGTTCCTGTTTCATTCCCATTTCGTTCCGTTCCCGTTCCCGTACCCGTCCCGTTCTAGTTCCCGTTACCGTCTCACAAAATTTGGACCCCATTTTCACCCCTTTAGGGGTTAAATCATGTCCACCGTGTTGGACTTCAAAATAAATATCATTTTTGCAATCGTCATCCCAGAAAACCCCAATAACGACATCTATATCGATTTTTATGTTTACTCACCCCATTTATCCCCTAAGGGGTTGATTTTCAAAATAACAAAATATATATTTGCCTATTTATTTTTAGATGTGCTCCTACGAAGTTTAAAGTTGTAATGTCTATTTTATATTATTTTTCCATACAAAATTTGGACCCCATTTTCACCCCTTTAGGGGTTAAATCATGTCCACCGTGGTTGGACTTCAAAATAAATGTCATTTTTGCAATTGTCATCCCACAAAACCCCGATAACGACATCCATATCTATTTTTAGGTTTTTTTAACCGTTTTCACCACCATTTCATCCCCTTAGGAGTTGAAATCTTAACAAAAACAATATACGTTGCTTTAGATTTCTATCCATAAGCCTAAATTATAAATTTAGCTATTTTTACTTCGAAAATGAAGGATTTTCGTTAATACACAACTTCATCCCCCTTTTGACCCCTTCGGGGGTAGAATTTTGAAAAACGCTGAGACCCGTATTTATTAATTTTCAATCATCAGCCTAAACACAAAATTTGAAGATTCTAGCTCCAAAACTGAGGGACTTTCATACAAACTTTCATCCCTTATTTCATCCCCTTAGGGATGGAATTTTCATAAATCCTTCCTTAGTGGATGCCTACACTGTATAAAGTATCTGTGTGCAAAATTTCAAGTCTCTAGGTCCAGCGGTTTGGGCTGTGCGTTGATAGATCAGTCAGTCAGTCAGTCAGTCATTCAGTTTACGATTTTATATATTACTAGCTTCTGCCCGCGACTTCGTCCGCGTGGATATTAGACGAAATCCTTTTAAGGAACCTGCAACCAGGATCCGGCCAGCCATTTTAACGCGATTAGGCGAGTCCCCATCAAGCGCGCTGCCTCGCGAGGCAAGACATTTGCCGCGTGTGGCGGGCCTAGCACAAGGCTTCCAGTTCCCGTTCCCGTACCCGTTCCCGCTCCCGCTCCCGCTCCCGCTCCCGTTCCCCGTTCCCGTCCCGTTTGCGTTCCCGTCCCGTAAACGTCCCGTAACCGTCCCGTACCCCTTCCGTTTCCGTTCCCGTTCCTGTCCCGTTCCCATCCTGTTCTCGTTCCCGTTCCTGTCCAGTTATATTCCCGTTCCGTTCCCGTTTCGTTCCCGTTTCGTTCCCGTTCCCATTTCCGTTCCGTTCCCGCTGCGTTCCCGTCCCGTAAACGTCCCCTAACCGTCCCGTACGCCTTACGTTCCCGTTCCGTTCCCGTCCGGTTCTTGTTCCCGTTCCCGTTCTCATCCTGTTCTGTTCCTGTTCCGTTCCCGTTTCATTCCAGTTTCATTCCGTTCCCGTTCGATCCCGTCCCATACTCGTCCCGTACCCCTTCCGTTCCCGTTCCCGTACCCGTCCCGTTCTAGGTCCCGTTACCGTCTCGTTCCCGTTGTAGTTCCCGTTCCGTTCCGTTCCGCTCCGTTCCGTTCCGTTCCGTTCCGTTCCGATCCGTTCCGTTCCGTTCCGTTCCGGTCCGGTCCGGTCCGGTCCGGTCCTGTCCGTTCCGTTCCGTTCCGTTCCGTTCCGTTCCGTTCCGTTCCCGTTCCCGTTCCCGTTCCCGTGCCCGTGCCCGTTCCGGTTCCCGTTCCATTTCCCTGGATGTGCATGTCCAGGTCCAGGTCCATATGTGTCATGTCCACCGCGTTGGACTTCAAAATAAATCTCGTTTTCGCAATCACCATCCCATAAAACCTCAAGAACGACATCTATATCGATTTTTATGTTTACTCACCCCATTTACCCCCTAAGGGGTTGATTTTCAAAATAACAAAATATATATTTGCCTATTTATTTTTAGATATGCTCCTATGAAGTTTAAAGTTGTAATGTCTATTTTATATAATTTTTCCATACAAAATTTGGACCCCATTTTCACCCCTTTAGGGGTTAAATCATGTCCACCGTGTTGGACTTCAAAATAAATGTCATTTTTGCAATCGTCATCCCAGAAAACCCCAATAACGACATCTATATCGATTTTTATGTTTACTCGCCCCATTTACCCCCTAAGGGGTTGATTTCCAAAAAATTACAAAATATTTATTTGCCTATTTATTTTTAGATGTGCTCCTACAAAGTTTAAAGTTGTAATGTCTATTTTATATTATTTTTCCATACAAAATTTGGACCCCATTTTCACCCCTTTAGGGGTTAAATCATGTCCACCGTGGTTGGACTTCAAAATAAATGTCATTTTTGCAATCGTCATCCCACAAAACCCCGATAACGACATCCATATCTATTTTTAGGTTTTTTTAACCCTTTTCACCCCCTTTTCACCCCCATTTCATCCCCTTTGGAGTTGAAATCCTAACAAAAACAATATACGTTGCTTTAGATTTCTATCCATAAGCCTAAATTATAAATTTAGCGATTTTTACTTCGAAAATGAAGGATTTTCTTTAATACACAACTTCATCCCCCTTTTGACCCCTTCGGGGGTAGAATTTTGAAAAACGCTGAGACCCGTATTTATTAATTTTCAATCGTCAGCCTAAACACAAAATTTGAAGATTCTAGCTTCAAAACTGAGGGACTTTCATACAAACTTTCATCCCTTATTTCATCCCCTTAGGGATGGAATTTTCAAAAATCCTTCCTTAGTGGATGCCTACACTGTATAAAGTATCTGTGTGCAAAATTTCAAGTCTCTAGGTCCAGCGGTTTGGGCTGTGCGTTGATAGATCAGTCAGTCAGTCAGTCAGTCAGTCATTCAGTTTACGATTTTATATATTAAGATAAGTACTCATTATTATACTATGCTATAGGACCAACACTGAAATCGCGAAAAAAATTGAGCTGTTGCCATTGAAATATTATTACTAGCGTATACATTTCGATGGCTATTACATACATTTTGATATTTTCGTTATTAATTTTTGTATGAAACACCTAACTTCATTTTCCACGATTTCAGAGTTGGTCCATTTCAGTTTGATGGTCCATTCCAGCATTAGGGGTTTTTTGTAACACGTTGTATAATAAATGTTTATATAATCAAATAGTGGGAATTTCAAACAAGCTAATTTGAATAGGTATCTAAAACAGCCGAATTTTGTTTAAATCAATAAATCTTATGTCAAGATACGCGCAGTGAGTTACAGGATTTGTATGGAATTCTGAGCCACATGAAAACAACACAAACAAAAACAGGTTCTATAGCCTGTCACTCACGAGTAGCTTCAGTTCCCTGTGACCACAGCAGATGCAAAGGTGCCGAAACGTCGGAAAAATCAAAATTCAAACCAAATACCATCTAATTACCAAAGTACTTTCAATAAAACCGCGCTAGTATCCGTTAATAAAATACTATTAAAAAACAATCAACTTTTATTCATAAAAATACTGTTACTGAAGTTCTTGAACAGGAAACATTGTTAATTTAGTACTTAATACAGGACCTATAAAAAAATCATGCACATAGCATAGTAATTTTTGAAATCATAATCATGGATCACAATTTCCAGTAGGTACAGAATAAAAATCAACATAAACAACAACTCACGATTAGTAGGCAATGTCAAAGATCAAATTAAAAATAATTTTGAACTTTTAGATTTGAGGCATTCACAATGCTGTTTTTAACACGTTTTTATTAAGTTGCTTTCTCGTTTGTTTGTTTGTTCGCAAAGTTTGCGAACGATTTTAAACTAGCTTCCCGATGAGCTAGAGACTTGAAACTTTGAACATAGGTCAAAACTAAAATACAATGCAATATTATGGTGTCATTGTGCTGATCTGATGATGGAATTGGAAGAAGGCCACAGGAACTTAATGATGAAACCATACAACCCCATTGTGATATTAGGCTTGTTAGAATTGTCTTGACAAGTACTCTGATGGGAGATAAGGTCCAGGGTCTGATGATGAAGCTGGAAGGCCATGCCAAAGGAACTCAATATTGAAACCGTGCAATTCCATTGAGTTTGGGCTTATTTGAATCGTCTTGACAAGTACTTTGTTGGGAAATAGTGTACGAGGGTCTGATGATGAAGCCGGAAGAAGGCCATAGGAACCTTATAATAAAACCACGCTACCCCATCAAGTTTGGGCTCGTTTGAATCGTCTTAACGAGTACTTTGTTGGGAAATAGAGTCCAGGGTCTGATGATGAAGCCGGAAGAAACCACTGGAACTAGGTAGTGAAACCATGCAACCCCATCGAGTTCGGGCTTGTTTGAATCGTCTTGACGAGTTCTTTGTTGGGAAATAGTTTCCAGGGTCTGATGATAGAGCAGGAAGAAGGGCACTGGGACTCTGTAATAAAACCATGCAACGAGTTTGGGCTCGTTTGAATCGTTTTGACGAGTGCTCCGATAGGAGACGGTATATTTTTAGTATAAGCTGGTTAACTAAAAAGCATAAAATAATAATTTAATGAAAAAAATATATTTTTTTAAAACACGTTTTAAAACGGACTAAATTATTACATAAAAATCGGACTAAAAATATTAAAACGGACAAGTAAAAACAAACTAAAAAGTAAAAAATAAATTCTTGTGTTCAGAAATTTTAAACCTAAAAACGAGGGGCACGTTTTGTAAAATTTATGCGCCCCACGTTTTTTGGTTTAAAATTTCTGAAGGTATAGGTTATTAGGGTTATATATATTTACAGAAGAATTTATTTTTTACTTTTTAGTTTGTTTTTTCTTGTCCGTTTTAATATTTTTAGTCAGATATTTTTGTAATAATTTAGTCCGTTTTAAAAACGTGTTTTTATTATATTAAGATAATTAATTTGATAGGAAAATACTAGTTTTTTTTCTATTAAATTAATTATCATAATTATTTCTAATCTTCGTTTCTAAATTACCATACAGAAGTACTAACGATCGGCAAAAAATTTCATCGATTAATATAATTTCTAGTATAAAATAAAATTTAACGTTAAATCGACAATTAAATATTTCGCAATCGGTAGAAAACGTATAATGCCTATCTCACGTAACTAAAGTTGCAAGAGATGTACGTTTGCAGCAAGTTATTTCTTGTAAGCTGCTTGTAATGGCAATATATTTTATCTAAAAAAAATAAAGCAAGCCGCCGTTACAAAACACTCATTAATACAAGTTACGTGTATATGCCATATCCAATATTATTATGAAAAAGCATTAAAAAAATAAAATGATAGTGTACCATATAATTAATGATACCCCAATAATTCGATTTAGCTTTGTGACGCGTAACTCATCTATCTCAAGATAAGTGAGAAATGTGTGACACGGCAGATTTGCATATAATCCGGTCTTTACTTATAACCAACGTAATGTATTATTTTTTTCTAGAACTAAGTATGAAAAAGAAAATAAATAAATAAATGTTAAAATGGTCATCATCATCATCATCATTATTAGCCTCTTTGGGTCCATTTCTGGACGTAGGCCTCTTCCAAATTCTTCCACTGTGTCCGGTTTTGCGCCTCCGTCATCCAGTTGTGTCTCGCTTGTCCTCTGATATCGTCAACCCATCGTTTTGGAGGGCGGCCTCGTAGTCTTTTGTCTTCCCATGGTCTCCATTTAAGGATCCTTCTCGCCCAGCGTCCTTGATCCATGCGAGCTACGTGACTCGCCCAACTCCACTTACGCTCGGAAATTACTTGCACCACGTCTCTCACTCCCGTTTTTCGCCGGATCCATTCATTCCTTTTCCTGTCGCGCAAAGTTATTCCCAGCTTAGCCCTTTCCATTGCTCTTTGCGCGACTCTAAACTTTTAAGCTGATCGTTCAGTGAGAGACATGGTTTCCAAGCCATATGTGAAGACCGGCATGATGCATTCTTCAAATACTTTTGCTTTGAGTTTTATCGGCAGTTTACTCCGCAGTATCTTCTTATTTGCACCAAATGCTGCCCAGGCTTGGGATATCCGTCTCTGTACCTCTGCTGTCTGGTTATTACTGCCCAGCGTAATTTTGTGGCCGAGATATACGTACTCCGTCACGACATCAACCGGAAATTGACAGTCATTTGCCTCGGGTATGTTATGTATGTATGTATGTTAAAATGGTAATACTATGTATTCTGTGATATTGGACAACATTTCATAGTCATAGTACATTGCTCCGATTCCAAAGTGGGCATCATCTAAAGCAATTGTTTTATGGCAAACGCAGAAAACGGTAATAACACATAGATCTGTCCCCTGATTACGTAACTCTGTTGCTAACAATTCTCGATTGAAATCGATTGAAACCGTTTGAAATTCATGAAAATTGTCAGTTTCAGTTGCTAAATGAGAATCATCTGAAACTAACAGACTTCGAACAGTTTCAATCCATTTGAATCGGGAAATTTTAGTAACAGAGTTAATTATGTAATCAGGGTTCGGAGAGAACATAAAATAGTTCATTTCCTAATTTGACACATACATTTTTGATTAATATTATTATTTCATAATAAATAACTACTGACTTCGAGATCAATGTCTAAGGGGTTAGCAGTAAATATAAAAAATAAGTATTAGGTATGAAACATTTTTTATTTCATCACAGCTTCGAGCTCTCTATTGTTCATCTTTGGGCTTGATAAAAATCAAATATACAATTTATACACAGATACAAAATTTACATTTACCTAGTAGTATTTAGCGTAGCCGAGAGAAGAGCCGTAAAGACCGTGGGCACCGAGACTGCTGTAACCCAGACTGTGGGCACCGAGGTTGCTGTAACCCAGACCGTGGGCACCAAGGTTGCTGTAACCCAGACCGTGGGCAAGGGGAGCGGCGTAGGCAGCCACAGGGGCAGCGGCGTACCCGCCGTGAGCGAGGGAGGTGGAATAGGCAGAGACGGAGGAGAGGGCGGGGGCGGCGTGGGCAGCGTACGCCAGGGGAGCGGCGGCGACGGGTGCAGCGTAGGCTAGTTGAGGGGCGGCGGCGTACGCCACAGGAGCGGCGTGGGCTACCACGGGGGCGGCGTGGGCGACGAGGGCGGGGTCCTTGCGGACGACGGCGTTGAAGCCGGAGTGGGCATCAGCGGCGTAGTCGACGGTGCGCTTTGTGCCGTCAGAGTCGAGGAGCGAGTACTGGCCGACTACGCTGTCACCGACGCGGGTCTCGTGCTGGCTCTTGACGTCGCCGGTGTGAGGGTCCGACACGCCGTACGAGAAGCTGGTGTAGTCAGCACCGTGGATAGCGCTGCCCTGGGCAGCCGCCACCAACATAGCTACAATCACGAACTGTAAACAAAGAGTTATTATAGATTTCCTTCAGAGTTAATGTCGTTTGTATTCAGTAGTTTAATAACTACCATTGTGACAATAATGATTAGTAAAATAATATCGCAAATAAATCATTAAAAAATCTATAAAATCAAAATAGGTTTGTAAACTGTACAGAATAAAAAATAATAACGTCTAGCTTTTTCGCAGTTAGTCACATTTCAGATTTAACAGCACACTTATTATGTAGGTAATTTACCTTAGCTGCCATTTTACAGGTAATTTTTCGTTGCACAGAAAACTGTGAATGATAATGTCCTGCTAGTGTAGTTCTTTTATATTCGAATCAAAGCCGCTTAATCTTAAAAACAAAAGGAAGTAAAAAGTGTATGTGCTCTAGGTCACGTGGTGAGCGTCGTTTGTCAGTATCGAGTGGTCGGTCAATCAATAGCCTCAAGGCATGAAATATGTATGTGGAAGGGAAAATTTAAATACGTTTGGTATCCTGTTTAAATTCCTGCACAGTGATAGACCAAATTCCTAAAAGGGTTTCTTAATTAGTTTATGAGAAAATTTGTATGTTTCAATTGGCATGTTAATTGTTATTAGTTGATTATATTAACGGTCACCCGCGACTTCATCCGCGTGGACTTTGTACCGGGTTTTTACACGATTTTTCATTCCTTATTTTACGCCCTTTGATATCCCCCATTGCCCAATCTATCTCTTAACTTAATTTAACCACAATATACTACTCAAAACAAAATAGGGGCCACTATATGGTGAAACACGAACTGACACACGGCCAATAGGACAAATTATACACAGAGTCCGCAAGTTGTCTATTACAGCCTTCGAACAATATCAAATTAAAATAAAATCAGATTGACTTAATTAAAAAAATACCTTCAGAAACTCGTTTGTATGGAAAACCATATAGTTGCCTCTATTTTGTTTTGAGTATAGAACCTATTTAATTTATTTTTATTTTACTTTGTTAGGGGCAGTACACAGCTCACTTACAGTCTAAGTGACAATTTTAAAACAAATTCTAAAGGCCAATTACGACTATCCAACAAATTACTTAATCGATTCGAAACAAATGGATGAATGAAGTTTTTTTTTACCTGTTTACCTTTCCAATAGTTCTCAAGGGATAATGCATTTCAATTAAATAAATAAATATATTAGGAACTATTTCAGTAAATAAAATATGAACATAAGGACAAACAACAACAACTATTGCTCGTTTATATTATATTTTTTTACTATTATTTTGTATTAGTTTTCGTAGTATTAGTATTAGTGTACCCAACCCACAACAATAATTATGTATTTAGTGTCAAGCAAAGTATTTATTATGTACTTCGATCAAGAATATCCTAGATAACGCCTCCTCGCCACCTCTAATAGCGTCCCACTTACAAACTTGGCGCTTATTTTGTACATACATAATCACCTCTTATTTTGTACGAACTCACATTTTATATCACTTATTTTGTACAAAATAAGTCTATTTTGTACAAAAACACATCTTTTATCACTTACTTTGTGCAAAATAAGCGCCCAGTTTATAGGTGGGACGCTATTTGGGGTGCCATTTTTGAGACTGACCGGAAATCCAGCATAATTATTCTTTATCAAAGATTATAAGATTTTGTTTGGTACTGTTAATAAATTGCTTTTTGGAACCCAAGAAAGGGTCGACATTACCAAATTTATTATTGTAAAGTCCTGGTAATCGGCAAAACACAGAATTTTGCCCGTAGATTCTAAATTTAAATTAAACAAATCAGTGTGCCTCGTTCGACGTCGAGGCGTACTGGTAGTTGTTTGTAAATAGGAAATTGATATACAAAGATACTGACACAGTACCTTAATAGTTAATTATATAAGAATTAAGAAACAAATAAACAGGTACTACGGAGATACATAAGAAATGTAAATATTTATTACCAACTGCCAAACCTCACCAATTATTTGTTATAAATACCTAGGTAATTCCTTTTTCTTTTTTTATATTAAACATTATGAAACAATGTGATCGGCTATTATTAGAAGTATCATGAGTAATAAATAATAATAGTATGCGAAACTCACAATAAATAGATTTTGACGATCTCCGTTGTTCAAGGTATCGTCATCTCTGAGGTCCCGGGTTCGATCCCCAGCTGGCTTAATTTCGAAAACGAGCTTTTCTAAATTGGCTCAGTCTGGATGTTTGTGTTTACAAGCGTTGTCTCTGATTTCCATTACACAAGTGCTTTAGCTACTTTGGAATCGGAAAAATGTATGTTATGTTGTCTAATATTTATTTATATATTAACAATAAAAATAAAAATAAAACAAACAAAACATGCAAGATACCTTGGTGATCGTTGTATAGAAATTGGTTTTTGCATCTATTAAAATGGGCTTCTACCAACCTGATTTTCATAAACATAACGGAAAAAGTACAATACCAAGATTCGTAGAGGTCTTTTGGAGAAAATAAGTGATAAAGCCATAATAAGGAGATTCTAGATCGAACAGCCGAATCGTTTATTTCTTTGTAAAAACAATATGCCCTGCGGCTAAACATCGTCACTGTTTTACCGGCGAAATTACACTGAATGAAATACCTGCGCGTGACCTAGAGCGGTCAACACCGTCTCTTAGTTCCTATTATGACAGCGATATGCCTGTATCGGAGATATATATAAAAGAACAGTCCACGCCAGAACTATCATTCGCAGTTTACTGTTGGACTATATCTTATTACAATGGCATCCAAGGTAAATAACATAACTCAGTTAAACTGATATTATGTATCACAGCACGAAAATCAGTAGAAATCCAGCAGTTATGTCATAAAAATAAAACTATATCCTTTTAAATATGAGATTTTAGGATTCACAATGCTATTTTTATGCAATAATAAATAACCTACTGGAAAAAATTTAAAAAATAAATCTGGTGCAAGACATATTTTTTCTAATATAATTATTAAGTTTTATATTATTTTACTTTATCTGGAATACCGAAGGGATACACCAAATTTTTACTAACTTTATGTTACAGTTCGTGATTATAGCTATGCTGGTGGCGGCTGCCCAGGCCAGCGCTATCCACGGCGGTGACTACACTAGCTTCTCGTATGGTGTATCGGATCCGCACACCGGTGACGTCAAGAGCCAGCACGAGACCCGCGTTGGCGACAGCGTAGTCGGCCAGTACTCGCTGCTCGAATCCGATGGCACAAAGCGCACCGTCGACTACGCCGCTGATGCCCACTCCGGCTTCAACGCTGTCGTCCGCAAGGACCCCGCCCTCGTCGCTCACGCCACCCCCGTGGTAGCCCACGCCGCTCCCGTGGCGTACGCCGCCGCCCCTCAACTCGCCTACGCCGCGCCTGTCGCCACCGCTCCCCTGGCGTACGCCGCCCACGCCGCCCCCGCCGTCTCTTCCGTCTCCGCCTACTCCACCTCCCTCGCTCACGGCGGGTACGCCGCCGCCCCCGTGGCTGCCTACGCATCTCCCCTTGCCCACGGTCTGGGTTACAGCAACCTCGGTGCCCACGGTCTGGGTTACAGCAACCTCGGTGCCCACGGTCTGGGTTACAGCAACCTTGGTGCCCACAGTCTGGGTTACAGCAGTCTCGGTGCCCACGGTCTTTACGGCTCTTCTCTTGGCTACGCCAAATACTACTGAACTAATATTTTTTAAATAATAATTTAAAAACGAACAAAGAACTGTGATGAAATAATTAAACTATTTTTGGTAATTTTATGTTTTTATTATTATATTACGTATATGCCAATTTCAATCATTTGGTTCCCGCAGTACGGTGGTTCCACTCATGATAACAAGCAACTTTTACTATGGGTTCAACTCTGATATCGCTACAACAGCTGTTTCATACAAAAGCGCAATACCTACCTACTCGACCTTATTAATGTATGGAACAGCTGTTTCTTTCGCGATAGCAGAGTTGGCCTATAGTAAAAGTTGCTTGTAATCTTGAGTGGAACTATCACACTTCACACAATCACACACACTTACATGCACAAACACTCAACCACAAAATTCTGCTACTATTTAAAATGTTTAGTATGTGCTAGTACTATAAGTTATATTTATTAAGTTTTCATGCAATAATTAATACCACCTATGCTATCTCTTCACATAGGTCTACAAATACCAGTAGCAGAACACAATTGTATCCTTTTGCGGGGGTGGCCTGGTGACCTGTGTAACTGGTTTTCTTTCAAAACCTATTGCGGGCACCAGCTTCTCACACTTCAGGTCTACATGTATTTTACTCAAATATGTTCTAGTCTTAAGAAACCTACTGTGGGATGAGGAAATAAATCATTTATTTATTGTTATTATAAATTATTGCACTGCAGGAAACAAATGATCAAAATTTCACGCTGTATACAGGATGTCCCAAAACTTTGCCACACAGAGGAAAATGAAGATAGGAAATTTTACTGAGAAAAAGACTTCATTTTGATTTTGAAAATATTTGGAACTGCATTCAAAGGATTTACATAAAGACGCCTGCCTTAACCAAGAATCGAACTCACCAAAATTAAAAATAATCAACCCTCTTATTTTGACGATACCGAAATCTAATTAGGATTTTTTTCTTGAATAACATAGCATTTTGAACAAAAAGAAAACCATTATATCTGTTACCGACCAAACCCGATTTCAGGACAAACTAGTTTGGCCTAGGCTAAACTAGTTTGTCCTAAGCTCGATAGGATAAACCAGTTTAGCCTAGGCCAAACTAGTTGATCCTGATATAAATACGCACATTCCAGGATAAACTAGTACGGCCTAGTCTAAACTCATTTAGCCTTGTCGAAAGTAATGAAATAGAATAATTGAGGTATAATTATTGTTTCTTAAATCCTGTTCCCGTTGCCGTTGCCATTCGCGTTCCCGTTACCACTTTTCACTTGTCACCTGTCACTTGCCACTTCACTTTTCACTTCACGATTTTGCTTCCGCTTTAGCATCCGCTTCCGCTTTCATCGATCGTCACCGTGACCATCAATCTTTATATCATCTACCTTTTATTTTTAATGCACAACGGGATAGTGCTTGGCATTCACCTTACAAGATGCTTAGTGACGAATCGTCACTAAGCATCTTGTAAGGTGAATGCCAAGCACTATCCCGTTGACTGACGATAAGGCCGAAGGTGGAAGCGCACTGGATGAATCTCCGAATTTCTTACTTCCTGCGTCATTGCCGGCACTAAAGTTTTAAAAATCCAATGCATCACAAGGAATAAATCAAAAATATTATTTTGCATATTTTTTATAAAGCATCTGGTGAGGTGAATGCCAAGCACTATCCCGTTGTGCATCAAAACGAAAAGGTAGATAGATATAAAGATTGATGGTCACGGTGACGGTAAGTGAAAGCGGAAGCGGAAGCTAAAGCGGAAACAAGCGTGAAGTGAAAAGTGAAGTGACAGGTGACAAGTGAAAAGTGGTAACGGGAACGCGAATGAAAACGGCAACGGCAACGGGAAGAGGAACGCGATAATAAATATCTCTGGATCCTATTCTGAACGGAAACGGGGACGGGAACGCCATCTACAGCATTTTAAGAATTTTAAAGATTTTCTAAAATGTCCACGCGAATGAAGTTGCGCAAAAGCTAGTAACAAAATAATGAAGTGTTTTTAAAAAAAATAACAATTTATAACAAATATTAAAAAAGAAATATGAAATTAGTTACCTATCATTATTTTTTTAAATAGCGAATAGGTATTTATTTATGTTTAAGAAATAATAATTATACCTCAATTATTCTATATTATTACTTTCGACAAGGCTAAATGAGTTTAGACTAGGCCGTACTAGTTTATCCTGGAATGTGCGTATTTATATCAGGATCAACTAGTTTGGCCTAGGCTAAACAGGTTTATCCTATTGAGCTTAGGACAAACTAGTTTAGCCTAGGCCAAACTAGTTTGTCCTGAAATCGGGTTTGGCCGGTAACATATCTATATAAATAAAAAATAATCTCAGAAACTAGTTTCGGGTTAGGTTTTGTGTTTTTTATTATCAGTACAAGGTTTGTTTATAAGATTTTTCTTTAATTGTACGGAAAGATGAAAAAATATTTTTTTTCTCATTTTTTACATAGAAAATGAATCGCTGAAATGTAGAAAGGTATGTTAGCGTATAATTTTAGTATGAATTTTTTTTTTTTGTTTTTGTTATTACGACAAAAAATATGGAAAGACGTAAAATAATATTTAGTACCGAAACATGACAAACTTAGAAAGTCTTAATTTTCCTAAATTTAACATTTTAAAATCAAAATTAAGTCTTTATCTATATATAGATCTTAGTCTATATCTAAGGTACTTTATCTATATAATAGATAAAAGTACCTTAAATATTATCTTTAATATTTAAAGTACTTTTCCTTCGTGTGGCAAAGTTTTAGGACATCCTGTATAACAGTGACAGATAAAGATAATATCCCATCTTTTGAGTAGACCGGTAAGTAAACTGTCTTAAATAAAAGAAAAAACCTGAATACTATCCGGAAATAAATAATATCGAAAAATTCTTTACTTGGAAGATGTATGTACACCTACGCATACATACAATATGATATTATCATCATCGAATGATTATCATTACATATTTTTATGTTATAATTTCTTTCATTATTTTGTGGGAGGTAAGCAAATAATAAATTAAGTGACAATTATTTATTAAATTATAAGAGTCGTCTAAACATTGGTTTCGAAAATAACAAAAAACTACCAGCCACGTTGCGCGCCAGGGGCAAAACCAGCTCCGAGTGGGTTCACAAATGGAGCACCCAATGTGCCACGAGCCAAAGGAGATCCAAAGGCACCGTACATACCATGGGAACCGTAAGCAGCGGCGCCATGGGGGTTATAAGCAGCAGCGCCATAGCCCGCATACGCTCCATGAGGGGCAATACCACCATAACCAGCGTATGCACCGTTTAGACCGCTGTTAGCATAACTCAGAGGATTAACGTGAGCACCGTACGCTAAACGGTTAGCCAATCCACCAAACGCTAATGGATTCGCTGCCGCACCATACGCCAAAGGATTGATTGGAGCGCGGTGAGCAAGAGGATTGGCATGTGCGCCATATGCCAAGGGGTTCACTGGAGCACCATGAGGAGCGTGAGGTCCTGCGTAAGCCAAAGGCGATGCACGCGCACCGTATCCCAAAGGCCCGGCGAGGGGGTTGCCAGGCTGTACGGGAGACGGAGGGTGAAAAGCGACGCCTTCTTTGCGGACCATAGCGTTAAATCCAGTCTGAGGATTGGCAGAGTACTCGACGATGCGTTTCGTTCCGTCAGATTCCAGGAGGGAATACTGGCCGACCACGCTGTCGCCGACGCGCCTCTCGTGTTGGTCCTTGACATCGCCAGTGTTGGGGTCTTTAACGCCGTAGGAGAAGCTGGAGTGGTCGCCTCCGTTGGCAACACCACCGATAGCACCAGCGATGGGCCCGCCTAGAGGCCCTCCTATAGACCCACCAATAGGTCTACCAAGAGACCCACCAATAGCTCCGCCAACAGCCCCACCAGCTCGTGCTGTCGCCACACAGACGGCGAGGACGATGAACTGGAATTAGAAATAAATGTTAAAACAAAATATTTAAATTCGCACAAGTTTTGTTACAATGTACCCTATCTCTCAGTTTCATGTAAAAACTTTAGATGACATTGATAGAATATGTTAAATTTTTATTATTTAAAATTAAGAAATTAAGCTTAATTAACTCAACCAAACTGTGAGAAAAGATCTTAACTTTTTGTCTTGTTGTAATTACTTCAATGAGAGCGTTGATTTGGTATGACTTACATTCATGCTTAGATAAATAGGTTTATTATTAATTACCTTAGCTGCCATTGTTTTGCTTGTAGTCTTCTTCAATTCTAGGTAAAGAATGATTTAACCCCAACACATTGGGATATTTATATTCACACAGATTGTTGTTTTGGGGGCAAAAGTGTAATATCTTACAATACATACCTATGTGGCAACTTTCGTTTCAGAGATTAACTCTCATTAATAGACATGTGCTTAAGAATGGTTAATTACCTTGCTTAACAATGTTTGCAAGGAACCATTAAAATTTGAGCTAATATTTACAAGAATTTAAACTGTTTTTAATGAATGAATAAAAACATTTGGGCTTCTCCACGGCACGCATTGGAAACGGACTAATTCATGGTAACGTCGTGGCTAGTGACAGCTAATAAAATCCACCTTTGAAAACAACAACGTTAAGTGACCCAGCGAAGATGATAAGAAGGATAAGGATACGTCCGCACGTAAAGCCTATGACCAAGCCTTCGGAGGCTTTTGTGAGGAACTCTAAGGATGAGTACCCACTTAGGTTCACGAACCTCCGCGCTCCGCGAACCTGCACGTGAGCGATAGTGTGTACGTGAGCGAAAATATATGTGAATCTGCTTCGCACACACAATAGCCAAAGTGAAAATAAAACTTTTGCTATGGTGCACTGTTCCAGGTTCGTGGAGCGCGGAGGTTCGCTAACCTAAGTGGGTACCCACCCTAAAATATGACGAGTTCGAGGCCTACGACCAATCCGAATACGAGGAAAACGTAAAGTGTGACAGAAAGTTTGCCAAAAATTATAGTATACTTTTCAAACAATTTATAAAAAAATGGTTACATTCGACACATCGAAATGATAAGCTGGGTCATGGATTTTAATAAATTTAATATTAAAGTTAATTTGGCATGAATTTTTGTTTCGACTGCAATTTACGTTTAGCTTCAACATAGTAGTAGAAGTCTCATGGAATAATTTATATGCTAAGCAATACTCAGATAACAGTTATGATTTTAGTTTAATATTAATTAGTAAAAAAAAGAACAAAGTGAAAAGATAGCTGGTTCATTATTTAATAAGTTTTTCCAGTAGAACGTCACTTTGTAGGATAATTTCTTGTGTAGTTTTATGACAATTTACATGTATTTTTAATCTTAAAAAGCATTTTATAAAGGTTTTTATTAGTTTTAGTAATTTGTTCAGTTCAAACATTGCAGAAACCGTTTTGCTAAAATATTTGTACATACACAACAAGTGATAAATAATGTCAAGAATCTAATTAAAATTTCTACCTAATTATCAAAAATTTTACCACAAACAATTTAAAATTACGAAAGGAAGTAAATATCCGTAATGCAAGTTCACTCACTTATAGACTCAAAGTTATGTTTCCTTCAAAAAATGTAGATTACGTTAATTTTGAATTAAATTTACTATATAAGGAGCATATAACACATTTCACGGTACAGTTGCAGTGTAAACAGCAAACAATACAAAATGTTCTCTAAGGTAACAAGCTTACATATAATAATATTATTACCGCTCATATTGTGTTAGACCTTTTAGCCAAAAGCTCCATGCCTAAAATTAGCGAGTCATAATTACGTAGCATGGTTCACTGTATTGTTTTATTTTTACTCAATTATCTTAGCTCTTTGTGCATTTGCCTAATGTACTTTGGAATTAATTTAGCTAGTCGCAATATTAGGTATATTTTGAAGATAACCATTTTAATTTTATTTTGTATGCACTTCTTTGTGTTAAAATTGTGTAACTCTCAAAGATGAAACATGATTTTTTTTCTAGGTTACAATTTTCGCCCTGGCTGTTGCCATTGCGCACGCTTCAAGCGCGGACTACTCGAGCTTCTCGTATGGAGTCCACGACCCGCATACTGGTGACGTGAAGGACCAGCGCGAAACCCGAGTCGGAAACAAAGTGGTCGGCCAATACTCCCTGCTGGAATCTGATGGAACAAAACGCATTGTGGACTACGAAGCCAATCCCCACACTGGATTCAATGCCGTGGTTCGCAAGCAAGGTTTAGCTGTCCACCCCACTTCTAATGTTTATGGTGGACATGCCGCCAAAGCTGCATATGCCGCCCCCGCTGCGTATGCTGGTTACGCTGCCCCTACTGCGTACTCTAGCTACGCTGCCCCTGCCGCGTACGCTAGCTACGCTGCCCCTGCCGCGTACGCTAGCTACGGTGCCCCTGCCGCGTACGGTAGCTACGCCGCACCCCTCTCGTACGCCCAGGCAACCCCGTATGCTGGTGCCGCTAATTACGCTGGCTACGGCCATGGATACAATAGCCTGGCCTCTCCTTTAGCGTATGGAGGATACAACGGGCTTGCTTCAGTGGGTTACGGCTATGGCGCCGGTTTGGGCTACGGCGCCGGCGCTGGTCTTGGCTACGGAGCCGGATGGTAAATCTAAATCTTTATCGACTTAACGCGTGTCTATGGAACTGTGTAACTAATTTATTGTTTTTTTCGATTTTCTTCTCATATCCTCTTCATTGCCATATTTTTACTTTTGGTTCATTTGTGTAAATAGCACTTCAAAATTGTTACCTTTACTATTGTGTTTTGTATTAAATTACTTCAACAAATTTAATAAAAATTCTATCATTGAATAAATCTTTTGAAACTGATTGACCTGACCTTAACATATAAAGGTGTTTTCGTGACACCCATATCCAAGTAACTATATTTAGTCTAAGTCAGAAATTCAGGTATGTTTAAACACCCGCCTACTATCATCGTAACTAACAATTTCCTGTGATAATAAGTATCTCCTGATCAAGAAAATGCAAATGACAAAGTTCAAAGTAAAACAGGCCAGCAAGCGGCGAAGGCAGCCCTGTCTATAATTTCCGATAAATCGCTCATATTTTTGTATATTATCAACATTTAAATACCATTAAGTATCTCTTACTACTAATAGAGATAAAGTAAGCTTAGTGTTGAGCAAAATGTTTGTTTTAAAATAAAACTACTTCACTTAAAACTTTAAGGAAAGCGGAAATAGGAACGTTACGTTATGATATTGAATGGTCGAAAATAATGCAGCCAGCAGAAATTAAAAGTGATTTTAATTAATTAGTAGATAGAGATCATCATCGTTTCATAGATAAACTATACCTCTCTTAGAGTAAGACGGGCTTCTAAACGAAGCCTTTTGTTGCTCGAAGATACCTCTAGTAGTCGCCTTATGTGATACCCCTAAATAAAAGGGTTTTCTGTAAAATGTGCTATTTTATTATACCGTATGCCTTGAAATCATGATAGGTAGATACTTAGTAATGATACTTAGCAATGACATTATTAAAATAAAACATTTAAGTACTTACATCAATTAATCATGAACTTTAAAATAACTTCAACATAAGACAAAACGTAAATCTTTATGTCATTCGCATATTTCGGGTAATATAAAGTAACTCGTAATTTTTTTGCGTGGCCTTAAACTGGTCAAGCAGGAAGCGTTTAGATAATCTCATTGCTTTTCCACCTAATGTGGAGCTGTCCATAAAATTGATTAGATTTTGAATTGGTCCAATAAATAAACAGATCAGATCACTTTGGCAGTCGAAGTTTCAACTATAATTATGGTCCTTCTCAATTTATATGGACCCAATTATAAAACAATCGCAAAATGTATCTCAATTTATCAAAGCAAAAAAAAACCCTATTGACTTATTGTGTATAGAAATATTTTTCGAGAGAGAAATTGTTCGTAGCGCAGTAACTTGAATGCCGTACATCTATTATAACAAATTCATGGTATTTTTAACATTTCACCGTCACCAAAATATCAAAATGCTTATTGCCTTTAAGCAATAGCTTAAGATCCAAAAAATGCAATTGTTAAATTGCGTCGTCTTCGTTGAAATAGTTTCCACCTACCATAATCTCTTATACAGTAAGTATAACAAAAGGAAGCCTACAGACGTAAGATCGACTTGCCTCAAGGATAGTCACCATCTTTGTATATTGCATGCAGTCTTTGTATTTTGTCTGAAATCTTCATTAAGCATTGTCTACGGACGCATGAAAACGCCAACGTTTTCAGTTCTTAAAATCATACAATACAAGGACACCGTTCAGGATTAAAATTTGATCAGCATGACGAAAATTTTCCGTTTATCGCGATTCAATTTTTTTCGTATTGCTGCGGAAATGTATTTTCAGTATCGAAGTAACTACGCTTACGCAAAAATGCTTTCATCTGTCCAGCTTTTCTCCTCTGAGTCGGGATTTTCAACCGATTCTCGTAAAACTTTGTCGATTAAGTATTTGGAAATTTTTAAAATGGCGGAGATATAGAGAAAAATCATATTTCAGTCATTTTGACAAAATTATCAAATACTATGTCACCAACGCGAGGTCTACAGCTCACAGAGTCACTTTTTTAATTTGTTTATTTATACTTACCTACTTTAAAACATATTTAAAAATATACTCGTAATAATGGTTATCACAAGGCCTAGTAACTTATTTCACTACGCCATTTAAGTTTTAGCTAGTAATATACTTTTCACCTCTCCAGCACGAAAAGGGCACTTTTGGCGCGTAAAAACTCGCAGCAAAATCGATTTTTGCTGCGAGCGTGAGGCAAAGTGCTTTTTTAATTTCTAACACCAACTTTTGAAATAATTAAGAAAAAAGAAATAGAGTGACAAGGATGAGACTTGTAAAATTGATATGTGAGAAAAGGATAGAAAGACTGCTTTATGTTGTCATACATGAGAATTAAAAAGTATAAAAAATAAAATGCACGGATCTACCAAGGAGTTTTAAATAAGGATTGTTGAAAAAGAAGTTTGATAATTCGAAATAAAGAGTATGGACGGAATGGGGTCGCATGTATGAAATAAATATTAAATAAGAAAAATCAATGAAATTTTTAAACAAGTTTGTGTTTTATAAATATAAATAAATCAATAAGATGGGATATCAATAAATAGAGAAAAACACAACGTAATGTACCTAAATAAAACGACAGGAATATATTTTAATCTATGAATAAAAAATTTGAGCATAGGTTTGATCGAACTAATTTTGTGATATAACAAAAAATGAGTACGCCCAGCGATGAAGATAGTTATCTAACTCCAAAAGAGTTGAGAGAACAAGTTTCTAATGCTGAATTTAGATTTTTACCAGGAAAGTCACGTGAATTTTTTCTTGCTGGTCGAGGTGAAAAGTTGTATGTTTAACACGAGACCAAAGTTTTGTTCTTCCTCGTGCCTTTAAATCACTCACTGTGCTCAGTAGTCTATATTAGAATCACTCGCTACGCTCGTGATTCAATTCTAGACTACTTCGCTAGTTCGTGATTTAAAGTCGGCACTCGCAGCACAAATCGACTTTGGTCACTTGTATAACAAATAACTATTTTCCTTCTAGTACTGGAGAAATGCAAGTCCATAATCCATATCTAGATGATGATGATTGTAATTTTATTCCGCGCGATCACCTTGAGGCCAGAATGTGGAGCACCCGCAATGCCTAGCTCGATAAAGATCACATTTTGTATAATTTATATCTTTGCATGCGTAACTAGCCTAATTAATTAAAACGTACTACAAAAAAAATACTTTGTTTAGTAAATAAAAAAAGAATTTACCTACAAAACATTTTTTTTTACTAATTAAGACGTAACAGATAAAAATATCAGCCAAGTGCGAGTTGGATTCGCGCACGAGGGGTTCCGTACAAAAGCAAAGAATCACGTTTTTTGTATGGGAGCCCCACTAAATATTTATTTTATTTGTTGTCGACAACAGAAATACATCATCAATAAAAATTTTAACTGTCTAGCTATCATGGTTACAGCCTGGTGATAGACACACAGACGGATAGTGGAGTCTTGGTAATACGGTCCCGTTTTTACCCTTTGGATCTGGAATCCTAAAAAACGAATATGGAATTTGCATGCAATTTGAGTGTTGTAAAAAAATATGATTGTTGGTGTTGACTGTTGACGCAATGTTCATGACATGACCAATTATATTTTTAATTTGAGATTTTAGCATTCACAATGCAATTTTTATATAATATCTGATATACTAAAAAAAAATCGATCATGCGGGAATCGAACCCGGCACCTTTAGAAGTCCGGTTCAATGCTCTTTCAACTGACTGTAGTGACTCGGAACTGTTTCCAATACAGTAAACTAATTATTACAGCTTTTGTTAAAACTCTGTATCATGCTTTTATTCCAGTGTATGTGCTAATTGCAATATGATAGCTCTAGATTGCAATATCTGAGATATATCAATTCATATCGCTAGACACACATACTTAGATGACTAATACAACTTACACTATTGAGCTTTGACCAGAATTATTTAAACCTTGTGTACACGCAATAAACGTTATTTTTCACACCACTGTGTATAGAAACAAAGCAGTTATCATACAGCACATTGCAATCTTTTTATAAAGAATCATTTTTTTTACTAAAACGAAATACATCATATAAGTATACCGTAGATAAATAGTACGCCTAATACTAACTAGATAACATTTAGAAAGTATTCATAAGCTATTTTTATATCGAATATGGCTAAAACTAAGCCGAACAATGTTTGTCCGGTATACTACTGTCAACTTTATACTTTTTCTCTTAAAAGTATAAAACTACAAAAATACAAATTATTGTAATACTAGCGGCCGCCCGCGACTTCGTCTGCGTGGAATGTTTTTTTGTTATCCCTCGGGAACAATACTTTCTTTCGGAATGAAAGGTACCCTATGTCCTTGTCTGTACCCCTGAGAACGTGTATGCAAAATTTCATGATGATCGGTTCAGTAGTTAAGACGTGAAGGCGTAACAAACAAACAAACAAACGGACTTTCGCATTTATAATATTAGTAAGGATATAGAAAAACAAATAAATGTATCGTTCCAATCGTGCGGTACTAAAGTCGTAGATAATTAGTTTTAGATTAAAGCTCATCAATGCATGGGTGATTCGAGTCCGCCCTGATTGATTGCTCCGAACCTCTCTAAGGCAGAACATCTTATAATTTCTTCTCGCGGCCTTGCACTTCCGGATACGGTCGTTACAATTGACGTGTGCGTAAAGATCAACCAGTGTCCACGCCGACCACGCCTTCGCAGTCCTCACTCCTATATAAACACTCGACGCGCTTCATCAGTACTCACTCTTCGAAACACATCGAATCTCATCGCAATGGCAGCTAAGGTGAATATCGCGAGTGAAGTGTTGTGAAAAACTTTTAATTCTAATTTCAAATATAAATCACGTTCCATTTCGCACCCTGGAGGATTTAATTGGCGCCATTTGTGTACTTGCAATTTATAATAATGGCGCCTATTAGAAGTTATTAGTCTGGCTCCACACTGGATTTGTTTGCTAAAGCAGTTTGATAATTACGGGGTTTGAATGAACAATTACTGTGTTTGATCTGTCAGAGGATTAAAATTGCCACTATTCATATTGTTGGGAGCATCTAAACATTTTATTTTAAACAAGTGTTGTATATTTTATTTTTAGTATTGAAATGGTCGGTTAATTTCTACCGTGAGCTTTTTTCCATCACGTAAATTATAACACGAACATTGAATTATTAAAAACGTTTGTACGTTAAGCAAAACAAATAATGGATACATACAATTTCATACAATGTTTGGAAAGAAAGAAAGATACATTAACAATTTAAATTCAATTATAATTTACTAGCGGCCGCCCGCGACTTTGTCTGCGTGGAAAGTTTTTTTGCTATCCCTCGGAAACAGTGCGTTTTTTCGGGTTGAAAGTTATCCTATGTTCTTCTCTGTACCCCTGACAACGTTTATGCAAAATTTCATGATGATCGGTTGAGTAGTTAAGACGTGAAGGCGTGACAAACAAACAAACAAACGGACTTTCGCATTTATAATATTAAGTAAGGATTCATAACAAAACTCCATTTTCAATAGTAGCAGATGGTAGATAAGTTTTTGATAATTAATGAATTCTGTTTCCAGTTGGTTGTAGTACTCGCGTTGGTGGCCGCAGCCCAGTGCTCGGTGGTGCCGGTGGCGCAAGCAGACGCCGACTACACGAGCTTCGCGTACGACGTGGCCGACCCCAGCACCGGCGACTTCAAGAGCCAGCACGAGACCCGCGTGGGCGGCGTCGTGCAGGGCCAGTACTCGCTGCTGGACGCCGACGGCACCAAGCGCACCGTCGACTACGCCGCTGACGACGTCAACGGCTTCAACGCCGTCGTCCGCAAGGACCCCGCTTTCGTCGCCGCCGCACCTGTTGTCGCCGCCGCCCCCGCGGTTGTCGCTGCTCGCACCGTTGCCGCTCCTGCAGTATACGCCGCTGCTCCCTCTGTCTACGCCGCTGCTCCCTCTGTCTACGCCGCTGTTCCCTCTGTCTACGCTGCAGCTCCTTCTGCGTACGCCGCGGCTCCCTCTGTCTACGCTGCTGCTCCTACGTACGCCGCTGCTCGTTCCGTCTACGCCGCTGCTCCCTCCGTCTACGCCGCTGGTGCCCCAGTGTACGCTGCCCGCTCAGTGGCTGCTCCCACTGTATACACAGCGTCCGCCCCCGCCGTATACGCCCGTACCGTAGGCGCACCCGCTGTATACGCCGCGTCCACGTACGCCGCCGCCCCCTCCTACGTCTCTGCTCGCACTGTGGCCTCTCCTTACTACGCTGCCTACTCCTCCCCCGTCTCATACTGGTAAATAAAAGCCTTGCATCAAGGTATACTAGTTAAACCACGACGTGTTCAAATTTTTTAATTGTAAATAAATACCAGTAATATTATTTGTACATTTTTCTATGTATGAAATAAAGTCATTTTCCTAAACATTTTCTTTGTTTACTTTTTACTACCTCTGTATAAGATTTCGAGGTAAATACGCATAGTATACGATAAAATTAATTATTTTAAGTAAGTATATAGGTATTTTGAATACAAATACTGTTTTTTGGTTGAATATGTTAATTTATACGATTATAATTGTCACAGATACATCCTGTTGAGACACATCATGGGTAATGTAGTCTCATTGCGACGGAATCTTAAGCAGTGCGTTATCCTTGAGTTGTTAAAGATTTCATTCAAATATTGATTGGTACTAGTGAACACCCACGACTTCCGTGTGGGCCCTAGTGAAACTTAGACCGCGATAATAAAAGTAACCTATATTTTAATCCAGGTTAATAACCTATTCGTATTCGAGTCCCCGCAAACTACAGACCAAAGTCGGGCCTTTAATCAGTATGAAAAAGTATGCAAGCGCGCACATTACAACGATTTGGTATCGGCTGACTCTTCATATAAAAACCAACTATCGGCCGATAGAAAGTCTGTAGTCTGCGAGGACGCTAAAACTAGCCGCTAGAAACTTAATAGTGGTAATGTAAAAAAAAACATAAAATAGATTTTACAATAATTAAGGAGCTATATTAGTAAAGCGCACAGATACAGTCTGTGTTCTGAGGTAAAGCGAGCTAGCAATGAGAAAATGCAACGTCACCAAAGACACCGATTAGCCAGATTAGGCGAAAAAATCACGAAATCTATTCGAAGTAAATAACGATAGCGATTAAAGAGAAATGCTTCTTCGTGATTGTGAATATTGATGATACAAATAATTTAAAGCAATTTCGACTTCAATAGGTACCTAATTTTGATTCTAAATAAACTCAAACTTTAGACTTCTTTAGAGGTATTTTTGAAATGAAAATGTATGAAGCCAAAATCATTAAATTATATTACTCGTTCAATACGTGTCTGGGTAAATATATCAAATATATCTTAACTTCAGAACCGTAGAATCCTTCAGCGACCTAATGTTAACACTTTTTGATGACAAGAAATTTTAGAAAAACCAAAATTTCTTTAGAAGTTAAGGAAAAGATCTTAAATATGGTGGAAACTTGACATACCTAAATATAGTTCTTACGGGTAGTGGAAGCTAGTGAAGAATAAAAAAAAAGAGTGTTGTAGTTCTATAAAAAACCGGCCAAGTGTGAGTCGGACTCGCGCACGAAGGGTTCCGTACCAAAAAACGGCAAAAAAAAAAACACGTTTGCTGTATGGGAGCCCCCCTTAAATATTAATTTTATTCTGTTTTTAGTATTTGTTGTTATAGCGGCAACAGAAATACATAATCTGTGAAAATTTCAACTGTCTAGCTATCACGGTTCATGAGATACAGCCTGGTGACAGACAGACAGACAGACGGACAGACAGACAAACAGACAGACGGACAGCGAAGTCTTAGTAATAGGGTCCCGTTTTTACCCTTTGGGTACTGAACCCTAAAAACGACATTTAAGAACAATATATAAATCTATATATAATAAAACACTACGATAGCTGGTAGCTGGTTCATATTATTATTGTTTAATCCTTGGAAATATAAAATTATCCAGTACAAATATTTTGCACACAGTTTTCAGTGACAACCATTACGATAGTCAATTGTTTTATATTTTCTGTTCACATACTCAAAAGAGTTTTTTATATTCCGCGGTTTGCATACAACCTCATGTAACTAAATCCTACTAATATTATAAATGTGAAAGTTTGTGGGTTCCTCAATTACGCAAAAACTACTGTACGGATTTGGTTGAAATTTGGCACACAGATAGAAGATAGCCTGGATTAAAATATAAAATACTTTTTATCCCGATATTCCCACGGGAACGGGAACCACGCGGGTGAAACCGCGGGCGGCCGCTAGTTGGCTTATACAAACAAGTTCATGGAGTATATTTTACAAACAAAGACATAATTTGTAATTTCTGGTGACTTAGGGTGAATTCTTTTTATATTTTTATCCATGTTATTTTGCTCATCGTTTTTTGTCATTGGCGAATTAAAAAATATACTATGGCAAAAGTTTTTCTCTCATGTGCAGTGAATTGATGTCATTAACTGTATATTGTAACGTAAGGTCCAAGTTTGTTTAAATTCTGCGAAGCTATTTTTTTTTAAACTTTGACACAAAAGTTAGAAAAGAGGCCTCTTTTAGCAATAAGACTCCAACAGGCAAGAAAATATTGTTAAAGCGATAAAAAGCATCACAACACAACACAAAGCTTCTTCATAGTGCACTACAGAGAGAAATTTACAATTTCGTCTATATTTTCTTTATGATTTTTGTTTATTGGCGCTAGTGTGCAGACTGCACGCTCATAATGAGCAAAAGATTTCTTGAAATATTGCGACAAAAACACCCATTTCAAAAAATATTAAAACTGGAAGCGCCGTCTACTTAGCTTCGAATAGAATATGATAAAAAAATATCTACTAACCAGCATTATTAGTACTGCTTTTGAAAACATAATAAAAGACGTCATAATGGGTGGTAAGGTAAAAGATTTGACGATTTGAAAATGCTTATTATGTGAGCTTATTTAAATAAAGATATTTTTCATTCATTCATACAATTTGAGCTACTTTTAACACAAACGCGAGGTCTACAGCTCACTGAGCATTTTATTGAAGAAATCAGAATTTATTGAAAATAATATAAATCAAAGTAAATTAAGTGTCATCAATCCTTACTAATATATAAATGCGAAAGTGACTTTGTTTGTTTGTTACGCTTTCACGTATTCAATAGTCACCAGATCAACATTACATTTTTAAACTAGACGTTGTCAAGGGTCAAAATAGTAGATTGTTATACAAGACGCTAAAATGACCCATTGCATACGAGGTAGTTTTATTCCCGAGCTTTAGCGAGGGAATAAATAGAAACCGAGTTACAATGGGTTTTAGCGTCGTGTGTTACACTCTACTTTTCACAACGATTGCGAAAAAATAAAATCCAATATTAAATACCTATAGTTTATACTTCCGTAAACGAATCCACTCGTTTTTCTATCCTCCACTTCATAAAATTTTCATACAGTATTTAAATAAATGATTTGTGCTTGACGGCAAAAGATTAAAATTATTTCTATCCTATTACTTACTTACAGTCACACCATTCAATCAGTTTGGAATTAGAAAAAATTCTAATGATTTCGCGCCAGTGCCTTTTTTTTTAATTTCTACTGTAGCCGCTAAGAAACACAATGCACGCATTTTAAACTAAAAGTCACAGAGTATAAATAAGTCTATGATTTCACCGAAGAGATCGCTGCTTTTAGTTCCATTTTCAAAAATCGAGCGAGTTTTTATTCGTAATTATGAATAAAGACTTTTTCGTTTTAGTAGGTTCATTGGTAATAGACAAACTTTAAAAAAGAAAAAACTTTATCCCCTAGGGGTATTTATGCTATTTTATCCTGACTCTTGTACCTTAAAATGATGGACTTTTTGAGCAAGAGGAGTGAAAAAGGATATTAGGTATCTTTCATCCAGAAAAAAGGTGATGTTCCTAAGGGATAGAAAAATAACTGTCCACACCTAATCGGGGACGGCCGCTAATTCAAAATAATGTGCACTTAATCATAACTAAGTCTGAGATGAAAATATAATTTCAAGGTACTTATAGTGTGTCTATCCTTACTTGTCCTGTTTAGTAAACAGCTTTTGAAAGTTATCATACGTCTTTTAATTCAAATCGTTATATAAAAATATGTTGTCTTATTACAGCAAATTGTCACTAATAATTCGTATTTCTTTGTAATCTATGTGTGGAATAGTAGATTGTTATACGAAGGTCCAAAGGAAGCAATTCCCATGCGAGATATTTAGACGCCCGAGCATAGCGAGGGCGGCTATAGTTCGAGTATAGAATTGATGACTTTTACCTGAGTTAAACACTCTACTTTTCATTTCGAATATAAGGAAAGTAAAAAAAGTCTTAGTTATTCCAAAATGTTTATTAATAAAACATGTACTTAGTAACTACATTGGTAGACCTTATTAGTACATTACATCCGAGAACGGGAAGCTAGCGATTGCAATGTCGAGGATAGTTTGAAGCCCGAGCCGCAGGCGAGGGCTTTAATTATTCGAGGCAATGCAAGTAGCTTCCAGTACAAGGTTTGTATAATACTTTACTCACAAAATGCGAGGAAATACAATTTTCTTTGTAAAATGTGATATTTAAATTGGTTCGCGTGGCCATGTTTACTGACCGGTCATGCAACCATAAAGTTTCATAAAAAGAATGCTAGCTGATAAGTTCTACCGATTTGAATTTGGAATAATTTTAAAATAATTTTACTCACTTATGCTCTGAAATGTTATCATTCCATTTGAAAAAAGAATGCGGGGCGTTCAACATTTCCGTGGGGGTCTGGTTCATCACATTCTAAATTTGAAATTCAGTGCGGAAATGAAATTCAATACTTACTTCCCGCACTCAGTGCGGGAAGTAAGTGTTCCAAATTCAAATCGGTAGAACTTATCAGCTACCTAGTATTCTTTTTATGAAACTTTATGGTTGCATGACCGGTCAGTAAACATGGCCACGCGAACCAATTTAAATATGACATTTTTACAAAGAAAATAGGCTAGTTGACAAAATTTGGAAAATAGTTTAAAAATAAAGTTTGGTATCTATTTTACCCCAAAAATATATTATTTTAAGAAAAATAAGTCATTTTACCTACTTATGAATTTTGCGTTTTAAGAAATGAATTCAAAATGACATCGAAAAAGGCCAAAACTGTCATGGCGTCTTGAATGACGTCACGCCTCGCGAAACATTCGTGTTTGACACCTACACACATACACCTCTGTGTGTTTGTGTGTGTGTGAAAATGACATGACAAAGGTTTCGCGAGGCGTGACGTCACGCGTCTCTGATTGGTGTTCAATGTCACGTGATTAAATGGCCAATTTTGCCGATTTTATTTTCCGTAAATATTGGTAATCTTTATTTATTTTAATGAAAAAAGTGTTTTTTTGGTTACTATTCAACACGATTAATCATTAGAAACCTTATGCTAGCCGATTTATTCTTAGTGGAAACAAGCCTATTGTATTTCCTCGCATTTCGTGAGTAAAGTATTATACAAACCTTGTACTGGAAGCTACTTGCATTGCCTCGAATGATTAAAGCCCTCGCCTGCGGCTCGGGCTTCAAACCATCCTCGACAATGCAATCGCTAGCTTCCCGTTCTCGGATGTAATGTACTATTACTAACTTACCTACCTTACCTATTTAAATTTAATTGAAAATTAGAACAATTTGTGAAAATAAATTTAAATTCTTGCTTGGAATATTTACAGTTTGATATATTATGATAACAGATTTGGCTTTGTTGGATGCCTATAAAAGTTGTAGATATTATTTGGTCTTTGAATAGACGGTAAGTCCATGGCACAGACTCTCCTGAAGTAGTTGTATAAGGCGAATCAAAGCGTAGTTTTATTGTTTCTTTTATTTTGTTTGAACTTTTTGTTTTAGTATTAACTCATTTTTAGTAAAAACATAAACAAAACTTTAATACGGCACACACAGCTCAAAGTCACAGAGTTAGGTATCCCTCCAAAATATATAGTTTTTCTTATTTTAAATTTGGAACACGCCGCGTCCGCCCGGCCGCTCCGCTGGCTGTTTATTATACCATGTTTTGTTGTTGTTTGTGAATGCGCCCTAATACAAGGATGCAACTTTTTTAAACTATTTGTTTTTGCCGATGACGTAACTCTATGGTTGACTATGTCCAATAAATAATAATAATAATAAATAAATAAATAATATAGTAAATTACTTTTACACCCTAGGGTGGAACGAAGAGTTTTTGACCCGCTGCTCAGTTTAAATATACATCACTTTCCGAATATGAGAAATGAAAAAGCATTTGTTGTATTTTATAAATGACTAGCTTCCGCCCGCGACTTCGTCTGCGTGGAAAGTTTTTTTGCTATCCCTCGGGAACAATACTTTTTTTCGGGATGAAAGGTACCCTTTGTCCTTCTCTGTACCCCTGACAATGTGTATGCAAAATTTCACGATGATTGGTTCAGTAGTTAAGACGTGAAGCTTAACAAACAAACAAACGGACTTTCGCATTTATAATATTAGTAAGGATTTTTTCAATAAAGCGTTGAGTGAAAATTGTTTACCAAATACGACAAGTAAAGATAAACAAACTATACCATCGTTGCTTACAATCAATTAAGATCGCTTGTAAGTATAGCGAAATGTCATGGGGTAAGTATAGAGTCATGGTTGTCATTGACATTTTAGCAATGTGATTATTCACCAACCAACGCTTTAGATTATTGACAGCTTCAGATTTATGGGTCTTGATATAAAACGTATGAGTAATTTACTTATAAATAAACATTGTCGTCGTTCCATTAGTTACGCTATCAAGACTAAAAACCAGTTTAACGAAGTCATTTATCAAATTTAAGTTAAGTTTACTGCTGAATCGACAATTACTTAGAAAATGTAAGGAAAAATAAAAACAAAATGTTTGGTAGTTTCACTTTAAATATTTATAAGTACATAATATTTACAATAACAAAATGAACAGCAGAGCTTCCAACACGTTATGTTTACCATGCGGAATATACAGAGGGTGCGTAAGCACGCGCGGCGTAGACAGCGGGAGCAGACCCGGCATAGACAGCGGGGGAGGCAGCGTAGACAGAGGGAGTGGCGTAGACCGAAGAAGCAGCACCGTAGACAGAGGGAGCCGCAGCGTAGACAGAGGGAGCAGCAGCATAGACTGAGGGACCAGCGGTGTAGACAGAGGGAGCAGCGGCGTAGACAGAGGGAGCAGCGGCGTATACTGCAGGAGCAGCAACGGTGCGGGCAGCGACAACCGCGGGGGCGGCGGCGACAACGGGCGCGGTGGCAACGACAGCGGGGTCCTTGCGGACGACGGCGTTGAAGCCGTTGACGTCGTCAGCGGCGTAGTCGACGGTGCGCTTGGTGCCGTCGGCGTCCAGCAGCGAGTACTGGCCCTGCACCACGCCGCCCACGCGGGTCTCGTGCTGGCTCTTGAAGTCCCCGGTGCTGGGGTCGGCCACGTCGTACGCGAAGCTCGTGTAGTCGGCGTCTGCTCGCGCCACCGGCACCACCGAGCACTGGGCTGCGGCCACCAACGCGAGTACTACTACCAACTGGAAACATAAAGAAGTATTTAAATTAGTATTAAAATTTCACTCACAAAAAATTAAAACCCGAGAAAAACATTGTTGAAAAGAAATTCTACCACTTTTCTTTAAACAATGAAAATTAACCATAACAAACAATATCAACGTTTTTATAACAGGATCTAATTCAACTAGTGAAAAGAAACTACTAAATACTACTCAGGAATAAGTATCTAAATAATTGAGGGCAAAATAATATCTTAAGTAATCAGTAATAAAGTACTTAATATCTATTTACCGGACTGTTTTCACTGTTTATTATTCCATGCAACTCTTTTATTTTTCCCATGATTGATCTCTAGTCTTAAATGATGGATTCATACAATATTAGCCTAAAGTTTAGTAAAACAATAAACTTCATGGATCATTCGAAGATTGATGATTTTCGATGTACATTTTTGGTTAAAATGTTTGATGAAAAGATCCGGATGAAGTTTGTTAAGTGTAGAGAATTAAGAATTTAGAGAGCTAATTATTTATACTAGTCGAATAGAATGCAAACATTTATACCAAAAATCGAAGCTCTAATAAAATCGAATTACTATTAAGTTTCTGGTTGTTAAATAAATATTTTTGTATTATAATTTTTTGTAAAAAAATAAATTTCTGAACAAATACCATGAAAATGCTTACCTTAGTTGCCATTTTGTTTCTTATGAAATCCAAAGAATGAATGTGTAAGACCTAGGAAGCCCAGCTTTATATATCAGTCTGTCGAGTCCAAGCTCGTATGGACGGAATCGAGTCATACATATCGGTCACTTGATGAACTTGAAAATGGTTCAGTACTCTTTGTAATAAATCTTAACTTATCTCCCGTAATATTGAATCTTGCTAAACCGCAATAAGGATGTAAACATACCATATTTGGAGTCATAAAATTACATTTTATTCTACCTTATAGAGTACGTATTATGGATTAGAAAAAAAATGTCGCGAGGTGTGTAGGTAAAAAAATAAACTGGTCCTAACTTTTTTAAATAGCAGCACTGCGGTAATGCCACACTTGACTATTTCCGCATAAAAACCAAATTTTACATCTTCTTATCTAAGGAATTTAAAAAAGACATTTTTAACTTCTTTGAAAAAACTTTTTAGGTATTCTACGAAAAGTGTTTGAAAATAGCCTTAAAAAGCCAAATTTGGTGGATATTCATAATATTCAATGTTAAAAATTACAAATCATAAAACAGTATTGTACCTACCCAGTTTTTATGTGGTAAAAGAATATGTTATAATTAAAGTCCGACCTTGTAAACAAGTAAATACAAAAAGTCGAACTTTTTATAGAAAAAGAAAACCCATTGGCTCTTTATAGCATGTTCTAGACCAAGGACACCATAAGATCTTACTCACAGGAACAGGACTGATATTTTGCCCTTTAAAGCTGCCTTTTAAATATTGATTACATTCATAAAGGGAGCAGTGACATTTAAAAACATACTTGCGGAGAAATTGTATTCATTTTGTTTAATATAAACTCAGAAAAGTACGTAAGTAGCATATCAGTATCATAATCCGCGTGTAAGCATTATTGACTTTTTGTGTATCTAAGTACTTCTAATTGAATAAGATAATAAATCTCTTAAATGTTTCTTAATTTTAGATACCCGAACTGATAACAATAATACTAAACTTATTTTATCCTAAAACAGTTTAAATAAGATCTTAAATGATATTTAAATACCGCTGATTTGCATACAATAGCTGTTAACAAACAAATACAATGTAATTGTAAAGTCTTCTCATTTGCCTTGACAAAAATATTATATTTCAAAAACTATTCGATTACATTTTGTCATTTCAACGCTTAGTGCATGTTACATTTTTAACCTTCGTAAAAATGTTTTATTTTTATTTATTGATGGTCGACAATTTACAAACCGGAAGACTTGTCTACGGAAGCAAAGCCTACACAGTTTCAAACAGTTTGGAACTACGAAGCATTTTTGTGTGTAGGTACTAGGTTTTAAATTATAATTACTATTCGGGAAAAAAAGTTAATATATTTTCTCGGAGCTCGATGGTGCAGTTGTTTAGCGCCTAGCCTTGCGATTGTGGAGATTAAGCAACGTTCGCAAGGGTCAGTCATGGGTTGGGTGACCAAAAATTTATTATCTTGAGCTCCTCCGTGCTTTGGAAGGCATTTGCAAAACACACCAATCCGCATTAGGCTTGCGTGGTGGGTAATGGCCCATCCTCTTTATCCACCCATAAGAAGGCCTGTGCTCCAGCAGTGAGGACATAAAAAATGACTGATATCAATATTTTAGATAATGCTGCATATTTCTTGATAATTTTCGTTTTTATTCCCTTGAAATTTTACTAGTATCTACACTTTTCAAATAAATGACTAGGTAGATATTTAAATAGATGTTGAAAAAAGTGACATTGCGGCAAAACTCAAAACTCACAAGCTACTTTCAAAAGCGAAAAATAAAGAAAATATTTGTTTTTGTTTCTGGCGTCATTTTGGGACAAATTAATTTCGTTTCGTTGGTACAATAGGTACCTACTAGGTACTTACCTATATTGGCGTCAATTCCATATTAAATTTTTGTTTTCATTTTTCTATTGTGAGATTTGTGAGCAGCATCTTAGGCTGTAGGTATGGGTGATTCCACATTCAATATTATGGCAAAATACAAAAAAAAAATCTGATGAAAAAATATTATTCTTAATAATCCTGTTAAAATATACCGTATGTTAGTTTATTACGTAAATAAAAGAAAAAAAAATAAAATCATACCTACATTAGGTACGTCAGGGATAAAGTTGAAATTGTAAATTAGGTACGTTTAGCGCCAAACTATATGTTATTTATAATACATGCCTACGATTGTTTCCGATGTTTTCCGATGCCCATTATTTTTCTTGAAGTACTGTAATAATGTCTGTATACATATGATTCCTTTGCCTTGTAATTAATGAAAGAAGTTTAATATTAAAATAAAAAGTAACCTTTAACTTAATTCGCCTAATTTGAAAATGTACAATGACAACGGCAACTTCACTCGATAATGTAGCGTTCTGAAGTTGCAGTTGTTGTTATTAATTGTCAAATTAATCGCATTGTACAATGCAATTAAATTGACAATAGACAGTACTCCGCGGCAAGTGTCTTCACTCGAGAATGTAAGTACGGCATAGAGTAAATTTTACAGATTACAAAAGTACTGCAAGCACTCTGAAGTTGGTCACTTCTGTTGTAGGTACATTGTTAAATTAATAGCATTGTACCTACTTGCTTTAATCATTCAATCTTCAAAGCTGGTACTTGATTTATCATTAAGTTGCGGTTGTCCATGTTAGACTCGCCTACTTATGTTGATAAGTGAATTTTATTGTTACCATTCTTTCAAACAAAGATAAAAATAAAACAACAGGCGTATTTTAGCAACATTTTTTTATTAATTTAAGAATTCCACAATGGAACAAATTTCTTCAATATGATCTAGACCTAAATCAGGTTTTAGTTAATATGTGTCTTAGATGAGAGCTGTATATGCCGGAAACTAGATAGGTACTGCACAAGTTTCGATGGACAGTAAGAGGTCTGTACATATTTATATTATTTATACAATAACACAACTTCAGCATGTCCACAGCAATCACGGTGCATACGTTTGGATACAGAAAATACTTAGAACCAAGCTCGTATACTTTAAGATATTAAAAAAAATAGTTTTACTGCAAAACACTCAAACAGCTGACAATTTATTTAATCTTTAGTAATTTTCTTTTACAGATTACCGGATGAGCTAATAATTGTAGGAGTTTTACAAATTTGCTGTTAGAAACAAGACAGGCGCTAAAACAAGTATAATGCAGACAGATACAGATAGGATAAGTTGCCAACTGTGTATCCAAACATAGCTCAGATTCTCCCACCAGAAAATTTTATAACCGTGTGTCCAAATCGAATTAGCTAATAAAGAAGAATTAAACATATTCCTCAAGAGAAGAAGTATGATATCAACACGGCAATTCTTTTCTGGTGCCGAAAATATTTCTTTTACCTGAAGCAATCATAACAGTCACTACGTTCACCACATAATTAACAAAATACGCCAAAATAATTGCCACACTAAAAAAATTCGCTAATCACGGATAAATTATTACCGTTTAAGTACAATAATTCGCACAAATTAATTCGCTAATACCTGGGAGTGAGCACCTGTCCTCATCATTAATTCGTTCGAAGCCTTTTTTTAATAAGTACATCAAAAAAGGCCTATTTAGAGGACGTGGCCCACAAAAACAAAGCCGCTCGTGGTCAAACCATTTGCCAAACTTCCCAGTACATGTCTCACCAGCTACTATCATACGCCAATATCCTTTACACTTAGGTATTTATGTACATTCAACCCGTTTCACTCCTATACCACTTTCTACTAGTAGGTTCTATACATTGTACAAAATGAAATCAACTAATAAAATATCTAGTGTAAAATCACAAGTAGTGCTATTCTTACTGTTAAGGAATTATACTTTTTTCCATATATATAAAAAAGTTGCTTAAAAAAATCACAGACAATCACTTTCCATTTACAGACATAGACCACCGACGACCGATTACTTTCTTATAAGCATTACCTTGCTACGTACAAAACCCTATACTTAGTTTTACAACCATGGTGGTTTATACAATTTTACAATCATTATTCTTTGTTGTCCTCGCACTCACGTGGCTATAATACGCGTGAACTGGCCTCAAAATATTATGAAATCAATATAGCACAATGAAAGAGTAAAAACAGGCGGTTTCAACGGCTGCCAAATCAGGCTTGATTATCATCAGCTCGAACGAACAGGTACAAGGCGCGCAAACATGTTACGGTCGCAGTCCAAGGAGCCGCGATGCTCTTTGATGCACAAATATATCTTTTGTTATGTACAGCAATATAATTACAACCTAAAAGATTTCATGTAAAAGCCTTCTGCTAGCTGCCGTACATATTGACAAAGACTTCCCTCCAAATTTGTACTCTCCTTGAACAATTTACGCTTAATTATAATTTTGTTAATTTAACGCCCGAAAAATACAATTTTGGCAACACGCACATAAAAAACCGATATCTTTTCCACAATTTCATTTAATTAATTTGTACTGGCAGTAACCCTTTAAGACTTCCGAAATTTGTACTTTAATTTTTGTAAAGAGTGCTCGTTGTTTTACTTTTATTAATAAATTTTAGTGTTTCCTACATAATTTTCGTATTCGTGTAACACTTACACAAAGATGACACCGAGACATATTATTTAAGTAACATCGAGACTTACCCCATTTGAACTTAATGCGACGAATTAAGGTTAAACATTTTATATTTTTATATGAAACAATGTCGTATTTACAGTCATGAAATGACCAAGTTCTTGCGGACTACCACCCTGCCTACCTTTTGAAACATCCAATATATTTATGCCTACGTATCTATACTTCCAGTTAAATCGAATCGCTACACTAGAGCGTTTTGATCAAACTAGAAATTGAGTAGGTAGTTTGACCGATCACCCATCCCAGCACGATCCAAATATTTCGTGAATTACTCTAGTGATTCAGGAAGTGAGCATAAATTTACCATTTTATATTTAGGTTGTTTACTTACATAACATTAAACGCGAGAAAACATTTATATTTTTTTTTCATTATCAAATTCGTAAAGTTCACGGGCTGTGACCACGTGATATTCATTTCTAGTGCAACCTTAAAATATAAAAAACATTCATGATTACTTTAATATTTCCTGTCCAGTTAAGTGCAACTATGTTATGAATATTATGTACTTAAATGTCAATTCCTTAAATAATGTTCTTAAACATTTAATAATAAATATTAAACACGATGGACGGGTGTAACTTGTCAAAGACGGGAAAACTAAAAAGTTGAAAACATAAACGAGGATGAGAAGGAAACGGAAATAACGAAAAAAAAAGGTTTGTTACAATTTTTTAATTTTTTTAACCTAACAAACAATAATTTTCAATTTTTCATCTCCTTAAAACATAGTAACATCTATGAAACACAAAAAAAGTAACTGGGATAAGGTAATGAAAGTAAAATTACAAATAAAATTTTGTTTTATACTCCGTGGAGTGAAGGAAGGTACAACTAGATTAGAAGGTGTGTGACGTGTGGCCGACCTCGGGGCGTTGTGCTTACAGAATGAGGTACATCCATGAGATTATTAAGCCTAGCCTAATAACACTTACTTACTAAATATTTATTAGAACCGTCAACCCGGACCGCTGTCTCTGTGTAGTCGATCGTCATCATATTGAGCGATCGCCGCGTTGAGAGCCTTGTCTACCTACCAGAGATTCAAGTGTATAATTTTACGATTAGACAAAGTGTCAACTGAATCTATTTACAATGTCGATAAATTGTTCCACAAAACTTTCGAGGTCATAAATATATCAGAATCTAATAATATATAAAAGAGTGTCATTATAATCAATATACGTAGAATCTAAGTCCCAAAACATTTAAAAATATATCTGCGAGACAGAGCTAATTTTAGGAGTGACTTAAATTGAATCCTGAGGTAGAATATTTTGTACTTTAAAATTATTTTTTTGATTTTTTTTCAAATTTCCCTTACAACTTATATTTATATTTTATTTCTTCATATAAAAAATCTTACTTATATTATAGCTAAGTTATATTCCTCGAGGTAGATAAGCCTAAACTAAAGGGCTGCGCATGAGGGTACGTTCGACACTTGCCAACCATGGCATGACGCTCAAAAGTTCGACCAGCGATTTTATATAATTCCTTTTTTTTATTTCAATTAGTCGAACGTAGAATCATTGCACAGCCCGTGTGACGGCAGAGGGTCACCATACCCGTAACAATCTTTGGCTTTACCATCACGACACATCGCGATTTATTTACAAATAAAGAAAACTTAAACTAATTCTAACACAAAACAGCTTAACAACATCCACCCGAATGAAACCAGAATTCCAATCAAAAATCTAAAAATATTGACGATTAATTTCGTAATGACTCTATAAAACAAAGCTTTTACTTCAAACAAATTTTATATCCAACGTTACAGTTTTATAAAAGTAATTTTTAATATTTTTAGGCTTACATCCACAGGTAACAACGTAGGTGGGAATAGCTAATAATGTATAACATGAGCAAGATATCAGCTATTACTTCTTAATAGCTTCGCTAGCAACTCGTGCGTGAGACCCATACATCTGTGCGGCCTTAAACTATAAAAAAATCAACACTGACATATTTGTTAATTAAAATATGAACTCTATGTAACATTGGAACAAAAATTTAATATAATGCATGCCCAGTATCACCTTTGATTAACCTTTCAGAGTTATACAGCAAAAAATTTATGGAGATCGGCCACAGTCTAAGTAGGTGTACACCGATTACGTGATAATCTTCACATCGATACAACATTACCACTATTACGGATCGCTAACATGCCCACTAATTAGTTCACAACAAATCAACTTAAGTAAGACGCGTTAGCCACTTTCAATCACGGAATATTGTACACAACGCCACATTACAATAGCAGAAATCAACTATGAGAAGAATTGACATGATGTTGTATTCAATAAATTGTACCTTATGTTTCCTCTAAGCAAATCCTTGATTCCGCCAACTTATGCCACCGTAATATTATTTATCAATCGCTATCGAAAACTATGCCCATCGAACTTAACCGTAAAGAAAATAAAAGTTAAACGTGATGCATTAATGCAATTCTCTTTTACGTATCACAAAAAACATTAAATGTCGAAAAGAAATCACAACTATGAATTTATAATTCATAAGAAAATATTAAAACGAAAGGACAAAAATAGAACAATATTATTCTTCCAATAATAATAAAACATACAACAATCGAAATAGCAAAACTTTTTGTCTTAACAATTTATTATACACTTACTTGAATTCCAATATAAATGAAACGTAATCGTTTTATAGTAATTACGAACTCGGTCGTATTCAATGATTTAAGAATTTTTACGTAACGTAATAAAATTCCATTCCAACTACCCATCTCAAAGGTGTTGCGTCGACGTCTACTAGTACCTACTCGCGATTTTGCCGCGGAGCTGATACCAACACCCCCCCCCCCCCCTACTGAAACCACCTCATTAATGCTTTCAGTTACCCCTTCATGATGTTACCAAAACAGCCCTACCGAACCCTGGACTCACAGATGAAATAATTTTACATAAAATATGTGCGATAATTTCTTTTATTCTTATTTCTTCTAAAAACTCGTAACATAACGAAATAAAATGGCTTTTAAAGAAACATTCTGATAACAGGTTGTTCGTTTTACATAATAGAGTTGATTGCCTACTAACCTTTTCTAATATCCCCAAACTAACAAAGAGTAATAACCAAACACAGCGATTTATCCTTATAACATCCAAAAATCAAGGAAACAAAGTTATTTAAACGAAATAATGATATATAGAAGAGAATTATAACGCTAATATTACCGTGCTCCTAGTAAGTTAAGTAGATAGGACAGCAATAAATATAGTTGTTCTGACCATAGAGACTCAACAGAAATCAGAACAGATTTACTCTTAACAATCATTTTGATAGCTAATATTCTTGTGGATAGAGATTTTATTAAAATATCAATGTAAAAAATATATTTTAATAGCCTGCATATTCGAATCTAAAATAGTATGCATTCATGTAGATATAGGTACTCCAATGTAGCGTCTATTCGGTATATCGACAGGATAGGAGTTTCGTTTCTGTAACCGCATCATAAAAACGAGTTAGCTCCAAACCATTAAAAGATAACTAAAACGCTGCCTTCTAAACGGTACAAGTAACAAAAAACTATTAGCAAAAAGTCACTGAGCCTTCATAAAGCATTTCTCATAAAATATATTCAATGTGTATCCTAAAAATATAAATATAATAATAAATATGAATGCAACTTATTCCTAAATATCAGGAATATAACACACAGTAGCTACATTCACACTTAACAAAAAATAAATAAAGATGTGAACGTAAAGTCGAGTTGTATTTGGCACTGACCCACCGGCCGCGGCGGCGAACTCCAATAATACTAACGCCACCGCAAAAGCCTATTATTTTCTTTAAAATCTCAACTGGTTGCACTTTAATGACTAGGAATATAAAAGTAGCAAGTGGTCTTTATCTAAATGCACTAAGACGAAACGAAACATCATAACGGAATGTTAAAATCGACACCATCCCATTGAAACATATAATATTTGGTCTCAATCGTAACACCCGCGCGAGCCCGGCACGGACGACTGAAATTGATTGTTAACACCATTCATGCGTCCGATCTTACATGCAAATTTTAATAACACGTTTTTTACCTAACTACTTATGTATCTAGGGCAAATTGTACTTTGTACAAAACTAAAATCGTTCAAATTCATCAACTGTACAGTAAAAAACTGCAGAAACCCTACAATGGTGTTTCCCCACACTTTTCCCCTTCAATCTTAAAACGACAATGTGGCAAAATAAAATAAAAACATAAGCAATTAAGTATAAAGCCCGTTTTCCCTATTGTATCACAGTTGTGTTAGAATATTTGCAACTTAAACTGGTGTATAAACTATTGTAGTTACGAGTATAGAAAAATGAATTAAAAATAAAAACAATATAATAATAATATAATTGAGGTAGTTTTGCCACAGTGTAACTTTAACGCGTGTTTCAACCTAGGCCAAGGCGATTTACAACATTCTCCTAATATTTACATACACTTAGCCTATGACCATCAGTCTCAACAACATTTCTAAGATTCCCTAGCTCGGGTAATATAATATAAGCTATGTCATTCTCGACCGAGAGCTCGAAATAAAATCGTCGACAAAGGTAACTATATTTCACAGTCAACTGGACATACGCATATTACTAAAGTTCGCAAAAAAATTAAGGTACTTCGACTCGATCGGTGCAACAGGTACGATATTTTAGAAATACGGTACCTGAAAGAGACGAAAACCGAGCGACCTTCCGGAGTCACACTCGAATATTAAATTAAGTAACAATTATCGCACAATTCGAAACCTTAAAAAATCTTAAGATCAATTTTTGAGGTAGATTATCGATTTCAATAATATGCGAGACGAGGTAATTTATTGTACGTATGTTACAGAAAACCGAAACGGGCGACCCTAAAAATGAATAAAATCCCTGACGCAAACTTATAGAAAACCGTCACCGAAAGTCGGGACGCGGGTTAAGGGAGGTCGCCCGTCGGCGGAAAGGGGTTAGAGGTAGTTCGGTTGAGAATAGAACCACAGTACATATATTAAAATATTATATACTGTGATAGAACCGCCGGTACTGGCAGCCCTCAGGGTACATACATAGTGTTTCCATCCCACTGTGCGTGCACACCACTGACCACTATTACATACACGATGGACTGAATATCCAACAAAGTGACAATTGTCTTCTGTGCCAATTTGAAGCAATGCGATGAGCGTCCCAGGAACTAATGTTGTCAAAAATTGTTCAAATGACTGTCATATTTTTTTGATTGTTTTAGTAAAAGTGCCTAAACGGGTCATATTTTCGGTCAAATTGTGGCTGCAATACTGGCTAACGACATTGCTAACTACCAGCCATACTATACAATATTTTAAATAATGGCCCGGCAATTATAGCCATATATTTTTGGTATGCCAAAACTATTGCAGCATATTGAAACATGTTACCTAGCAATCTATACGCAAAGCTAATCGCTGATAGTGCCAGCGGTGACATGACCTTTCTATCAAGAATCTTATATTCATATTGACCTCTATCAATGGTTTTTGAGTGGTAAAAATAATGTCAGAAATGACATTTGAAACAACGAATCAAACGATTTTAGTACTGGTGTTTTTGTGATGGCCGGACATTTGCCCACCGGAAAATATAGCCCGTTTAGAAGCACCTTAAATTTTATGAATTGCAAAAGGTGTTTTCTCACGTTTCTCTCGTGGGTCTCCTTGCTATCTTCTTATTGAAGTTATTAGTTCCGTGGACGTTCACTGCGCAGCGCCAAAATGGCGACAGGGAAACATTAGCAGGTGTTCGATATCGAGTGCCGCGTGGTGCCGTGGTCGTCCCGGTGGCGGCATTACTGCGTGTGGTTTGGCAGCGCCTGCGCGGGCGGCAGGTGCGGCGTGACCTGGTGGCGGTGCTCGCGCGCGATGTGCCGCCGCACGGTGTTGTTGCGCGTGAACGTGCGCGAGCAGTGCGGGCACGGCACGCGGATGCCCTGGTGCCGCTGCCGGATGTGCGCGCGCAGGTTCGTCTCGTACCCGTACAGCCGCTCGCAGTATGGACACTTTAGCTTTTTACCTGGAATGACAAATAATTCACTTACTACGCGACCATTGCGATTAGACGCATGACAGCTAAATACGTGACGATGTTCTGGTAAAAATACTTAATTACCAGAACTGTGACTGATATAGTAATAGGAGTTGTACTATAAAATATTGTATCGATTACCGTTCAGCCCCCGTATTACAACCTCTTAAAACTTGCCAGTTTTCTGAATGGCAATCAATGCGTCTCTTTTAATTGCTGTACAGCGAGAAAGAGATGGAACTATTATAGCAATTCATAAACCTAGCAAGTTTTAAGAGTTTGTAATACCCCCTAAACCCTGGTTTACCAAAATGGTGTCATGAACTTAGCTGTCATGTGCCGCAACTTTACCGCAAATAAAATATATGATTCGAATGGATTTCGAATCCAGTAGTATGAGTACGATATGACAAATGTAGATTCTCTTTATCCATCCATAAAGGAAAGGTCTGTGCCCCAGCAGTGGGACATGGAAAAGTTAGATGTCAGAGGATGATGAAATAAACATAAGACGCTTCATCGGTAGGCCTTCCGTGACCTTAACTAAGATAATCCAGATCTGATTAAGATAATGAAAAGCCGTTGGATTCCGGGAGCGCGGCATTCATCATCCTTGTCCAGAAGTGGGCGTTTCATAACTGATATACTAGCATCTTGGACGAATTAATCAAGCATAGAGCCTGACAAAAACCATTAATGTCATCTATGAACACTCGCACCCCCGCGAGGAATGGTAGCCCATGTAACGACCCCTAGTTCGCCTCCCATCCCTTGAAGTTCAGTTCTTCGTCCTCATTAATAGCTCAATTCTTCAACAGTACTTACTCTTTAGAGAGCAAGACTTTTTTTGGCTAAAAATAAAGATTTCACTTTGCCCAAATCTAAAAAGCTTAGAACTAGATACATCATATTGTGTCCGAGTATCAAGGTATTTTTGTTAAAGATTTTACAGAATATGTTTATATGATTTACCGTTAAAACTTACTATTTGAAAATCTAAAAATAACAATTTAAAAAATCTACAGATCTCACACTACGCGCAACTTGAAAATGTAATTTAGAATTCATTCTTTATCGTACTGACGATAAAGTGAATAGAACGCAGTCAGACCTCGCGCGAAAGGGACCCACTACAGCCTACAGCAAGGCTGGCCAATAAAATTACAGGTGAGCAAAATTTTTTAGATCGTGGCGGCGGCGTGGTCGGGCCACAACTTTAAGGTTTCATCAGGTGGAAGCGGTGCCACAGTGCGCTGGTCAGGCGGCCGATTGCTGGCAGGCAAATTCAAATGCCTTGGCGGGCTACTTGGTGGCGCGCGGGCCTAGGCTTGGCCGGCCTTGGCCTACAGTTTTTGTCCGGCCGCCGCCTCTTTAGATGGATCAAACTGAAGCTTTATTCAATCCCGAGATCATTTTTTACCGTTTCCTTAATAGCGAGCTCAAAAAAAAGTTATTGGGAAATTTTCTATCCAAGTCGGCGAAAAAATTTTGAAATTTTGTCAAATTTTGGAAAATCTCCAAAAGTTACCGACTGGTTTTGGAAATTCAAAGGTAGAAGCACATTTAGACAAATGACCCATCCTCGTACCTCATATCTGCGAAACGACGGGAACTATACTCGATCACGAAAACAAACATTTTCAATGTTAAAATCGAATGGTGCTTGATCCTTAAACACTTTTTTTTTTTTTTTTTTTTTTTTTTATTTGCAACTTCTCCCTAGATATGGAGGTCCAGGTCTTTATTTTACAATTTTCCTTCTTTTACACTCATCTTTTTTTTTATCTTTCTTTTTCTTTTTTTATAATAGGTATCTTAATTCTAATACATTTCTTTCTGACATATATACTGTTCTTAATTTCTAATTGATTTATTCCAACATTGCATGTCTCAATATTATTTATTATATATATTTTTATTTACAATGTTTTCTATTCTGTCCTATGTCTTGTTTCTTTCATTTACTATTTTTATAATTTTCTTTGCAAATTCTATTAATTTATCTCTTTCTTTGCTGTCTCTCATTATGTCCTTTAGGGTGTCTTTGCTGAGTGGTGTGTCTAGTGTCTGTGTTAATGTGTACCTATCAATGCAGTGCAGAGGGCAGTCCAGCATAATGTGGAAGATGTCCTCGCTCGCTGTCGAGTCGCAAACGCATGATGGGTTGTCCTTGCATTTAAACCTGTACAAGTACGCCGCGAACCCACCATGTCCCGTCAGCATCTGCGAGGTCGGCCGGTCCACCTTCATCTTCCGCACTATGCTGTACGCCTCCACCCCATTCGGAAGGAAGAATTTTGTAGTGCTCGCCGTGCTTTCTGAAGTGTACCTACGGTCCCACTCCACCTTTGTAGCTGCGCGCAAATGTCGCTTCACAAAGGAGATGGGACAACATTCGTAATGCGGCCTACACTTCAGCTTGAGAGCCGCCTCCTTGGCTAATTGGTCCGCTCTTTCGTTCCCGTTCACACCGACGTGGGCCCTTCCTTAAACACTTTTGGTGTGTATAATTTTGTGTTGTACTCACCATCAGCAGTTGCGATACCTCCAGATTTGCTCGTGATAATAGGTTTCGGTGGCCAAAGGTCAGGGCTCGGTTTTGGTGGCACGGGTGACGTGGCGGTCGGTTTGTCGTGGTAGTTGGTAGTTGGTATCGTGGTAGGGGGTGGCGGGGAGTTGTTGTAGCCGCTCTGATGATAGTCGTTTTCACTTTTCACCCGTAAATCTGCAATTGTCATTTATTTGTGTTTAGTAAAGTTGAATCAAACAATTCATAATTGCAGTATTTATATTACAATCTATTTTGTACACTTAAGACAAATATGAAACAATAACCATTATGACTTATGACTTATAACCATGATCATTATTCAGTTAATAAAATTAAATATTAAAGTATCATTCCAAAACCGAATCTATCCTTACCGTTGCATGTTGTCTTTGTCAAATCATCTTTGGGCCTGATCTTTATTTTCGCTAATGTTAATCAGAATCCTTACCTGCGTCTTCTCATTGATATTGAGCAATGACTTGAAGGTGTACTCATGCACTGCAGACGTTTATGAAAGAGCAAAGATGATACATGGTTCGGTATTCTACCAACCTTCAGCACCTTGATCGTTAGACAGACGTTCCATCCTTTCGTCGTTGACTGAGCCGGGCAGTTCGTAGCCATTGTTCTTGGTAGGGTTGCCGAGGGTGGAGGTGCAGTCCGGGGGGTTGTCCTCGTACCGCTGGCCAGCGCCGGGCGACGAACGGGTATCTGGCTCGTCGACGACGCTGCCGCAGTGTGAGGACGATGAACTTTGCCTGGAAATTAAATCAAACGCTTAGAAAATTAATGTAATTACAATGTTGGGTCAACTTTTTTGAAACACGTAGGGTCAATATTGGCGTGCTTTCCGGCTGATTAAGGAACATGAAGTTGAATGCTTATATTATTATTTAGTTCAAGCTTCTCAACTTCGAGAATAATAAAACAATGAATAGTTCACACGCAAAGCGATACTGGTAGCCCTGTCACGCAACTGGTTAACGCTATAATACTGGGAGAATTCTGTATTACTTATGAAAAGCTCTTGAGATTCGGTTTAGGATTACCTGTAATTCCTAGCGTGTGGGCTTTGCGATGGCGAAGGTTTAGGCGGGACCGGTCGGCGATGAGAAGTGGAATGCAGTGGAACGTGAGCTGGCGGGGCGTATCGGCCCATGGCGCCGCTGCCCATGTGCATCCCGTACTGGGGCATGGCGGCGAACGTGGCCGTGTGTGGTTGAGGGGCGGCGGACTCCTGGACCTCGCAGTTCCCAGAGCCGGAGACCGGGCTTGTCTTTATCCGGGTCTGGTGGCGATCACCGGATTGCTGGGACTGTTGCTTCATCCAGGCGTCTTTGGACATCTCCATTGACAACCCCTTAACCTGAAAGATTTAAAGAACTAATTATAGTTAACAACATTAATTAATCTCTTGAAAATGCTAATGACTGCTTCTTATTTTCACTTAGTAATACATTCACTCTAAACATCGCATCGGACGTGTATTGGTAATGAAAATCCATTAACAGCTGTAAGGCCGCTACGCTCTCAAATGTTTTCGTGCTTTTCGTCTCTGGGTCTGCTAGAAGGTCTCTTATTCGCTGTCTAAACCAAAACCTGGTAGAAGACCCATCTCACAGATCAGCTATAAATATCAACTAGTGGCTGTGTCAGTGAGCTTTAGACCTCGCGTTTGTGCGTTACAGCTAAAATTGAATATTATTTAAAAAATAATCTAATAGACGTCGCGTCGCCACGCACGAGGTTTCCAAAAGCAGTACTATGTGCTGTTTGGTAGACAGGTATTCTTTTATTATATCTATTCGAAGCTAGGTGGCGCTCTAATTTGAACATTTTTTTCTCGGAATGGATGATATTGTTTTTAAAAAAAAATCGAAATATTGGCTTGACTTAAAAATTCTATATAATTATCGAATCTGCTCACAAAATTTCACGAGAATTGGTTGAGAAATGCGACCTGTAGAGGAGAACAGACGGACAGCCGGAAAGCGGACAGACATATGAAAGCATTTTTGCCCAAGCTGAAGCAGAGACGCTTCGTGCTCGCTCGGTCAGCTATAAATTGATGAATAAGACGTGTTACTGACACTAGCATGGCGACATCTGCAACACGAATACGCTTTAAGAAATGAATCAGAAAGATGTTCACCTGCAAATTTTCCCCACTCTTCAGGAAGCTGGAGAGCGCGTCCTGACTGACGTGCACCTCCCCCTTGTACATGAACTCGAGCAGCGCCTGCATATTGTCCGCCGAAGTGGCCTCCAGGATGACATAGCAAGCGCCAGCATGGCTCGGCGGCGCCGAATCGAACAACTCCTGGAAGTGCTTGCTGCACGCGGCCAGGATCACCTTGTGTGCTTTGAACTGCCGACCTGTGACAACAAAGTTAATCATCAGTCAAAGATTTTCTTTCAATGATCATTTTAAGGTCGTTTAGCATAGGCTTTCCATATGGATTTTTTTTCACTTTGAAGCCTTGGTTTTCTGCCAGGGATGTACCGTGCTGTGAACTGATCGTGGCTATCCAGGGTCCATCTCCTCCTTTCCCTCCCTGGATAGCCATCATCAGATCACAGCACAGTACAGCCCTGGCAGGAAACGAAGGCTTCAAAGTTACCTCGTTTGTATGAAAATAGCACCTGTATCCCTAGACAAAGTTGATGTGTGTATTTAAACACACAATTGCGTAAAATTTAGTTTTGGTGACAAAAATTTAAATACTCGTAGGTAAGTGTTTTACGTCACTTCGACTCGGAATCTTTGGGCGGGTTTCAGGTTTTAAGTTCTAAACAAAACAATATTGTTTGTCTGGAAAATGTTCACTGTTGTCTCGTGGTCTGAGGATTTTGTCCCATTAATGAGACCACGAGGGAAAACTATTTCTCCTATTTACGGTTGTGGAAATTCCCCCCTGTATATATTTCATGCGTATAAACTTCTCAAGACAATCACGAAGCTTATGAATGATCGAAAAATACAAGGTCAGAAAAATAAATCACTGAAACAAGACGAACATTTTTAAGTTATTTTCAGTTGTAAGACCCCGCTAAGTAGCTTCATCAGTCGAGTAGTTGTAACCTCTGAGACACCGAGTTCAGACATTACAATACTGCTAGACCTTCGGTTTCGCATTGATATGCAAGCATAACTATTCTAGGTTAATTTTATACACTTGCGCAAATATTTTTTTCTTTGTTGCGAAAAATATACATCTGGAGGAGGCAAATTCAAAATTAGTAATTTATCCGAGTTTTTGTGCTAATATATTGTGAAAATTATGGAAATGGTCAATATTCAAACGTATTGTCGTACTTTTGAAAGTGTACAAAAATATCGCTAATCATCTGATGTACTGTGTTCAATATTTTTTTTTTCAGTATTTGTAATTTCAATCATTTTACTCCTAATAACTATATTTTTTTTATTAAAGATGATTAAAAAGTGTAAAAATAATTTAAAATTGACTTTTTACAGAGTATTATCACGTTTACTCTTTGTATCTATATGTATATCTATTTATGTCTACCTTATACCTTTAAACGAGCAATTCTTGTATATTTATTTATTTGTATATAAATTTATTTCTGTGATCTCGGAAACGGCTCTAACGATATCACTGAAATTTGGTATATGGGGGTTTTCGGGGGTAAACAATCGAACTAGATTAATCTTATGTTTGGGAAAACGCGTGTTTTCGAGTTTTCATGCGTTTTTCTTTTGACGCAGAATATGGTCGCTAATTTCTTCCTGTCCGTCTAGTCCAGCGGGACGAGACGCGGACGGCAAGAAAAGAGTGTTACAATAAATGACTTAGAAAGCAACAAGCAATAAAAATAAACTTGGATGTTAGAATTCATACTAAATACTTAAAGTAGGTAATAACTAATAGATCAGCAGAAAAGATGAACCACTTTTTATTTATAATCCCAAAATAAACAAATAGTATCTAGATATAAAACTCCTTAGTAGTTTTCTATTTATATTAATCTTCGCACGTTACGCGAATGCGGCTCCCACGCCATGTAAACAAACTCTGCGATGGCGGCCGGTGGTCCCAGCGGTTCTGAGAAGCGTCTTTACACTCTATTTCATAGCCATTCGAATCTTAAAGGTGTTTTGACAAAACTTGTTCCATTCACTTCCGCATCCTAAACCCCCCTTAGGAGTTCAAAATAGGAAAACATGTTTTGTGGGGGCCATTTTTTTATATAGAAAACGTAAAGTTGTAGCCACAAAAAATTACGAAATACATCGGAAAAGTGCAGAAGTGAGGTTATTTTCCATACTAATTACACGTAAAGAAAAAGACAGAGACAAGTGATTCCGCATAACCCCGAGCCTTCACAACAATCCCGCGCCACTTAGCAGACTGTTTCCAATCCAAGTACAGACTAGACATTTTAAATACCTAGGTACCCTTTATTTCCAATTCTGAATGAAATATGTTATAGTTTATTACAAAAATATTTCATACGATAACTCCTTATCACCTGGATAGAACAACTCTACGCAATCAATTCATTTCCTCAATTGTGCCAGAGTTTGCGGAGGGCCGACATAGATGGCGGCACTCGTAGCATCTGGTCCTACGCCTATAAAACAATA